>JAZKLR010000035.1:0-2400000 GCA_037103525.1 Ganaspis brasiliensis | reverse complement strand
CTACGATTTTTGTGATTTCAGACGTTAATGAGGTTAAATTGTCACGTCAGAATGATCGTGATTTCCAATATCAAGTTTGTTTTTATTTATTCGAGCCTACAAAACAAATTGCAATAGCTCGGGAAATCTACTCGGGAAATAAATTTTCTTGGTGTAATTTAAGTTTTTATGGATTTGATTATTTTAAATTTCGCGCCACGGAAAAATAATAAAAATAATTAAAAACTAAGCCCTTGGGTTCACTCTTATAAATTGTGGAACCCTAAACAAAAAGTCGGCTGGTGTTGACTTCAGGAACAAGATGAAGGCCGGTAGAAACGAAGACAGCAAAGGCGGCGACATCAGGAAAATAGTCGAAGAAATGTTGATTAAAGTCCAAAACAAATAAAAAAAGAAAAATGCACGATCACAATAGTCACAGAAATGTTGATTTAAAGTCCAAAACAAATTGAAATAGAAAAATTGAGATTTTGAAAAATTAACACGATTGAGAAAATTGTGTATATTTTGATTTGAGACTTGTAAGAATTGAGTAAAACTGAGATAGTTTGAAACTGGGAAGATTGTGTAGATTTAGATTTGAGACTTAGAAGAAATGTGTGTCGAAATACAGGGTGCATTGATATTTACGTCTTTTTCTCCACTTAATCTTGAAAAAGAAGAAAAGTGGAAGAAAGTTGGAAATTACCAATAGAAAAGGGCCTGGGGTAGATTTGACAAAGAGAAGTGGAAGAAATTGAGAGGGTGGCGAGAGAAACTGTAGGAAAAACGAAGACGGAGCGAGAGAGACAGAGAATAAGGGTGGTGACAAGTGGGTCTTGTCATAGTGCATGTGAGGTGTGAGGCACGGCCAAGATGGTGTGCAATGCACTGAGGGAGCCAAAGATCCTCCATTTTCCTGACACTGATTTGGTCCTGGAAAAGTGTCGTGCTGATGAGTGGGTGGAGGCAAAATACGCCCAAAGTTGAGTTAATCCGATGCATGCTGCCCTCCGTGCCACTCTCGAGAATCCTGATTTACAAATATTTCCAAAATAATGATTTTAATTGTATAAAAGTATAAAATTAAGTGTTACATTACACAATACGTCGAATTAATGTCGGTAATAAATTCTACAATATAATTGGTTAATAAACATGTTTATTTGATATTTTTAATTAAACAAAGTTTTATTTCGCTTATTATTACTACTTTCAACAAGTAATTACGTATTCAAACAAATTTCAACAATTTATATGTTATTTTCGCATTATTTACCATTTTTAGTTAATAATTCATTAATATTTAAGTTGTTAACAATTCAATATTATTGGCAATTTTAATATACTTGTATAGTTTGTACAATGAAATTATATTACGGTTTCAAGTATTTGTGCTATGTAACCTCAAAGTTTAAAGTTTATTTGGATATGCTATATAATTAGAATTTTTTCGAAATGGATCAAGCTAATGAATTTGAAAGACACTCTGGTAGCTTCCAGGCTGGAGTAATTACTAAGTTATTGGATGAATTTGAAAATGACGTTAGTAAAATGACAGGAAAAGCTATGGACATTGGCTGTGGACCTGGAAACAACACTAGGCACAGCATCTTGCCCAAATTATCCAAAGATTCCGAATTAGTCGGACTTGATGTTTCGAAAGCCATGATTGAATATGCCCGAGAAGTAAATTCTGAAGAGAAACGATTAGCATTCGAGGTTCTAAATATTGAAACAACTGACTTGCCTACAGAATTTGTTGACAAATTCGATAATGGATTTTCGTTCTTTTGTTTACAGTGGATTCAAGATTTAAGGCAAGCTTTTGGAAATATTTATAAAATGCTTCGCCCAGGTGGAACTTTCATAAGTCATCAACTTGTATTGTATGTCGCCTATAATCCTTATTTACGACTTGCTGAATATCCTCAGTATAAAGAGTACATGAAGAACGTCAGGAAAGTAGTACCTCCTTTCTTTTTTGATAAAGATCCAAGAAGAGCTCTTCTACAAGTAGTGAAGGAAGTAGGATTTCAAGTGGTGCACTGCAGCTTTAGAGAAAAAGTAGGAAGATTTGAATCTCAAAAGTACAGAAGAGATCATTACGAATCTGTAAACCCATTTGTAACTCGAATGCCACAAGATTTGCAAAAGGCGTTTATTGACGATTTTATGGAAGAAACTTTGAAAGAAGAAGGAACTATGTTTAAGAAAGGCAAAACTGCTGAAAAAGAAGATTTAATTTTGGATTTGTTCACGTGTCTAATATTGCATATTAAAAAACCTTAATATTATCTGTTGTTAAAAATCATAACATTCCATTTTAAAAAAATCATTATATTATATTTTTAAAAATCATAACATTATATTTTAAAAAACCATTATATTGCATGTTTTTAAAAATCATGACATTACATTTTAAAAAAACGTATTATATGCCGTTAAAAATCATCAATTTAATAATTTTGATTAATAGCAAATGATACTTGTTTGAAATGATTTCTAACCTTAGCTTCAATTATTTATAAGTTATGCTTCACAATTAATTGTTATTTGACTTTTTTATAATAGTATAACCTGTAAAGTTAGTTTCTGGAATAATAATAATAGTAAGCTATCCATATACATATATATACATAACAACTCGACATCTCTGTTGTAAATGGTATCGTCCGTTACTAAATATCACAGAATTACCTGGCCGGTTGGGTCAGCATAGATGCCCTCTTCCGAACACCAAGGAAATACTTGGTCTACTGGGCCAAGTGTTTGAGTGGCATCTAAGGTGGGGCTTCTGACATCCCAATCGAGCGCCTCCCCAGGTGGCGGATAGGGGAAATCCTCCCAGATATGGGGGGAACCGGGCAATTCAAATACCCGGGGCGGACCAATGTCAGATAGGGGTGGGCACCCGAAACAATTGTCCACTCTGTGCTGGGTTAACCACCTACACAGAGGAGATGCGGTTACGACGACTGTAACGAGCAGTGCCACCCACAATAGATCTCTCTCGGATGGAGATCTGGGTTCAGTTGGGAGTGGCAATAGGACAGAACCCAGGCGACGAACAGGCAATGACCCGGGACAAACTCGAGAGCGTTTCAAATGGACGATCCAACTTCGGAAGGACATCTTGTTGTGTTGGCAAAACATTTCTCCAGACAGAAGAGGATATATGCTAAGGCTGCATATGCGATGGGTCGAAATGTACCCCCAATAAGGATATTCAAGTTGGGTGGGGAGAAATTCAAAATGACGGCTACCTGGATGACAGGTTTGCATTGCAGTCAATGGGACGAAATCAGTTTTTGTACAATAACTTTTAAAAAACAAATTTGTGAACCTATGTTTATTAATAAAATATTTTTCATTTATCGAAAGCTATTTTTTAAAATAATAAAAACTCATATAAAAATTTTATACAATTTTATTATTTTAAAAAATAGCTTTCGATAAATGAAAAATATTTTATTAATAAACATAGGTTCACAAATTTGTTTTTTAAAAGTTATTGTACAAAAACTGATTTCGTCCCATTGACTGCAATGCAAACCTGTCATCCAGGTAGCCGCCATTTTGAGGCGAGAAGAAAAACATCCCTTAGAGAACATACAAGTTCTCGACACACCAACACCAACGACTGAAGATGAGAACATGAGATCAAGGGAAACAAAAATTCATCTTAAGGTTTCCATAAAAATGGACAAAATGGCTGAGGGAAATCAAGAACTGTTATTACTCCCAGAAAATGTAGATCTGTGGACATTGAACTGTGCGGTGTTTGATAAAGCAGTGTCCTTGCTTCGTGAAAGTAATAGGAAGTCTGTTTCAGAGCGAGTGGCTAAGACCTGCAAACGCATCAAACAAGTACAGTTCAAGATAGGGGTGACTCGACGACATGCTTCTTAATTACAGAGTGTGATAGCGTATCTAGAATTGAATAAAAGTTTTACACCAAGAGTTTGGAAATTGCCAAAACTCTAAAAAGATTGCATCACACTTTGAAAAAATCAAAATTGCAGACCATCAAGCAACATTGGATTGAGAAGATACGTTCTCTTGTAGTCATAAGAGAACGTTTAGAACGGCGGATTGACTGGATTAAGCAAAATAATATCTTTGCTACTAATCCCTCCCGCCTGTTCAGTCCACCAACATCAGTCGTTGTTAACCCCCCATGTCGTGAAGAGGTTGAAACTTTCTGGAGAAACATCTATGGGACGTCCTATACAGTCAACGATGAGGATGCGTCTTTACCACTCTTCAGAAGCTTCTGTCTTGAACAGGGGCTTGACCATCCTAGTGAGGCATGTCCACCAATTACTGAGCAAGAGGTTAGAAATATAATTGCTAAAACTAAGAACTTTTCAGCACCCGGGCCAGATAAGATTAATAATCTATGGTGGAGGAAGTTTACTTCAACTCACCGACATTTGGCCCGCATCTTTCCAACCTTTCTTTGCGGAGAACATCCCGTACCACAGTGGTTGGTGGAAGGTCGAACGGTACTCTTACCAAAATCAGGAGATTTGTCTAATCCAAAAAATTATAGACCGATAGCTTGTCTTAACACCTGTTACAAGCTATTTACTGGCATCCTAAAAGAAAGGATATTAACATCTATAAAGCCAGTTTGGAGTGCAATAAGTGAACAACGTGGGTGCAAAAGAGGCCTGTCAGGTTGTAGGTAAAACCTATTAATAGATAGGTGCGTTACCCAAGACTCGATAGTTTATCGACGCAACTTGTCAATGGCTTGGATTGATTACCGTAAAGCATTCGACTCTACGAGTCATGAGCTGATCATCAGGCTCCTTGATTGCTTACAGGTACATCCAAACATCGTGAGATGCTTGAAAGAGCTGATGCTCATGTGGAGGACAAGGTTTGTTATATCATCCAACAACCAGCAGATGATAACTAACATAATTCCTTTTAGGAGAGAAGTTTTTCAAGGTGACTCACTCAGTCCTCTACTTTTCTGCATCTCTCTTTTGCCTCTGTCTATTGTGCTTCGAAAAAATCGCTCTGGATACATGTGTGGCAAACCAAGAAATTGAGTTCATAAGATCAACCATCTTTTCTACATGGACGATCTTAAGCTCTATGGATCTAATAGAGAAGAACTTAAAAATCTAGTGTTTGCAGTAGCCAAGTATTCCAGAGCAATTGGAATGGAATTTGGATTAGATAAATGTGCCGTTTTCCACTTAAGTAAGGGAAGACGTGAAACATCTGAAACACCAGGCGACTCTGAGGATCTTCAGCTCATTGGTGGCAACGCCATTCATCATCTTGGTCAAGGAGAAACATACGCATATCTTGGAATTTCACAAGCGGAGACTCAAGATGTGCGTCAGCTTAAAGATCGTCTCCAAACAAAATATCGTGCTCTTCTCAGAAAAATTTGGTCTTCCGAATTATCTGGGAAGAATAAGATACAAGCCACAAATACATTAGCCATTCCTTTGCTTCTCTATACCTTTGGAGCAGTTAAGTGGAATGTGAATGAGCTGAAGATGCTAGACAGAGAAACTCGCAAGATGATGACAATCCATCGAAGTCACCATTCAAATTCTTCCGTGCCTCGAATTTACCTTCCGCGAGATTGGGGAGGAAGAGGTCTTAATCGTAGAATCGTTTTGGCTGCTACATGCTCAATTATGAACAGTCGAGATCCTTTTTTACAATTTGTTCACTATCATGAAATTACGAACTGTGGGGTATTCTTATATCATGCGGCAGAAAGAGCTGCGAATGAACTTCGTCTCCCATTTGATACTAGTAATGTGCAACATGGATTAGCATCGTTACCACCATTGATGCTTAAGGGCCGTGTCAAGGAAGCAGAACGTGCGCTTCTACTACAGGAACATAAGAGCAAATCTGTTCACGGACAATTCTACAATCTCATAAATGAAGTGGAATTGTCAGTTGGTTTAACATTTTCGTTCCTTAAATCTGCTGGTTTAAGATCGGAGACTGAAGGATTTCTATTCGCCTGTCAGGATGGTGTAATTAATACTTTGGTGTACCTCAGTCGTATGATGCATATACCTGTCGACAGTGACATCTGTCGTGCATGTAAACAATATGCGGAGACTCTAAGTCACATTCTAAGTGCGTGTCCGAAGTACGCGTGTTACAGGTATATTGAAAGACACAATGCTGCGCTTAAGGTGTTGTATTATCACCTTCGACACCAGTATGGTATAGATAAAGAACCCATCTTGCTGTATGCCCAGGGGGATCAGGAGTCCGTTGTGGAAAATGATCAGTGTAAGATCTACTGGAATTTTTCTTTTTCCACCACTCATCGTATCAGCGCCAATAACCCTGATATAGTGCTCCAGGATCATAAAAGTAAGGTCATTTGTCACCTGCTGAGAGCAATATCACTCAAAAGGAGGATGAGAAGCGGACAAAGTATCAAGACCTTCTGTTTGAATTGAGTAAAATATATCCAGGCTACAGGGTCAGATTAATTGTTCTTATACTCGGTTGTTTAGGAGGGATGCGAGCTTCATTTGTGAGCTAATTACAAAAAATTCCTAGCTGCGAGCACAAGGCTGATGCGTTGGCGGTTCGCATGCAGAAGGCTGTTCTTCTAAACTCTCTCAATCTGGTTCGGCAGCACTGTTCATTATACGATCCTATTCGGTAACTCTAAAAAAGCATCCAACAACGTTTTTGACCACCGCTTAAGAACATCAGCGGCAATGGGTGAGAACAACAGTGTATGAAACGAGAATAATAACTCTAGCAAATGAATCACGCTTTTGCTTACCCTCCAGGACGGATGGAGCAAAAGTTGATAAGAGTATGTAAAGCAAGAATTGGGAGAGGTTGTTTTAGTGCGGTATTGCCACAGGATGTGGTCGAGTCCCACACGAACAAGTGCGTAAATGCATTTTTTCCTCTCCTAAACTTGTTTTGTAAAACAGAAATAAATAAGAATGACAATTAGATGACCATTACAGAACATCGTATAGGTATTTGATCGGGTGGTAAGGGACTTGTTGTACCCTTGACGAGATATCACAGAATTTCTGAGCCGACTAGGTCAAGTACTTGAATGGCATTTGAGATGGGGTTACTCACACCCTAATCGGGCGCATCCCCAGGTGGCGGATAGGGGAAGGCCTCTTAGATATGGGAGGTACCGAGGAAATTAAAATACCCGGTGTGCACCAAAGGTCAGATAGGGGTGGGCACCCAATAGAATTGTCCACTCTATGTTTGGATAACCTAACACAGAGAGTATTTGCGGTTACGACGACTATAACTCGCAGTGCCACCCACAATAGGTCTGTCTCGGATGGAGATCAGGGTTCAGTTGGGCGTGGCAATAGGATAGAACCCAGGCGACGACTAAGCAACGACCAGAGACAAGCTCGATTAAGGTTAAAATGGATGGACCAACTTTGGAGGGACATTTTGTTGTGTTGGCAAAATAGTTCCTCTAACAGAAGAGGATACATGCAGAGGTTACATGCGCGATAGATCAATATACACCCCCAATACGCGGAATTGACGCCTCAGTACTTAAGAGATCAAGTATCCTCTCTGAGAAAAAGGGGATATGAAGATTTTCTCCAAGACCAGAAAGACCCCTTAGAGAACATACAAATTTTGTGTAAAACACCAACGCCAGCGGCCGAAGATGGAAACATGAGGTTGAGGGAAACCAAAACTCATCTCAAGGTTTTTATTAAAATGGATAAAATGTCTGATGAGAACAATGAACTCTCATTACTCTCAGAAAGTGTAGATCTCTGGACATTGAACTGTGCTGTGTATGACAAAGCTGTGTCCTTACTTTGCAAGAGTAACAGAAAACCTGTTGCGGAACGCGTTGCTAAGACCTGACAGTCAATCAGACAAGTGCAGATCAAGATCAGGATGGCTCAACGACATGCTTTTCAATTGCAGAGTGTGATTGCATATCTAGAATCAAATAGAAGGTTTACGCCGAGAGTTTTAGAAAAAGCCCAAATTCTTAAAAGATTGCATCACACTCTAAAAAAAGTCAAAGTTGCAGACCATCAAGCAACACCGGATTGAGAAGATACGTTCTCTTGTAGTCATAAGGGCACGCTTAGAACAGAGAATGAAATGGATAAAGCAAAATAATATCTTTGCTACTAATCTTTCCCGCCTGTTCAGTGTATCATTACCAAACGTTGAAAGGCCTCCATGTCGCGTAGAGTTTGAAACTTTCTGGAGCAACATCTATAGGTCATCCCATTCAGTAAACGATGAAGGGCTATCTTTGTCACTCTTTCGTAGCCTCTGTGTCAGACAGGGGCTTGACCAATTTGCAGAGATATGTCTACCAATTACTAAAGAGGAGGTAAATACCACAGTGGTTGGTGGAAGGTACTTTTACCAAAATCAGGAGATTTGTCCAATCCAAAAAATTACAGACCAATTGCAAGGTCTTAACACCTGCTACAAACTATTTACTGGGATCCTCAAGCAGAGGATATTGTCATCTACAGAACCAGTCTGGAGTGCAGTAAGTGAACAACAAGGATGTAAGAGAGGCCTGTCAGGTTGTAGGGAGAACCTATTAATAGATAGGTGTGTTACCCAAGATTCGATATTTTATCGACGTAACCTGTAAATGGCCTGGAATGATTACCGCAAAGCATTCGACTCTACGAGTCACGAGCTGATCATCAAGCTCCTTGAGTTTTTAAAGGTACATCCGAACATCGTGAGATGCTTAAAGGATCTAATGCTTAAGTAAAGGACAAGGTTTATTATAACATCTAACAAACAGCAGGTGATGACTAACATCATCTCGTTTGGAAGAGGAGTTTTCCAAGGCGACTCCCTTAGTATTCTACTTTTTGTATTTTCCTTTTACCTCGGTCTATTGCACTTCGAGAAAAACACTCTGGATGTGTGGCAAACCATGAAGAAAGTAGAAAGATTCAATGCTGCTCTTAAGGGGCTGTATTATCACCTTCGACACCAGTATGCTATTGTTAAGGAACCCATCTTGCCGTATGCCTAAGGGGATCAGGAATTCGTTGCGGAAAATGAACAGTGTAAGATCTACTGAAATTTTTCTTCTCCTACAACTCATCGTATCAGCGCCAATAACCCTGATATAGTGCTCCAGGATTATAAAAGTAAGGTCATTTGTGTTAGAGTTTTCGGCTTCTGCTGAGAGCAACATCATTCAAAAGGAAGATGAGAAACGGACGAAATTTTAAGATCTTATGTTCGAACTGAGTCGAATGTATCCATGTTTTAAAATCGGATAATTTGTGCTTATATTCGTCTGTTTGGGAGGGATTTAAGCTTCATTTGTAACCCAATTGAAAAGATACCAAATTGCGAACGTCAAGCTGAAGCATTGACGGTTGCCGGTTGGTATGCAAAACGCTGTCCTTCTAGGTTCACTCAATTTGGTCCGACAGCACTGTTCTTTATAATAATATTATCATGAAGGTAGCTCTAACAAAGCATCCAATAGCATTCCTGGACACCGCGTAGGAACAACAGCAGGAAAGGACAGGAACACCTACAGAACAGTGAAATGAAAACACCTCGAGCAAAAGAATCGCGCTCTTGCTTACCTTCGAGGACAGATGGAGCAATAGCGGATTTGAGTAAGTAAAGCTAGAATGGGAGAGGTAGTTTTAGTGAGGTATTACCACAGCACGTGGTCCCGTCCCACACTAACAATAATTAAAATTGATTCAATGTAAGTTTTGGATTTGTGATATTCAAGGACTAATAGTTTTTTTTCGATGAATAACATTGTTTACTGAACGCTTGAATCCAACAATCATTTGAGGGCAATGTTCAGTCTCAGATATTCTCTTAATTATTTGTTGGGCAATACCTATCCTTTGGCCCTTTTATTAAAAATTTAACATTCCAAGACAATTTTCAAATGGAAATGCTGTACAATAAGACAACGGTTTCTGCAAGTGAATTACATCATCAGCAACATGGATTAGAAATAATTTATATCACAATAGAAAATAAAGCAATAAGTTTTAAAACAGACGTTGAAAGGCTGGGTAGTATTTATCAGGGATTTTTTAATAATATACATTAATCTGGTAATATAGCGCCCCAAATTACCAACATTATAATTTGCACACAATATAGTATCAGAATTTAAGTCATACAGTGTCATGCAGTTGAGACATGATGATAAATAAAATCATCATCATCAGGTATAAAAATCTTTTAATTGATTTATTTTATGATTTTTAATATTAAAAAAAATGAAAGATAAGAATCTTTTTAATATAACAGCTTTAGTAATTTTCAAAATGAAAGTACGGCTTTTCCTGCATTTTGATTTAAGGTGGCAAAATTACACATAGACACTTATGTAAATTTAATCTAAAAAAAAAAATTTATTTTTATTTCTAGCATTTTAATGGCCTAAAACTTGTTTTTTATTTAACATACACAAATCCCCAAAAAACTGACACTTAATAACATAGATTAAATTATGATTATTTATTGTTTGAAAAGACAATCCATAAAATGTAGGCATTAACGTAAAATATCTTTTTAAGAGGGTAATTGCATACTTTGCATTTTTTACTGCTAGATCTGAAGAAAATAAAACTCTAGAAGCTACAAACAGTAGCATAAAATGCTTGTTAGCTATTTTGGTCAAGATGTACAAGAAGACCAATGCTCCACAATACAGCAAAACGAATCTGTATTGTGTTGCCTTCCAGTTATTTAATTCAGAAATTTTCAAAGTTTTTCTTTGAAATTTGAAATGTATTGATGGCAAAACCAATTCTAACAAGCATTTTACAGTTTTTAGTTTTTCATTATTTAAAATCGATCTTCTTTTTCTAGGGGCTATTAATTGATATAACACGAATTTCATTGCACCTTCAAAAAATAAATGCATCGAATCTAAATATACATCCTTAATTGGATCAAAATTATTAATTTTTAATACGGAACAAGATTTAACGTTATTATTAGATTTAACGTATTTAATTCACATGTTCGTGATTTAAAATCAACTTCTAAATATATCCTTCTTTTATTAATTGTTACTCCTTGTATGCAGCATCGTTCGCAGGCATGAAACCAGTGTGGTCTTTAGTTCCTTTAACAAGAGATCTTACTGGAGTATCGCAAACAAATCCTAGAAAATTTACATTATATTTTGTCCTTCAATTGTTATTCCATACTGTAGAAGATGGTTTAATTCAAATACAAATTTTTTGCAAAACCTTTTAGCAGATATTGGTTTAGAATTTCCACAAAAGAAAGAAATTAGAAAAGGCATAGAGTTATAATCTTTGTGAAGAACCATGCTTAGTATTGGCCACAATTGCTCCAGGGATTTTTAAAAAATTTTCATGCCATCAATATTTACAACATTATTAATTGTACTTTCAGTATAAATCTTTGGATTAATTATATTTGCAAGGATATTGGCAGTCCCAAAGTATACGTAGTGACCGTCTTTTCCTCTATCACTTTCCATAATTTTTATGTCATAATTTGCAACGGAATTTGATGGTAAAAGTGTACTTGCTGATTTCGGAAATTTTTGTAAGCCTTCGCCCAGTAAGATTTTCAATAATTCTTTAATACAATTCCTTGTTAAATTTTTTCTATTTTTTACTCCCCACATTTGTAGTTTTGCTCTTATATGTTCTGACTGATCTTCTTGATCCTCTTGTAAACTTTCTTTATCAGTAGATGAATCACTCTAATCATTATAAGTTGATTCTTCATTTTCTGAGAACGAAAGAAATGACATATTATTTACGTTGCTTAAAGGGTCAGTATCGATTTATTTAAAAAAAAATTATTTTTCAAAAACATCAATTTCGTATACTATATACCTGTAAAAATAAGGTAAAGACTAATATATTGGTAGTAGGGTCCAAAAACATGCTAAAAAACGCGATCCTGCAGAAGCATTTCGGCACATTAAGCCCAAATATATTACAGCAATAATATGTTAGCAGTAATAAATTGTTTAAACAAATGTCATCGTAACATTAGTAAAATTTATTATTTGATGATACTCAGCAATGTTAAAGAAAAGTATTTATAAATTTAAGGACGTTGGAACCCGAAAGCTGAGAGTGGCGTAGAAACACTTTTTTCTCCTTTGCTCGAAAATTGGCCTTTTATGAATTTTTTTTAAAAATACTGGACACTTTTTAAAAAAAAGGGCTATGGTAGACAAAAGTATTTGAGATAAGGAATTTTTTTATTATTTGTTTTATGCAAACAAATGTGCCTACAAGCGTCAAAATTAACTCCTGTTTTAACATTGCAAGATTTTCCGTGAAAGATGGCCGCCTCTCGTCAGCTGGACACGGGCTACGTGACATGGGCTTCAAGTGAGATGGCGGCGGCCATCTTTTACGGAAAATCTTACAATGTCAAAACGGGAGTTAATTTTGACTCTTGTAGGCACATTTATTTGCATAAAACAAATGTTTAAAAAATTCCTTATCTTAAATTCTTTTGTCTACCATAGCTCTTTTTTTGAAAAAGTGTCCAGTGTTTTTAAAAAAAATTCATAAAAGGGAAATTTTCGAGCAAAGGAGGAAAAAGTGTTTCTACGCCACTCTCAGCTTTCGGGTTCCAACGTCCTTAAGTCATTTTTATCATATAAATTAAAAGCACAATAGAATATTTATATTGCGTGACCAGCAAGAACAGCCTATAGTTGCGCGAATGTAAAACGCCTTTTTCTCAAAACAAACTTTTTTCGACCTGGCAGACACAATTTAAAAAAAATATTGGGCTGATTGAACTTAAATTTTCAGGGATTCTCCTATGCATGTGCTGCTTTGGTATGAACTACGGAAATAATTATACATTAATGTTTGATCCATTTTTTAAACAATTTAAGTTGTAAAAATAGGATTAAAAAATGTTAACATCCGACATTTTGTTTCTTTTTAATGGAAGTAAAAGTTTGTAGTTCAGACGGCAACTACAGATCTAAATTTTTAAAAAATACTTGATTTTTTGATTTTAGATAATCCAAACCCCAGATATCCTGTCAACCAGTAAAGTTTAGAGTAAACTTCAAACAGATATTTGATCCATACTGACCGCTTAATTCTTTGGAAAACTCTTCTTGTTCGTTTTAATTATAACAACTTTCATTCGATATTAATTCGTTAAACTGAAATCTGCTAAATTCTCTATCATTTTCTTCACCTATTTCTGATGAATAAGAAGATATACTACTTAATTCGATAGAAAAGTCTTCTTGTTCGTATGATAGATTTTGATTATCATAGTTTTGATTTAATAGTGATTCATCGAACAGAAATCTTCGAAACTCTCTATCATTTTCTTCAACCACTTCTGATAAGTGAGATGTGGTATCTTCTTTAGTATCTTCTATAGTATCTTCTTTTACTAGAAAAGTATCATCGTTTGCATTCTTGCGAATTTCTTTAGTTGTTCCATTTTCAGTTTTCTGTTTATTATTAACAACCTCAACACTTAATTTAGAAAAATATTTTTCTAAGTTTTGTTTCAAAAAACGATATTTCGTGACTCGATCATTAGATATTTTTTGCGTATATATTTTCCTAAAAACATAAAAAATATTCAGTTATAAAACGTACGTGATTAAAATTAATAAAAGAAATTTTATTATTTCATGGAAATAAGAAACTCGACATCGTCTGAACCTAAAATTGATGCTTCTTCTAATTATGTCTTAAGTCCATGTAATATATTACTTTAATTTTTATATAACAATATAATATGTTCAAATTGTTTTCTAAACTATGTATCACATTTTTATAAATTATTATACAAATATTTATTAAAACATACGTTAAAAAAATAATAATTACTAAGAATTTAAAAAAATATATGTAAAACTAAATTCGGCTTCGCGGACGACAAAATTATCGTATGCGTTGAGCAAACTACATAAGTCCTTGCCATAAGGCTGGTCAATGAAACTCTGCGACGAGTCAAGCGCTGGATAGACGCCAATGGTCTGGAAATGGCCTTTGAAAAGACCAAAGCGCTGGTTGTCACGAACCGGAGATCCTTTGTTGCCCCACCTATTGAGATTGATTGGACTGAAGTAAAATGGAGTAACACCATAAAGTACCTTGGCGCAGAATTGGATAAGAAGCTTAGCTTCAACCAACATTTAACATCTGCAACCATCAAAGCCATCCAATGTGGAGGAAATATTACCCGGCTTATGCCTAACATTGTTGGTCCCAGAGAAGAAAAAAGGAGATTAGTAGCGAGCGTGGTACACTCGAGATTACTTTATGCAGCTCCAGTGTGGGTATCAGCCCTGAAAACACCCAGAAAAACAAGCCATCTCTATGAGACGACTTTCAGTCCAAAGAAAAGTATTGTTGAGAATAGTCTCAGCCTACCGGACTACTAGCGCTGTGCAAGTCCTAGCAAGCGTTTCGCTGATAGATCTATTGGATAAGGAAAGACAATATGTCTATTCCCTCGCCAAAGTTCGGGCAAGCTCGCTCCCAAAGGAGGACAGACAGCGTCTAAAGGCCCAGATTCGTAGAATCGCAAGGAGTAGATTAGTCGAGGAGTGTCAGGTGAGATGGAATGGGAAATCTACCAGAAGGTGGACTTACCGCCTTATTCTCTACTTCGCTAAATGGATAGAAAGAGGGCATAGAGAAGTTAGCTACTACTTAACATTGGCGCCAACAGGTCATGGTTGTTTCAACGAGTATTTGAAACGTTTTAAATTGTGAAAAGAGGGATCGTGCTCCTATTGCGACGCCTCCGTGGATACCGCGGAGCACACCCTCTTTGTTTGTAGATATTGGGAGTAGAAAAGGCAATACATGTTTTGGGTGTTGGGTACTGAAGTCACCCTCGAAAACATGATTAACCTTACGTTAAGGAATGAAGACTCGTGGCAGCACATTGAACCCTTCATTACTCAGGAAATGAAAACCAAAGATATCAATGGTCGTAGGGGAAGAAACCAGTGGGGCTGGAGGCAAAGAAAATTAAGAAGGTAGGGAAAAAATCAAGTATAGAATCCTCCACCTGTCATCACTTCGAAGCCAGCCGTTGATCGGTGGAGGTTCTTACTCCCAACGGTTTGTCGGCTAATCGAGATCTGATGCTGGGCTGAGTGATCTATGGGCATGGGTGGAGTTAGCACTGGATGATGTTGGTTGCGTAGTTCAATCGTTCCGTTGAGTGTTACACTGAGAGAAATAGATGCTACGGGGTACTATCTAGATCAGGGCCTTTCAACCTATTCACCCTCCTTCCCCGCACAGGCTGTTTAGCCACCACTATTTGCACCGATTTGCACATTTTCGCTAGGTTGAAAGGCCCTGATCTAGATGATAGTAGATACCATATCTGATCTTAAATATACGGACAAGAATCTAGATGGTACGGGATAGCATCTGGATGGTACGATGTAGCATCTAGATGGTACGGTGTAGCATCTCTGATGGTAGAGGGTAACATAACCTCTCTACCATCAAAGATAGTAAAGTTCTTACCATCTATTTCTCTCAGTGTAAGTACTACTATAAAGCGAGAAAGGTTTAGTGGGTATTACCCAGAGACAAGCTTACTAGGGAATATTTATATTCCCAAGTAAACTATTCTCTGGACTCGAGTCCCATACGCGGGGAGCACCCTCTTTAAATGATGCGTGCATCATTCATTGTAAGTTGTTCTTTATGGTGCGTAAATACATTATCCAAACCTCGTATAAAAAAAGATTACTGATAATCGACTTTTTTGACAAATAAAATTTCTGAAAAATAATATTTCGGAGAAATGAGATTTCTGTAAAATGAACTTTTGGATAGATGGGTTTTATGATAAATACAATGTTGGGAAAACTAAATTTCTTATAAATGCTATTTCGGACAGATGAGACTTCTGATAAATGTGTTTTATAATAAATGAAATTTTTGATAAATTAACTTTTGGTCTAATAAGATTTCCGATAAATGCAATTTTTGATGAATGAAATTCGACATAGTTTAATTTTTTGAAGAAGGAGATTTCCATTAAATGCTATTTTGGACAAATTCGGACATGGGACATTTCTGATAAATTCAATTTTGAACATATTAGATTTTTGATCATTGAATATCCTTAAAATTGAGATTACTGATAATTGTAATTTTTAATAAATGAAATTCTTGATAATTCAATTTTTTGACGAACGAGATTTCAGATAATTGCTGTTACGGATAAATTAAATTTCTAATAAATACAATTTTGGATAAATTAGATTTCTGATAATTTATCTTTCGGACAAACGAGATTTCAGGTAAATGCAGGTCAATGCTTTTTTGGATAAATGAGGTTTCTGATAAATGCAATTTCTGATAAATAAGACTTCAGATAAATGAAATTTCGAACTAATGAGATTCCTGATAAATGCTTTTTATAATAAATGAAATTTTTGATAATTTAACTTTCGGTCTAATGAGATTTCCGATAATTGCAATTTTTGATAAAAAGGTTTCTGACAATTTTGATCAATGCAATTTCGGACAAATGGGATTTCCGAGAAATGCGTATTTGGGCAAATAAGATTTCTGATAAATGCAATTTTAGATAAATAAAATTCGGTCAAACGGGTATTCTGACAATTGAGTTTTTGAAGAAAATGTGGGCGACCCTGGTGGGGCTGGTCCAGCTAGTTTCGGACAATAGCGCTATCATAAAAAATTTGAGGCACTATCAAATTTACACAAATTTTTTTTTTTATTTGTTATATTGTCCAAAATCGAAAATTGTTATTTTGAGCATACATTTTTTTTTTTTTTTTTTGTATTTTGACCAATCGAAATTTTTATATCATGCGATAAAAAAACTCACAGTGATTCATATGCAAGTCCCTGTATTATTATACACCGGGACCACGGAGGAATTTAAGGTCACGCCATAAATAAGTAGTTGAAAGACATTAAAGGTATGCCCGATGTCCAGGTGTCATATTAACAACTTCTTCAGGGAATTTTAAGGTTAATAAAAGTAACTTAATAAAAATCGAACAAGGAATGAAATATCGATGTCCAGGTGTCATTTTAACGACATCTCCTGGGAATTTTGAGGTTAATAAAAGAAACTTAATAAAAATCGAACAAGGAATGTAATATCGATGTCCAGGTGTCATTTCAACGACATCTCCAGGGAATTTTAAGGTTAATAAAAGTAACTTAATAAAAATGGGACCAGGAATGTAGTATCGATGTCCAGGTGTAATTTTAACGACTTCTCCTGAAAATTTTGAGGTTAATTGAAGAAACTTAATAAAAATGGAACAATGAATGTAATATCGATATCCAGGTGTCATTTCAACAACAACTCCAGGGAATTTTGAGGTTAATAAAAGTAACTTAATAAAAATGAGACCAGGAATGTAGTATCGATGTCCAGGTGTCATTTTAACGAATTCTCCTGGGAATTTTGAGGTTAATAGAAGTAACTTAATAAAAATGAAACAAGGAATGTAATATCGATGTCCAGGTGTCATTTTAACGACATCTCCTGGGAATTTTGAGGTTAATAGAAGTAACTTAATAAAAATGAAACAAGGAATGTAATATCGATGTCCAGGTGTCATTTTAACGACATCTCCTGGGAATTTTGAGGTTAATAAAAGAAACTTAATAAAAATCGAACAAGGAATGAAAGATCTATGTCCAGGTGTCATTTCAACGACATCTCCAGGGAATTTTGAGGTTAATAAAAGTAACTTAATAAAAATGGGACCAGGAATGTAGTATCGATGTCCAGGTGTGATTTTAACGACTTCTCCTGGGAATTTTGAGGTTAATAGAAGTAACTTAATAAAAATGGAACAATGAATGTAATATCGATGTCCAGGTGTCATTTCAACAACATCTCCAGGGAATTTTGAGGTTAATAAAAGTAACATAAAAAAAATGGGACCAGGAATGTAATATCGATGTCCAGGTGTCATTTTAACGACATCTCCTGGGAATTTTAAGGTTAATAAAAGAAACCTAATAAAAATCTAACAAGGAATGTAATATCGATGTCCAGGTCTCATTTAAACGACTTCTCCTGGAAATTTTAAGGTTAATAAAAGTAACTTAATAAAAATCGAACAAGGAATGTAATATCGATTTTCAGGTGTAATTTCAACGACATCTCCAGGGAACTTTGAGGTTAATAAAAGAAACCTAATAAAAATCGAACAATGAATGTAATATCGATGTCCAGGTGTCATTTCAACAACATCTCCAGGGAATTTTCAGGTTAATAAAAGTAACTTAATAAAAATGGGACCAGGAATGTAATATCGATGTACAGGTGTCATTTTAACGACATCTCCAGGGAATTTTCAGGTTAATAAAAGTAACTTAATAAAAATGGGACCAGGAATGTAATATCGATGTACAGGTGTCATTTTAACGACATCTCCAGGGAATTTTCAGGTTAATAAAAGTAACTTAATACAAATGGGACCAGGAATGTAATATCGATGTCCAGGTGTCATTTTAACGACATCTCCAGGGAATTTTCAGGTTAATAAAAGTAACTTAATAAAAATGGGACCAGGAATGTAATATCGATGTACAGGTGTCATATTTACGACTTCTCCTGGGAATTTTGAGGTTAATAAAAGTAACATAATGAAAATGGGACCAGAAATGTAATATCGATGTCCAGGTATCATTTCAACGACATCTCCAGGGAATTTTTAGGTTAATAAAAGTAACTTAATAAAAATGGGACCAGGAATGTAATATCGATGTACAGGTGTCATTTTAACGACATATCCAGAGAATTTTTAGGTTAATAAAAGTAACTTAATAAAAATGGGACCAGGAATGTAATATCGATGTACAGGTGTCATTTTAAGGACATCTCCAGGGAATTTTTAGGTTAATAAAAGTAACTTAATAAAAATGGGACCAGGAATGTAATATCGATGTCCAGGTGTCATTTTAACGACATCTCCAGGGAATTTTCAGGTTAATAAAAGTAACTTAATAAAAATGGGACCAGGAATGTAATATCGATGTACAGGTGTCATTTTAACGAAATCTTCTGGGAATTTTGAGGTTAATAAAAGTAACTTAATAAAAATCGAACGAGGAATGTAATATCGATGTCCAGGTGTCATTTTAACGACATCTCCAGGGAATTTTTAGGTTAATAAAAGTAACTTAATAAAAATGGGACCAGGAATGTAATATCGATGTCCAGGTGTCATTTCAACGATATCTCTAGGGAATTTTCAGGTTAATAAAAGTAACATAATAAAAATGGGACCAGGAATGTAATATCGATGTACAGGTGTCATTTTAACGACATCTCCTGGGAATTTTGAGGTTAATAGAAGTAACCTAATTAAAATCGAACAAGGAATGTAATATCGATGTCCAGGTGTCATTTTAACGACATCTCCTGGGAATTTTAAGGTTAATAAAAGAAACCTAATAAAAATCGAACAATGAATGTAATATCGATGTCCAGGTGTCATTTCAACAACATCTCCAGGGAATTTTAAGGTTAATAAAAGAAACCTAATAAAAATCGAACAAGGAATGTAATATCGATGTCCAGGTGTCATTTTAACTACATCTCCAGGGAATTTTCAGGTTAATAAAATTAACTTAATAAAAATGGGACCAGGAATGTAATATCGATGTACAGGTGTCATATTAACGACTTCTCCTGGGAATTTTGAGGTTAATAAAAGTAACATAATGAAAATGGGACCAGAAATGTAATATCGATGTCCAGGTGTCATTTCAACGACATCTCCAGGGAATTTTTAGGTTAATAAAAGTAACTTAATAAAAATGGGACCAGGAATGTAATATCGATGTACAGGTGTCATTTTAACGACATCTCCAGGGAATTTTCAGGTTAATAAAAGTAACTTAATAAAAATGGGACCAGGAATGTAATATCGATGTACAGGTGTCATTTTAACGACATCTCCAGGGAATTTTCAGGTTAATAAAAGTAACTTAATACAAATGGGACCAGGAATGTAATATCGATGTCCAGGTGTCATTTTAACGACATCTCCAGGGAATTTTCAGGTTAATAAAAGTAACTTAATAAAAATGGGACCAGGAATGTAATATCGATGTACAGGTGTCATATTAACGACTTCTCCTGGGAATTTTGAGGTTAATAAAAGTAACATAATGAAAATGGGACCAGAAATGTAATATCGATGTCAAGGTATCATTTCAACGACATCTCAAGGGAATTTTTAGGTTAATAAAAGTAACTTAATAAAAATGGGACCAGGAATGTAATATTGATGTACAGGTGTCATTTTAACGACATATCCAGAGAATTTTTAGGTTAATAAAAGTAACTTAATAAAAATGGGACCAGGAATGTAATATCGATGTACAGGTGTCATTTTAAGCACATCTCCAGGGAATTTTTAGGTTAATAAAAGTAACTTAATAAAAATGGGACCAGGAATGTAATATCGATGTCCAGGTGTCATTTTAACGACATCTCCAGGGAATTTTCAGGTTAATAAAAGTAACTTAATAAAAATGGGACCAGGAATGTAATATCGATGTACAGGTGTCATTTTAACGAAATCTTCTGGGAATTTTGAGGTTAATAAAAGTAACTTAATAAAAATCGAACGAGGAATGTAATATCGATGTCCAGGTGTCATTTTAACGACATCTCCAGGGAATTTTTAGGTTAATAAAAGTAACTTAATAAAAATGGGACCAGGAATGTAATATCGATGTCCAGGTGTCATTTCAACGATATCTCTAGGGAATTTTCAGGTTAATAAAAGTAACATAATAAAAATGGGACCAGGAATGTAATATCGATGTACAGGTGTCATTTTAACGACATCTCCTGGGAATTTTGAGGTTAATAGAAGTAACCTAATAAAAATCGAACAAGGAATGTAATATCGATGTCCAGGTGTCATTTTAACGACATCTCCAGGGAATTTTTAGGTTAATAAAAGTAACTTAATAAAAATGGGACCAGGAATGTAATATGGATGTACAGGTGTCATTTTAACGACATTTCCAGGGAATTTTTAGGTTAATAAAAGTAACTTAATAAAAATGGGACCAGGAATGTAATATCGATGTCCAGGTGTCATTTTAACGACATCTCCAGGGAATTTTTAGGTTAATAAAAGTAACTTAATAAAAATGGGACCAGGAATGTAATATCCATGTACAGGTGTCATTTTAACGAAATCTTCTGGGAATTTTGAGGTTAATAAAAGTAACTTAATAAAAATCGAACAAGGAATGTAATATCGATGTCCAGGTGTCATTTTAGCGACATCACCAGGGAATTTTTAGGTTAATAAAAGTAACTTAATAAAAATGGGACCAGGAATGTAATATCGATGTCCAGGTGTCATTTCAACGATATCTCTAGGGAATTTTCAGGTTAATAAAAGTAACATAATAAAAATGGGACCAGGAATGTAATATCGATGTACAGGTGTCATTTTAACGACATCTCCTGGGAATTTTGAGGTTAATAGAAGTAACCTAATAAAAATCGAACAAGGAATGTAATATCGATGTCCAGGTGTCATTTTAACGACATCTCCAGGGAATTTTTAGGTTAATAAAAGTAACTTAATAAAAATGGGACCAGGAATGTAGTATGGATGTACAGGTGTCATTTTAACGACATTTCCAGGGAATTTTTAGGTTAATAAAAGTAACTTAATAAAAATGGGACCAGGAATGTAATATCGATGTCCAGGTGTCATTTTAACGACATCTCCAGGGAATTTTTAGGTTAATAAAAGTAACTTAATAAAAATGGGACCAGGAATGTAATATCGATGTACAGGTGTCATTTTAACGAAATCTTTTGGGAATTTTGAGGTTAATAAAAGTAACTTAATAAAAATCGAACAAGGAATGTAATATCGATGTCCAGGTGTCATTTTAGCGACATCACCAGGGAATTTTTAGGTTAATAAAAGTAACTTAATAAAAATGGGACCAGGAATGTAATATCGATGTCCAGGTGTCATTTCAACGATATCTCCAGGGAATTTTCAGGTTAATAAAAGTAACATAATAAAAATGGGACCAGGAATGTAATATCAATGTACAGGTGTCATTTTAACGACATCTCCTGGGAATTTTGAGGTAAATAGAAGTAACCTAATAAAAATGGAACAAGGAATGTAATATCGATGTCCAGGTGTCATTTTAACGACATCTCCAGGGAATTTTCAGGTTAATAAAAGTAACTTAATAAAAATGGGACCAGGAATGTAATATCGATGTACAGGTGTCATTTTAACGAAAGCTTCTGGGAATTTTGAGGTTAATAAAAGTAACTTAATAAAAATGAGACCAAGAATGTAGTATCGATGTCCAGGTGTCATTTTAACGAATTCTCCTGGGAATTTTGAGGTTAATAGAAGTAACTTAATAAAAATGGAACAAGGAATGTAATATCGATGTCCAGGTGTCATTTTAACGACATCTCCTGGGAATTTTGAGGTTAATAAAAGAAACTTAATAAAAATCAAACAAGGAATGTAATATCGATGTCCAGGTGTCATTTTAACGACATCTCCTGGGAATTTTGAGGTTAATAAAAGTAACTTAATAAAAATGGGACCAGGAATGTAGTATCGATGTCCAGGTGTGATTTTAACGACTTCTCCTGGGAATTTTGAGGTTAATAGAAGTAACTTCATAAAAATGGAACAATGAATGTAATATCGATGTCCAGGTGTCATTTAAACAACATCTCCAGGGAATTTTGAGGTTAATAAAAGTAACATAATAAAAATGGGACCAGGAATGTAATATCCATGTCCAGGTGTCATTTTAAAGACATCTCCTGGGAATTTTGAGGTTAATAAAAGTAACATAATAAAAATGGGACCAGAAATGTAATATCGATGTCCAGGTGTCTTTTCAACGACATCTCCAGGGAATTTTGAGGTTAATAAAATTAACATAATAAAAATGGGACAAGGAATGTAATATCGATGTCGAGGTGTCATTTTAACGGCTTCTCCTGGGAATTTTGAGGTTAATAAAAGTAACATAATAAAAATAGGACCAGAAATGTAATATCGATGTCCAGGTGTCATTTTAACGACATCTCCAGGGAACTTTCAGGTTAATAAAAGTAACTTGATAAAAATCGAACAAGGAATGTAATATCGATGTCCAGGTCTCATTTAAACGACTTCTCCTGGAAATTTTAAGGTTAATAAAAGTAACTTAATAAAAATCGAACAAGGAATGTAATATCGATTTTCAGGTGTAATTTCAACGACATCTCCAGGGAACTTTGAGGTTAATAAAAGTAACTTAATAAAAATGGGACCAGGAAGTTAGTATCGATGTCCAGGTGTCATTTTAACGACATCTCCAGGGAATTTTCAGGTTAATAAAAGTAACATAATAAAAATGGGACCAGGAATGTAATGTCGATGTCCAGGTGTCATTTTAACGACATCTCCTGGGAATTTTGAGGCTAATAAAAGTGACTTAATAAAAATCGAACAAATAATGTAATATCGATGTCCAGGTGTCATTTCAACGACATCTCCAGGGAATTTTAAGGTTAATAAAAGTAACATAATGAAAATGGGACCAGAAATGTAATATCGATGTCCAGGTTTCATTTCAACGACATCTCCAGGGAATTTTGAGGTTAATAAAAGTAACATAATAAAAATGGGACCAAGAATATAATATCGATGTCCAGGTGTCATATTAACGACTTCTCCTGGGAATTTTAAGGTTAATAAAAGTAACATAATGAAAATGGGACCAGAAATGTAATATCGATGTCCAGGTTTCATTTCAACGACATCTCCAGGGAATTTTGAGGTTAATAAAAGTAACATAATAAAAATGGGACCAGGAATGTAATATCGATGTCCAGGTGTCATTTTAACGACATCTCCTGGGAATTTTATGGTTAATAAAAGTAAGTTAATAAAAATCGAACAAGGAATGTAATATCGATGTCCAGGTGTAATTTCAACGACATCTCCAGGGAACTTTGAGGTTAATAAAAGTAACTTAATAAAAATGGGACCAGGAAGTTAGTATCGATGTCCAGGTGTCATTTTAACGACATCTCCAGGGAATTTTCAGGTTAATAAAAGTAACATAATAAAAATGGGACCAGGAATGTAATGTCGATGTCTAGGTGTCATTTTAACGACATCTCCTGGGAATTTTGAGGCTAATAAAAGTGACTTAATAAAAATCGAACAAGGAATGTAATATCGATGTCCAGGTGTCATTTTAACGACATCTCCAGGGAATTTTTAGGTTAATAAAAGTAACTTAATAAAAATGGGACCAGGAATGTAATATCGATGTCCAGGTGTCATTTCAACGATATCTCCAGGGAATTTTCAGGTTAATAAAAGTAACTTAATAAAAATGGGACCAGGAATATAATATTGATGTCCAGGTGTGATATTAACGACTTCTCCTGGGAATTTTGAGGTTAATAAAAGTAACATAATAAAAATGGGACCAAGAATGTAATATCGTTGTCCAGGTGTCATTTTAACGACATCTCCTGGGAATTTTTAGGTTAACAAAAGTAACTCAGGGAAAAATTGATATGGAACGTAAAATTGATGTCCAATTGTCTTTTTAACGACTTGTCCGGGGAAGTTTGAGGTTAACAACAGTATCTTATTAAACAATGAACATGAAATGTATTTTTAAAAAAGTACTTTTATGTTCTTAAAAATTAGTGGTTAAATTAAAGTTAATATATGTATTTGAACTGTAACGCCTGGTATGTTCTAGAACTGACTAGAGTAAGGCAGTATAACCAACTAAGCGTATATTGCAATCAACATTATATGAATAGTAAAGTTTACTTTGGCTTTTTAGTTAAATAGAAAGTAGTAAAAAGGACTTCCGTTTTTGATTAATTGAGTCTTGTTATGTGTAGTAAATTTTACATCTTTTGTGTAGTTAACATTAAGTGAGGAGTACTTTTTCAAAAATTGATAAATCCACATTTTGTTAAGGTAAAAGTCCCGATATTGGAACGATGCTCTGATATGAATCGCTTTGCTAAGGAATTTAGATTTTTGACATAGATTATTTTTTGTAATTAAATAAAATAAAATGATAAAATATCAACATTCAAGAATTTAAAGACAGTTACTTAATTTATTTTCATATATTTAGTCAACATTAAACATGTTTTTTAATTCAAAATGATGTTTCATATTCGGTACATTGGGTTATGTATCAGTTTATACGTATTATGAAACAGCGTCATCAACTGTTTCAAAGTTGGTACATCTTTTTATACCTATGTTCTTATCATGAAACGGGAGGGTGTATAAATAAGACTTTCAATTATCAGATTCTTTAGACAAATTTATCGTTTTTTTAAACTTATAAATGTTGCCTTTATAAAAGACATCAAAACGTTATGAATGAAATAAATATTATTTCTTTAATTGTAAATAACCAAAGGGTAATTTAGTGTTCCACAATAAGGACGGAACAACTGGTACATAAGGTGTAGAAACTGTTTCACAATACGTACATTCTGATTTCTATGATTTTTTACAGTTTTATTTAATTTTTATAAACAAAATGCAGTTTTAAAAATTTTATTCTGATGAAAAAGTATAGGCAATGAACTATGAAAAGATTTTGAGTAGTAATATGCTTTTCAGGATTAGATTTCCCAAAAACTAACCAACCCTATCCAAAATCTGTTCCATAACCGGGACTTTTACCTTATTTCGAGAAAATTAAACAAATGCAGTTTCGCACCTAACCCCTAGATTTAACTATAAAGTAGAAAAAATATACGAAATTATTTATATACGAATGTTTTTTGCACTTAAGGAGATTTATTTTTAATTAAAGTTTATAATAATTAAGAAATTTAAAGGTTTTTGTAATTTATTCTACGAAAAAAATTAAAATTTTAAATCATTTTGATTAAGTCCAAGTTTTTTTTAAATTGAAAATTCTTTCATAAAAAATTTTTTTCTTGAATTTAACAGTGACAGATCGATTTGTAAGGTTCCTAATATGTTAAATTTGTGGTTATCTCAACTTTTTTGCAAAATGGATTTATCAAGTTTTGAAAAAGTGCTCCTTAAGTATAGTTACATTGGCGTCAATGCTACAATTACATAAGTCTTAATTAACAAATTATACTGCTTCTTTACATTTAATTATAACATTCCCGTCTACAATATTTATATTGTCAACTACTACATTAAGTAGCAGATTTTATTCAATAGGTTTCAACAACATTTTTCTGCCGCATTAACTATTAATTTTCCACTTAAACTACTAGATTAAGTATTAGATTTTACTATTTAAAAAGTGTTGTTAGGCATCAACGAGAGTTTTCATGTAGAGATAACTGTTATCTTGTACTACATTTTATTACTCTTTATTTTCAGTAAGTTCTTATGTAATGTTTGTTATAGAGTTCAATAACTATTAATTAAAATAAGTATAAATAAAATAATAAGTATTAATTAAAAGAAGATACTAATAACAACTATTATAAGTAGCAAATTTCACTACTTTAGATAGTAAAGTTAACTGCACAGTAGGGTGGCCCAAAAATGCATTGTCAAAATTTTCTTCGTGGAAAAGGACATGACACCCTCGGAATTTGTTCCAATGCGAAAAAAAGTGAATACGTATTTTTGGATTTTTCAAAATTTTGATATTAACTGGTGCCGCCGGGCACATCGATTTTCCCATGTAAAATGCATGGGCATTCGATATGCTTAAACGACATTTTTGTAGTAGAGTGAACTAGTAAATGTAGTTAATATGAACTGGCAAATATAGTAAAATTTAAGTAAAAACAACTATTTAAAAGTTATAAAATGAAATTGTTGAACTATTATTTATTATTCTTAAGATACATTTTTCCATCCTCTCTCGTACTACTTTTGTTTACTGTCACCCAATATTATTTAATTATTATATTCCCAACACAGCAAAATCCCTAAACGCTGGGGATTGAACGCTCAACCCTAACATTCGCAATCCGGTATCATAACCATTTAAGGCGGGAAACTCGTGTAAAATTGAATTTTTTTACACTTTTTTTTTTTTTGCTTCAAAAATTAGTTTACCATCCGTAGAATATGATCCTACATTGTTAATCCAAAATTCGAAGTATAAATGTCGCTATAGCATACATAAGTGTAACACCTCAAATGCTTCGAAACGCAGTTCAAACGATGCGCACGAGATCGCTCTATTTTTTTGCTTCTTTGTCAGTAAAATATTATGAATTATCAATAGAATGTACTATTAGTAAGTGATAGTAAAGCAGGGTGTAAGTTATATTATATGGTCCTGGTATAGCCGACTGAGCGTTAAAATTTGAAAGACCCTTTAAACACTACTTTTTTGTAACGAAAACTTTAAACGCGTTTTTCTCAAAACATGTTTTTTCGCGCTCTGTGCAATGTAGCTCAGTTAATTTTCAACCGATTTTCATGAAACTTACCAGAAATCTTCTTTAACTTACTAGCTATGACTTGACGAGCTGCTTTTTTTAAAAAAAAATTTTTAAACATTGTTATTTTTAATTATTTATATAAAAATATGTGATTTTTTGTTCAAAAAAGACTCAAACTTTCAATTATTTTTTTTTAATTATCTCTTCGTCAGTTACAGCGTATTTGTGTATTTTAACGATCAAAATTTGGTTTTTTGATTTTAGTTGAGATTTGAAACCTGTAGGCTGCACAGCGATAAACCAAAGATTTAACTTCAAGCGCCTGTAACGCCGCCATTTTGAAATATTTTTAATTGAAAAAAATAATTAAAAAAGCTTATATAGTATACTTTAAGATGTGCTTTATATAAATTCAATAAACTTTACCACATTTGTGTAAAAAATTCTTGAAAAAACGTGCGTTTACACGAGTTTTCCCCCTTAACCACGCACGGACGCTACGATGAATTACATAAAACTTGATTGCATTCTTCTCAACTGCATAGTGCAACTGATAACTATGCAGTAGGTTGGCCCAAATAACTTTTTTCGTAAAAAAGGGCATGACAGCCCTGCAATGTTTTTTTCGTAATGTTTTCGTTACAATTTTCTATCATAATTTTTGAAATTTACATGAATTTAAAACGTTACAAAAAAATAAAAAATAGTCATTTGTATTATTTTTTTGGAAAAAGTTATTTCTTTAAACTAATTAATTTGTTTAAACATTAAAAAAATAAAAATATATAAATAAAAAAGGCATTTGTATGGTTTTTTAGAAAAAATTATTGTTTAAACAAATTAATTTATTTATTAGTTTGTGTAGTAGTTTCAATGACAAAATAATCGTTTTGTAGACATAAAAATGTCGTTAAAGCCTATTGAATAAATTTAAGTAGTAAAATCAACTAGAATTTTAGTTCCTTCAACTACTTTCATAACAGTAAAACAAATAGTTAAATTCGGTTGAGTACCCATTGAATTATTGAGAGTAGTTACAAAGTAGTCTAATCTACTACTTTCTTTTCAGTGTATAAATTTGATTTTTTTATGCACACAATTATTTAAAACCTACCTTTATCTTCTCCAAATATGCATTCCAGTGGACAGCTAATTTAATATATAGATAGATTTTCAAACTCTGGCAATAAACATATATTTGCTTTTAAAATTACTCACTTTACTTGAGTCTACCTAATTATATAATTAACAAGCAAGATATTGCGCGCGTCTAATTTATAACAATAAAATGTAAGGCTAATATTAGAATGTATTCCATTCTTTATTTTAAGAAGTGGCTTAGTTTAAAAAGTTATAATCATTCTTATTACTAAAAGTAAGTATAATAAACTTTTTAAATTTATTAATTTCATAAATCTAACATAAAATCTTTATTTGTCCTTCGAATTCCATGTAAACAGTAAAAGCACATCTTAGTCAAAAGATAAACTTGAAACAATAGAAATTTTTTTTTGACATAACCTTGAACATAACTGCATGATTGGTGTATCCTAGGCGTATTTTAGGTTATTGTATTTAGAATGTAATAAATAAAAATGTAAATAAAAGAATTTTTTGAAATCTTTGAATTTTCTTTAATGAATAAAAGTATTCTATTACACGAAGAGAAATAGATGCTACGGGGTACCATCTAGATGGTACCAGATACAATATCTGCTCTTAAATATACGGACAAGAATCTTGATGGTACGGGAACGAAACAAACAAATTTTTTTTGCAGTTTAACAAGAAATTTAATCTGACACAAGGGATCTTATATTACAGATTTCTTATAAATTTCTCGTCAATTACAATTTTGCAACAAAACGTAAAAGTTATACAGTTGGACAGGATTCTTGCAAGAATGTGTAGTTTTTAATCTGTTGATATATTCAAAATTCTTAGATCTTCTTATTTACCCCTTGCTTTTTTATTAGCCCATAGCCAATTTAATAATATTTAACTGTTCACTTGATTGTTTAGTATGATAAGAAAGACAACTTGGAATGCCAGACAGTACATCCATCTAATGTAGACAGGTATGCCGACAAGCCTAGTCATCCCCTTCTTTCGAAAGGAGAAAGGCCTTCTCAAGAGGTCATGTTGATTAGTTGGTTGTGTTGAAGTGAATTAATTAAAGATCAGTAAATTAATTGTTCATTATGCAGAACAGAAATCTAGTTCGTATTATTTATTTTTGCCGATTTCGAATATGTTTGTCGTCGATTGAAAATTTCCTACAAAAACGTTCAAAGTTATACAATTCGACAGTATTCTTGCAAGAACGTGTAATTTTTAATCTGCTGATATATGCAGAAGTATTAAATCTTTTTATTTACTCCATGGTTTTTGATTAGCCCATAGTCAATTTAATGATCTTTAACTGTTCACTTGATTGTTTAGTATGATAAGAAAGAAAAGTTGGAATGCCAGACAGTACTTCCATCTAATATAGACAGGTATGCCGACAACCCTAGTCATCCCCTTCTTTCGAAAGGAGAAAGGCCTTCTCAAGAGGTCATGTTGATTAGTTGGTTGTGTTGAAGTGAATTAATTAAAGATCAGTAAATTAATTGTTCATTATGCAGAACAGAAATCTAGTTCGTATTATTTATTTTTGCCGATTTCGAATATGTTTCTCGTCGATTGAAAATTTGCTACAAAAACGTTCAAAGTTATACAATTCGACAGTATTCTTGCAAGAATGTATACTTTTTAATCTACTGATATATGCACAATTATTAAATCTTCTTATTTACTCCATGCTTTTTTATTAGCACATAGTCAATTTAATGATCTTTAACTATTTACTTGATTGTTTAGTATGATTAGAAAGACAACTTGGAATGCCAGACAGTACATCCATTTAATATAGACAGGTATGCCGACAAGCCTAGTCATCCCCTTCTTTCGAAAGGAGAAAGGCCTTCTCAAGAGGTCATGTTGATTAGTTGGTTGTGTTGAAGTGAATTAATTAAAGATCAGTAAATTAATTGTTTATTATGCAGAACAGAAATCCAGTTTATATTATTTATTTTTGCCGATTTCAAATATGTTTGTCGTCGATTGAAAATTTGCTACAAAAACGTTCAAAGTTAAACAATTCGACAGTATTCTTGCAAGAATGTGTACTTTTTAATCTGTTCATATATGCAGAAGTATAAAATCTTCTTATTTACTCCGTGCTTTTTTATTAGCCCATAGTCAATTTAATGATCTTTAACTGTTCCCTTGATTGTTTAGTATTATTAGAAAGACAACTTGGAATGCCAGACAGTACATCCATCTAATGTAGACAGGTATGCCGACATGCCTAGTCATCCCCTTCTTTCGAAAGGAGAAAGGCCTTCTCAAGAGGTCATATTGATAAGTTGGTTGTGTTGAAGTGAATTAATTAAAGATCAGTAAATTAATTGTTCATTATGTAGAACAGAAATCCAGTTCATATTATTTATTTTTGACAATTTCGAATATGTCTTTCGTCGATTGAAAATTTGCTACAAAAACGTTCAAAGTTATACAATTCGACAGTATTCTTGCAAGAATGTGTAGTTTTTAATCTGTTGATATATTCAAAAGTCTTAGATCTTCTTATTTGCTTCTTGCTTTTTTATTAGAACATAGTAAATTTAACTATCTTTAACTGTTCACTCGATTGTTTAGTATAATTCGAAAGACAACTTGGAATGCCAGACAGTACATCTATCTAATGTAGACAGGTATGCCGACATGCCTAGTCATCCCCTTCTTTCGAAAGGAGAAAGGCCTTCTCAAGAGGTCATATTGATAAGTTGGTTGTGTTGAAGTGAATTAATTAAAGATCAGTAAATTAATTGTTCATTATGCAGAACAGAAATCCAGTTCATATTATTTATTTTTGCCGATGTCAAATATGTTTGTCGTCGATTGAAAATTTGCTACAAAAACGTTCAAAGTTAAACAATTCGACAGTATTCTTGCAAGAATGTGTACTTTTTAATCTGTTGATATATGCAGAAGTATAAAATCTTCTTATTTACTCCGTGCTTTTTTATTAGCCCATAGTCAATTTAATGATCTTTAACTGTTCCCTTGATTGTTTAGTATTATTAGAAAGACAACTTGGAATGCCAGACAGTACATCCATCTAATGTAGACAGGTATGCCGACATGCCTAGTCATCCCCTTCTTTCGAAAGGAGAAAGGCCTTCTCAAGAGGTCATATTGATAAGTTGGTTGTGTTGAAGTGAATTAATTAAAGATCAGTCAATTAATTGTTCATTATGTAGAACAGAAATCCAGTTCATATTATTTATTTTTGACAATTTCGAATATGTCTTTCGTCGATTGAAAATTTGCTACAAAAACGTTCAAAGTTATACAATTCGACAGTATTCTTGCAAGAATGTGTAGTTTTTAATCTGTTGATATATTCAAAAGTCTTAGATCTTCTTATTTGCTTCTTGCTTTTTTATTAGAACATAGTAAATTTAACTATCTTTAACTGTTCACTCGATTGTTTAGTATAATTCGAAAGACAACTTGGAATGCCAGACAGTACATCTATCTTATGTAGACAGGTATGCCGACAACCTAGTCGTTCCCTTCATTCGAAAGGAGAAAGGCCTTCACAAGAGTTCATGTTCATGATTTGGTTGTGTTGAAGTGAAACACTTAAAGACCACTTAATTGATTGTTCTTTAAATAGGAAATGATTTTAGTTATATTATTTAATTTTCTTATTTCTCATACCCTACTGTTTCATGGAAAATTTGGTACAAAAACATTGATAGTTAAACAATTACTCAAGATTCTTGCAAGACTGTTTAGTTTTTATTCTTTTGACATATACAGAAGTCTAAGATCTTTTTATTTACTCCTTGCTTTTTTATTAGCCTATAGTCAATTTAATGATCTTTAACTGTTCAGTGGATTGTTTAATATGATTGGTAAGACAACTTGGAATGCCAGACAGTACATCCATCTAATGTAGACAGGTATGCCGACAAGCCTAGTCATCCCCTTCTTTCGAAAGGAGAAAGGCCTTCTCAAGAAGTCATGTTGATTAGTTGGTTGTGTTGAAGTGAATTAATTAAAGATCAGTAAATTAATTGTTTATTATGCAGAACAGAAATCCAGTTCATATTATTTATTTTTGCCGATTTCAAATATGTTTGTCGTCGATTGAAAATTTGCTACAAAAACGTTCAAAGTTAAACAATTCGACAGTATTCTTGCAAGAATGTGTACTTTTTAATCTGTTGATATATGCAGAAGTATAAAATCTTCTTATTTACTCCGTGCTTTTTTATTAGCCCATAGTCAATTTAATGATCTTTAACTGTTCACTTGATTGTTTAGTATTATTAGAAAGACAACTTGGAATGCCAGACAGTACATCCATCTAATGTAGACAGGTATGCCGACATGCCTAGTCATCCCCTTCTTTCGAAAGGAGAAAGGCCTTCTCAAGAGGTCATATTGATAAGTTGGTTGTGTTGAAGTGAATTAATTAAAGATCAGTAAATTAATTGTTCATTATGTAGAACAGAAATCCAGTTCATATTATTTATTTTTGACAATTTCGAATATGTCTTTCGTCGATTGAAAATTTGCTACAAAAACGTTCAAAGTTATACAATTCGACAGTATTCTAGTTATATTATTTAAGTTTCTGATGTCTTATACCCTACTGTTTGATTGAATATTTGGTGCAAAAACATTGAAAGTTAAACAATTGGTCAGGATTGTTGCAAGAATGTTTGATTTTTATTCTGTTTACATATTTAGAAGTCTAAGATCTTATTATTTCTACTGGTGTTCTCGTTTGCGCATAGTCAATTGAATGACCTTTATCTCTTTACATGATTACTTACATTTAGTATCGTGGGTATGACAACTTGGAATGCCAGATAGTAACTCCGTCCAATGTAGACAGGGATGCTGACAAGTCTAGTCGTTCTCTTCATTCGAAAGGAGGAAGGCCTTTACAAGAGGTCTTTTTGATTTTTTTTTTGTATTTAGTTGTATGAATTAAAAATCATTGAGTTGATTTTTTGCATGTAGAGCATACATTTTAGTGGTATTTTTCAGGATTCACATTTTTGAATTTTTCTTTGTTTCGAAGTTTTACTAATTGAATGTAATACACTAGAGACTTGATTTAGTGGACCTCAATTTAGGGGACATTTAGTGAGCTCACAGAGAAATCCCACTTTCTTTTAGTAGCATACACCTGAATCTATCCCCTTAGTCATGTAATGCCTTGAAAGAGTAATATATATGCTCAATATTGATTTAGTGACATAGAACCGATCTACCCACTAAATCGAGTCTCTGGTTTTTTTTTACATATCTTTTAAAAGTAAACAGGTTATGCTTAGCCACTTGCATAAATTGCAGTGCTGTCATTAATAAATTTTTTTAATTTGCAATATTTTCCTATTTTTATGTTTTTTAAAAATTGTTTTTCTGAAATCTAGATTTAATATTAATTAATGTTACTACGAAAGCTTTTTTTTATTGTATAGTAGGCTGCTGTTATGGTGATTCCTTTTACAGTGAAGTAACATTTCTTGTAAACCGTTTAAACTAACCTGACAGGCTCACTACAAGAACAGTCTACCAATTAAAAATAATATTTAAATTTTTTCAAATGAAATTAATTTCTTTATTTTGGTTTTGAAATAAGAATTTTAATGTTTAATTTTTTGTTTCTCTTTTTCTCTTCTTTTTTCTTCTCTTTTTAGCCTCCTCTTTTCTTTTTTTTTTTAATTTCATTTTCGTCTTCCATTCTTTGGATCGATTTGTTACTCTCGGTTTTCTGTATTTTTTTTTTTTTTTGTTGTTGTCGCTCTGTTTTTCGGTTTTATTTTCATCGTTGAACAATACATCTAAAAATTATTTTATATAGATTAATTTTTGTGAAATAGTTTATTTAAAATTATTATAATTGTTTTTAAATTTGTATGAATGTTTTGCATGTACTTAATACCAGTATTCCTATTTAACTTAAACTTATTTAAGAGAAATTTGATGTAGTTGAATTCACATTTTAACAAATTTTTGTTTTAGCGTTTTTTTATTTTATTAAATTCCAAATTGAGTGGCGGCTTAATGTGACATAGGTAGAAAGTAACAACGCTTATATCTTATAAACCAATCAGCGGACAGACATGTTGCTAAAGTAATTTTTAGTCAGTTTTACCCTCTCTACCTCCCCATATCATGCGCGGGCTGGTTCAGGAACCGTATGTCCGATATTGACATGTTGTGTAAAAATTACGACGAAAGTAAGTTTTTGCCTAAATTTTCAAAATATCATATTTCTTTGATTTTATAGATATTTCAAAAATGCTTTTCGTATTTTTAAAGCTTCATTACCTAGATTTAAGTCGTACTGGTGTATAATTAAAAAAATATAAAATACTTTTGCAAACGTTTACAAAAAAATGAGGTATTTACCTTTGCTTATTTCGTTTGGATTTGTTGTTGTAATGACACGGATATGGTAGTTTTCAGGCAATCCAACATTTGAAACTATCATTTTAACAAAATTGTAGAAGAGTGAATAGAGATCCCAGTTAAAAATTTCGTATGTGTTCCCGCGTGTGTTCCTGTCTGGGTTCCCGTATGGATTCCCTTAAAGGTTCCTACATGGGTTCTCATATGGGATCCTATGTACCAGGGAACTTTGGCACAAACTTTCGAGGAAACACTGTCCATAGGACTTTTATGTGAGATCCCACATAGGATTTCAAATTAATTTTTAAAAACTTTTGACATGCTGCGCAGTAGTTGTCTATAGCAATTACAGCTGCGCAGTAGATTTTTTTGTTCTTGTTAATATGGTGTGTAACAGTTACTGAAAAATGAATTATTTTCTTAACAATATTCTTTTTGTAGATTCATTTAAATTGTTTAATAGATTAGGGATCCCGTAAGGGAACACATACATATGGGATCCTATTTACTGTGTTCCCTCGAGAGTTCATGCCAAAGATTTTCGGCACACAGGATCCCATATGGGAACCCATGTAGGAACCTTTAAGGGATTCCATACGGGAACCCATACTGCAACAGACGTGGGAACACACGAAATTTTTAACTGGGATGACAGTAATTAAGCAAACACCAAAAATGTTATGAAATGCACAATTTTTCCTGTTTACTTAAATTTATGATTGTTATTTAATTTTTTAATTTTAATTTTAATTTTTTAAGAACTTGATTGGTTTTCAGATTAAAATTAGTATGACAAATTATAAAATTCTTTTCTCTTTGTTTCAGCTCAGATATATATATATATAAAAAAGAGAAATTTAGGATATATTTTTATCAAACAATTTAAAGAAACGTGTCTCATTAGTAGAAAATGCTTGATTTTACCTATTCTCAGTTTATTTGTACCACTTTCGGGAATTTTGAGCAAAGAACCTTTATCTGAAACAATCATTTTAAAAAAATTTTTGAATAGTGAATAGAGAAAAAACTAATCATGAATACACCAAAACTTTAAAAAATGAACTATATTATCTGTTTACTCAAATTTATGATTTTCTATACATTTTTTGTAAAAAGTGTTGGGGTTTCAGATTGAAATTGACGTGGCAAATTATAAACACCTTTTTTTTTGTTAAAAGCGACAAACAAACGAAATAAAGTGAAGTTTGGGGAATACGGAAAGCAGTAATTATTCAAACACCAAATATCTTATAAATGCACTGTTTTATATGTATACTTAAATTTATGATTTTTTCAGATTAAAATTGACATAGTAAGTTGTAAAAATTATTTTCTTTGTTTAAAGTTAGAAACAAAAAAAGCAAATTTTAGGGAATATTTATTTCAAACAATTTTTTAAAACATGTGCAAAAAAAAGGTGTATTTTACCTTTGCCCATTTCGTTTCGACTTTTTTTTAACAACACGGGCATTATATTCTGGTGGAGATTCGATATTTAAAACATTCATTTTAAAATCATTGTAGACGAGTGAATAGAGAAGACAGTAATTAAACAATCACCAAAAATATTATCAAATACACATTTTTAACAGTTCACTTCAAATTTATGATTTTCTTTAACTTTTTTAATAACTCGATTGGGTTCCAGATTGAAATGAAATTGACATAGCAAATTATTAAAGTCTCTTTTCTAAGTTTAGAGTAAGGTATAAAAGGAAGTAATTAAAATTTATGGGTTATTTTTGTAAAGCATTTTTTGCAAACGTTTACTATTAGTAAAAATTGTTACATTTTACCTCTCTCTATTTCGTTTGGATTATTTCCGAGAATATCATTCGAATTGATTTCAGAGGATAAGCTGTCATCTAAAACAATCAATTTAAAAAAAATTAGAGAAGAGTGATTTATGATTTTTTAACTTTGTTGGAAAATTGTTGTTTTCTCTACTTCAATTCATGATTTACTGTATATTTTTGAAAGAATTGTTATGTTTCTGGACTGAAATTGGCATGACAAAATATAAAAATTTCTTTTTCTTACCTAATGAGGTAGAAAGGAAAGAAATTTAAAGATAATAGATTCTTTTTTGAAAAAAATTTGTGTCCAATTTTTCCTTTGGTTATGAATGTTACTAGTTAATAGGTAATAAATGTATGGTTCACCTGGATCATTTTCCAATTCTTCAATTTGTGTTTTGTATTTTTTGTTACGTTTATCCAAAAAGCCATCAAGATTTCCTATTAATTTAAATAAATTTTATGAGAATAAATAGAAAAGATATAATTAATTTTTTATAGAGTATTTTTATCGTGGCGAAACATGCACCAGTGGTTTATCAAGAGCGATTAAAAAAAATCGTTTCTTTTTAATTTTATGAACGGCAAGTGTCATGCCTGTAATCGAGGAGAGAAGTAAATATAACACTATTGTGTATCAAAACGTTTGGAAGCTAAAAGTTCCCCACACACCATCAGAAATTCCCTGAATTTTCCATGAATATTGATCCTTTCCCAAATATTTGAACCTAATATTCAGGGAAGTATCGTAAAAGCATTAAAATGTCTGCCATGGGAAATATTGGACCCAAAATTTCCCTGAAAATGTATTTCTAATTTTCAGGAAACCATATATGTTGTATTGGACACCCGTAGCATTTTAGAAAATTAAAATTTTCTGTGGTAAGCGTCACAAAAACCATAAGTTCAACCAACGCGCATCATGTACTGTGAATTTACGAATACTGTGAAAATTGAAGGAATACTAGATGCGGAAATTCTCTGAAAATTTTCAGGGAACTTTCGCGTTTAATGTTTCCCATTGCGGACATTTTAATGAATCCACTTAGTTTTCCTGAATATTAGGTTTGAAGATTCGGGAAATTTTCACCAATATTCAGGAGAAATGCAGGGAATTTCTGTTGCTGTGTGTGTCATTGCTACTTATTTACGTTGCTGTCAGCATTTTGAGCGTAGGGCTGGTTTCTGCAAGCGACAGCTTTTACAGAAAAAAGGTAATATAGTCTTGAAAAACTATGTTTTATAGTAGGCTTCCAGTAAGTCATTCACCTTTAAGGAAATATTTACTCATGATAGGTGAATATTCAGAAATGAATGATCCACGAACGAAACATTCATATGTTATTTTTGTGTAGAAGATAAGTGTAGAAATTAAGTTAGACTTTGAAAAAAGTATTATTCATTGGAACCTTCTTATTCATATTGCTATTAACTTAATTATTTTTATTATAGAGACCTAGAGGACTTTAAAGTCTGAATAACAAAATTAAGGAACTTAACTGATTCACACTTAACTGGAGTAGATTCCATTTATTCCATCTACTCTATTATTTGAATGTTATATGTCTCTACTTTATTCAACTTTTTGACTAAAGTTTATAAAACCATTTTTCTTCGTGTAATATTTAATTAAATATTGTATTTTTTTTCTTTTATAAAACAAGTTTAGGAGAGGAAAAAATACTTTTACGCACTTGTTCGTGTGGGACTTGACCACATGCTGTGGTCAAGAACGATGTTCGATGCTTTTTTAGAGCTACCAAATAAGATGTTAAAGTGAACAGTGCTGCCAAACCAGATTGATAGAGTTCAGAAGGACTTCCTTCTGCATGCGAATCGCCAATGCATCAGCCTGGCGTTCGCAGTCAGGAATCCCTTTGAATTGGCTCACAAATGAAGCCTTAATCCCTCCTAAACAACCGATTAGAAGAAGATTCAATCGGACTTTATAACCCTGGTGCATTCGACTAAATTCGAACATGAGCTCTTGATACTTGGTCCGCTTCTCATCCTCCTTGCGATTAACGTTTTTCTTAGCTGGGGCCGAGAACTAAATTAAACAAATGATTCTACATTTATGATCCTGGAGTAATATATCAGGCTTATTGACACTGATACGATGAGTGGTGGAAAAAGGAAAGTTCCAGTAGATCTTACACTAGTTATTTTCCACTACGGACTCCTGATCCCCTTGGGTATACGGCAAGATGGGTTCTTTATCTATACCATACTGGTGTCGAAAGTGATAATACAACACCTTAAGCGCAGCATTGTATCTTTCAATATATCTGTAACACGCGTACTTCGGACACGCACTTAGAATGCGACTTAGAGTCTCCGCATATTGTTTACATGCACGACAGATGTCACTGTCGACAGGTATATGCATCACACGACTGCGGTACACCAAAGTATTAATTACACCATCCTGACAGGCAAAGAGAAATCCTTCAGTCTCCGATCTTAAACCAGCAGATTTAAGGAACGAAAATGTCAAATCAACTGACAATCCTATTTCATTTATGAGATTGTAGAATTGTCCGTGAACAGATTTGCTCTTATGTTCCTGTAATCGAAGCGCATGTTCTGCTTCCTTGACACGGCCCTTAAGCATCAATGGTGGTAACGATGCTAATCCATGTTGCACATTACTAGTATCAAATGGGAGACGAAGTTCATTCGCAGCTCTTTTTGCCGCATGATATAAGAATACCCCACAATTCGTAATTTCATGATGGTGAACAAATTGTAAAAGAGGATCTCGACGGTTCATAATTGAGCATGTAGCAGCCAAAACGATTCTACGATGAAGACTCTCTAAGTTCACCAGACTTCTTCCTCCCCGATTTCGCGGAAGGTAAATTCGAGGCACGGAAGACATTGTATGATGACTTCTATGGATTGTCATCATCTTGCGAGTTTCTCTGTCTAGCATCTTCAGCTCATTCACATTTCACTTAACTGCTCCAAAGGTATAGAGAAGCAAAGGAATGGCTAATGTACTTGTGGCTAGTATCTTATTCTTCCCAGATAATTCGGAAGACCAAATTTTTCTGAAAAGACCACGGTATTTTGTTTGGAGACGATCTTTAAGCTGACGTACGTCTTGAGTCTCCGCTTGTGGAATTCCAAGATATGCGTATGTTTCTTCTTGATCAAGATGATAAATGGTGTTGCCACCAATGAGCTGAAGATCCTCAGAGTCGCCTGGTGTTTCAGATGTTTCACGTCTTCCCTTACTTAAGTGGAAAACGGCACATTTATCCAATCCAAATTCCATTCCAATTGCTCTGAAATACTTGGCTACTGCAGATACTAGATTTTTAAGTTTATCTCTATTAGATCCATAATGCTTAAGATCGTCCATGTTGAAAAGATTGTTGATCTTATGAACTCTATTTCTTGGTTTGCCACACATGTATTCAGAGCGATTTTTTCGAAGCACAATAGACAGAGGCAAAAGAGAGATACAAAAAGTAGAGGACTGAGTAAGTCACCTTAAAAAACTCCTCTCCTAAAAGAGATGATGTTAATTATCATCTGCTGTTAGTTGGATGATATAACAAACCTTGTTCTCCACATGAGCATCAGCTCTTTCAAGCATCTCACGATGTTTGGATGTACCTGTAAGTAATCAAGGAGCTTGATGATCAGCGCATGATTCGTAAAGTCGAATGCTTTACGGTAATCAATCCAAGCCATTGATAACTTGCGTCGATAAACTATCGAGTCCTGGGTAACGCACCTATCTATTAATAGGTTTTCCCTACAACCTGACAGGCCTGTTTTGCACCCACGTTGTTCACTTATTGCACTCTGAACTGGCTTTATAGATGTTAATATCCTTTCTTTTAGAAAGCCAGTAAATAGCTTGTAATAAGTGTTAAGACAAGCTATCGGTCTATAATTTTTTGGATTAGACAAATCTCCTGATTTTGGTAAAAGTACCGTTCGATCTTCCACCAACCACTGTGGTACGGGATGTTCTTCGCAAAGAAAGGTCGAAAAGATGAGGGCCAAATGTCGGTGAATTGAAGTAAACTTCTTCCACCATAGATTATTAATCTTATCTGTCCCAGGTGCTGAAAAGTTCTTAGTTTTAGCAATTATATTTCTAACCTCATGCTCAGTAATTAGCGGACATGCCTCGCTAGGACGGTCAAGCCCCTGTTCAAGACAGAATCTTTTGAAGAGTGGTAAAGACGGATCCTCATCGTTGACTGTATAGGACGTGCCATAGATGTTTCTCCAGAATGTTTCAACCTCTTCACGACATGGGGGGTTAAAAACGACTAATGTTGGTGGACTGAACAGGTGGGAGGGATTATTAGCAAATAAATTATTTTGCTTAATCCAGTCAATCCGCCGTTTTAAACGTTCTCTTATAACTACAAGAGAACGTATCTTCTCAATCCAATGTTGCTTGATGGTTTTCGATTTTGATTTCTTTAAAGTGTAATGCAATCTTTTTAGAGTTTTGGCAATTTCCAAAAATCTTGGTGTAAAATTTTTATTCAATTCTAGATACGCTATCACACTCTGTAATTGAGAAGCATGTCGTCGAGCCACCCCTATCATGAATTGTACTTGTTTGATTCATTTGCAGGTATTAGCCCATTTCGTTTCGACTTTTTTTTTAATAACACGGGCATTATATTCTGGTGGAGATTCGACATTTAAAACATTCATTTTAAAATCATTGTAGAAGAGTGAAAAGAGAAGACAGTAATAAAACAATCACAAAAATGTTATCAAATACACATTTTTATCAGTTCACTTCAAATTTATGATTTTCTTTAACTTTTTTAATAACTCGATTGGGTTCCACATTGAAATAAATTGGCATAGCAAATTATTAAAGTCTTTATTCTAAGTTTAGAGTAAGGTATAAAAGGAAGTAATCAAAATTTATGGGTTATTTTTGTAAAGCATTTTTTGCAAACGTGTACTATTAGTAAAAATTGTTACATTTTACCTCTCTCTATTTCGTTTGGATTATTTCCGAGCATCTCATTCGAAACGATTTCAGAGCATAAGCTGTCATCTAAAACAATCAAATTAAAAAAATTGGAGAAGAGTGATTTATGATTTTTTAACTTTGTTGGAAAATTGTTGTTTTCTCTACTTTAATTCATGATTTACTGTGTATTTTTGAAAGAATTGTTAGGTTTCTGGACTGAAATTGGCATGGCAAAATATAAAAATTTCTTTTTCTTACCTAATGAGGTAGAAAGGAAAGAAATTTAAAGATAATAGATTCTTTTTTAAAAAAAATTTGTGTCCTATTTTTCCTTTGGTTATGAATGTTACTAGTTAATAGGTAATAAATGTATGGTTCACCTGGATCATTTTCCAATTCTTCAATTTGTGTTTTGTATTTTTTGTTACGTTTATCCAAAAAGCCATCAAGATTTCCTATTAATTTAAATAAATTTTATGAGAATAAATAGAAAAGATATAATTAATTTTTTATAGAGTATTTTTATCGTGGCGAAACATGCACCAGTGGTTTATCAAGAGCGATTAAAAAAATCGATAAGGGGTGAATTTGAAGGAGTTAATGGTGTTCAGTAATGACAAAAAATCTTTTTTGGATGTTGAACAAAAAACATGTTATTGTTGTACAGATTAAAAAAAAATTATTATTCAGTTCATCAAAGTCAGTAAAAGACAAAAGATTTGAAAATATCAATTAGGGGTAAGTTTGAAGGGATCAAAGTGTTCAGTAATAAAAGGAAATTTTTTTTAATGTTTAATAAAGAACATCTTATTGTTGTTTAAACTCGAAGAAAGTTATTAAGATTAACAAAGTCATTAAAAGCCATGAGGGTTGAAAATATCGAGCAGGGGTAAGATTGAACGTGAATTTTTCTATTTTTTTTATCGTTATTGTATTTTGTCTGAAAGAGTTTTGAAAATATAAATTATATACCCATATACTAATTATTATTTATTATTGGAAATATAAAAAATTTGGAATAATTATTATAATATAATATAATTATATTATAATATATATTATAATATATTACGATATAATTATTATTATAATTAGTAAAGAAAATGTTTTTTGGATGTTCAACAAAAAACATCTTATTGTTGTTCAGACTCGAAAAAAACTATTAAGTGCAACAAAAGCAGTGAAAGCCATGAGGGTTAAAAATATCAAGCAGGGGTGAGTTGGAACGTGAATTTTTCTATTTTTTTTATCTTAATTGTAATTTATCTGAAAAAGTTTTAAAAATATTAATTATATACCCACATATTAAATATTATTTATTATTGGAAATATAAATAATTTGGAATAATTATTATAATATAATATAATTATACTAATATATTTTATAATATATTATAATATTATAATTATAATTATAATAATTATTATAATATAATATAATATAATATAAAATAATATATTATAATACAATTATTTTAATTTTAATTATTAAAATTATTAAAGAAAATGTTTTTTGGATGTTCAACAAAAAACATCTTATTGTTGTTCAGACTCAAAAAAAACTATTAAGTGCAACAAAAGCAGTGAAAGCCATAAGGGTTAAAAGTATCAAGCAGGGGTGAGTTGGAACGTGAAGTTTTTTTTTTTTTATCTTAATTGTAATTTATCTGAAAAAGTGTTAAAAATATTAATTATACACCCATATATTAATTATTATTTATTATTGGAAATATAAAAAATTTGGAATAATCATTATAATATAATATAATTATATTATAATATATATTATAATATATTACGATATAATTATTATTATAATTATTAAAGAAAATGTTTTTTGTATGTTCAACAAAAAACATCTATTGTTGTTCAGACTCGAAAAAAACTATTAAGTGCAAAAAAGACAGTCAAAGCCATGAGGGTTGTAAATGTCGATCAGGGGTGAGTTTGAAGGGTTGATGGTGTTCAGTAATAATAGAAAATGTTTTTTGGATTTTCAACCAAAAACATCTTTTTGTTGTTTAGACTCGAAAAAAATTATTATTAAGTTTATCAAATTCAGTAAAAGCCATGAGGGTTGAAAATATCGATAAGGGGTGAATTTGAAGGGGTTAATGATGTTCAGTAATGACAAAAAATCTTTTTTGGATGTTGAACAAAAAACATGTTATTGTTGTACAGATTAAAAAAAAATTATTATTCAGTTCATCAAAGTCAGTAAAAGCCAAAATATTTGAAAATATCAATTAGGGGTATGTTTTAAGGGATGATGGTGTTCAGTGATAAAAGGAAATTTTTTTTAAATGTTTAATAAAGAACATCTTATTGTTGTTCAAACTCGAAGAAAATTATTAAGATTAACAAAGTCATTAAAAGCCATGAGAGTTGAAAATATCGAGCAGGGGTGCGTTTTACCGTGAATTTTTCAATTTTTTTAATTTTAATTGTGATTTATCTGAAAAAGTTTAGAAAATATTAATTATATACACATATATTGTTTATTATATATTATTATAAATATAAGATATTTGGAAATATAATATAATTATTTTAATTATAATTTTTATAATATATTATAATTATTTTAATTATAATTATTATAATTATTATTATAATTATTAAAGGAAATCTTTTTTGGATGTTCAACAGACAAAAATCTTATTGTTGTTTAGACTAGAAAAAAATTATTAAATGCAACAAATCAGTAAAAGCCATGAGGGTTGAAAATATCGAGCAGGGGTGAGTTTAAACGTGAATTTTTCTATATTTTTTTTTATTTTAATTGTAATTTATCTGAAAAAGTTTTGAAAATATTAATTATACATACATATATTAATTATTATATATTATTGAAAATATAAGAAATTTGAAATAACTTATAAGTTACAAATTATATTAAAAATGTTTAATTCTAAATATTAAAAAATTAACATTTTTAATGGCTAAAGTAATTTAAAATTTTAAAAATATTTATATTTAAAAAACGTTAATAAAACTTAAAGGAAAAGATTACAAACTATTTATTTATATGGTAAATTACTTACAAATCAATCCTCCATCAGGTTATTTATTTTGTACATCCATTTATTTATTTATTTTCGATTTTTTTTTTGGTTGTTAAGTTTGTTAAGTTTTCGAAGTAACCCTTGATATAACACTTACTTTTTTCGTTATTAAGATTTATTACTCTTGCACTTTTTTTTGTAATTTATTATCACAACACAACACAACACAAACGGCATTCAGAAAAGACTTTGACAGTATTGTTACTGACGTTGCTAGGTAATTTGATGTTCAACTGAATTCAGATAAGACGAAAATTCTTGCGACGAACAATTCGCGTTGATCGGTGGCAACTTGTTGCTGTGAAGCTGGATTCAGGGCAGTCAGTGATTTGGTCAATTTCTATATCATATTCGTAGAACTTTAGATCGAAATGACATAAATGGATAAATCTTCTTGAAAAGTATGTATAAGAATCCACAGAATACAGGAAAAATAGGGAAAAGCATTAACATTTTTTTATTATCTTTAAAATTTACTTAGAAATCATCAGTTTTAGTAAAAAAAAGCCTCTCTTATTTATTATTTAGGATTGTGCACATATAGAAGTTGTGTTTCTTTTAATAAACCTTTTTCTTAGAATATTTTGGACTAATTAATTCAAACTCATTATAGAAATTAATTAATATTATCTGATTTTAAATAAATGAGGTTGTAAATACGTACTGCATCTCTCCTCTTTTAAACCGGACTAAAAACAACTAATAATTGAATGTCAATAATTATTAAATAATTAAATAAATACATAATTTATTTTTATCTTTGTAATAAGTGAAGTGATGCGAAGTGACTTTAAAGTCATTGATGACAAATCTAAAGTCAGGTTCTAAGAATTCAAAATGGCAGATCCAATATGACAGACGACATAACTAAAAATGGATCCATTGACATGGAAAATGTCACTTTAGGGTTTTTGAGGTCGCTGATTACACTGTGCAATATTTTTAAGGTCATCGATTATGAACCAATTTTTGAGAATTGACGCTGAAAGAACTTGTAGAAACTGGAAATTCTACGTTATTACTTTTGCCAATTTGATTCAGGTTTGGATTTTCCGCTATCATCAATTTTTTTGCTCAAATTGGATTTTGACAACTTTTTTAATATTTTGATACGGCTATACCTCGTAAACCGAGAGAATATCTTTTTTGTGTCTGCAGCAAAGTTGTAGGTATCGAATGGGAGAAAAAAAATGCAGTACAAATTTACACGAAAAAATTGCATGTGGTGCCTCAAAATCGCAAAACTGACCATTTTTTAACTATTTTTCTTACAATTTTCTACCACTTTTGGTCAATAGCTCGACCACACATCCACAAATATATGGTTTTTTTTTTATTTATTTCAAATGAAACAAATGTGTCAAATTTATTGTCAGTAATGTCTGTTTATTGGTTAATATAATTTTGCAGAATAATAAAAAAATAAATGCTAAAATGAAATTATAATTTTTTGATTATTAGCTTAATCATAAATATATAAATATTAATTGACATAAATATAAATATTTTATTATTCAAAAGGTTTGCAAATATTACAAATATATATTTAAAGTAAATAAACCATAAATGAAGGGTGCGCTCGTAATTTGCAAATTTTTATAAATAAAAATTGACTGGTTCTATGGATTTGCCCATAAATGTTAATTGCTGCCATCCATTGAACTTAATGCCCCTGGTTCTGATGATCTCAATCTTTTCGTGAGTGGTTCAAAGTCTTCATTATCATCTGAAGATAAAGAATTTAATAACATATCTATTTCTGTGGGTCCTTCAAATCTAGTGTAATTGGAATCTTCAGTGCGAATATGAAGACACTGAAAACACTGAAGATCTAAATTACACTAGATTTTAAGGACACACAAAAATAGATATGTTTTTAAATTCTTTATCTTCAAATGATAATGAAGACTCAGATAATGATTTGAACCACCCACAAAAAGATTGAGATCATCAGAACTAGGGGCATCAAGTTCAATGGATGGCAGCAATTAACATTTATTTGGGCAAATCCATAGAACCAGTCAATTTTCATTTATAAAAATTTACAAATTACGAGCACACCCTTCATTTATGGTTTATTTACTTGAAATATATATTTGTAATATTTGCAAACCTTTTGAATAATAAACTATTTATATTTATGACAATTAATATTTATATATTTATGATTAGCCTAATAATCAATAAATTATAATTTCATTTTAGCATTTATTTTTTTATTATTCTGCAAAATTATTTTAACCAATAAACAGACATTATTGACAATAAATTTCATACATTTGTTTTATTCGAAGTAAAGCAAAAAAACGATATATTTGTGGATATGTGGTCGAGCTATTGACCAAAAATGGTAGAAAATTGTAAGAAAAATGGTTAAAAAATGGTCAGTTTTGCGATTTTTAGGCACCACATGCAATTTTTTCGTGTAAATTTGTTCTGCATTTTTTTTCCTCCTATTCGAAACCTACAACTTTGTTAAAGACACAAAAGAGATATTGCTCTCGGTTTACGAGATATAGCCTTATCAAAATATAAAAAAAGTTGTCAAAATCCAATTTGAGTAAAAAAAATGGATGATAGCATAAAATCCAAACCCGAACCAAATTGGCAAAAGTAATAACGCAGAATTTCTAGTTTTTGCAAGTACTTTCAGCGGCAATTCTCAAAAATTGGTTCAGAATTTTTATGTTGCACAGTGTTATGAATCTGAAGTCAGACATTTAAAACTGAAAATGTCGGATCCAATATGGCAGATGACATAATTAAAAATTGATTAACATAACTTGGAAATTGTTACTTGGAAGTTTTTAGGATAGCTGTTTACGAATCTGAAGTTAAATTTACAAAGTACAAAATGACTAATTCAATATGGCGGATGACATAAATTATTATTTTCCATAAGTGTACATTTTGAAGACATTTATAATTTTAATTGAATTTGAACCAGTATAAACTTTATGGTCTTATATATAAATATAAAATGTAGAAAATATAAAATTAGACTTCGCAATCCTAATCATCAGTCACCCCAAAAATTCCAGTGTAACAATTTTCAAACCCATCTAATCGATTTTTAGGGTTCTGCACACCTTCGCTGTTCAACAGAACACTTATAGCGAAACTCTTGGGTCCGTATTAAAAAAACCATCCCTCCCCTTAACTTCTAAAATATTTGACCTACAGGTCTGAAATTTAGTATACATATGTATTTTCACATGTAGAATACACAAAAAATATAAAGACCATGATCTGAAAGGATGATCATAATGTTGTCAATAAGAAACTTCAAATTTACGAAAAAAAAAGGTTTTCTTCCTCTAACTTTGCCATTATTTGAACTAAAGTGCTAAAATTTGATGTACTGGTGTATTTTTGTATGTGAATTATGAAAAAATTATGTTTAGAATTAACTTTGAATACTACGAAATTAAAAACAAATTCCAAAATCACCAAAAAAAGGGTTTGCTCGTGCTAGAACTTACCCTAATTGTTCTACAAAACCCCTAAAACCAATTAAGTTTTTGTAAGTCTAAAATAAAGATATAAAACGTTATTGATTATGTCTATATATATACATATATAATACAAAAATATATATACTACGTGTTTTCACGATCAAAAATATCTAAAAAAATTCCCAAAATTATAAAAATGTAAATAGCGTAAATTTTTTAATATGTTTTTGTCTGTATGAGAAATAACTTTGCTAAAAAAAATTTCGAATATATATTTAATCGTTGGAACACATAGAATATTAATCTTCAATTTATAGATGCATTAACATAAAATTACAAAAGTCTTTGTTCTGATTTTAAATTTACTGAAGGTAGGACCTCAAGTTTTTTAATCTCTCTGAACCTTTTTCGAAACATTCAGTATATTAAAAATATAACTGTGGAAAATATGTTTTCAACAAATAAGATTGTGTAATTTTAAATGTTATAAACTTTTTTCCTTTAACTTTATAATCTGTAGTTAATTTTATTAACCCCAAATTCTTCATTGGATAAGTCCATTAAAAGACACATAAACATCCAATTTACATTCCATGTCCACTTTCTACTCAGTTTATTTATTTCAACTTATATTTCCCTATAGAAATCGTTAAAAAGATACCTTAACATCGATATTACATTCCTTGTACCATTTTCACTAACTTAGTTTTATTAACCTCAAAATTCCCAGGAGAAACTGTTAAAGTGACACCTGGACATTGAATTTATACTCCATGTCCTTTTTTTACTGAGTTACTTTTGCTAACCTCAAATTTCCCAGGAGAAGTCGTTAAAGTGACACCTGGACATTAAATTTACACTCCATGTCCATTTTTCACTGAGTTACTTTCGTTAACCTCAAAATTCCTAGGAGAAGTTCTTAAAGTGACACCTGGACAATAAATTTACACTCCATGCCCTTTTTTTACTGAGTTACTTTTGTTAACCTCAAAATTCCCAGGAGAGGTCGTTGAAATGACACCTGGACATGGATATTACATTCCTTGTTCGATTTTTATTAAGGTACTTTTATTAAACCCAAAATTCTCAGGAGAAGTCGTAAAAATGACACCTGGACATCGATATTACATTTCTGGTCCTATTTTTATTATGTTACTTTTATTAACCTCAAAATTCCCAGGAGAAGCCGTTAAAATGACACCTCGACATCGATATTACATTCCTGGTCCCATTTTTATTATGTTACTTTTATTAACCTCAAAATTTCCTGGAGATGTCGTTGAAATGACAACTAGACATCGATATTACATTCCTTGTTCGATTTTTATTAAGTTACTTTTATTATCCTCAAAATTCCCAGGAGAAGTCGTTAAAATGACACCTGGACATCGATATTACATTTCTGGTCCCAATTTATTATATTACTTTTATTAACCTCAAAATTCCCTGGAGATGTCGTTGAAATGACAACTAGACATCGATATTACATTCGTTGTACGATTTTTATTAAGTTACTTTTATTATCCTCAAAATTCCCAGCAGAAGTCGTTAAAATGGCAACTGGACATCGATATTACATTTCTGGTCCCATTTTTATTAGGTTACTTTTATTAACCTCAAAATTCCCAGCAGAAGTCGTTAATATGACAACTGGACATCGATACTACATTCCTGGTCCCATTTTTATTAAGTTACTTTTATTAACCTCAAAATTCCCTGTATATGTCGTTAAAATGACACCTGGACATCGATATTACATTTCTGGTCCCAATTTATTATATTACTTTTATTAACCTCAAAATTCCCTGGAGATGTCGTTGAAATGACACCTGGACATCGATATTACATTCCTTGTTCGATTTTTATTAAGTTACTTTTATTAACCTCAAAATTCCCAGGAGAAGTCGTTTAAATGACACCTGGACATCGATATTACATTCCTTGTTCCATTTTTATTAAGTTACTTCTATTAACCTTAAACTTCCCAGTAGAATTCGTTAAAATGACAACTGGACATCGATACTACATTCCTGGTCCCATTTTTATTAAGTTACTTTTATTAACCTCAAAATTCCCTGTATATGTCGTTAAAATGACACCTGGACATCGATATTACATTTCTGGTCCCAATTTATTATATTACTTTTATTAACCTCAAAATTCCCTGGAGATGTCGTTGAAATGACAACTAGACATCGATATTACATTCGTTGTTCGATTTTTATTAAGTTACTTTTATTATCCTCAAAATTCCCAGCAGAAGACGTTAATATGACAACTGGACATCGATACTACATTCCTGGTCCCATTTTTATTAAGTTACTTTTATTAACCTCAAAATTCCCTGTATATGTCGTTAAAATGACACCTGGACATCGATATTACATTTCTGGTCCCAATTTATTATATTACTTTTATTAACCTCAAAATTCCCTGGAGATGTCGTTGAAATGACACCTGGACATCGATATTACATTCCTTGTTCGATTTTTATTAAGTTACTTTTATTAACCTTAAAATTCCCAGTAGAATTCGTTAAAATGACAACTGGACATCGATATTACATTCCTTGTTCCATTTTTATTAAGTTACTTCTATTAACCTTAAAATTCCCAGTAGAATTCGTTAAAATGACAACTGGACATCGATACTACATTCCTGGTCCCATTTTTATTAAGTTACTTTTATTAACCTCAAAATTCCCTGTATATGTCGTTAAAATGACACCTGGACATCGATATTACATTTCTGGTCCCAATTTATTATATTACTTTTATTAACCTTAAAATTCCCTGGAGATGTCGTTGAAATGACAACTAGACATCGATATTACATTCGTTGTTCGATTTTTATTAAGTTACTTTTATTATCCTCAAAATTCCCAGCAGAAGTCGTTAAAATGGCAACTGGACATCGATATTACATTTCTGGTCCCATTTTTATTATGTTACTTTTATTAACCTCAAAATTCCCAGCAGAAGTCGTTAATATGACACCTGGATATCGATATTATATTCCTCGTCCCATTTTTATTAAGTTACTTTTATTAACCTTAAAATTCCCTGGAGATGTCGTTGAAATGACACCTGGACATCGATATTACATTCCTTGTTCGATTTTTATTAAGTTACTTTTATTAACCTCAAAATTCCCAGGAGAAGTCGTTTAAATGACACCTGGACATCGATATTACATTCCTTGTTCCATTTTTATTAAGTTACTTCTATTAACCTTAAAATTCCCAGAAGAATTCGTTAAAATGACACCTGGACATCGATACTACATTCCTGGTCCCATTTTTATTAAGTTACTTTTATTAACCTCAAAATTCCCTGTATATGTCGTTAAAATGACACCTGGACATCGATATTACATTTCTGGTCCTATTTTTATTATGTTACTTTTATTAACCTCAAAATTCCCAGGAGAAGCCGTTAAAATGACACATCGACATCGATATTACATTCCTGGTCCCATTTTTATTATGTTACTTTTATTAACCTCAAAATTTCCTGGAGATGTCGTTGAAATGACAACTAGACATCGATATTACATTCCTTGTTCGATTTTTATTAAGTTACTTTTATTATCCTCAAAATTCCCAGGAGAAGTCGTTAAAATGACACCTGGACATCGATATTACATTTCTGGTCCCAATTTATTATATTACTTTTATTAACCTCAAAATTCCCTGGAGATGTCGTTGAAATGACAACTAGACATCAATATTACATTCGTTGTACGATTTTTATTAAGTTACTTTTATTATCCTCAAAATTCCCAGCAGAAGTCGTTAAAATGGCAACTGGACATCGATATTACATTTCTGGTCCCATTTTTATTAGGTTACTTTTATTAACCTCAAAATTCCCAGCAGAAGTCGTTAATATGACAACTGGACATCGATACTACATTCCTGGTCCCATTTTTATTAAGTTACTTTTATTAACCTCAAAATTCCCTGTATATGTCGTTAAAATGACACCTGGACATCGATATTACATTTCTGGTCCCAATTTATTATATTACTTTTATTAACCTCAAAATTCCCTGGAGATGTCGTTGAAATGACACCTGGACATCGATATTACATTCCTTGTTCGATTTTTATTAAGTTACTTTTATTAACCTCAAAATTCCCAGGAGAAGTCGTTTAAATGACACCTGGACATCGATATTACATTCCTTGTTCCATTTTTATTAAGTTACTTCTATTAACCTTAAAATTCCCAGTAGAATTCGTTAAAATGACAACTGGACATCGATACTACATTCCTGGTCCCATTTTTATTAAGTTACTTTTATTAACCTCAAAATTCCCTGTATATGTCGTTAAAATGACACCTGGACATCGATATTACATTTCTGGTCCCAATTTATTATATTACTTTTATTAACCTCAAAATTCCCTGGAGATGTCGTTGAAATGACAACTAGACATCGATATTACATTCGTTGTTCGATTTTTATTAAGTTACTTTTATTATCCTCAAAATTCCCAGCAGAAGACGTTAATATGACAACTGGACATCGATACTACATTCCTGGTCCCATTTTTATTAAGTTACTTTTATTAACCTCAAAATTCCCTGTATATGTCGTTAAAATGACACCTGGACATCGATATTACATTTCTGGTCCCAATTTATTATATTACTTTTATTAACCTCAAAATTCCCTGAAGATGTCTTTGAAATGACACCTGGACATCGATATTACATTCCTTGTTCGATTTTTATTAAGTTACTTCTATTAACCTCAAAATTCCCAGGAGAATTCGTTAAAATGACACCTGGACATCGATACTACATTCCTGGTCCTTTTTTTATTAAGTTACTTTTATTAACCTTAAAATTCCCTGGAGATGTCGTTGAAATGACACCTGGACATCGATATTACATTCATGAAGTAGGATAAGGAGATAAAACGACGTATTTTTACTGGCCCCCATATAGGGGGGTCACAGTAGACAGCTTTTCTATTTCCCTGCCGACTATGCGCCCCTTCAGGGGAAAAGTAGAATTAATTTTCGTTGTGTGCGTGGCTGTGCCTTATGTACATGTGATATGGTCACGTGATATATTATAGTTACAAAAATCACCACAGCAAGTGCTGTTGTCAACAGGGAAAAAAAGACCTGTACTACTGGGACCCCCCTGATTGGTGTCAAGTTTTCCCGCGACAAACTACAGGCGTTTCATCTCCTTATCCTACCTCATGATTACATATCTTGTTCGATTTTTATTAAGTTACTTTTATTAACCTCAAAATTCCCAGGAGATGTCGTTGAAATGTCACCTGGACATCGATATTACATTCCTGGTCCCATTTTTATTAATATACTTTTATTAACCTCAAAATTCCCAGGAGAAGTCGTTTAAATGACACCTGGACATCGATATTACATTCCTTGTTCCATTTTTATTAAGTTACTTCTATTAACCTTAAAATTCCCAGAAGAATTCGTTAAAATGACACCTGGACATCGATACTACATTCCTGGTCCCATTTTTTTTAAGTTACTTTTATTAACCTCAAAATTCCCTGTATATGTCGTTAAAATGACACCTGGACATCGATATTACATTCCTGGTCCCATTTTTATTAATTTACTTTTATTAACCTCAAAATTCCCTGTATATGTCGTTAAAATGACACCTGGACATCGATATTACATTTCTGCTCCTAATTTATTATATTACTTTTATTAACCTCAAAATTACCTGGAGATGTCGTTGAAATGACAACTAGACATCGATATTACATTCGTTGTTCGATTTGTATTAAGTTACTTCTATTATCCTCAAAATTCCCAGCAGAAGTCGTTAATATGGCAACTGGACATCGATATTACATTTCTGGTCCTATTTTTATTATGTTACTTTTATTAACCTCAAAATTCCCTGGAGATGTCGTTGAAATGACACCTGGACATCGATACTACATTCCTGCTCCCATTTTTATTAATTTACTTTTATTAACCTCAAAATTCCCTGGAGATGTCGTTGAAATGACACCTAGACATCGATATTACATTCGTGGTCCCATTTGTATTATGTTACTTTTATTAACCTCAAAATTCCCTGGAGATGTCTTTGAAATGACACCTGGACATCGATATTACATTCCTTGTTCGATTTTTATTAAGTTTCTTTTATTAACCTCAAAATTTCCTGGAGATGTCGTTAAAATGACACCTGGACATCGATATAACATTCCTGGTCCCATTTTTATTATGTTACTTTTATTAACCTTAAAATTCCCAGAAGAATTCGTTAAAATGACACCTGGACATCGATATTACATTCCTGGTCCCATTTTTATTAATTTACTTTTATTAACCTCAAAATTTCCTGGAGATGTCGTTGAAATGACAACTAGACATCGATATTACATTCCTTGTTCGATTTTTATTAAGTTACTTTTATTATCCTCAAAATTCCCAGGAGAAGTCGTTAAAATGACACCTGGACATCGATATTACATTTCTGGTCCCAATTTATTATATTACTTTTATTAACCTCAAAATTCCCTGGAGATGTCGTTGAAATGACAACTAGACATCGATATTACATTCGTTGTACGATTTTTATTAAGTTACTTTTATTATCCTCAAAATTCCCAGCAGAAGTCGTTAAAATGGCAACTGGACATCGATATTACATTTCTGGTCCCATTTTTATTAGGTTACTTTTATTAACCTCAAAATTTCCAGCAGAAGTCGTTAATATGACACCTGGATATCGATATTATATTCCTCGTCCCATTTTTATTAAGTTTCTTTTATTAACCTCAAAATTTCCTGGAGATGTCGTTAAAATGACACCTGGACATCGATATAACATTCCTGGTCCCATTTTTATTATGTTACTTTTATTAACCTTAAAATTCCCAGAAGAATTCGTTAAAATGACACCTGGACATCGATACTACATTCCTGGTCCCATTTTTATTAAGTTACTTTTATTAACCTCAAAATTCCCTGTATATGTCGTTAAAATGACACCTGGACATCGATATTACATTCCTGGTCCCATTTTTATTAATTTACTTTTATTAACCTCAAAATTTCCTGGAGATGTCGTTGAAATGACAACTAGACATCGATATTACATTCCTTGTTCGATTTTTATTAAGTTACTTTTATTATCCTCAAAATTCCCAGGAGAAGTCGTTAAAATGACACCTGGACATCGATATTACATTTCTGGTCCCAATTTATTATATTACTTTTATTAACCTCAAAATTCCCTGGAGATGTCGTTGAAATGACAACTAGACATCGATATTACATTCGTTGTACGATTTTTATTAAGTTACTTTTATTATCCTCAAAATTCCCAGCAGAAGTCGTTAAAATGGCAACTGGACATCGATATTACATTTCTGGTCCCATTTTTATTAGGTTACTTTTATTAACCTCAAAATTTCCAGCAGAAGTCGTTAATATGACACCTGGATATCGATATTATATTCCTCGTCCCATTTTTATTAAGTTTCTTTTATTAACCTCAAAATTTCCTGGAGATGTCGTTAAAATGACACCTGGACATCGATATAACATTCCTGGTCCCATTTTTATTATGTTACTTTTATTAACCTTAAAATTCCCAGAAGAATTCGTTAAAATGACACCTGGACATCGATACTACATTCCTGGTCCCATTTTTATTAAGTTACTTTTATTAACCTCAAAATTCCCTGTATATGTCGTTAAAATGACACCTGGACATCGATATTACATTCCTGGTCCCATTTTTATTAATTTACTTTTATTAACCTCAAAATTTCCTGGAGATGTCGTTGAAATGACAACTAGACATCGATATTACATTCCTTGTTCGATTTTTATTAAGTTACTTTTATTATCCTCAAAATTCCCAGGAGAAGTCGTTAAAATGACACCTGGACATCGATATTACATTTCTGGTCCCAATTTATTATATTACTTTTATTAACCTCAAAATTCCCTGGAGATGTCGTTGAAATGACAACTAGACATCGATATTACATTCGTTGTACGATTTTTATTAAGTTACTTTTATTATCCTCAAAATTCCCAGCAGAAGTCGTTAAAATGGCAACTGGACATCGATATTACATTTCTGGTCCCATTTTTATTAGGTTACTTTTATTAACCTCAAAATTTCCAGCAGAAGTCGTTAATATGACACCTGGATATCGATATTATATTCCTCGTCCCATTTTTATTAAGTTACTTTTATTAACCTTAAAATTCCCTGGAGATGTCGTTGAAATGACACCTGGACATCGATATTACATTCCTTGTTCGATTTTTATTAGGTTACTTTTATTAACCTCAAAATTCCCAGGAGAAGTCGTTTAAATGACACCTGGACATCGATATTACATTCCTTGTTCCATTTTTATTAAGTTATTTCTATTAACCTTAAAATTCCCAGTAGAATCCGTTAAAATGACACCTGGACATCGATACTACATTCCTGGTCCCATTTTTATTAAGTTACTTTTATTAACCTCAAAATTCCCTGTATATGTCGTTAAAATGACACCTGGACATCGATATTACATTTCTGGTCCCAATTTATTATATTACTTTTATTAACCTCAAAATTCCCTGGAGATGTCGTTGAAATGACAACTAGACATCGATATTACATTCGTTGTTCGATTTTTATAAAGTTACTTTTATTATCCTCAAAATTCCCAGCAGAAGTCGTTAAAATGGCAACTGGACATCGATATTACATTTCTGGTCCCATTTTTATTATGTTACTTTTATTAACCTCAAAATTCCCAGCAGAAGTCGTTAATATGACACCTGGATATCGATATTATATTCCTCGTCCCATTTTTATTAAGTTACTTTTATTAACCTTAAAATTCCCTGAAGATGTCGTTGAAATGACACCTGGACATCGATATTACATTCCTTGTTCGATTTTTATTAAGTTACTTTTATTAACCTCAAAATTCCCAGGAGAAGTCGTTTAAATGACACCTGCACATCGATATTTCATTCCTTGTTCCATTTTTATTAAGTTACTTCTATTAACCTTAAAATTCCCAGAAGAATTCGTTAAAATGACACCTGGACATCGATACTACATTCCTGGTCCCATTTTTATTAAGTTACTTTTATTAACCTCAAAATTCCCTGTATATGTCGTTAAAATGACACCTGGACATCGATATTACATTCCTGGTCCCATTTTTATTAATTTACTTTTATTAACCTCAAAATTCCCTGGAGATGTCATTGAAATGACACCTGGACATCGATATTACATTCCTTGTTCGATTTTTATTAAGTTACTTTTATTAACCTCAAAATTCCTTGGAGATGTCGTTAAAATGAAATCTGGACATCGATATTACATTCCTCGTCCCATTTTTATTAATTTATTTTATTAACCTCAAAATTCCCTGGAGATGTCGTTGAAATGACACCTGGACATCGATATTACATTCCTTGTTCGTTTTTTATCAAGTTACTTTTATTAACCTCAAAATTCCCTGGAGATGTCGTTAAAATGACACCTGGACATCGATATTACATTCCTGGTCCCATTTTTATTATGTTACTTTTATTAACCTCAAAATTCCCAGGAGAAGTCGTTTAAATGACACCTGGACATCGATATTACATTCCTGGTCCCATTTTTATTATGTTACTTTTATTAACCTCAAAACTCCCAGGAGAAGTCGTTTAAATGACACCTGCACATCGATATTACATTTCTGGTCCCATTTTTATTATGTTACTTTTATTAACCTCAAAATTCCCAGCAGAAGTCGTTAAAATGACACCTGGACATCGATATTACATTCCTGGTCCCATTTTTATTATGTTACTTTTATTAACCTCAAAATTCCCTGGAGATGTCGTTGAAATGACACCTGGACATCGATACTACATTCCTGGTCCCATTGTTACTAAGTTACTTTTATTAACCTCAAAACTCCCAGGAGAAGTCGTTTAAATGACACCTGCACATCGATATTACATTCCTGGTCCCATTTTTATTAAGTTACTTTTATTAACCTCAAAATTCCCAGGAGATGTCGTTAAAATGACACCTGGACATCGATATTACATTCCTGGTCCCATTTTTATTAATTTACTTTTATTAACCTCAAAATTCCCTGGAGATGTCGTTGAAATGACACCTGGACATCGATACTACATTCCTCGTCCCATTTTTATTAAGTTACTTTTATTAACCTCAAAATTCCCAGGAGAAGTCGTTTAAATGACACCTGCACATCGATATTACATTTCTGGTCCCATTTTTATTATGTTACTTTTATTAACCTCAAAATTCCCAGCAGAAGTCGTTAAAATGACACCTGGACATCGATATTACATTCCTGGTCCCATTTTTATTATGTTACTTTTATTAACCTCAAAATTCCCTGGAGATGTCGTTGAAATGACACCTGGACATCGATATTACATTCCTTGTTCGATTTTTATTAAGTTACTTCTATTAACCTCAAAATTCCCAGAAGAATTCGTTAAAATGACACATGGACATCGATACTACATTCCTGGTCCTATTTTTATTAAGTTACTTTTATTATCCTTAAAATTCCCTGGAGATGTCGTTGAAATGACACCTGGACATCGATATTACATTCATGAAGTAGGATAAGGAGATAAAACGACGTATTTTTACTGGCCCCCATATAGGGGGGTCACAGTAGACAGCTTTTCTTTTTCCCTGCCGACTATGCGCCCCTTCAGGGGAAAAGTAGAATTAATTTTCGTTGTGTGCGTGGCTGTGCCTTATGTACATGTGATATGGTCACGTGATATATTATTGTTACAAAAATCACCACAGCAATTGCTGTTGTCAACAGGGAAAAAAAGACCTGTACTACTGGGACCCCCCTGATTGGTGTCAAGTTTTCCCGCGACAAACTACAGGCGTTTCATCTCCTTATCCTACCTCATGATTACATTTCTTGTTCGAGTTTTATTAAGTTACTTTTATTAACCTCAAAATTCCCAGGAGATGTCGTTGAAATGACACCTGGACATCGATATTACATTCCTTGTTCGATTTTTATTAAGTTACTTCTATTAACCTCAAAATTCCCAGGAGAATTCGTTAAAATGACACCTGGACATCGATACTACATTCCTGGTCCCATTTTTATTAATTTACTTTTATTAACCTCAAAATTCCCTGGAGATGTCGTTAAAATGACACCTGGACATCGATATTACATTCCTGGTCCCATTTTTATTATGCTACTTCTATTAACCTCAAAATTCCCAGGAGAAGTCGTTTAAATGACACCTGGACAGCGATATTACATTCCTTGTTCCATTTTTATTAAGTTACTTCTATTAACCTCAAAATTCCCAGGAGAATTCGTTAAAATGACTCCTGTACATCGATATTACATTCCTGGTCCCATTTTTATTAAGTTACTTTTATTAACCTGAAAATTCCCAGGAGATGTCGTTGAAATAACACCTGGACATCGATATTACATTCCTTGTTCGATTTTCATTAAGTTACTTTTATTAACCTCAAAATTCCCAGGAGAAGTCGTTTAAATGTCACCTGGACATCGTTATTACATTTCTGGTCCCATTTTTATTATGTTACTTTTATTAACCTCAAAATTCCCAGGAGCTTTCGTTAAAATGACACCTGTACATCGATATTACATTCCTGGTCCCATTTTTATTAAGTTACTTTTATTAACCTGATAATTCCCTGGAGATGTCGTTAAAAAGGCACCTGGACATCGATATTACATTCTTTGTTTGATTTTTATTAAGTTTCTTTATTCACCTTAAAATTCCCAGGAGATGTCGCTAAAATGACACCTGGACATCGATATTACATTACTGGTCCCATTTTTATTATGTTACTTTTATTAACCTGAAAAATTCCCTGGAGATATCGTTGAAATGACACCTGGACATCGATAATACATTCCTGGTCTCATTTTTATTAAGTTACTTTTATTAACCTCAAAATTCCCAGGAGAAGTCGTTTAAATGTCACCTGGACATCGATATTACATTTCTGGTCCTATTTTTATTATGTTACTTTTATTAACGTCAAAATTGCCAGTAGAAGTCGTTAATATGACACCTAGACATCGATATTATATTCCTGGTCCCATTTTTATTAAGTTACTATTATTAACCTGAAAATTCCCTGGAGATGTCGTTGAAATGACACCTGGACATCGATATCACATTCCTTGTTCAATTTTTATTAAGTTTCTTTTATTCTCCTCAAAATTCCCAGGAGATGTCGTTTAAATGACACCTGGACATCGATATTACATTCCTGGTCCCATTTTTATTATGTTAATTTTATTAACCTCAAAATTCCCTGGAGATATCGTTGAAATAACACCTGGACATCGATAATACATTCCTGGTCTCATTTTTATTAAGTTACTTCTATTAACCTCAAAATTCCCAGGAGAATTCGTTAAAATGACACCTGGACATCGATATTACATTCCTGGTCCCATTTTTATTATGTTACTTTTATTAACCTCAAAATTCCCTGGAGATGTCGTTGAAATGACACCTGGACATCGATACTACATTCCTGGTCCCATTTTTATTAAGTTACTTTTATTAACCTCAAAATTCCCAGGAGAAGTCGTTTAAATGACACCTGGACATCGATATTACATTTTATTATGTAACTTTTATTAACCTCAAAATTCCCAGGAGAAGTCGTTTAAATAACACCTGCACATCGATATTACATTCCTTGTTTGATTTTTATTAAGTTACTTTTATTAACCTTAAAATTCCCTGGAGATGTCGTTAAAATGACACCTGGACATCTATACTACATTCCTGGTCCCATTGTTACTAAGTTACTTTTATTAACCTGAAAATTCCCTGGAGATGTCGTTGAAATGACACCTGGACATCGATATTACATTCCTGGTCCTATTTTTATTATGTTACTTTTATTAACCTCAAAATTCCCTGGAGATGTCGTTGAAATGACAACTAGACATCGATATTACATTCGTTGTTCGATTTTTATTAAGTTACTTTTATTATCCTCAAAATTCCCAGCAGAAGACGTTAATATGACAACTGGACATCGATACTACATTCCTGGTCCCATTTTTATTAAGTTACTTTTATTAACCTCAAAATTCCCTGTATATGTCGTTAAAATGACACCTGGACATCGATATTACATTTCTGGTCCCAATTTATTATATTACTTTTATTAACCTCAAAATTCCCTGGAGATGTCGTTGAAATGACACCTGGACATCGATATTACATTCCTTGTTCGACTTTTATTAAGTTACTTTTATTAACCTCAAAATTCCCAGGAGAAGTCGTTTAAATGACACCTGGACATCGATATTACATTCCTTGTTCCATTTTTATTAAGTTACTTCTATTAACCTTAAAATTCCCAGTAGAATTCGTTAAAATGACAACTGGACATCGATACTACATTCCTGGTCCCATTTTTATTAAGTTACTTTTATTAACCTCAAAATTCCCTGTATATGTCGTTAAAATGACACCTGGACATCGATATTACATTTCTGGTCCCAATTTATTATATTACTTTTATTAACCTTAAAATTCCCTGGAGATGTCGTTGAAATGACAACTAGACATCGATATTACATTCGTTGTTCGATTTTTATTAAGTTACTTTTATTATCCTCAAAATTCCCAGCAGAAGTCGTTAAAATGGCAACTGGACATCGATATTACATTTCTGGTCCCATTTTTATTATGTTACTTTTATTAACCTCAAAATTCCCAGCAGAAGTCGTTAATATGACACCTGGATATCGATATTATATTCCTCGTCCCATTTTTATTAAGTTACTTTTATTAACCTCAAAATTCCCTGGAGATGTCGTTAAAATGACACCTGGACATCGATATTACATTCCTGGTCCCATTTTTATTATGTTACTTTTATTAACCTCAAAATTCCCAGGAGAAGTCGTTTAAATGACACCTGGACATCGATATTACATTCCTGGTCCCATTTTTATTATGTTACTTTTATTAACCTCAAAACTCCCAGGAGAAGTCGTTTAAATGACACCTGCACATCGATATTACATTTCTGGTCCCATTTTTATTATGTTACTTTTATTAACCTCAAAATTCCCAGCAGAAGTCGTTAAAATGACACCTGGACATCGATATTACATTCCTGGTCCCATTTTTATTATGTTAATTTTATTAACCTCAAAATTCCCTGGAGATGTCGTTAAAATGACACCTGGACATCGATACTACATTCCTGGTCCCATTGTTACTAAGTTACTTTTATTAACCTCAAAACTCCCAGGAGAAGTCGTTTAAATGACACCTGCACATCGATATTACATTCCTGGTCCCATTTTTATTAAGTTACTTTTATTAACCTCAAAATTCCCAGGAGATGTCGTTAAAATGACACCTGGACATCGATATTACATTCCTGGTCCCATTTTTATTAATTTACTTTTATTAACCTCAAAATTCTCTGGAGATGTCGTTGAAATGACACCTGGACATCGATACTACATTCCTCGTCCCATTTTTATTAAGTTACTTTTATTAACCTCAAAATTCCCAGGAGAAGTCGTTTAAATGACACCTGCACATCGATATTACATTTCTGGTCCCATTTTTATTATGTTACTTTTATTAACCTCAAAATTCCCAGCAGAAGTCGTTAAAATGACACCTGGACATCGATATTACATTCCTGGTCCCATTTTTATTATGTTACTTTTATTAACCTCAAAATTCCCTGGAGATGTCGTTGAAATGACACCTGGACATCGATATTACATTCCTTGTTCGATTTTTATTAAGTTACTTCTATTAACCTCAAAATTCCCAGGAGAATTCGTTAAAATGACACATGGACATCGATACTACATTCCTGGTCCTATTTTTATTAAGTTACTTTTATTATCCTTAAAATTCCCTGGAGATGTCGTTGAAATGACACCTGGACATCGATATTACATTCATGAAGTAGGATAAGGAGATAAAACGACGTATTTTTACTAGCCCCCATATAGGGGGGTCACAGTAGACAGCTTTTCTTTTTCCCTGCCGACTATGCGCCCCTTCAGGGGAAAAGTAGAATTAATTTTCGTTGTGTGCGTGGCTGTGCCTTATGTACATGTGATATGGTCACGTGATATATTATTGTTACAAAAATCACCACAGCAATTGCTGTTGTCAACAGGGAAAAAAAGACCTGTACTACTGGGACCCCCCTGATTGGTGTCAAGTTTTCCCGCGACAAACTACAGGCGTTTCATCTCCTTATCCTACCTCATGATTACATTTCTTGTTCGATTTTTATTAAGTTACTTTTATTAACCTCAAAATTCCCAGGAGATGTCGTTGAAATGACACCTGGACATCGATATTACATTCCTTGTTCGATTTTTATTAAGTTACTTCTATTAACCTCAAAATTCCCAGGAGAATTCGTTAAAATGACACCTGGACATCGATACTACATTCCTGGTCCCATTTTTATTAATTTACTTTTATTAACCTCAAAATTCCCTGGAGATGTCGTTAAAATGACACCTGGACATCGATATTACATTCCTGGGCCCATTTTTATTAAGTTACTTTTATTAACCTGATAATTCCCTGGAGATGTCGTTAAAAAGGCACCTGGACATCGATATTACATTCCTTGTTCGATTTTTATTAAGTTACTTCTATTAACCTCAAAATTCCCAGGAGAATTCGTTAAAATGACACCTGGACATCGATACTACATTCCTGGTCCCATTTTTATTAATTTACTTTTATTAACCTCAAAATTCCCTGGAGATGTCGTTAAAATGACACCTGGACATCGATATTACATTCCTGGTCCCATTTTTATTAAGTTACTTTTATTAACCTGAAAATTCCCAGGAGATGTCGTTGAAATAACACCTGGACATCGATATTACATTCCTTGTTCGATTTTCATTAAGTTACTTTTATTAACCTCAAAATTCCCAGGAGAAGTCGTTTAAATGTCACCTGGACATCGTTATTACATTTCTGGTCCCATTTTTATTATGTTACTTTTATTAACCTCAAAATTCCCAGGAGCTTTCGTTAAAATGACACCTGTACATCGATATTACATTCCTGGTCCCATTTTTATTAAGTTACTTTTATTAACCTGATAATTCCCTGGAGATGTCGTTAAAAAGGCACCTGGACATCGATATTACATTCTTTGTTCGATTTTTATTAAGTTTCTTTATTCACCTCAAAATTCCCAGGAGATGTCGCTAAAATGACACCTGGACATCGATATTACATTACTGGTCCCATTTTTATTATGTTACTTTTATTAACCTGAAAAATTCCCTGGAGATATCGTTGAAATGACACCTGGACATCGATAATACATTCCTGGTCTCATTTTTATTAAGTTACTTTTATTAACCTCAAAATTCCCAGGAGAAGTCGTTTAAATGTCACCTGGACATCGATATTACATTTCTGGTCCTATTTTTATTATGTTACTTTTATTAACGTCAAAATTGCCAGTAGAAGTCGTTAATATGACACCTAGACATCGATATTATATTCCTGGTCCCATTTTTATTAAGTTACTATTATTAACCTGAAAATTCCCTGGAGATGTCGTTGAAATGACACCTGGACATCGATATCACATTCCTTGTTCGATTTTTATTAAGTTTCTTTTATTCTCCTCAAAATTCCCAGGAGATGTCGTTTAAATGACACCTGGACATCGATATTACATTCCTGGTCCCATTTTTATTATGTTAATTTTATTAACCTCAAAATTCCCTGGAGATATCGTTGAAATAACACCTGGACATCGATAATACATTCCTGGTCTCATTTTTATTAAGTTACTTCTATTAACCTCAAAATTCCCAGGAGAATTCGTTTAAAATGACACCTGGACATCGATATTACATTCCTGGTCCCATTTTTATTATGTTACTTTTATTAACCTCAAAATTCCCTGGAGATGTCGTTGAAATGACACCTGGACATCGATACTACATTCCTGGTCCCATTTTTATTAAGTTACTTTTATTAACCTCAAAATTCCCAGGAGAAGTCGTTTAAATGACACCTGGACATCGATATTACATTTTATTATGTAACTTTTATTAACCTCAAAATTCCCAGGAGAAGTCGTTTAAATAACACCTGCACATCGATATTACATTCCTTGTTTGATTTTTATTAAGTTACTTTTATTAACCTTAAAATTCCCTGGAGATGTCGTTAAAATGACACCTGGACATCTATACTACATTCCTGGTCCCATTGTTACTAAGTTACTTTTATTAACCTGAAAATTCCCTGGAGATGTCGTTGAAATGACACCTGGACATCGATATTACATTCCTGGTCCTATTTTTATTATGTTACTTTTATTAACCTCAAAATTCCCTGGAGATGTCGTTGAAATGACAACTAGACATCGATATTACATTCGTTGTTCGATTTTTATTAAGTTACTTTTATTATCCTCAAAATTCCCAGCAGAAGACGTTAATATGACAACTGGACATCGATACTACATTCCTGGTCCCATTTTTATTAAGTTACTTTTATTAACCTCAAAATTCCCTGTATATGTCGTTAAAATGACACCTGGACATCGATATTACATTTCTGGTCCCAATTTATTATATTACTTTTATTAACCTCAAAATTCCCTGGAGATGTCGTTGAAATGACACCTGGACATCGATATTACATTCCTTGTTCGACTTTTATTAAGTTACTTTTATTAACCTCAAAATTCCCAGGAGAAGTCGTTTAAATGACACCTGGACATCGATATTACATTCCTTGTTCCATTTTTATTAAGTTACTTCTATTAACCTTAAAATTCCCAGTAGAATTCGTTAAAATGACAACTGGACATCGATACTACATTCCTGGTCCCATTTTTATTAAGTTACTTTTATTAACCTCAAAATTCCCTGTATATGTCGTTAAAATGACACCTGGACATCGATATTACATTTCTGGTCCCAATTTATTATATTACTTTTATTAACCTTAAAATTCCCTGGAGATGTCGTTGAAATGACAACTAGACATCGATATTACATTCGTTGTTCGATTTTTATTAAGTTACTTTTATTATCCTCAAAATTCCCAGCAGAAGTCGTTAAAATGACAACTGGACATCGATACTACATTCCTGGTCCCATTTTTATTAAGTTACTTTTATTAACCTCAAAATTCCCTGTATATGTCGTTAAAATGACACCTGGACATCGATATTACATTTCTGGTCCCAATTTATTATATTACTTTTATTAACCTTAAAATTCCCTGGAGATGTCGTTGAAATGACACCTGGACATCGATATTACATTCCTGGTCCTATTTTTATTATGTTACTTTTATTAACCTCAAAATTCCCTGGAGATGTCGTTGAAATGACAACTAGACATCGATATTACATTCGTTGTTCGATTTTTATTAAGTTACTTTTATTATCCTCAAAATTCCCAGCAGAAGACGTTAATATGACAACTGGACATCGATACTACATTCCTGGTCCCATTTTTATTAAGTTACTTTTATTAACCTCAAAATTCCCTGTATATGTCGTTAAAATGACACCTGGACATCGATATTACATTTCTGGTCCCAATTTATTATATTACTTTTATTAACCTCAAAATTCCCTGGAGATGTCGTTGAAATGACACCTGGACATCGATATTACATTCCTTGTTCGACTTTTATTAAGTTACTTTTATTAACCTCAAAATTCCCAGGAGAAGTCGTTTAAATGACACCTGGACATCGATATTACATTCCTTGTTCCATTTTTATTAAGTTACTTCTATTAACCTTAAAATTCCCAGTAGAATTCGTTAAAATGACAACTGGACATCGATACTACATTCCTGGTCCCATTTTTATTAAGTTACTTTTATTAACCTCAAAATTCCCTGTATATGTCGTTAAAATGACACCTGGACATCGATATTACATTTCTGGTCCCAATTTATTATATTACTTTTATTAACCTTAAAATTCCCTGGAGATGTCGTTGAAATGACAACTAGACATCGATATTACATTCGTTGTTCGATTTTTATTAAGTTACTTTTATTATCCTCAAAATTCCCAGCAGAAGTCGTTAAAATGGCAACTGGACATCGATATTACATTTCTGGTCCCATTTTTATTATGTTACTTTTATTAACCTCAAAATTCCCAGCAGAAGTCGTTAATATGACACCTGGATATCGATATTATATTCCTCGTCCCATTTTTATTAAGTTACTTTTATTAACCTTAAAATTCCCTGGAGATGTCGTTGAAATGACACCTGGACATCGATATTACATTCCTTGTTCGATTTTTATTAAGATACTTTTATTAACCTCAAAATTCCCAGGAGAAGTCGTTTAAATGACACCTGGACATCGATATTACATTCCTTGTTCCATTTTTATTAAGTTACTTCTATTAACCTTAAAATTCCCAGAAGAATTCGTTAAAATGACACCTGGACATCGATACTACATTCCTGGTCCCATTTTTATTAAGTTACTTTTATTAACCTCAAAATTCCCTGTATATGTCGTTAAAATGACACCTGGACATCGATATTACATTCCTGGTCCCATTTTTATTAATTTACTTTTATTAACCTCAAAATTCCCTGGAGATGTCATTGAAATGACACCTGGACATCGATATTACATTCCTTGTTCGATTTTTATTAAGTTACTTTTATTAACCTCAAAATTCCTTGGAGATGTCGTTAAAATGAAATCTGGACATCGATATTACATTCCTCGTCCCATTTTTATTAATTTACTTTTATTAACCTCAAAATTCCCTGGAGATGTCGTTAAAATGACACCTGGACATCGATACTACATTCCTGGTCCCATTGTTACTAAGTTACTTTTATTAACCTCAAAACTCCCAGGAGAAGTCGTTTAAATGACACCTGGACATCGATATTACATTACTGGTCCCAGTTTTATTATGTTAATTTTATTAACCTCAAAATTCCCTGGAGATGTCGTTAAAATGACACCTAGACATCGATACTACATTCCTGGTCCCATTGTTACTAAGTTACTTTTATTAACCTCAAAACTCCCAGGAGAAGTCGTTTAAATGACACCTGCACATCGATATTACATTCCTGGTCCCATTTTTATTAATTTACTTTTATTAACCTCAAAATTCCCTGGAGATGTCATTGAAATGACACCTGGACATCGATATTACATTCCTTGTTCGATTTTTATTAAGTTACTTTTATTAACCTCAAAATTCCTTGGAGATGTCGTTAAAATGAAATCTGGACATCGATATTACATTCCTCGTCCCATTTTTATTAATTTACTTTTATTAACCTCAAAATTCCCTGGAGATGTCGTTGAAATGACACCTGGACATCGATATTACATTCCTTGTTCGTTTTTTATCAAGTTACTTTTATTAACCTCAAAATTCCCTGGAGATGTCGTTAAAATGACACCTGGACATCGATATTACATTCCTGGTCCCATTTTTATTATGTTACTTTTATTAACCTCAAAATTCCCAGGAGAAGTCGTTTAAATGACACCTGGACATCGATATTACATTCCTGGTCCCATTTTTATTATGTTACTTTTATTAACCTCAAAACTCCCAGGAGAAGTCGTTTAAATGACACCTGCACATCGATATTACATTTCTGGTCCCATTTTTATTATGTTACTTTTATTAACCTCAAAATTCCCAGCAGAAGTCGTTAAAATGACACCTGGACATCGATATTACATTCCTGGTCCCATTTTTATTATGTTAATTTTATTAACCTCAAAATTCCCTGGAGATGTCGTTAAAATGACACCTGGACATCGATACTACATTCCTAGTCCCATTGTTACTAAGTTACTTTTATTAACCTCAAAACTCCCAGGAGAAGTCGTTTTAATGACACCTGCACATCGATATTACATTCCTGGTCCCATTTTTATTAAGTTACTTTTATTAACCTCAAAATTCCCAGGAGATGTCGTTAAAATGACACCTGGACATCGATATTACATTCCTGGTCCCATTTTTATTAATTTACTTTTATTAACCTCAAAATTCCCTGGAGATGTCGTTGAAATGACACCTGGACATCGATATTACATTCCTTGTTCGTTTTTTATCAAGTTACTTTTATTAACCTCAAAATTCCCTGGAGATGTCGTTAAAATGACACCTGGACATCGATATTACATTCCTGGTCCCATTTTTATTATGTTACTTTTATTAACCTCAAAATTCCCAGGAGAAGTCGTTTAAATGACACCTGGACATCGATATTACATTCCTGGTCCCATTTTTATTATGTTACTTTTATTAACCTCAAAACTCCCAGGAGAAGTCGTTTAAATGACACCTGCACATCGATATTACATTTCTGGTCCCATTTTTATTATGTTACTTTTATTAACCTCAAAATTCCCAGCAGAAGTCGTTAAAATGACACCTGGACATCGATATTACATTCCTGGTCCCATTTTTATTATGTTAATTTTATTAACCTCAAAATTCCCTGGAGATGTCGTTAAAATGACACCTGGACATCGATACTACATTCCTAGTCCCATTGTTACTAAGTTACTTTTATTAACCTCAAAACTCCCAGGAGAAGTCGTTTTAATGACACCTGCACATCGATATTACATTCCTGGTCCCATTTTTATTAAGTTACTTTTATTAACCTCAAAATTCCCAGGAGATGTCGTTAAAATGACACCTGGACATCGATATTACATTCCTGGTCCCATTTTTATTAATTTACTTTTATTAACCTCAAAATTCCCTGGAGATGTCGTTGAAATGACACCTGGACATCGATACTACATTCCTCGTCCCATTTTTATTAAGTTACTTTTATTAACCTCAAAATTCCCAGGAGAAGTCGTGTAAATGACATCTGCACATCGATATTACATTTCTGGTCCCATTTTTATTATTTTACTTTTATTAACCTCAAAATTCCCAGCCGAAGTCGTTAAAATGACACCTGGACATCGATATTACATTCCTGGTCCCATTTTTATTATGTTACTTTTATTAACCTCAAAATTCCCTGGAGATGTCGTTGAAATGACACCTGGACATCGATATTACATTCCTTGTTCGATTTTTATTAAGTTACTTCTATTAACCTCAAAATTCCCAGGAGAATTCGTTAAAATGACACCTGGACATCGATACTACATTCCTGGTCCCATTTTTATTAATTTACTTTTATTAACCTCAAAATTCCCTGGAGATGTCGTTAAAATGACACCTGGACATCGATATTACATTCCTGGTCCCATTTTTATTATGTTACTTCTATTAACCTCAAAATTCCCAGGAGAAGTCGTTTAAATGACACCTGGACAGCGATATTACATTCCTTGTTCCATTTTTATTAAGTTAATTCTATTAACCTCAAAATTCCCAGGAGAATTCGTTAAAATGACTCCTGTACATCGATATTACATTCCTGGTCCCATTTTTATTAAGTTACTTTTATTAACCTGATAATTCCCTGGAGATGTCGTTAAAAAGGCACCTGGACATCGATATTACATTCTTTGTTCGATTTTTATTAAGTTTCTTTATTCACCTCAAAATTCCCAGGAGATGTCGCTAAAATGACACCTGGACATCGATATTACATTACTGGTCCCATTTTTATTATGTTACTTTTATTAACCTGAAAAATTCCCTGGAGATATCGTTGAAATGACACCTGGACATCGATAATACATTCCTGGTCTCATTTTTATTAAGTTACTTTTATTAACCTCAAAATTCCCAGGAGAAGTCGTTTAAATGTCACCTGGACATCGATATTACATTTCTGGTCCTATTTTTATTATGTTACTTTTATTAACGTCAAAATTGCCAGTAGAAGTCGTTAATATGACACCTAGACATCGATATTATATTCCTGGTCCCATTTTTATTAAGTTACTATTATTAACCTGAAAATTCCCTGGAGATGTCGTTGAAATGACACCTGGACATCGATATCACATTCCTTGTTCGATTTTTATTAAGTTTCTTTTATTCTCCTCAAAATTCCCAGGAGATGTCGTTTAAATGACACCTGGACATCGATATTACATTCCTGGTCCCATTTTTATTATGTTAATTTTATTAACCTCAAAATTCCCTGGAGATATCGTTGAAATAACACCTGGACATCGATAATACATTCCTGGTCTCATTTTTATTAAGTTACTTCTATTAACCTCAAAATTCCCAGGAGAATTCGTTAAAATGACACCTGGACATCGATATTACATTCCTGGTCCCATTTTTATTATGTTACTTTCATTAACCTCAAAATTCCCTGGAGATGTCGTTGAAATGACACCTGGACATCGATACTACATTCCTGGTCCCATTTTTATTAAGTTACTTTTATTAACCTCAAAATTCCCAGGAGAAGTCGTTTAAATGACACCTGGACATCGATATTACATTTTATTATGTAACTTTTATTAACCTCAAAATTCCCAGGAGAAGTCGTTTAAATAACACCTGCACATCGATATTACATTCCTTGTTTGATTTTTATTAAGTTACTTCTATTAACCTCAAAATTCCCAGGAGAATTCGTTAAAATGACTCCTGTACATCGATATTACATTCCTGGTCCCATTTTTATTAAGTTACTTTTATTAACCTGAAAATTTCCAGGAGATGTCGTTGAAATAACACCTGGACATCGATATTACATTCCTTGTTCGATTTTCATTAAGTTACTTTTATTAACCTCAAAATTCCCAGGAGAAGTCGTTTAAATGTCACCTGGACATCGATATTACATTCCTGGTCCCATTTTTATTAAGTTTCTTCTATTAACCTCAAAATTCCCTGGAGATGTCGTTAAAATGACACCTGGACATCGATTTTACATTCCTGGTCCCATTTTTATTATGTTACTTTTATTAACCTCAAAATTCCCTGGAGATGTCGTTAAAATGACACCTGGACATCGATACTACATTCCTGGTCCCATTGTTACTAAGTTACTTTTATTAACCTCAAAATTCCCTGGAGATGTCGTTGAAATGACACCTGAACATCGATAATACATTCCTGGTCTCATTTTTATTAAGTTACTTTTATTAACCTCAAAATTTCCAGGAGATGTCGTTAAAATGACACCTGGACAACGATATTACACTCCTGGTCCTATTTTTATTATGTTACTTTTATTAACCTCTAAATTCCCAGGAGAAGTCGTTTAAATGTCACCTGGACATCGATATCACATTCCTTGTACGATTTTTATTAAGTTTCATTTATTCTCCTCAAAATTCCCAGGAGATATCGTTGAAATGACACCTGGACATCAATATTACATTCCTTGTTCAATTTTTATTAAGTTTCTTCTATTAACCTCAAAATTCCCTGGAGATGTCGTTAAAATGACACCTGGACATCGATATTACATTCCTGGTCCCATTTTTATTATGTTACTTTTATTAACCTCAAAATTCTCTGGAGATGTCGTTTAAATGACACCTGGACATCGATACTACATTCCTGGTCCCATTGTTACTAAGTTACTTTTATTAACCTCAAAATTCCCTGGAGATGTCGTTGAAATGACACCTGGATATCGATATTACATTCCTTGTTCGATTTTTATTAGGTTACTTTTATTAACCTCAAAATTCCCAGGAGAAGTCGTTTAAATGACACCTGGACATCGATATTACATTCCTTGTTCCATTTTTATTAAGTTACTTCTATTAACCTTAAAATTCCCAGTAGAATTCGTTAAAATGACACCTTGGACATCGATACTACATTCCTGGTCCCATTTTTATTAAGTTACTTTTATTAACCTCAAAATTCCCTGTATATGTCGTTAAAATGACACCTGGACATCGATATTACATTTCTGGTCCCAATTTATTATATTACTTTTATTAACCTCAAAATTCCCTGGAGATGTCGTTGAAATGACAACTAGACATCGATATTACATTCGTTGTTCGATTTTTATTAAGTTACTTTTGTTATCCTCAAAATTCCCAGCAGAAGTCGTTAAAATGGCAACTGGACATCGATATTACATTTCTGGTCCCATTTTTATTATGTTACTTTTATTAACCTCAAAATTCCCAGCAGAAGTCGTTAATATGACACCTGGATATCGATATTATATTCCTTGTCCCATTTTTATTAAGTTACTTTTATTAACCTTAAAATTCCCTGAAGATGTCGTTGAAATGACACCTGGACATCGATATTACATTCCTTGTTCGATTTTTATTAAGTTACTTTTATTAACCTCAAAATTCCCAGGAGAAGTCGTTTAAATGACACCTGCACATCGATATTACATTCCTTGTTCCATTTTTATTAAGTTACTTCTATTAACCTTAAAATTCCCAGAAGAATTCGTTAAAATTACACCTGGACATCGATACTACATTCCTGGTCCCATTTTTATTAAGTTACTTTTATTAACCTTAAAATTCCCTGTATATGTCGTTAAAATGACACCTGGACATCGATATTACATTCCTGGTCCCATTTTTATTAATTTACTTTTATTAACCTCAAAATTCCCTGGAGATGTCATTAAAATGACACCTGGACATCGATATTACATTCCTTGTTCGATTTTTATTAAGTTACTTTTATTAACCTCAAAATTCCCAGGAGATGTTGTTAAAATGACACCTGGACATCGATATTACATTCCTGGTCCCATTTTTATTAATTTACTTTTATTAACCTCAAAATTCCCTGGAGATGTCGTTGAAATGACACCTGTACATCGATATTACATTCCTGGTCCCATTTTTATTAAGTTACTTTTATTAACCTGAAAATTTCCAGGAGATGTCGTTGAAATAACACCTGGACATCGATATTACATTCCTTGTTCGATTTTCATTAAGTTACTTTTATTAACCTCAAAATTCCCAGGAGAAGTCGTTTAAATGTCACCTGGACATCGTTATTACATTTCTGGTCCCATTTTTATTATGTTACTTTTATTAACCTCAAAATTCCCAGGAGCTTTCGTTAAAATGACACCTGTACATCGATATTACATTCCTGGTCCCATTTTTATTAAGTTACTTTTATTAACCTGATAATTCCCTGGAGATGTCGTTAAAAAGGCACCTGGACATCGATATTACATTCCTTGTTCGATTTTTATTAAGTTTCTTTATTCACCTCAAAATTCCCAGGAGATGTCGCTAAAATGACACCTGGACATCGATATTACATTACTGGTCCCATTTTCATTATGTTACTTTTATTAACCTGAAAAATTCCCTGGAGATATCGTTGAAATGACACCTGGACATCGATAATACATTCCTGGTCTCATTTTTATTAAGTTACTTTTATTAACCTCAAAATTCCCAGGAGAAGTCGTTTAAATGTCACCTGGACATCGATATTACATTTCTGGTCCTATTTTTATTATGTTACTTTTATTAACGTCAAAATTGCCAGTAGAAGTCGTTAATATGACACCTAGACATCGATATTATATTCCTGGTCCCATTTTTATTAAGTTACTATTATTAACCTGAAAATTCCCTGGAGATGTCGTTGAAATGACACCTGGACATCGATATCACATTCCTTGTTCGATTTTTATTAAGTTTCTTTTATTCTCCTCAAAATTCCCAGGAGATGTCGTTTAAATGACACCTGGACATCGATATTACATTCCTGGTCCCATTTTTATTATGTTACTTTTATTAACCTCAAAATTCCCTGGAGATGTCGTTGAAATGACACCTGGACATCGATACTACATTCCTGGTCCCATTTTTATTAAGTTACTTTTATTAACCTCAAAATTCCCAGGAGAAGTCGTTTAAATGACACCTGGACATCGATATTACATTTTATTATGTAACTTTTATTAACCTCAAAATTCCCAGGAGAAGTCGTTTAAATAACACCTACACATCGATATTACATTCCTTGTTTGATTTTTATTAAGTTACTTTTATTAACCTTAAAATTCCCTGGAGATGTCGTTAAAATGACACCTGGACATCTATACTACATTCCTGGTCCCATTGTTACTAAGTTACTTTTATTAACCTGAAAATTCCCTGGAGATGTCGTAGAAATGACACCTGGACATCGATATTACATTCCTGGTCCCATTTTTATTAAGTTACTTTTATTAACCTGAAAATTCCCAGGAGATGTCGTTGAAATAACACCTGGACATCGATATTACATTCCTTGTTCGATTTTCATTAAGTTACTTTTATTAACCTCAAAATTCCCAGGAGAAGTCGTTTAAATGTCACCTGGACATCGTTATTACATTTCTGGTCCCATTTTTATTATGTTACTTTTATTAACCTCAAAATTCCCAGGAGCATTCGTTAAAATGACACCTGTACATCGATATTACATTCCTGGTCCCATTTTTATTAAGTTACTTTTATTAACCTGATAATTCCCTGGAGATGTCGTTAAAAAGGCACCTGGACATCGATATTACATTCTTTGTTCGATTTTTATTAAGTTTCTTTATTCACCTCAAAATTCCCAGGAGATGTCGCTAAAATGACACCTGGACATCGATATTACATTACTGGTCCCATTTTTATTATGTTACTTTTATTAACCTGAAAAATTCCCTGGAGATATCGTTGAAATGACACCTGGACATCGATAATACATTCCTGGTCTCATTTTTATTAAGTTACTTTTATTAACCTCAAAATTCCCAGGAGAAGTCGTTTAAATGTCACCTGGACATCGATATTACATTTCTGGTCCTATTTTTATTATGTTACTTTTATTAACGTCAAAATTGCCAGTAGAAGTCGTTAATATGACACCTAGACATCGATATTATATTCCTGGTCCCATTTTTATTAAGTTACTATTATTAACTTGAAAATTCCCTGGAGATGTCGTTGAAATGACACCTGGACATCGATATCACATTCCTTGTTCGATTTTTATTAAGTTTCTTTTATTCTCCTCAAAATTCCCAGGAGATGTCGTTTAAATGACACCTGGACATCGATATTACATTCCTGGTCCCATTTTTATTATGTTAATTTTATTAACCTCAAAATTCCCTGGAGATATCGTTGAAATAACACCTGGACATCGATAATACATTCCTGGTCTCATTTTTATTAAGTTACTTCTATTAACCTCAAAATTCCCAGGAGAATTCGTTAAAATGACACCTGGACATCGATATTACATTCCTGGTCCCATTTTTATTATGTTACTTTTATTAACCTCAAAATTCCCTGGAGATGTCGTTGAAATGACACCTGGACATCGATACTACATTCCTGGTCCCATTTTTATTAAATTACTTTTATTAACCTCAAAATTCCCAGGAGAAGTCGTTTAAATGACACCTGGACATCGATATTACATTTTATTATGTAACTTTTATTAACCTCAAAATTCCCAGGAGAAGTCGTTTAAATAACACCTGCACATCGATATTACATTCCTTGTTTGATTTTTATTAAGTTACTTTTATTAACCTTAAAATTCCCTGGAGATGTCGTTAAAATGACACCTGGACATCTATACTACATTCCTGGTCCCATTGTTACTAAGTTACTTTTATTAACCTGAAAATTCCCTGGAGATGTCGTTGAAATGACACCTGGACATCGATATTACATTCCTGGTCCTATTTTTATTATGTTACTTTTATTAACCTCAAAATTCCCTGGAGATGTCGTTGAAATGACAACTAGACATCGATATTACATTCGTTGTTCGATTTTTATTAAGTTACTTTTATTATCCTCAAAATTCCCAGCAGAAGACGTTAATATGACAACTGGACATCGATACTACATTCCTGGTCCCATTTTTATTAAGTTACTTTTATTAACCTCAAAATTCCCTGTATATGTCGTTAAAATGACACCTGGACATCGATATTACATTTCTGGTCCCAATTTATTATATTACTTTTATTAACCTCAAAATTCCCTGGAGATGTCGTTGAAATGACACCTGGACATCGATATTACATTCCTTGTTCGACTTTTATTAAGTTACTTTTATTAACCTCAAAATTCCCAGGAGAAGTCGTTTAAATGACACCTGGACATCGATATTACATTCCTTGTTCCATTTTTATTAAGTTACTTCTATTAACCTTAAAATTCCCAGTAGAATTCGTTAAAATGACAACTGGACATCGATACTACATTCCTGGTCCCATTTTTATTAAGTTACTTTTATTAACCTCAAAATTCCCTGTATATGTCGTTAAAATGACACCTGGACATCGATATTACATTTCTGGTCCCAATTTATTATGTTACTTTTATTAACCTCAAAATTCCCTGGAGATGTCGTTGAAATGACAACTAGACATCGATATTACATTCGTTGTTCGATTTTTATTAAGTTACTTTTATTATCCTCAAAATTCCCAGCAGAAGTCGTTAAAATGACAACTGGACATCGATACTACATTCCTGGTCCCATTTTTATTAAGTTACTTTTATTAACCTCAAAATTCCCTGTATATGTCGTTAAAATGACACCTGGACATCGATATTACATTTCTGGTCCCAATTTATTATATTACTTTTATTAACCTTAAAATTCCCTGGAGATGTCGTTGAAATGACACCTGGACATCGATATTACATTCCTGGTCCTATTTTTATTATGTTACTTTTATTAACCTCAAAATTCCCTGGAGATGTCGTTGAAATGACAACTAGACATCGATATTACATTCGTTGTTCGATTTTTATTAAGTTACTTTTATTATCCTCAAAATTCCCAGCAGAAGACGTTAATATGACAACTGGACATCGATACTACATTCCTGGTCCCATTTTTATTAAGTTACTTTTATTAACCTCAAAATTCCCTGTATATGTCGTTAAAATGACACCTGGACATCGATATTACATTTCTGGTCCCAATTTATTATATTACTTTTATTAACCTCAAAATTCCCTGGAGATGTCGTTGAAATGACACCTGGACATCGATATTACATTCCTTGTTCGACTTTTATTAAGTTACTTTTATTAACCTCAAAATTCCCAGGAGAAGTCGTTTAAATGACATCTGGACATCGATATTACATTCCTTGTTCCATTTTTATTAAGTTACTTCTATTAACCTTAAAATTCCCAGTAGAATTCGTTAAAATGACAACTGGACATCGATACTACATTCCTGGTCCCATTTTTATTAAGTTACTTTTATTAACCTCAAAATTCCCTGTATATGTCGTTAAAATGACACCTGGACATCGATATTACATTTCTGGTCCCAATTTATTATATTACTTTTATTAACCTTAAAATTCCCTGGAGATGTCGTTGAAATGACAACTAGACATCGATATTACATTCGTTGTTCGATTTTTATTAAGTTACTTTTATTATCCTCAAAATTCCCAGCAGAAGTCGTTAAAATGGCAACTGGACATCGATATTACATTTCTGGTCCCATTTTTATTATGTTACTTTTATTAACCTCAAAATTCCCAGCAGAAGTCGTTAATATGACACCTGGATATCGATATTATATTCCTCGTCCCATTTTTATTAAGTTACTTTTATTAACCTTAAAATTCCCTGGAGATGTCGTTGAAATGACACCTGGACATCGATATTACATTCCTTGTTCGATTTTTATTAAGATACTTTTATTAACCTCAAAATTCCCAGGAGAAGTCGTTTAAATGACACCTGGACATCGATATTACATTCCTTGTTCCATTTTTATTAAGTTACTTCTATTAACCTTAAAATTCCCAGAAGAATTCGTTAAAATGACACCTGGACATCGATACTACATTCCTGGTCCCATTTTTATTAAGTTACTTTTATTAACCTCAAAATTCCCTGTATATGTCGTTAAAATGACACCTGGACATCGATATTACATTCCTGGTCCCATTTTTATTAATTTACTTTTATTAACCTCAAAATTCCCTGGAGATGTCATTGAAATGACACCTGGACATCGATATTACATTCCTTGTTCGATTTTTATTAAGTTACTTTTATTAACCTCAAAATTCCTTGGAGATGTCGTTAAAATGAAATCTGGACATCGATATTACATTCCTCGTCCCATTTTTATTAATTTACTTTTATTAACCTCAAAATTCCCTGGAGATGTCGTTAAAATGACACCTGGACATCGATACTACATTCCTGGTCCCATTGTTACTAAGTTACTTTTATTAACCTCAAAACTCCCAGGAGAAGTCGTTTAAATGACACCTGGACATCGATATTACATTACTGGTCCCAGTTTTATTATGTTAATTTTATTAACCTCAAAATTCCCTGGAGATGTCGTTAAAATGACACCTAGACATCGATACTACATTCCTGGTCCCATTGTTACTAAGTTACTTTTATTAACCTCAAAACTCCCAGGAGAAGTCGTTTAAATGACACCTGCACATCGATATTACATTCCTGGTCCCATTTTTATTAATTTACTTTTATTAACCTCAAAATTCCCTGGAGATGTCATTGAAATGACACCTGGACATCGATATTACATTCCTTGTTCGATTTTTATTAAGTTACTTTTATTAACCTCAAAATTCCTTGGAGATGTCGTTAAAATGAAATCTGGACATCGATATTACATTCCTCGTCCCATTTTTATTAATTTACTTTTATTAACCTCAAAATTCCCTGGAGATGTCGTTGAAATGACACCTGGACATCGATATTACATTCCTTGTTCGTTTTTTATCAAGTTACTTTTATTAACCTCAAAATTCCCTGGAGATGTCGTTAAAATGACACCTGGACATCGATATTACATTCCTGGTCCCATTTTTATTATGTTACTTTTATTAACCTCAAAATTCCCAGGAGAAGTCGTTTAAATGACACCTGGACATCGATATTACATTCCTGGTCCCATTTTTATTATGTTACTTTTATTAACCTCAAAACTCCCAGGAGAAGTCGTTTAAATGACACCTGCACATCGATATTACATTTCTGGTCCCATTTTTATTATGTTACTTTTATTAACCTCAAAATTCCCAGCAGAAGTCGTTAAAATGACACCTGGACATCGATATTACATTCCTGGTCCCATTTTTATTATGTTAATTTTATTAACCTCAAAATTCCCTGGAGATGTCGTTAAAATGACACCTGGACATCGATACTACATTCCTAGTCCCATTGTTACTAAGTTACTTTTATTAACCTCAAAACTCCCAGGAGAAGTCGTTTTAATGACACCTGCACATCGATATTACATTCCTGGTCCCATTTTTATTAAGTTACTTTTATTAACCTCAAAATTCCCAGGAGATGTCGTTAAAATGACACCTGGACATCGATATTACATTCCTGGTCCCATTTTTATTAATTTACTTTTATTAACCTCAAAATTCCCTGGAGATGTCGTTGAAATGACACCTGGACATCGATACTACATTCCTCGTCCCATTTTTATTAAGTTACTTTTATTAACCTCAAAATTCCCAGGAGAAGTCGTGTAAATGACATCTGCACATCGATATTACATTTCTGGTCCCATTTTTATTATTTTACTTTTATTAACCTCAAAATTCCCAGCCGAAGTCGTTAAAATGACACCTGGACATCGATATTACATTCCTGGTCCCATTTTTATTATGTTACTTTTATTAACCTCAAAATTCCCTGGAGATGTCGTTGAAATGACACCTGGACATCGATATTACATTCCTTGTTCGATTTTTATTAAGTTACTTCTATTAACCTCAAAATTCCCAGGAGAATTCGTTAAAATGACACCTGGACATCGATACTACATTCCTGGTCCCATTTTTATTAATTTACTTTTATTAACCTCAAAATTCCCTGGAGATGTCGTTAAAATGACACCTGGACATCGATATTACATTCCTGGTCCCATTTTTATTATGTTACTTCTATTAACCTCAAAATTCCCAGGAGAAGTCGTTTAAATGACACCTGGACAGCGATATTACATTCCTTGTTCCATTTTTATTAAGTTAATTCTATTAACCTCAAAATTCCCAGGAGAATTCGTTAAAATGACTCCTGTACATCGATATTACATTCCTGGTCCCATTTTTATTAAGTTACTTTTATTAACCTGAAAATTCCCAGGAGATGTCGTTGAAATAACACCTGGACATCGATATTACATTCCTTGTTCGATTTTCATTAAGTTACTTTTATTAACCTCAAAATTCCCAGGAGAAGTCGTTTAAATGTCACCTGGACATCGTTATTACATTTCTGGTCCCATTTTTATTATGTTACTTTTATTAACCTCAAAATTCCCAGGAGATGTCGCTAAAATGACACCTGGACATCGATATTACATTACTGGTCCCATTTTTATTATGTTACTTTTATTAACCTGAAAAATTCCCTGGAGATATCGTTGAAATGACACCTGGACATCGATAATACATTCCTGGTCTCATTTTTATTAAGTTACTTTTATTAACCTCAAAATTCCCAGGAGAAGTCGTTTAAATGTCACCTGGACATCGATATTACATTCCTTGTTCGACTTTTATTAAGTTACTTTTATTAACCTCAAAATTCCCAGGAGAAGTCGTTTAAATGACATCTGGACATCGATATTACATTCCTTGTTCCATTTTTATTAAGTTACTTCTATTAACCTTAAAATTCCCAGTAGAATTCGTTAAAATGACAACTGGACATCGATACTACATTCCTGGTCCCATTTTTATTAAGTTACTTTTATTAACCTCAAAATTCCCTGTATATGTCGTTAAAATGACACCTGGACATCGATATTACATTTCTGGTCCCAATTTATTATATTACTTTTATTAACCTTAAAATTCCCTGGAGATGTCGTTGAAATGACAACTAGACATCGATATTACATTCGTTGTTCGATTTTTATTAAGTTACTTTTATTATCCTCAAAATTCCCAGCAGAAGTCGTTAAAATGGCAACTGGACATCGATATTACATTTCTGGTCCCATTTTTATTATGTTACTTTTATTAACCTCAAAATTCCCAGCAGAAGTCGTTAATATGACACCTGGATATCGATATTATATTCCTCGTCCCATTTTTATTAAGTTACTTTTATTAACCTTAAAATTCCCTGGAGATGTCGTTGAAATGACACCTGGACATCGATATTACATTCCTTGTTCGATTTTTATTAAGATACTTTTATTAACCTCAAAATTCCCAGGAGAAGTCGTTTAAATGACACCTGGACATCGATATTACATTCCTTGTTCCATTTTTATTAAGTTACTTCTATTAACCTTAAAATTCCCAGAAGAATTCGTTAAAATGACACCTGGACATCGATACTACATTCCTGGTCCCATTTTTATTAAGTTACTTTTATTAACCTCAAAATTCCCTGTATATGTCGTTAAAATGACACCTGGACATCGATATTACATTCCTGGTCCCATTTTTATTAATTTACTTTTATTAACCTCAAAATTCCCTGGAGATGTCATTGAAATGACACCTGGACATCGATATTACATTCCTTGTTCGATTTTTATTAAGTTACTTTTATTAACCTCAAAATTCCTTGGAGATGTCGTTAAAATGAAATCTGGACATCGATATTACATTCCTCGTCCCATTTTTATTAATTTACTTTTATTAACCTCAAAATTCCCTGGAGATGTCGTTAAAATGACACCTGGACATCGATACTACATTCCTGGTCCCATTGTTACTAAGTTACTTTTATTAACCTCAAAACTCCCAGGAGAAGTCGTTTAAATGACACCTGGACATCGATATTACATTACTGGTCCCAGTTTTATTATGTTAATTTTATTAACCTCAAAATTCCCTGGAGATGTCGTTAAAATGACACCTAGACATCGATACTACATTCCTGGTCCCATTGTTACTAAGTTACTTTTATTAACCTCAAAACTCCCAGGAGAAGTCGTTTAAATGACACCTGCACATCGATATTACATTCCTGGTCCCATTTTTATTAATTTACTTTTATTAACCTCAAAATTCCCTGGAGATGTCATTGAAATGACACCTGGACATCGATATTACATTCCTTGTTCGATTTTTATTAAGTTACTTTTATTAACCTCAAAATTCCTTGGAGATGTCGTTAAAATGAAATCTGGACATCGATATTACATTCCTCGTCCCATTTTTATTAATTTACTTTTATTAACCTCAAAATTCCCTGGAGATGTCGTTGAAATGACACCTGGACATCGATATTACATTCCTTGTTCGTTTTTTATCAAGTTACTTTTATTAACCTCAAAATTCCCTGGAGATGTCGTTAAAATGACACCTGGACATCGATATTACATTCCTGGTCCCATTTTTATTATGTTACTTTTATTAACCTCAAAATTCCCAGGAGAAGTCGTTTAAATGACACCTGGACATCGATATTACATTCCTGGTCCCATTTTTATTATGTTACTTTTATTAACCTCAAAACTCCCAGGAGAAGTCGTTTAAATGACACCTGCACATCGATATTACATTTCTGGTCCCATTTTTATTATGTTACTTTTATTAACCTCAAAATTCCCAGCAGAAGTCGTTAAAATGACACCTGGACATCGATATTACATTCCTGGTCCCATTTTTATTATGTTAATTTTATTAACCTCAAAATTCCCTGGAGATGTCGTTAAAATGACACCTGGACATCGATACTACATTCCTAGTCCCATTGTTACTAAGTTACTTTTATTAACCTCAAAACTCCCAGGAGAAGTCGTTTTAATGACACCTGCACATCGATATTACATTCCTGGTCCCATTTTTATTAAGTTACTTTTTTTAACCTCAAAATTCCCAGGAGATGTCGTTAAAATGACACCTGGACATCGATATTACATTCCTGGTCCCATTTTTATTAATTTACTTTTATTAACCTCAAAATTCCCTGGAGATGTCGTTGAAATGACACCTGGACATCGATACTACATTCCTCGTCCCATTTTTATTAAGTTACTTTTATTAACCTCAAAATTCCCAGGAGAAGTCGTGTAAATGACATCTGCACATCGATATTACATTTCTGGTCCCATTTTTATTATTTTACTTTTATTAACCTCAAAATTCCCAGCCGAAGTCGTTAAAATGACACCTGGACATCGATATTACATTCCTGGTCCCATTTTTATTATGTTACTTTTATTAACCTCAAAATTCCCTGGAGATGTCGTTGAAATGACACCTGGACATCGATATTACATTCCTTGTTCGATTTTTATTAAGTTACTTCTATTAACCTCAAAATTCCCAGGAGAATTCGTTAAAATGACACCTGGACATCGATACTACATTCCTGGTCCCATTTTTATTAATTTACTTTTATTAACCTCAAAATTCCCTGGAGATGTCGTTAAAATGACACCTGGACATCGATATTACATTCCTGGTCCCATTTTTATTATGTTACTTCTATTAACCTCAAAATTCCCAGGAGAAGTCGTTTAAATGACACCTGGACAGCGATATTACATTCCTTGTTCCATTTTTATTAAGTTAATTCTATTAACCTCAAAATTCCCAGGAGAATTCGTTAAAATGACTCCTGTACATCGATATTACATTCCTGGTCCCATTTTTATTAAGTTACTTTTATTAACCTGAAAATTCCCAGGAGATGTCGTTGAAATAACACCTGGACATCGATATTACATTCCTTGTTCGATTTTCATTAAGTTACTTTTATTAACCTCAAAATTCCCAGGAGAAGTCGTTTAAATGTCACCTGGACATCGTTATTACATTTCTGGTCCCATTTTTATTATGTTACTTTTATTAACCTCAAAATTCCCAGGAGCTTTCGTTAAAATGACACCTGTACATCGATATTACATTCCTGGTCCCATTTTTATTAAGTTACTTTTATTAACCTGATAATTCCCTGGAGATGTCGTTAAAAAGGCACCTGGACATCGATATTACATTCTTTGTTCGATTTTTATTAAGTTTCTTTATTCACCTCAAAATTCCCAGGAGATGTCGCTAAAATGACACCTGGACATCGATATTACATTACTGGTCCCATTTTTATTATGTTACTTTTATTAACCTGAAAAATTCCCTGGAGATATCGTTGAAATGACACCTGGACATCGATAATACATTCCTGGTCTCATTTTTATTAAGTTACTTTTATTAACCTCAAAATTCCCAGGAGAAGTCGTTTAAATGTCACCTGGACATCGATATTACATTTCTGGTCCTATTTTTATTATGTTACTTTTATTAACGTCAAAATTGCCAGTAGAAGTCGTTAATATGACACCTAGACATCGATATTATATTCCTGCTCCCATTTTTATTAAGTTACTATTATTAACCTGAAAATTCCCTGGAGATGTCGTTGAAATGACACCTGGACATCGATATCACATTCCTTGTTCGATTTTTATTAAGTTTCTTTTATTCTCCTCAAAATTCCCAGGAGATGTCGTTTAAATGACACCTGGACATCGATATTACATTCCTGGTCCCATTTTTATTATGTTAATTTTATTAACCTCAAAATTCCCTGGAGATATCGTTGAAATAACACCTGGACATCGATAATACATTCCTGGTCTCATTTTTATTAAGTTACTTCTATTAACCTCAAAATTCCCAGGAGAATTCGTTAAAATGACACCTGGACATCGATATTACATTCCTGGTCCCATTTTTATTATGTTACTTTCATTAACCTCAAAATTCCCTGGAGATGTCGTTGAAATGACACCTGGACATCGATACTACATTCCTGGTCCCATTTTTATTAAGTTACTTTTATTAACCTCAAAATTCCCAGGAGAAGTCGTTTAAATGACACCTGGACATCGATATTACATTTTATTATGTAACTTTTATTAACCTCAAAATTCCCAGGAGAAGTCGTTTAAATAACACCTGCACATCGATATTACATTCCTTGTTTGATTTTTATTAAGTTACTTTTATTAACCTTAAAATTCCCTGGAGATGTCGTTAAAATGACACCTGGACATCTATACTACATTCCTGGTCCCATTGTTACTAAGTTACTTTTATTAACCTGAAAATTCCCTGGAGATGTCGTTGAAATGACACCTGGACATCGCTATTACATTCCTGGTCCTATTTTTATTATGTTACTTTTATTAACCTCAAAATTCCCTGGAGATGTCTTTGAAATGACACCTGTACATCGATATTACATTCCTGGTCCCATTTTTATTAAGTTTCTTCTATTAACCTCAAAATTCCCTGGAGATGTCGTTAAAATGACACCTGGACATCGATTTTACATTCCTGGTCCCATTTTTATTATGTTACTTTTATTAACCTCAAAATTCCCTGGAGATGTCGTTAAAATGACACCTGGACATCGATACTACATTCCTGGTCCCATTGTTACTAAGTTACTTTTATTAACCTCAAAATTCCCTGGAGATGTCGTTGAAATGACACCTGAACATCGATAATACATTCCTGGTCTCATTTTTATTAAGTTACTTTTATTAACCTCAAAATTTCCAGGAGATGTCGTTAAAATGACACCTGGACAACGATATTACACTCCTGGTCCTATTTTTATTATGTTACTTTTATTAACCTCTAAATTCCCAGGAGAAGTCGTTTAAATGTCACCTGGACATCGATATCACATTCCTTGTTCGATTTTTATTAAGTTTCATTTATTCTCCTCAAAATTCCCAGGAGATATCGTTTAAATGACACCTGGACATCGATATTATCGATCCTGGTCCCATTTTTATTATGTTAATTTTATTAACCTCAAAATTCCCTGGAGATATCGTTGAAATGACACCTGGACATCAATATTACATTCCTTGTTCAATTTTTATTAAGTTTCTTCTATTAACCTCAAAATTCCCTGGAGATGTCGTTAAAATGACACCTGGACATCGATATTACATTCCTGGTCCCATTTTTATTATGTTACTTTTATTAACCTCAAAATTCTCTGGAGATGTCGTTTAAATGACACCTGGACATCGATACTACATTCCTGGTCCCATTGTTACTAAGTTACTTTTATTAACCTCAAAATTCCCTGGAGATGTCGTTGAAATGACACCTGGACATCGATATTACATGCCTGGTCCCATTTTTATTATGTTACTTTTATTAACCTCAAAATTCCCTGGAGATGTCTTTGAAATGACACCTGGACATCGATATTACATTCCTGGTCCCATTTTTATTAATTTACTTTTATTAACCTCAAAATTCCCTGGAGATGTCGTTGAAATGACACCTGGACATCGATATTACATTTCTGGTCCAAATTTATTATATTACTTTTATTAACCTCAAAATTCCCTGGAGATGTCGTTGAAATGACAACTAGACATCGATATTACATTCCTTGTTCAATTTTTATTAAGTTTCTTCTATTAACCTCAAAATTCCCTGGAGATGTCGTTAAAATGACACCTGGACATCGATATTACATTCCTGGTCCCATTTTTATTATGTTACTTTTATTAACCTCAAAATTCCCAGCAGAAGTCGTTAAAATGGCAACTGGACATCGATATTACATTTCTGGTCCCATTTTTATTAGGTTACTTTTATTAACCTCAAAATTTCCAGCAGAAGTCGTTAATATGACACCTGGATATCGATATTATATTCCTCGTCCCATTTTTATTAAGTTACTTTTATTAACCTTAAAATTCCCTGGAGATGTCGTTGAAATGACACCTGGATATCGATATTACATTCCTTGTTCGATTTTTATTAGGTTACTTTTATTAACCTCAAAATTCCCAGGAGAAGTCGTTTAAATGACACCTGGACATCGATATTACATTCCTTGTTCCATTTTTATTAAGTTACTTCTATTAACCTTAAAATTCCCAGTAGAATTCGTTAAAATGACACCTTGGACATCGATACTACATTCCTGGTCCCATTTTTATTAAGTTACTTTTATTAACCTCAAAATTCCCTGTATATGTCGTTAAAATGACACCTGGACATCGATATTACATTTCTGGTCCCAATTTATTATATTACTTTTATTAACCTCAAAATTCCCTGGAGATGTCGTTGAAATGACAACTAGACATCGATATTACATTCGTTGTTCGATTTTTATTAAGTTACTTTTGTTATCCTCAAAATTCCCAGCAGAAGTCGTTAAAATGGCAACTGGACATCGATATTACATTTCTGGTCCCATTTTTATTATGTTACTTTTATTAACCTCAAAATTCCCAGCAGAAGTCGTTAATATGACACCTGGATATCGATATTATATTCCTTGTCCCATTTTTATTAAGTTACTTTTATTAACCTTAAAATTCCCTGAAGATGTCGTTGAAATGACACCTGGACATCGATATTACATTCCTTGTTCGATTTTTATTAAGTTACTTTTATTAACCTCAAAATTCCCAGGAGAAGTCGTTTAAATGACACCTGCACATCGATATTACATTCCTTGTTCCATTTTTATTAAGTTACTTCTATTAACCTTAAAATTCCCAGAAGAATTCGTTAAAATTACACCTGGACATCGATACTACATTCCTGGTCCCATTTTTATTAAGTTACTTTTATTAACCTTAAAATTCCCTGTATATGTCGTTAAAATGACACCTGGACATCGATATTACATTCCTGGTCCCATTTTTATTAATTTACTTTTATTAACCTCAAAATTCCCTGGAGATGTCATTAAAATGACACCTGGACATCGATATTACATTCCTTGTTCGATTTTTATTAAGTTACTTTTATTAACCTCAAAATTCCCAGGAGATGTTGTTAAAATGACACCTGGACATCGATATTACATTCCTGGTCCCATTTTTATTAATTTACTTTTATTAACCTCAAAATTCCCTGGAGATGTCGTTGAAATGACACCTGGACATCGATACTACATTCCTCGTCCCATTTTTATTAAGTTACTTTTATTAACCTTAAAATTCCCAGGAGAAGTCGTTTAAATGACACCTGGACAGCGATATTACATTCCTTGTTCCATTTTTATTAAGTTACTTCTATTAACCTCAAAATTCCCAGGAGAATTCGTTAAAATGACTCCTGGACATCGATATTACATTCCTGGTCCCATTTTTATTAAGTTACTTTTATTAACCTGAAAATTTCCAGGAGATGTCGTTGAAATAACACCTGGACATCGATATTACATTCCTTGTTCGATTTTCATTAAGTTACTTTTATTAACCTCAAAATTCCCAGGAGAAGTCGTTTAAATGTCACCTGGACATCGTTATTACATTTCTGGTCCCATTTTTATTATGTTACTTTTATTAACCTCAAAATTCCCAGGAGCTTTCGTTAAAATGACACCTGTACATCGATATTACATTCCTGGTCCCATTTTTATTAAGTTACTTTTATTAACCTGATAATTCCCTGGAGATGTCGTTAAAAAGGCACCTGGACATCGATATTACATTCCTTGTTCGATTTTTATTAAGTTTCTTTATTCACCTCAAAATTCCCAGGAGATGTCGCTAAAATGACACCTGGACATCGATATTACATTACTGGTCCCATTTTCATTATGTTACTTTTATTAACCTGAAAAATTCCCTGGAGATATCGTTGAAATGACACCTGGACATCGATAATACATTCCTGGTCTCATTTTTATTAAGTTACTTTTATTAACCTCAAAATTCCCAGGAGAAGTCGTTTAAATGTCACCTGGACATCGATATTACATTTCTGGTCCTATTTTTATTATGTTACTTTTATTAACGTCAAAATTGCCAGTAGAAGTCGTTAATATGACACCTAGACATCGATATTATATTCCTGGTCCCATTTTTATTAAGTTACTATTATTAACCTGAAAATTCCCTGGAGATGTCGTTGAAATGACACCTGGACATCGATATCACATTCCTTGTTCGATTTTTATTAAGTTTCTTTTATTCTCCTCAAAATTCCCAGGAGATGTCGTTTAAATGACACCTGGACATCGATATTACATTCCTGGTCCCATTTTTATTATGTTAATTTTATTAACCTCAAAATTCCCTGGAGATATCGTTGAAATAACACCTGGACATCGATAATACATTCCTGGTCTCATTTTTATTAAGTTACTTCTATTAACCTCAAAATTCCCAGGAGAATTCGTTAAAATGACACCTGGACATCGATATTACATTCCTGGTCCCATTTTTATTATGTTACTTTTATTAACCTCAAAATTCCCTGGAGATGTCGTTGAAATGACACCTGGACATCGATACTACATTCCTGGTCCCATTTTTATTAAGTTACTTTTATTAACCTCAAAATTCCCAGGAGAAGTCGTTTAAATGACACCTGGACATCGATATTACATTTTATTATGTAACTTTTATTAACCTCAAAATTCCCAGGAGAAGTCGTTTAAATAACACCTACACATCGATATTACATTCCTTGTTTGATTTTTATTAAGTTACTTTTATTAACCTTAAAATTCCCTGGAGATGTCGTTAAAATGACACCTGGACATCTATACTACATTCCTGGTCCCATTGTTACTAAGTTACTTTTATTAACCTGAAAATTCCCTGGAGATGTCGTTGAAATGACACCTGGACATCGATATTACATTCCTGGTCCCATTTTTATTAAGTTACTTCTATTAACCTCAAAATTCCCAGGAGAATTCGTTAAAATGACACCTGGACATCGATATTACATTCCTGGTCCCATTTTTATTATGTTACTTTTATTAACCTCAAAATTCCCTGGAGATGTCGTTGAAATGACACCTGGACATCGATACTACATTCCTGGTCCCATTTTTATTAAGTTACTTTTATTAACCTCAAAATTCCCAGGAGAAGTCGTTTAAATGACACCTGGACATCGATATTACATTTTATTATGTAACTTTTATTAACCTCAAAATTCCCAGGAGAAGTCGTTTAAATAACACCTACACATCGATATTACATTCCTTGTTTGATTTTTATTAAGTTACTTTTATTAACCTTAAAATTCCCTGGAGATGTCGTTAAAATGACACCTGGACATCTATACTACATTCCTGGTCCCATTGTTACTAAGTTACTTTTATTAACCTGAAAATTCCCTGGAGATGTCGTTGAAATGACACCTGGACATCGATATTACATTCCTGGTCCCATTTTTATTATGTTTCTTTTATTAACCTCAAAATTCCCTGGAGATGTTGTTGAAATGACACCTGGACATCGATATTACATTTCTTGTTCGATTTTTATTAAGTTACTTTTATTTACCTCAAAATTCCCAGGAGAAGTCGTTTAAATGTCACCTGGACATCGATATTACATTTCTGGTCCCATTTTTATTATGTTACTTTTATTAACCTCAAAATTCCCTGAAGAAGTTGTTAATATGACACCTGGACATCGATGTTACATTCCTTGTTCGATTTTTATTAAGTTACTTTTATTAACCTCAAAATTCCCAGGAGATGTCGTTAAAATGACACCTGGACATCGATATTACATTTCTTGTTCAATTTTTATTAAGTTACTTTTATTAACCTTAAAATTCCCTGAAGAAGTTGTTAATATGACACCTGGACATCGGGCATACCTTTAATGTCTTTCAACTACTTATTTATGGCGTGACCTTAAATTCCTCCGTGGTCCCCGTGTATAATGACACAGGGACTTGCATATGAATCACTGTGAGTTTTTTTATCGCATGATATAAAAATTTCGATTGGTCAAAATACAAAAAAAAAAAAAAAAAAATGTAGTATGCTCAAAATAACAATTTTCGATTTTGGACAATATAACAAATAAAAAAAAAAATTTGTGTAAATTTGATAGTGCCTCAAAAATTTACTGCTTCTATTGTGGTGTGGAAATCTTGAAATTGCAATTTAAGATCAATCCAAGACTTGGTTTTTCAATCCTAAACCAAGTTAATACAAAATCAAGATTTTGCTCTTGAGAACCAAGATCAACCCAAGAAAGTTACTGGGCCTCTCAAGCCAAGATCAATAAATTCTTGTCTTGAACGGCATCACTAATTCTGTCCGCGCTATTCGAAAGTATATCCTATTTAAAATTATCTTAAAAATATTAGAATTATATATATAGTTTGTTTTTAAACTTGAGTAGGTATTTCAAAATATTTTTAAAATATTAATTTCAACAATATAATGTTATATTTTATTTAAAATTCATATAAAATTAAGGGTTGACCATAAATTACGTCACACATTAGGGGGTGTGGGATAGAAGTTACCGATTTTGTGACATTCTTTGACAAGGGGGTTGATGGGCAATATTTTGTAACATTTTTTTTTAATTATACACTTGTTCTTTGCCCTTACGCCCATACAAGTATTTCCCTTAAAAGTTTCCCTTTGATTAATTGTACGTTTTTGCGTCTACAGAACGACTTGAAATTAGGAGTACTCGCGTTTGCCTGGACCACCCATTATTATTTTAACGTGAGTAACAATAGGGCAGGGGGGGGGTTACAAAAATATAACGTAACGTTTAAGGGTATTGACAAATATGTGACAAGTTATGTCAATCGGGAGGAGTTGAAGAAGGGGGAAAAAGTGTGATGTAATATATAGACCGCCCTAATTCCAAAATTTAAAAATTAAAACAATTATTTCGTAAATTAAATTTGGAGTGTATTAATTTATGGACCGCCCTAATTTTAAAATTTAAAAATGAAAACAATTATTTCGTAAATTAAATTTGGATTGTCTTAAGGGCATGTGATGGATCATGACGTCACTATAGTATAGGCAAAATTTGTCGGTAACTTTTCTCATAAAATATCGAATGCTTTTGCATGAAAATTGGTAGAGTTACCTAAAATGTCATGAGGAAGGTCTCTCAGACCCGAATGTGTTTAAATTTTATCCCAAAATTAATTTTGGGAAATTTTCGAAAAATTGCAAAGTTTTTTAAAAATCAATTTTGAGACAAAATTCAAACAAACTCAGTTCTGAGAGACCTTCCTAATAACATTTTAAGTAATTCTACCAAGTTTTATGAAAAAATATTCAATATTTTAAGAAAAAAGTTGCGGACAAATTTTGCCTATACCAGTAACGTCATAATCCATCACATGCCCTTAATCGTTGAATTGTTTTATCTGCGGCATGCTCAGTCATAAACAGTGGATATCCTCTTATGCACCTACAAAGAATCCCATTTTTCATATAACAGAAATTGGATTATCTGTGGATTTGGCATTTGCTTTCCTATATTTTGCTGGTTTAAAATCGGAGATTGAAACATTTTTATTTGTTTATCAGGATGGACTACTGAATATCTTGGTGTACCACAGTAAAATTTTTTAAAAATTAAAAATGTTGAAATGCCTTTTAATTTGTAACAATTAATAACTGAATTCTTTAATTTATATAAAAATTTTAAACTTAATTTATTATTAAATCATGTGATTCAAAATAAGTTAATAGTTTTTAAAACTGTTATGAAATAAAATTTTTTACATAGTAATTAGATAAACATATTTTAAATAAAATTTTGAATTTTATATAAAATCACGTGACTAATTCACAATATCGTGTAACATTATTTAACATAACTTGAAAAATTATTGCAGATAATATATCGTAGCTGTCTTGCTACGTATAGTCGTAGTTTTTGTAGTTGGGTCATTTCGTGGGAAGGCGACTGGTCATGTCTCAGATTTTTCTGGATTTTCGTGTCAGAGATGCCAGGGAGCGAGAACAGACGCATTTGCGCAGGCGTTGCAGGTTCGCTGTGATTGGCCCAAGTGCGCGGGCTGATTTGAAATGCTTATTTTTACAAATATATTTTAAAAAATTATTTATGCTTATAAGAAATTTATTTTCAGTAAAACAAATTGAGAAAAATTATTTTCAGGTAATAAAATGTACATATTCAATTATTCCTTACATATTTATATAAATATCAGTAAAAAAATGAAATTGTAGTAGAACATTAAAAAGAAATTTTATTTATTATTTGAAAATGAAAAACTTTTAAATTGCACAATATTTAATAACAAAAAATAGCAAATTTGTTTCCTTGAAGTTCGATTATATTTTATATTTTTACTTCTAGTAACTATTTTATTTTTTTCGAGGTTTTTTCCTCTAGATCCGTAGTTTTTAGCAATAACAGGGGCACCTCTTGTAGGATTTACTACGGTCTTAGTTGATCAGAAGCTTTATTTTCCGCTATAATCAACTCTGGGTCATATAATATTTGAAAAATAATTCAAGCAGACCCTTACCCCCGTAAAAAAATAAAAAATAAAAATTTTTTTTTTATTATTTTAAATAAAAGACATACATAATCATACAAAATTAAAGGAAAGAATTAAAAAAAAAAACATAAATAGGTATATAATCTATAAAATGTGAATATAAGTATTCTTGTATATAAAAAAAAAATTAACTTTGGTATTGGATATTTTAATACTTAATATATTATTTTGAAATTAATAATACTTAAAATAATAATTTAATAATGTCAATAAATTTAATAGATAAAATTAAATACATTTTTTAAAAATAACATTTTTTAAAATTTTGTAACTAAACAATATTTACACGGAAAACATTTTGTTCTAAATAATAAATTCTTTATAAAAAAAATAAACATAAATACTTTGATCCTAGATGTTGATTGCTTAAATACACCTGTAAAAACTTGAAGACAAAATAATCAGTGACTTTAAAATAAACGAGAAATATAGAATATCAAAGAAACAATAAATAATTTCCAAAACTTTACACGGTATTTTTGATAAAAATTTAAAATCGGTTGTAAAATTTAATTAAAAAATTTAATTTTTTTCCGCAACATCTTCTTTTGAATCTGAATATAAATTATCAGACTTCAAAAGTTCATAATGTCTTATGTCAAATTTGAAACTGGCACAATCCAGACCTCGAGTTTGTAAACTTGTACGAAATCTACAAATTGAACTTAAAAGAGAATTTTTAATTTTATTTCGTTTCTTTGATTTCACGTCGGTCACGATGGAAAACAATCGTTCTGTGGATGCATTGGAATGCGGTAAACTCAAAGCTTTTAAAACCAGCGAGCGTAAATTTGGAAACATTACGGTATCATCAATTAATTTAAGATCAATTATATTAGACCAAAATTGCACAACATCATGTGCTTGGTCTTTGCTATCTGTAAACAATTCCCGTAAAACTTTCCATTCATGATTTAAATCGTCAAAATTAAAAGAAGATCCAAAGAAAGAAGCTACATCAGTCAAATCAAAAATTTCAATTCTAGCTTTCGGATCCGTTGCAACCTCAGGACGTAAAAAAGTCAATTTAGATAGCAGCCTATCATTCAGAGGAAATTTCTTCTGAATATCTAGTGCTGCTGTTATGTAAAAATTTAAACAATTTTGACGGATCTCTATTACGGAAGAAGGGTCCATATTTTTTAAAAGCTTTTCGCATTCATCCCCTAGAAAAACATTTTGCAAATCTAGTTGATTAAATGGGTCAGCAGCTTTAATCTCCCAAGTTCGTTTTAAAAAGACATCCGGTTTTAAAAAATTTCGACCAATTTCCCAAAAAAATTTCTCGCTGCGTTCAGAAATCTCATGAATTAAAGTTTCACCTGACTGAAATTCAGCGTTAAATTTATTAAAAAAATCTAAAGAATATTTCAAAAAAAGCATGTGTGCCTTTACTGTGCTGTTTTTAAGAAAATCCAAAATTTCTTCTTCTTTATGAACCTTATTTGTTTCCGGTTGATTAATATTTTTCTTTTTTAACTTTGCTTTTTCAGCTTTACATTTTATGTCAAAAACTTCTAAAGTAAAAAAGTCTGTCAGTGCTGTCCAATTATCCAGTAATCTAACTATGCAATGCTGATGAGAAAGCCACCTTGTGACTCCTAATTTTAAAATTTTCTGTGCGTTATCGGAATAAAATTCTTGAATTTCAGAGAGGTTAGCAACACGTTTTGGACTTTTCGAAAAATAGTTTGAAACCATCGTTATTAATTTAGTGCAGTAGCCCGGTAAACAACTAGCACAACTTTCTTTTGCAATTAAATTTGAAGAATGACAAATCCAATTCATCAAAATAACAGCCGGGACGTCAGATTTTAATCTAGTAAAAAAAGAATTTTTACAACCGACCATAACAGAAGCATTGTCACATGCGACACTGACAATATTTTTTAAAGGAATACCTTTTTGAATTAAACGTTGTTTAAAAGCATCATAAATTTTCTCTGCTGAACAATCTTTACCATCCAAGTCTATTAAATCTAACATATCTATTACTACTTTATTTTCTGTCAAAGAATAATATTGAACCAAAATGCATAAAAGTTTTTCATTATTGGTTGAACTTTCATCAGCTAAAATTGAAAAATCGGTCTCTTTTAAATTTTCTACTAGTTTTTCCTCTTCCCGCTTATTTAAAACATTTTTGATAATTTGAGTACATTTTGTCCGGTTTAAATTAATTCCATTTGCAATTTTTGAATCTTTAAAAATATTTTTTAAAACGCGAACGACTGTGTCAATCATTTGAACTGGTATATTATGGGATGCAATAAGAGAAGAGCAGCAGTTTTTATATCTTTTTGTAACTCTTCGTACTCTTTAGAGATTTTTGACGTCTCGGCTATTACACAACTTTTGAGTTTTTCATCAGCAGCGAGAACATGTCCTTTATGTTTTGCACGATTACTATGTTTTAAAAGAATTTTTTTGTTTGCAATTAAGTTTACGTTACAAAAAGCTCAATAAGCTTTTTTCGTGCTTTTTTTGTGCGGTTTTAGCCAATTTTTAAAATTTTCGTCTTTTAACCACGAAGTTTGAAAGTTTGTAATATATTTACCGGGTTTTTTCTTTTTCGAATGTACTGGAATAGAAACATGACTTTCATCAGAGTCACCTTCTGCAAACATGTTTGCGTACTCCTCGTGAAAAATCGGATGCAAGTCTAAATCTAAAGTTTTTAGTTAAAATTTAAGTTTCTCATTTGATGTAGATAATAAATCTATTTTAGTAGTATTTTTTCTTCCATTATTTTTACAAGAAATTAATTTTTTCGATTCATGGAGGTTCAGAAACAACCACCGAAACGTCGTCATATATTAAAAAATAGTGTTGTCTATTTTTTTTCTGAGCTTCCATAAATCGAAAAAATTAATTTCTTGATAATAAATTTAATTAATAAACTTGTAATTTGATGAATACCTGTTATTTCAAGTGAAAATATCCCACTAAAAAAACTGTTCGTATTGAATTTCACAAAAACTTTTTCCAATGTAAAGGTTATAAACAAATGAATATCAAAGTTTGACCAATACATAAATCCACGCGCACGAATTTCAAAATATAATCGAACTTCAAGGAAACAAATTTGCTATTTTTTGTTATTAAATATTGTGCAATTTAAAAGTTTTTCATTTTCAAATAATAAATAAAATTTCTTTTTAATGTTCTACTACAATTTCATTTTTTTACTGATATTTATATAAATATGTAAGGAATAATTGAATATGTACATTTTATTACCTAAAAATAATTTTTCTCAATTTGTTTTACTGAAAATAAATTTCTTATAAGCATAAATAATTTTTTAAAATATATTTGTAAAAATAAGCATTTCAAATCAGCCCGCGCACTTGGGCCAATCACAGCGAACCTGCAACGCCTGCGCAAATGCGTCTGGTCTCGCTCCCTGGCATCTCTGTTTCGTGTGTGAGTAGTAATTGGAGTACTAAATAAGGGTACCAAGTATTAATTAAAAATTATTAAAAATTTTCAAGATATTTGCAATGCAAATTTCAGGCTACTTTTTTTTCATCTGAAAATAACTTTCTTATTTTCGAGAATTATGAAAAAATGATAAACACCTTTTTTATTCAAAAGACATTAAATTTTAATAAAAAAAATTTTAAAAAAACATTTTTTTTATTATTTATTTAAAAAAAGAAATTGTTTTTAACGTTTAAGTACCAGCACCACCTCAGATCGACTTAAAAAAATACCATTTATTTTAAAGTTTAAGGTATCCTTAAAAAACCCTCCAATTTTCAAGATGGCTTCTGGTTTTGTTTTTGAGTAATAAATTTTTAAAGTTTTGAATCCTGAACATCTAGTACTGCGCCGGCATTACATACCTACTTATAAGGGTGGTTCATGAAATGAAAAAATTTTAATATTGTTTAAATACGCTCGGAAATCAAATACATAAACTCGCTTCATTCTTAAATTAATTTTTAATTGTTCTTAAATGATAATTTAAACAATTAAAATTGTTTAAAATTAATTACTCATTAAATTAAGCTAAAATCATGTGGTTTTTGGAATTTTCATTGAAAAACTATAAAGAAGTTATTTACAATTCACAATAAATATAGATTTAATTGTTTAATCAATTTTAATTTGTTTAAACAATTGTTTCTTCTTATATTTTCGAATTTAAATGATTTTTAATATCTGTTGATTCTGTAGTAACAACAGTCAGAAAATTTGTGTATTAAATATTTTGTTTATTTGTTTAAACAATTAAAATTTAATTGACAAATTTTCTATTAGTTGTTACTAAAGAATCGACAGTTATTAAAAAAATTATTTAAATACGAAAATATAAAAAGAATCAATTGTTTAAACAAGTCAAAATTGTTTAAACAATTAAGTGTATATTGCGAATGGTGAATAAATAACTTCTTTATAGTTCTCCAATGAAAATTGCAAAAAACCACATGAATCTAGCTTAATTTAATGAATAATTGATTTTAAACAGTTTTAATTGTTTAAACAATAAATAAAATTAAATCGATTAAATTGAAGTAATTGAATTGTTTTTCCTTTTGGTATTTAAAAAATTATTTGCTTTTAGGATTCCTATTTAATTAAATCAGAAAATATACAAACAATTGTTTAAACAAATTAAAATTGGTTAAACAATTAAAAATTAATTTAAGAATGTAACAAGTTTATGTATTTGATTTCCGAGCGTATTTAAACAATATTAAAATTTTTTCATTTCATGCACCACCCTTATAAGTAGGTGGCTGATTCCAGAAAAAAATCGAAATTGATGTCCTTAATGATTTCTGAAAATCAGGGTTGTTGGTTATGAAAAGTTTTTTTTTTTTAATAGTACTACTATACTAGATGTACGAATTTATGAAACAAATTTATTTCTTATATGATAAACAAAGAAGATATGTCCAAGAGAGTACCCTGAAAATCATTCCCTCACTATATGTCCCAACTGCTGAATTCGAAGAGAATCATTAACTTAAAACGTAAAATTCCTTACTAATTGTTTGTTATTTTATTTTTTATTTATATAAGATCGTATTAACTGTATCTACACGAGTTTATAATTTAAAAACAGCGAATGGAAGTATTTTTAAATATACTTCAAAATTTGTCCTTGAAAAACTTATCATTCCCTCACCGCTTTGAAACAGTGTGATTGCAGCAAAGTTTTAATGCCTACCAAGTTCCACCTTAAGTTTTTTGAAAAATGGCAACATTGTTATTGACAACCTATACTGCAGCGAACGTTTGTAGAAAGAATATTTTGTGAAAACTAATTTATCAATGAGATTTTTAAAAAATACATTTCTTCACGTCAATCCCTCATGTTGATTTATAAATAGGTAAACACATTTTAATTTACTAATCATAGTGTATTTGCACATGTTTCCAGTGTTAATATCGCATTGTTCACAGTGCATAGGGAAGTAAGGTTATGTTTCTGAGGTTATGGTCATTTTGTTTCGATTCATCATTCCCTCAACATCATTCTCCCACTAAATTTTACCTTTATATTCCATTGAAAAATATCAAACTCAAAACAGTTGGGGACCATTATAATATTTTAATCAAATGAGCCATAAAATACGGCTTGAGAAAAAAAAATTCAATAATGAGTAAAAAAAAATTGATGAACTCGGTGAAGCCATTTTCGATTTTTTTCTGGAATCAGCCAGGTATGTAATGCCGGCGCAGTACTGGATGTTCGGGATTCAAAACTTTGAGAATTTATTACTCAAAAACAAAAACAGAAGCCATCTTGAAAATTGGAGGGTTTTTTAAGGATACCTTAAACTTTAAAATGATATTTTTTAAGTCGATCTGAGGAGGTGCTGGTACTTAAAAATTAAAAACTATTTCTTTTTTTAAAATAAAAAAAAATGTTTTTTTTTAAATTTTTTTTATTAAAATTTAATGTCTTTTGAATAAAAAAGGTCTTCATCATTTTTTCATAATTCTCGAAAAAAAAAAGTTATTTTAAGATGAAACACTTATTGGTACACTTATTTAGTACCCCAATCACTACTCATACACGAAAATCCAGAAAAATCTGGGACATGACCAGTCGCCTTCCCACGAAATGCCCCAGTTATCAAAGTATTGTTGAATTTTTTAAAAAAAAAAATATTATTTATTGTTAAAAAGAATGTAGTTCGCTATTTTTTAAATTAAAGTTTTTTTATTACAAAACTGATGTTTGATCTTCTTTTTTATACAAAAAAAAGTTATAATCTCCCCACTTGTAATATTCTATATTATTTATAAAAAATCAGCATTAGCTTATTAAAAATTTGAACAGATAGCAGAAATCTACAATGATAAGAATAAATGTAAAGGAATTTCATTTTAAATTCTAAATACGAATCTAAAGTTAGAATTCTGAAATTGAAATAAAGAAGCCAAATTAGATAAATTAATGATAACAAAATTTTTAATTATCAAAAGGACTTAGGACACTGTTTTCCTTTCAATTTATCATTTTCTGTTTGACGGACATGTAGAAAACTTCAATTCACTGAGTTTTAATTTATTGAGATCTTAATTATTATCGATAGTCGACTCGTTTGTATAAGTTTTCTTCTTTATCAACAGTCGCTGTTGGTAAATAATTGGCTTTTTATTAATTAATACTTATTAATATGAGATGTCGTGTAATACGTCATATAAAATACAAAAACAGCGACATGTACTATTTATTAACAATAAGCCATATTGTTTCTCTTGGAATTTGCAATAAACCATTATTTCAAATTGCCACTAAGCTGACATCTATCTTGTAACTACTGGTACTTGTAAATTTTCTTCTTTATCAGCAGACGGTAATTTTGAATGACTAAAATTGTTTCTGTAAACTACCTTACCTACGGCCAAAAAGTCAAAATTTTTAAAGTAAATATTTCGAATTGCAACCACAATTTTGTGTTATTAGTATTCAATAATACTATATATATATATATATATATATCATAAAACAAATTGTAAAAATAGTATCATGTACAAATTCTTTTAAAAGACAACTTTATTATTTTAAGTAAAATTAAATTATTTTGAAAATTTAATTTCTTTTTTAGTTTTATAATGAATATAAATTTGATGATAATTAGAAATTGTAATTTATATTTAAGTGAAATTTGTTAAGTAAGTGATATTACACATAACAACAGATATGTAACTTATTTATCTTGAAAAAATGTTTTTTCTTAATTTCTCTACATTTTCTAAATTTCTAAATTTAAAATAGTAAAAAGTGAGCTATTTTTAAGAATTAAGGAAAATTTATGTTAACTTTTTGTCATTTTTTAATCAATAGAAAAAAAAATTATGTGCTCACTTTTTACTAAATTCGAATTTAAAGAATTCAATAAATAAATTGAAGAAATTCAGGATTACTGGAGTAAAGTCACGTAGGGTTATTATTTTAAATACAATAATATTTTATTTCATTTTACAATTTTCTACAGAATATTACCGATGAACTAATCATAATTTAAAATAATGATGTTTTAAGGTACAGAGTAGTTATGTGTGGATCAATATAAATCCATGACTATGTTATACATTTTAAATATTATATTAAATATCTAATTTCTATATGACTTAAATCACATAATTTATTAACAAAATTCAACCATATGCAAATCCAAGCTAAAGTTTATGCAATCTAATTTTACATTACTGTCATTCGCAAGACATTTTTACAATCATTTTTCTAATTTTCGTTTATTTAATTCAAGAAATCGCATTCTTTCTATTTTAAATACCTTCAGATTTGCATAAGTTATATTTACATGTATACAAAAATTATAGCGAAACTTACGTTCATCGTATCATTTCACAAATATCACTGAACATATAATTTCGACTCATTATATTACTATTAAGGAATAAATTTTAAACCAATACGTTTATATCTTGTATTTGGTATGTGATAAATATTTACAGTTTTCTTCCTTAAAAAAAATAGAACCTAGAATAAATTCTTTGAAATAAAATTGATTTTCGATAGACTGCTGGCGCATATTAAATTCGTGAGACTTAATATGTGAATCGAAAGTTCCTAAGTAAAAATTAAATTTCAATCTTGTTTTATTTCAAAGAAAATCTCTAAACTGTTTGAAATTATTAATATAAGGAATTCATATTCCAAAAGGACTTATTTTATCCCAGTTACAATTAAATCTAAACTATTATGCGATCTGACTTATCTCAAATTTCAAAAGTCTAACAGTATATCGAATATATTCAAAAATGTACACATATTTTAATAGTTTTGGTAAATTTCACTAAATTGGATTTGAAAGCTGTCGATTTAAATAATCTTTAAAGTAAAACGATAGCAATCGGCGTCGTATATTTCGAGTTTTTTTTATTGACTCAGCCTGTCACAGACCACGAAATCCTTAACGGCACGAGCAGACTTCGTCTCACGCTATATTCCGCAGTTCTTAAATTATGGTTGCGTGATAAAAGGTTTAAAAAAAATTCGATTGTTGTCGGAGGTTCGTGCCATTACTTGTATATACACATTTGTTATCTAAAGAAAGTAATTTTTTTACTTGCTCTGATGACTTCTTTTTTAAAACTACAAGTGACAAGATGCATTATACTAGTAGTTTATTACACTGAAAAAACTAAAGAGGTCACTATTTACATTTTGGTTACATTAACTAACAAAAATGGTAATTTAACCATGAAAATGATACATTTAACCATTAAATTACTCATCCTTCTAAGTTAATGTTACCAATGTTTTTTTTTTAGTTCAAGTCGTGAATACATTAGGTATTTACAAAATATTTATCGAAATAATGTCGATGAAATTGAAGCTATTTGTTAAAAAGATATAATCATTATAAAATCAAGTTATGAAAAAAACTTGCTGATATATCCCGAAAATGAACTGATAAAATTTACATGATTTTTAATTCAGAATATGTGACGCGCTCCGAAGAAAGGTACCTAAGAAGCAAAACGGGGATTTTTCAGGAGAGACAAAAGTCGAAACCGCTAATGTTTGAATGGTCATAACTTGAAAAATATTCAATGAAAACATTTTCTGTCTTTTGATAATGAAAAAGGAACCTTTAATGTAGTCAAATCAATCATAATCCAAAAATTGATTCTTTGCTTCTTAGGTTCCTATCTTAGGACCTCGTCACATTTGTTGTACATTATGATGGAACGAGCTTTGTTTGTTAAATAAGAATTTATTTTTCGTTAATCTTTCGTTTTGAATATCCTAGATAATCACAAATGGAATTATACTTTATCATACTTTGAGCACTAAAAACATTCTTTTTGGGATAACCAGGATTATAATTCTGGTTATTCTAACCAGGATGTTTGATAAGTTAACCAGACTTTCGCAGACCGTAAACAAAACTGACATAATTCGACATTTTTCTTAATAATAATGTCATTCCTTTTTCATAGAAGGCGGGGAATCTCGGCTGTTTTCATTCGTGAAATTGTGTAAAAGTCCACCGACTTCTAAATTCGAAGACCCGGTTGGCGAATTGCTGTTACTTCTAGCTCCACTGAGTTGACCTACTGAATTTACTGAAGAACCATCAGTCGGTATAAGACCTTCCTTCATTCTCTTCTTTTGCTTCATTCTTCGATTTTGAAACCAAATTTTCACTTGCGTTTCATTAAGTTGAAGTGCTGAAGCAATTTCTATTCGTCTTGCTCTCGTCAGGTACTTATTGAAATGAAATTCTTTCTCTAATTCTGTGAGTTGCTTATTGGTGAAATTTGTCCGACCAGTGTTATTGAAACTGTTAGAAAGACCAGATAGTGGACCGCCGGTAATACAGGTCATCGGGCCGTTATTTACCGACGGTTGGAATACTGACGTCCCAGGTACAGACACAGATCCTCCACCATAGTCCGATCCATTTGAACTCGATTTTGATCCTGTAACAATATATAGAGTTCATTAATTTTGGAATTCAAAATACAGTTATCATTGTTTCTTTTATTTAAAATCATTATGCGTACATTTATTTATTTGTTTTTATTGTGTTACTTTAATCCAAAGAGGAAATAAAGTCTATGAAATTTATCGATACATTTAACAATTGGTAGAGCATTCTTGAACTAAAATGTAAAAAAAATACCTATGTAAATATTTTTTTGTTAGGAGCAGTTAATTTTTTATTTTAAGATTAATTATTATATTTATCAAAAAGTTATATGGAAAAAGTTACGTGAAGGATATTACAAGATTTAGATATTCCATATAACGCAATATGCGTTTGGTTAACGTTCTAATCGACTAATTGCGTTAGGACTGACAGGGGACAATTTTGGAGGATCAACCCTTTTATTTGACAGCCGTCTAATGTCCAACACAGCTGGTCAGATAGAGGAAAAGTACACCATCCAGGACTACGAGTTTCGGGGAGAAAAGAGTTTAAGCCTTTTTCCTTTCATAGTGGACAACATGCTGTACTTTCCTTGGACTGATTTTCGGATAACCTTCTTAATTTATTAATTTGCAAATTTTCTTATAATTACGCAACATATCATTCCTTAATTCAGGGACATTTCTAGAATTCTTTGTAAAGAGTCGGATCTCTCCAAAATAGATTGTAGGAAAATTCCGAGAAGAAAAATAGTTTAACTAATTAACGCCCGAAACCTAAAAATTTATTATTCATATTCAAGCTATGTTCCTAGAAACAAACTAAATAATTTTTTTTACCGATGATACATTTTCTTTAGGTTTTGAGCTTGCTCTCTTCGAATGGGAAGTTAAAAATCATTTTTTTTTAATTTCAAATTAATCATGGCGGTTTTAATGTAGAAAAAAAACAAAGAAAGTTCATTTCTTCAAGTTTGATATATTTTTTTTCTCCCAGAAAAAGTGCAAGCATAAAATTCTGCTTTCAACCAAAGGTGCTTGCAAAAGTGCTAAAAAATTGTGAACTTTAAAGACATACAGGGCGCAATTAAAAATTTCAAGATGGCGGACCCAATATGGCGACAAATCGCTAAAGTGTCATCGAATTTGCCTAAATCTGTTTACTCTGGGTTTTCAGGGTCGTTGATTACAAATCTGATATTAAATTTACAAAGTTCAAAATGGCGGATTCAATATGTCGGATGAAATACTATAATATGGAGGTTTTTGGAGTCGTTAATTACAAATCTGTTGTTACACTTTCAAATATGAAAATCGCGGATCCAATAAAGCGGACAAAAAATGTAAAACTAAGTGAATTGAACTAAATCTCGTTACTTAGTCGTTTTTGAACATACAACGTTTTTTGCAGACAACATGTTCTTGAAGCTGAAATAGGTGTTACAAAAATTCGGACATAGATACGGACAAAAGCGGCTTCTGTAGCACATTTTGTAAATTTGTATAAGTTAACAATCCGCGTTTTTAAAAAAGTCTTACAAGTTGCCGTTTTTAAAAAATCTTTAATTTTTGATTTCGAAATAGTCTTTTACTAAATTACAGATTTCTCAATGGAATAGATAAAGTGTCTATCAAAACGGATTTCTAACCAACAAATAATTACAAAATATGCTACAGAAATTCTTTTGTTCTCATTTTTATGGCAAATATTATAATTTCAAGAAAAACGTGTAATAGTGCGAAAGAAATATTTTTCGCCACGGTGTTCATTTAATCTAAGATAAGTATCACGAAAAGAGGACAAAAACGACTTTTGTAGCGTGCTGTGAAATTATTTAAGAGTCCAAAATCCGTGTTAAATAAAATTTTATCTGTTTCCATTTTTGAGAAATCTGTAATTTAAAAACACATACACTGAGAAAATAAGTTGACTAAATACAACCAATTTTTGATTAAATTTAGCAGAGAGAGGCTGTTGATATAGCACCTGCAAAGCACTTAACTGATTTTAGCAGAGCATATGCTCCGGTATCCTAGAAGTTTGATTGTCATCGCCGGTGTTTTGTTTGTTTTGTCCCGAGGAACCCTAACCTAGAAATAAAGCTGCTTGGCTAGAGGCTTATTTTCTCAGTGTAGTAAATTTTGATTTTTACGAAATTAGAAATTATAATGTCTACATTTTCTATGATTTCTAATTTCTGTTTACAAAACATGTTACAGAAGACGTTTTCGTCTATATTATCGTTATACGCCTAAATGGCACATGTAAAAAATGAAATCTTAGAAATATAGTGCGTAAATTGAAATTATAGATTTCTTAAAAATAGGAACAGAAATTTGGAAATTCATATAAATATTATTGTCTATTTTTTGACTGGAAGGAAATTGAAATGCCACTGAGTTTTCTATTGAAAGAAAAAACAAACAAACAACATAGTTACGATACAAATATGCGTATATTAGAAGCAAGGGGTTGACAACTCAGAATTTTGGTGTAAATCTACTTCAATACTTCAAATAATTCAAGATAATTCATGCAATTCAAAATACTTCAGATAATTCATAATAAATCAAATAATCCAACATACTTCAGGGTAATTTAAGGTCCTTCAGAGTAATTCATGATACAAGACGTATCATATACTATTCATTACTGACAAAGTTTTTATCAATGTTCTACATAAATATATTTTAGAAAGTTTTTTGCTAATTTACCATAAATTAAATCCAAAATGAAGTGATAAAAAAAATTGTTATTCTTCAGTAACGAATTAAAATTACATTTGCCTCTATTCTTAAATATTATTGAACATATATTTTGTTAATCCCTATTTTTGTAAATTTTCAAAGATTAATGAAAACTCAAGTACAGTCTAGCTGATTCTTTAGAAAAATTTATAAGAGATTTATAGAAATTTCTGTATCAAATATCCTTAGGAATATCTGATACGTCACATTCATAGATTAAGCAGCGAACCACAAGACGGATCATCCTCTTTCCTTCTTATCCGATCTCCTTTTTCTCATAACTCCATAATTTTATTATTCTCTTTTATACTTTATCAGTTTTCGCCAAAAGAAAAAAGTATTTTAAACAATTTTTATTTTTAGAACAAGTATTTTAAAATAGAAACCTCCTTTTCAAAATATTCATATTAATAAAAATAATGTTCCTATAACTACTATTAAAAATTTAAATGTTAATACATTTTTTTACAATAGTTGCGAGTGTCGTTTTGAAGAAGAAAAAAAATTTACAATTTCACTACTATTGTTTGGTAATAAACCAGTGCAAATATGCTTTTAAAGACATGTGGTGGATTATGACGTTACTGGTATAGGTAAAATTTGTCCGTAACTTTTCTCTTAAAATATTGAATATTTTGTCACGAAACTTGGTACACTTAGCTAAAATGTCATTAGGAAAATTTTTTTAACCCAAATTTGTTTGAATTTTACCCAAAATTAATTTTAGAAACTTTTCGACAAATAGCAAATATTTTCAAAATTAATTTTGAGCCAAAATTCAAACAAATTTGGGTCCAGACCTTCCTAATAATATTTCAAGTAATTCTATCAAGTTTCGTGAGAAGATATTTAATATTTTAGAAGAAAAGTTACGGACAAATTTTGCTTATACCAGTGAAGTCGCATAATACATCACATGCCCTTAAGTTAAGTTTATTCCAAAATTAATATATGTTTTAAAACTTTTACTTAAGGTTTGTAAAGGATGATGGAAAAACTGTTGTCACAAAAAAGTTAAGGGTACCATCTACCCTCTTCTATTAGACAAATTGACTGTAGTATAGGTATCGTAATAAAGACGAAACAGTCCAATTTTCATAATGTAAGTAGCTTTTGTAAAGAGCAAAACATTATTAAAAATAAGAAAATCAAATCCAACAAAAAAAAAAATAAAAAAAGTAAAGTGTTTTATATATGGGATTTCTTGATTGTTTCTTGTTTCCTCATAAACTACGAATTTTTTAAAACCAAAAACTTAATTAATCGATGGGCGTTTTTTGAAAAAAGTGAATTTTATGTTTTAAATTTTACAAATTTTGAATTTGTCTTATCATGTGTATATTTTTAGTGTTATAAGCAATAAAACAATTTTCTCAAATTCCAGAAATATTTTTAGATTAAAAATAAGAAAATTCTTAAGGCGATTTTTGCAAAAATGACTTAAAAAGTATTTTAAAAATTTAAAAACCTTTACCTTATATTTATTCCAAAAGGACTTAAAGCCGAAATGAACTAATTCCACAGCTTTTTAGCTAATGAAACAAAATCTTTTTTTATATTTTACACAATAATCTCTAACATGAAAAAATACTGCGTGAACTTTGGGTGTATACGTAATAGATCATGAATAACTACTTTCTTTTAAATTAGCAAGATTAATAATGTAATGTAATCGAATAAATGCACAAATTAAATAATCGCTATATAAGAAAGCAATGTGTTCAAAAAATGAACACAAAAAATTACTCACTTAAAATAAATACTTGAGGTACACCTAGCAGCGGTTTTTCCCTTTCATTCATAGCGACAAAATGGCGACTGTAAAGTTAGTTCACAAAAATCTCTTTGACATGATATCTCGAGTCAGAAACGTCTGAAACAAAAAATTCAAATCGGGTATTAAAATATAAGTAAGCGGCTATAGCAGGTAGTAAAATAATAATTTTCAACGTTTTTCTTATAACAACTTTAGTTGGAAGAAGGGTCGAAGAATTCAAAAGTCTTCCATTTTGTTTTTTATCGTAAATTTTAAATTTTACTACCAGCTATAGTCACTTACTTATATTTAATATCCACTTTGAACTTTTTTTTATTTCGGAAGTTTCTGACTCGAGATATCGTGTCAGAAAGATATCTATGGGCTATCCTTATTGTGGCCATTTTATCGATGTGAATAAAAGAAAATATACAAAAATTTTTTTTAACTTACTTTAATGTTTGTGACATAATGTACAAAAAATTGAAGGTATTTCAATAAATTTTACTATATGAAGAAAAACTCTTCAAAATATGTGCAAAAGTCCTAGACTGACTCTTTAATATTAAAAATGTATTACTTAAAAATATTTTAGTTCTGTGACTATGATATAACCTAACCTCAACAAATTTAAATGTAATACAATTTATTTTTATACAATTTGTTTCGTGATAATTACATGCATTACACAGCCACACAAAAAAAATAAAGTTCCCTGGCCTGGGTATGAGATTAATATTTTCCTATGTATTTTGATGCGCTGAATCCGAATCCGCAATCAGAATTGGCCCAGCGGGTCTGATTTTGAACCTAACCTCAAAATCAATAAAATGACGCTTTCTGTTTATAAGAATCTGAACCTGATTTAATTTTAATACATGCCTAGGATCAATACAAAGCTTGATTCATGACCTTTAAAACCCTTTTTTAAAAATTGTTCTACGATAATTTTTAACGAAGATATGATGTTTTACTTACCATATGATTTTTTAAAATGTTAAAAACTAGTGAATATTAATAGTGAATAGTGAATTATGAAAAAAGTTATTTTATGTAAAACATATCATATCTTCGTTAAAAATCATCGTAAAACAATTTTTAAAAAAGCGTTTGAAAGGTCATAAAGCAAGCTTTCTATTGACCCTAGACATGTATTAAAATTAAATCGGGTTCAGATTCTAATAAACAAAAAGTGTCATTTTATTGATTTTGAGGTTAGGTCCAAAATCAGACACGCTGGACCAATTCTGATGTCGGATTCAAATTCAGAGCATCAAAATACATAAGAAAATATCGGTCTCATACCCAGGCCAGGGAACTTTATGTTTTTGTGTGGTTGTGTTATTATTAATGACTGTATAAATTTATAGTACACAGAAGAATGAGATGTCATTCTGTAAAATATGATTAACTATTAATTATAGACTAGATAAACAGTGGGGAGGTTCACGGTCAAATTCGGCCACCAGGTGGCAGCATTGCTTCTTGTGACAAGACGCGCAAAATTTTGAAAAGCATAAATTAAATTATATCAAACAAAGTAAATAGAAAACATTTTTCCTTTATAAGAAGTTAAAGGAAATTGATTTTTTAACCCTTTCGTGCTCCGCTGAAACTTTATGTAGAAATATAAATTTTTTTTTGTCTCTAAAATATATTTTAAGGTATAAAAATACAAAATAAAAAAAAAATTTTTTTTACTCTCTAAATTTCTTAGAGTGAAACCTCACTCTTAAAGAGTGAGATTTCACTCCAGGCAAGAGTGAAAATTGAGCCACTCCATATGGAGTGAATGTTCACTCATTGAAAGAGCGAATTTATTCACTTTATAGATAGAGTGACGAGTTCACTATAATTAGAGTGAATTTTTCAGCTGATTTAAAATGGCGGCTCATTCCTCTTAGATCAAATTTCCCACTCCAATTTTAGATTGGGTAAATTAAAGCTTTTGGAAATTTGCATAATATAACTTTAAAGGAATAATATCTTATTTTTGAAAAATTAAAATAATAAATAAAAATAAATATTGAATCTCTTGAATAACTTTCTGTCAGTACTGTGGTATTTTCATATTTATTTGGTCTCAAGGATATTTGTTATTTATATTATTTTATAACATTTTATTATATTATATTTACAAATATATAATTAAAATATTTGACGCTGAGGGGTCTCGAACGTGCGACCCCCAGGCCTAAAGCCCAACGCTCTAACCACTATGCTATACGCTCGTTGGTACAAAACTTACGAACTGCCGTTATAAGTTATACGTGCTTACGTTCACTCAAAACAGAGTGAAAGTTTCACTCTAAGTCTTGGAGTGAATATTCACTCCAACCACTGGAGTGAATTTCTGCACTCTTTCCATTAGAGTGAGCGATTTCACTCTTTTAGAGTGAACTTTCACTCTATCTGGAGTGAATGTACATCTCACTCCTAAATTAGAGTGAAATATTCACTCTAAGAAATTTAGAGAGTAATTATCAATTTTTTTCTTAACAATTAATGAATATGTTTTAATTGATATGCAGCTTAGAAGATAACCAATTTACTGCATCAATGGACAAAAATTATATTTATGTAATATTTTATCATATACCGATTTTATTTGCCAAAAACTTGTAAAAGTAGGTGGGACATATATGTCCCATGTGCGTGAGAAGGTTATTTTATAAGTTAAATAAAAAATTGTAATTTTTTTTAATAGTTTAGTTTAAACGAATTCAAATTTCCGCGCTGCTTTGTCACATACGGTGATGCTGCCCTCTACGTTGAGCATTACGTATAATCCTCCCCATTGAAATATTTACTTAACCTCAAACTAAGAATTGTTTCTAACTTAAAAACAAACCCATATAAAAATGATACTTCAACCTATTGAATTCAATGCAAAAAGATTTAATTAAAATTTATTAATTTCTGATAGCCTTTAAAATTCTAACATGTTTTAAATTAAAAGAAATTTAAAAAAAAATTTCAAACTAATTTATAATAAAATTAAAACAAGTTTCATAAAGTTATAGAATAAGTTTATTTTAAATAAAATGGAAGATGGACGAACCTAATAAAGTTAGTTTTAATTTTTAAATTGTTACATTGAAAAAAAAGGAATTTAATAGTTAATAAATTAATATCAAAAATTTAATTACATACATAACATTTTATAAAGTTAATATCAGACTTTTTATTTTTATTGTAAAAATTTAAAAGTAGTAACTCTTTTAGTTTTTAAAGAATCTCGCTTATAAAGTACTTTCAATGAGAACATTTATATGTTTAAGTTTACAGATAAATTGTTTAATTCAGGAACAGAAAGACAGTTTTTAAAATTGTTCATCTAAAGTGATGTAAGAATAGAACAAAGCAAAAGGTTTTCTGAAAAATTATACTTTACTATTTTTTTGCTTTTCAATATAAAATCAAATGCTGTATAGTTTAGACTTTACACCTGCTAAATCACATTCTAGTGATTTTTTCTTCAGGAAAAAAAGTTGGAAAATAAGTTAATAAAAAAAAATAAGTTTGTTAATAAAATAGATCTTTAAAAGTTGAAAATTTAATATAACGATGAGACATATTCTTTTGCTTAGTAGAGTTCTTTATTTTTTAATTTTTTGTTTTAGGGACAAAAATTTACGAGAATAAAGACAGCAGGTTTATATTCTAAACCGTCGAAATATTCTCTACAAACTGTATACGTAAGTACTTCCTGAAAAAAATTAAAGTTTACGAAAATGTTTCTTTGTCCCCAAATTGTCTAATTGTTCTGATAAAATTTCATATAAAAATTTTTTTCCTATATTTTACAATGGGCTCAGTCCAGCTGAACCGTGTCAACAAAATTCCATTGATTTTCTGAAATGTTAAAACTTTCATGAAAATCTGTAGTTCACAATATAACAAAAAAACACTTTTAACCGTTTTTTAAATTCCATATCTTTGTTGGTTTTTTTTTGCATTAACAAATTTTAGCAACATTTTAAACAAATATTAATAACTCAACAGTGGTTTGCAATAAATTAATGAAACTTATGTGGATAATCTAAAAATGTTCACTCTTTTTAACGAAAATAATTGCAAAATTTTAATATAAAAAATTACATATTTTTAATAACAATTTTATAAACAATTTGAAATATTTAAGTGTTCTACCCCTACGGTTAAGATGAAACTCATAGAAAATGTACACAGAGATGTCTTCTTTAAGTTTCTAAAAAAAAAAATTGGTATTTTCAATAAGAAGTGTAGATAATATATTTATTTTCTCTTCGCGCGCCAACCGTTACGCTGCGAGAAGCTCCGGTGCACTGTGGTCAGAATCTGCAATTTACTGTTCAAAAAAGTCTACAGCCTCCAAATTTTAACGAAATTGGTTGACTCTTGATTTAAAACACTCAGGAATAAATTCTTAACAACTTTAAGGAAGCAGTTTTTTAAATTTATGTTTTTATTATTATTATTTTAATGTTAATAACAAAATAATGACAAAGTTTTTAGCATATCTTCATTTTATCAAATAAAAGTCGTCTTTATGCTGAATATCATTTAAATCGGCTGACTATCGATCTTTAAAAGGCAAAAAATAAAGTTTAAATGAATAAAAAAATTGTTTATTTAGTTAATAAATATTTTATTTTATTTAAGTTAACAAATGAATAACGCGCATTTTTATGGTTGAAATAAATTAGTTTTTTATGCATTTATTTTAGTATTTAGTTACAATTGACAATTATACATTAATATATAGTTTAAAAAGTGTTGTTTGTCATTATTATAAACAAATTAAGTTAACAAATGATCAGCTCACTTCTTTTTCTGTCGAAACTAAATCGATTTTTTTCTTAAATTTTTATAATTTTTTTAACAGTAACATTTCTTTTTGACTAGTTTAAAAATTGCTTTTTATCATTGTTATAAACAAATTTAATTAAAAAATGAATAGCACGAAAATCAAACTTATTAAAACTAGAAAAAGGTATTCAGTTTCGCTAAAAAACAAGTGAGCTGTTCATTTGTTAATTTAATTTGTTTATAACAATGATAAATAACACTTCATAAAAAATATTTATAAATAAATGTTACTTTTAAGAGAATTATAAAAATTTGAGAAAAAAATCGATTTAGTTTCGACAGAAAAAGAAGTGAGCTGATCATTTGTTAATTTAATTTGTTTATAATAATGACAAACAACACTTTTTAAACTATATATTAATGTATAATTGTCAATTGTAACTAAATACTAAAATAAATGCAAAAAAACTAATTTATTTCAACCATAAAAATGCGCGTTATTCATTTGTTAACTTAAATGAAATAAAATATTTATTAACTAAATAAACAATTTTTTTATTCATTTAAACTTTATTTTTTGCCTTTTAAAGATCGATAGTCAGCCGATTTAAATGATATTCAGCATAAAGACGACTTTTATTTGATAAAATGAAGATATACTAAAAACTTTGTCATTATTTTGTTATTAACATTAAAATAATAATAATAAAAACATAAATTTAAAAAACTGCTTCCTTAAAGTTGTTAAGAATTTATTCCTGAGTGTTTTAAATCAAGAGTCAACCAATTTCGTTAAAATTTGGAGGCTGTAGCCTTTTTTGAACAGTAAATTGCAGATTCTGACCACAGTGCACCGGAGCTTCTCGCAGCGTAACGGTTGGCGCGCGAAGAGAAAATAAATATATTATCTACACTTCTTATTGAAAATACCAATTTCTTTTTTTTAGAAACTTAAAGAAGACATCTCTGTGTACATTTTCTATGAGTTTCATCTCAACCGTAGGGGTAGAACACTTAAATATTTCAAATTGTTTATAAAATTGTTATTAAAAATATGTAATTTTTTATATTAAAATTTTGCAATTATTTTCGTTAAAAAGAGTGAACATTTTTAGATTATCCACATAAGTTTCATTAATTTATTGCAAACCACTGTTGAGTTATTAATATTTGTTTAAAATGTTGCTAAAATTTGTTAATGCAAAAAAAACCAACAAAGATATGGAATTTAAAAAAACGGTTAAAAGTGTTTTTTTGTTATGTTGTGAACTACAGATTTTCATGAAAGTTTTAACATTTCAGAAAATCAATGGAATTTGGTTGACACGGTTCAGCTGGACTGAGCCAATGTCATAATTTATAAATTTTATTTTACATTTTCCTTCAGTGAGTATTCATTGTATTGTATCTTATAGTATTTTTTTAAAATTTGAAACAGTTCAAAAATATTTTAGTTTCTTTTTTTGGATTACATTGGATTAAAAAAACACTCTATATGGCTTTTATTTATTTACTTATTTACTCATTTGTTTACAGGATGAACGGGCTGACGAGAAAAAATTGCCCTTTTCCCTATGGGAAATGACAATCGGCTAGAGCTTGGACCAAGCTTGGGCCGATCTTGAGCATCGGCAAATTTCCCATAGGGTTGTACAAAGAGACATAGTTTTGTTTTTTGCTCATAATTTTTAATTAAAAAAAGATATCGACAGTTTTCTAATTATGAGATTTTTGCATCGTTTTTTCCCATTGTTTGCGAGTTGGACACCCTAAAAAATCTTATAAAAATGCTAAAAAATGAAATAATATCAATGCTCAATTTATAGCAATGTAAAGTTTTAATGTATTTTATTTTTAAAAATCCACAAAATTACAAACAAATTTATATAACACCAATTTTTTTATTTACATTCATTGCAATCAGATCAAACATTTCGTTAAATACATTTGAAAATTATAATTTAGTTTCTACAAAAACAATATTTATATTATTCAATTTACTTGGTAAATGTTTTAATTAGGAAACCTTTAAGTAACATTAAAATACTTTGCTTTTAATTATTTTCATTTAAATATTGACAACTGTAGGTATGAAATGCATTACATTTCAAAGCAAAAAAAAATCTCGAGCTTATATCAATCATGACCAACTCGCAGAATAAAAAACATTTTATGTAAAAAAAATATATTTATCTTCATTAAATGATCCTGATTCTTTTTGCATTTTGAATAGCATGAAAAATACTATATTAAAATATATAATGTTTTTTTTAACACCGATGAAGAATAGTCTTCTTATTACATTGAAAAAATACGGTTGACACTTTCTCAAAAAATTCATAAACTAAAAAAATTTTGCTCAGCTTAGACTCTTGAATTAGGAGGCGCATGAATATTCCCTAAAATGCTTTCAGCCTAAATCCTATTTAACCTAAAATGCATTTAGCATTAATCGTATTTCACCTAAATTCCATTTAACCTAAAATGTATTTAGCCTAAAACCCATTTAACCTAAAACTCATTTAACCTAAATTCTATTTAACCTAAAATGCATTTAACCTACATCCCATTTAACCTAATATTCATTCAGCCTAAATATCATAAATTCTAAATTCCATTTATCCTAATTCTCGTTTAATCTAAATCCCAGTTAACCTAAATTCCATTCAATCTAAAATCCATTTAACTTAAAACCCATTTAATCTAATTTTTAATGTATATTTTAGGTTAAATGGGATTAAGGACAAATGCTTTTATGCTATATGCATTTTTGGTTGAATGGGATTTAGGCTGAAAGCATTTTAGGTTAAATGAAATTAAGTTTAAATTAAATTAAATTAAATGAGATTTAGGCTGAATAAATTTTAGGTTAAGTAGGATTTAGACTAAATGCATTTTAGGTTAAACGGGATTTAGGTTAAATGCATTTTTGGTTAAATGGGATTTAGGCTGAAAGCATTTTAGGTTAAGTGGAATTTAGTTTAAATGAAATTTAGATTAAATGAGATTTAGGCTGAAGAAATTTTAGGTTAAGCGGAATTTAGGCTGAATGCATTTTAGGTTAAATGGGATTTAGGTTAAATGCATTTTAGGTTAAATGGAATTTATGTTAAATGGGATTTAGGTTAAACAAGATTCAGGCTAAATGCATTTTAGGTTTAATGGGATTTAGGCTTAATGAATTTCAGGTTAGATAGATTTTAGGTTCAATGGTATGTATGTCAAATGGATTTTAGGCTGAATGGAATTTGGGTTAAATGGGATTTAGGTTGAATGAGATTTAGGCTGCATGAATTTTAGGTTAAATGGGATTTAGACTTATTGCATTTTAGGTTAAATGGATTTTGGTAAACATTCTTACTAAGTCATTCATCACCATATATTTGCTATTATTGGTGAAATTGATAAGCCCATTGGAAATCCAGATTTTCGTCTGTATGAAATACTGCGAAAATTGAAAGAAGCGTTCTTGCAGCAAGCTCATAAGTACGTTTTTCGAGAGTTATATTTGAAAATATCAATTTTCTTAGGATTTTCTTTAAATTGTGAGAAAGTGTTATTTTATATCCGCCTTCTATCTGGTACAAATTTAGTACCCCTGCCATGATAAAAAATATGATATTCAAGTTCAAATTTTTAATTTTTTATCATTTTTCACGTAAAATTGAAATTTTGAACCTGAATATCTTAATTTTTAGCATCTCCAGAGTTTCTGAAATTTTAATCAGATAGAAGGCACACACAAAATAACGTTTTCTCCCAATTTAAAGAAAATCCTAAGAAAATCAATTTTTTCAAGTATAACTCCCGGAGAACATCCTTAAACTATCCCTGAAATTCGTGAGAGGTATTTTTGTATGGAGTTTAATTAAGTGGTATTTATTTTGTACCGCTTTATGGGCTAAGCCAATTTGCACAGTAATAAACATTTGTTGTAAAATATTTTATCATACAATTTTAATAATTTTCTTGATTTTTTAAACTAACGGACGTGTATCTTCTTTTTTTTGAGAAGGAACTTCCGCCATAGTGAACGTTTGATCGAGCGCATCGTAATACTTAATTAAACTTATCCGTTCACGCGTTCAAAGAGAAGAAACATGATTCCTGACAGTTGTAAGAGTTGTTCGTGTGTCCTCGATGAATACGCTGACACTGGCACTGATATTATAATTGCTTATAGTGTCATTAATCAGCGCACATAACTTGACATCAAAAACTAGTAGTCCGTATTACATGGCAAGAATTTTAGTAGTTAAATGATTATAATCAGATGACAAAAATAAATATGTATATTAACTATAAGCAGCACGGGATTTTGATACATATAGTGAATTAAAATGTAATAGCCAAAATCATCTAAATCACGATAAAGTATGTATTATATACGCATACACTAGAACCTCACTTACTTTAAGGTCTCACTTATTTGAGGTCGCATTTAATTTAATAGCTTTTTGCTTTATTAGTATTAAGTGCTGTGACGAGGTAAAAAGCTACCTCGCACAATATTTTTAAATGAATGAATTTAAAAAGATAATTATATAATATTATATCGTTCAATAATTGATACAATAGTAATATATTAATTGTTCAATTAAATTATTACACATTACTCTGGAATCAATTCCAGGCTATGTTCAGCCTTAATGTAAATTTGTCATTTTGTGCCTTTTATTATTTTGAGTTTACATACTTCAATTTTATTAAATATTAAAAAGTTATTTTAATTTATGTTTATTTTGATTAATGTCGAATTTCAGATTTTGTTAAATTAAGATTCATTTCTATTTTGACTTTGTATTTGATTAATTTAAATATTGAGATAATATTATTATTTGAACTTCCAGTTTCTACCTGTCAACTTGTCAAATCGGACAATTATTTGTTTTGTCTTGGTACATGGGTCCGGATGTGAGTCCCGTTGTCTCAAGAGTTCCAGAACCAGAAGATAATATCGTCAGTCGTGTTTATAAACTGTCAAAAAACTGGTGGCAGCCATTTTGTTTTAGCGCTTGACGGCAGCGCTGCCACCACTACACCTGATTCACACTTATCGGTCGACTGCCGTTCGATCTTTCCATCCGCGGGTAATGTGACTTCGCCAACTTTAAAATGTGATTTGAGAGAGCGGCACCGCACAGTGGTCGGAAACTAATATTTACTGTTCACGGTCACCTACAGGTCGTAATTCTTTATCGATTAAAATTTTTTTTTAAATACTGAGTATTAAATTTTCAACAAACACAAGGAAACAGATTTTTTAATTTAACGTTCAATTGCTAAATATTTAAACAAATAAAGTTGCAAAATTGAGTATTTATGAAAAAAATTTATTTAATAAAAAATTGTAAAAATAATTAACTTTGTACCCATTAATGCACAAGCCAAAACTGTCAGTCGAAATTAATTACTTCTATAATTTTTTAAATTAAATGTTTGAAAGTGTTTTATAGTAATTAGTTTAGTAATTTATTGTTCTTAATTAACATTTTTATTTAAAAGATATCGTTATTATAAAACAAAAAACAGTTTCTTGCTAGCTGTAGGTGGCCGCGAACAGTAAATTTCAGTTTCCGACCACTGTGCACCGTAGCGCATGTGTCGCCACACATGAACTTATCGACGACGCGTTCTCGTTGTCGTCGTATTCTGAACTGGTGTGTTCGACCTGTTGGTCATGTATTGTTTATTAAAAGTCTTAAAAACTTTATAAAAATGTAACAAAATAAGTGACGGGCTCCAGTCCTGGCCATTACGCTCTATATTAGGTGAGCTCCATTATTAACGTTTGTGTATTAATTTGATGTAGTCGGTTCTCCGACTATATTTTGTAGAGTCAGTGTTCAGTGCGAGCGTCTTTTGTAAATGGCCGTACCATGCGGCCGACTATTTTCATGTTCTTGTAATCTTTTGATAGGGTTAAAATTAAATGAAATTGTTATGTTATAGTTTAAAATTTAAAATTTAGTTTGTGCTGCTCCTTATCCCCATTTTCCAAAATTCTGGTTAGTCGTAGCTTTGTATTAGTTAGTTAGACTTTTATTTAACTATTGTTTTTGTTTAGTTATTTCTCATTAAAATAATGAACTTATTTTTGTATTGTTTATTTGTTTTGCTTAAAATTTAGCTTTAGAAATTTAACATTAAACATAATTTAGAAGAATGCGTCATAGTGCATAATGAAACATTCCAATGATTTGTATTTTTCAAATTTGTTCTAACTAACCTTTAAAATTCAATAATCTGACCATTTAATTTTTCAAGTTACATTATACCAATGATAAAAATTGGAAATAATCACTTCATACCATCTTCTACATGACAGAAGGTGACAGGAGATTGATCTTTTATGTAGATGACGGGGAAGACTGGCGGAAATTATTTGTCGCGAGAATTAATGAGAATCGAACCTACGTCACTTTCAACCCATGGAGTATATAGTTGAGTGTATCAGATATTGAGAGCCAGAAAGCGTCAACACGACTAATTATCTTCCATGAGATTCATAGTTAACCCTTGAACAATTCCCCAACCCTCTTAACTATGATTATATTGTCACGAGTCTTTACACCTTCACGCAAAGGTTACATTATAGTCATATAATCATGAATTACAACACTTGCCCGGCCTTTCTAGATTCGGTCGAAAGTGTGCTGAAGAAACGGGGACGGTCGTATCGATTCGTAAAGTTTCTCTTTGACTCGCCTACTCGTTACATTCTGGTCTCATATTAAATCTTGTTCCTCCAAATATTAAAACAATTTGTTTAAAATTGATCTAAAGAGGACTCAAATAGGGAGAAGCATGTTGCTAAAATATTATAACGCAATTTGTAGCTAAGTTTAAACTTAATTTTATTCAATTGTTTTAAACTGTCACACTTTCTTCATAGTTACTGGAAAACAAAAAATATTGCGCCTATATACAAAACTGGTAAATGTAAATTAGAACCTACAGTAGTTATAAACATATGTGACGCTCCACGGTGAAAGGGACCTTAGCTGCTAAGAAATTGAGCTTTTGACGTCTTTCGATAGATTTTGAGTTCTTCTTTCACATTAAAAAGTAAAAAATTATTTTCCTCTTTTACTTTTTGTGTTATTAGTGATCAGTCGTCAGCTACTTGTACAGACAGTCATGCGCGGTCGCATCTTCTTTTCATTCTCCTGTAAAATTTGCCTTTAGCAAAGGTCCCTTTCACCGTGGAGCATCACATATTAGCTTTCTCCCTACCATAGGTAAACTCACAAAAAAGCTTGGTGACAAAATATTTAATATTTTAGAAGAAAGGTTGCGGACAAATTTTGCCTATATCAGTGACGTCATACTCCATCACATGCCCTTAACGGATTTCAATAAAACTAGAAATATTTTTACTACTAAAATCTGGAATCAGATAAAAGGGATTTTAAAAGTTACCATTTATAAAATTTTTATTGAATTTTAAGTTTTTAAAAAAATTGTTTTTTCAAAAATATATTTTATAACCTATAAATTCAACTTAATGCATTAAAAAATCGTGTTCCTTGCTTCAAAACAAATTGATTGCCCTGTATTAAATTTATATTTCGTAAAAATTTTAAAAAATAAATTGCAATTTTCAGATTTTTAAAAATTTGAAATTTAAATTTTTTTAAAAATAACCTTATTTTGGAGGGTAAGCAAATCTTTTTGTCGACATGGAAGCAAAATTTTTCATGAAATGAACATAGTTTTCGTCTTTTTTTATTTATTTCTCAGCTAATTATTAGACATTTTTAATTTTAAATCTGGAAAATTTTTAGTTGTTTTATCTATTGCAACATATAAAATTACTTGTCTATTGTTAGTTATTTTCTTTTTTACTTTAAAATGTATTATGTTGAACCTGTAGGTTATCACTCAATTGGGTGAACTATACTTTCAGCCAACGCTCATATTAAATTTGTGTACACTGGTTCTCGTCCGATCACCAAAGTTAAGCAATTTTAAGCGTGGTCAGTACTTAGATGGGTGACCGCTTGGGAATACCACGTGGAGTTGGCTTCCTTTTTTTTTGTATGTTGAAATATTATTTAACAAATTTGATAAATTGATAACATTTGATCGAGTGCAAAAATTAATTGGTACAAGCAAATATTTTTCTTAGTGAATGAAAGTACAATTAGTTAGGTAATTTTTTACCCCAGACATTTTTTGTATGTACCATAAATATAATATTAGCGTTTTTGCAAATTGTTAAAATTTTTGACTTATAAGAAAAAGCTGCCCCAAAATGGGCATCTAATTTAAAATTTAATTTATATTCAAACTCTAATACACTTTCAACTTTGATCCCGTATTTAATTTACTTTTCAATCGATTCTAAATAATATTGGTGCAAACTTCCATTAAATTAAATATCAGTTTCAAGTGCGATCAAAAAATTGTATATAAGTCTGTCATACTTTTTATTAATTTACATGTTTCGGTCATCCACGATGAACATTTTCAGAATCTTATGATACCTAAATCATGTAAATTAATAAAAAGTATGACAGACTGAAAAAAGAAAACGAAATTTACACCTAACCTGAAAAATATGTATAATGTATGCAATACTTAAAAATCAATTACGTCAAAATTTATTTAATGAAAATTGTAGTTAATCAAAACTTTAAACTGGCTACATTGTATTTGATCTAAACATCAAATGCTGACATTCTTAATTTACTTAAATAAGTATTATTTCAAAGTTTTTACATTTTAATGTGACCAAGTTCCAGCAAAAGTAGATGTCATATATAAATAAAGATAAAAAACTTTGAAGTCTAATATTTATTTAGGGTTTTTCAGTAGTTGGTGTTAAAGCGTATGATCGGATCCAGAAATTCGATAGAGATCAAACACAGCTGCACTTCCGATGCGATCGACACTTTTTATTCTTAAAATGAATTTTGGAATTGAAAACACTTTTATGATTATGTAGAACAAAGAATATTTTATTAAATTTAATTTCTTAAGTATAAAATAATTTTGATATTTTTCGATAATTCATGTGCTTATTTTGTTGATATTCATATAGTTTATCCAAAAGGGCCTACTTTCAAATATAATATTAAATCATAGTCTCTTAGCCTATAATCTTACATCATCTGCGGGCCTCCTGGCTTTTAGCCTTTGAATAATATTTGAATTGCATAATGTGCTCTCAACAGGGGTTGTTACCGAATAAAGCAGCTGATTGTGTGCTCAAGGGATTGACATTCCATACAGAAGAATCAACATGTTTAGAAAATTTGGTACCCAATAGAATACAGGAAAAGTGCCTTTTATTGTTGATGTTCCCTCTTACATTTAGGATTTATGATAAATTAGTGTTTAATTTTCATTAAAACTCTCAATGGCATAAAAACTACTTCGCAAAAATTCACAAAAACATAAAAAAGAATTTACATAGAAACAAATATACTTGCGTTTTGTTTACACACATTGTTGTGAAGTTTTTATTGTTAATACTTCCCATGACCTTCTTGTGATCATTTTATACACTTTTACATTTATATTGTTAAATGTCCTGAAGAAAAGTTTGAAAAAAATTTATGAAAACAAAAATATGTTTTCTTTCATTTTCTTTTGTTTTCAGTACAAAATAAACATACTTTTTATTTTTTCATCTATATTCTTTTGATAATTTTTTTACGTGACTTCAAAGTTACAAACTTTACTTCTACTTATTTTACTATACACAATAATTATAACTAATTAAAAGAGCACTATTTACAAAAGTTGATTTTATGTTAAAAATAGCTTCATACACAAATGAAATTTTTTTCTAAAGAACACACTTCTTTTTAAAAAAAGAAAAACAAAAAACAAGTGATATGGAAGTTGCAAATAAAATGTTAATTGTGGAGAAGGAAATTGTTTTAATAATTTAATTAGTGGATGTTAGGGAATTTAAATGGCTCAACATACAAGCGCATGTAAAATATTAACATTAACCAGGTTGAGATTTTATCAGAGGTCTCCAGGTGAAGGTGGACTGCCACACACAACTTATATACATATAGCTGGTGAGCAGGGCTTATTAGGTTTTAACTGCACTTTAATTCAATACAGTATGCACTATATAGCTGCCAAGTTTGCTTACTTGCTTAGCTTCATATGACTCCTTACATGCTTCAAGAAGTATCAACACTTTTAATGACTCTCGTAAAACATTTACTGTTTCTTTCATAGCATCAATATTATTGTTCCATATCACTGTTCGTTGCTTTCAAGGTACGATCTATACACGTTTCAATTTTAACCGTTCAATTAGTTTCTGCTATTTTTTTAATTTAAAAATATTATTCAGAATATAGTATGATAATATTTTAAAAAATCAGTATGAAAAGCAGGCGCACTGCGCCTACAATCGAGGGTTTCGTGGCTGTCTCTCTCTCTCTTTCGCAGACAACCAGAAATGATAAAAAAAACTCGTCTAATAAAACAACTATATTTTTATTTTATTGATCATCGCATAATATGATAATGTGAAATATTTATAATTTATATGTAATTTATATGTTTCGACCTCAGCATGTCGAAAATGAAGTTTTTAATAAAAGTCTGTTTGTGTGTGCATATGTGTGTGTATGTTCACATTACGTTTGACCCAATATCTCGAAAACTATAATACTTAGAACTATGTTTTTTTACGAAATTATAAATCCCTCAGGGGGACAAAATATGTTATACGTTTGAACTTGATCGATCAATTCTAACTCCTTTTTTGGCATTTAAATATTTTAAAAAAATCGTTGTTTTGCAAAATTTTATATTTTTAAAAAAAAAGTTAAAATGTAAGTATTTTATTCGTTTTATTTTTTAAAAACGCATCGATTGAGCTATTAGCGAACCCTCTAATGCAAAAGTTATTCGTATTTTAAAACTAGAAAATTTTGAAAATCTTGTTTTTTAATCATTTTATTTTAATGCTTTATTACAAGCTTCAATATATTTTCATTATTATATAGGTTTTTTAAAAACACATCGTATGAGCTATTTGCGAACCTTCTATCTGCAATCCTGTTCCGAGTTATTAAGGTTACAGAAATAAAAAATTTTTATAAAAATTAATTTTTTTATGTTTTTTTGCGTTTTATATCAATTTTGTGAAGAATAATCTTTGCTTGTTTTGTAGACAATTCAAAAACGTATCAATTAGCTTATTTAATATTTTTTTGCGAGCTATTAAATAAAACTTAGTGATGTTTGCATTAGTAATCTCTATGAGGAAGTAATGTTTTTAAATATAGAATACCAAAAATTACTTAAACCAAATAAATACTTGAGGTACAACATAGCAGCGGTTTTCTATAGTTTTACTAGACCGAACGAAACAGATTTTATCTGTTCGTGTGATTCTGACTTGGTTTAATCGTTTTACACTTTTCGGGTGTTTCCTCCTACGTTCGGGTATTTTCGGACCACCCGAGTCGAAATTTTGAGGCTACTTTAACGCTACATAGTCCAAAATTTTTAGGAAATAGAGGTTTAAAGTAGAAGCAAATTCAATACAATTTAGCTTCTACTTTGGTGCTATTATTGGAAGAAATTTCCTGTTTTCGCGATGAGAGCGTTAAAGTAGAAGCTAATATTCAACTATATTAAGGCCTCTTTTAACGCTCAAGACCCCCTTTTTATTGATCTTCTAAAGTCTAAACAAAGAAAGAATCTGTTTTTGCGAATAAAACTGAAATTAATATGAATGAAATTATAAAAAAAAATATAAAATAAATATTCAAAATTCATGCGCTTTTAGAATTCGTCACACTTAATACACACAAGCTGGAAGTAGTCTAAACTTACTAAATAAATTATTATAACGCAAGTGGGGATTCGAACCCACGACATAACGACCTACGCACTTATAATCTAACGCACTAACCACTACGCTACCGACGCTTATGAACTTAATATTTAATTTTCTCAGTGTCCTTATGATACAAATTACGAATAGTTTTTTTAGGACTTTTCAACAAAATTGTTACATATCGCCAATTTCTGAATGTTTACGGAGATTTTTATGTATTTTTCATTTGTTTAAACAATTTATTATTGTCAAGTTACAGGCTGATATTGATTTAAATCATTGAAGCATTTGCATTAAAATCATGATTTAAATAAAAAGAAAACTTTACAATTCTCCGGATGTCTAATACTGCATGTAAAAAATCACAAACCATAAAAAAACCACAAATTTGTGGATAAATCTTTAAAATTTCAATTTTAATATTTTAATCTTTATAAAATTTAAATAATTGGGCTAATATAGATAATCAAAATACCTACGATTTACAAATTTTTGGTATGAAGATAGCAAAAAATAATATCAAATCTTTATATCTTTAGGTCATTATAATTTAAATAAATTCCAAACGTCAATAAACTCATATTCAAATTTTTTTAAACTTTTAAATGTCAATTAATTCAAATTTAAAGACACATTAGTTAATGCAAAATAATTAAATAATATTAATTATTTTTCATATTCACAATAATCCTTTTTTTAAGTCTTACAATATTTGTAATTCTTCTTTAGTTTCTAATTCAGTTTCTTTTTCGAAACTGTTTAAATTTTATCTTATAATTTCTTATTTTTATAAAATTTAAAGATTTTTTCTCCTTTTACTAATGATATTTTTTGTTGTTGTATTTGTCATTTTATTTTATTGATAAATAAATTATAAATAATAAATAATAATTATTATTTATTATTATTTCGTTGAGTTTCATAAGTTTTTTCATATTTTTAAAAATAAATACGCTTATTTTTTTATTAATGCACCTAATCAATTTGTTTTTAAATCTTGGATAGTTTTTGCGAGGTTTTTTGCAAACTTAGTACTTATTCTTTTATAGAATTTTTAGATTTTCTTTATTTTTCTAAATTTATTGTTGGACTTGCTTTCAGTGTAATATTATAAAAATGTTTTTGGTTTAATTTGCCCAAACTTTTTTTTTCTGAAGGATTTTTAATTTTCTTTTCTGGACTTTTTATATACATTTTTTTAATTTTATTTTCATCAATTTTAATTTTTTAAACAAATTATTGCTAGTAATTACTAATTCTTTACAAATACACCTAGGAAGATACAAATTTTTCCTAATTTTACAAATAAATTACTGGGCTCTGGTTAGAAAAATAAACATTATTGACCATAAATTATTATTTTTATATTTTAAAACAATTTATTATTGTTAATTTATAACATTTAAAAACACCTAGCAAGTAGTAGTTTTTTAATTTGTTTACTTTTTATATTGAAAAAATAAGATATATTCATCATAATTAACAACAATCACCACTCAAAATTGTTTAAACAAATTATTGTTAATAATTGTTATTTTTTTACAAGTGCATCTAGAAAGATACACATTTTCCCTAATTTTACAAATTATTGGGTTTTGGTTATAGATTAAAATTTTTTCCTCTTAAGGGCTAATCAGAGGAACAATAATAATTGAAGAAAAAGTTAGTTTAACTCCCATTTTTCTTATATGTTAAATAAAAAAGTATATTTCAATGGAAAAAATGACTGAGTTTCACTTGCAGGTTTAAAGTAGAATAAAAATTTTCATTTCTTTATAACTAGGAATGTGGAGCTTTAAAAGAGCTGCTAATTTTAATGATTGGAAAAATGAAACATGTGTATAGACGTAAAGTAGAAGGAAATATTATTATTAGAAGTAAGGAAGAGGCTAAAAATTAAGAAGTCGTTAAGTAGAAGCTAAAGTTCCTCATGAGCTTCAAAGTAGCTTCAAAATTTCGACTCGGGCAGTTTAAATGTTTTCGGAATCATTCGGGAATTTTCGGACCCGTTCGGAATTTTCTGGACCCAATAGGATGTTTCCGGACACAATTAACAGTTTTACATTATGTTAATAAATCTCATGTTTTAAAAAGGTTTATTTACAAGAATTTTAATGTTTCCGATTCTTCAACTGACATACCCTCTGTTCGATCTATTTAAAATTTATCATAATTGATTCAGTAAAAGTATAAAATGGTTGATTATGGTGTTGAAGGAGACAATAATAATTCGAGAATCAGTTTCGATGTTTCAAAAATAAAAATTTGCATATTTTGATTAAAGGTCTACGCAAATCAGCAGCAAATAAGACAATAAATTACTCCTATTTTTTTCAGAAAGTTAAAAGTTCGAAAAAAATCGAGATTCAGATAGTTCAATATTCTGAAAATTGGACACTCGAAAAGTTAAATGTTCTTACAAATGGAGACTCTGGGGTTCAATATTCTGACAATTGGAGATTCGAGAAGTTGAAAGTTCAAACCAATGGTGATTCAGAGGGTTCAATATTCTGACAATTGGAGATTCGGGAATTTAAAAGTTCGGACAAATAGAGATTCAAAGAGTTTAATGTTCTGACAATTAGAGATTAAGGAGATTAAAAGTTTAAACAAACAGAGACTTGTAGAGTTCAATCTTCGGACAATTGGAGATTCGGGAAGTTGAATGTTTGGACAAATGGTGATTCCGAAATGTAATATTCTGACAATTCCGGATTCAGGAGATTAAAAGTTCAGACAAATGGGTATTCGGGAAGTTAAATTTTCTGACAATTGGAGATTCAGAAGATTAAAAGTTTGGACAAATAATGATTCGGGAATTTGAATTTTCTGACAATTGAAGATTAAGGAGATGAATGCTCTGACAAATAGAGATTCTGAGGGTTCAATAGTCTGCCAATTGGAGATTCGGGAAGTTTAAAGTTCAGACAAATTGTGATTCGGGAAGTTTTATTTTCTGACAATTGGAGATTCAGGAGATTCAAAGTTCGAAGAAATAGAGATTCAAAGAGTTTAATATTCTGACAATTGCGGAGATCCGAAAATTAAAAATTCGGACAAATAGAGATTCAAAGAGTCTAATGTGTTCTAACAATTAGAGATTAAGGAGATAAAAAGTTTTAACAAATGAAGACTTGTAGAATTCAATATTTGGACAATTGGAAATTCAGGAATTTGAAAGTTTGGCAAATGGTGATTTCGAAATTTAATATTCTAACAATTCGAGATTCAGGAGATTAAAAGTTCGGACAAATGGAGATACGGATAGTTTCATAGTCTGACAATCCGAAATTCGTGAAGTTGAAAGTTCGGACAAATGGGGGTTCGGGAAGTTTAATTTTCTGAGAAGTGGAGATGCAGGAACTTAAAAGTTTGGACTAATGGAGATTCTGTGGGTTCAATATTCTGACAATTGAAGATTAAGGAGATTAAAAGTTCTGACAAATGGAAATTCTTAGGATCTAATATTCTGACAACTAAAGATTCGGGAAGTTAAAAGTTCGGAAAGTTGAATTTTCTGACAATTGGAGATTTAGGAGATTAAAAGTTCTGACAAATATAGATTCTGAGGGTTTAATATTCTGACAATTGGAGATTCGGGAAGTTGAAAGTTCGGACAAAATGACAAATGGTGATTTGGGAAGTCGAATTTTCTGATAATTGGGTATGCAGGAGATTAAAAGTTTATACAAATGAAGATACGTATAGTTCAATAGCATGACATTTTGAATTCGGGAAAATAAAAATTCTGACAAATCTTGATTCGGAGGGTTCAATATTCTAACAATTGGAGGTTCGGGAAGTTGAAAGTTCGGACCAATGGTGATTCTAGACGTTTAATTTTCTGACAATTGTTAGTTCAATAGTGGTTAGTTCAATATCGGTTAGTTCAATAGTGTGACATTTGGAATTCGGGAAAATAAAAGTTCTGACAAATGAAGATTCTGAGAGGTTAATATTCTCACAATTGGAGATTTATGAAGTTGAAAGTTCGGACAAATAGTGATTCCGGAAGTTTAAAATTCTTACAATTCGAGATTCAGGAGATTATAAGTTCGGACAAATGGAGATACGGATGTTTCTATAGTCTGATATTTGGAAATTCGGGAAAATAAACGTTCTACAAAAGGAGTATAGATTCGGATAGTTTAATAGTGTGTCATTTGGGTATTAGGGAAAATAAAAGTTCGGACAAATGGAAAATTGTCGTGTTTAATATTCGGACAATTGGGGATTTTAGAATTTAAAATTTTTGACAAATGGAGATTCGGGAAGTTTAATATTTTGACAATTGGGAATTCGGGAAGTTAGAAGCTCTGACAAACGGAGATTCGGTACGTTAAATGTGCGGACAAATGTTGATTCAGGAATTTTCATTTTCTGAAAATTAGAGATTTGGATAGTTTAAGATTCTTGCAGATAAATTTCGATCTATTGAAGAATCTGGCAATTGAATTTTGGAGAAAATAATGGAGACTCAAGATTTTTTATATAGAATGATTGGTCTGCCAATACGAAAATAGTTTGTTTTTTTAAGGATAAGAAGGCTCATAGACCTCGCCTTAAATTTTTCTTAGGACAAAGCTATGCTTCATACTCTAGGTTGTCTAAAATGCATAACTGTTCCACTGAATATAATGCACCCTTTTGACAAATTTAATGTCAATTAACCTGAAACCACTTTTTTCTCACTTTATTTAATGGCGACATTTCCAGAGAAATATATTTCTAGACTGGATAATTCGTTGGTAAGTCAAAGTTGAATTTAAGAGTGGCCAGGTCGATGCGTGCTTCTGGAGAAAAATATATTGTACTTTGCGGTGTGGAGCGGGCGGTAAGTTAAGGTTATAGCGGTGAAGTGCCGCGGAAATGAAAATCACCGTGAGCGAGACACGTGGACATGGGGTGGCTTTCGGGGCTTTAGGTTAGACATGCTTTGGCGGGTGGAGTGCGGTGGAAACACGCGAGCGATCCTCTGATCCCCTCGTGAGATATCGGCCGCTCACTCACGCGTCCGCCGGCCCTTGCCTTCCAATGCAACATACCCAGCCAGTTGCCTAACCTAACCACCTCCAAGTTCTTTTGCCTTATACATATAACTAAAGCATTACTCCTTTTATGCTTAGACCGTCTATCCACGTACATGTACAATTTTTACTTTACAGACCTGAAATTAGTATTCCTGTATTTCAAGTTCACGGCTGAACAAACCAAATTGAACGTGGAGAATTTTTCTTTCTATTTTAGGGTTCGAAAGCATATTATTTTCCTCAATTCTTCGTAATAAAGTAATTAACTATTAGTGCTAGATATTTCTCTACTGTTGAGATTAGATCGAAAATTTAATGATCCCCTCTGTTAACTCTGATTTAACGATCCCTAAAGTGAAGTGATAATATTACACGAAATAATCTAAATATTGACGCGAGAATTTTATTTCTTATCGTTTAGGATAACTAAATGAAATATTGCCAAAAAATATAAATTAATTAAATGAAAGTGTATCAGAATTAACTAAAAATAAATTTGAATTAAACAAAATTAACTTTTGGCTAGATTGTAGTTGATTATCGCAGCAATTAAACTAATATGATTAATTATAATTATCAGTCAAATGTCACCAAATTATTATTAAAATAATGGACTAAAAAAGAATTCATGTTACAATGTAATTTTAATAAGAAGAAGGTTTATTTGATAAAGTTAAAATTTAGAATTAGTATTATTTGAGGTTAGAAAAAGGTAAATGAGAAATAGAGATATTCATTTTTATCATATTTTGATAGTTTTATTTCTAAACTTGGTATTTTTTATTTCGTAACTTATAAAAAAGTATAAGTTGTATTATTTTCAATACTAACCTTCCTGAAATTGGAGACATATTATGCGTTTTTACATTTTTTACAACTAGGATTTATGATGTCTCTAAAACTTTATTATAATATTTCTACATAGGTTTTTTAAGTAGCTTGGTCTCATGAGCCTTTTCAACTTTACAATATTTAGGTAAAAATATAATTGAAAAAATCAATCTGTAGTAAAATTTTACATACAGCGTTACGTGGTCCCAATTTTTATAATAAAGTTTTAGAATTCTAGCAATTCCTTATTTTCATCTTTCTAAAATTCTTTAGAGGTAATATTATTATGTGTCTGATGAAGTTACAGCACTTTTATGACTTCTAATAAAAAAGACAGCTGCTATGTTTACAACGTATTTTCATAATCAATATAATAATGTTTATAACCATACCTCGATTAACCCTAAATTCTTAAATTTTATTTTACACAGTGATTATCAATAAAGCAGATATTATAATCAAATCAAATTAAAAAATCGTTTATGTCAATTAACAGAAAAAACTGAAGGTATAAATATTACTTTTAATTCAGGGTAAAATGCACCTGCATCTAAAATTACTCCGAACGTGCATTCCAAAACAGAACGTGTAAAATCAGCAGCACCCAATTTCACTTCTTAGTTTCTTCTGTGAATTGCACGTTTTATTTTGAAAGCGACCAAACGTCAGTTGGTTTACATAAATGGTCATTTGTTCTTTTCTTAAAAAATAAAAGAATCATAATAACTCTCTAAATCTGAATTAGTAGTTTTCTACTATGAATTAGTAGTTTAGTCAAATTCATGGCTCATTTTTCTCTAATTCATATAGTAGAAAACTACTAATTGAAATAGTGAAACTTTACTTTTAAAAAAGTAGATTTTTTTACTAATTTAATTAGTAGTTTTCTACTACAAAATTAGTAGTTTTCTACTAAGAATTAGTAGTTTTCTACTAAGAATTAGTAAAATTCTTACTATTTTAATAGTAGCTCACTTTTCGCTAATTCATTAGTAGAAAACCACTAATTCAGATTTAGAGAGAAAGGTGTGTGTAAATTTTTTTAGTCACAAGCGGACATTTTTCTGCTTCGACCAATTTTTCATCAATTCTGGTTTAATGTACAGTGCAGCTTAATAAGTTTTGCATACAATGGCATTACAAGAAATATATCTTAATTTCTAGTAATAAAACCTTCATCAAATAATTATTCACTTTAAAACTTATATCTTTGACTTTAACAATACCTAAAAAAAAATGAAAAACATTTTTTTTTGCATTGTTTAATTGGTTCAAATAAAAATAAATTTTTTTCATTTTTTTGGGTAAATTTTAAAATGATACGATTTTTGAAGAAATCGACACATTTTAATTATGTTAATGGGATTTAGGGGAAGTGTGTCTAAAACGGCCTAGTGTCTAATATGGCCAATTCTTAATAAAACACTTTAGGGGAAAAATTCTCATCAACTAATGTTAATTTTATATTTTTAAACATAAAATGTACCATCTGCAAGTTATTTGAGTTTTTAAATCTTTAAACTGATTAAATAAGATAAGATTATATTTTTCGTCTCTAAAGCTTAGAGTTTTTGCTTGCATTTTGAAACCAATATTTGTAATGTAACTTTGTAATAATTTATTATATACTATTATTACCTTATCGTGTATTTCTTCATCTTTCCATCAAGCTTTTTTATAATTCATAATTTTACTTTAATTGCTTTAAATAAAATAAAAAGTAAAAATATATCAACTTGTATAAAATGGCCTACCTCGTGTGTGTATAAAACGGCCTATAGAAATGCACGCATCCTAGCGGGAACAATAAGAAGTACCATCAGCTGCTAACAAGGTCTCAAATAAATTTTCAAATTGCCCGCGCCCACGCTGCGCTGTCAGTGAACTCAGTGAACAACAGAGAATTGATTTTGAGGTTAGGAATGCTATTTTTTCATAAATATCTCAAATTATTAACATTATAAATACATTTGATGAGTTCTGTTGCACAAAATATAATTCAAAGAAGTTTGAATTAAATAACTTTAGTTAAAAAAGTTTAGTGAGAGTTTTAGAATATTGCAAACTGATATTAACAAGTTTTTATATCGTATCATATTTTAGCTTGAAATAAATATAATAATATAATTTAAAAAGTGAAAACTTATGCTCTGAAGTGAATTACTGAATATTCAAGTTTAACTTAAGAAAAAAATAACTGTCATTAACACACTTCTTGTTCCAATAATTTCTACTTGAAAAGAGGGAAAAAATGCGATTTCTGAAATGGCATGTTCTTCAAATGTTTGTTAGAATGGCAGAGTTTTCAGCACTAATCTGAATTGGCTTAGTTCTTCACCCAAGCGACGATTTATTAAAGCAAACGTGAGTATTTAATAAAAAAAACATTATAGAAAAATATTAAATCATTTCCTTTTTAGAAAAATCTTCTAATTTGTAACAAATATTAAACTAAGAAAATATACATTAGGTAGGCCATTTTAGACAAGTATGTGTCTATTATGGCCAAAATGCAAGTCTTTAATTTATCTTATTTTTCAAATATTTAACTGTTTCTTAATAGAATCTAATTGTATACAATCAGTTAATTAAATATCAAAATATAATTTAGTATATTTATTTAGATTAAATAAACTATATTTTCAGTTAAATAATATGATTTACGTTAGATAGGCCGTTTTAGACACACTTCCCCTACAAGCTTATTTCATCACCTTCTAATGATTTTTTAAAAAACTATGAAAAAAGTGCGCGCAAAAGCGCACGCCAAATTGTATTATTTCTTAAAATAATGTTTCATTCATATTAATTTTCTGAACTTAAGGAAATACATAATATAATAAAAAAACAAAATTAATGACAATAAGACATTGAAATAAATATAAATTGATACAGTTTTTTGATTCATCGTATATATGAAGTCGTTGATTAATTGAAGATTAATATTGGTCAACTAATATCAAAATAGAACTTTTGACATTAAATTTAAACATTAAAAATTAATAATAATGTTGATTAGTTAAAAAGAAGTTAAATAATATTGAATAATTAAAAACAATATTAAATAATAAAGTTGTGAGCGTTATTAAAGAATATATTGTTATTGTAAGAAAATGTATTACAATACCAATAAAGTATAACATCAGAAATATATATTAGCTAATAAGATCGAAGCAGAAAATCTGCAACAATGGAATTCCAAAATTATTCAAAAAAGTAATAATATTAACAAATAAAAAAAATTATTCCTTTTGTGTAAAAATATGGAGTAGGTATGGGAAAAAATTTGAGTGATAGAAATTCGAAAATAAAAATAATATATTTTTCTTCTTACTAAAAATTGCAGAAAGGTTACGTTCATATAAGACTTATATTTTCAAATATTTTATTAAAGAAACAGCTGATTTTTAAGTAGGAAGGTAATGCTATAGCGTAGGTTATGAAATATGTCAAAGTAATGTAGTTAAAAAATAACGTTAATATAATTAGTATAAAAAATGTATTTAAAGGAATAAAGTTCAAAAAGTTTAATTTTAATATAATAATAATGTTTTCATTAATTAAAATAATAGAAATGCGAAAGTAATAGGAAAAGATGAGAAATTATATTTAAACAAAAAATCGAAAATAATCGAAGAAAATCGAATTAAGTTTAACCAATGAAAACACATTTATAGAGTAAAATTACACTCTGGTTCTAGTGAAATTCACTCCAAAATTAGAGTGGGTGTTAACTTTTTGCTTGCAGTAAATTTCCACTCGAATTGGTGTGAAAAGTCACTTTATAAGCGTGAGATTTAAGCTTTAAAATGAATATTTGATGAAAGTTTTATTTTTACTAGAAATTAATATATAAAACTTTTTGTAATGCTCTTGTATACTAAAGGGTGGACTAAACTTATTGAGCAGCATTGTACATTTAAAAATTGAATAACTAAATAGTAATTAATACCCTCTCTCTGTTTAAATGCAAATTAATTTACTCATCTATATAAGAGAAAATAATTTAAAAAATGTACACTGATAATCTGCAATTTAATGTGATGACAACTGTTTTTTACGATGAATGAAAAACTCGTAATAGTAAAATTTTATGTGATACTTTTTAGTGTTTGACGTAAAGTCGTAAAAATTTCTTACAGGAATGCATGTGCGGTTAATGTAATGATTGTAATGGACCTTGGTAGGGTCACACACATTGGTAATCAGAGTGCCTGTTTTTTCTATTCGTAAATATCGCCAAGTATGCAGTAAAATTGCTGAAATGACATAAACATGGGCATGAATTGGCGACCATTCACTTTTGTTGCGATTATATAGAGGCATAAAACCACTTTAATTATACATTTGCTCTGATAGCCTTCGAATATATAATTCCTCTTCCACAATTCAATTTATGCATATATACATTTAAAGTTTCTTTACAATTAGATAAATTGGACTAAAATTATTGACAGATACAAATCATTCCAAAATTATTCATATAATTCCTATAAAGAAAATTATACACTGAGAAACTTTTAATTACAGTTTTTGCTTTTCTGTATTTCTATATTTGTAATAAAACGAAAGAATTTAGGGATAAGCGAGGTTATGAAGAATAACACTTTTACTACTTCCTCGACTACTTCTTATCAAAAAGACAACTGTTGCATCTAAACCGTTTTTTCATAAACAATGTTTTTATAACCACAACTCGATTATCCCTAAATCCTTAAATTTTATTGTACATAATGATAAGCAATAAAGCAGATATTAAAAGCAAAAGTTTCTCAGTGTAGTGGTTGTAAATACAAAAAATAGACACATAAAGCTCTATTTACAAATTATATAAACTTTGAATAGTTAATCTTTCTTTTCAGTTAATTTTACACATAAAATTGGGCTTAAACAATTTCTGCCATTTTGTAAATCTTGAATGCAATTATTTGATTTCTATATAAATAAGAGTTATTTGTAGCAGAAATTCTTTTCGAATTTCTACTCAGAGAAATAATAGAAAAAGCTTGGAACACATCTGCGTTATTATGCCTTTTCAACTGATGTATGAAACCTCTGGAAAAAGAAATCGAGTTTAGCTGTATGATAGATCGAGGAATTCGATTGACAGCGTGACGACTTAAGCGTTTGCGAAGGGTGGACCAGTTCCAACGCCCTACAAAGAATTTCAGACCTTTCTCGACCCCACAGATGAAATGTTAGAGGCTACTAGAAAACTATTGTTAAAAACTCTCCAACCAGATTTTCAGAAAAAATATTATCCTCCATCAAGCTCCGCCCTTTAATTTCTATATATCTACTCACAATTTTCTAGAGCAGCATTCATCCGTAAATAACACTGTGTTACAAAATAAAAAAAAGTAAAAAAATCTTCTTATCAGACCTAGTGGAAGTTGTAGGTAATAAAAAACTAAACAGAATAGTATATATTGAACCTCTGATACATCCTAAAAATTTTGTTTTGAGCCAAAAAACCGTTTTCAGGTAAATTTATATATACATCATACCTTGAAACTTTGCCATTTTTTATCCGAATCAAAATATTATTTTTTTGTTTAAAAGCATAAAATGCACGCTTCCAAGCTGCATAAGAATTTTTTTATTATCATTTAAATTCATGAAGATATAGACCAACATTTTTCATTTTTTCATTGATTTTTCAACTTTAATTAAAATAATATCTTTTCTCAATGTACATCAAAAGCTTAGTAAATGCAGTTTCTAATGACCCCAAAATGAATAAAACTCTATTACAATTGTCAAAGTTATTCCACTTTTAATTTTGTAGTAACATAATTAAATTTTGACTGTATGAACAGTTTTTCATTACTTTCTTCCGGGTATGATTAATTTTGATAAGTTTTCAATTTTTATGTAGTTTTGCAGTGATATAATAAACACTTTTTAAAGTTTAAGAATTACCCGTTGGTACCTAATATTAATTTTATTAAATAATGTTACATGTATTTATTAGATGATTCTTAACCCTTAGCAATACGAATTTTTTGAAAAGAGAAAAAATATTTTTCCTTGTTTAAACATTAACTTTATGACCCAAAGAAGTAAAAAATACCAAATTTAGAAAAACAAAAATTTTTAATACCTATTTTTTAATCTTTATCTCGTAAACTAACAATTATAATTTCCTTTATAATAAGTGTTTCAGATCGGAAATTGACTGGAGAAAATGGAAAAAGAAATTAATGTTTTAATAAAATAAAGCGTATTTCAAGTATACAGAAGAAACAAAAAATTCAATTCGCCATACCGCGAAGGGTTCACCTCTAATAATTGTATCTTAGCATTACCTATACTAAATTATATAAAAATGAAAAAACAGACAAAATTATCAATATGAGGAAAAAAATAATAAAAAAATGTTCATACAAAGTCAAAATTTAATGATGGTACAACAAAATTAAAAGTAGAATAATTTTGACAATTTTAATCGAATTTTATTCAATTTGGAATCATTTGAAATTGTATTTACTATGTTTTTGATGTGCATTGAGAGAAAATATAATTTGTATAAGATAAGAGATTTAAATTATCTCTAAAATAGCTTCAAATTTGAAAAATCAATGAAAAAAAAATTGTTGATGATTTTTGGTCTATATATATATATCTTCATGAATTTAAAAGATAATAAATAAATTCTTATACAGCTTGGAAGCGTGTATTTTAAGCTTTCAAAAAAAAAAACTTTTTGATTCCCGTGTAGGAGTCAGTATATTGTATATATCTATATTGTACAGAATGAGAATGTTATTTTGTACAGTTTTGAAAAATGAATTTTTTATTTTGTACAATTTTTTAAAAAAGCTAAAAACCTTTGGGATCACAATTAAATCCAGTTTTTAAATAATTGTACAAAATAACAAATTCATTTTTCAAAATTGTACAAAATAACAGTTAGCATTTGTACAAAATAACATTCTCATTCTGTTCAATATAACAATCTTCAAAATAAGTTTTGTGTCAATATGATACTGATTGGGATAAAAAATGTCGAAGTTTCAAAGTATGATAATATGAATCTATCTGAAAACGGGTTTTTGGCTCTAAAACAAATTTTTGAGGGTCTATCAGAGTTTTAATATATACCATTCTTTTTAGTTTTTTATTACCTATACTTTTATATCAAAGGTGTTATTTAAATTTCATTTTATTAATTCTCTCCTTTTGGTTTAAATTCCCAATTCAATGAGTTTCTTTCTTCATCGAACTTCGTTTTCTTGGATTTCAATTTTTTAATTTTGCATTGCATCAGTTTTCAAAATTTAAATTTTTTAAGAAAAGTTCCTGTACATATAATATTAAATACTTAAAATTCCCGGTGACAGAAAAAAAAGCCAGTAGACTCCCGTACATTTCCCGCATCAAAAAAATTTCTCGTACTAAATCTAAATTAGTGATTTTCTACTAATGAATTAGCGAGAAATCGTAAGTATTAAATAGTAAAAAGTTTCACTATTTTTTAGTAAAACTACTAATTAGTAGTAGAAAACTACTAATTTGAAAGTGAAATATCTACTTATTTTTCGCTATTTAATAGTAACCGATTTCTTGCTAATTCATTAGTAGAAAATCACTAATTTAGATTTAGAGAGAATGATTATCATACCGAAAGGTCTGTATTAATTTACAATTTATCAGAAATAATTTGCTTTTGTATAATAAAACTTTCTAAAAGTATTTCCTTTTTTTATGGTTTAGAAATTCTTTGGCCAAGTATTGAACCTTTCCCACATTAAAGTCTCGTTTGATTATACACTAAACGCTTTATCCGAAATGAATTTCACTTTAAATCGTTTATTCCAATTTATTGTTAAAGGTTCAAGCTGATTGATGAGAAATCTTAAAATTCGCAACAAGTTGTTGAAGGTGAGCCAGAGAACGATAATATGCCTAAGCGATAGGAAAGTTAAAAGGGTAAAAGAGTGGAAAATGGAGGCGATGAAGTACGTTGTGATGATCGAGGGTTAACCAAGCTTCCAAGTATATAAGGTTCGGATTGCATGTTCTACTGCAATAAGTGTTGTGATTTCACCCTTTACCATAAAGGTACTTCTGCTTCTATTAATTCGATTATAATTAGCTTTTAAGTGAAAAGCTTTCATCTTAAGGACTTTCCTCTTAAGAATAAACTGGAATTTAGATGTAAAATTTTATTTATGAACATTTCAATGGAATTTCTCCACTCATGCTCAATGTAAAAGTCTAAACGATAATAATAGTTTTGACTGAAACGTGACATGCTTGATTTCTATTTATCATAAATCATATATTAAAAAAAGATTCTATTTCTTGAAAAATATATGTGACGTACTCCGAAGAAAGGAGAAACGGATAAATCGGTTATTTTACAGGAGAGCGAAAACAAAAGTCAAGCGCGCATGGTATTCTTTAAAAACCGCTGATGTTTGAATTGTTATAACTTAAAAAATATCCAATAAAAACATTTTTTCACTTTTGATAATGAAAACGAAACCTCTAATGAAGTTAAATCAATCATAATCCAAAAATCGATTTTTTGCTTAGGTACCTTTCTTCGGAGCACGTCACATATAATCTAAAAGATTAACCTTTCTGTTACTATGATTTTGATTAATCTTAACATAATAATCATTTCTGATTTTCCTTAAACCTAAATAATTTATAAATTAATTTTTCCTTCTTCATATGTGACGCTCCGCGAGAGAAGGGACCTATCGCTGAGAAAGCAAACTTTATAGAACGGACAGGCAAAGAGGAAGAAGAAAAATCGAGATGCTTAACATACCTATGTTAGAAACTTCGTAACAAGAAAACTAATTTCAGGAATCAAATTTTGATTTTTGGAACTCAAAAGGCAACTCAAAAACTATCAATTACCATTAAAAAAATGAAATCAATAAAAGGCAATTTCATGAGACGGTCGTTCAAAGAAAATCCAAAAAATGCGATACACTTAGCACGCCTAGGTTTGAAGCATTATAACAAACAGTGTACTTAATAAAATTTTTTTTTGAAACATGGAAATGAAAGATCAACTCAAAAACTATCTTTTAGCATAAAAAAATGAAAATTTATTTTTTCCGCGATAGGTTTCTTTTCTCGCAGAGCGTCACATATTCTGATCCTATACCCGAATTCAGTTTTTCTAAATAGATTAATCAATAGTCTTGCGAAATCGTGACGAAAAGTCACTAATTTAATTATTTTCAAGAAAATCAATCAATTATTCAATAATCCTACAATTATTATAAATCAATTAATTTAAATGTTAATTATATAAGCTGATTCTCTGAATTTAATTTTTCTGAATGATATATGTATAGGTATATTAGTAATATTGTTAAATTAATTATTGTAATTCAAAATTACAAATAATTTAGGATTAATTAAATATCCTTTTATAAAAATTAGACTTTCCATTTCATAGTTAAATATAAGTTAATTCAGAATTCAGATTGTTTGATATTCTTATTTAAAAGAATTTAATGACGTTTTCCTTTTCGTTGAACTATTAAATTATTTTTTTACTTTATTATTTTATCTATGAATAGCTCCCAACGAATAAATTAACTTTTAACGTTTTCAATTTTTCAACGCCCAAGGAGGTAACCTATTTTTCATTTTTCAATTTCTATACTCAATTATTAAATTTGTTATTTAAATTGTAAATTTTAAGGTTACAAAATTGATAAATAATTTTGAACGATGCGGCTGAAACAAAATTCGATTACTGTTCAATTCATCCATATATAAATCTTGTACAGACATCAACAGAGATTGTTTAATTCCCAGAAAGACAATGACAAAGAAATATCAGTAACCGGATCACGATTTATCAATCCATAGCACATTAGTGTTTTGTGAATCGCTCAGATAACCGTTTCCGATACACGAAAAAAATCCTGCTTTTTATCACGATTCGTTCCATCGGTGGTCGATAACGTCAACTCAATAATATTTCGCTTCATGAAACACAAGGTATAATTAACATCCAATCTTTAATCTGTATTTCAAGTTCGTTTCCTTCCAGATCTGAATTCTAATCAGATACTTGTACTTTTTAAAATAAATTTTGCAAACAACATTTCATTCAATTTGTAATTTATTTTTCTAAAAGTTTATCTTTGTTGATAAAAACATTGGTACTGTCGAAACGTAAAAATTGTGCCTTTATTAAATATTCAGAGTGCGGAATAAATTATTTAATATTTAATTGCTTGAGGATATTGGAAAATATATTAAATTAACGATTACCAAAGTAGGTATTAGGTATGTCCCAAATTATAAATTTTTACGCAAATGTTATCAGATTACTATTCTTCAACTCGTCTTATCTTATCACAAATTTAATGTTAAATTAACTAGTATTAAGTGTAAGATTGAAATTTTGTTATCAGTTTCTTCAAGTATCCCTTGAGATTACATTTCTGGGTCTTATATTTATAATACTATATAAATGCGTGCTACTTTTACGGAATACAACATTTTTTATCATTTTTCGAGACATAACTGCTCTACTTATACTATTAAATAATATTATTAAATCACATTCGTCAGGAAATATTAAACATGATGAAATTGAACTGTTTCAATAATCTCATTTATATGTATTAAGATGAATAACAGCTTGATTGACTAATATCTTTTTGTCTATGAAACAGTGACGTGTGACATAAAAAGAAATCCATTTTATTGACACAGAATAATTGGGTCAGAATTCGTAAAATTAGCATTAAAAAATAGGATTTTTTTTTCTTGTCAAAATATTGAAAAAATTATTATGTTTGATCATAAAAATATTTCTACCAAACGAAAAAATTTTAAAGCATTTTTTATAAAAGTTATTATTTTAAATGTATTTTCAGGGCCGAATCAAGGCTGTCACGGTCCTGAAGCAGAAAAAAATTTCAGGGCCCCCCTAAAAAAGAACGAAAACAAATTTCTACATTTTTATCTTATCAGGGTGTCTAGCGAATAATTATTTTGAAATTTCCGGATCGCAACTCATAATTTTTTTGGATTTGTTTATTTGTTTTATTAATAACTGTACAATTTTAATATTGACAAGGTTTGAACAAAATATTAATATTCATTCAAAAAAATGTACAAAAACAAAACCGATAAATTAAAAAAAAAATTTTATACATTAGAATTTATATATGAAAAAAATAAAAATACAACGAAAAAATAAATAAATTTATAAAACTGTCAAGAAGTTTGAAGAAAAAACAAAAAGTGAGAGCATTTATTAAATAACATAAAAAATTTTAAACAATGAAGAAAATCATCAAAGAATCTAACAAAATGTGCTAAATAAAATTTTACAAAAATTACAGAATTTTATTAAAAGCACTGTTATGAATGAGCAGATAAGAAAGTTAGGAATAATTTACATTGAAATGGAAAAATTAAAGCAAAAATATGTAAAAAATGTAACAACTTAAAAACCCGTCAAAAAATAAATAAATTTTTTTCTAGATAATCAGTAAAAAACGGAAAAATGTTACTAAAGAAAACAAAATACTTTTAAAAACTTGTTCTGAAAATTAAGCTGGAAACAATATTTTCTTTTAAATGAAAAATTGAATAAGAACGATTAAAAAATTTTCAGAAAAGAACAAATATTTCTAAAAAATAGAGAAATTATGATCAAATGAGAAAATCTATAAAAGTAAATAAAAGAAAAAAAGTCTTAAAAAACTATAAAAATTAATAAGTCATGACAAATTACAACAAAATCGAATAAATGTTTAAAAATCAGAAAATAGAAAAAAATTATATTTCTCCACCTCTAAATTATAATAATAAATAAAGTTAATCATTAAAAAAGTAAATAAATTTTTCTTAATATAATAATAAAAATTTTTTTAAAATTAATTGAAGTAGGCAATTTACGTGAATATAGAAGAAAAATTTAAAAATCCAAAACATAAAATGTAGGTATTATTAAATGCATAAAAAAAGGCAAATTTTTTAAAAAGAGATAAAAGTTAAGTGCGACTATAAAAATACAGAAAAACAATGCAAAACAAAATATTCACAACAATTTTTTTAAAATCAACAATTACAAGGAAAAAAATTAAATATTTCAAGAAAGTGATATAAATTAGTAAACAAATCTACAATTTTTTCTATAAATTTTTAAAAGTTTTTAATTTACAATTATTCTTATTAAATTATGTAATTATTCTTTAATATATAAAATAATTATATTCTGTTTTCGATAATTGTCCCAAGTTTTTGATTTTTTTTTCAATTGCCAATTATTTTCCTCATTTTATCATTTTTCTATTATATTATCAATTTCTTATTTTCTTAATTCAATTCTATTCTTCAATTTTCTCGGCTTTTTCAATTACTTTTTTAAAATTTTAATTATTTTCTTTAAATTTTAATTTCATTTTTGAATTTTCAATTGTTTTTTCAATTTTAATTATTATTTTCTATTTTGAATCCAGTTGTTCAATGGGCAAATATTTCCAACAATTATTTCTATAATTTTCTTAATTTTCAATTTGCAATAATTTTGTTTAAATTTAATGTTTCTTGCTTCATTTTTTCAATTAATTTTTTCAGTTGTCTGTTAATCTAGTCATTTTTCGAATTCTGTTTTCTATTTCCTTCAATTATTTTCGTCATTTTTTAAATATTTTCTTCAATTTTTTAATTATTTCTTTCAATTATTATTAATTATTTTCCGCAATTTTCAATTATTGCCTACAAATTTCTTAACTTTCAATTGTTCTCTTGAAATTTAGTAACTATTTTGTAAGTTTCTCAACTATTTTATTTGGTTGTGTATTAATCTAGCCATTTTTCGAATTTTGTTGACAATTGTCAATTATTTTCACGTTTTGTAATTTTTTTTCAAATTTCAATTTTATTTTTAAATTTTGAATTTGTTTCTTCAATTTTTTATCATTTTCTTCCAATTTTTATTTTTTTTCAATTTTTCTTCAATTTTTTATTATTTTCTATAATTTTTAATTAATTTCATTATAATTTTAATTTTTTTTCGATTTTGGTTTCTCATATATCAAAATTTTTTATCTTGAATTCCGATCATTTCAACTTTAATTTTTAAAATTATTATTAAAGAATACAAGATTACAATTCAAGTTTTTAGGATTTATCTACGAATTCTGAAAGTTTCTTAAAAACACAGATCGTTTTCAAAACTCTCGGATCGATTTAAAAATTCACGCTTTGTTTTCAAAATTCGCGGATAATTTAAAAAAATTCCCCCCAAGTTCGGAATTCAGAACATTGAAAACAATTAATTGTTTATAAACAATTTATAAACAAATTATAAAATTTTTTTTTTAATTTTTCGAACTGTAAGTGGAAGTCTGTTTTATGCCTTATTTTGATTTTATCCAAGGGACACTTAACTCGGAAAAATCATTTAAGAAATATAAGCTTTCTTTAAAAAAATGTTTTAAATTTTCATTTTGCAATAACTTTTGTAAAAAATAATTTTAAAATTTTTTGTTTTGTAGAAATATTTTTAGGATCTCACATGATAATTTTTTCAATATTTCGGTAAAAGAGAAAAATCTTTTTTTTTTGTATGCGTGCTGATTTTACGAATTATGATCCAATTTTGTTTTTTGTAATTAAAAGTTTCTCTTAAAAGTAATAATAAAATGAAAATAAATAAATCTGTTAAAACAAAAAGGATTAAGGGAGAAATATTCTTTCAAGTGTTTTTGGACTTTTTGTTAGAAGATATATGATTCTAATATGTATTAATTCTATTTATCAAAAACTGATGATATGATTAATGGTCTTCAATGATAATGATGGGCTGCAAAGGACAAGAAAACTATTTGCGGCACATAAACCGCAAAAGAATCGTATATGCAAACTTTACTACATCAGCGATTGTAGCGCTTGACAGATAGAGAGCTGGCAAGCGGTTGTCACGTTTGATTTATGACCGTAAAGGTAAGGCTTCCGAGTATAATCTTAGATATCATCCTCTTGATCCACTTGAGTAACTTATCTACTGAATTTTTAGTTGACAAAATCTAGATTAGAACTATGTAAGGATGTCTTTAACAGCATACAGAAATCTACAAGTATACATTAATGTTCAAACAGCTCAATGTACTACAAGCCACAAGTATTCTCATTTTATATTGAATTAAATGATTAAATATTTAAGAAAATTAATTTCAATTGAAATTTGTCAATATAACACTTGGGGCAGAATTACTAAAGTGGAATCCTGATTGGATTTAATTATATAACCATATTCTTAATTAAGTTCCGAATATTTTGAGAGGTCTTAAACCCTTTTAGACGAAAAATTCACAAAGTTACAAGAATTCAAAGTTAGAAGCGTCAAAAACCTAGTTTTGAGAAAAACGAGTTTAAAGTTCAAGATTACCAGTAGCTTCCATTCATTTTAAAAATTAAAAATAAGATTATCTTGTGTTTTTAATTTCGATAAAGTTATGTTAAACACATAATTCGTCGTGGGATATTACGTAGTTTGTTTTTCACCAATAAAAAAAAATTCGGAACCTCCTTTAAAAAAACCTCACTCTAATTTTAGTGTAAATTTCCACTCGAATTGAAGTGGAATTTTACTCTATAAAAGTGAGATATCACTATTTTAGAGTGGGATTTTACTCTGATTGGAGTGGCTTAATTTTCACTCTTCGTGAAGTAAAAAATTACTCCAAGAAATTTGGAAAGTCACTAATTCTGGATTTAGACTATTAGAGATTACATCAATTACAAAATAAAGATCTGAGTAATATAATTTAAAATCCATTTGTATAATTTTGAAGAATTTTTTAAATATTGTCAAAACGACGAAAATTTTTGATCTCATATGAAATTTTATGGTATTCTTTATATAAACAAATGTTTCACGTGCAGATATGTATGTTTATAGTTAGCAAATGTTTATTGATGCTTATGTTAGTTTATTAAAAATGTACATGTTTACAGCAGTTACGTGCATTTAATAAAAATTCTCTCTTGCACGGTGTCTTTAGTATTTACTAGAAATGCGCGTTTTGTGTATATAATGTAAAAATGTTTGTCAAATAATTACGTTTTATTTTGATTTTGTTAAAAAGAAAATTTGCGAATTGGGTTTACATTTTTATGTAGATATCTATTAAGGTCCGAGTTTGCTTGAATTCTTTCTTAGAATTATTTTTGAAAAACTTTCGAGAGTCAGTGACTGTTTTCAAAATTAATTTGGAGATGATGCAAACAAATTTGGACCAGATAGTCACTAGTAATAGGTAAATTTTTTTTCGTAAACAGCAGTTTTTCTCTTAAACTACTGAATATTTTAAAAATAAACTTTGTAGGACTACTTAAAATATGATCTCAAAGGGCTCTCTGTCCCTATAGTTTTTTTTTCATTTTTGTCTAAAAAATAAATTTGACAGTGGCGCCCATTGGATTTCTAGTAGGGGGGGCCGGACCCGTTTCCAGGATACCACCCCCCTTTCATGAACCCTAATTTTGAAAAGCAAAAAAAAAAAAGGTTCTCATAATAAAATTATCTATACTCTCTAAATTTAAGTCAGTGAAATATTACTGATTTGTAGGCTAAATTCTCACTGATTCAAAATTTAGAGAGTAATAGTGAGTCAACTACTTTTTTAAAAATGCCTTTGAATTGATAACAATTTAAATTTATAACTAACAGTTGTAATTTTAATTTCATTATCCAATAAATCTATAATTTTTTATTAAATTTTAAACGGTTTTCAATTTATAATTATTCTCCTTAAATTTTACAATTATTCTTAAATTTGCTAAATTACCTTGCTCCGTTGTCTAATATTCTCAACAGTTTTAGAATTTGTTTTCAATTGTCAAATATACTCAACAATTTTCAAATTTTTTTCAATTGCCAAATATTCTCAACAATTATCGAATTTTTTTCAATATTGTCAAATATTTTCCACTTATCTCAATTACTTTCTTTAATATCAAATTATTGTCGTTATTTTATAATTGTTCTTTTTAATTTTCAACTAATTCTTCATTATCTAGTAATTTCTATCTTTTTTCAATCATAAATATTGTTCAAATATTTAAATTCAATTGTTTAATTCTATGACTATTTTCTTCAATTTTCAAATCCATTCTTCAGTTTTCAATTATTTTTTTCTATATTCAAGAATTCACAATTCAATGTTTCAATTACTTATTACAATATTTAATTATATTTCTAATTTTTCTTTGAATTATCAATTAGTTCCTTTAAATTTCATTGAAAATTTAATTTACGATTATTTTAATGAAATTTTTTATTATTTTCTTCAATTTTCAATTTTTTTCAAATTTCAATTCTTTTCTTTAATTTTTAATTAAATTTTCAATAATCAATAATTATCGGCTTTTTTCAATTTTTAATTATATGCTTCAAATTTCAATTCGATTTTTCAGTTTTCATTTAGTTTCTTCTATATTCAATAATTCTCGCCTTTTTTCAATAAATTTTTTAAACTTAAAATTATAATCTTTAACTTTCAATTCCATTCTTCAATTTTCAGTGAGTTCCTTCAATTTCAAATTATTTGCTTCAATATTAAATAATTCTTGGCTTTATTCAATTTCAGTTAAATTTGAATTAAATTGCTTAATTACATGCATAAATTTTTAATTATTTTCTTCAGTATTCAATAATTCTCGGTTATTTTTAATTATTTTTCTATTAAAATTGTATAATTTATCATTAATTTTTTAATTACTTTTAAATTGTGTCCATTATTCTGGCCTTTTTAAATTTTTTACAATATTCAATAAATATTATCATTTGTCAATTATTTCTTCCATATTCAATAGTTCTATGTTTTTTACAAATATTTTTTAAAAATCCGATATTTTACTCTATTTTCAATTATTTTCTGCAATTTCACATAATTTCCTACCATATTTAATGATTTTCGTCTTCTCTAATTATTTTCTATAAAATTTCAATTCCATTTTTAATTTTTCAATTATTTTCTTAAATTTTTAATTACATTTTCGATTTTTATTTAATTTTTCAATTTTAAACAATTCTCGGCTTTTTCCAGTTATATTATTCAATTATAAAAAATAGATTTTAAATAGTAATTCAATTGTTTAATTCTACAAACTTTTTCTTCAATCCTTATTTATTTTCTTTAAATTCCAATTGTATGTATTTTCTTTACTATTAAAAAATACTCGAAATTTTTCAATCATTTTTTCGGGTATCAATAAGTTTCTTTAATATTAAATACAATTGTTCAATAATTTCGTTCAATTTTCTAACCAATTCTTCAATTTTTAATTCGGTTCTTTAGTTTTCAAATATTTTTTCTTATATTCAATAATTCTCGCCTTTTTTCAATAACCTTTTTAAATTTTTAATTATAATCTTTAAATTTCAATTACATTTTTCAATTTTCAGTGATTTTCTTGAATTTCAAAATATTTTCTTCGATTTTCAATCCAATTATTCAATTTACAATTATTTCCCACAATTATTCCTACAATTTCCTTAATTTTTTAATTTGAAATTATTTTAGTTTCATATTTGTATAGTTTTAAATAACCAACAACAGTGAAAAAGATTCTGGCCCTTGCGGTGCGGTCATTTTGTTATTTCCAATAGGGTACTCTTGAATTTTTATCGGAACATATTATTAATGATTAAAAATATAATTATTTAATAATTTATGGTTATACTTGAATTTGAAAACCAATATTTCAAAGACATTCTAACTAAAAAACAGCTACGGGATTAAATATAAGGTTTACAATTATATTAAAATCAAATTAACCATAGTTCATATGTTCGTAAGTTCATGGGGTGTTTGAATTCCGTACTTTTCTGATTATTTTGTTACGTAAAATTTAATTTTTTATTTATATTTTTTACCATCCTCCTGACACCACCCACCCCTCGACCAGGGGGGGCGGCCGCCCCCCCTGCTCCAGCCGATTGGGCGCCACTGTTAAATTTGTTAAAATTGCTCAAAATGAAAAAAATTCCAAAAATTGATTTTAGGGCAAAAATTCAAATAAATTAAAGTCAGACAGACTTTTCAGATAATATTTTAGATAACTCTATTAAGTTTCATTTAAAATTTCATTTAATTTTAATTCAAAATCAATTTTTTTAATTTTTTGAATTTTGGACAATTTTACAAAATTAATTTATTAGACAGAATAAAAACAAACTAGGAGCAGAGAGTTCTTCTAGTTGATATTTTTTGTTATTTTAAGTAAAGTTTGATTTAAATATATCCAGTTCTATTCGTAAAAATTTCTACTAATTTTTAGTAATTTTATAGTAAAACATAATAGACTCTTTTTCAGTTGGGTTTATGGAATTGAGCAATCAAACAGATATATATATTAAGTATATGAATATTTAAATAAAGAGAAATTAGTTTTAAAAGTGAAAATTGATAATATTTTTTAAAGATCTACATTTCTCAGAAAAAAAGTAGGTTAAGCCAAAATTTATTGTCAAATAATTATTATTTTTCAGTTAATATTTTGTCTTAATGCCAGACGAAAATTGCGATTTTCATAAAATTTTAATAAACAATTATGATGAAATTAGAAAATATTTCAAAGAGTAAAGTAAGTCATTGTTTTTTAAAATTTTATGATGATTGTAATTTTTTTCTTGAGTTGAAAGAAAAACCAAAAAAATGTTATAACTATTTGATAATGAATTTTTGCTAAATATATTTTTTCCGAAGATCATACCTACTCAATTATACTCAAACTAGAAAATGGTCTTTTACATAAAATAAAAATATTATTAAAATTAATTTCACCCAATTTTTAAAGTCGCAGTTGTACATTTAAAAAGTTAGTGTTATACAAAATTTGTTACCAAATAATAATAATTATTATTTAACATTTTGTGTCCTTTCTTTAAAGATTGTAAACAGTATTGTAATTTCTTACAAATTTGACAATTTATTTTATTTTTGGTTTGTTATTATATTCATTTTATTCTTTGAAACATTTTCTACAAATCTGTTAAATTCATTTTATTAAAATAGTTTTTGTTTAAAAGAACATGTAATTTAAGTTCAAAACGAGTTTTGTCAAAGTTGGGTGACAATTACATTTGTTCACAAATTTTAAAGAAAAAGCACAAAGTGTTAAATAATTATTATTAAGGGCATGTGATGGAGAATGACGTCACTGGTATAGGCAAAATTTGTCCGTAAACTTTCTCTTAAAATAATAAATATTTTGACACCAAACATTGTGGAATTACTTAAAATATAATTAAGAAGATCTCTCTGACCCAAATTTGTTCAAATTTTGCGGATAAATTAATTTTTAAAAAAAAATTAGCTGATTTTTGAAAAATTAAAAAAATTTATCCGAAAAATTTGAACAAATTTTGGTCAGAGAGACCTTCTTAATGATATTTTAAGCAATTCCACCAAGTTTGGTATCAAAATAGTTATTATTTTAAGAGAAAGTTTACGGACAAATTTCGCCTATACCAGAGACGTCATTCAAAATTAATTTTTTTTATGTACAACTCGGTCTATTTCAAAATAGGATGAAATCAATTTTCCATAATATTTTTATTTAATGTGAAAAACAATTTTTAAGTTTGAGGTTATTTCAAAGGGTTAAACTTCCTTAAAATGATTTTTAATTATATTTTTGTTTGCTTTAAATCGCACTTTTGAGTTTAAGGTTATGTTAAGATCGCCTTTTCCGTAAAATAATTTTTTATCATTTTCTCATTTTACATAATATCTATTCAACAGAATTATTATTTACCACTATTCCCATTTTTAATAAAGTTGCAATTTAACAAAACTTTAGACTATCAGTTTCTTATGTAGCTTTTTCATATTTATGCCGTCGGTATTGTATAGATATAGAGGAATCGACGTTGTTAAAAAATTGTTTTGCTGATAGAAAATTTGCCCTTGAAATTTTAATTCTTTAAATTTTTTTTTATTTTTGCCACAAGTGAGAGAACTTCTATATTTACAAGATTAACAGCAGGCCCGGTTTTAAGGTAGGGGAAGAGATGGCACTATCCTCCATCAAAATAAAACTACTATCGTCTAAACACAATCAGGGAAATAGATAATAAAATTTTCAAAAATTTTTACCAGAATACGTATTAAATGTAAATTCTGATAAAAATATGACACTTTGTGTTTACTGAACATCGTTAAATTAAGCAGTTAAAAATTATCGAACAATAATGTAACAATAACAAACAAACAAAATATTAACTTTTTTTCAGTGAAATAATAATTAAGCATATCATCTTCAGAATACTTTAAACTATAAGTCCTAAAAATTTCATAAAAAAAAATTAGAAAATTTTCATTTTAGAACGAATTGAAGTTAAAATTTTAATCAAATATGATTTCCAGGAAAATTCAGTTTTTTGGGATTTTTGTAAAAACGGTAAGAGATAGAAGAAATATTATCTAAAGAATAATTGGAAATTATGAGGTCTGGCAATTCGTACAGAAAATTGTCAAAGTTTTTCTTTTTGTGAAAATTTTCTAAAATTCTAAAATAACTTTCAAACAATACATGCGTCTCCTATGTCACTCCGACATGAACCTGATGCCATTCTCATATATTGCGTTTATATTTAACAGTAAAAATATATACTCAAGATATGTCTTCTTTTACATTACAAGATAAAATGATCATATATTCAATGAACTACTCTGTAATTGATACTCATCATAAAATAAAAACAAGAACTCAATTCCAATTAGTAATTAATAAATTTATTCCTTTAATATAAATCTAATTAAATTATTTCAATTTTACCACTAATTGCCGTGCACGTAACCGACAAAGTGTAACATCACGATCAGCATTTTCAAAATGCAGGCATTGCGACACCAACATTCCACAATACTCAAAGTATTTTATATAATTAATTATAATATCTTGATACGGAAAACTTGCCGCGTAATCCATTTATCAGAAGCAAATACGTCGTAATACCTAACAGAACTAATCTTATCACTACAAGAGCCATCAGTAAACTCACCAACGGGTTTTGGAACATTCCTTTTGACCTGCATCCACTTATAAGTCGGTACTTGAGCCTGATGCTGTTGTTGCGGCTGGGAATGATGGGAATGCTGATGATGATGATGTGCATGTCCATGAGGATGAGAATGAAGATTATGTCCAGACTGCTGCAAGTTATGATAACCCGGATCAGGGCTCTCCTCTTTATAATGTCCCGTCGGATGAGCAGCATACTCAGTCTGTCTAAGACCCGCTTGTCCGTAATGTAACGGCTCTTCCGTGGGAGGAATCTGGTGTAGGTAATTAGATGACCCAAGCGGGATCTGGTAATCCTGCTCATGGTGATGACTAGATTGGTGATGGTGAATCTGCTCATGCTCGGATCTCGCGTGTGGTACTACCGGACCCTGATGCATTGCCGATACATGATGCCGATGATCCTCCCGATAACTCGGAGGCTGCACATGGTATCCAGAATGTGGATCTGTGGAATGGCAATTGTGCGAGTATGACGAGGGGGAAGCGTAGTCCAAAATCGTGTAGCTGAGTCCATTTTCCGAAGAGATAATAGCCGTGCCATCCTCGTGCAAAACTGCTCCCGTCTGGGAATAGAAACTCTGCGGAGGAGTGCTCGATGCTCCGGAATCAGAGGCGAGAAATGCATCCGAAGATGCCGAGGAGAAAGGACCAATGTCTGATTGGGGGTAGTGATGCGTCGGTGGTAATTCCGGAGAAGACGATACCGACAAATGACCCCCGGAGACCTGACTCGCGAAACCGTAATTGGGATAAGAATCAGGCTTACCGTAAGTTCCGTACATGCCCATGTCCATCATCATCATACTCACAGAACATTAAAAATACAGTTGAACTGAAAGAAAAATTTGTTAAACAGAAACTTTTAGCGTCAAGGAAGAAAACACTTTGGGGAAGAATAGACACTGGCGCTTCGCGTGGTTTGAACAACACTGACACTTGGAGGCGCCAAGATTGGTAATAAACGAATCGAAGTCAATATTATCGAGGCTTCACGTGCGACGTGACATTGTTTCTTTCGTTATCGGATTCGATAAGATTTGACATTGTTTCTTGATGCACTGCGTGGAGATTTCACGCCATTGATATACCTCGATACTTTATTGTCTTCTTGATACTGGGTATTTTTGATATCAGTAGGTACGTATCATATACAAGTATCACACTCGATACACACAGTCAATGCCAATTCGTGTTCAAGTATCCCTTTCGTATGACTTTTTTCGACAATTTTATCCCGGTAGTGACTTTTTTCCCACAATTAACACTCACAACAAAACCACTAGGAATCTTGATCTTACCGACAGGGATTTCAGGAACGTACTGGCCGCGCGAAAGCGGCCGGTCAAGGGAGATTACACGCAGGTGACGCAGGTGAGACTGACCAGAGTTGTGCGCCTGACTTTGGGGAAGGCTTGATGAGTGCAGGACTCCCCCTGTCGCAGGAAAGGATCGTCGGATACCAGGTTCTTTCTCCTAGGAGGCAGGACGAGAGGAGGAGCTATTGGGGTCATGTGATATGAACTGGGTGGAGTCAGCCAATGGGGTATGAGACTGCGCTGCAAGGCTCACGTCAGCATGATGGATCGGTGGCTGGATTCTATTTTCGCTCCTTTTTATCTTCCGTGCTGCAGTTGACACTTATTCCATACTCATAATATCGGCACCACCTTCAACCACCCAGCTATACTCCGACCCTCCGCCTCCGGATACCAACCCCCGGTTCAAAGTGCCACATGCCTGTCGCACCTGCCTGGAACCGTTTTAATTGCAGATGACGTTTGACGGTTTAATTAGCTGATCTCTGCTTCCCAAGTTGGTAACGACGAGGGCTTTGTTACTGTCAGAAAATGCCATTCAAACATGTGAAGCAATTAAGGACAGTGTTGAAATATTATTCAAAGATATATCCCGTATGGAAATTATTTCTGGTTATAATTATCATACACAATGTTGGATGTTTCGCGAAGAATTATATTCAATGAACAGTTCTGAATTTAAGGCACATTTATGGCAATTTTCTAACTTGATATAGCAATGTTTGGAAATAATTTTTGAATTGTGTTTTTATAGCGTTTTTCATGTTGTTAATATTTGTCTTGTTTGGAATATTTTGTATAAAGAGGTTTATAAATTACTTTCTCCAGGGTGGCTGCAGAATTTAATTTTCAAAATTCCCTGACTTTTCCCTGACTAACTGCTCATTTTCCCTGACCACCAATTTTTACAGTTTTTTTAAACCTTGATTTGTTTAGGGTGGTCACTTTTTTATTAACTTAAATTTCTTAATCTCGTTTTTCCCGGTAACGCTTAAGCGCGAGACAAATTGTACATTGTAGTTAGTCATTTAAAACTATAAATTTTTGCAAATTCAAATAATGAAAATTACGAAACTGAAGAATTATCTGAAAAATGACAAAAATAATTGACAGTTGAAAACAAAACTCGAAAAACGGCTACATAATAACACGATTGAAAAGAATCGTTAAAAAAATTGAGGAAATAAATTGCAAATTTAAAATATAAATTGAAAATTTAAAAATTAAATTAAAATTAGGTGGAAAATATGTCAATTTAATAGGCATTTCGCTTCCAAGTAAGCAAAATAGTTTGCTTCCTCATAGAGGAAGCAATTAATCATTTATATCAAATTTAATCGGAGAAGATATAAAAAAAAAGGAATTTAAAATGCAAAAAAAAAATTATTTTATGAATTTTTAATCAATTATAAACTTTTTATAGGTCAATCGATTCGTTTTGAGATTAGGAATATGATTTTTGTATCCATTAAGTTGGATTTTTAGCGTGGAAAAAAATTTTGTAAAAAAACGATTTTTTTCGATGAAAAAAGGTGCTTAAAAAAATTTGACTGGGTATTTTAAAAAATCCCTGTGTTCAAATTTAGATATTCATGTGCTTAATAAGTCATCCAAATTTTATTGAAATCCGTTAAAGCATTCTCGAGATATCTTGTACACAAAAAACGCTACACACACACACACACACACATCTGGACATTTGCTTAAGAATGAAAATTTACGTTTTTTAGATGAAATGAGTCGATTTAGACTGTTTTTGGAAAATCGAAAATCTTAACGATCACAAAGCTTCCTCTATAAGAAAGCAAAAATAATTGAAAATTGAAAAAAAATTACAAAATGAAGAAAATAATTGACAATTTAAAAAAATTAAAAAAATGGCTAGATTAAACTGAACAAAATGATACAAAAAATAAAAAAATAATTATAAAATTTCAATATAATAATTGAAAAATTGAAGAAAATATGTGGAAAATGACGAAAATAATTTTCAATTGAAAACAAAATTCAAAAAATGACTAGATTAATAAACTAAAAAAAAGAATTGAAAAAATTAAACAAGAAATAATAATTTTAAGGAAAATAATTGCAAATTGAAAAATTAAGAAAATTACTGGAAAATTACTGGCAAATAATTGCAAATTGAAAAATTAAGAAAATTACTGGAATAATTGTTGGAAATAACTGCACATTTAACAACTGGATTAAAAATCGAAAAAAATAATTAAAATTGAAAGAAAGTAATTAAAAACTGAAGAAATCGATTAAAATGGAAGAATGAAATTAAAATTTAAGAAACATATTTAAAAATTGAAAAAAGCAGAGAATTAATGAATATATAAGAAGACAATTGAAAACTAAAAAATGGAATTAAAAATTAAGGAAAACTGAACAATTGTATTTAAAATTAAAGAAACTTAATAATGATCGAAAAAAATATTAGAAAAAGGCGGTAATTTTTAAATATTGAAAAAAAAAATAAGTGAAAATTTAAAAGCGGAATTTAAATTTGAAGAAACTAAATGAAAATTAAAGAGAATAGTTCTAGAATTGAATAATTCAATTGAACATTTAAAACAATTTTTATGAGTGAAAAAAATAATTGAAAAAATCCAAAAATTATTGAGTACTGAGGAATTAATTGAATATCAATAAAAATAATTGAAAATTAAAGAAAATATTTTATAATTGAAGAAGATAATTAGAAATTGAAGAAATTAATTGGAAATTAAAGAATTAAATGGAAATTTTAAGAAAATAATTAATTATTAATAAGAAAAATTTAACAATTGAAAAAAAATTCGAAAAATGATAAGCAAAATCGTCATTCGAACAAAAAATGTTCTGAAATTGATTAATAATCATTAAATTGAAGAAGAATAATAAATTGTCAATTAATAATTGATGAAAATTTTAGAAAAAATTGTAGAAAATAAATTAAAATTGAAGAATTGTATTTAAATTTCAAGAAAATAATTGAAAAACGAAGAATGCAATTTAAAATTAAAAAAAATAATTGAGAATTAAATAAAATAATTAAAAATTAAACAAAATAAATTGAAGATTAAAGAATTAAATATTGAAATGTGAAGAAAATAATTGATCATTGAAAGAAAAGTTGCAAAATGACTAAAATGATTAATTAGTAAGAAAATAATTGAGAAATGAGGAAAATAATTGACAATTGAATGCAAAATTCGTAAACTGGCGATAATAATATACAACAGAACAAAATACTTAAAAAAATTCAAGAATAATTATAAAATTTAAAGAAAATAATTGTATACTTCACGAAGAAATTTTCGGTTTATAAATAAATTTCCAAGCCTTTCTATTTGTTTATTAGGATTTTTAAGTAATAAAATCATGAATTTTTAATTATGGTTTTTTTAAGAAAAAATTCCCTGACTTTTCAAGCTTTTTTTTTTGGAAAATCCCTGACTTTTCCCTGACTACCAAATTTCCCAGACTTTTCTTTAATTTCCAGGTTTTTCTTGACCTGCGGCCACACTGGATTCTCTTGATATTCGTTTGTTTGACAGGGGTTTCAATGCATGTTAAAAAAATTAATATCGAATGTAAGACATTTTGATTCATTTGTTTTTCGTAATTGTTTTCAATTTAAAACAAATGAATGTCGATTGAAAGGCATTTGAATTTCTTTAATCAAGTTTAGTGTAATTTTTAAAAGTCTTTCAGATAGTAAAAATGTATTTCTTATATAGTTAATGAAATACCAAACAATTTAGGCTGTTTAAAAAATTAATATTTTCGAATATTGTTTAAAGGCCCTCGAAAATCGACTACAAATAAAAGAAAATTACCCTTATTTTTTATTTTTTTGATCTAACAATATTAAGGGGTGCCGCTTACACCCCCTATTTTCCCATTAGAAATAAATGGGAAAAGTGTACTTTTTTCAAAAATTGCGAAAAACAGTTCTTAATTTGATCGGAAAAGGTTCAGAAGTTGGTGACACCTCGATAAATGTTAAAAGTTGAAGAAACTGTCAGTTATTATTATTTTTTTGCAAACTGGCTCTCTCTAGGGGTGCCTTAAGGAACTATTCCTAAACGAAAATTCAGCATTTATGAGTAAATAGGTCTAAAATATTATTTTTTACTTCGTTTTTCTTTATAAATTTTTTTACTTAACAAATACAAGGCTCTCTACACTTTTCAATTAATTTTTAATCGTTTAAACAATTTTCATTAGGTTAAACAATTATTTTCATTTTTTTTTAAGTAAATACCTTAAAAAATTACAACTTTTTAAATATCGAAGGGAAAAACAATTTAATTGATTTAAATAATTCAATTAATTGTTAAAAATTAAGTTTTCTTTAAATTAGGCTAGAATCATGTATCGATTCTTTAGTAACAATTGACAGAAAATTTGTTCATTAAATATTTTGTTTACTTGTTTAAACAATTTAAATTGTTTAAAACAACTTTTCATTAAATTCTCCTAAAAAATCATTTCGTTTATTTGCTTTCTTGATTAAAGAAATGGATTTTTCCGTCTGCAATTTTCAGGACTTTTTAATTGTCTTAACAATTTATATTTGTGTAAACACCTTTTTTGCTTTCTGTATTAACAACATTAAAATTAGGAAATCAAATAAATTCTTTGAAAAAATATAAAAAAAATAACTAAAAATTAAATTAAAAAATAATATTGATTTATTAAAACATCACTAAGTTCTGATTTATATAAGTCACAAGGAAATTTTAAATATACAAATGCATGCGTTTTTGAACTGGCTACACTGAGAAAAAAGGTTTAGTTTTAGCAACAATATTTTTTAGTTGACCATTGTTGGTTGTAACAACAATATTTTGATTGGTATAACAAAAAGATTTGGTTGGCGTAACACATCAAGTTGTTTGGGACAACCATATTATTTTGTTGCTCTTATTTGGTTGAACCAAACATAATTTTGTTGTGACAACCAAACATAATTTGGTTGTGACAACCAAACAGAAATTGATTGTGACATCCAAACATAATTTGGTTGTGACAACCAAACAATTATTAAAAATAATTGGTGATTAGTTTGTAAGTAAGCTGCCGATAATAATATAAATAAAATCTAAATAAAAACCAATACCAGACGGTCGGCCGAACCTGGGTGTCTGTTACTGAACTGTCTAGCTATAAGGTTTATTCCATATTGGTCATTCATATCTCTCATGGGCTGGTGGTTAGCCTACTGGACTGGCAGCTGGAAAACCCGGGTTCGAATCTTCATGACTAATGAAATTTTTCTGTTACAGGTTTTCATTAATATTACATTTCTACATTCTCATGTGATTATATTTGTGTAATTAAATTTATAACATGTGAATAATCTAATTATATGTGTTGGCCGACCGAAAATTCGCACCTGGGTTAGTTAGCTCCCAAATAAAATTTTTTTTTATGACAACCAAAATTTTTGTTATTCCGAATAAAAAAAAATATAGTTGTGACAACCAAAAGTTTTTGTTATGCCAACAAACAATACTGAACCAAATAATTTAGTTGTCTCAACCAAAAAGTTTGGTTGATTAAATAACAACCAAATAATTTGGTTGGCTCAACCAAATTTTCGTTGCTATGACTAAACATTTTTCTCAGTGTACAAAATAGGTGTATGAAGTATTTCTTATAAAATACAAATAAGATACCAAAAAGTTACAAAACGTAATTTTTTTTTAAATTTTAATTTTCAAAACCAGTGGCGCCCATTGGATTTCTAGCAGGGGGGGCCGGACCCGTTTCCAGGATACCACCCCCCTTTCATGAACCCTAATTTTGACAAGCAAAAAAAAAAAGGTTCTCATAATAAAATTATCTATACTCTCTAAATTTAAGTCAGTGAAATATTACTGATTTGTAGGCTAAATTCTCACTGATTCAAAATTTAGAGAGTAATAGTGAGTCAACTACTTTTTTAAAAATGCCTTTGAATTGATAACAATTTAAATTTATAACTAACAGTTGTAATTTTAATTTCATTATCCAATAAATCTATAATTTTTTATTAAATTTTAAACGGTTTTCAATTTATAATTATTCTCCTTAAATTTTACAATTATTCTTAAATTTGCTAAATTACCTTGCTCCGTTGTCTAATATTCTCAACAGTTTTAGAATTTGTTTTCAATTGTCAAATATACTCAACAATTTTCAAATTTTTTTCAATTGCCAAATATTCTCAACAATTATCGAATTTTTTTCAATATTGTCAAATATTTTCCACTTATCTCAATTACTTTCTTTAATATCAAATTATTGTCGTTATTTTATAATTGTTCTTTTTAATTTTCAATTAATTCTTTATTATCTAGTAATTTCTATCTTTTTTCAATCATAAATATTGTTCAAATATTTAAATTCAATTGTTTAATTCAATGACTATTTTCTTCAATTTTCAAATCCATTCTTCAGTTTTCAATTATTTTTTTCTATATTCAAGAATTCACAATTCAATTTTTCAATTACTTATTACAATATTTAATTATATTTCTAATTTTTCTTTGAATTATCAATTAGTTCCTTTAAATTTCATTGAAAATTTAATTTACGATTATTTTAATGAAATTTTTTATTATTTTCTTCAATTTTCAATTTTTTTCAAATTTCAATTCTTTTCTTTAATTTTTAATTAAATTTTCAATAATCAATAATTATCGGCTTTTTTCAATTGCTTTTTTCAATTTTTAATTATATGCTTCAAATTTCAATTCGATTTTTCAGTTTTCAATTAGTTTCTTCTGTATTCAATAATTCTCGCCTTTTTTCAATACATTTTTTAAACTTGAAATTATAATCTTTAACTTTCAATTCCATTCTTTAATTTTCAGTGAGTTCCTTCAATTTCAAATTATTTGCTTCAATATTCAATAATTCTTGGCTTCATTCAATTTCAGTTAAATTTGAATTAAATTGCTTAATTACATGCATCAATTTTTAATTATTTTCTTCAGTATTCAATAATTCTCGGTTATTTTTAATTATTTTTCTAAATAATAAAATTGTATAATTTATCATTAATTTTTTAATTACTTTTAAATTGTGTCCATTATTCTGGCCTTTTTGAATTTTTCACAATATTCAATAAATATTATCATTTGTCAATTATTTCTTCCATATTCAATAGTTCTATGTTTTTTTCAAATATTTTTTAAAAATCCGATATTTTACTCTATTTTCAATTATTTTCTGCAATTTCACATAATTTCCTACCATATTTAATAATTTTCGTCTTCTCTAATTATTTTCTATAAAATTTCAATTCCATTTTTAATTTTTCAATTATTTTCTTAAATTTTTAATTACATTTTCGATTTTTATTTAATTTTTCAATTTTAAACAATTCTCGGCTTTTTCCAGTTATTTTATTCAATTTTAAAAAATAGATTTTAAATAGTAATTCAATTGTTTAATTCTACAAATTTTTTCTTCAATCCTTATTTATTTTCTTTAAATTCCAATTGTATGTATTTTCTTTACTATTAAAAAATATTCGAAATTTTTCAATCATTTTTTCGGGTATCAATAAGTTTCTTTAATATTAAATACAATTGTTCAATAATTTCGTTCAATTTTCTAACCAATTCTTCAATTTTTAATTCGGTTCTTTAGTTTTCAAATATTTTTTCTTATATTTAATAATTCTCGCCTTTTTTCAGTAACTTTTTAAAATTTTTAATTATAATCTTTAAATTTCAATTACATTTTTCAATTTTCAGTGATTTTCTTGAATTTCAAAATATTTTCTTCGATTTTCAATCCAATTATTCAATTTACAATTATTTCCAACAATTATTCCTACAATTTTCTTAATTTTTTAATTTGAAATTATTTTAGTTTCATATTTGTATAGTTTTAAATAACCAACAACAGTGAAAAAGATTCTGGCCCTTGCGGTGCGGTCATTTTGTTATTTCCAATAGGGTACTCTTGAATTTTTATCGGAACATATTATTAATGATTAAAAATATAATTATTTAATAATTTATGGTTATACTTGAATTTGAAAACCAATATTTCAAAGACATTCTAACTAAAAAACAGCTACGGGATTAAATATTAGGTTTACAATTATATTTAAATCAAATTACACTGTAAAAACAGGTGTCTTACAAGTGTCTAATTTTAAGACATAAGACGTTTAGAAAGCGTCTTACAGGCATTTTTAAGACACTATCTCAATGGTTTAATATTAAGACACCCCAAAATGTCTTAAAAGTGATGACAAAATAAGACACTTGTTTTTAGAGTGTAACCATAGTTCATATGTACGTAAGTTCATAGGGTGTTTGAATTCCGTACTTTTCTGATTATTTTGTTACGTAAAATTTAATTTTTTATTTATATTTTTTACCATCCTCCTGACACCACCCACCCCTTGACCAGGGGGGGGCGGCCGCCCCCCCCCTGCTCCAGCCGATTGGGCGCCACTGTTCAAAACCTTGATAACTTTGAACAGCATTACATTAAAACATTTACAAAAAAAATTGTTTAAATAGCCCACGCCAATCGAAAGCAGATGAAAAAATCTAAAAAAATCATGTAACAAAAATTTTTTTTTATCATTTTCTTTAAGCATAATAAATAAAGAATTTACAGCGTTTTACCACAAAGTTTAAAATTCTAACCCGCTTCCTCTCGGACAATTTTTCATAGAACCTAAAAATATTTGGCTGATAAATTACTTACCTTTTATAACAAAAATTGGGAAGGGATTAAGCGAAAAATTCTTTTTTGGCTGGACAGTGGACAGTTGACGTGAAATTCATCATAAATACATATATTTTAATATTGGTATTTTTTAATAAAAAAACAAGTTTAAAATTTAATTGAGTTTAAAACATTATTATTTTATTATAAAAATTTACCAAATTTATAGCTGAATTCTTTTTTCTTCTAGAAGTTTTTTTTTTCATAAAGTTCATAAGAAATACAGAAAAACAAATCACAGTTAGTAGAATAGAATTAAATTATTAATTAAATTTTGTCACGAAACTTGGTAGAAATATACCTAAATTATATTAATATATGGAAAGCACCTTCTCTTGACTAGACAAATGAAATCTGCAAAAATTAATATAATCTTTTAAAAATAATGTAAAGTGCAGCTACACTTTCATTGCGTTTAGTGCAAAAAATTCCGTCCAAATTTTTGCCTCTAAATATAATAGTCAAAATCTTAGAAAATTACATTGGAATAAAAAACAAATAAAATTTAAATCCATTGAAATTGTAAATTAAAACGGGGATCAATATAATTTTTACACAAAATTTTTCGTGTCAATTGTTATATTGTACTTCAAAGATAAATGTCATTTTCTCCTCCCACTAAAATCAAAAGATCTCCAAGTTTTAGTTATTGAATAATTGAATTTACTGGATTAATTGAGTCTTTTAATACTAATTTAATGTATTAAAATAAATTAATAAATAAATAAGACTTAAAAATTTTAGATTTATTAATTAATTTTAGATTAATTTAAATTTGGAATAATTGATATTTGCTAGTTAAAACTTGGAGATAGATTAGAGTGAAGAGACATCATTCAATTTGACAAGGATTGAAATTATGAATTAAAATGATTAAAGTTGTCATTTATCTTGTAAGAAAACACAAAATAGACCACTTGTGACAATAAAATTTGAACTTACTGCTGAACAAAGTTTTAATTTATATTTATAATTGATTAAAAACAGTTCTTTAATTGTTTCTGTATAAAAAATGAAGTTTTATCAATATTATCATTACCTTCTAAATATGGTTAATAACAAACATTTCCAAAATTTCTAAATATTCACGTCACACAATATTTTTCTGTTGACGAATTATTATTAACTTAACTATTATCACTATTTTTGCAAAAATTTTTATTTATTTATATTTCAACTTTGGTTATGTCACCATGTAACAAAAACAAATATTATACATATTACATATTGTCAGGTTGTTTGTTGTTATGTACTGAAATATATTATAAAACATTTTCCACTCTTTAAACCAATTCGGTTGCAACATGAATTTTCACATGTATATATGACTCCACCTATCACAGAAATTACAATAGATAACATTTTTCTTTTTGAGAACTTATATATCATCGATTCAGTACAGAAAGAAGCCAATTCAGATAAGTGTTGAGAGACGTGTAAAAAATTTAATGAGTTCATAACTATTCAAAAATGCAACTTCATCAATGTTTCTTGCCAAGGAAATTCAAAGTTCATGTTATTTTTAATCTCATAACAGACGTGTTGTAAAAACAGCTTTATTGACACTCAACAGAATGAAAGTATTGAAACTTTTTAAAACATCACATAATCAGAGTATAATCATATACAATACCGGCCAAAATTGTGGGACAACTTATAAAAATGTAATTAAAAACATGACCGTTTTAAAATGTTGATAACTTTGTCAGATAGTAGTGAATTAAAATTTTTCATAGACCATTGGAAAGCTTATAAAATTTTCCTTCAAATGGACTTATTTCAAAGCCTTTTTGATTAATAGAAACGGAGACTCAATGTGATGAAGACAAGTAAATTTTTCGTTTTTTATCAATTTTCATTGTTTAAGTTTGATGAGCTGCATTTTCTAGAAAAATAACTGAAAATTTTTGACATTAAGCTAAATTAAACCTTGAAATATTAGCTTAAAAATAAGCCAAAGAAAATTAAAATATCTTCACTAGTTCAAAAGTTATAAGTGAATGTGTATAAAGAACAAAACGCAACAATTCCTTTGTTTCCTCCCCTCTCCGTCTGTCTGCACTAGAATCGTTGCGTTTTGTTTTTTATACACATTTACTTATAACTTTCGAACTAGTCAAGATATTTTAATTTTCTTTGGCTTATTTTAAAGCTAATAGTTCAAGGTTTAATTGAGCTTAATTTCAAATTTTTCCAATTACTTTTCTAGAAAATGCAGCCCACCAAACTCGAACAATGTAAATTCACAAAAAACGAAAAATTTACTTGATTTCATCACATTGATTCTCCGTTTCCATTAATCGAAAAGACTTTAAAATCAGATCATTTATCGTGGAATTTTATAAGCTTTCCAATAGTATATGAACATTTTTAATTCGCTAATATCTGACAGAGTTATCAACATTTTAAGACATTAATAATAATTAATAATAATAATTTTAATACCATTAAATTTTAGTCCGAGATTTCTATTATACGTACTATAAAAGCCTTTCCAAAATTCTGCACTGGGCCAAATGTTTAAAAATTCATTTTTCTTGAAATATTTGGAGAATTAATGTTCGCTCATTAAAATAACATCCGTTAATATTGTAACGAACAGAGAAGAAGAAGTATTTAAGAAATATTTAACCGAGATGACCCGTCGAGAGATAGTTGAGATTTTGGGATTGAAGGGGCCCCGGGGCCCGATCTTGGTGCCAGCAGAATATCGGCCGGTCGAAGGACGTGTGATGGGTCCATGGGATGCTGTTTCAAGTCTTAAGTTCACTGACAGAATGACACATTCCACATCGTGAGAGTTTGGGAGCGTAGTTCGTATCAGTACAGTTCAGTCAGAAGAGCTTATATTGAGAGCGCCACCTGCGGCCACCCGCGACATCAGTCCGTCCATCTTCAGCATCAACCCTTCTGATCTTGATCTTGATCGAGGTCTTTTGATAAAAGTCTACTTCTCTTCTTTATTTTTTAAACGTTTATCACATTATCACATTTTTTATCATTATACCAGAGCTACTTACCTTAATAGCTAATTAACCATATGTTATGATCTCGTATCATATTTTCGTAAGCGACAAGTAAATATTTCGCTTTTTGAATAAGCCTTCCGAATAATGGGTACCCCAGAAAATTGCCAGTGAAAATTGGCAACTAAATCACTTTCATGGTAAAAACGATAAAAAAGCCATAAAATTGAGTTTTTACAATTATTTCAATAAATATTAAAAATTTTGGAAATTGCTTCTTACAAAAGTTGTTGGCATTTTCAAAATACACTTTTTTGTTTTATGTATTTTTTTTATATCTCTAATAGTTGTCGAGAAAATCGATGGTGAAGTTGCTCAAATAGTTTCAGAATTACTGCATCCTCTTTTAGAGAAGCTTTGATCTACTGACTACTAAATTTCAAACATTCGGCAAAGAAAATATCATTCTTAAGAATATAGAAAATATACTCCTTTACAATCATTTTTTCTCTACCTAATTTTTCCATACAAAATGGACGATTTTTTCTGAAATTGATTACTAAATTTTGATAAAAAAGAGATTATCTATTATTAAAAAACTTGTATAAAATGAAATATTTTGTCCAGTGACCACTGTTTTCTTACTTTGATAGTCAGTTTACTAAAATTAAATCGCGAGTTTAACAAATAATAATCTACAAAGTTTCTTAGTGTAAGCGAAATAATTTATGTAAATTCAGTATTGACAATTTTAATTCTAATTGTTCAAATTAGTTTGTTTGTTGAAAAAAGACATTTTGTAACTGTCCTCCTTTCTAAATATCATCTTTCTTAATTTCACTCATTGAATTCAATTTTTGTCCATAGTAAATTTATGAAATATCTTTTGTAATTAAAATGTAATTTTTGACCCATCCCTAAGTTTTATTAATTCTAATTTAGAAAAACGAAAGGCAACTAAAACCCTTAAGGGTGAGGAGGCGAAATTGCATCAGCATTGCAAAATATTGAGATTCGAACGAGTGTATGTGAATCTTCTCAGGCGCCTCCAAAAAAAAGTTGTTTTGCGGTGCACACTGTAACTTGCAACAAAAAAATCAAAGTGCTTTTGTTAAAGAAGAAGTTTCTTGAGGTAACCCTGGAAGGATTTATTATTATTTTTTAAAATTTTTTGTAGCACTTGGAAGCCAAGAACCCAATTTAAAAAAAACCGTTTAGCCGAAATCGGACAATTTGTTATTGTAAAATAATTAATTTTTTGTTAAAAAGAAACTTTCAGTGATACCTCGAGAATCATCTCCTTTAACACTTTGATTGTTTTGTTTTAGATGATTCTGTTGTGAGTTACAGTGTGCACCGCAAAACAACTTTTGGAGGCCCCTGAGAGAATTCACATGCTAATTTTCTAACTAACCAATTTTAAATTATTCTGATAACCACTTTTGCAATTTTCTAATTCGTCAATTTTAGGATAACAAAATTTCCAATTTTACGATTTACCAGTTTATCAATTTTTTACTTTATCAATTTTGCAATAACTAAATTTCCCAATTTACCAGTTCAAACAATTTTCTAATTTGCCAATCTTCCAATTTACCAATTTTCAGTTTCTCTAAATTTACAATAACCACTGTTCCAATAACCGAATCTTTAATTTCTCAATTTACCAATTTTCCTAGTTTTCTAATTTTCTAATTTTCTAATTTACCAAAGTTTTTACTTTGCAAATTTTCCAATAGCAATTTACATTTTTTAAATATTTGCAAATAACCCCCTTTCCACTTTTATAAAAACAACTCCAACTAAATTTAAATCTTGAGCTACCTGCTATCACACTATACCTGTCTTTGTCTCGGTCCCGTAACGGACAAACAGTCTTAAACTGCGTAACAGTTATTTGCGTAACCGGCTTATAGCTGCCTGATTTCTTATATATAGGATTAAACCAATATTTATTGTTTATAGAACTCATAATTTATCAATAATAAATCATACTTGTTAGTGTCATGCACCTTTTGGATTTTAGTCATCTTTTCCCGAAAAATTTTGGAAAATTTTCGACAAATTGGTAATTTTTTAAAAATTAATTTTGAGCCAAAATTTAAAGAAACTCGGGGCAGAGAGACCTTCCTAATGATATTTTAAGTAATTGTACCAAGTTTTGTCACAAAATAAGAGACAAATATTTAAGGACAAATTTTGCCTATACAAGTGACGTTATACTCCATCCAATGCCCTTAAGTTTAATTTTATTTTTTAAGGTTACAAGCAGTCGCGTAACTATTAAGGGGCAAAGTAGGGCAGTGCCTTGTGGCCTTTAAGCTCAGGGGGCCCTCAGTTAACCCTATAATAAACTTTTTTTTAGGACAAAATTGATAAAATTTAAGAATTAAAAGAAATTGCAAAAAATAATAGAAATTAAACAAAATAATTGTAAATCTTTCAAATTAAGTGAAAAAGAAATTAAATCAATTTAAAAATTAGGAAAGTAATTTGAAAAATCATAGAATTGTTTTCAAAATAAAGAAAATAATTTTAATTTGGAGAAAATTACTTGAAAATCTTAAAAATAAATTAAAGACAATTGAATAATGAACAAATAGGAAAAACAATTAAAAATTGAAATAAATAATATAAAATTGAAAAAAATAAAACAGTTGAGAAAATAAATGAAAAAATTACATAATATATTTAAAATAAAGAAAAATTAAAGAAAATTTCAGAAAAATACTTAAAACTTTCAGAAGTTCATTGAAAAAAAAAAAAATAATTCAAAATTAGAGAAAATAAGTAAAACAAGATAAACATAATTTAAAATTGCAGAGAATACTTTCTAATAAAACAGAAATAAATAAAAACTTTTTGGAAATTACGGAAAAAAAAGAAATTGAGAATTAAAAAAATAATATAAAAAATTATATAAATAATTGAAAATTGAATGAAATAATTGAAATATCAGATAAATAGTTTAAAATTTCTGAAATTATAAAACAAATGAATAAAATTAATAATTGAAGGATATGAAATATGATAGAAACAATTATTAGTTGTAAAGAATAAATTATATTTGACTAAAATAATTGAAAAATTTACAGAATTTTGTTTTAAATAAATAACAAATAATTGAAATGTGAAAAAATACATGAAGATCTTAGAATTCAATTGAAAAAATGAGGATACCTCAAAATTGGCAAAAAGAATTGAAAAAAGCTAAAAATAAATGTAATTTACTATAATTAATGAAAAAAATAATTAAAAATTTAAAAAAATAATTGAAATTTTAGAAAAATACTTAAATATTTTAGAAATTTAGAATAAAAATTAACAACTGAGGAAAATAATTGAAAATGATAATATTTATTCAAAATTGAGAAAAATAATTGAAATATGATGAAAATAATTTAAATATGAAAGATTGAAAACAGTAAATAAAATTTGAGAGTAATTATTCAATAAATAATAGAATATATGTTTAAAAAAAGGTAATAATTACAAAATTACTTAAAAATTCTAATTAAAGAGAATAAATTCAAAAATCACAGAAATAATAAAAAATTCGTGAAAAGAATTGATGAAATTTCAGATAAATAAATGGAATTTTTGAAAGTTATGCCAAAAGAATGAAAATAATTTAAAATCAGAGAAAATAATATAAAATTACAGAATTTGATTTTAAGCGAAAGAAAATAATTGAAAAATCGTTTAAAAAATTGAAAATTGATTTCAATAATTTCAATTTGAGATAATAACTAAAAATTTAGAAAATTAATTGAAAAATAATGAAAATATTATAATATGGAGAAAATAGTTGCAAAATAGTAAAATGAAATAAAAACTGAAGAAAATAATTGAAATTCGAGATATATATTTGATAGTTCAGTAAATTAATTAAAAAATTATGAAAACGATTAAACATTAAAAATAATAATTCCAAAATGACACAAATAATGGTAAATTAAAAAAATTAATTTAAATTTGCGATGAATAATATAAAATTTAGGAATAAATAATTAAACTGATTTAATGACATGTCAAAAATAATTAAAATTGAAAAAGTGATTGAGATAACTAAACAAAATAATTGAAATTTAAGGAAGGTAAATTTAAGATTTAGGGAAACAATTTAAATACAATTTAAATAATCCAGAATAATATTGTCGAAAATAGTTAAAAAATGATAAAAATAGTACAAAATTGTATTTTAAGTAATTGAAATCATAATAGAAAATAACTATTAAAAATTAAAGAGATTGTTAAATCACTTCAAATTTAGGAGGGGAACATGGGGCAAAACGGGGACCCTAACGAATAACAAATTTTAACTCATAGAAGAAAGATAATTTTTCTATAACTACTGTGCGAGGACTTAGGTGTTTCCTTTGTGACCTTGTAGAATTTTCGAAAAAAAACGAATATTATACTGGTAACATAATAAAATGCATTTTTCGTAAAAGTTACTTTCTCCCCGTTTTGCCCTAAGGGCGGGGCGAAATAGGGAGAATTTGCTAAAATTAACAATACAACATAAATATAACATGGACAATTTTTTTTTCATTATTTTAAAGAGACTTTTACATAGGTTTAATTGATTTTTACATTAAAGTAAAATTTTAAATACATATTTGTTTCGTTTTTAAAATTTGGAGGCTTCAAAATTACACCGAAAAAAATAAATTCTCAATACGAACGGAATTTTCCGCTTCTAAATTCCTTTTACGTTTTCGTTTTAATATAAGTTTATTTTTCTACACCGTAGCGGAATTTTCTTATTAATCTGAGAATATTTGATCTAAAGGACGACTTTTAAGTTTTCCTTTGTGATTGAACTTATTCATATATATATTTAAGATTATCCCTTTAAAATTGAGATTATTCCTCTAAAAAAACGGATTCTTGAAGTTGCCCGTAATTATTTGTATATTTGAATTCATGCAACTTCAAACTAGTTGAAAATATTATTAAATGTCATTATTGAAAAATAGATAACTGATGAAAAAAAATCTCCAGTGAAATCTATTCAAAATTTTCAGCCTATATTAATAAATTTATATTCTGTAATATAATTGTCGTTTTATTTGTAGAATTAAAGTTAAATCTTTAAAATGTTAATTCAAGAAATTAATCAACGTATGTACATATTTTTATTTATATCAATAGAAAATAATAAGGTTTGGATCATTGTTTTCTTTGTCAGAGAATTCTGTAATTTCATTTTGTATTTTGTATTATATAAACATATATGTAACGTTAAAAGACTTTAGAGTTTAATTAATTTGAATGAAAGCGAAAAATAATAATAAACTCTTGGAAACATTCTAAACATATTAATCTTTTTGATAAATTAAAATTTTTTAAATTATTTATAATTTAATTATTTAAGAACTTTATTTAAAATAGTCAAAGTATAAGTATTCAAAATCTGATTTTTAACCACTCTAATAATTTACAATAAATACTTAATTCAAATATTATTTTTGTTTTATAGAAATCATGAAAGTATATTAAAAATTTTAGAGAGTGTTTAAAGATTTTAACCTAGATGATTCTCCTTTAAAGAATACTTTATCATTTAAATAAATCGATTAACCACTAAATTATTGCCTTAAATAATAATGTTTCTTGCTTATTTTTATTTAAATATTCATTACAAAAGTATATTAAAAGTATAATTCTTATTTTAAATAATAAATAAAAAAGGTTAATGTACATAAATTTGATACTTTTGAAGTTGGTCTAAAATTGATAAGATTACACTTTTTTTGAGAGGATTCCTTTACAAAAAAGGAAAACCCATTCAATTGAAGAGTAATACTTTAGTGCCCATATATAAGAGGAAAATTTGCATCAAATTAAGCGGAATCCATTTATTTTGAGAATTTTTTTTTTTCGGTGTAGGACACCAAATTAGGCTTATGTGTGAAAATGTCCATGCGCATTGTCGAAATTACTTACTTTCATCAAAATTACATCAATACACTTTATTTACACTTATCATGCCATTGAAATGTCAATGCATTGACACTAAATAGCGCCACCTGTGGAAAAATATATTGCGAACTCCCCGTTTTGCCCCATGTTCCCCTACCACTTTTTAAAACGTGGATTAATTAAACTTTTAATCTATGAAAGCTCAAAATTGACTGCAATTTGAAGAAATTAAAATTGCTATAAATTTAAAATTTAAGAACATTTTAAAAAGGTGAAATATGATTTAAAATTTGAAAAGAAAAAAACATCTAGTTACAGATTTCAGGTGTGGACAGAATGAATGAATGAATTCAACTTGTAAATTATTATTTATAATTGCTGGGGCCCCATTTTTATTTTTGCCCCAGGGCCCTTACTCTACCAGTTACGCCACTGGTTACAAGATATAAAAAGCAAGTTGGGTTCAAATACACCTACATACAAACATTAAATAAATAAATATCATTTATCAATAACTTTGTAACATTCGTCTAAAAAAATAATTGATTCATGTTTTATGGGTATAATAGTGAACGAAATATCCGAGGTGGGATTGAATTGTAAGACTGGTCAGTTGTGAGAAGGTGAGTCTGGCCGTCGGGCTTCGTACAATGTAGCCATTCATCATTTCATTAGGAACAGATTAAGAAATCAATAACATCACGGTGTCGCTACATGTAGCCCTTCCGACAATTAATTGGTCTTCCTCTCGATATCGATAGTCGAGCGACCGTCATTACCTCCTCTAAATTGATCGGCTTCTGTCACATACTGACAAATCCTTTTTGATTTGACCCCCCCAATAAGCCCAAATTTAAGTGCCATGATAAGTCATTTTTCCATTCTTTTACACTGTTTTTGATATCATTATCATACATTGCTTAGTTAGCCTGATAAAGATTTAATTTTTTTTTTTTCTAAAAATAGATTTGTTTTCTGTGAGAAAACAATAGTTGACCTTGAGGTTCCATTGTAGTGTTCAAAGAGGAGAAATAATTTTTCTGGCAAATGAAGTGTATGATTGGTAGGATAATGTACAGGGTTATGATGGAATTTGAAAGCTTATCCCTGTAAAATTGAGTTTAGCTGTCTAATGCCGGATCAATATCAGCGAGTCTTTTCCTGAGACGTGTAAACTCCATGAGCTAATCCTCTTAAATAATTATAGACCAGTTGATCGGTTTGTAACTATCCTGTTTGGCGCCACGCTGAGTTTTGACATGGGATGAGGCACCTGCATTGTCATGCTGAGGCACAACCTTCACGTCCAGCCTCTGCAGTTCCTTTTATCCACAACCCACCCATGGATCCTCTCACTTGTGTCTCCGAGTGTCCAGTCCTTCATTGTCTACTATTCGATCACGGACGTGTTCTGTTTGCTTATCTAGGAAAGTCAATCCACAAGCTTTGAATTCTTTCTCTTATCTCCTTTGCCCTTGCGCATTCCTTGCAAATTTATTCCTCTCTCTTTGTTATTAAACGGTCATTTGCTCTTTATATAGACTACTTGAAATTCATTCATTTTATATCATTCATTCATCACTCATTTTATATCTGACAAAAAATACAAGCAAATTAATTTTAATTTTAATACAAAATGTATCATGATTTATAATTGTATCGTCAAGCGGGGCTATTTTGTGTATGAAACCGCTTTTTTTCCACTCTGGGTTTTATTAAAATTCGAAATTTGAAAGAATAAAAAATATAACTATATTTAGTTATGTAGTAGACATTCTTCTAAAGGTGTCCTATGAGTTAGCCGACGAGAATAAAATTTTTGAGTTATAGAAACTCCAAGTCGTGCACAAAATATGGGGCTATTTTGTGCATCAAAGTTTGTTTATTTATAAAGTTGTGTAAACATTTTTTTCATCACTTTCTCTATATGAAGTTTTTTTTTTATAGATATTCTAGAGTATAATAAAGAAAACCAAAGTTAGAAATATTTTCTTTTGTAGGAATTGTTTAACTAATTTGAGAGTAAAACATTGAAATTTCACAAAGATGTAGATTTACAAAAGAAGTTATTTTTTTTAAGAAATCTTACTTAGTATAACTTTTACTACTCTTCTTGAGTTATTTTAAGAGAAAAGTTTCAAAATTAACTTGAAAATCATGTAATTATTAATGTTACTTTTTTGAGGCTTTTATTTCACCGCGTGTAAAATTGAAATTTAATGCTTATTTCTTGTTTTTTTATAACAAAACTAAGAAAAAATGTTTCAAAACGAAACACTAGATTTTTTTTACTAACTACAAAACAAATTTTTGAAAAAAAATTTCATTTTAAAGAATGCACAAAATAACCCACTGAATCCTAATTTTTAAGTTTTTTTACATTTTTTCTTAAAATATGGAATAAAAAATTAGCATCACGTATACACCATCACAACTTAATTGTCAACAAGAATTATTAATACTTTTAGAAACACTTTTAAACTTCCGGAGATTTGAACAGAATTTTGAAATCTTTGAAAATTTTCAGCTTGATTTTCACGACTTTACGATTTTTTTCTGGTTTTTGATAAAGAATTAAGTAATTTCATCTAGTACTCTCTATATTTTAGATAAACTACCGGTTAAAATTGTGTGACAACTTAAAAAATTGGATTGAAGACATGACCGTCTTCAAATGTTTATAACTCTGTCAGATATTAGCCAATTAAAATTTTCCATAGATCATTGGAAAGCTTATAAAATTTGACGTTAAATAGTCCTATTGTAAAGCTTTTTCGATTAATAGAAACGGAGTTTCAATATGATAAAGACAGGTGAATTTTTCGTTTTTTGTGAATTTTCATTGTTCAAGTTTGGTGGGCTGCATTTGCTAGAAAAGTAGTTGGAAATTTTTGAAATTAAGCTCAATTGAACCTTGAACTATTAGCTTTAAAATAATCCAAAGAAAATTAAAATATCTTAACAGGATCAAAAGTTATAAGTAGATGTGTATAAAGAACAGAACGCAACGATTCCTTTGTTCCTCCCCTCTCCGTCTGTCTCCACTTGAATCGTTGCGTTTTTTCGTATCATACATTCACTTATTACTTTTGAACCAGTTAAGATATTTTAATTTTCTTTGGCTTATTTTAAAGTTTATAGTTCAAGGTTTAAATTACCTTAATTTCAAATTTTCACAATTAGAATAAAAATTCACAAAAAACGAAAAATTCACCTGTCTTTATCACATTGAATTTTCGTTGCTATTAATCGAAAAAGTTTTAAAATAGGACCATTTATCGGAAAGTTTTATAAGCTTTCCAATGCTCTATAAAAATCTTCATTTCCTGAATATGTGACAGAGTTATCAACATATTAAGACGGTCATGTTTTTAATCCCATTTTTGTAAGTGGTCTCACAATTCTGGTCGGTAGTGTATAAGAAAATATTTATACAAAATAGCAAACTTAAATAACTCTTTTTATTATTTATTAATTATTGTATTTATTTTCAATTTCTTTCATAATTTTTCAATTATTTTTACAAGTTAAGATCTCTTTCTTCGAACTGTATTAAATTTTTATTTATTTAAAAATTAATAATTATACCGTCAAAGGGGGCTATTATGGTACAAAAACCGCATTTTTTTGTATTCTATGCTTCACCAAAAATCAGAATTTTACACAAAAATTTTTTTTAACTAACTGGTCACGTTGTTCACATCCTTCTGAAAGTTCACTGTAAGTTTTACAATAAAAAAACATTTTTTCTTCGAGTCATAAGAACTCAAAGTTTGTATTATAATAATTTCGCAGCCGGGGCTATTATGGTACAAAACTTATTTTTGTTTATAAAATAAAGAAAACATTTTATTTTTTGCATTCAACTATGTGGGAACCTTTTAATAGTTATCCCAGAGACAAATTTTTTATAAATTTCCAAATAGTAATTATTATTATAGAAATTATTTATAAAAATATAAAGTTAAATAATGACATTTTTCAAAATTTGTATTTTGTGTTATTTGAATAATTAAACGACTTAATATGGTCTATAATAACGTTTTGAGCTATTTTATATCAAGCAATATTGAAATAAACTTAAAACCCTTGTAAATAACATGATATTATTATAAGTGGTTTTCGAGGTTATGATGCACCCTTTGTCTAGTTTGACAAATTTCACCTATTTCCAATTTTCTGATAAAAAATACAACATTTACGTATCAAAAACAATTAAACCAAAGCACAGAAACCTTTTTTACTGTTTTAATAAAACGAATTTTCATAAAATAATTAAAATAGTTTTGTACCAGAATAGCCCCGCTATGTGCTGAACTTTCAGTTTTTAACCAATTTCTTCTTAAATACTTAATAAAAAGTTAGCCCACTAAGTGAGTATAGTCCCAACTAAATTCTCAACACGTACCTTAAATATCTTTTACATGGAATTTGTCAATATTAAGATCGAAGCAGATTTTTAGAGAACTTTCAATTTTTTAATGAAATTTGTATGTATATGTATATGAATTTTTTCCGGATTTTTGATAAAGAATTTAGTAGAAACAGTACTGTTATTTTGTTTGTAAAATATCACACTATATTTACAAATAATAATCATATTTATAAATTTCAAAATAATTATTTTAGAAATAAAAAACCAGCTTGTACCATAATAGCCCCGTTCGACGGTATTGTAATTATTAAAAAAACACGGTTCTATAAATTTTTTAAAAAAACTAATATATTTTAAACTGTAATATAATACAACTTTTACAACAATATTTAATTAATTTACCGTACCGTTGTTAAGAAAATGTTATTCAAGGTTAGTAATTCTTCACTTTTTTAAAATAATCAGGAAGAAGAGGTTTTAATAGCTTTTGAAATTTTCAACGGAAAATTTTTTTTTTTCAAAAAAATTCGTTTGTGCAATGATCCTAACTACAAAACACTATTTATTAGAAACCAAATTATACTCCCTAAATCTGAATTAGTCAAAAACTACTTTGTAAGGGTTAAAACCGTAAACGAGTTTTCTCTTTTTCAATTAGTAAAAAATAACTATTTAATTATATAAAACTGCTAATTCAGCAGTTAAATTTAACTAATTAAATAGTAAAAACTAACTTATGTAATTAGTAAATATAAATCTACTAATTATTTTAGTAGTTTAACATAATCTACAATTACCTTGACTAATTAAATCAGTAGTTTTTACTAAAGTATAAGTAAAAAATTACTATTTGAAATGGTAAACGAGTTTTCACTGTTAAAATGGTAGTTTTTAACCATTTCAGATATAGAGAGTAAGAAGAAATGAAATTAAAAAATATTGACTATCATGGTCCAATAGAATGAGAACTGCTTGAGGGTATAAACGTCCTTAAATATTTATTTAAAATATTTATAATTGTCGATAACAAAAGCCTCAGAAGCTTATCGCTGATTGTATTTAATCTACTTTTTAATAAAAATCGTTCATTCTTTTGGATAAAGTATAAAATTCCAAAAACAACCCTCAAGCAATTTTAATGAAACCTGGTATACTTCCTTCGTTGCAGATTCTAGATTAGTCACTAAAAAAATATTTGAACTAGAATTTAAGTTTATAAAATGTTTGTGATCGTGGGTGGTAGTATATAGGAAAAAAATTAACATCGATGCTCGAAACGAGGCGGAGCACGAATGAGGTCTCCCTCAAGGGAGTTGACTTCTTTCCAAATTCCAGTAAACTTTCCAGGTACTTTTCTTTATTTTGCGTTGCCACAGGAGACAGGCGTGTTCATTGTCCCCGCGAAATGTTGCGAGGTCAATGGATCTAATTCCATTATGCCATTATATCCAAGAGTCAATGTAAAAATGCTGCGATATGAAATATGGACAGAATATATCCTGAACATTGTCCATCCGTCGCATTGATAGTCTTCTGTGCAGTGTTGTGACGTGAAGTTTGAGTGACACGTCGATGGACAATTGGACATAGTAGAATCGTTTAAGATCCTGACTTTTGGGACAAGGAAGACAATAATTATTGTTTGTATACCACTTTCTCTGAAGATACCTTGCATGCTCAATGCAGAGAAGGTGTTTTCTTCAGAATCCGACTAGGAAGTGTCAACAAGTCAAGAGCAGCTTTAAAAGTCATCTTTTTCCTATATATTTCTGTTGTAAAGATGCATAAAAGATTTTAAATTCCGGCTAATTCAAAAAGTCGTTTAAAGGTCTATTATAAAATAAAAAGCATTTTTTTACCTTAATTTATATCATGGCAAGAGGCTAGTTACATTTTGATTACCTTCTGATACGGAAATTTCAAAAAAAGTACTTATGTTATGTTATGTTATGTTATGTTAACCCATTAACGCCCAGACGGACGAAAAATTTCTGTTGACTTTGAGGACCTCCCTTTTAAAAAAAATGCCTACAAAAAAATTAGCACTTATCATTTTTAACGTAAAATTTACTCCTCTTTTAGATTCTGAAGTTAAAATTTGTTTATAACAAATCGTTAAAAAGTTATAAACAATTTTTTGCAAAAAAACACGATTTTTTGAGAAAAAATTTTCATTTTAGACATATTTTCACCGGAAAAAAGCAAGTAGATGCTCTCAAAAGCTCAAAATATCGCGTCCATGGACCCCCAGCTATAAGACCCTGAAGCAAAAAAATTTTTTTTTCAAAATGGCGGACGCCAATATGGCGGCTAAAACTAAAAAAATGGCTCAGATATGAAACAGGGTGCTCCAACTTTTTCATGTGACTGAAATCGCCTAAAACTCTTTATACGGGGGTTTTTGGGGTCGCTGATTACGAATATGATGTCAGTTTTTAAAAATTCAAAATGGCTGATCCAATATGGCGGACGAATTTTTAAAAAAATTTTGGATTCACTTGAAACTCTCCACTCAGGGGTTTTTGGGGTCGCTGATTACGAATATGATGTCAGTTTTTAAAAATTCAAAATGGCGGATCCAATATGGCGGACGAATTTTTAAAAAAATTTTGGATTCACTTGAAACTCTCCACTCAGGGGTTTTTGGGGTCGCTGATTACGAATATGATGTCAGTTTTTAAAAATTCAAAATGGCGGATCCAATATGGCGGACGAGTTTTGTAAAAAATTATTGGATTTACTTGAAACTCTCTATTCGGGGGTTTTTTGGGTCGCTAATTGCAAATCTGATGGCAATTCTTGAAAATACAAAATAGCAGAGTCAAATTGTTTGAATTTCAATAAGTATTATACAATGAATAAGAATTTTTTGGTCCGTTTGCCGTCGAATAATTCGCCGTTGCCCGACTCTTACCGCGAGGAGGTGGACAATAAAGAGTCTTTTTTTTTTTTCGTTTTTTATTTTATTTTTTTTTGTTTTTTTTTTGTTTTAATATTTTTTACATTTTTACATTTTAGGTGTGAAAATCCTGAAAGCAGGAAACGCATAAATATGCATCACACTCCACGCACTTTCGTTGCGTTCTACAGGTGCACTTGGAGAAATTAGAGCAGTTTTTCTTTTGTTCAACTCTTTGAACTTTGTGGTTTTTGATGGATTCAGATTTTTTTAGATATGCTTCTGCAATCTGTAGAGCCATGTCTTTAGTACCTATTTTTTTTTCTTGGACAACTAAGTTTCTTAGAACAGTTGCATTTGCAATTGATGCTTGAACGAGTCTCATAAGTATAACCCAAGTCCATTTCTTCGACCTTATGCATGGCATCAAATTGCTGCAATGTGCGTCGTGCAAGTCTACTCCGCCCATAAACTTGTTGTAGGTTGTAAAAGCATTAGGAAATGCTATATCAACTTTGCTCTTTGTCTCCGAAGAATATCTTTTGACTGAACTAATTGGTGTAACACCTATCAGTGTTGACAGTATAGACACTACTTTCGAATCTTTTACTGTGACATAATTGACACCACTGCATTTGTCATGCTTGGCAATAAATGTCCCTCTTGGATCCTTTTCCGTAATCGGATTTTTTACTTGAATTCGATTAGCTCTGACTGTCCCTGTTGCCCGCAAACCAACTTTCTTCAGATGAACCAGTAAATCTGGACTTGTAAAAAAGTTGTCAAAATATACGTGATATTTCACTACATTTCTGGGTACAACTGAAGAAAGAAGGTTTTGGAGAAGACCAACGACAATGCAGCTACCTAAAGCACATTTATTTAGCTTTTCTTCATTGCCAAAAAAAAAACTTTTTGAATTCTTGCCACAATAAATGTCACAATCGAATAAAAATCCTTCGGAACTACAAAGAGCCCACATTTTGATACCGAAACGGACAGGCTTGTTTCTTATAAACTGCTTCAAAATAGTTCTTCCCCGAAACTTTACCATCATTTCGTCAACTGACAAAGCTGATGAAAAATACCCAAACTGCCTCGCATTTTTTTTAAAAATCTCCAAAGGACCTCTCACTCGCCAAGCTCTATCATCAGCATTTTCATCTTCAGGTTTGGATAGCTTTAGCTTGGACTTGATATCTTCAAACTTGTTGCGACTCATAGCTCCAGCTACAGCTTCACAACCTAGAAGATGATTCTGAGACCAATAATCTCGTTGAGATTTCCTTTCGTTGAAAATAGACAAAATAATTATTCCAAGAAATTTGTCTAATTCAGTCAACGAAATTTGACAATCATTCAGACGTGTTGCGTCTAATATGAATTCTTTTAGCTCCTTGGAAAAGAAAAATTCAAATAGTTCAGTTGACGAGGATGACCGAATTTTTTTTGCAACGCTATCAGGTATAAAAGTTTCATTTTTATACTGAGGATCATACTTCTGTTCACCATCAACCCATTCAAAAATATGATCTGGCTCCAACTTCGATTGATTTGAAGTATAGTTTTCTCGAATCGTCTGGTATGAATTTTGCGGTAAATCGGCACATTCATTCTTAAGCGAATTTTCTAGCTCTTCATGAATAGCATCATCATCTGAATCAGATTCACAATCAGATTCGCCAGAATCATTCGAGTTTGGTAGCATTAGCACATCTAGGTGTTCGTCATGTTCTTCAACTTCGAAACTCTCGGCGTCATTTACAACTTTCTGCCGTTTCGACTTACGCTTTGTTGACATTTTTAAAATCGACCCAGTAATAAAAGAATGCTGGCGCAGTGCAGACAACCAGTGGTGCACGTGAATGTTGGCACAATGACGACAACTAGTGCTGCAAACGAATGCTGGCACAGTTACGACAACCTGAGCTGCACGCAAATGCTGACACAGTAACAACAACCAGTGGTAGAAGCAAATGCTAGCGCAGTAACAATAACAAGAGCTGCAAGCAACGCTGGCACAGTAACGACAACCAGTGGTGGAAGCAAATGCTTCGGCAGTAACAATAACCAGAGCTGCAAGCAATGCTGGCACAGTAACAATAACCAGAGCTGCAAGCAACGCTGACACAGTAACGACAACCAGTGGTTGAAGCAAATGCTGGCGCAGTAACAATAATCAGAGCTGCAAGCAACGCTGGCACAGTAACAATAACCAGAGCTGCAAGCAACGCTGACACAGTAACGACCCTTACAAAAAAAGAGTATTAGAATGAGTATTGAATAATGAGTACTGCAGTGAGTATTGCAATGAGTACTGCAATGAGTATTGAAAATTCCAGTACTTTTTTCGCCCAACATTGTTGAAAATATAATATGTTGCGCACTAAGTTTCTACGGCTTCTACGTCTGCGCACTACTTTTTTTGTTGTAAACTAAATATACAGAAATACATGGAACGCAAAATCACAATTTCATTATAATTTTAAAAAAAATTGTTTACTGTACTTAAAAAATACATGTGGCGAAAAAAGTACTGGAATTTCCAATACTCATTGCAGTACTCATTGCAGTACTCATGCAGTACTCATTGCAATACTCATTGCAATACTCACTGCAGTACTCATTATTCAATACTCATTCTAATACTCCTTTTTTGTAAGGGGACAACCAGTGGTAGAAGCAAATGCTGGCGCAGTAACAATAATCAGAGCTGCAAGCAACGCTGGCACAGTAAGGACAACCAGTGGTGGAAGCAAATGCTGGCTCAGTAACAATAGCCAGAGCTGCAAGCAAATTCTGGCACAATGCCAACAAGCAGTACAGCAGTAATAACTGCATGCCATTGCATTTTCTGCAAAACTAGTAATGCGCCGACTTCGAAATGCCAGATCTTAGCGGAAACAACAAGCGCAAAACCGTCTTAGTTGTGAGCATAGTTAAAAGTTATACAGCACCACAGCAAATAAATCAGCGTCAAATAAACAAAAATAACCAAAAAAAATAATAAGACTTAAAAAATTTGCCAACTCCATTTTGAATTTTTAAAAACTGACATCATATTCGTAATCAGCGACCCCAAAAACCCCTGAGTGGAGAGTTTCAAGTGAATCCAAAATTTTTTTAAAAACTCGTCCGCCATATTGGATCCGCCATTTTGAATTTTTGACAACTGACATCATATTCGTAATCAGCGACCCCAAAAACCCCTGAGTGGAGAGTTTCAAGTGAATCCAAAATTTTTTTAAAAATTCGTCCGCCATATTGGATCCGCCATTTTGAATTTTTAAAAACTGACATCATATTCGTAATCAGCGACCCCAAAAACCCCTGAGTGGAGAGTTTCAAGTGAATCCAAAAATTTTTTAAAAATTCGTCCGCCATATTGGATCCGCCATTTTGAATTTTTAAAAACTGACATCATATTCGTAATCAGCGACCCCAAAAACCCCTGAGTGGAGAGTTTCAAGTGAATCCAAAATTTTTTTAAAAATTCGTCCGCCATATTGGATCAGCCATTTTGAATTTTTAAAAACTGACATCATATTCGTAATCAGCGACCCCAAAAACCCCCGTATAAAGAGTTTTAGGCGATTTCAGTCACATGAAAAAGTTGGAGCACCCTGTTTCATATCTGAGCCATTTTTTTAGTTTTAGCCGCCATATTGGCGTCCGCCATTTTGAAAAAGAAATTTTTTTGCTTCAGGGTCTTATAGCTGGGGGTCCATGGACGCGATATTTTGAGCTTTTGAGAGCATCTACTTGCTTTTTTCCGGTGAAAATATGTCTAAAATGAAAATTTTTTCTCAAAAAATCGTGTTTTTTTGCAAAAAATTGTTTATAACTTTTTAACGATTTGTTATAAACAAATTTTAACTTCAGGATCTAAAAGAGGAGTAAATTTTACGTTAAAAATGATAAGTGCTAATTTTTTTGTAGGCATTTTTTTTAAAAGGGAGGTCCTCAAAGTCAACAGAAATTTTTCGTCCGTCTGGGCGTTAATGGGTTAAGGTATTTCTGCAATGGGCAGTCCCTGCCAAAAGTTAGTATTTTAGTTAATAGCGATTATTAATTAATATAATTTATTTCTTAACTTATTATTGACCATGAATAGTTGATCAGATATCGGCCAATAGTTTTTTAATAAGAATGTTTAAAAAATTAACAAAAGTTGCTAAATTTTCACCGTTTTTTTAAAGATACCTTTTTCACAAGTCTATATCTTTTCTTACCATTTTTTAAAAAATAGTACAATTTAAGTAAATAATAGCTTATTTTCTTGAGAAAAACAAACTCTACAACTTCACCCCGTCAGATTTTTGGAAAAGTGGATAATTTTTTAAATACAGCAATTTGTTTATAAATATATTTCTAAATTTTTCTAAATATTTCTAAACAAATTGTTGTATTTAAAAAGTTATCCACTTTTTCAAAAATCTGACGAAGTGAAATTGTAGAGTTTGTTTTTCTCAAGAAAATAAGCTATTATTATTTACCTAAATTGTACCATTTTTTAAAAAATGGTAAGAAAAGATACAGACTTCGGAAAAAGATCTTTAAAAAACGTTGAAAATTCAGCAACTTTTGTTAATTTTTGTAACATTCTTATTAAAAAACTATTGGCCGATATCTGCTTAACTATTCATGGTCAAAATTATATTAATTCATAATTGTTATTAACTGAAATACTAACTTTTGGCAGAGACTGTCCATCGGAGAAATACCTTAACGTAAAGTGCATTTTTAATATTTATCTATCTCATTCACTGAAAAAATTTTCCCATGGTTAATAATTCATATGCGTAGTGTCTTGGAGAGTAGAAAAAGAAAACAATAGTTTGTTTTCTAAAACTATTGTTATAAAAAATAATGTAAACAAATTCTTAATTTCAAGACGTAAACGTAGAAAAATTCTCGATTTACTAAATTGTTCCTTTATTATGCAAATTAATGTATTGTGGTAAAAAAATTAATTTACTAACAAAATTTTTTTTTTTTTAAACAATTTATGTAAACCAATGCACTACTTGGTCATTTATAAGCTATAACTTTTGACGTTTTCTCGTAATTTTGATTAGAACATACAAAGTGAACGTTCATTCTATAAAATTTAATTTTCCAGTAAATTTACCTTTTTTTATAAACAACGAAACTAAAATATCATTTTTGTGCCAAAAAGTCATGTTTTTTAATATTATGCCTAGATTTTTCAAACAAAAGTTTGTTATTAAGAAAATTGTTTTGCAATAAATATCCATTTTTTAATAACAATTTATATAAAAAAACGCTATATCTGGACATTCATAAGGTAAAACTTTTTGCATTTTCTGGTAATTTTGATTAGAGCGTACAAAGTAGAACATGCAGATTCTTTCAGTAAAAATTTCGTTTGCAATTGATTTAGGTTCTTTTAAAAACAATTATGTAAAGAAATAAAGTAAAATGACATTTTAATAGATAAATTTTTCTATTAGATACGTGCTTAAGAATACTACATTTGTTTGTAGTAATTGTTTAATAAAATGAGACATAATTGATACAAAATAAATTTTACTTCATAAAAAAGTTCACTAGTCAAAAATATAATATATACAATTTTGCAAACAAATAAAGTAAAATAACATTTTAATAGATAAATTTATAGATACATGCTTAAGGGCATGTGATGATAATGCAAAATTTGTTCGTAAACTTTCTTCTAAAGTACTAAATGTTTTGACACCAAACTTTGTAGAATTACTCAAAATACAATTAGGAAGGTCTCTCTGACCCAATTTTGTTTAATTTTTGTCTTTAAATTAATTATTTTTCAAATTCACTAACTTTTCAAAATTTTCCAAAATTTGTGAAATAGAAAAGAAAATCAGTTTAAAAACAGAAATGAAATAAAATTGGGTCAGGGAGACCTTCTTAATCGTATTTTGAGTAATTCTACAAAGTTTGGTGTCAAAACATTTAGTACTTTTAAAGAAAGTTTACGAACAAATTTTGCATTATCATCACATGCCCTTAAGAATACTATATTTGTTTGTAGTAATTGTTTAATTAAAACAAGAGACAAAATTATAACAAACTAAATTTTTCTTCATAAAAAAGTTCACTATTCAAAAATATAAGGATAATATATGCGATAAAAAATTTTTTTAACCCATAACTTTATTTGTTTATAAAAAATTGTTTATAAAAGAACATAAATTTATTGCAAATGAAATACTTACTGAAAAAATTCTTTTGTTCTATTTTGTATGTTCTACTCAAAATTACCAGAAAATAATACAAAAAGTTTAATCTTATAAATGTTCAAATAGAGCATTTTTTTAGATAGATTGTTTATAAAAAAGGGACATTTATTGATAAACAAATTTTTAATTTGCCAAACTTTACTTTGACCAATCTAAGCATAATACAAAGAAACGCAATTTCTTTGTTACAAAAATGATATTTTAGTTTAATTTGTTTATGTAAATTATTTACAAAAAATATAAATTTATTGTAGAAATATTAAGTATTAAGCATGGAAAAATTTTTTTCAGTGAATGAGATAGACACATGTTAAAAATCTCAAATTTTTTACACTTTACGTTAAAGTAAATTGTTTATGGTAAACAAATTTAAAAATCTACTTTCACAGATCTCCAAAAAATTTAATTGTGAACATTTTAAAAAGAAAATTTTTTGAAATGGGTTGAGTATTGCATTCGGGAAATCAGTTTGAACCCTACTTTTTGATTCTATTCCCACTTTGCTGCGTCTGCGCAGAAGTTCGTCGCTATGTCAGTTTTTTGAAACTGACAAATAACGCTACCTGAGTGTCAAACTTAAACTTAACTTAATTCTTAAACTTTGCACACAACAAAAACATCGAAAAATATTTGACACGTATTTTTTACATCGGTCTGTTTTGCATTTTAATGGAAGAATACGCCCTTTTACAATTTAGGGGATGAAATTAGTATCCTAGAAAAACTTGTTGGATTCCCTTTAAATTCATTACTCGAGTTTTTTTGGATCGCTGATTGTACAAATATGATATCGGTTTTTCAAAATTCAAAATGGTGGATTCAATATGACAGACGAAAAATTTGAAAACCAATCAGATTTGCTCGAATCTTGTTACTCGGGGGTTTTTGGGTCTGTTTATCCTATTGGATCCGCCATTTTGAATGTTGAAAACCTAAATCATATTCGCAATCAACGACCCCAAAACCGTCATGAATTATTCAAGCGAATCCAACAAGTTTTTTCTGAGATGCAGATTTCATCCCCTAAATTAAAAAAGTGTGTTTTTTACCCTTAAATTGCAAAACGGATCGATGTGAAAAAATACGTGTCAAATAGTTTTTGATGTTTTAATTGTGTGCCAAGTTTCAGGGAAATTGGTCATCGACACTTGGGTATAGTGTTACTTATGACCCTCCTACAAGAAATCGATTGGATTTGATTAAAAACAATAGAAAAAAAACTTTAATTGGCTTTAATCGTGTTTCTTAATCGTGTATTCCCGATTGAACACGATTAGATAAAATCAGCCCCGCAATCGTTCCGAATTGTTTTCTATCGATAATGGTTTAATGCAGTGGCAGCACTATCTAGGCGGTAATTTTTAAATTGTAAAGCCTGATCTCTATAAATGCAGAATCAATTTTGTTGTTTTTAAATTGTAATAAATAAAATAAATTGTAAAATTTTAATTTATTAAAACTAGAAGAGCAAAACAGATAGGCAACTCATAATGGTTTTTGTAAAAGACAACCGACAAAATAATTGAAAATTGCTGAAAAAATTAATAGTTGAAGGAAATAGTTGAAAAATTGTGAGAATAATTAAAAAATTAAAGAAAATACAATGAAAAATGACAAAAATATTTGACAATTGAAAAAAAAAAAAAATTGAGGCAAGAAATTGAAAATTTAAGAAGTAAATTGTAAATTGAAGAATTAAATGAAATTTGGAGAAAATAATGGATAATTGAAAAAAAATTGCAAAAGGACGAAAGTAATTGACAATTGAAAACAAAATTCAATAACTGGGTAATTACTCAGTTAAAGAAAATAGTTCTAAAAATTAAACAATAAATATTAAATTCAAACAAAATTGTTAAAAATTATAGGATTAAATGTTGGAAATAATTGCAAATTAAATAACTGGATTGGAAATCGAAAAAAATAATTGACATTCAAGAGAAAAATAATAATTGAAAATTGAAAAATTTGTAGGAAAGAATTGAAAATTGCTGAAAAAAATTAATAGTTAAAGGAAATGGTTAAAAAATGATGAGAATAATTGTAAAATTGAAGAAAATATCTGAAAACTGACGAAAATAATTGAGAATTAAAACCAAAATTTAAAAATGGCTACTTAATTACACAATTAAATAGAATAGTTTAAAAAATTAAACTATAAATATTACATTTACACAAAATTGTTAAAAATTGTAGGAATAAATGTTAGAAATAAATGCAAATTGAACAACTGGATTGAAAATAGAAAAAATAATTGACATTGAAGAAAAAAAAAAAAAAATGATGAAATAAATTTAATATTTAAGAATTTAATTAATATTTGAAAAAATAATTGATAATCAAAAAGAAATTACAAAATGACGAAAATAATTGATAATTGAAAACAAAATTCGAGAAATGACTAGATTATTAGACAACTGAAAAAAATAATTGAAATTGAAGAAAATAATAAAAAAAAAGTCAAAGAATAATTATAAAACTTTATGTTAATTGAAAATTGAAAAAATTGTAGGAAATAATTGAAACTTGCTAAAAATAATAAATAGTTGAAGGAAATAGTTGAAAAATGACGAGAAAAATTGATAAATTAAAGAAAATAAGTGAAAAATAACGAAAATAATTGTCATTTCAAAACAAATATTGAAAAATGACTCAATTAACAATTAATTAATAATTTTCAGTCAACTGAAAAATATGATTGAAAAAATTTAGCAAGAAATATTAAATTTAAAGAAAATAATTGCAAAATGAAGAATGGAAGTGGAATTTAAATATATTCAAAAATTGAAAAAGAGTAATTGAAAAAAGCCGAAAATTAATTAATATATTAAAAAACAATTGAAAACTGAAGAATAAAATTAAAAAAATATCGATAAAATATCGACTCTAGGTATTATAGTAATAAATTATATATTGATTAGACATTAATTTTATGAATTAAAGAAAATAAAACATTAATGTTATACATTTATACAATTTAATAAAAAGTAGATTTTTAATTGAAAAGACAATGAGAAAAAATATGTTTGAATCAAACATTACTTTTATATAAATTCTTCACAGTTTGAGGTTATTCCAAGTGTCAATTTAAAAACTGTGAAACATTGAAGAAAATTACACATTTCATTAATTGTACACAATTGTGGAAGTGTAGGACTTAGAATAAGTTAAATTAAGAAGAAAAATATACAAAAAAGACAATATATTTTTATAGTAAATTCACTTGTACACAAAAGTTTTAATCACTTCAGATATACCTCAATTTTCTTATAAAATTATAACACTACCACTTTTTAATAATCACTTTAATGAGAACAGGGCCACTGTCACAATCACTTTCTCCCAAAAAATTAATAAGCATCATGGATTATTACTGAAAACCACGAGCACATATTCTACCGGAAAATAAGTAAACAACTAACGTTAGGCTAGAAAAGTGACGCCATATTGAATCTCCCGATAGGAAACGATTGGAAACGATTAACAGAGTTTAACACCAATTAGCGACAATTAAAAACAATTAAAAAATTTCTAACTTTGAATTGTTGCAAATTGTGGTCAATCGATTTCTTCTAGGAGGGGAGTCATGAGTTTGTAACATGCATATGTTACAACTCATATTCGGAGGACGAATTTAACAAGATACTAATTTTTACTTTTCCGACTCCATTTGCTAATGATTCTAAATTTTTGACGTTTACTCATTTTAAAGTAAAATTATTTGAATATATGTGTATTAGTAAAAGCCTCTGAATCTTCGTAAAAGGTTGAAATTAACACTTCATTATTCGGATTCAAATGTGATGTGATTTGGTGACGTGTTCAAAATCCCGTTGCAAATAGAACGCCATCGATCTTCTTTGCTCAATTTTCCCATTTTCTGTAATTCTTCCTATTTTGGAAATGGCGCCGAGTTTTTGTATGCAGTGCGCTTGGTTCGTGCCGGGAATACGTGAAACCCCTCTACAATGGAGTCATCAATCATTTCGCATGAGAGTAGCTCGATTGCCAACTGCAAGGGCCTTGCAGGCAACGGGAATGAATGCGGACGTAATCTAATACATTTACAAACACAACGAATACTATCCCATATGGTAACACTCTTATTTCGCGTAATTCACATTTCACCGCGCAGCTCTGCTCCAGATTCTCACTATCATCCCTCCAAATATGTATCTTTAACGATTTATCAGTATTATCGCATTCTTTATTCTAACTATGTACACAATATTGTTTCACAAAAATAAAAACAATAGTAAAAACATTTAATATGCAAGAATTTTTTGCAATTTAATATGAAGAAAAATTAACGAAGAATGGTACACGGAAAAAAATTCTTTGTAATTCACAGAAACTTTTGTACCATCTACAAATTGAGATTATATTTTCCACAAACAGCTGAGTTTGTGCCATACACAAACTAGTTTCTATGGAATACACAAAACAGTTTGTAGAATATACAAAGTAGTTTGTGCAATACACAAACCATTTTGTGGAATACACAAACTAGTTTGTAGAATACACAAATCAGTTTGTGGAATGCACAAATCAGTTTGTAAAATAGACAAATTAGTTTGTGGAACACACAAATCAATTATTCACAATTATTCATTTTGTAAAAACTATCATTGCTCACACTTACACTGAAAAATATTACATGAAAATATGAGTTTCCTATTTTAAAAATCAAAATAATGCATTTGAACCAACTTTTTTTCCGATTATGTGTACCATTCCTCGTTAAGTTTCCAAATCGAAATTGTACTGTCTATTGTGACCCTGAAGGGTATGTGATGAAGTATGACGTCACTGGTATAAGAAAAAGTTTATCCGCAACTTTTCTCTTAAAATATTGAATATTTTGACATGAAACTTGGTACAATTCCATAAAATGTCATGAGGAAGGTATCTCTGACCCAAATTTGTTTAAATTTTGGCCCAAAATTAATTATGGAAAATTTTCGAAAAATAGCAAATTTTTAAAAAATAATTTTCAGTACAAATTCAAACAAAGTCGGAATAGAGAGACCTACTTAATGAGACTTTAAGCAATTCTACAAAGTTTAGTGTCAAAATATTTAGTATTTTAAAAGAAATTTTACGGACAAATTTTGCCTGTATCATTCACTATCACATGCCCTTAAGTATTGAAATCAGTTTTTCTATTTATATCTATTCTTCAAGTATAGAACTATTTTTGCTTCAAAAAATTTTTTATTATTTTGATTCAATCACTCAATATTATTCTATTCTATTGCATTGACATTCTTACGTCCACAAAATTTTTAAAGTTCTGATGAGGACAGCATTGTCTGTCGAAATTTTAGAAGTTTTTTTCAACTTCTCATTATTGACTGACTCAGTGAATTCGAAAAATTCTTTTACATACATTATACATGAATTATTAATACCGAATGATAATTTCTTTAATGCAAACAAAATTATTATTATTAATTATGTTCGTTATCATTAAATTATTTCGATTTTTTAATAGTTATTAAAATATTTATGTTTGATTTAGAAGGTTTTGAGAAGCATTAGAATTTGATTGTTTGGTGTTATTGGAAGATACATCTTTACACCTATACATATAAAAGTAACATGAGTATAGTCTCAGACTCATTTATCTTAAAATAATCAATTTTTTAAAACTTTTCTTTTATACAAGATTTAGATATTCTTGTAATTTTTGTTAATGCAATTTGTATCATTTGTCACAGTAAAATCTGTTTAGTCTGCAAAAGTGTTAATGACATATTAGATTTCGATTTAAATAAGTCAGCAGCATAAATAAATTTTTAAAACTTAATAAAATAAAAAAAAAATTATTTATTGGAAGTTATTATTTGTTAAATAATAAATATTTAATACAAAGGTATATTAAATTTAATATAATTACATTTTAAATTGAATTTCATGTACACATATATTAAGATCAATACATAATTTTTTAACAGTGAAGTTGACAGATGACAATAAAAGTATTTGTTTACAAAAATAAACAATTGCAATTTTAAAAATGTCATAACTCCAAGAAATATAGAAAAAAATATTTTTAACCGTAACTTTTCAATTTTTGGTTTTTATTTTTTGGATGAAAAATAGTTAATATTTAAAATTTTGAATATAAATTATTACATACATTTTTTAACACATCTAAAGAGAAATGTATGGAATAAATAAATTTTCCACCCTAATAGTAAGGTTTGTATTTCGTATTAAAATTACTAAACTCTATTAAATATAAAAAAACATTTCGAAATATGACTAATAATAATTATAATACAAGGTAATATCGAAAGTTATTGTGGGAAATAAAATAATAGAGGTGACATTAAATTTAGCTAATAATGTTAAGAGTGTAACTGTTTCTGGTCAATGCACGATGACTCTGCACATCTCGACTTGTCGGTTTACAAAACCTAACTCACGACATTCATTCTCTGCAGAGATCTTATCAAAGTAGGTATTGAATAAATATAATTAGCTGTTGGCATTAGCAACGTACGCTCATCAAGTTTATACATTTATAGTGTAAAAGCGAAGGGAACTAGTTTGATTAAAATCTCTCTTTTTTTAATAAAGTAATAAAATCTCCAGCTGTAATAACTTTATCGAGTGAATAACGTGAGAGTACTGAAACCTTTCCTCAAATATAACAAGAAAACTTTAATACAATTTTTTTACGTAATAAGTATATTGTTACTTATTTTCTAGGATAAACAAAGTTTTATAACGGTCATAACTTTTTCGTACTTAATAATATTTTTATATTTTGAACAGGATAATTATAATAATCAATAGAGCTATATAAATTATAATATAAGTATAATAATTAATTTAATAATAATAAGATATTATAATCATATAAAATAATGATAAAAAGTAAATTAAATAATTGTAAAACAGTGAAATACGCATTGTTGTTAATAAAAGTGAAAAAAAATATAGTAATAGAAAAATAAATAAATATTTAAATGAAAATAATAATTTGTCACTAATAATGTCCTTGAAGAATTAAAATAGGACTTACTCATAAGAATCGTTTATTTTGAGCTTTGAGAAGAATTATTGAAATTTTTTACCAACACTCACAGATTTTACATTTGATCTACAATCTTATCTCTCGGATTGATGACAACCCAATCGAGTTGTTCACGAGTTACATTTACATGGGAACTCCACCAGGTTTTATGTTAGGATGTCATAAGAATTTCCTTCTACCTCAGCAACTCGTCTGAGAACCAAATAGTTCAACTTTACTAATTCTAATCGGTTGAGTCGAATAAAGTAATTAATTAAACTAAATATTCAAAACATAAATATATACTTCTGTATAAACGCGCAGAAAAAACCTTATTTTCGAATCCGGAAATGTACACAAAATATATGAATTTTAATTTTATATTGGTAACCTAATTTTTTATTGATTCAAAATTAATTTAGAAAAAAAGCTAACAACACTAGTTTACAAAAAAAAAAAAATTTTATGTACATTCAATGTCACTATTTTTTTCTTATGTACTAAGCTTCTCGTTACTTAAAAATAACATTAAGAAATTTTTCTATGAATAGGTTTCCGAAATATGAATTTTTAAAATTTTTTTACGTTTTTTTCGGGGGTGATTTCACGTTTTAGGCCGTATCTCGAGTTACAGAAGTCCGCTTGAGTTTTTCTAAGTGTCAAATTAAAGGTAATCAAATTCCAAACAATCGCTTTTAACATTATTTTTTAATCGGTTAAATATTTTAAGTGACATAGTCAAAAAAAAATAGAAAATTTGAGTTTTTGGCCCAAAATCTGAAAAACAAATTCATTCTACCGCCATGCAAAAATAGAAAACGTCAAATTATGTCCAGTTTTAAATTTTTTACATATATGGCTCACTTTTAGGAAGAAAAAAATGTATGGATGAAAAAAATCTATGTGTAATTATTGAAGTTATAAGCCAGGGTACTGAAATTCTCGTTTTACGCCATTTCGGTATTTTACCTCCTTTTATAGTGATTATGTTGATTAATTTAATGAATACAATATCTAATTAGAAAATGGACTTTTTTCACAGATTTCAAATAATTTTCAGTACTTTACTAATTCAAATTTGACTGAAAAATTTTTTGGAGTTTTTGACAAAAATTTCTGAAGAGGCATAAATTGATTAAAATCTGCTTTTTTGACAAGTTGAATCAGATGCGCAGAGATTCAATTTTTGGTGAATTTTGTTCGTTAATAGATGAAAAAGTTCCAAATTAGATACAGAAATATGAAAAATAAATGATATTTGACTGAAAATTTTTTTAGAGTTTTTGACAAAAATTTCTGGAGAGGCATAAATTGATTAAAATCTGCTTCTTTGACACGTTGCATCAGATGCGTAGTGGTTTAATTTTTGTTGAATTTTGTTCGTTAATAGATAAAAAAGTTTGAAATTAGATTTAGAAATATAGAAAATAAAAAATATTTGACTGGAAATTTTTTTGGAGTTTTTAACAAAAATTGAACCACTGCGCATCTGATTCAACTTGTCAAAAAAGCAAATTTTAATCAACTTATGCCTCTTCAGAAATTTTTGTCAAAAACTCCATAAAAATTTTCATTCAAATATCATTTATTTTTTATATTTCTATATCTAATTTGGAACTTTTTCATCTATTAACGAACAAAATTCACCAAAAATTGAATCTCTGCGCATCTGATTCAACTTGTCAAAAAAGCAGATTTTAATCAACTTATGCCTCTTCAGAAATTTTTGTCAAAAACTCCAAAAAATTTTTCAGTCAAATATTTTTTATTTTCTATATTTCTAAATCTAATTTCAAACTTTTTTATCTATTAACGAACAAAATTCAACAAAAATTAAACCACTGCGCATCTGATGCAACGTGTCAAAGAAGCAGATTTTAATCAATTTCTCTCCAGAAATTTTTGTCAAAAACTCCAAAAAATTTTTCAGTCAAATATAATTTATTTTTCTTATTTCTGTATCTAATTTGAAACTTTTTTATCTATTAACGAACAAAATTCAACCAAAATTGAACCTCTGTGCATCTGATTCAACTTGTCAAAAAAGCAGATTTTAATCAATTTATGCCTCTTCAGAAATTTTTGTCAAAAACTCCAAAAAATTTTTCAGTCAAATTTGAATTAGTAAAGCACTGAAAATTATTTGAAATCTGTGAAAAAAGTCCATTTTCTAATTAGATATTGTATTCATTAAATTAATCAACATAATCACTATAAAAGGAGGTAAAATACCGAAATGGCGTAAAACGAGAATTTCAGTACCCTGGCTTATAACTTCAATAATTACACATAGATTTTTTTCATCCATACATTTTTTTCTTCCTAAAAGTGAGCCATATATGTAAAAAATTAAAACTGGACATAATTTGACGTTTTCTATTTTTGCATGGCGGTAGAATGAATTTGTTTTTCAGATTTTGGGCCAAAAACTCAAATTTTCTATTTTTTTTTTGACTATATCACTTAAAATATTTAACCGATTAAAAAATAATGTTAAAAGCGATTGTTTGGAATTTGATTACCTTTAATTTGACACTTAGAAAAACTCAAGCGGACTTCTGTAACTCGAGATACGGCCTAAAACGTGAAGTCACCTCCGAAAAAAACGTAAAAAAATTAAAGAAATTCATATTTCGGAAACCTATCCATAGAAAAATTTCTTAATGTCATTTTTAAGTTTAGAGAACCATAGTACATAAAAAAAATAGTGTCATTAAATGTACATTTTGTCTGTAAACTAGTGCAATTATTATTACTACTATCAAAAATTCGGATAATTTTAATTGATTGACAATTTAAAATTGGAGAAATTTACATGTACAATTTTTTAAATTTAACGTTTTTAAACAAAGAGCACTTTTGACACGTGTTTTTCTCCGTTACTATTGGAAAGCTTTTTCCTGAATTTTTTAGACCTGTAGTAAAAAATAATGTATTTGCAACGAAAGTAAATAAAAAATTGAATTTAAGCCTAAAAATTACGTTTCTCAAAACCGAAGTAATGGATTTTCGATTTTTTTCTTTTAACGCAGTTACTAATTGATAAATAAAATTTTCCTATAAGTCTAAAAGTGGCGCTTTTTTTAACGATTAAATATATTTATAATTATTCGTCGTTGCACAAAATTTAAAATTTAAATTTTTTGAATGAAACAACTTCAACCTAAAATTTGCTTTGTATTGTACTTCTTTTGTTTTGTGACTGTAGGTTAAATTTTTTAAAATATGAAAGTTACTAAATAAATGTTGATATCTTGAAAACCTAAAAGAACACAACTTTCAAACTTACGTAAAAAATCTATTTATTAATTAGTAACTGCGTCAAAGATAAAAAATGGAAAATCCATGACTTCGGTTTTGAGAAATGTCACTTTTTAGGCTTAAATTCAATTTTTATTTATTTTTATTGCAAATACACTATTTTTTACTACAGGTCTAAATAATTCAGAAAAAAACTTTCCAATAGTAACGGAGAAAAACACGTGTCAAAAGTGCTCTGTGTTTAAAAGCGTTAAATTAAGAAAATGTATAACTTCTGTAATTTTCATTCAATAGGAAAAAAAAAACTTTCCTTATTTTTCATATAGAATCAGAAAAAAATTATTTCAAGCAAAAAACAAATTTGAATCAAAATGTCACGTGGACACTATTTTTAAAGAATAAACACAATTTGGATTTCAGAAATTATTGTATACCTCTGATATTACTAGATCATTATCAACAACATTGATTATTATTTTATTAATTATCACCGTGACCTGCTCAAGGAGCAATTTTTAATCCAGAAAATCTCAATCAAAGGTCTTATCATTGATATATTAAGCGTAAAATAATGCGGCATAAATTGTCTTCAATCGCGGAAATAACAAAAAAACTCCAATTTTATCGAAAATGTTCAACTGATGTCTAAAGCATATATATGTATCATGTTCGATAAAGCCAAGAATGCAATGTTTATCGAAGATAGAGACTATCTTTGGAAAATAATGATTTTGATCTGTCGACAATTCTGTGAACACCACGAAAGATTGTATCATCCCGGAGTCGTGCTGGATGAACTTTCTATTTATTTACAAAACCCATGCGCACAAGTTAAAACTAAAAAAGTTTTTTATACCCGCAAGCATTTACAGTTTCAAAATTTTTTTTTTATATTAAATTAGGTATCTTTTATATTTATTACATCACTCTCAATGCATAAAAATTACATGTACGTGAAATTTAAAGCGCCTCATTCCGGAAAAATTTATCATTGTCTAAAAATATCAATGAGACGTTATCGATTGTAATTAATTTTGAGTGACAAGTAATTTTCATTGTTTACTGTTATTGTCAAAAACTTTTTTATAGATTCTGAATGTCTATATATGACAATTGTTTTGTTTTCTCAGAAACATTTAAATTTGAAGCTATAGTTTTTCATTGATTTTTTTATGTTTATTGGACTCTTGGATATGATGTTGGCCTTCAAAATTTATCAACAACATTTTTTCGAAAGAGATAAGTATAGTTTTACAGAAGAACTGAAAAAAATCTTGGTAGCCACTGATAATAATTCGGCTAAACATATTCGTCTGCATGGATTGACGGTTATGACGGATCTTCCTGTCGCGTGATAAGTACAATCATTCTTGACGAAAAGGGTAACGGGTTAAATGTAAAATTGTACAGGCAAGTCTTGTTTACGAACTAAACAGAATTACAGAACGGTACCAGCCACCCCTTGGCTCAACGCGTCCATTTATTAACACTTCATATCCCGCACGACGTGCTGGTAACGAGCCTGTCATAATTAACGTACTAACTTTATTACCAAAGACATATAGCTCCCATTCCCCTTACACTACAATATTTGTGCGTCATAAAGCCAATTATCTTCTTTTTTAAACCAAGGCTAATCATTAATTATTTTATTTAAAAACAAAATGGTACTTCATTACTTTTATCCATTTAACTTGGGGCTGTTTGGCGCAGGGGCTTTTCAAATGTGAAAAGTCGAATTAATTTCGCTCATTTCTCAAGTTAATATATACTTGATGAACTGTAACTTTGTACGTAGTTTCATTGTTATTGATTAATTATTGTGGATTGTAGGTCAAAAAAACTGATTTTACTTTAAATTGAATTTTTTCAATCCTTGGATTACTCCAAATAAACTGTTCTTAAAAAGGAACTATGGAATATTTTGGAACTTTCTTTTTTTAAATAAAAGATGAGATATGAAGCTAGGTTTATGTGCAATATAGTTTTTATAGCTATAAAATTATAAGAGTTAATTAAAAAAGAGTGAAAAATGCGCCAAATAGCCCCGGCCTCCCTTATATTAGGATTGAGAGTTTCATTTGTATAAGAGGTTAAGACACATTTTAATACTTTTTAAAACTTTTTTTTGGTTTTTAAAAACTTTGTTCTCTGATTCTTGATCATGATCTGATAACCAACCAACAGAATTCTTCAATGGAGAATGATGTCATGGATACTGTCAAAATTAAAAAAGATATACATCTGTAAAATATCATTGAAAAGAATAAACTAAATTAATTTTAATATTTATAAGATAGTTTTTAAAAATAACATCAAAGATTTCATTCTATTGTAAATCCTAAATTGACAATGACCTATTTTGAAATCTTCTGCAACCAAATTTAAAAAACTATTCTTATCAGACAATATATTCTATATTCAATTATAAAACATTTTGGTTAATAAGAAGGAATATATATCGCTTAAAATTGATTACTCGAGGGTTTTTGGGACCATTGATTACGAATCCGGTGTTAGTTTTTAAAAATACAAAATGTAGGATCCAATATGGCGGACGAAAAATTGAAAAATCCTTTAGATTCGCCTAAAATTGGTTACTTAGAGGTTTTTGGGGTCGCTGATTACGAATCTGATGTCAAAATTTAAAAATTCAAAATGGCGGATCCATTATGGCGGACGATATTTTGAAAATCGATCGGATTTGTTTGAAACCATCTGATTAAATATTTCACGTCCTTCAGCTATTAAAAGTATTTTAACGTTTCCCGTCACAAACACTGAATGGAAAAAAAAGAAAATAAAAGTGTTGACAAGGGTTCAATACAAATTTCACAAAACTTTTGTGAAAGTTGTAATGCTTATTGTTGTAAATATTGTTTTAAAAAATTCCACGAATATTAAATGACTGTCTTTGTTCCGCTTATATAAAAAATTTTAAAAATACAAAAAAAAATTACTCTTCATACTTTACGTTTATTTCCTCGTGGTTTGAGTTGGGCAACATTAAAATACTTTTAATGGCTAAAGGACGTAAAATATTCAATCAGATAGTTCTAAAAAAATCTCATCGATTTTCAAAACACCATCAGCCACCTTGGATCTGTCATTAAAATGTTGTTTAAACTTAACATCATATTGGGGATCAGCAAACCCAAGACATTCGAGTAACAAGTTTCAATCAACTTTGAACGATTTTCAAAATATCATCGGCCATTTTGGATCCGTCATTTTGATTATTGAAATTAAACATGAGATTTGTGATCAGCGACCCTAAGAACCTCCAAGTAACAATTTTTAAACAAATCCGATCAATTTTCAAAATATTGTCCGCCATATTTCATTCGTTATTTTAAATTTTTGAAACCTGACTTCAGATTCGTGATTGGAGAGTCAAAAAACATTTAGACACTAAGTGTCATGAAAATAAAATTTTTTTTTAAAGAAGCGTACACTGTGTGCTCATATTTTGGAAAAAAAATTTCCTTCGACGCCATTTTGGATCTGTAATCTTGAAATTTTTAAAAGTACGGTTCGTCACGTTCAAGCTTGGATATTACGGACGCGATATTTCAAGTTGAAATATTTTTCCGATTATTAAAAATATGAAAAAAAATCATTTTTTAACCAAAATTGTCAAAATTTCACCTTTTTTCAAAAAAGAGTCCATAACTTTCTGAAATTATTTTTTTTAATTTTGATAACAGATTCAGAAAGAACTATAAAAAATACGTCAGAAATGGTGATTTCTATAATTTTATAAACCTCCAAAAATAGAGAAAATTAACGTTGAAATTGAGTACAAAAAAGTGTCCGTCCCGTCCTTACAGGGTTAATCACATAAAACACAAATTCATAAATAGTCAAAATGTTGATTAAGGCGTTTATACATTTGTCCAAAATTTTATTTGATCGACTTTATATTTCATACAATTCTTAAAATGCAAAAATTTATTTTTCTAAAAAAAGCCGATTATTATTCTAAAACAAAGATTTTGGTACGAATTTCTAATTTCGGGCAAAGGAAAATTCTGTGTTTTAGAAATTGTATAAAATATAAATATCTGCAAATCAAAGTTCCGCCAAATGAATAAACGCCGCAATTAACATTCTGTTCTTCATAAATTTGGTTAATTTAATATTCTTTTAAATGAAAATTCTCATAATTTTACATTCACTAACATTTACTGACTACATAATTAAAATTACAACTAATGAATATAACAATCGAGCATCTAACGATTTTATAAATAAAAAAGTATATGCAAAAAATTGAAAAACTGTTAAATATGCAAAAATACTTCAATGTCAAAGCTGGGGTAATTCTTGACGTCAAAGGCTTTCTGAGACTAACCTTCTGCAAATGAATACCAACTATTCGGTGCAAGTCCTCAAAATCAGAAGGAGTCCTTGTCATTCTATAAAATTCGTCATGATCTCTTCTCATAAAGTATACAAAAAGATTATTCTATACACCGAACAAATTAAGCCCCTACGTTTTCGCCTCAATTTAAAATAGGTACTTTCGTATTATTAATAGCCACTGCACATTCAATAAACTCAATAGCATAAGCAAATCCATTTTAACAGAAAACGCTGTTATTCATATACATAACCTACTCTTCCACGTTTTGTTGACAAAATTTAATCACAATAGAACACTGGAATAACGGAATACGAACCAAGCGCGAAAACAGATTTATTTCTCACCTGGTTGACTCTCCCTGGCATGACCTCAGACCTACATGTAGAAACCTACATGTTTGCCTTAATGTCAGTACCTTATCTCCCTATTTTCGGACTCTCCTATAAAGCTAAAATATAATTTTGTCAATTTGGAAAATCCTAACTCGTTACAAGTGAAAAGATGTTTTCAGCGAAAAAAATGGTTCTTTGTTCAACTATCCTTGTGATTCATCGAAGTTGGAATTTCGGAAGTCATAGCCGCATTTTAAATCCAGCTGGAAGTTCTTCAACTCAAGAGGTTAGCCCATTGAACTGAAACAAAGTTTTGGGAATCCATTTTTAATAACAAACACAATCAAAGGGCCCGTATCATTTTCACACAACATTTTTCGTAACACATGTTTCATTATTTAACCTAAAAAAATGTTGTTTTGTTTACATAAACTTAAAAATCTTGATTTTAGTAGGACTACAAAATAACATTTATCTTCGAAGTACAATATAACAATCGTCACGAAAAATTTTATGTCAAATAGATACGGACCCCAATAAAATCAAAAATTAAATAAACAGTAATTAATTCTAAGGGAAATTCCCACTATAGAGCACAAAATAAATTAACAATCAAATTGAGGATTATTATCCAACTTGGTGGAAAAAAATGTTATTCTAGATCAAATGTCAAATTAAATGACAAAATTATCTTAAGATTATAAATAAAGCCAGAACTTAAAGGAAGAGTCGGAAAAAACCATTATTGTCAGAATAAATTATTATTTGATGTCAACAATGTCGATTACAGGTAGGTTGTCTTGAGTTGTACCAACCTAAAAACTAATAACTCGTGCGAACTCAAATGAATTTCTTAATAAGCCTTCTGCAGGGTCACAAATTTTTCCAAGGAAGGAACGTTTTGGAACGTGAAATATGTGTTGTGATGAGGTAAAAATTTACCTCGCACAATATTTTAAAATTAATTAAAAAAAAAAATTATAATACTTACCATTATATCATATAATAATTGATATAATAATAATAATAATATATACCCGAATGGGTTGCTTGGTGATTCCGTTACCAAACAGCTCAAAGATACTGGTCTACTTGGTTAAGTACTTCGATGACCATTACAGAACGTCGTGTCGGTATTCGATCGAGTTGGTAAGGGACTTAGGGTTCCTATTACGGAATATCACAGGATTTCTTAGCCGAGTAGGACAAGTATTTGAATGGCGTTTTGGGGGAGGGTTTTTGTTACCCCAATCGGGCGCTTCTTCAGGTGGCGGATAGGGGAAAGCCTCTCAGATATGGAGGGTACTGAGGAAATTGAAAATTCCGGGCAAACCAAGTCAAATAGGAATGGGCACCCGATATAATTGTTGACTCTGTGTAGGGATAACCTTACACATAGACTATTTTTGGTAACGACGACTGTAACGCGCAGTGCCACTCACAATAGGTCTCTCTCGGATGTAGACAGAGTTTAGTTGGGCTTGACAGTAGAATAGAACCCGACGCATAACGACCAGGGACAAGCTCGACTAAGGTTTAAATGCACAGACCAACTGTGGAGGGACCTTTTGTCAGGGGGGGCTTTAGGCAAAGTGTTCGGGAGTGGCGATATATGGGATAGAAAGAGATAGCACCATAGTGCTATCTCTCTCTCTCTTATACAAATATAAGATTCTCGGGGGGGGGGGGGGCGGTCGCCCCATTCGCCCCCCTGTAAAACCGCCACTGCCTTTTGTTGTGTTGGTAAAACAGATCTCCTAACAGAAGAGCATATATGCAGTGGTTACGTGCGCGATGGGTCAATATGCGGAAATGACGCGAAGCCTCAGTACCTAAGAGATTAAGTATCCTCCCTGAAAAAAAGAAGATATGAAGCTCTTCTTCCAGAATCCCTCAGAGAACATACAAGTTTTATTTGAAACACCAACGCCAACGGCCGAAGATGGAACCAAGGGATCGAGGGGAATCGAAAAAAATTCTCAGTTAAAATGTGTAATTGCATATCTAGAGTCAAATAGCCCAACAGCACTGTTCTTTATAATATCCTATCACGTTTGTTCCTCTAAAAAAGCAATCAGTAACGTTTCTGGCCACCGCGTAAGAACACAAACGGCAATGGACAGGAATATCTACAGAACAGTGAACAGAAAGCGCCATGAGCAAAGAAATCGCGTTCTTGCTTGCCTGCCAGGACGGAGGGAGAAGCAGATAAGACTTAGCAAATGAAGAATGGAAGAGGTTGTTTTGTTAAGGTATTACCGCAGTAAGTGGTTGAGACCCACACGAACAAGTGCGTAAATGTATTTTGTCCTCTCCTAAACTTGTTAAAAAAAATATATAAATTTATTGTTGAACTATAAAATTATGATAACACACAAGTCTGGAATCACTTCCAGGCTATTGTTCAGATAAATTTATACTCGTCGATTTGTGCCTTTATTATTTTAAGTTCACATTCCTAAATTCTAAAGATTATTTAAATTCAAATGTTATTTTGATTTATATTTGTGTTTATTTAGTAGAATTTAAAATTTTATTGAATAAATACCTGCCAACTTGTCGCACGAAACAATATTTGGTTTTTGTGCGGTAAACATTTAATGTGTATCACTCTTTTTTTTACACTCGCGAACACTGTTTGACTCCTACGTGGAATTTTCCACAATGCATCTAATCGTCGCGTCGTAGACGACAGTACTGGTCATCGTAAGATTGTCCTAGCACATGAGATTGGATGTAAGTCCCGTTCTTACAAGAGTGCAAGGATCAGAAAATCATGTCGCCGGTCGTGTTTATGAACTGTCAAAAGATTGGTGGAAGCCATTTTGATTTTGGAGCTAGACTCCAGCGCCGTCACCACTGTACCTGTTTTACGTTCCTAGGTCGACCTGTCTATCCGCTGGTAATGCTAAATAACTCTAAATATTTATATCATAAACAATTTTATTACATTTAAATGCACAAACCTAAATTTCTAAATAATCATAAAAAAACATTCTGTTCGTAATGGCACGATGACAAAGTAATTAATTTGGCCTTTTTTAAAAATTATAACATAATATAGATTTTAATTTCCTGTGATAAATTTAAGAAGAAAAAAAAACATATCAAATAAAGTTTTCAATTCTAAAAGAAAATTCAAAAAGATATTTATAGCTGTTTTATATTCATCCTGACGCGAGAACAAAAATTCAATTGTTTTTATAGACCATTTGTACAGTTGGATTCATATATGCCTTCTCGCGTTAATGCTTGTCTTACGCATGTGTTCACGTGTATAAGAGAAGCATTGACGCGAAAAGGCATATATGAATTCGACTATAAACAATATATTTTTAATTCGGAACAGAAGATTAGAAGATTTTTTCGAAAATAAGATTAATCTATAAATGAAGTAAGTAAGGTGTTAAAAAAGTAAATTGCAAGAAACAAAAAAAATATCAAAAATTATTTTATTTAATTTAACTAGTCTAACCAAAAGAAAAATGTGAACAAATTGTTATTAATCATCCAATTGTTACGCACCACGGTGAAAGGGACCTTAGCTTCAAAACATTTGATTTTGAATTTTTTTTATAAATCCATAGAATTTAAGTTCCCTTTTCACATACAGAAATCAAAACTTGTTTATGTCTATTAGTTTTTGTGTTATTAGCGATGAATCATAAGGATAACCTAACAATAACAAAGGCAAATTCAACTTCAAACGCCCGTCCTGTAAAATTCAAAACATTGTATTTTGATTTTTTATTATGAATCGATAGAATTTGAGTTGTTCTTTCACATACAGAATAAAAACTGTTTTACATCTGTTAGTTTTTGTGTAATTGATGATAAAACAGGCACAACCTAACGGTGACATAGGCAGGCTCAACTTCAAACGTTTGTCCTGTAAAATTAATTTCTTGTAGCTATGGTCGCTTTTACCGTGGAGCGTCACTATTATATTTTTTATTTACAAATTTTATAACTATTTTATAATATTTTAACTAACCTTTTGTTTATTGTAGTAGATATTTCACTCTTCCAAATGACTTTTTTCTTCTTTCACTAAACTTTACAGAATTTTAGACCTTCTTTTTGTTGTTTGCTTTTTAACTACATAGAAAAAAAACTATTTAAAATTTACTTAAGTTTTAAGTAATATTCACTTTTTCACCAAATTAAAAATTGCTGTGAAACCAGGTAATGTTTAATTTGCTTTCTAAGGAGAAAAAATTATCACTTTTCGAATCAAATTTGACGTTTTGTATTTAAAACGAAGATTTAAAGTAATTAAAGAAAATTAAATAATAAATTAATACATTAATTAATTCTCTAACATCTTTTAATTATACTTTCATTATTGAATCTTACAGAATATAATTAAAATTTGACTTCGAAGAGTTTGACACAAAATTTAATTTGACAACTCAGGATTTTAAATTTTTTAAATGGTTTTTTTATAACATTGAAATTTAAACTGTTTTAGTTTACAGACAGTAGTTATTTTACTACATTGGTAAAATTAAAATTAAAAAATTGAATACCGTTTAAATTATTCTGATTTTTATGAATTGTTATATCTTGAAGATTTATGGATAACGATTATATATATATATTAAATATGTCAATATTTATATCAGAATAATCCTTAAAAGTTATTATAATATTTACAAAAATATTATTAGAAGTATATAATACACAAATCAAGATAAAAGAAATTTTAAATTTGAAAACTATAAAAAAAATAATTTTAACCACTTTTTTTAAATTTACAGTTCTTTGTTAATACTAAATTAATTAATTAATATTTGTTTTTAATTATTAATTACATAAACATCTTCAGACTCAAACAGTTATGAATTAATAAAATTTACAAATATTGAAAGAATTAAATAACAATTAAATAACAAATAACTTCTGTTTAAAAAAAAATTTTCATTTTATCAAAGAACATTTAGAATACAAAATTCTAAAGGAAGCAGAAAATAATTTCAAAAGCTCTGACAATTTTTTATTTTAAAAGTGCCTTAGCTCTTTTTAAAACACCAATTTAACATTTTATCGAGCCCTGGTATCATTTTCTCAAAAAAATGTTCGTAGTTTATGTTATATTGTTCAACCTATGAAAATGTTACATTGTACTCCTACTAAAATGAAAGATTTTTAAGTTTTAATCATTTAATACTTGAACTTACTTCATTAATTGAGTCTTTTAATATTAATGTATTGTGTACTATTATTATTTAATTTATTTATTCTTAAAAATAGTGGGAAATTTATTTATTACTTTCAAAATGCAATATTCCTTTGCATTCAACTTTTTCTCCCTTCTCAGCAGTTGTAACATCATCTTCATGTTTGATACGAACTTCCAATTTGAAAGTTCCATCTGTGATAGAAACCACAATGAATTTCAAATTTCCAGATTGTTTTGTATTCCTATGTTTTGAAATAATAAATAATTGTTTTAATATACAAATGTTTTTAAAACAGAAACGAAATTTTGTTCCCACAGTAAAATTAAATGGTTAAAAAATTGTTTACTATCAGGATCTTCAAAATCGAAAATTGGTAGTTCAGAAACAACACTTTCTAATTGCTCCAATTTGTGGATTCTAAATCAATTAATAGTAGTATTTGATTGAATTACCAATTCAAAGTTTTCGGTTTGTTCTTTATTGAAAGTTTCCATAATTGGCTTTCATGTAACTCCGTCTGAATCAAAGATCTATTTAAAATAACATTTATAGATAGATCAATTACAATAAAACTCATGAAATTGCTTAAAGAGAAAAAACATTTTACTTGCAAAATTAGATTTAACATGGGGTAATATCCGTTTAATTTGATATTCTCACGCTTTTATTTGAACTTTCCAATCAATATGTGTTGTTCCGTTTTTGTGACGCTCCCTGCTTATAGAATTATTTCCATAATTCTATTATATATAATTGAATTTGTCTCAAATACTTAATTCTACAAATAGAAAAAACTTTCGCAAATAATACTCGCTTCATTTGAAAATTTTTTACATATTTCGCAAAGCCAAGTCTCGTTTTTTAATTTTATTTGAATTTTTTTTTAAAGTCTGATGCACAGTTTCCGTCATGTCAGGTTTTAACATTTCTAAATCAACGATTTTATTAAGTATTGAGTGCTTTATGTGTTCTACTGGTCGCATTTCAAGAACATTCTCTTTAATTAAGTAATCACTGTTTAGGACTGCTGTTAACTGATCTTTAGAAATTACCGAACTTAAAATAATGTCAACATTATTTTTTGGAAGTCTAAATGAAATAGGAAGTATTACTTGGCGATTTTTCATTAATCCAATCGCTACTGCAGTATGATGACACTAGCACCGCGAGTGTCGCTTTCCAAACCTAATTCCATTTCGCGTAGGTATATATTTTCCCAGATTGTGTTAAAGCCTTATTTTTGCCTTTAAAGCACAAATTTATGTTAATCTATATCTTAAGTTGTAATTATAACATAAAAAATATAGTAACCTTAACCATGCAAATGATTGATTAAAAGAGTACAATTTTTTAAGGTTATATTAACTACGAGCCTTTATAGAATTTCCATGGTTAAATGAACAGTTTTTGTTAGTTAACCTAGTACAGCAAAATTATTATAATTCAAATATTTTCTTACCTTCGACGAGTATGCTGTTAGCTTGAGTGTTTCCTGTTTTACGAAACACATAACACCCAATTTATTTGTTTACCCGAGAAATTGTACTATAAAAATATCATATCTTTATAGCCTTATTGAGAAATCTACCGCTATATGAAATTCAAGTGTTCTTGTTAGGAAGGCTTTAGGGAGATAAGAAATGGAGAAAAGATATACATATATTGAATTTTAGAGGATAGTCTGTATAGATAGCTGATGCACAAAACTGCTCATTACGAAGCTGAAATGGTTGTCGCGTATGTCCTCTATATCCGTACTACAGGTATCTACCTTATCTTTGGTGTCGGTTATGAGATGAGCGTGAATGGTGGGTGCCTACATTGCTTATTTCGATTAGTTAGTTAGGCACGGGGACCAATGAGAAGCAGGATGACACGGTCACTCAAACTGACAGGTACATGGCCTCGAAGCCGTGGATCTGACTCTGATATCGAGAGCTCATCTAACACAACCCTGGACGGTCAGCCTGTCGTCTCAGTCTCCACATTTCTTGTCCGCCTGCCAATATGCCTACCTGTCAACACACGCTGAATTCAATTAACTCAGCAACCAGCGCGATGCCTGTGTAATGACGCAAAAATCTAAGGCGCTATCTAAAACCGTCCTCTACTCAAAATCTCTGCATCTATGCATGACTTGGTCATTTCCTTTCTTGGGAATTTCTTGGAAGTAGACAATAATAAACAGAAGTTACAGGATGTGAGAAAAATTTTTTTTCACGGATCATGGTAAGCCTACTTTTCGAATTTGTGATCTGTAATAACAATCTCTCAAAAAGAAGAACAATTTTTCTTGCAATTTAGAATCGATACAAATTTCTCAAGATTAGATTGTCTACATTTTTACTTCAAAACTTTGAAACATAAAAATTGCGCGTAAAGAAATAAATTTAAAATAAATTAATTAAAAATTTTTGAATCTCGCCTAGAATAATCCCAAAAACTTTTTTTAAACTTTTCTTGGAAATTTCTCTTGGAAACTTTCTGCTTAATATTTCTTCATAATATCTCGGAAACTTTCCTGCAACTTCCCTTGGAACTTCCCCTGGAAATTTTCTAAAAAAAAACCCTTGGAAACATTCGTTGAAAAGTTTCTGGCAACATGTCTTGAAGATTTCCCAGAAATTAACCTTACCCTGGAAAGTTTCTGAAAATATCTCTTGGAAACTTTCCTGGGAAACGTCTCTGTAACTTTTTTTGGAAAGTTTCTAAAAACATCAAAAATTCCCAGAGACTTTTCTTTGAAAATAATCTTGGAAACTTCTCTGAAACAACCCTTGGAAAATTTCTGAAAACACTCTTTAGAAACTTACCAGCAATTTTAGAAATGTTCTTGCTTAGGAACTTCTTGAAAATTTCCCTTGGAAATTTTCTGGAAACTTTTCCAAATTTTTATGGAAACCTTCACAAGAACTTTCATTGTAAATTTGCCAAAAACTTTTTTAAAAATTTTTTGAAATTTATTCTTGAATTATTTTGAAAACTTTCCTGAAACTTTTCTGAAACTTACAGGAAACTTTCTTAAAACTTCCACTGGAAATTTTCTGACAACAGACCCTGTAAACTTTCTTGGCAACCTTCTCGGTAACTTTTTTTAAAAAGTTTCTGGAAATATCTCTTGAAATTTTTCGAGAAACTTTCCTTCAAAACTAACCTTAGACACTTCCCGGAAAATTTTCTGAAACCTCCCGAGACGAAAATTTGGGCCTACATTTTAGCCTACAAATTTAATGATTTCAAGAGTAAGTTTGAAAAGTTGGTTTCTAATGTAAGTTGAGCCTACTTTGGGCCTACAAGGTGTCAGTTACAATCAATTCTTCCACTTGTAGGCTCGAAATAGGCTCAAAGTATCTGATATTGTAGGTTTGTTAGGCCCAAAGTAGGCTCAAGATATGGAATATTGTAGGTTCGATAGGCTCAAAGTAGGCCCGTGGTACACCCAAATATACAATCTACTGTAGGCCCTGGGAGGCTCAATGTAGGCTCATGTAGGCCCGCAGTAAATCACTGATAAAAGATCAAAAAAATAATTCATGAAGATGTCACATCAAACCTGGCTATTGTTAACTATGTATACCTGAAACTGAAGGATTTCAGTTTTAATTGTGTTCTTACTTCTAAATACGTGGGCGGTACCGGGACGCAAGTGATGACTGCCCAAATACGCATACAAAGAAGCACTTAAAATTAATACAATATCGCACGACGCACACATACACACACACTATACATATAAACCTAACTTATACACTAAACGCAATACACAACGCTGTTAAGAATAGCTTATTTTGTTCTTATATACTAACCGAAAGAAATTTTCACAGCTTTTGAGAAAGTAACAAAAATAATTTTATGACGTGAAGGAGCAAAATTTTGCTAATATGCATATGAAATATAAATTTAGTTGTATCAGTTTATACATGGTCAATTTTTCAGAAAAAATCTGACTACGCGCTTCGCGCTCCGTCACATTCTCATCGCTCGCTTCGCGCGCTGGGCTCGCTTCGCGCGCTAGTTTCAGCGCGCCTCGGGTTCAATACATTTCAAATTATGCAGGCCGACTATTTACATGTTATTCTATATGAAAAATAAAAGAATACTTTTTTTTCGTTAAACATTATTTTAAACGAAGTTACGAGGACTTCAATTTTGAATGGTAAAACTCAAAAGAACCATTAAAAAAATGTATTTCACTTGTAATTTTTTTCCATTAATATAATCAAATTTTGATTATTGGATCTTTTTTAGGTGATATTTTCTTCTTCAAAATGCTGTTTGAAATTTTTAAGAGGCTTTAGAATTAACAAAATTATGGATGATTTTCCTTAAATAAATAAGGCCCATTTTCGCAAAAAACTCACCTTTTTTTTTTAATTTTGATCAAATTTTTCACAAATGAATTCTTATTTAAAGTTTGAGATTGTTAGTAAGCAAGTTTAAGAACAAATGAAATGCAATGAATTCAACTAAAGTAATTACTTTTATAACATCAATAATTAATGCACACTAACAAACTCAAATTTTTGTATAAAAAAGAATATTTCGAAAAATATAAAAAAATTCTCCTAGCTGACAGTATGGTTTTATCAGAAAATTTGCTTATGTTGATAAGAATTATAATCAAAATTTTAAAGAAAGGAAAGGTGGGGTTTTTGAGAAAATGAACCTTATTTATTTTTGGAAAATAATCTATAATTTTGTTAATTTTTACTTTTTAAAATTTTCAAATGGCATTTTGAAGAAGATCACCTAAAAGTTTTATTAAAAAACAGGCCATAATAGAAAAGTTGTTTATACTGACACTCTACTGCGCCGGTGGTCAATTCTTGATTAGTCAGTACTGGACCTATGCTGACAAGAAAATACTGAAGAACGGATTTTTAGCTTTAAAATGAAATTGCATGGGTGAGTGGGTGGGGGGATTAAATACACATTTTTTTCATGTCGAACAACTTAGGCTAGATCCGATTTAAAATAATTTTTCACTGTTACACAGTGTTATGTATGTATTTAATTACTTAATACATATTTTTAATTCAGATATAATTTTCAACATGTTACCCTGGCGAAAAGGCTAGATCGAAATCTGACAGACTTTGGTCAGGTTTTGGTCAAGTTTGGTTTGAAGCAAAAAATTGTAATTAGTTAGTGAAATCTGATGAAAATAATGAAAAATTATGCCAAATTAGTTTATATTTAATTGATTTGAGCAAAAAGAAAGAAAACTCAAATTCTATCGATTCATAATAAAAATTTAAAATCCAATGTTTTGCAGCTAAGGTCCCTTCCACCGCGGACCGACACATATTAAATCTTCATCAGAAAATATCGAAAAATGTTAAGCTTTTAGAAAATGCAGAGTACATTGAAAAACTTACTAGATTAATGTTTATAAAACTCGCGATTTAATTTTAGTAAACTGACTATCATACTAGGAAAAAACTGGAACACTATTATTATTTCATAGTTTGACTGTTAAAATATAAAATTCGTGGTTGAACTAAACCATGAATTTGAAACATTGAAACTAAACCACACTGCAAAAACAAATGTCAACAAATGTCTCAAATATGGGGACACAAGACACATATTGTGTCTCACTCTGAGACATATGTGTCTCAAAGTGTCTCATTTTGAGACATATTGTCCCAGCAATTTTTACAGTGCATGAAACATTTAATTTTTAGTAGTCCGTTGATTACAATTTTCTGCTAAAACGAAGAAAATTTTAGAGCGGAAGCACAATATTTCATCAAATCGCCGTAATATCACTGTAAAAACTAACGTCTCAAAACTAAACACATGAAGTGTTTCGTACTATTGAAATTGGGACACAAAACACCCTAAACGTTTTAAAAGTGAGGACAAAACGTTTCATTCTGAAACACTTGTTTTTACAGTGTATAGTTAACCTAACCTCAATGCTACCTTATTTATATCATTTATGCTTTTAAATGTATTGAATGAAGTAGAATTCTAAATTTTACGTATAACTTATACTACAACGCATATCTTAACCTAAAATACAGATAAAATAAAATAACATTCGCTTTAACCGAAGCAACGATTTTGACAATGGTGAAAATATTTGGAAATTTTCACAATTTGCATTTTTCATTGTTTCTCTTAAAGTTTTAAGAAAATTTTAAAGGTGTCCTGAATTCTGTGAATTCTATAATATCGTATATAAATTGTACGGAAAGATTATATACTTAAATAAACTTGCGTTCGTTTTCTGTCCCCGTAGTGTTTGCCAGGTATAAATGGACACCTTAAGTAGATATAAAGTTTATATAACTTTTGTGTAGGTTAGGAATAAAAAAAATTATAATTCTATTTCAACTTCGTTATAAATTTCATATTTGTAATCTTTGATTCATCACCTTTCTAATGATATAAAGTTTGCACTCGAAAGATAAAAAAATCCCTTAAATAATTTTAATGAATACTAATTACTAAATACATTTTAATTCAAATTTTCATTTTTTTTACGAATTTTATATCATTAAGATCGTGATGAAACATAGAATTCAAATACTCAATTTAAAATCTATTTTATTTAAAAGAAATTTTTTTTTATTTTGTTTAAAAAAACATTAACCCTAAGGACCACCCCTTGCCGAGAAGATCTTAAAGGATAGAATAAAGTATCTATATGTCATAAATAGACGTTTTTGACATAATATTTTTCACGAGAAAACATTGTAGGCTCAATAGGCCTAAACAAGGTTCAAAACTGTAGGCTCGAGAGGCCCAAAGGAGGTTCATTAATAAAATATTGAAAATTTTATTGCTTTAGTAGGTTCATCGGGTCCAAAATGACTTGAATATAGGCCCGTAAGGTCCAAATCGGGTCCAAAGAGGGTCATTCAGGCTCAAACTAGGCTCAAAATTACGTCTCGGGCTCGCTTTGAACCTTACCAAAAATTTTCGTTGGATATTTCCCGAAATATTTCTTGTAACTTTCATGGAACTTAATTCCCTTGGAATTTTCCTGGAAACATCCCTTGGAAACTTTCATAGAAACTTTGCTTGAAAACTTCTTTAAAATTTTCTGAAAACTTCCCTGAAGCGTACCAGAAACTTTCCTAAAATTTTTATGGAAATCTCTCCAAAAAATTTTTTTAAAACTTTCCTTGGAAACTTCTTTTGGAATCTTCCCTTAAATCATTCTAGAACCTTTCCTGGGAAACTTCTCTGTAACTTTTCTTAAAAATTTTCTGGAAACATTTCTTGAAAATTTCCCAAAAAACATTAAAGGGGTCTGCTGTAGTGTACCAACACATTATTTATATTTCATTTCATTTTTTTAATTAAAATAAATTTAACAATCTCTAGGACCAGTTACAGAGGATTTATCAGAGATCGTTTGAAAGTTTATTATATTTAGCATAAAATGTATTAAGGTCTCACCATTTTAATAAAGTACCTAAATAAAAAAAATATATTTTTTTAAAGTCAAGTGGTTACATATTTTTTAAAAAAGTGGTTAAAACGAGAAAACAAATAAATGTGAACGACAAATTCGAATTTATTTGCTCCGAAAATTTCCGAGAGAATGAGAATTTATTTTTAAAGAATTTGAAGCAAATACTGATTATTTTTAAGTGGATTTGGTCTAGAATTAAAACGTGGGATTTGTACTCAAATTGTAAAAGTGTCAAATCTCAACAAAAAAATTCATCCATTGGCATTAACTTGAACTTAAGAATTCAAAGTTGCAATTTACCAGAAAAATTCTTTCTTAGGATCTTCAAATCCAAGTGTACGGTCGAAATAAAAAAATTCAAAATGGCGACTAAGAACATTTTGAAGTAACCGAATCTGACTGTAAATTCTCGGGGGTTTCTGGGATTGATGATTTCGAATCATTGATGAAAATGTTAAAATTCAAAAATTCAAAATGGTGACTTCAAAATGTCGACCTTTTGGTTTCTTGGGGGTTGCTGAATCCAATTCTTTGACGCAATGTGAGAACTTAAAATGTCTGATCGAGGCTGTATCAATATTAATAAAAAAAATACTTTTTTTTCAGAAGTGAAGAAAATGTTTTACTGATTCGAATTACTATCATAAAAATTGGAATACAAAATATATAAAGTTTCTCACATCGTATTAAAAATACAAACCAAGTACATATTTTTCTAAAAGTGTTATTCATATTAAATTTATAGACATGTGCATAAATTTACATTTTTACTTTTAAAATTTGTCAAAATTAATTAAAATCATTATCCACTTTGCGTGGGTTGACAGACTCTGAACTCGTAGATTATTAAAATTTACAGTGATTTCAGTTGAAATTAATAGTATTATTATCTGGAAATAAACAATTTATAAAAAATCAACTTTTTGGATTTTTATGATAATAAAAAAAATAACATATGTGTAATTTTTAAAAAATTTACATTACTTAATGTAGCTTTATGTTAGACTTAAATATAATTTTAAATATGTAATTATTCATAAAACATCAATTTACGAGAGTGTTAGAAAATTAAATGTACACAACATCTTGTAAAACATTATTGCACGTTACCAGAAATGAGAAGAAATATATTTAATGAACTATGCGTGAGCAACTGCTACGCCTACAGAAACATGAAGTATCTGACAAATTGTCGAGGTACAACGTCATTATATAGGTATACATACTTTTTAGTAAGAACAGCTAAGCAGGTCGTATAGATGTCAAATCAATTCCTTAATCAGTGTGATGACTTCGAGCTTCGAACTGAACCGTCTTCGGATGCTAGTCAACGAAGTTAATTAATTCCTCTCAGAGTCTCATGAGAAAGTGCTCATGCCGCTGAATAGATAATGATCCGGTTTCGAAGGACTGTCACTTTTTATGCTTCGTATTTTTAGCTAATATTTAATTTATCAACATTCATAAATTTTTATATTCGAAAACATATTCGACTTCACTATGTAGACTTAAAAAAAATGATGATTCTCTTTTATCGTAAAATTATTTAATAAAAAAAGCAGTTTTCCAAAAGTGTGATTTATTTTATTGAATTGAAAGACATATTTGAGACCGACAGTTGGGAATTTTCTCTGTGATGAATTTAGGGGAATATTAAAAAAGTTAAGTGTTATATTTATTCCCGTGAATGCGTATCGGATTTTTTGTAGACTGCTCCAAGTTGATTCAGGTACATAGGGGCATCCCCTGGGATTCTTGAGGGCTTGGCCAGAGGTACCAACATGATCCTACACTTTGTGCGACCTCTCGTCGCGTCCCAGAGGATTCGTATTCCAAGTCACGCGTTTAATCCCGCAAAACATGCAGACATACCACATTTTGTCGAAAGCGAATCAAAAAATTCATTTTTCATTTTGTCGACAGCATTCGCCTTCATGTGCGGTATCCTTAAAAAAATGATTTAGGAAAGGTCAAAACATCAGATTCTTTATTGGAATGATACAGCAGTTTTTCAAAGCCTAAAATAATTAACCTGTTTCAGAATTTTTATAAAAATTCCTTTCACAAAACCTATTAATAATTTAGAGCTGCAGACTTAAATTTATTTTTAACTAATTATAACAAAATACCCTTCCCAGCAAGAAGGCCAACATTGAAAATAATTTAAAACCTTTACTATTTTGGAATCCCTTTTTTAACTGTACTTTTTAATTTGTCGATAGCAACCGAAAACACACAGAAAAATAATTGGTTGCATTAACCTGTGTATTGGTATAAAAATATTAATAAAGTTAAAATTATAATTTCTTCTTAATTTTCCTTAATTTTTGTCGCTTTATTTTTTTGAAAAATTAATTAAACTATTCGGCAGAGATGGCGGTTTTTAAAATTTACCGCAATAACATATTAATCTAGAATGAAAAATCCAAATGTATGAAATTAATTTTTAATTTACTAAAAACATTCAGATTTGACAAAAGAATTTTACAAGAAAATAATCCAGAAGTCAAAAGACAATGTTGAAGTAAACACAGGCCTCACATTGACAATGGAGAATATTTTAGAGGAAATAGGCGACTAAATATATAAAAATAAGGTACTTTTAGGGTACTTTAAAAAGTTAATGAAGAAAGATAAATAAGTTATATATCCTAATTAATTTTTAAGACCAAACCGTTTTTTAGTCCAAATTTTAAAAGAGTTACGATATTCCTTCTAATATATTATCTAATTATTAACTTTTATTGCAAAAAATATTTTATTTATAAATACGTAAATAAAACAATAAGACTGCACAGTTAGAATTGTGGGAGTACTTATTATGAAATTAAAAAAAAAACTTTAAACGAAAGAAGTATGGAAACTATTTTTTTTTATTTCTTAGAAGCTAAACAATCAAGGCCGTAGCCAGAAAAAATTTTCGGGACTAAAATTTAAAGGTATTTAAATTTGATCATATTGAAATACTGATAAATTTATGACTAGATTATTAGTGAATTAAATAATATTTGAAGAGATAAAATAAAAAAAGAGAAAAAGAAACAATATATATATTGCAAAATGGAAAAAAATCTTCAAAAACGAAAGTTCAACAAACTATGAAAAAATAAGACATTTTTTAAAAATAAGAAAAATGAACTACAAAATATAAAATTGTAAGAATAAAATAAGAAAATGTAAAAATTGTATAAACGGAATGACAAATTCCTTTACAATGAACAAAATTTAGAAAATTATTCACAAAATGAAGAAAATTTAAAAATGAATATGTAAATAAATTTAAAAAAGAGAAGAAACAAATTTTTCAACAGTTTAAACAACAAAAATATGTTTAAAAAATCATAAAATCTAAAAATTTTATAAAAGGGTAAATAAATTGCGAAAAAATAGACAAAATGTAAAGAAAATTAAATAAATTCACATGAAAAACGAGTTAATCTAAAAATAATTAGATAAGAGAAAAAATAAGAAAAAAATAAGAAATTATAAGAAAAAAATTAATTTTTTTGACAAAAAGATATATATTTCAAATTTCAAAGAAATAGAAATATGATTGATAAATTAGAAAATTTATTGTTAATAAGTCAAACAATGTTAAAACCAAATTATCAAGGAAGAAAAGAATTTATAATAAAGTTAGAAAATTTTCAACACATCGAAAATATTTAAATTAAGGAGGTTCTCTTCTTTGACATAACCTCAAACTAAAAAGATGACTGTTCCCAACAAATGAAACTATTATTAAAATTTATTTCACCAAATTTTAAAAAATCCAGTTGTACATTTTTCAGAAGAAATTAGGTTTAGCTAAAATTTGTTGTCAAATAATAAAGTATCTATTTAACATTTTATAGTTTTTCTTTAAATTTAATTTACAACTGTAATTTTCATCCAATTCTGATAAATAGTAGCTCATTTTTCACGTTGAAACATTCTTTACAATATTATTTGTTGTGTTTTGTTAAATAATATTTTGTTTAAAACTTATTAAACATATAAAATTTGTTCTTCACGTATTTTTAAACAGATATTATTTAAGAATATCTAACAAATAAAGTTGTAGAGATTATTTTAACGAAAAAAATAAGTAGTTGTCATAATTGGATAAAAATTGCAGTTGTTCATTAAATTTAAAGAAAAAACATGAAATGTTAAATAATTATTATTTGTCAAAATTTTTTTAGCTAGACCTAAGTTTTTCTGAACAATATACAACTGGATCTTTCAAAATTTTGTGAAATTAATTTTAATAATATTTTTATTTTGGGAGAAAAACTGCTTTTAAGTTTGTGGTTATGTAAATGGAGAGAACATCCTTAAATTAAATGAATCACAAAATAATTCAGTTTAAAATTTTAAATGTCAAAATTTTAAATAATTGTAATTTAAAAATTTGAATAAATTAAAGTTTGGTAACAAAAGTTTTTTAAAGTTTTTATTACAACTGAATTAAATTAAATTAAATTAAAATTATTAAAAATAAATTTAAAATTAAATTCACAGTTTTCATGAAAAATAGGGGATGTTGGGGACAAATTTTTAAAATAGGGGACTTGTAGGGACTAATTTCAACGTAGGGGACTTTTACGAGAAATTAGGCCTGTTAAGCCTGCTTAGACAAAATTCCATCATATTATAATACATTTTGCAATAATGACTTAATATTGAATTATTAATTACCATAAGATTCAAAATTAAGGAAAAGAATTAAATTTAGTCAAAAAATTGACCTTCCGTCACCATATTCTGTTTTGGTCCAGAAATTAAATTAACGTAAATCGGGAAGGGTCAGAATTTAATTTTAATTTATAGATTAATAATTTATTCAGAAAAATCGTCAAAATCGAATTACAATTACATAATTTAATTGCGAAAAAGTCCAAATGAAATCACGTTTTCTTAATTTATTCGGGGAATGGATCAAAATAACTTACATTTTAAAATTCAATCGGGAAAAGACTCAAAATACATTTGACAAACATTAAAGAATAAATCAAAAATAAAATTAATTTGATTCAGTAATGACAATAAAATTTCAATAAGGGAAATTAAGAAAATAGTTTATATCAAGGAGGACTGTAAGAAAATATCTTCCTTGACAACAGATTCAAAAATCAAAATTTGAATTAAAAGGTTTGTCGATGGCTATACGTCAGAAATATCACAAATCTGCATGTGGTTCCCAGAATCACATCTCGGTCAATTTTTGACCGACTTTGATAAATCACCCACCAATTTTTTCATAAAATTGCGTATTTTCAGAAAATTATAGAGCGAAAAAAAAGTTATTATTTAGATAGAAAAAAAGTGTAAATAAAATTTTATTTATATAATTTTTTAATTTTAACCCTTTATTTCTTAGTTAATAATATTTTCCTTTATTTTATCTTTATTTTAAAACAAAGCTCATCCTGAAGACTTTATTAGATCTTGAGATATCGTACTTTTAGTATTATCATCTCAAAGGAAAATAGTACGTAAATTTATGTTTTTACCTTCATTTGTTTTTCAACATTTTATTAAATTAGAAACAAGTTAGGTACTGTGGAGACTTTTTTTCAATCTTTCTCTATTAAATAAAGTGAAAATCCAATAAGATTGATATTCTATTAATAGATTCGGAAATAATTTTCAATTTTAAAATGAACAATTATACAAACCATAATGTATTTAGCAAGCAGGTTTTTAAATTAAAAATTGTAAATATTAAACAAATTGTAACAAAACAAGTATTGTTACAAGATTTAATTGTATACAAATACACATAAATTTGCCTAAAATCTATTGCTTTCGTTTTAATGATTTTTGGACTTGAAATTTGAAGGTTTCTTCATCAGCAGAATAATTTCTGTATTGAATTGTTTGATTCTCAATTGGAATAAAGGAATGGAAAGATCATGTGTCTGGAATGATGGAAGCTTTGCTAAATCGACTTTTTAAACCTCGAGCTTTAAGTAATTCATTAAATTATTAAAATTAATTTCTAATTAAATGTTTTTATTTTTACCTAAAAATAAAAAGTATGTCCAAATCTATTAATATAATAACAATTTTATTGGACTTTTACTTTATTTAACAGAGAAATTGAAAAAAATCATCACAGTATCCTAATTTAAAAAAATATTGAAAAACAAATGAAGGTAAAAACATAAATTTACGTACCATTTTTATTTGAGATGATTATACTAAAAAGATGACATCTCAAGATCTAATAAAGTCTCAGGATGATATTTGTTTTAAAATAAAGGAGAATATTATTAAAGAAGAAAAAAATAAAAAAAGGGTCAAAATTGAAAAAAAATACAAATAAAATTTTATTTTCACTTTTTTTTCTATCTTAATAATAACTTATTTTTTTCGCTCTATAATTTTCTAAAAATACGCAATTTTATGAAGAAATTGATGAGTGATTTATCAAAATCGACTAAAAATTTACCGAGATATGAAATAACTAAGAAAATGTAGCATCAAAATTCAAAGAAGTATAACTCCTACAATTTATGATAATTTAAAAATACCTTCTTCTGACTAATATCTTTCATATTGTACTACAATTTCACCAAGTTTCAAAGATCAGCTAAGTCCAAAATTTAATCCAAAAATTAGGACACAACACAACATATTAAAAGAAATATAAAACTAGATAGAATAAATTTAATGTCCACTATGTGTTATCATTTTGAAGGTTGCTGACAAAAGATGATTTTTTCGCTTCGTTTTCATTAACAACGTCTATTCGTATTTCGCGCTCTTCATTTGTTATTGTTACTAACAAACTTAGTCTATTGACATTGCTAGGATACCTCAGAAGAGTATAGTTAAAGGGTTCTGGTTCCAAATTTTAATTCTCCAAGTAAACTTGATTTAATTTTAACCTGTAGACTGCCGGAAAGTCTATATATACACTCAGAAAAAAATTTGTTTGTGACAACCAAACTTCAGTTAAAGATACAAATTTTGGTTGTCACAAATAAATTTTTTTCTGAGTGTATGGACTCTACGTGTAATTAGAACTTTCTATAAGATATATTTAAGCTATAGCCACATCATGTTGGAATTTTTAAAAGTGAATAAATTCTATCAATACCTGGCAGTCTAGAGGTTAATCAAGATGTTAAAAACAATAACTAATTCCACTAAGCTCTTCTCCATTGTCCTCTAATACATTTTCAATGACAAAATTACACCATGAAGCAAAATAGGAGTTAATCCCAAAAACTTACGTAAATTAATTGACATAGTCCGCATGATGATTTCAATTGACCACCGGCATAGAAGCTTCGCGTATAGGATACGGAAGGATGTACGAATTCTACCAAGGATATTTAAATAAAAATAACAACCATTTGGCATACAGAAAGGTTAAAGAGCAGCTGGCTGGTCCAAATTAAATTTTCAACAATATAACAAATAATATCCTTGGGCCATGGATTTAGAGAAATTCGAAGTAGAACATGAAATTAGGCGATAAAAGACGTCAAAATTCAAAATTTTCCAGGTGTTCAAATAAAACATTATCATTCTTCAATCGATGAAAATTAAAATCTATTAACGCTTTAATAGATGACTTGAAACGCTTGAAGTGATAAATAATAAAAATCTTGATTAAATTGAAACAGTCGGGCGAAACAATTAGTGGGAAATTGTCAGAAAACACTCAAGGCGAGAAAGCTAAGGAAAGCTGTCAGTAGAAATTTGAAGTCTGGTATGTACGAGACGTGTAGAAGCAATGTGATTCTCGGATCCTGGAGGATCAGAAAATATCCTTAGGGACAGATACGTCAAGATGGACAACGGGAGTGGATGCTGCCGTCGCCAAGGCGTCTGCCTTTTGCGGACAAGCCAGCCACTGGGATACTCTCTGTGTCATAAGGGCGGCTTTATACTAGTGGAGGTTTTCTCTTGATGCTCTATAATTCGCCATTTCTGTGCCCCATCTTCCCTTTCAGTGCACATGTATCGCGAGTCGCACGTATTTCGTTCACGCGCGGGGTGGGAAACGAGGAAGAGTGGTACCCGATCCATCAAAACTGCATGTCAGTAGCCATTAGCACGCTCCCATCGGTGGCTATACCTTCCGTCCTTCATCTGCTTCATCCCAGTTCGTAAAGCCTGGATGCCCTCCACCTTCTGAAACTCAGAAAACTTGCCCCAAACTTCTCATTCAAGTTTTCATTACATATGCTATACTCTTGTGCATTCAATGCTTACCCTGCAAAAAATTACGATAACACGAACCGAGAAAACTGAAATCAGATTAGTATGTGTAATCTGTTATTTAGATTGTTTCCATCAGTCACTTCTAACACAATTGCCCTATTTTCTGAAAAGCAAATTTTACACTTCGCAAATTTAATTTTTTTCCGTCGTAGTGATATTTAAAAACATCTTTTACCTGGCAAATAGGCGAAAATTGAAGGAAAATCGAATTCGCTCCCGTTCGCTCCCCGTTCGATTTTCCTTCAATCCAACGCTTAACAACAATATAAAATGACTTCAAAATTATTGCAAATGATTAATGGATGCCTCCTTTATCAGATTGCACTTGCACAATCTTTAAAAATTGGCAAATTAATATTAAAAATAGCCAAAATAAGTAAGTTGTTTAAGCCAACTAACCTGTAAAGATTGACCACCAATCAGAGGGGGTCACGTGCTTTTCCGCACGAACATCAAATCACTCTTGTTGACTTAAAGAATATAAAAGTCCAAAAATCAATATTTTAAATAAAAATAATCGATTAATTAATTCTTATCATTATTGAAAGCATAATTATTTCATTTCTTAAGAATGAAATGTTACAATTAATTAAATTAAATTTAAAAGTAATTAAATCCCAATAGATTAACTCTGAAATAATAATTTTGTCCGTTTATTATACATATGGGTAATTTCCTTCATAATTATGCCTCGCCAGAAAAAATTTTCAGTCAAATATCAATTATTTTCCATATTTCTAGATCTAATTTCAAACTTTCCCATCTATTAACGAACAAAATTGACCAAAAATTGAGCCACTGCGCGTTACTTTCAACTTAAAAAAAAATGAAAATTTTATCAATTTTTGCCTTGCCAGAAATATTTGGCAGAATACACTAGAAAATTTTCAGTCAAATATCAATTTCTTTCCATATTTCTAGATCTAATTTCAAACTTTCCCATTTATTAACGAACAAAATTGACCAAAAATTATGCCACTGCGCGTTACTTTCAACTTAAAAAAAATGAAAATTTTATCAATTTTTGCCTTGCCAGAAATATTTTGCAGAATACACTAGAAAATTTTCAGTCAAATATCAATTACTTTCCATATTTCTAGATCTAATTTCAAAATTTTTCATCTATTAACGAACAAAATTGAACAAAAATTATGCCACTGCCCGTTACTTTCAACTTAAAAAAAATGAAAATTTAATCAATTTTTGCCTTGCCAGAAATATTTGGCAAAATACACTAGAACATTTTCAGTCAAATATCAATTATCTTTGATATTTCAAGATCTAATTTTAAACTTTTACATCTATTAACGAACAAATTTAAACAAAAATTGAGTTACTGCGCGTCAGGTTTTTTAAAGTTGAACCCAAAGCGCGGTAGCTCAATTTATGTTCAATTTTGTTCACTAATAGATGAAAAAGTTTAAAATTAGATCTAGAAAAATGGAATATAATTGATATTTGACTGAAAATTTTTTAGTGTATTTTGCCAAATTTTTCTGGGGAGGCATAATTATGAAGGAATGTTACATCCCAGTAACTTGAAATTTTTAAAATAAAGAATTAATCTTACTGAACAAAATAGATACTTAATAATAAACAAGATTATATTATTACTTTTAATAATATATCAAACCCATAAGGTGAGAATGCGGTTGTAAGGAGACATGTTTAAATGTATAAGATTAGTAATGTAATAGTTATCCTTACATATGCATTCTTTTGATAGGTCATAACCGAGAGCAGGTGACGACCTTGTCACTTGCTCATCCGCTCGACATTATGATAAGAGTAACTTAACACCCTACACACGGTAAAAAAAGCGCACTACAATGACTTTCTTAAAGACATAAATATGAGTTACCATCATGAAATAAATGAATTAATTATCATAAGTAGGCTTAAAGAGCAATTATCATGAGTTAATTAGTTATCATAGGTTTGAATATTACAATCTCATTATGGGTAAGAAGATTTAAATATCACAATAAATTTCTAAAATCATCATAGGATATAACAGACAATAGAAAATAACATATAAAATAAGGGATGAAACCGCGATGATTGCTCAGTACAAGGGCCAAGTATAAGCCAGTACTGGCGTAAGTGATGGAGTTTGTAAATTAATCGATAGAATATTGCTATAAGTATAAAATATTGAGATCGTTTTTAGACACCCCTATTCACAATGGCATAAATTAATGTGATTGATCAAATAAGTCGATAAATCATTTGTTTTAATTGATTAATTGAAAATCAACATGAAATGGAGCAAAAGCGCGAGTCTACGAACGGTCTCATATGACAATAGTACGTGACTATTGACACTTTTGCATGAGAACGTGTTAGTTGACACTTTTGCATGAAAAAGTGCTAAAATAACATAAACTAATCCCCGCAAATAGCGAAAATCGTCTTTAAAAGAACACGACGCTAAATGGAAGGGGTCGAATACGCTAGAACCTCTGTCGAGAGAGTACCGTCGTAGCGGCCCTTCGGTCCGTCAAAGTTTAAAACTTTATATCTAGTTTGACTCAAAATGTGCTTTGAAATCAATTCTAGAATATCGTCTAAAATTGTTGAGTGTCCGTCGAAAAAGAAACTAATGTTATTTGAAAAACAATTGTGTTGTGAAGTGAACTTTCCAACAAACCATCGGCAGCAGTACTTGTTGTACTGCCATTGTTGTATCACCGATAGCAGCGCTAATCGAGCCGATCAACTCTCCGCCTTGTCTCCGAATTCTAACAGATCATATGTAAGTAATTTTGCTTTGTTATAGGTTTTGATTGTTGTTTTGCGAAATAGAAAAATACTGTTTGATAGGAAAATATTATAACGATTGGATAGCAATGAATATTTCGATTACGCAGTGCCTTCCACAATCTTATAAGATTGCTTGTGTACTGGTCCTATTCGAGCCCAGTACCGGTATCCCGTGATAACACGTTGGATTTTATCTTAAACAAATAGAAAGATTTTAATTATTTTTCTTTATCTTAATAAAGTAAATTTTGGTTTTAACGTTTTGAAACTCGACTGCATGACCTGCGGGTACATGCTCAATAATTCAATACTGGGTCAATACTGGTCATAGACCACCGTCCTTAAATCAATTAATTTAAGAATTATTAAGTTGCTAGGCGATAAACAAATTATAAAATACAAATTAGAAGCGTTATTGGATTATCAAAAAACAAAGAAAATCATAGTATAAAATCAATGAACAAATTAGTTGAGTAAACTTTTTAAGTGTAATAATTAGTATGAAATTGTCTGTTTATGGAATAAATGTATTAATTGGATATCTTGTTTATTTATTCAACACAGATCCCTCAGATCTGAAAGTGATCACCAATCCCAAAAACAAAAATAAATATAAAGACTAGCTCTTGCTAGTTACTCATTACTGTTACTATCTTGTCATATTTAAAGTTATTTGAATATTCTTGCCGTCGCTCGGACGTAACAAGGAAGGTATTCATATATATAATAAACGGACAAAATTATTATTTCAGAGTATGTTTTACCATTTTAGATATTTTTAGAATTTCTTTGCGCAAATTGATATTTTTCTTTTTAATTTTATCCGAATGTTATCATTTAGGGTGGTTTTCAGGGGTTGATAATTTTTGTTATTAATTTACAATGTTAGGGTGAATATTTCTGAGTATGTTTTACTCTTTCAGATTGTGATCTGATTTTTTTTGTGCGAATTGCTACATTCCTTTATAATTTTATCAGAATATTATCTTTAAGGGTGGTTTTTATGGGTTGATCATTTTTGTTATTAATTTAAATAATTAGGGGAGTGGGCCCCAAGATGGACATTTCGCATCAAATTTTTGTTTAAGGTGGCAGGGCCTTATGCTTTTTGTCATTTCAGAGACTTTTAATAAGGTGTCCATCTTGGGGACACTTTTTTTTAGACCGAATATTTTAACAATTAGAAAAAACGCTTTAAAAAATGTTTATGTTCAAAATAAAATTTTATCTCTGTGGCCATAAGTTACCTTATAAATTGTACTTTCATCCGGTATAAAATATTTTAATATATTTTATTTGGTTTGGATTGTACAGCAATAAGACTATAGGGTGTCCAACTTGGGGCCCTCTCCCCTAAATTGTATATTTCTGTGTATGACCAACCATTTTAGATTTTGATTAGATTTTTGTGTGCAAATTTATTGTTGTGCCCCTGTCTGCTACTACTTGTCGTATATTTTAATTTTTGTTATTTTTATATCACAATTTTATTTTTTGTAATTGAAGTTTTATTTTTTTAATTGTTAATTTTATGGTAGATAAATATTTTAATTTTATTTTTATTTGGATTTAATTAGGTTACTTTTAAATTCAATTTAATTAATTGTAACATTTCGTTCTTTAGAAATAAAATAATTATGCTTTAAATAATGATAAGAATTAATTAATCGATTATTTTTATTTAAACTTTTGATTTTTGTACTTATATATTCTTTAAGTCAACAAGAGTGATTTGATGTTCGTGCGGAAAAGCACGTGATCCCCTCTGATTGGTGGTCAATCTTTGCAGGTTAGTTGGCTTAAACAACTTACTCATTTTGGCTATTTTTAATATTAATTTGCCAATTTTTAAAGATTGTGCAAGTGCAATCTGATAAAGAAGGCATCCATTAATCATTTTCAATAATTTTGAAGTCATTTTATATTGTTGTTAAGCGTTGGATTGAAGGAAAATCGAACGGGGAGCAATAAACGGGGAGCGAATTCGATTTTCCTTCAATTTTCGCCTAATTGCCAGGCTTAAGATTTCTTTTTTTCTTCTTTTGGCAGATGTTCCATTCGAAACGTATATTTCAACATTTTCTGTATCTTTACTAATTGCGAGAAAAGTAAGGTTAGGAAAACATGATGAACAATTTTTTTATAATACCGTAAATTTATGGTATAACAAGAAATGCTTTATTTATTCATATTTGTTTACAGATTAATTTAATTACAATAATTTACCTGCTTAGCTCTCTTTTCAGTGGATTGTCCATATTAATTAAACATGTAAAAATTACTATAGTTATCAAAATGAAATTACGAGAAGTTCGATCGTTCTCGATCGCCAAAATGATACGTTATGATACGAAATTAAACAAATAAATAGTAGAATGTTCGTGAGAATAAAAGAATAGGATTTCGATTGATATCGATCGAAAAAACGAATTTCTCGTATCGAAGTGAAACACTAAATATTTTTAGTTCAATGGGAACCAGTTAATATAAATAATTCATTTGATGGCTTGCACTGGTTTGATTTCGATAGTTTTTCTTTTTATTTCAAGTCGACGTTTTGGTTGAGATCTCAACCCTTTTCAAGACTACAAAAAAATATAATATTTATAACTTTATTACTTTAGAGGTTATATATTTTATACGGTGCTTGAGTTATAATTACCTCTAATTGCACTGACAAAAACACTTATAAATTCATTATTATAATTTGAAAATAAAATCCAAATTATAATGTATCGATGTTTATTACATTTTGACTAAATAATTAAATTGTAAGAAAAAGAAAGAAAAAATATTAAATTATTTAGATATAATCCATGAATGGTATAGTTAAAATACTCATCAATCAAACTATAGCTAGATTGGTAAGTGACATCTTGCGTTCGAGATTCGTATTACGTTTGAAATTGAATCATGTAGATTATTTAAACTTTTTGAATTTTAGAAAAAATAGACTATAAAAATAATTTTATTTTCTTAACTTAATAATATTAGCATAAATATTACTAAGTCCATTTACGTCTCACCGGAAATTAATACTGTTTTTATTTCGAATATAATATATCATTTCTAAAAAATTCAGTTTGCTTCTTTTTGATTCATAATCCAAAATTTTTGGTTCATTTAAATTAAAATTATGATCTATTAAGATACGTTGCATGTTGTGCAAGAGCTGTATTAGTTTTCTTATTTTTAAAATTACGAGAGTGTTCATTAAGACTTTCTGAAAAATGCCTAATTGTTTGACCAATATAAGATTTTTTACATTGATTACAAGTTATTTCATAAATTATATTAAATCTTAATTTTATAGATGTTATATCTTTTGACGGTGTTAAAACTTGCTTTTGCATAGTGTTTGCAGCTGTAAAAACTATTTTTAAATTAGTGTTTTTAAAAATTCGATAATAAATATCTTTAAAATTTTGAATATGAGGGAAAACAATAATTTTTTTAGAAATCAATGTATTATTATCTTTTAAGCATTTATTCAATTTAAAATTTGTATTTTTAACTATTAGTTTGTAACGATTAGATATTTTTTTATTTAGTAAATCTATAGGATAGCCATTTTTAGTTAGTGTCTCTTTAACAATATTTAAATTATTAATATGATATCTATTATCAGCTAATTTAATTGCTCTGTCTGTCAGAGTATATATTATACCAATCTTAGTGCGGCATTACTGTGATTAGAGTAAAAATTAATATATCTACCAGACTTTCTTCCTGTACCAATTAGTTATCATTTTGTTATTTTCAATAATTAAAGTGAACTCTAAGAAATTAATTGAATTATTATTAGAAATCTCCAATGTAAAATTCAAATAATTGTCAACTCTATTAAATCTTTTTAAAAAGTCGTTAATATTATCTTTATGTAAACAGATAAATGTGTCGTCTATATCTTCCGTAAAACGATATATAGTATGGCAAATCATTCAAAATTTTATTTTCAATCCTATTCATGACTAATTTGGCTAGTACCGAAGATAAGGGTGAACCCATAGGTAAGCTAAAGATTTGTTGTTAGAACTCGTTATTGAAAGTACAGTATGATGATCTTAAACAAAACATTAATGCTTTGTCAAAATCTTTATAGGATAAAGGTGTATATTTTTTGATAAATTTCCATTTTTCCTTAATTGTTTTTTTTTTTAATAAGATCCCATGAGATGTTAGTGTACATTGATACAATATCAAGTGACATAAATAATTATTAAGACCATCAACTTTATCAATTTTTTCTTTGAAATCCCAACTGTCATTTATATGATATTTGTTCATACCAACAATCTTTTGTAAAGGGTTTGCTAAAAATTTTAAAAATTTATGAATAGGTGAGCCAATAAATTATGTAATAGGACGAAGAGGCATATTTTGTTTATGTAGTTTAGGCAAACCATAAAATTTTAGAGCTGAGCAAATAATTATGTGTTTTATTTTCAATTATGTTTTTGTTTAACCACAAAAATTTTTTAAAACATCGTATCTTTAGTCTTCAAACTATACGGTATAGATTGTCTGCATACGAATTAAACATAATAAAGATGTCGAAGTCTCCTTTGTTGACATTGTGAGCAAACAATTTTCTTGAAAGCCTCTCGTAAGATATTAAATAAACGTAGACTTAGAAATAAGACTCCACAAGAATGGTATCATCCTCCCGATTTGCAGATCGATGTTCGAGACTATAGGATCATGACATCGCCAAGGTGAAACAGAGACGTCAAGCTGCTCATAAAATTCGACCCCACTTTGCAATGGCCGCGAAACGTGTATAGCACTTCTAGCATCAGCATCAGAATCACTAGGAGCAGCAAAAGCGACGGCAGCAGAAGCAGCGGCTTTGGCGGGCGGTGGCCATCCATCACCGAGGTGTCAGGCTCCCTCCTTGCCAGAAACAACTAGCTATGACATTCTTCTCGCTGCCACTGCTTCCTCTTGCCTCTTTCAAACTCTACATCCGTCTGTCCGTTTGTCTAACAGTTCCATCGTGTTTTTTTCTTTTTTCCTACAATCATACTCAATACAAGCTCTCCGGACATTTTTGTGCAAATTCTGAAAGAAGAGTTGGCCTGTCGGTTGACCAGTGGGAATATAAATGTATTTGAATATATATATTCAAATATACATGTATATAAGTTACACTCGGACACGCGACGCGTTTAACAAACAATGCAAGGTCCAGATGTTTATTCAAAGGTCTCGACCCGTCGGCAACTAGTTACGGTTTAATTAAAACATCGCCATTGTCGATGAATATGCTAAAGATGCCAAGAGAAGTATATGAGTATCAATCATGCCACTTTCCTGTGCGTGTCACTTGATCAGCTAGCGATAAAGCATTCATGCCTTTCGTTCGACGAATTGAAACGAACAAGGGTTTTTGAGCTGAAGGCGAGAAGTTGACGTTTTGATGTTTTATGAAAGGTGCAGGCTCTGAGATATGCTATGTATCTGATTATATCAGCTGATACTGCTTCCAACAATTTTCAAGATTCTAATCACAGGATGATGAGCATTCTAAGTTGTCTTCTCATAAACGGTTAATAACTGTTTGTTAATTGTATCAGGATGGAATCCTGATATCATAAATATTTCCTAAAACTTTCTGACATCGTTTCTTTTTGATTAACATTCAAATTTATAATCAAAACATTATTCGAATATTAGCATTTGTTTCAGAGAGTTTGATAATACTAATATATATATGAAGGATTCTTGTAATAATCTCGAACATCAGAATGTCAATTTTTAAGATGGTTTTTTGCAGCTAATGGTAAATTCGAGGTTCGTACATTTTTCGAAAACCTCGGTCTGTTTTTATTTTATTCAAAAAATTGTACATGTATAATCACAATTTACAGTAATTTTCAGGTTAATCGAGTGATATGAAATTTTCGATGCTAACTTTGCAAACAGAATCATAATACATAAACATATTTTTGAAAGGTATAAAATTAATTTTGGGATCTATTTAAAGCGTCAGTTCTGGGAAAATAAGCAAATTTTTAATTCAATGTTTAGGTCCAGCAAAAATTTGTTACTATCGTTGTAAGGGTGCAAAACATAGATCGGCCGAAAACCAATTGTCATAGGACATTCATTTTACCTTAATGCCATTTTTATTTTGTTATATTGTGTTGTTAGTATTATCTGCAACCATTTATTTATTTTTTACAATTGCATTATTCAACAAAATTTTTAGCTTTATTGAAAATATATTTATAGCAAAATATGTTGTAACGAACATAAAAAAAATTAATGCAAAAAGATTAAAAGACATCTAATATAATGTCAGTCATCTATAAAAATGTAGGATTTTCACTTTTTTAACAAAATTGTTATTTTAATCAAATGTTTTAAACTTTCTAATCTTATAAACTTAACTTGAGTCAATGCCTAATATATACCACAAAATGTTATTTAAATCGATTCAGTCGCTTAAATGTGATTGGCGTAAGTTTGATATAGTATAATTGGTTATAATTAGAATTTATTAGAGTTTTTTGATCCAGAAAACAATTTTATACTTATACATATGTGTAAAATTGTATATGGGTATTTCCAAGTGAGATTTACCTATCAAAAATTAAATTAAGTTTAATGTATAATTTTCAATTCTAGTGTGAAAAATATTGTATACGTAATTTTTTATTTGAACTTTGAAGGCCAAGTTTTTGAGATACGAATTTTCAAAATTTTTATTTTGCAAATTTAGACCTTTTTTCAATTGTTTATAGTTTGCAAAATATTGAAGATACAAGATTTATGTAAGGTCTAAATTTGCAAAATCAAAATTTTGAAAATTCGTATCTCAAAAACTTGGCCTTCAAAATTCAACAAATTTTAATTCTGAGCAATTTACAGACTAAAGTCTTATTTTATTAATATAGATAAAAGGGTAAACATAATTTGACTATTAATCTTTAAAAATATCTATAAATCTATTTACCGTAAATTGTAATAGATCCCATAATGTAATTTATGTTTAAAACCTTGAAAAAATATTTTTTAACATTTTTTAAATTGTTATTATTATTATGATGATAAGTGATTTTCGAAAAACATAGAATTTAAACAAAATTAATAATTTTAAAAGATAAAATTGTAAAAGTAATGTTTACATTGTTTATAATAATGATAAAAAAAGAAATTGTAATTGAAATTGAAATTGAAAATAGAAATATTACCCATACCTTTTTATTCTTTCTTAATTTACAATTTCGAAATTACAAAAATATTCTCTAAACCGTTTTTTTTTTTCAAAATGAGCTGTCATCAGCTGTATAACTGTTTCTAATAACAAACATTCTTTTGTTTCTTATTTTTCAAATTCACATAATATTACAATATATATTTAGAAATTTAAATTTCCGTTTAAATTAATATTTTTGAATGGAGTATGGCTATGATTTTAAGTTACGCTTATTATATTAAATTATGATTATAGACCTAAAAAATATAGATACAGAAAGTTTAGGAGTAATACATCAAAAAATGAAAAATATTAAAATTTTGAATGTTTTGCTTTTTTGAAAAAGTGCTATAACTTTCGTTTAAATTAATATTTTTGAATGGGGTATGGCTAGGAATTTAAGTTACGGAAAAACCTAACAGACTCCTAAATTTCACTTCATTCGCTTTAGCTGTTTTTGAGTGATGCCTAAACAACATTTTTGGAATTTTACTACTTGAAACGAAACATCAAACATGAATTTCTAAGTTCTGAGCAATTTACACACAAAAGTCTGATTTTATTAATATAGAAAGATAGATTGTTCAACTTTTCAAAATAGTATAAAAAATAATCTTCAAAAAAGTAATATACTTTAAATTTCGAGTTAAGGTAACGGCATCAATAGTTGATCGGGTACCAATAGTCGATCAGTTTGATACAGTTTGATATAAGTCGATTAATTTGCGCTTTACATGTTATTTTTATTTGTTTGTTGTTAATTTTATTTGTAAAACTTATAAATACATTAATTTTTAAGTACTACGACTCATTTTTCTAGTTAATTAACTAAATAATTGTATTTCAAGTTGTGTGACCGACTATTTGGTCCAAGATTGATCGACTACTGGTGCAAAAGGTTTTCAGACATTTTTGCCGCTGATCGACTATTGGGTCCCTAACCCCCAAAAGAAGGTCCTTTTTAAATTTTACAATAAATAACTTATACTAAATAATTCACTGAAAAAAATGTTTAGGTACACTACAAAGAATTCTGGCTGTTACAGCTAAATAATATCGCTCCATATCGTCGACCTAAACGTTTAGGTGATAATATAGGAGTAGCTGCAAAATTCTTTTAGCAACATTTTTTAGATAATACGTCTAGCTAATGTTGACAGCATTTCTAGCTGTGGTGGATAGAATTTCTAGATGACATTACTCTCTTCTTTATATAGCCATATTTGATCTCACAGATATAAAATAATATATATTTTAACAAAACAAAACCTTTTAAAGTAAAAGATTTAATGAATATGAATTTCCGTAAATAAAAATCACTATAAGATTTTATATTTAAAAGTACCTTATGACTTTTAATAAAAGATATTTGTAGTTTCACTAGAATTAAACAATATGTCACTTTCAATCTTTCAAATCATTTTTCTAACTGATAATAATTGTTGGTTTTATTGTAAATTTTTGTAGTTAGTGCACGTATATTTGTTTATTTTTATATAAAATTGCAAATAAACTGTTTCTCTATTAATAAAAAAGCGTTATCTGCAACATTCTATATTACAAGTTAAATCGAGATAAATGAACATAATCGCATAATTTGTTTTATTTAAATTAACGTTATTGAATGCATTTGAGGTACCATAAAAGCATAAATCTTTTAGGAAATTATTTAATTCATAAAACTTGTATATAGACTACTTAAAAACTGAAAATTTGTACTTTCTATTACATTGAAGCTGGTACAATGATCATAAACAATTAAAACTTATATATGCCACTAACCAATCACAATTAATAACTTTAAACATTAAAACAATTAGATCCTTGCACAGAACTTTGCCAATGGAACACATCCAACACATTAATCACTAACCTAACCACTTTATTCGAAAATAGAAACGCAATGCGTAAAAAATAGCACGAACATATGATTTACACTGAAGGACCGCCATGTTGAAAGTATACAGCAATGCATTCTGCTCATTACAGGTATAATGTATAGTCATGGCACCTAAACTTTCTAACAGAACTGTCAACATGAAACTGTATCGGTAAGGCTGCTAGATAGTACAGCAAGAGGTGGTCAATATTTTTCCTAAATTTTCTGTACGCACGAGCTAAATTGTTTTTGTACTTCGGCAATCTAGTTTAACTATTACTTCAATAACGGATTGCAATTGTACCTATATTTAACCAGCAATATATTTTTAGGTAAAGTACCAATACCATTTTTTTCAGTGATTCGATGTCAACGGTTACGCACTTGCAGAGCTTCCACTACATAATCTAAAAAAGAAAATTCAAAATGCATAGTTCGTTTTGAATTTATTGAGTTTTATTGAAAATCTTACTTTTTTATCTCAAGATGTTGATCGACTATTGGTTCCATTACCTTATTAGGTAGAAAATGTTGAACAAAAAGAAAAATTTGATTTGAAGTATCGAATTATTTGAGTTATAAAGTTGTTTTTAAATGTCTTATAGGATTTTGGTCAGGAATAAAAAATACATTCGAGTTATTGAGATTCCATTGTATTTTTCAAAACTTTGTAGTTACTTTAAAGTCCATTACGCTTATCAAGTTGTGATAATAAAACAAGGTGTGATACAATGCTGTATTTGTTAAAAACAATTTCATCTCATTTTCAAGAAATTTTTTTATTCGAATAAAGATAATTAAAGAGGTTGTACCTTTTGAGATGATATCGTTTTCAATAACTTTTTGTGTCTAATAGGGTTTCATAATGTTTAGAGTGATGTTTGGATATCTTTCCTTATAGAAATTGTGAGAAGAATATAATACAGACAAACAAATTTTACCATTTGGTACTATAACCATAACCACTATTAGCTCGACAACCTTTACATTTGGAAAATCACTTTCTAGGTGTCAGAAACTGTTAGACTCTAAATAAAATCTAAAAGGATGTTTATTACTTCTGATGAACTATATAGATCGTCATTTGGGAGCAAAAGAAAAATGCAAATTCAACTAAGTATCGAAAAACATCTTTTTTCTAAAACGAATATGATATTATGTTCAAAACAAAAAAAAGGAAGATTATTATAGTAGCATCCTTGTGTAATGAAAAACCAATATAAACGTGCTCAGGGTTGCAATTTGAATGATATTTTAATGTTAAAGTAATCAGCGCACTTCGTTTTAAAAAAAATGCCTAAATTTGTCATCAGAGCTGGAAATCACAGATGTGATGATTGATCTTGGAAACCTTAACTCTAAAGGAGAGATCACACTGAAGCAATTTGACATTTGACAAGCATGAGAAAATTCGTTTTGGGATTTTAGGAGTACGAGCGAAGACGTTTTGGAAGGACAATGGAGGACGGTACGATTTCAAAGATCGCCTTTTATAAAAAGAGAACAGTCCTCATCGTAGGTGGATGTCTCCTTTTGCAATCTTCATTTGCCATTGCAGATTTCAAGATTTTCAAATTCTAAGATGGTGATCTTATTTTTATCCGCTGCTGATGGTAATTCATAGTATCCAAAATCTATTTGTAACATTGAAGATGAATACTCAGTAGGGTAACTATTAATGGGCAAAGTGGGGCAGTGCCCCGGGGCCCTTGAGCTCAGGAGGCCCTCAGTCAACCCAAATAAACCTTTTTTTAGGACAAAATTTATAAAATTTTAGAATTAAAACAAATTGAAATTAAACAAAATAATGGCAAATTTTGCAAATTAATTGAAAAAAAATGAAATCAATTTAAAAATGGGTACATTAATTTAAAAAATCATAGAAGTGTTTTAAAAATAAAAAAATAATGTAAATTTGAGAAAATTACTTGCAAGTCTTAAAAGTAAATTGAAAAAATTGAATAATGAACAATTAGGAAAAATAATTGAAATTTAATAGAAAATTATTGAAAATTGAGATAAATAATATAAAATTGAAAAAAATAATTAAAATTTGAAAAAAAAATTAAAAAATTACATAATATATTTTAAATAAAGGAAAAACAAAGAAGATTTTAGAAAAATACTTAAAAATCTCAAAAGTTTATTGAAAAAAAAAATAATTAAAAAATTATAGAAAACAAATGAAAGAACATAAACATAATTAAAGAATTGAAGAGAATAATTTTTAATTAAACAGAAATAATTAAAAACTCTTTAGAAATTGCGAAAAAGAACGAAAGTAATTGAAAATTAAAGAAAATAATATTGAAAATCATATAAATAATTGAAAATTCAATTAAATAATTCAAATCTTAGATAAATAGTTTAAAATTTTAAAAATTATAAAATGAATGATAAAAATTCAAAATTGATGAATATAAATTTTGTAAAATAATTGAAAAATGATTTTACAATTTAAAACTTGAAGGAAATAATTGAAATATGATACGAACAATGAGAAGTCATAAAAAATAAATTACATTTGAGTGAAATAATTGAAAAAATTAAAGAGGTTTTTTTAAATAAAAAAAACAATAGAAATTTGAGAAAATTACATGAAGATCTTAGAAATCAATTGAAAAAATGAGAATAACTATTATTGGAAAAAAGAATAGAAGAAAGCTAAAAATAAATGAAGTTTACAATAATTAATCAAAAAAATTTGGAAATTATGAAAGCAAATGAAAGGAATTAAAAATTGAAAAAAATCATTCAAATATTAGACAAATACTTAAAAATTTTGGAAAATAACAATCGAGGAAAATATATGAAAAATAATAAAATTAATTCAAAATTGAAAAAAATAATTGAAATATATTGAAAATAACTTAAATATGAAAGATTGAAAAAAATAAAAATAAAATTTGAGAGAAATAATTGAAAAAATCATAGACTATATGTTTAAAAAAAGAAAATAATTACAAAATTAATTAAAAATTCTAATTAATGAGATTAATAAAAAAATCCCAGAATTAATCCAAAATTGATGAAAACACGACTTGAAATTTTAGATAAATATTTGAAATTTTTGAAAATTATGCCAAAAGGATGAAAATAATTAAAAATCCGATTAAATAATATAAAATTACAAAATTTGTTTTTAAGTAAAAGAAAATAATTGAAAAATCGTTTAAAAAGTTGAAAATTGAAGACAATAATCTAAATTTGAGATAATAACTGAGAATTTAGGAAATTAATTGAAAAATAATGAAAATATTAAAAGATGGAGGAAATCATTGCAAAATAATAAAAAGAAATGAAAATTGAACAAAATAATTTAAAATTGAGATATATATTTGAGAGTTCAGTAAATTAATTCATAAATTATGAAAATAATTAAAAATTTACAATAATAATTGGAAAATGACAAAAATAATGGTAAATTTAAAAAAATTAATTTAAATTTACGATGAATAATATAAGATTTAGGAATAAATAATTAAATTGATTTAATGCCAAGGCAAAAATAATTAAAATTGAAAAAGTAATTGAGAAAACTAAACAAAATAATTGAAATCTGAGGAAGGTAAATTTTTTCTTTCTCTTTTGTTATTTAGTTTTAGTTTTTTTCTATTGTTAAGTACTTTTGTACCAAAGGGCTTTCAGCCCGTAAATATGTAAATAAATTTAAGATTTAGGGAAATAATTTAAAAATAATTAAAATAATTAAGAATTGTCGAAAATAGTTGAAAAATGATAAAAATAGTACAAAATTGTATTTTAAGTGGTTGAAATCATAATAGAAAAGAATTATTAAAAATTGAAGAAATTTTTAAATCACTTTAAATTTAGTATTTTTGAAACGTGGATTAATTAAACTTTTAATCAATGCAATTTCACATTAACTGAAATTTGAAGAAATTAAAGGTGTTATAAATTTAAAATTTGGGAATATTTAAAAAAGGTGAAATATGATTCAAAATTTTAAAAAAAAAAAAACACTACTGACAAATGTCAGATGTGGACAGAATAAATGAATGAATGAATAAATGAAACTTGAAAATTATTATATATAATTGGGGACCCATTTTCCTTTTTATCCCAGGGCCCTTGCTCTCTCGCAGTTACGCCTCCCAGTGGGACTTTTAGCATTTTTTTTTTTTTCAAAATCTAATATCTCTCGACAAAATGGACGAAAATGAGTAATCCTTGGATCAAAATAAAGCTAGATAAATACAGAATAAGACAAAATTAGAGAAAAGCTTTATTCTAATTTTTCTGGTCCAGGAAACACTCGAGAAGTTCGCAATTTTTAAAGAAAAACGACAAATTAAAGTATACAGACCAAACAAATTTGTGAAACTTTAAAAAACTCGTTATTCGTAACCTTCTGAGGTCGCTACAGTACAATATGAAAAAAACTTTAACTTTCAAAATGGCGGATCCAATATGGCGGACTAAATTCCCCAAAAACACTCGATTTTTACCAAACTTGGTTTTTAGATTTTTTTATGTCGTAGAATTTAAATATAATATTTAAATTGAAAAATTTAATATTGTGGACTTAATATTATGGAATAAGCATTTAAAAACTATTTGGATTTTCACCGAACTTGGTATTTTATTGCTTTAGAGATAGATGAAATCTCTCTATTGCAGCTTTCATACTATTATTACAGAAACAGCACCAAATATATTCATTTCCTAAAAATTTGTTCTTGCCATTATTCTTAGAAATATTTTTTTTAAACTTAGTATTAATATTAATTGTAAAGTGTGAAAAGTAAGTGTTAACTAATTAAAGTAAGCAAAAATTCCAAAGTGCCCTGAAAAATACTGTTCTACTTTTTTTAATCAAATAAATCTGTTATCCTTTGAGCATAAAAATCTCCTTTATACTTATAAACAGTTTTTGAAGTTCTAGAAATTACAATGCAACTTTGCCATATTGGATCCGCCATATTGAATTTCTCAATTTGAATATTATATTTAAATTCTACGACCCAAAAAACATCTGAAAACCAAGTTTCGTAAAAATCGATAATTTTTTTGAGATTTAAGTCCGCCATATTCGATTCCCGATTTTGAAAGTTAAAGTTTCATCCATATTATAATGTAGCGACCTCAGAAGCTTACGAATAATGAGTTTTGTAAAGTTTCACAAATTTCTTTGGTCTTTTTACTTCAATTTATCGTTTTTTTGAAAAAATTGCTAACTTCTCGAGTGTTTCCTGGACCAGAAAAATTAGAAGAAAACTTCTCTCTAATTTTTTCGTCTGTATTTATCCAACTTTATTTTGATCCAAGGACCACTCATTTTCGTCTATTCTGTTGAGAATAGATAAATAGTCACAGCATTTAATAATCAAAATTTTACATTTTATTTACCTACAATTTTTATTAACTTTATAATTATGCTCCTTTATCTTTTTTGTAATAAATACTTAAATAGTTTGTAATAAAAAATTGATATCATCTACTGCAGATCATAGGTTCGATTTAGACAACATTTTCCTGTGAATTCGTCAGCTAGTAATTGAGGCTTTGAAAAGATTGGTTTGAAATTCGTTTGGGAAAGAAGACATTTTGTCGGAGAGTTATGAGAAGAAATGGATGAGATTGACAAAGGATTATTTGAGAATTTTTAGGGGTTGTTGACAACGATTGGCAGTTGTGAAGTTTTTGGGGAGCTAGTCTAGCTAGGGCAACGTACAATTCTATTTGCTGGATGATTGTACTGCTGCGAAATCAAGTCTGACGAAGATCGATCGGACAGCATTTCCAGCGTCAACACAGAATCGCAGCCCATGCACCCCAAGTTTCCGAACCACCTTCTTTCGCAGTTGCTGCCAATCTTGCCTGAAGTTTCTATTAAGAAATTCCACGATGAAAATGTCTCTGTATTCAAACCGGGTTTTTTTCAACGGATGACTTTCCTGCTTTCATGGAGCACTTTCAAGCATGGAATGAGTACACACATGTGTTAGAAAAAGGTTAATATATCGTTTTTGTACACGAAGAATTAGTTAACACTTGTACAAATCTATTACTTTCTACACTGAGAAACTTTTAATTACAGTTTTTGTTTCTTCGAATTTCTATATTTGTAACGTAAGAAACGTAAGAATTTGTGGATAATAGAGGTATGATCATAAAAGTTATTTAAAAAAAAAGATATTGTTTTACCTTGTCTTCTATTATTGTAATTTTGTAACATAAAAAATTAATACATATATTTATAATTAGTAGTATTTGAGGTTAGAAAAGCGTAAATGTGAAAAACGATATTTATTTTTTGATAATATTTATTATGGCATGTCAAAAATTTATTAGAATATATCTGTTATTTTTTGCTTTGTATAAGAGTCAGACCATGTCAAACGTGACTGCAAAATTATGTAGATTTTTGGAAATTTAAAAACAAATATGAAAATCAGTAGTTCACAACGATACAAAAAAACACTTTTAACCGTTTTTTGATATTTTAATTATTTATATTTTTTATTGTACTAACAAATTTTTGCAACGTTTTCCGAAAAAAGATAATAACTCAAAATTCAATGGCTATAAATTAATGCTGATTTTTTTGGTAATTAAGGAATATATGCTCTTTTAAATGTATATAATTATGAAAATAAATTTTGAAAAATACTATATTTTTAATAACAATTTTATAAACAATTTGAAATATTTATAGGTTCTAGAGCAAGAATTATAATTTAACTTATGGGATATTGAACTGTGTTCCCTTACCTTTATATTTCTAAAAAAAAAAATTTGTATTTCCAATAATAAGCGTAGATATTGAATTTTTTGTTACGCCGCGCCGTGCACCGGCCGTTAAATTCGTGCGTCGATCAGCGTCAGCGCCGCGAATCGCTTGGGCGACGACGGGATGGTTGAGTGTCGATATATTTTTTAAGTGATATGAGCTTTAAGTAAAGCATAATAAATTAATTGTTTATAAAACTAATAATTTATAATTGCGATTTTTATGCAGCGGATTTAGAGTTGTATGTAAGTTAATGTTGTCAGGAATTATTTGGATTAAAAATGATTTTTTTACATTTTTAATATAATTTTTTGAAATTATGTAAACACCAACTATTTCTTTTTTAATTACAAATTAAACATACATTTAAAACCATAAACACAACACAATTAAACATTGCATAAGAATTACAATTTTATAAAATCAATTTAAAAAAATGGACGACAGTTACTTCTTTAAGCAATGATTTGAGTCACAACACAAGTACACTGAGAAAATGAGACATGACTGAGTACTGTCCGGACAGGAGTGGTTCCTGTCCAAATAAAACATTTTAATTAGACAGCACTCATTGCTTTCTGGACATGAACCATTCCTGTCTGGAAAGGACTCAGTAATGTCTTGGACATTAATGAAATAGACAGTAGTGAACCCTGTCTAGACAGGAATGGTTAATGTCCAGACCTGAATGATAACTCTCCGGTGGTGAATTTAAAAGAAGGTTATAATAGACGTCATACAAAAAAATGTACATTTGGACAAAACTACACTGAGAGACTGAAGATTTGAATATTTATAAAACTTGTTGAAATTTTATTATGTTAGGTTAGAGGTTAGGGAAAAACGTACTTTTTCTTAATATTTCAAATAAGTCAATCCACTGACTTTTGTCTGTAAGCTGTTGCGGCAATATTTTTAATAATTCTAATTTTAAAATATGTGAAACGCCAACATTTTCTGAATTCAGTAAGCATATTAAAATGGTATAAATTTTCTTTCTTTTCGTGTTATTATTAATCAAAAAATGAAGGTTCACAAGCATATTTGTAACCTTAAAACTGATGCTTTTTTTAAAAATGTTCTAATTCTTAGAGTAATTAATATAATATTTATCAGAACTTATTAGAAATATAAATTATTTAATTCCGAACACAGAAAAGATGGGTTTATTGTAAAATTTTATTATTTTAAAGTGTTACTCTGATTTAAAATATTTATACACTGAGAAAAAAATACTATTGAATCAATGACATCTGTCTTTGGTTCATTCAATAGTGTCATTGCGGGCTGCCATTAGCATATGCTATTAAATCTAAAGCACTGCTTTTATGATTCTAAAGTGTCGCTTCTATTGAATCAAACCATGATTAGTTGCATTATCAGCAAATTGTTTTGAAATATATGTATATGCTGTAGATTTAATAAAATAAGTTCTATTGTATCAATAAGTCATTCCTACAGAAGAATAGTATATAATGTTACCCCTAAAGTAGCAGTTTGTTACATTATATACAAATGCTTTCAATTTGATAGCATGGTGCTATCAAATCGAAAGTATCTGACTTTGAAGCAACAACACCATACTTTTGGGAGATAAATATAATGAGTCAAAATAAATATTAATTCTCATTAACTGGTAACATCCTATCAGTTGTACGGAATCTTTGTATTTATTTATTATATTTTATATTTATTATTTTTACTATTTTATAACATTTTTACATTATTTTTATACATATAACATATACATCTTAATTCTAACGCACAACTTATAAATTAAAATATTTGACGCTGAGAGGTCTCGAACGCGCGACCCCTGGGCCTAAAGCCCGACGCTCTAACCACTATGCCATACGCTCGCTGGTAGCCGTTTCACGAACCTCCCATATAAGCTACAATCCAAGAGGTGGGGGAAGAACATTGCCAAGACCTACGCGCAAATGGGCCGAATACAGTGCCTAAGGATTCAATAACATCTGCTATTGGCAGTCCGCAAATACACCGTTTATTCGAAACGAAAGCATATGCTATCAAATCTAAAGCAGGGTGTTTACAATTCTACAGTTTCTTATATGATTCAAATACTCAAATATTTTTTTCAAAAATACCATGACAACATTTTAAGAGAACTATGTTAAATAAATATTAAAATATGCTATTGATTTAAGTAAATTAACAATTGAGTAGATAGCAGCGATTTGATAGCACCATGCTATTATTTTAAAAACTTCAGACTTTTGCTTTAAAGGTTTATGCTTATGAACTAATAAATCTGTCAATGAAGTAATGACATGGAATTCAATAGCATGAATGTATTTGATTCAATAGCATTTTTTTCTCAGTGTACTTGTATAAAGTTTCACTATTTTTCGAAGCTTAATACTTTTTTATGGAACCTCCTACAAATTTGAGGTTCTGAATATAATTTAATATTAATATAATCTACTTGCCTATATAGTTTGACGAACGTGTTTTGCCTCGTTTAGGAAATATTAAAAATTTTTAATTTCTTACTCAAAAAGGTTAATTTTTATATTTTAAGTAAACACAGCAATTTCACATTGTTCCATTTAAATTAAATTAGTATACAAACGGAGCGTTCGCCTGTTAAATATTATATTAATTACTCTAAGAATTATAACATCTTTAAAAAAAAAAAAAAACAGATTTAAGGTTACAAATATGCTTGTGAACCTTCATTTTTTGATTAATAATAACACGCAAAGAAAGAAAATTTATACCATTTTAATATACTTACTGAATTCAGAAAATGTTGGCGTTTCACATATTTTAAAATTAGAATAATTAAAAATATTGCCGCAACAGCTTACAGACAAAAGTCAGTGGATTGAGCCATTTGAAATATTAAGAAAAAGTACATTTTTCCCTAACCTCTAACCTAACATAATAAAATTTCAACAAGTTTTATAAATATTCAAATCTTCAGTCTCTCAGTGTAGTTTTGTCCAAATGTACATTTTTTTGTATGACGTCTATTATAACCTTCTTTTAAATTCACCACCGGAGAGTTATCATTCAGGTCTGGACATTAACCATTCTTGTCTAGACAGGGTTCACTACTGTCTATTTCATTAATGTCCAAGACATTACTGAGTCCTTTCCAGACAGGAATGGTTCATGTCCATAAAGCAATGAGTGCTGTCTAATTAAAATTTTTTATTTGGACAGGAACCACTCCTGTCCGGACAGTACTCAGTCATGTCTCATTTTCTCAGTGTATCTTTTGAGAATACTTTACACTTAATCGGCGTCGCATTTAACATCGAAAATTGATGATATTTACGCGTATCTTTTATTGCGACAGCTTTTTTAAAACGATTCTGCATTTTTTTATCATGTCGATCGTGTTCTGCTGGAGAGCAAAAATCAAAATCAATGTTTTTGAAGAAATCTTTGGCCTATTCAAAAAATTTTTGGGGATTGTTGATCGCATCTCCTTCAGATCGCTGCCAACTGGCACGATAAGCATGCCTTTTCATCGTACCGCCAATCCCATCACATGCCCCCTTTCCGTGAGAGGAAGCGAAAAAATTCCACTCTGCACTAATTTTGAAATCTTTTTCATGATTGGCCAAATTTAAAATGTTAAATTTATTTTTGTACTGCGAGGTACAAAAAAAGTACTTAAAAAATTTTCTTATTTTTCGGATGGAGCAGCCTCGAAGTACAAAAATAAATTTAACTTTTTAAATTTGGCCAATCATGAAAATGATTTTAAAATTAGTGCAGAGTGGAATTTTTTCGCTTCCTCTCACGGAAAGGGGGCATGTGATGTGATTGGCGGTACGGTGTAAAGGCATGCATATCGTGCCAGTTTGCAGCGTTCTGAAGGAGATGCGATCAACAATCCCCAAAAATTTTTTGAATAGGCCAAAGATTTCTTCAAAAACATAGATTTTGATTTTTGCTCTCCAGCAGAACACGATCGACATGATAAAAAAATACAGAATCGTTTTAAAAAAACTGTCGCAATAAAAGATACGCGTAAATATCATCAATTTTCGATGTTAAATGCGACGCCGATTAAGTGTAAAGTATTCTCAAAAGATACTTGTGTTGTGACTCAAATCATTGCTTAAAGAAGTAACTGTCGTCCATTTTTTTAAATTGATTTTATAAAATTGTAATTCTTATGCAATGTTTAATTGTGTTGTGTTTATGGTTTTAAATGTATGTTTAATTTGTAATTAAAAAAGAAATAGTTGGTGTTTACATAATTTCAAAAAATTATATTAAAAATGTAAAAAAATCATTTTTAATCCAAATAATTCCTGACAACATTAACTTACATACAACTCTAAATCTGCTGAATAAAAATCGCAATTATAAATTATTAGTTTTATAAACAATTAATTTATTATGCTTTATTTAAAGCTCATATCACTTAAAAAATATATCGACACTCAACCATCCCGTCGTCGCCCAAGCGATTCGCGGCGCTGACGCTGATCGACGCACGAATTTAACGGCCGGTGCACGGCGCGGCGTAACAAAAAATTCAATATCTACGCTTATTATTGGAAATACAAATTTTTTTTTTAGAAATATAAAGGTAAGGGAACACAGTTCAATATCCCATAAGTTAAATTATAATTCTTGCTCTAGAACCTATAAATATTTCAAATTGTTTATAAAATTGTTATTAAAAATATAGTATTTTTCAAAATTTATTTTCATAATTATATACATTCAAAAGAGCATATATTCCTTAATTACCAAAAAATTCAGCATTAATTTATAGCCATTGAATTTTGAGTTATTATCTTTTTTCGGAAAACGTTGCAAAAATTTGTTAGTACAATAAAAAATATAAATAATTAAAATATCAAAAAACGTTTAAAAGTGTTTTTTTGTATCGTTGTGAACTACTGATTTTCATATTTGTTTTTAAATTTCCAAAAATCTACATAAATTTGCAGTCACGTTTGACATGGTCTGACTCATTAGGAGAATTTCCGAAGCAAAAGAATTTCTTGGACTGATTTTTCAAGTTAAAGGCTGCGGGCGCCATTTCGATTTCGTAATAGAATTTTTCTCACTGAAAAATAAGCGGTAAGCAATTTAAAACTATTTTTATTTCATACTTTCAATACAAAATGTCTATTTGAAAAAGATATGGTTTTGTTATTAAGATAAGAGATTTTTATTGTATATTATGGTAAATTGAGAAAAAGCGTTTGTTTCAGCATCTTGCAGTTTTTCTGGTAAATTTTTTCATGTCGGGAAAGTATTGAAATTGTTAGAAATTATTGTTTATTTTTCCGCTTGCTACATTTTAATAATTTTTAAGGCTATAATTACATAATATCATTTTGCTTTATTTTCCGAAAGTGATTAATTATATATCTGACACGTGGTCGATATAAAAAACTAGGTTAGCCTTTGCGCATCTTTTTTCTAAAAAATCGAAAAAACTACCCATAAATGAACAAAATCAGACTTTACAGAAAAAGGAATAAAATGACAGATTGTTTTTTTTTTAAATCAGAACCAAACATCACTTTATTTTAGCTCAAACATGTTGAAAATAATTTCTGCATCATCCTCTGGTTTTTTCTTAAATCAAACAACTACCCTAAAGTTAATAAAATAAAAACGTTAGAGGTAAAAAGTTGAAAAAACAGATTGTCTTTTAAAACAGAAGGAAGAATTTCTGTATTTTTGATTAAACAACTCAAAAACAATTTTCCCATAACAGACTCGTACGTTTTTTTAATGAAAAAACTACCCCTATTAAATTGAAAGAATCAAACTTTAGAGGTAAAAAATTAAAAAAACAGATTGTCTTCTAAAACAGAACTAACAATTTCTGTATTTTTTCACCAACAACACAAAAACAAAGTCACAATTTCTCAATCAATCCGCTGTTTTTTTTAACGAAAAACTACCCTTATATTAACAAAATCAAACTTTAGAGGTAAAAAGATGTTAGATACCATACAAGTATGTATGATTGTGCTTCAAGCAAACAATATGTTTTTTTTAACTTTTCAAATGATTGAAAATTGAGATTAATAATATAAAAGTGAAAAAAATAATTAAAATTTGTGGAAATAATTGAAAAAATTACATAATATTTTTATTTTAAATAAAGGAAAATAAAAGAAAATTTCAGAAAAATAATTCAAACTTTCAGAAGTTCATTGAAAAAGAAAGAAAATAATTAAAAACTATAGAAAATAAATGAAACAAGAAAAATATAATTTAAAATTGAAAAGAATAATTTTTAGTTAAACAGAAATAATTAAAACCTTTTTGAAAATTACGAAAAAGAACAAAAGTCATTTAAAATCGAAGAAAATAATAAAAAAAATCATATAAATAATTGTAAATTGAATGAAATGATTGAATTCTCACTCAAATAAATAATTTCAAGTTTTGGAAATTATAAAAGAAATGAAAATAATTGAATAATGATTTTACAATTTGAAACTTGAAGAAAATAATTGAAATATAATACAAACAATGATAAGTTGTAAAAACTAAATCACATTTGAGTGAAATAATTGAAAAAGTTACAGAAGTTTTGTAAATAAAAAAAGATAATTGAAAATTGAGAAAATTATATGAAGTTCTTAGAAATCAATTGAAAAAAATGAGAATAACTAAAAATTGGAGAAAAGAATTGAAGAAAGCTAAAAACAAATGAAATTTACTATAATTAATAAAAAAAAATTGGGAAATTATGAAAGCAAATGAAAATAATTTAAAATTAAAGAAAATAATTAAAATGTATGAAAAATACTTAAATATTTTAGAAAATAACAATCGAGGAAAATAATTGAAAAATGAACAAATTAATTCATAATTAAAAGAAATAATTGAAATATGCTGAAAATAATTTAAGATGGAGAAAAATAATTGAAATATATTGAAAATAAATTAAATATGAAAGATTAACAACAATTAATAAAATCTGAGAGAAATAATTGAAAAAATGATAGAATATATGTTTGAAAAAAGAAAATAATTACAAAATTACTTAAAAATTCTAATTAAAGAGATTAATTAAAAAATAGCAGAAATAATCTAAAATTGATGAAAATAAAAATTGAAATTTCAGATAAATATTTGAAATTTTTGCCAGAAGAATGAAAATAATTAAAAATCGGGGAAAATAATATAAAATTACTGAATTTGTCTTTAAGCAAAAGAGAATAATTGAAAAATCGTTTTAAAAATTGAAAATTGAAGACAATAATCCAAATTTGTGCTAATAACTGAAAATAAAGGAAATTCATTTAAAAATAATGAAAATATTAAAAGACGGAGAAAATAATTTTGCAAAATAATAAAAAAAAAATGAAAATTTAAATAGAATAATTGAAAATTGAAATATGTATTTGAAACTTTTGTAAATTAATTAAGAAATTATAAAAATGATTAAAAATTGGAAATCATAATAATTAGAAAATGACAAAAATAATGGTAAATTTAAAAAATTAATTTAAATTTACGATGAATAATATAAAATTTCGGAATAAATAATTAAATTGATTCAATGTCAGGGCAAAAATCATTAAAATTTAAAAATTCATTGAGAAATCTAAACAAAATAATTCAAATTTGAGGAACGTAAATTTATAATATTGAGGGTAACAATTTAAAAACAATATTGAAATAATATAGAATTGTGGAAAATAGTTGAAAAATGATAAAAAAAGTACAAAATTGTATTTTAAATAATTGAAATCATAATAGAAAAGAATTATTAAAAATTGAAGAAATTGTTAAATCACTTCAAATTCAGTATTTTTGAAACGTGGATTAATTGAACTTTTAATCAATGCAATTTCACGTTAACTGAAAATTGAAGAAATTAAAATTGCTACACTGAGAAAAAAGGTTTAGTTTTACCAACAATATTTTTTAGTTGACCATTGTTGGTTGTAACAACAATATTTTGATTGGTATAAAAAAACGATTTGGTTGGCGTAACACATCAAGTTGTTTGGGACAACCATATTATTTTGTTGCTCTTATTTGGTTGAACCAAACATAATTTTGTTGTGACAACCAAACATAATTTGGTTGTGACAAACAAACAGAAATTGGTTGTGACATCCAAACATAATTTGGTTGTGACAACCAAACAATTATTAAAAAAAAATGGTGATTAGTTTGTAAGTAAGCTGCCGATAATAATCTAAATAAAATCTAAATAAAAACCAATACCTGACGGTCGGCCGAACCTGGGTCTGATAGTTGAGCTAACGGTGTCTGTTACTGAATTGTCTAGCTATAAGGTTTATTCCATATTGGTCATTCATATCTCTCATGGGCTGGTGGTTAGCCTACTGGACTGGCAGCTGGAAAACCCGGGTTCGAATCTTCATGACTAATGAAATTTTTCTGTTTCAGGTTTTCATTAATATGAAATTACTACATTCTCATCTGATTATATTTGTATAATTAAATTAATAACATGTGAATTATGTAATTATATGTGTTGACCGACCGAAAATCCGCACCTGGGTTAGTTAGCTCCCAAACAAAAATTTTTTTTATGACAACCAAAATTTTTGTTATCCCGAATAAAAAAATATAGTTGTGACAACCAAAAATTTTTGTTATGCCAACAAACAACACTGAACAAAATAATTTAGTTGTCTCAACCAAATAGTTTGGTTGAATAAATACCAACAAAATAATTTGGTTGGCTCAACCAAATTTTCGTTGCTATGACTAAACATTTTTCTCAGTGTATAAATTTAAAATTTGAGAAAATTTTAAAAAGATGAAATATGATTTAAAATTTTAAAAGAAAGAACATCTCGACGCCCCCCGTTAATAACATGTTTATTAAAAAGCAAATGAAATAAAATGTTAATTTAAAAAACAGTCGAAAATCATTTTTATTCATAATTTTGTAAGATATGATTTGTATTCAATTGTTTGTTTAATTAAATGTCTGTTGATGTTGTGTGCCATAGAATGTTAATTGGACCGAACGTACACTATAATGTTTATTTAATAAAATATATGCAATAACATTCTATTTCAATCTTCAAAACTATATTATAAAGTTAATACAAGGCTATATATGTAAAAGAGGTATTCTTTTTAGGGTTCCGTACACCACAAGTGTACGCACGGAACCCTATTCTGCCGTACATTTGAAGAAAGTCACTATCTGCATTTTTTCCAAAAAATGAGTTTTTTATGTCGTTGGATTCGTAATAAGAAAATAAATTTATCTGTGCAATCCACGATTAAAAATAATAATTAGTTTCGAAGATAATTAGACCCTAATTGGCCTATCTACAGCGATTTTGGTGAAATACATTTGAAGAAAGTCACTATCTGCAGAACGGCGGGCCTATCCAACAGGAAAAAATGTAAAGTGGGTGTCGGACGGTATACAAATACATTTTTCTGGGCCTATGTACATAGTACTAAATGTAAATTCGCTAGAAATGACCGAAGGAAGAAAACCTATGTAGATAGTGACTTTCTTCGAATGTATTTGAACCCAGTTGAAGTCCTAAATTAGGTCCTATCCAACAAATCCACACAGCGGTTGTTGGATAGTGACTTTCTTCAAATGTAACTCAGCGCTTTCACGACTCGGGAGCGAGGTCCTATGTACATAGGACCCGACCAAATGTATTTCGAGTAATTTTACGCATGCAAAATGGGCCTATCTGCAGTTTTGCATATAAACAATTAAAATTTATAATTTTTTTTTTTGCACCAATCGACAGATCGAGTCCATTTTACTAAGAAATGATAGTTGTATTTTCAAAAAGTATTATATATTAAAGGATTCTCATGCAAACGCGTTTCCTTAACTATCTCCGTTCGACTTAAAATGCAGATAGTGACTTTCTTCAAATGTACGGCAGTATTGGCAAGACTTTGTCGAAAATCGTATCCCCCCCCCTAGCCGCCAAACTATTTGAATTAGAAAGTTCAAATTTGGCCCACATATGTATTTTCACGTGTAGATGAAAGGAAAATTATAGAGAACATGATTCTAGGGGTTGATCATAGCGTTGTCAAGAAAATAACAAGATTTTGGAGAAATTTTGATATTTTTTGGCTAATAACTTTTGCCATTTCTTTGACAGCGCTATCACCACAACAATCTCTATAATTTTTCTGTAATCTACAAATGATACTACATTTTTGTACCAAATTTGAACTCTCTAAGTCAAATATTTTGTCAGATAAGAGGGAAATACGGTCATTTTTTCGAAAAAATGCCTTTAATTTGTACCATTCCTGCCCTTTATCTATGCCAAATTATTGTGCTTAGAGTGCTGAAATTTGGTACACATATGTAGTTTGACGTGTAGATTACAGAAAAACTATAGAAAACCTTGTTGCAGGCTGTTATCATAGCGTTTTTCAGCCAAAAAAACGATTTTTTTCAAAAAATGCTAAAAAATGGTCGTATCCCCCCCCCCTGAACTTCCAAACTATCAGACTTAAAGAATTCAAATTTGGTACACAAATGTATTTTCACGTATAGATTACAGGAAAATTATAGAGAACATGATTGTATGTGTTGAACATAGCGTTTTCAAGGAAATAACAATAATTTTGAGCATTTTTTTAACATATGGGCCATAGTTTAGTGTTATAACTTTGACAGCGCTATAATCATCACTTTCTAAATAATTTTCCTGTAATCTACACGTAAATCTACATACGTGTACCAAATTTCAGCATCCTAAGTCAAATAGTTTGGAAGATAAGGGGGGGGGGGATACGGTCATTTTTTTAGCAAAAATGCACTAAAAGTGTACTATGCCACCTCCATATCTGCCAAACTATTGTACTTAGAGTGCTGAAATTTGGTATTCATCTGTAGTTTGCCTTATATATTACAGAAAAACTGTAGAGAACTTTGTTGCAGATCGTTATCATAGTGTTTTTAAGCAAAAACCAACGATTTAAAAAAAATGCTAAAAAATGACCGTATCCCCCCTCCCATAACTTCTAAACAATTTGACTTAGAGAGTTCAAATTTGGTACACAAATGTATTTTCACGTGTAGATTACAGAAAAATAGTAGAGAACATGATTGTAGAAGTTGATCATATAGCGTTGTTAAGGAAATAAAATAATTTTTGAGTATTTTTTATGGATATTTGCTAAAATCTCTGGATTTTTCGTTGACAGCGCAATCACCATCACGTTCTCTATAATTTTTATGTAATTTACACCTGAAAATACATTCCTGTACAAAATTTGAACTCTCTAAGTAAAATATTTTGGAAGATAGGGGGGGGGGGGTGGTCCATTTTGTACAAAAAATTCATTATATATTATATTATATATAATATGTATAATATATTTATATATTTAATAGTATCAAATATATTAAAAATTATTTTGTTTTGTGTACGGCACCCTCGATTTTAGTGCGAGTGTAACTCGAACTTGCCCGATTTTTTAATCTTGTACCTAAAAAGTACAATTCCGCTCAAATTTTTTATATTGTTTTAATTAATAATATTTTTTTAGTTAAAAATATTAAAACCTGAATTAATAATTAAATATAATTTGAAATAATTAAATAAAAATATTAAAATTAAAAAGTTGAAATTATCTACTAAAATTTATTTTTTTTAAACTTTGTCATTTCATTAAAATTTAATATTATTTTTCAAAAGTTAAACATATTCTTTTTTGAGAAATTTATTTTTTTTTTCATTAAAAAATTGTATTCAAAGTGAATTTTATCTAAATTATAATAATTATATTTGAATAACTTTGAAATAAAAAATTATTATGTGTCGTATAACAATAACAATAATAATGATGATAATTATAATAAAAATGTAAGTTCATACTTTTTCCTTACCTGTATATTTTAAAGTTCATGAGTTAAATATTAAAAATTATCATAATAGCTACTAATTGTACAATTTATAATATTTCTAAAATTATGTTCTAAATAAGAAGTTTAGAGTTCTATTTGATAATTTTATTTTGATTCGAAAAATAATCAAACACTGATTGTATGATAAAACTTATGTGGTTTTTTGTGTTTTTAAATAAATAATATATTTTTTACAGTTTATACAGTTTGGAATCTCTTTAAGTTTTCATATCGTTGTTTCAATAATAATAATAATAATAATAATAATAATAATAATAATAATAATAATAATAATAATAATAATAATAATAATAATAATAATGTAAGTTAATATTGTTTGCTTATCTGTATAGTTTAAAGTTCGTGAGTTAAATAATAAAAATTGTCTTCAAAGCTACTAAATAGTGCAATTGAACCGCCGGCGTTTAAAATTATGTTAAATCGAATTCTCGTTTATTTCTTTTAACTGGTGTGTTTGAAATAAATATAAACAGATTTTAACCTAATTTTATTTAAATTTGTGAAGAACTATCAATAAGATTCTTTGTAATGGACTAGATAACATCACAATGATTACGACGAATTTTACACGCTTAAATAAATTCCTGAAAGAATAATGTTAAATTTAACAGATTTTCAATGCTTTGATTTATTTTTTGAGATTAATAATATTAATAATTAATAACTTAAAAAGATTCCAAACTGTATAAACTGTAAAAAATATATTATTTATTTAAAAACACAAAAAACCACATAAGTTTTATCATACAATCAGTGTTTGATTATTTTTCGAATCAAAATAAAATTATCAAATAGAACTCTAAACTTCTTATTTAGAACATAATTTTAGAAATATTATAAATTGTACAATTAGTAGCTATTATGATAATTTTTAATATTTAACTCATGAACTTTAAAATATACAGGTAAGGAAAAAGTATGATATTATCATCATTATTATTGTTATTGTTATACGACACATAATAATTTTTTTATTTCAAATTTATTGAAATATAATTATTATAATTTAGATAAAATTCACTTTGAAAACAATTTTTTAATGGAAAAAATAATAAATTTCTCAAAAAAGAATATGTTTAACTTTTGAAAAATAATATTAAATTTTAATGAAATGACAAAGTTTAAAAAAAAAAAAAAAGAAATTTTAGTAGATAAATTCAACTTTTTAATTTTAATATTTTTATTTAATCATTTCAAATTATATGCCGTGTAGAAATTACAAGTGGAAAACTAGACATAGCTAGCACCAAAGCTGGAAACAGAGTTTTGTAATTCTATCTAGACCCAGTCATGGCTCTAATCGATTCTGCTAGATTGTCAATTCACATAAACTTAACCTCAAAATGCATTCTAGTCGCAAGACTGGCGCCAGACAAGCTTCCACGCCGACTGCTAGCTAGCGAGTTTTCAATTCACAAAAATGTAACCTCAAAATTCATTCTAGTCGCGAGACTGGCGCTAGTCTAGTTTCCAGGCTAGTCGCTAGCTTGAAAGTGCGTTACATATATACCTAGCGTCATCTTAGGGTCTTGAAAGTCTAGACTGGTACCTATCTAGCGCCACGAAATTTTTCTACCAGGGATTTAATTATTAATTCAGGTTTTAATATTTTTAACTAAAAAAATATTATTAATTAAAACAATATAAAAAATTTGAGCGGAATTGTACTTTTTAGGTACAAGATTAAAAAAGAATACCTCTTTTACATATGGGGCAAAATTTCTGAACTGTCCAGGTCAAAAATAAAATTTATTCAAACTTTGCTAAAGTGTTTCCATTGTTAGTGGAAGTGTAAATACCAAATATTTTCAAATTCCATGAAATAGTTTTTGAGTTACACAGTTTTAAAATTTTGAATTTTTTAAAATGTAGCTTTTTAAATTTATTATATTTCTAAGTAGATTGCATACAAGTTAACATATATATAGTGATTTTTAAAGCTTTTTTTACAGGCTAATCGATGGTGACAAAAGTTTTTACGTAAAAAAATTATTTGACCTTGAAATTCAAGTTTAAAGTGTTAATTTGATTGTATCGCGAAATCGGATTTTTCAAAAAATTTTTAACCTATCTCAATGGAAAGCTTGACTTTTTTCCTATAAGATATGTAAAAATTAGAGTGGAACTCTTATTAGTTTTGTCAAAAATACATCTCAAATACCCGCGCGCGCTAGAGAAACAATGGTTACTCGCGCTATTCGAGCGCGCGCGGGTGTTTGAGATGTATTTTTGACAAAAGTATTTAGAGTTCCACTCTAATTTTTACATATCTTATAGGAAAAAAGTCAAGCTTTCCATTGAGATAGGTTAAAAATTTTTTGAAAAATCCGATTTCGCGATACAATCAAATTAACACTTTAAACTTGAATTTCAAGGTCAAATAATTTTTTTACGTAAAAACTTTTGTCACCATCGATTAGCCTGTAAAAAAAGCTTTAAAAATCACTATATATATGTTAACTTTTATGCAATCTACTTAGAAATATAATAAATTTAAAAAGCTACATTTTAAAAAAATTCAAAATTTTAAAACTGTGTAAGTCAAAAACTATTTCATGGAATTTGAAAATATTTGGTATTTACACTTCCACTAACAATGGAAACACTTAAGCAAAGTTTGAATAAATTTTATTTTTTGACCTGGACAGTTCAGGCATTTTGCCCCATATATAGCCTTGTATTAACTTTATAATATAGTTTTGAAGATTGAAATAGAATGTTATTGCATATATTTGATTAAATAAACATTATAGTGTACGTTCGGTCCAATTAACATTCTATGGCACACAACTTCAACAGACATTTAATTAAACAAACAATTGAAGACAAATCATATCTTACAAAATTATGAATAAAAATGATTTTCGACTGTTTTTTAAATTAACATTTTATTTCATTTGCTTTTTAATAAATATGTTATCAACGGGGGGCGTCGATCTATTAAAAAAAAATTTTATAATTGGGGATCCATTTTCCTTTTTATCCCAGGGCCCTTGCTCTCTCAGTTACGTCACTGAGCGGATCAACCGCGAGGAAAAATTTGATAGTTCTTTTTTTTTACAGTAGTTGATCAAGAGAGAGCATTTATAACAAAATTGACATTTTTTAAAATTTTATGAAAAAGCCTGCAAAAAAATATCATAAGCTCTTTTCCTTTTTAGCACTGGCGTAACTAACTTATGCACTTATTTTTTATTAATTTATTTTCATTGACTTCCTTTTCTTATTAGAAAAACATTTTATCATCGACTTTACCATGATTTTTCCCACTAGATTTTATTCATACTTTTTAATAATTTACCATTAGAAGATAAAACAGAAAGTTTTCTACTATTACCATATGACGGTATCATACTATTAGCGAACAAGTTTCCATATCTAAATATCTTCATTTACAACAAATTTGATAATAAATAATATTTTAATTTAGCATAAACCATTTTATTACGTTTTATATCGTTATACTAGGAAAATATAACGCGCGCAAGCGCGCAATTAGTTTTCCGTATATTTTAGAAATTAAACTATAATAATAAATAAAACAAATCGATGAATAATATTTATCTAATAAGGAGGGCTGCCAGTGGACTTGTAAATTGAAAATAGTGAAAAACAAGACTTTTTAAGTTATTAAAAAATAATTTTTTAAAAAATTTAAATTTTCACACAATAATTGAGATATTGAAAAAATAAGTAAAATGTAAAGGAACTAATTGAATAATGACATAAATAATTATAAAAGCTAGTGTAAAAATTACACTTTTTAGACAATAGTTGAAAAATTTAAAAAAATAATAGAATTTTCAAGAAAATAATTGAAATTTGAAAAAAATATCAAAAAATGTATATGTATATAGAAAATGGTTGAATAATGACAAAAATATCTGAAATTTAGAAAAAAAACTAATGAAAAATGAGAAACATATTCAAAAATAAAGTAAAAAAATACAAAATTTAATACATTATTTAAAAAATTGTAAAAAATAATTGAAAAATGAACGATATAATTAAAGTGTGAAGAAATTAATTGAATAATGACATAAATAATTAAAAACTGATCTTCAAAAGTTAATAAATTCATGACAATAATAAAAAGATTGAGGAAAATGACATTTAAAGAAAATAATTCCAAAATGTCAAAAATATTTTAATATTGACAAAAATAGTTGTAACTTGAAAAAATAATTGAAAAATGACAAAAATAATTGATAATTTTAAAAAAATTTTAAATTTGAGGAAAACACTTGTAAACTTGACAAAACAATAATTGAAGTATTGGAATAAATAAATAATTCAAAACTGGTGTGTAAATTAAAAAATTATAGACAATAATTGTAAAGTTAAAAAAAAATTCGAAGTTTGAGGGAAATAACTGAAAGTTGAAGAAATTAATTGAAGTTTGAAGACAATAATAAGTTGCAATTTGAAGAAATAATTGAAAGAGGTGTAAAAAATTAATAAATTCGAAACAATAATAAAAATAATGATGAAAATAATTGAAAACAGGTGTAACAAATTTAAAAGTTTTTGACAATAAAAAAAATGGAAGAAAATAATTGTAATTTGTAAAGAATAATTTAAAAATGGCAAAAATAACAAGAATATGAAAAGATATTTGGAAAATAACAAAAATAATTGATTAATGACAAAAGTAATTGAAATTTGAAGAAAACAATTGAAGAATAACGAAAGTGAATTGAACTTGTGTAGAAAATTTGGATATTCCTGACAATAATTTGAAGATTAAAGAACACAATTGAAATTTAAAAATAATAATTGATAACTAGTGCATAAAATTAAAAATTTGAAGACAATACTTGAAAAATTGACCAAACAATTGAAATCTGAAGAAACCGATTGAGTAATGACATAAATAATTGAAAGCTGGTGTATAAATAAAAAATTTATAGGAGAATAATTGAAGTTTGAAGAAAATAATTGAAATTTGTTGAAATTAATTGAAAAACAATGTACAAATTTAATAAACTCATGACAATAATGAAAATACTAAAGAAAATGATTAAAATTTGTAGAAAATAGTTGAAAATTAATATAATAAATTTTAAAATTCGTGGCAATAAAAAACATTGAATGTAAAAAATAATTCCAAAATTGCAAAAATAATAGAAATATGAAGTAAATAATCGTAAAATGACAAAGGTACTTGAATAATTACAAAAGTAATTGAAATTTGAAGAAAATTATTGAAAATTAACAAAAGTAGAATAGAAACTGGTGTCGAATATTAAAATATTCCTGGCAATAATTTAAAGATAGTAAAAAATAATTGAAATGTTGAGAAAATAATTGAAAAATGACAGAAGTAAATGAAAACTTGTGTAATAAATTTAAATATGCAGGAAAATAATTTAAAGACTAAAGAGAATAATTGATATTTGAAAAAATTAAATTCAGAAACGCAACCTTTCCGGAAGTTTTCAAACTTGCAGTAAACTTGAAAGTTTCGGGACTTAATGTTTAAAAAAGTTACAGAATAATTTAAACTGTATTTAATTTTTTCCAAGAAAGTATAATAACGTCATTTGAATTTTTAATAAATTCGACTAATCGACAGTTTAAAACTTTAAATTAATCTAAATTATTATTAAAATTCATATAATTGTAATATATAAATTATTGTTACTCATAATCACTATCTCGTCATTAAGGCTACCTCATCTACATATTTTGTCTGTAAACTAAAACAATTTAAAAATTTTCTGATAAAGAGAATTAAAATTAATGAAAAAAAAGTAGGGACTATTTCACTTGGAATTTTTCACGTTTTTTAAAAATTTACCACTACAAGATATGTAACGTCAAACTTTATATATTTACCACATGACGGTAATTAGTATCACAAAGTTGAATTGAATTTCATAATATTCTTTTATATTTGATTTCTTAATACCAAAATGTGGTACTAAATTTTATCTTGTAATGGTAAATTAGAAATCTTGCTTTCATTACCAACAATAATATGATATACAAGTTTTGAAGCCTTTATCCTACGTCGGTAAAGAAGGGATTCATGAGTTTATACTCATGCATCACTGTAAATGATAAATATCAAATCTGGCTTATTTAACTAAGAACCATTATCGACCAGTCTACAACTGAGAAATAGTTCAGTTTCTTTTAGGTAGGTGGCTGCCAATGTCACGAGAGTAAATAAGATTAAAGTGTGTGGTGAAGTGGAAGAGGGGGTGAATTGTTGTCAGATGCTCCACCCTATAACTCAAACTGCTTTTCGTGGGTGGGTTAATGGCGAGAGAAGGGAGCGGCGGGCGCCATGTTAACACACATAAGCGAACCATACTATTTAAACGCCTTAAAAGCACATTACGGATGGAACTACAAAAAAAAGTGCAGTCAATGAAAGTGTATTAACAATTCTTTTAAAAAAATTTAATAAATATCTTAAACGCAGTTTTCAACACAACATGCACAAATATTAAAATTTATTTTTAAAATAATTTGGCTCCACCATACTGATTTTAAATTATCCACATTTTTAAAAATTTGTTTTTAGATACGATTAATATTTATTTCCAAACGAGTAGCAATTCTAAATCCAACTTTACTTAAATACAGAATAAAAAATTCTTACACTTGTAAAAAAAAATTTTTTGTTCAGCATTGGCTGTTATATAATTTATTTAACGATATGCATTAAATTTTCATACGATCAGTGGAAAATTGTAATGCAAATATTTATGATTGTAAACGATATGGTTAGTAAATGAAAAACTATATTATTATATTTTTATTTTCCAACTTTTTCAATGAGGATTTATAATTAGCTTGAAATTCTGCACTTATATATTATTTGTCGTTACAAACAGAAATCTCGTATCGTTTATGTTCACTTTTGGTGGAAGATACTCACTCGGAGCACCCCAAGACTAATCAGGATGAACATTAATCTTCCGTCTGGATCCTCGACCCAATTTTCCTTCGGTACTAGACGAATAGAGACGTTGATTGGATTTCGCATCACTTTGACATTTCTAGAGTTAACTCTTGGCGTTAAAAATGAGCATAATTAATAAGAATTTTTTACACCTATAGTCCAATTTTTTTTAACTATGTAAAAAAAAAAAAGAAATTTCTTTTTAGAAAAACGGATTTTCAAGGAACAAAAAGTTTTTTCTGGCAAAACTAATATTAAAAAAATAAACTTAAGTAATATGTAGATGGTTATAAATAAAGTAATAATTCTCTGGATATGATGAAGGGGACCTGTGAAATTGTGACTTCCTGTGTTAAGTTTCAAGTTTCACTAGACGTAAAAAAAAATAAAATTTCTATTATTCGTTATTCATCTATTCATTATTCATTTTAAAATAAATATATCACAATGGAATATACCATACAATGTAATATATTGTGTATTTTATAATATTTGAATTGGTAAGTAAAATAATGTTGCAATTACAAAAATGTCTAAGTTATACAGAAACAATTACTGATATAATTTTTTACAGGTGAGTAATATTTTGTCGGCTTCCTTTATAATCAGTTCGTTTCCTCTGATTCGAATTTTAAAATAGATCACAAAACTACATATGTGAACGAAGCCATATAATTTTCTCAGAGCATGATAGATTGTCAGAACAGATTCTTGAATTTCTTATTCTACTATGCAGCGTGTAACCGTGTATCCAATTATGTTGAGCACGTATTAATTATCTGTATTGTTTTACGGATATAATGATTAATGTTTGAGGGGCCTTTGAGTGCGTTCGATTATAGCCAAGGGAAAGACGGAATTCATTGACCGTCTGCTTCGCCCGCAACATGTTTACCTTTTAATACATTTTTAATTTTTTATATGAATAATATTGATTCTCTTAAGACACGATATCTAATAATAGCATCAATATTAAAACTAATTCAATAATAATTATACTGATAACAATTATATTCATAATGCAAGTAAAAATAATTTATTATTCGGCACAACATGCATATATGCATTTCCTTTTTCCTTTATACTTATGAAGAAAAGAATAAATAACATAATTATTAAAACTTAAAGTAAAATTTGATATTTATTAAATCTGCACAAACTACGCACTAGAGAAATTTTTTCGACCAATATTATTTTGTTCCCTGATTTATTTTTTTGATGAAGAGTGTAAAATAAAGGAAATTCACTGAATCAATGTTTTAATCAATTGTAACAAGAGTTAGTAATAATAATTTAATTATTATTAAAAATTATTATAAACTGAATTCGAGAATAGTTAGAATTGATTAAATGTTAGCAAATCGCAAGATTGGAAATTTTAAATTATTTTTCATAATTTATAAAAATGTTGATATTAACTTCTTTTTATAGGGTTACAAACAACCTCCGTAACTGCAAAAAAGACATTTTTTTTAATTACTAATTAATAGTTTGCTTAACATTTTTAAACAATATTGTTACATATTGTCAGGTTATTCATGTTTACAGATATTTTTATGCATTTTTCATTTGTCTAAACAATTTATTATTTATTATTATATAATTTATTTATCATTTTATATATCATTTATCATTTATTTATTATTTATCAAAATAAACCTAGCAAGTTGTAGTTTTTTCTGACTTTGTAATTTTTTTATAATTAAAACAATAATATATTCAGTATAGATATCCACAACAACCATTTTCAATTGTTTAAACAGATTATTGTTATTAATTATTAATTCTTTAAATTCTTTAAATTTTTACCTAATTTTACAAATTAATTACAAATTAACAGACTATAAATTATTATTTATTAATAGTTTAAACAATTTATTGTCAATAATTTTTAATTCTTTACAAATACCTCTAGAAAATACAAAAGTTTTTTTAAATTTTACAAATTAATGGACTCTGATTGGATAAAAGTTATTAATTAACAATAAAAAATTGTGTAAATTTATAATTAAGAACTTACAGTCAATAATTTCTATTTATTTATATTTCTATCCAGAAACAATTAATTTGTAAAATTAGGAAATATTTGTGTCTTTATGAATGCATTTGTAAACAATAAATAAATATTAAAATATTAAAATAATTTGTTTAAAAAAATTTCAAATATTTCTTGTTAATTTTTCTGAATATGTTATTGCTTTAAATAAAAAAGGAAAATAACTGAATCAGAAAATACTACAACTCGCTAGGTTTATTTGGATAATAGTTATAAATTAATACTAATAAATTGTTTAAACAAATGAAAAATACATAAAAATATTTGTAATCATTTATAACGTGACGATATATAACAATTTTGTTGAAATATCCTAAAGAAATTACTAATTAGTAATTAAAAAATAAATGTTTTTGCTTTTTGCATTTATGGTGGTGGTTTATAACCCTGCGTGAAAAATAGTTAATATTGACAATTCTATAATTAAATTAGGAAATATTGTTTTTTTAGAGCAAAAAAGTCGCCCTGTGGAATTCTATAGGGCCAAATTACAGATAAAACATCAATTTCTTAAAATAATGTGGATACATGCATTTACAGTTCGAAAAAAAAGATTAAGATTTTAAAAAACAAAAATCATATTTTGCGAAAATAATTGACATATGACGAAAGAAATTGAAAATTAATTAATAAATAATGAAACTAATTTTATATTGAAATCATAATAGAAAAGAAATGTTAAAAATTGAAGAAATTTTTAAATAATTTTAAATTTATTTTTTTCAAGGCGTGGATTAATTAAATCTTGTTATCCAAAATATATTCTGTAATTCTTTTAATTAATTCTTACAAATTTTTATTATTTTCTTGAATTAACAATTATTTCTATCAGTTATATTTTTATTAAATTTAGTGTTGGATTAACTTTCTATTACTTTTTGTCATTTTCAATTATTTTTCTATTTATTCAATTAATTTTCTAATTTTTTTTATTATTTATCTCAAATTTCAGTTATTTTTTCAATTTACAATTATTTTCATCATTCTGCAATTATTTTCTTTTATTTACAAATATATGTTGTAATTTTTCTAATTATTTTTAAGAGCCTAAAACTATTTTCTTCAATTTTTAATTATTTTTATTACTTTAGAAATATTTTCTCGAATTTTTTATGACCTTTATTATTCTTCAATTAATTTCCTAGATTTTAAAATATTTTTCTCAAATTTTATTAATTTTTTTCAATTTTCAATTGTTATTGTTATCACTCTGAATAATCAATTTCTTCAGTTTTTAATTAATCTCAAACTTCTTCCTCAATTAAATTCATAATTTGCAATTATTTATCTCATTTTTCAATTCTTTTTTTTTAAATTTCATTTTCTTTTATCTTTCTGCAATTAGTTTCTCCACCTTTCAATTAGGAAGGTATATTAATTATTTTTTAATTAATTTCCTAAATTTTTATTTATTATCTCAAATCTAAGTTAATGTATCCACTTTTCAATGTTTTAATCATTCTTCAATTATTTTCTCAAATTTCAACTATTTTCGTCAATTTTTAATTATTATTATTTTTTTTTAATTTGCAATGATTTTCACAAATTTTACATTATTTTCAGTGTTCGTTGATTAAGTCCAAAAAGTTAAATTATTTATCTCTTTTCATTATTTTCTTCAATAAAGTTTGAATTTTTCTTGTCTTTTTCAGTTTGAATTATTTCCTTCAATAATTAGTTTCATTATTTATTAATTAACTTTCAATTTCTTTCGTCATGTTTCAATATTTTTACAAAATATGATTTTTTTTAAGTTATAATTTTTTTCAACAAATTTCAATTTATTTATTTAAATATCGAATTCTTAATGTTAATTTGTAATATATCAACTTATGCAAGGACATAACTTATCAAATTTGTAAATTTAATTATCAGTTTCACTATTACCATCATTTCCCAAATAATTTTTAATATTAAATACTTGTTTCATACTCGATACATTTTTATTCATTGGTTTTATATTTCTGTTGTATTTTTTAAGTATGTAAATGATGTTCTTTGATTTTCAATCACTTTTTTTTATATCAAATAAATTCTGTAATTTTGTCAAATTTTTCTTAAATTTCCATGATTAACTTTAATTTTCAATTATTTGTATATTTTTCAATTCTTATCTCAAATATATTCTGTAATTTTTACAAATTTTTAATAAATTCTTCAATTTTCAATTATTTTTTAATAAATTATCTAATTTTTCTATTATTTATCTCAAATTCCAGTTATTTTTTTAATTCATTCGCAATCAATTTCTTTAATTTTAAATTATTTCTATTATTCCTCATTTAAATTCCTAAATTTTCAATTAGGTATGTATCTCATTTTTCAATTATTTTATTTCAATTTTAATTTTCTTTTATCTTTTTGCAATTATTTTGTCCACCTTTTAATTAAATATATTAATTATTCTTTAATTTATATCAAAAATTTTCATTTATTATTTCAAATCTAAGTTATATTATCCAGTTTTCAATGTTTTCATCATTTTTCAATTATTTTTCTCAAATTTCAATTACATTCGTCAATTCTCAATTATTTCTTTTAATTTGCAATAATTTTCACAAATTTCATATTATTTTTATTATTTGCTTATATATTCCGAAAATTTACTCGAAATCGAATAAAGTATTAAAAATAATTTAATATTGTTTTATTTCTCTTCTCCCTCCTCCGGTCTATATTAAATGTGCAGATGGCAAAAATTTAAAAGTCTACGTCCTTGTTTTTTTTAAAGGATTTTTCAACATGTGATTTCCTGTATTGATGTTGTGAGTGATTTATAAAAATGTCATAATAACGAGTTTACGAAAAAGTGCATTATTCCCATTTAAAATCAACGGTAAATTTTAAGGGGTTTGAGCCACCCTTAATATTATTTAGGGGTATAATTTGGTTTCTAAATAGTATTTTGTATTAAAAATCATTACACAAACAAATTTTATTGAAAAAAATATTTTTCCGTAGAAAATTTCAAGCTATTAAAATTTGTTCTTCCCGTTTATTTCAAAAAAGTGACGAATTACTACCCTTGTATAAAATTTTCTTAACAACGGTACAGTAAATTAATTAAATATTGTTGTAAAAGTTATATTATATTACAGTTTAAAATATATTAGTTTTTTTGAAAAAATTGTAGAACCGTATTTTTTTAATTAATTAAAATATAGTCATTTTGTGCGTTTTGTTACTGTTTCCATGTATAAGTCCCAACTTTATAAATTTATATCTTTAAAACAGAACGGTAAAACTTAATAAAATTGTAAAGTACATGTAAAGTAATGCATTTAATATGTCATTAAAATTTTATAACAATCTGTAGAAATTGGTTTTTTGGATAAACCTCTTTAAAAAAAAGTAGGGGTATTTTGTCTATTTTAAAACTTTTTCGGGGGTAGGATCATTTCAAAATTTTTTTTTCTGTGCATTTTTGGATCAGAAATCATTAAAAATTTTGACAGTGTTTGTTTCAAAAACTAGTTAATAAAGCATTGATTTAAAGCTTGTTTTACAGGTCTGGTTGGTGGGTAAAGTGTTTTCCAAAAAATGTGAATGAGTGATAGACTATCATAATAAAATGAGATGTTTGAATAGCCGTTACAATCCCTTGGTTAGAGGGAGAAACCGTTTATCATCTGGGCTCTCTTGTACGTCGTTGACTCGAGCTTAGGGTTCACCTTGCTAAGAGTTAAAACCTCAGCATGACTGGTGGCTCGGTAACCACTAGATGTGTCACTTGTGCATCCACGAATCAATAGCTGCTTCACTTTACTTTCGCGTTTGCATCATCAGTCATTTTATCGAGCTTCCTGAATTATGTACACATCCACTCATCTCCTTAAATTCCGTCAAAATTGATTCTTTTTTTAAGGGACTATATATTCTACCAGCACAAGAGAAAGAAATTGATTCCTTTTCATTTTATTACAATTTAATACCTATATATTTGTCGAAATTGTTTCCCCTTCTTCGGAAAATTGTTAGTCAATTTTCGGTCAAGTTGAAATGCTAATATAGTGAAACATGTAAATAAAGCTGTTTGAAAAATATAAACAGATTATGTTTTTTCAGAGTTGAATATTTCTTAAAGCAATTTTTTCAGGCACGCACCCACAATCGATAACAAAATTGTATTTCACTTCTCTCGTGACGAGAAGTAACTAATCATTGAAACGATTGCAGAATGCGTCGATTTCGTACAATCAACGAAGAAACTCGATCTTGCTGTGCACGCTTACCACTCCATTTCCAGATCCTATCACCCCGCAGGCTGAGACAAGAAAGCGCCCTTGTGCTCCCCGGGAGATTTATGGTCCGCGTCCAATCGGAGGATAACCCTTGACTTCTCAGTCAACCTGCAAAACATGCCTGGCCGAAGATCTGACTACCGTTACCGGCATCTACAAGACACCAAAGAGAAAAGACCTCGATACTGGTTGAAAGAAATCTTAGAGATATACGCCTTTTATTATACCCGCGACGTTAACTAATCGCTTTCCCACACGTCATATTACATCGATTTTATCCGTTCGTTTAATGTTAGCCAGACTTGGGTCTAAAAATGTAAAATATACTAAGATGTTTAAATCTATATCTTTCTCACAAGTGAGTTGATCGATTATCTTACCCTCTCTCATCAATTTGGAAAAATATTCCTCGCTTCTAATTCTGGATAAACAGTAACAGGAAAATGTACCAAAAACTTTATGTTCCTTCTATATCAATCAAGTGTTTCGTTATCAAAATCAAATTTTTTTATTATCATCATCATTCTTTTAAATTTAGGTGAAACATGATAAAGTTTTGTTTGCAGGAATTAAAAAGTATGAGTGGTAGAACGCAACAATTGAAGTCAAGAGGAATATGATAAAAAGGACGTATTAGATTCTATTTGCAAGCAAGGTGGTTTGGTGTAAGAGTTAACACTATACGGTCGGTATGAGGCTTCGCTTCCTCCATCTATCATGCGAACCATGACAAACCAAGCTCAAAAGCAGCCGCCAGGCAAGCGGTCTTCCTTCACTTAGTCACCGGCTTGCAGCCTTTACCTGTCCGATTCTCGGACCCCTACCCTCTAGCTACATTTGTTAACATTTAAGCGTTAACAACATTTCTCTGCGCCAGCTCTACCATCGAAACAAGAACAGTTCTCTTTAATTAGAAACACCGGTGCCGGCTCGATTTTGCTCCATCTACCTGTTTCATGCAAATGAGGAATGTATTCACTCTGGTGAAAAGAAGTGCTCCAGATCCAGTTTTCTTATTGCGAATTTTGAATTTCCTCAGGAATCTCGTTGTTTATATTGACACGCGAATTCAAGGGTTTCAATATTTACAGTAGTTTCATCCATTGGATTATAATTTTACGGAATAATTATTGAACAGCATTCTTTTGTTGATTTGTTTAAAATATTGTTGACTATGGATCAACATATACAATGAAAGAGGTTTTCTGAAAATCAATTTAAATAGACTTGGAGCAAAGAATTTCAGGCAATAATATTGGTTGAATTAAAAAGCAATTGATGTTTAACAACCATTTCCTACTGCCGAGCTACCATTGTCCAGTCAACGTTGCTAAGCTACCTACGCTTAACTAGCGCCACCTAGCAACCGTTACCTAGCAACGGGCGCCTGACAACTGCCGCTTAGCAACCGTCGTCTAGTTACCATTGCCCAGAAAACGTTGCTAAGATACATACGCTTAGTTACCGCCACCTAGCAACCGTCGACTAGCTACAATTGTTTAGCAAACGTTACTAAGCTACCTACGCTTAACTACCGTCACTTAGCAACCACCGTCTGACAACAGCCGCCTAGCAACCGTCGCCAAGTTACCATTGCCCAGTAAACGTTGCTAAGATACCTACGCTTATCTACTGTCACCTAGCAACCACCGTCTGACAAAAGCCGCCTTGCAACAGTCGCCTAACTACCATTGCCCAGTAAACGTTGCTAAGATACCTACGCTTAACTACCGTTACTTAGCAACTGTCACCTAGCAACCACCGCCTGACAACAGCCGCCTATCGACCATCGTCTAGTTACCGTTGCCCATTAAACGTTGCTAAGATACCTACGCTTTGTTACCACCACCTAGCAACCGTCGCCTAACTACCATTGACCAGCAAACGTTGCTAAGATACCTACGCTTAGTTACTGCCACGTAGCAACCGTCACCTATCAACCGCCGCCTAGCAACCGTTGCCTAGCTACCATTGCCCAGCAAACGTTGCTAAGCTACCTATGTTTAACTAGGGCAACCTAGCAACCGTTACCTAGCAACGGCCGCCTGACAACTGCCGCTTAGCAACCGTCGTTTAGTTACCATTGCCCAGAAAACGTTGCTAAGATACATACGCTTAGTTACCGCCACCTGGCAACCGTCGACTAGCTACAATTGTTTAGCAAACGTTACTAAGCTACCTACGCTTAACTACCGTCACTTAGCAACCACCGTCTGACAACAGCCGCCTAGCAACCGTCGCCTAGTTACCATTGCCCAGTAAACGTTGCTAAGATACCTACGGTTATCTACTGTCACCTAGCAACCACCGTCTGACAAAAGCCGCCTTGCAACAGTCGCCTAACTACCATTGCCTAGTAAACGTTGCTAAGATACCTACGCTTAACTACCGTCACTTAGCAACTGTCACCTAGCAACCACCGCCTGACAACAGCCGCCTATCGACCATCGTCTAGTTACCGTTGCCCATTAAACGTTGCTAAGATACCTACGCTTTGTTACCACCACCTAGCAACCGTCGCCTAACTACCATTGCCCAGCAAACGTTGCTAAGCTACCTATGTTTAACTAGGGCAACCTAGCAACCGCTGCCTGACAACCACCGCCTAGCAACCGTCGATTAGCTACCATTGCCCAGTAAACGTTGCTAAGATACCTACGCTTAGTTACCGCCACATAGCAACTGTCGCCTAGCTACCATTGCTCAGCAATTAAATTGCATAATAATATCTAATTAAGAAATTTTTAATATGTACAACAGTAGTTAATTCACAAATTTTTATTTCTGAAAAGATTTAATACAAAGATCAAGAAAACAATTTTACAATCAAATCGATCTTTCATTATGATATTTTGGGATTTAAAACAAATTTTAAAAAATTAAAACTATACTCTATGCTGGGAGGGTCAAAACATTGGAAAAGGAATCAGGATTTAGTTAATAAAATTAAAGAGGAAATGTAAAAATTAATTTTTTAAATTTTGAAAACTAAATAAAACATTACAAATTTATAAATTATTATTTGTAAATCCTTTATTACGCTTAAAATTAGTAAAATTTGAACCAAATTCTCCTTTATAGAATTTTTAACAAAATTTGTTTTCTCCAAATTATTTGAAATTAATCCCAAGACACTAAAAATAATCAAAAATAGGCACAAATTAATCAAACTGAACACTTTTTTTTAAAGAATAATTTAAAATTAACAAAATCAAAAGTTATTTCCTATTCGGAGATTGACAACGAAGCATGATTGACGATTGTCTTTTCTTCTAATATCTCTGCGGTTCGTGGGCTTTTAAATTGTTTTCAAATTTCAACAAATTTATCTCAGCTCCTTTAAGAGAATACTTCAGAGATTTAGTTTTTAGAGGGCGGGTCCAAATTCAAACTCAAAAGTTTCATTTATTTTTAATTCATATGATATTATTAAAAATGTAAAATAATCCCACTAGGTTCTTCTCCATTGTTCTCTGATATGTGTTAAATGTTATTTATTTATTTAAATATTTAGTCCATCACTGAAACATAACGAAATTAGTCATCTTGTTTTCTCAGTTTAAACACATAAAAATAATTATCCTTTGGACACTTTTTTTATTGATCTCTCTTTCAAAGGTAAACTGTAAGTTATGATTATATGAAATAAAAATATCAATAACAATATCAACGAATTCTTTTTTTAAACATATTATAGTATCATGAACGTAACGAAAATAAAAACGCGGAATACAGTCAAGCAATAAACGTCCAAATCCTCCATCGCTAAATCAGCGAAAAAATGTGATATAGGATAACCCATAAGAGTTCCCCAGATTTGTTGATAAAATTTACTATTGAAAGAAAAATAGGTATTATTGAACAGAAATTCTGTAAATTCCACCACTTTTTGAAAATGGAATCATAAACATTTTTGTATAATTTGATTAAAACGTTGTTCTAAGCTTCGTTACACAAGATCATTTAAAATACTATTAAAAAATGACTTAACATCCAACGAAAGCAGAACGTCGTCTTCATTCACATAAATTCTAATTATTTAACAATAAATAAAATTGAAGATAGTTTTTCTGTAAATAAAATTTTCTTTCCGTTTCTCAGAAAATTAAATTCCTGGTCAATTTCATAAATATTAATGGTATTGTTAGTCTCAAGACCAATGACCTTTTATTATTGTTTACAAACAACAAAATTTCTGATTTTAATTTAGTTCTGACAGAATATTACGATCTATTAATAAAATTCAATATTATTTTTTGACGTATTAAAATATTTATGTTTTAACAAATTCAGGTAAACAATTTTTAAGCTTCCATCTAATTTTTATTTGTGTTTATTTGACTATTACTTTAATTTTAATTTAATTTATTTTAACTACAATCACCCAATTAAACGCCACACTTGAAAACGCCACTTGCACGATTTCTTCAATTACAGACGAAGTGAGGAAGAGGAACCCGAATCTCCCACTTTTATCAAATATGATCCAGCACCCCCCCCCCCCCCCAAGGGCCTTCCCCCTATATACGTAAGTGACGCGATTTGCGCATAATTAATTATAATTCTCGAGCTTAATGGTACTGACATACTACTTTCAACAGGATGAGCAATAAATATTATAACTTTTCATTCCAATACATTATTTATATTAATAATATTCTTACGGCTCATTATTATCATTATTATTTTCAACAAATAGCTATTCCTACATAGTATATTTCGTAACATGCGTGACAAGCAGTCGTTTCTAAAACGAGAGCAATGTTTTTGCAACGAGTGAAACGAGTTGCAAAAATTGCGCGAGTTTCAAACGACTGCTTTGTTCACGCAGTTACGAACGATACTTTTCATAAGAAAGTCATAAAAGGCGTGATTCGGTTCTCTGTATAGATAACCAGAAAGTTGCAGAATGAAGAACGATTCACTATGTCACGTCAGAGTGTACACAAATACAATCCAAATTGAATGTCTAACACTTTTTTACTTGTAAACACGCCGCGCTAGTGATACGGTCAGGTTAGATTTTGAAGCTGTACTACTCACGCTAAAGACATCGACTCTGTTCTGTTGGTCAAACAGTGCGTGCAAGAAAAGTAGTAAAGTGGGAGACGTGCAATTTGGACTGTACTTGTTTGCACTCTGACGTCACATAGTGAATCGTTCTTAAATCTGCAACTTTCTGGTTATCTACAGAGAACCGAATCACGCCATTTTTAAGACTGCGTTATGAAAAATATTTTCTCTAATCATATACCAACATTGTTTAAATTTAAAAAAAAATTTGTTTAAAAGTTGGCTCATCTTATTGGAGTTATTTTATGAAGGAAGTATTATGAAGTTTGTCCAAGGTCGAAAATGATTGTTGGAAAGAAGACAAATCCAGAGGCAGCTAGGTTACTCTGGTGTCAAGAGTCTTGTCAGTTGGGAGGGGGTTATAATATGGGCGCCTGTGTCAGTGAAGAGTTCGTGACAATGATGGATGACTATACGTGCGGTGTATGTGAGTCAGGCCCATACGACGCCACAACCGAGAGCTCATATGTAGCCTATATGCGCCGCCGGCCATCCGTCCGAACTGTTGCTATCGTTGCATCTGTGCTCTACACCCCAGTATAACATGACCCCTGATCACGATCCACCCCGTGTCGACTAATATCGACGCTTTTAGCTTTTTCTCCTTCGAATACTTCCTGTTCTGTCCGTGTTCGAAGTTCTGCAGCAAAAAAAAGTTCAGCCTGTTCAGTTTACAAAAAATTCCTATCAATTCCGCCAGCGCAACTTCATTTCGATCAACAAAAAAACATTCATATAAATCGGTATCTGAGGTCACAGGTCAAGACCTACTTTTCCCTTGTATCTTACGTTTTATTTCTTCCGTACAGTTTCTTGCTCTTTGTCACATATTTTATTTTTAATCTTGCTTCCTCAATCATCACAAAAACTAAGTTTGTACCTCGGTTTAAACTGATTTGAATACGGTAGAAATAGATTTCAAGACAAAAGTTAAGAAAGTAAGTTTATTTTTAATATTAAGAATTTTATTTAGGCTAGTTACTTAAACAGATTAATTTTCAAATACATCGTATATCTGCTAGGAAATATATTTCATTGTAAATAAAATTTCATAGAAAAAATTTTTGGACAATAATAAAATTTGAAGTTTTATTTTCCTTCCTAAGATTGTTTACTTCTCTTGCTAATATTTATAATACTTTGCTTCTACTTCTTTGAATACAACTACCCTGAAAAGAAATCCTCATCTCTTGAGTTATCCAAAGTTAGGTAAGTTTATTATTTGTTTTTAAAAACTCCTAATCCTCTAATGCGCTTGACTTATATTTGACATTTAAATTTGAACATTTAATCTTTAACATTTAATAGTCACTTACTGAATATAAAACTAAACCTTATAAATACTTTTCAGAATGCTGTTAGATAATAACAAAGATTTTATCTTAAGATGTCCAGGGACAGTTAAATTTTGAACACTTTATACATAACCTCCAAATATATTAAAGAACGTTTTGCGCAGACTCGAGATTAATATCGAATGATCTAATTAATAGACTTACTAATCTCAAACATCCCAAGACTGCACAAGAAGCTCTTCAATGAATTTTGAGGTTATGTATAAGGTTCTAATATTATAAAAAAAAACTCAAATTAAACAATATTTTTCATTTATAAAAAGGTTATAAAAGATGTTACAAATATTTAAGATTAGTGTTAAATAGAATAAAAATTAATTTTTAAATACCAAAAATAGTCTCTGCATGATTATCTTATGCATTTTTTAAAATCTAGACACAAGGTACTGCCAGCGCCTCTATCGATCACTATTAACATTATTAACATCAACAATTATCTTTCTCATTTTAACAAATTTTCTATTGTTATCGCTGGCGCCGTAACTAACATGAGAAATTGTCCAAAAAATCTTGGGAGATACTCACAAATTTTTGCGGTATTTCTTCAATATTTTGAAAAAATTGTTAGCAAAAAATTTTGGGTAATTTTCCACAAAAATCTTTTACAGTGTATTTTTCTTTTTGTTTATGTTATATTCACTTCAATTCCATTCTACGATGTATTACCCTGTACGGTTTTGACTGTTGGCTTGATATTTCGATAAATAAAAAAAAACTATCAAAATAAATATAAAATTTAATATTATTATCATTATTTTTACACTGAAAAAAAAGATAAAGTAACTTCTACTATTTAAAAGTAAAACCTAAACTGACCAAAATTTCTGCGCATATCTGGCAATTTTTACAATTTCTGAAGTAAGTTTTAATTATTTTACTAAAAGTTACTTCAGAAATAGTAAAATTTACTCCGGAAATAGTAAAAACTGCTTGACCTGCGCAGGAATTCCAGTCACTTTAGGTTTTACTTTTAAATAGTAAAAGTTACTTAATATAAGAATTCCGTTTTCTCAGTGTAGAATAATTAAGTTAAATTGGACTCCTTTTAATTCAGCCAAAAGAGAATTTGAGTTGGTGTCTGGATGTAATACAGAGTATAAAATTGGTGAATTTGTAATAATATTTTTAGGACTTTATGATACGTTCTTTCCTATAGTCGCGTCGGCGCATGCGTAGAAGTTTGTTGCCATGACAACCAACTTCCGCGCAGACGCAATAACATAAGCTAACTTATCATAAGGTGCTTTTTTAAAAGTTCCGTATCTTAAAGTAGACGTTGCGCGTTGTAAGAATCTTTTTAACTAAAGGTCTATGACAAATAAAGCTCTTTCTTATCTATAGGTACGTAAAAGTCCTTTTTTATCAATTAAGAATCGATTCATTGAGCAAATAAAAAAATAAATATCGCATGGGAAAAATTACGTAAATTTCCTTTTGTAAAATTTTGATTAGTAAGGCCTTGCAAGTGGAATATTAGAGCAGAAAGATAAGAAATCGCAAGAGAAGGTTATACTTTAATAGGAGAAAGGGAACTAAAGAGGTACTTTCTCTAAAATTATAGCTCTGAAAGATGAAAAAGAAAGCAAATTTTGTGGAATTTATATATTAGAGAAAGCAATACACAGAGTACAAAAAGTATATTTTCCCATAACGATTTTGTTTCGAGAATTTCTAGTTCCTCTATACCTCATATTTATAAAAATAATCCTTAGTACCCTATATTTATAAAAGTTTCTAAGTTGAAGAAAATGATCCCTACTTCATAATCATAGTGCTTCCGTAACTCATTAACCACCCAAAAGGATACATTTTATTCTGAATAATTTTTTTTTACATAATATTAAAAATTCACATAGAATTACAAATCCTTCATTTTTTGACTAAAATTTTGCTAAATTTTGAAATAAATTAAAATGTCTGTTAAAAAAGACTATGAATACTTAGTAAATTCGGTAGAAAGGAAAAGTAGATTTTTTTAAAAAATGTTCCATAAATAGAAGAATCATTAAAAATGCAGGAATTCATCACCTTTAGAATTAAGATCTAAAAAACATTTTTATCACGCCTTCAGCGCGTTTCTTAAGAGCATGGGATGGAGTACGATGTCACTTAAAATTCTAAATATTTTATCACGAAACTTTGTAGAATTCTTTGAAATTGGACGCCTGCACTTCCTCTAAAGCCATCATATATTGACCGAACTTGCAACTGCCCGAAATTCTCTAAACTTGCATTTACCAGAACTCGTAATTCCTCGAACCTGCATTTGTCCGAACCTGTAACTTTTCGAATTTGCACTTGTCATGACTTTAAAATCACCGAACTCGCATTTGCAAAAATATTTAAATCGACAAAATTGCATTTGCTAAAATTTTTCAACTCTCTAAAGTCGTATTTGTACAAACTTCTTAATCTCCGAACTTCCATTTGTCAAATGTAAATTCGGTGATTTAAAAGTTGGGCCAAATGCAAGTTCGGTAATTTAAAAGTTCGTCTAAATGGAAGTTCGAGAATTTAAGAGTTCGGACAAATGTGAGTTCGGTGACTTCAAGGTTCGGACAAATGGAAGTTCGGGGATTTCAAAGTTCGTCCAAATGCAAGTTCGGAGTTCTTAGAGTTGGATCAAATGTATTTTTGGGGATTTCAAAGTTCAGAAAAATGCAAGTTTGGGGATTAAGAAGTTCGGACAAATGCAAATTTGGTGATTCAAGAGTTTATCCAAATGCAAGTTCAAGGATTTACGAGTTCGGACAAATGTGAGTTCGGTGACTGCAAAGTTCGGACAAATGCAAATTCGTGGATTTCAAAGTTCGCACGAATGTGAATTCGGTGATTTAAAAGTTCGGCCAAATGCAAGTTTGGAGATCTTAGAGTTCGGACGAATGTGAATTTGGTGACTGCAAAGTTCGGACAAATGCAAGTTCGGGAATTTCAGAGTTCGGACGAATGTGAATTCGGTGATTCAAAAGTTCGGCCAAATTCAAGTTCGAGGATTAAGAAGTTCGGTGACTTCAAGGTTCAGACAAATGCTAGTTCGGGGATTCCAAAATTCGTCCAAATGCAAGTTCGGAATTCTTAGGGTTGATTAAATGTATTTTTGGGGATTTCAAAGTTCAGAAAAATGCAAGTTTGGGGATGAAGAAGTTGGGACAAATGCAAGTTCGGTCAAATGTGTTTTCAGGTATTTCAGAGTACGGACGAATGTAAATTCGGTGATTTAAAAGTTCGGCCAAATGCAAGTTCGGAAATCTTAGAGTTCGATCAAATGTGTTTTCGGGGATTTTATAGTTCAGACGAATGTAACTTCGTTGGTTTCAAAGTTCAGCCAAATGCAAGTTCGGCGATTATAAGAAGTTCGGACAAATGCAAATTCGGCGATTAAAAATTTGTCTAAATGGAAGTTCGAGGATTTAAGAGTTCGGACAAATGTGGGTTCGGTGACTTCAAAGTTCGAACAAATGGAAGTTCGGGTATTTCAAAATTCGGACAAATAGAAGTTCGGTGATTTTAAAGTTCGGCCAAATGCAAGTTCGGAGTTCTTAGAGGTAGATCAAATGTATTTTTGGGGATTTCAAAATTCAGACAAATGTAAGTTTGGGGATTAAGAAGTTCAGATAAATGCAAATTCATCGGATTAAAAATTCCAACAAATGAAAGTTTGGAGAATTACAAATTCGGACAATTAAATTTCGTTCAATTGTGTTTTTGGATGAAATGCTTGCGACCACTTAAAATACATTTAGGAATCGCTGACTGACCTAAGTTGTTCAGATTTTGGCAGAAAATTAATTTTTAAAAAAATGTTTTGAAATTCCGATAAGTTTAAGAAATTAATTTTGAGACGAAATTTAAAGAAACTCGGATCAGAGAAACATTTCTAATGATAATTTAAATGTAATTCTACTAAGTTTCATGACAAAATATTAAATATTTTAAGAGAAAAGTTAAGGACAAATTTTACTTATACCAGTGACGTGATAGTGAATCACATGCCCTTAAATCTAATAGATATTAGGAATTTGACTATTTTTATGATTTGGGAATTTTTATCGGATAATGTAGTGTCAGGAAAGGTATGACAGGTCGAGGAGGGTGGCCCCCGGAGTCCACAAGAGTCAAGGGTTAGCTATGCTTCAGCTGAGCAGCATTGGCTTCCCCGAGCAACCGACGGGACCATAAATCTTACGATCGTCGAGGGACGACTCATTCACGCCACTTCGCCTTCCGCCCGATATCACAGACTTTTCGCGTCGCGGAAACTACGTCCTCAATGTCCCAGTGGCGATCATCTTAGGTTTTACAGTGTGCAAGTGTACAAGCCAAGAACTCCTTCAAGCCGCAGAGATAATATTCTTCCATCGATGATCTCTTCTCTGCAGAGTTACATCTTGAATTGACGTTCATTTTGGATCAGATTTTATGATTCTTTTTCGAATCGCAATTACCTACGTGTAGAGTCATGCTGTTCCTGCCGTCAGCTTCAAAATTACGCTCTAAATCTTTATAGAGTGTTAAAAAGAGACATATAGTTTTATTTCTGACACTAGAATTGCATATCTCGCTTATTCTGTTTTTTTTTTAAATCTCTCGTTTAATGAAAGAAATATTTAATAAGATTTTAAGTATTGAATTACTGTTTATTAGCTTGAACAATTAAATTTGTTTAAAGGTTTATTCTATATATTTTTGACGAAATACATAAACTTTATACCAATTTTGTTGTAAGTATAAGGAATACTATTTCTTTTTATATTTTTATTTCTAAATAGGTAGTGATGCCGTCGATCGAGATTTTCCAAGCCCAATACAATACCAAGCCAATATTTCTACTTTTGCTTGTAGACGAGGCGCTGGGTGGACTTGAGTATGCAAAATATGAGGGCGGGTATTTGACAATTGGAATATGTAGAGGACCTTCCCCCGAATCAGAAAAGCCATGTTGCCCCTAAAAAATTTGGTCGAGTTAGCCGCCATTTTGATTTAAAGTTTGAAATTTGTTTTTTAAAATATTTCAGCAATTAACAAAATAACAAAATTTTTGTAAAGACATTTTTTGTAGAAAACAATGTGATATACAACTTTTATAACAAACTTTTTTTCATAACTCGAATTATAAAAAAGTTATAAACAAAAAACAGGTAAACAAAAGGGATGAAATTGTTAAACCTTATTTTACGCTTTTATTAATAATTTTTATAGAAAAATGGTTTAGATAAACTTTAAAGAGTATTTTCTAACGATTCATTTGAGTGATATAGTTTTTAAATATCTTTATTTTTGTAGATTTTACAGAGCCGCAAAGGCAGTTAAGTTTGAAAAAAAGGCTATCAAAGGCACGTTTGCCCTAAAAGTCTGACAATATACAACGCAAAACGTACGAATATATTTTAATCCAAATATGAGGGCGGATATTTGACTATTGGAATATGTAGAGGACCTTCCCCCGAGTCAAAAAAACCATGTTGCCCCAAAAAATTTTGGTCGGGTTAGCCGCCATTTTGATTAAAAGTTTGAAGTTTGTTTTTTAAATTATTTCAGTAATTAACAATAAAACAAAATTTTGGTACAAACATTTTATGTAGAAAATAATGTAATCTACAACTTTTATTCAAACCTCTTTTTCATAACTCGAATAATAATAAAGTTATAAATAAAAAACTGGTTAAAAAAAGAGATGAAAATCTTTAAACATATTTTCCCATTTTATTAATAATTTTAATCGAAAAATAGTTCAGATAAATTTTAAAGTCTATTTTCTAATGATATATTTGAGTGGTGTAGTTTTTGAATATCTTTATTTTTGTAGATTTTACACAGCCACAAAGTCAGTTAAATTTCAAAAATAAGGGGTTTCAAAGGCCCGTTTATAAAGGCCCACGAACATATAGTGTAAACTGCCTTTGAAGGCCCTTATTTTTCCAATTTAACTGCTTTTGTGGCTGTGTAAAATCTACAAAAATAAAGATATTTAAAAACTATACCACTCAAATAAACCGTTAGAAAATACTCTATAAAATTTATCTGAACTATTTTTCGATTAAAATTATTAATAAAATGGGAAAATATGTTTAAAGATTTTCATCTCTTTTTTTAACCTGTTTTTTATTTATAACTTTTTTATTATTCGAGTTATGAAAAAGAGGTTTGAATAAAAGTTGTAGATTACATTATTTTCTACATAAAATGTTTGTACCAAAATTTTGTTTTATTGTTAATTACTGATATAATTTAAAAAACAAACTTCAAACTTTTAATCAAAATGGCGGCTAACCCGACCAAAATTTTTTGGGGCAACATGGTTTTTTTGACTCGGGGGAAGGTCCTCTACATATTCCAATAGTCAAATATCCGCCCTCATATTTGGATTAAAATATATTCGTACGTTTTGCGTTGTATATTGTCAGACTTTTAGGGCAAACGTGCCTTTGATAGCCTTTTTTTCAAACTTAACTGCCTTTGCGGCTCTGTAAAATCTACAAAAATAAAGATATTTAAAAACTATATCACTCAAATGAATCGTTAGAAAATACTCTTTAAAGTTTATCTAAACCATTTTTCTATAAAAATTATTAATAAAAGCGTAAAATAAGGTTTAACAATTTCATCCCTTTTGTTTACCTGTTTTTTGTTTATAACTTTTTTATAATTCGAGTTATGAAAAAAAGTTTGTTATAAAAGTTGTATATCACATTGTTTTCTACAAAAAATGTCTTTACAAAAATTTTGTTATTTTGTTAATTGCTGAAATATTTTAAAAAACAAATTTCAAACTTTAAATCAAAATGGCGGCTAACTCGACCAAATTTTTTAGGGGCAACATGGCTTTTCTGATTCGGGGGAAGGTCCTCTACATATTCCAATTGTCAAATACCCGCCCTCATATTTTGCATACTCAAGTCCACCCAGCGCCTGCACTATTGGTTTCATCTCGATCGACTTTTTCTTGGCTTGGTTGAAATCTTGGTGAAAGGATTCTTGAGGGAATCTTGAGTTGATCTTGGTTTTCAAACTCAAGATTTTTACCAGATGTGCTTTTCCTTTGAAAATAATAGCAAAACGAGTTTACTCTGGATGGTGAGGCTGGTCCAGGTAGTTTTGGACAATAGCGCTATCATAAAAAATTTACTGCTTCTATTGTGATGTGAAAATCTTGAAATTGCAAGCCAAGATCAATCCAAGACTTGATTTTTCAATCCTAAACCAAGCCAATACAAAACCAAGATTTTGCTCTTGAGAACCAAGATCAACCCAAGAAAGTTACTGGGCCTCTCAAGCCAAGATCAAGAAATTCTTGTCTTGAACGGCATCACTATAAATAGGGTTTCGCCGTGTTTTTTAAGTCGTGTTTATTAATTAAGAAGATTATTAAAAAAGTTCTTCTTTGTTTTTGGCCTAATCGAGACCTCTTTTACAGGTTTTTTGACGTTTGGATGCATGTATGTATTACGTCCTCAAAAAAATTCTATAAACACATAATATCTCTTTATTAACTATAGTTTTCTGTAGTAAATTCGTTAGAACAATGATTATAAATATAAAAGTAAATAATATAAAATGGTAAAAATAAAACAAAAACTTTTCAATACCAAAAAAATATTTTCGATCTCAAGCAAAGAAGTTTTATCTTTATCTAAAGAAGTATCATGACAAAAATCCATCTACTTATCTCATTTATGTATAAAGTAGAGAAACCACAAATATTGATAAATATAGTCGATTAGGCTGAAAACAAAGAAGGACTTTTTTAAAGATTTTATGAACTACTTTTTTTATTTAAGATAATTGTACCAATTAGCAATTACCAGGGGCGGTGACTTGTAATTTTTTGCTATCTGCACATTTAATATTGACTGGAGGGGGGGAAGTGAATTCAATCAATATTAAATTATTTTTAATATTTATTTGATTTCGAGTAAATTTTCGGAATTTATAAACAAATAATCAAAATAATATAAAATTTGTGAAAAACATTGCAAATTAAAGGAAATAATTGAGAATTGACGAACGTAATTAAAATTTAAGAAAAATAATTAAAAAATGATTAAAACATTGAAAAGCGGATATACAATAACTTAGATTTGAGATAATAAATGAAAATATAGGATATTAATTAATAATAAATAATATACTTAATTAAAAGGTGGACAAATTAATTGCAAAAAGATTTTAAAAAAATTAAAATTGAAAAAAATAATTTAAAAATGAGATAAATAATTGAAAATTCAGGAATTTAATTAAGGAATAGTAGAAATAATTAAAATTTTAGGAAATTGATTGCAAATGAATTAAAAAAATAACTGGAATTTGAGATAAATAATAAAAAAATTAGAGAACTTATTAAAAAAGAATTAAAAATTGAAAATTGATTAAAAAATTGTAAAAATTACAGAATAAATTTGAGATGAACACGACTACTTGCAAAAGGATAAAAATAATTGTAAATTAAAGTTAATTATGGGAATTTGAGAAACAAATTGAGAAAATTACAGAATTTATTTGATATAAAAGAAAGTAATTGAAATCGAAGAACATCATTTAAATACTTAAAAAATACAACTGAAATATAAAAACAATGAATAAAAATTGATCGAGGATGGAACAAGTATTTAATATTGAAAATTATTTGGAAAATGATGGAAATAGTGAAACTGGTAATTAAATTTTCAAATTCGATAAGTTTTGTCCTGCCATTAATTAAAATTACAAATTGACATTAAAAATTCGATGTTGACGAAATTAATCGTAATTTGATAAAAAAGAATTTAATTAAAAAACAAAAATCATATTTTGTAAAAATAATTGGAAAATGACGAAAGTAATTCAAAGTTAATTAATGAATAATGAAACTAATTATTAAAGGAAATAATTCAAACTGAAAAAGTTTTATTTGTAAAAATTGAAGAAAATAATTGAAAATTGCGGAAATTTTGAATTTATAATTTAGGTTAAAAAATGAAAAATAATGAGAATCATTAAAGAAAAATTTTGAAAAATGATAAAAATAGTTGAAATCTGTAGATATTAACTGTAATTTTAGAAAAATAATTTTTAAAAATACCGAATATTTGTGAAGTAAAAGAAAGTACCATATTGCAATATGATTTCAAGAATTTTAAATTCAGAAAAATAATTACAACATTATAGAAATGATCGAAAATTTATTGGAAAAAAATATTGGAAATTTGAGATAAATAATTCAACTTTTTGGAATTAATCAAGGAATTCTTAAAATAATATAAAATTTGTAAAAATCATTGCAAATTAAAAAAAAATAATAGTAATTAAAAATTGACGAAAATATTTGAAATTTGAGAAAAATAATTGAACAATGATTAAAACATTCAATAGTGGATACTTTAACTTAGATTTGAGATAATAAATAAAAATTTAGAAAATTAATTCAACAATAATTAATATACCTATCTATTTAAAAGATGGAGAAAATAATTGCAGAAAGATAAAAGAAAATGAAATTTAAAAAAAAAGAATTGAAAAATGAGATAAATAATTGCAAATTATGAATTTAATTGAGGAAGAAGTTTGAGATTAATTAAAAACTGGAGAAATTGATTATGCAGAGTGATAACAATAATAATTGAAAATTGAATAAAATTATTAAAATTTAAGAAAAATATTTTAAAATCTAGGAAATTAATTGAAGAATAATTAAAGTAATAAAAAATCCGAGAAAATATTTGCAAAGTAATAAAAATAATTAAAAATCGAAGAACATAATTTTATTTTCTTAAAAATAATTGAAAAAATTACAACATATATTTGTAAATAGAAGAAAATAATTTCAGAATGATGAAAATAATTGTAAATTGAATAAATTTATTTATTTATTTATTTAACAACAGTGTATACGGGCATACAAGTGAGAAAAAATTTCCCTTTTGCGCCTAGGCGCTAATATAAATCGTAAATAAATCGTAAAAGTATTTTAAAATATAATATAAATAAATAACTAGAAGTTAAGATAAATAGTAAAAAAATTACAAAATTAATTAAATAAACTTAAAAATAATTGAAAAAGACAAAAATAAATGGGAATTTAATTGAACAATAAATTTAATAAAAAAATAATTGATAGAAATAATCGTTAATTCAAGAAAATAATAAAAATTTGTAAAAAATAATTGAAAGAATTACAGAATATATTTGTCATATTAAAATTCTTTTAACTTGAATTAATTTGAAATTTTATTGATTAATAATTTATTTAATCCACGCTTTGAGAATAATAAGTTTAAAATTATTTAAAACTTTTTTTTTAATTTTTAACAATTTATTCTTTTCTATTGTAATTTCAATTATTTGCTACAATTTTCATCTTTTTTTAACATTATTAAAATTTTTTTTTATTAATTCTCCTTATTAATTAATCAAAAGGTTAAGAAAAGAAATATATATATAGGTTCTAATTATTAATGATTTGATTTTTATGAATTAGTTGAAGTATTTAATATTCATCTAATTTACTAATTTAATTAATTAACGTTAAAACCATTAATTTCAGGTAATATTCAAAATAACATTTATCTAAGTTTGTACAATTTAACAATCTTTATGATAAGTTTTGTGTCAAAATGATACTCACTCCTCATTTTAAGGGGACTATTGTTATCTATATTGAAGTAGAAACCACTAATTAAAATAAAAGCAGATATTATGTATTCTTAAAAATAATAAATTTATAAAAAAAAGATACTGTGTACTAGTATTATTACAGGCCTGCATGAATTATTGTGCCTCAATTACTGCACTGCAAAAACTACTGTCTTATCAGTGTCTTATTTTAAGACATTTTTGTGTCTAAAACGCAAGTAATGTCTTAAAATGAAACATTTTTTGCGTCATAAATACAAAAAAGACATCAAAGTGTCTTAAAATAAGACACTTAGAAGACAGCAGTTTTTGTAGTGTGCGACGAGAATAACGTGTATTTGGAGGTTAAGTTGCTTCTGTTAAATATTTATGCAAATTAGCATTCGATATTTGAGCATGATGTATCTCTTAGAAATAAGGTCTAGTTTATTTTAAAAAAAGAAAATCCGAAATCGGTTTTGGGGATATAGAAGAGATGTTAAATTTTTCTAAAGATGCTGTCCTGAGATTCATGGTGTCGTCCAAATTCGAGGAACTTGGTGCGTTCGCCCAAAAAAATGCCCCTGAAAAAAGAACTGTACAAAATGAAGGATAGTAATTAAAACTAAAGAAAATTTTTATTTTCAAATTCTGAATTCATATTCAAAGACTTCAAATTAAAAGTGAAAAGATTTAATAAAATTTAATCATTTCTTTAAAAATCTATAGCAAATTTAAATATTTTAAAATCTAATTCCAGAAATAAATTAGTTAATAAAAGCAATAATTCTTTTTTAATTAATAGACTAACTAAATTTTTAATGCAATAAAACTCATAAATTGTTTAAATTAGATAATTTGACAGATTTAAAAAATAAATGAAACCAACCATTTTCGCAAATTAATGAAATCATAGACAGGAATTAATTTTTAGCTATAACCTGTATTTGACAAGGGTGTTAGTGAACGAATGTATAGGTGCGATAACATTATGATGTTGAGGATTCACCTGCAACTCTTACGTACAATTTGAATCATAAACAATATTTGATTACGGTGCCTATTTACAATTAATTTTCATATAAACAACAACAATTTTTATAATTTGTACAAAAGAGAATGTTTTGCAGTGACGAGATTGAAAAAGCAATTAATCTTTTACATAATGTGCAATTCACGTTTCAATCACAGTTTTAAAATCAACGTATATGATGGAAAAAATAATACAGTGTTTTATAAAAATGCGACAATGAGATTCGAACAAGTTATTCTGAATTGAGATCTATTTTTACGCACTAACTATAATTTTGATAATCGCAAAAGTCTATAACATTTGAGCCAAGTTCTACAAACGAGAACAAATTCAAAACAAAATTATACATATTTTTTTTAAAGTGCTTTGAAAAAATTCGCTTTTTCAAAATTAGTACATTCCTAATTGCGTCATAAATTACACGTATACTTATTATAGCGCTTTAAGTCTGATTGCGCATTTATCTTAACTCACAGCTGAAAATCTCCGTCGTCTTTTACAACTATATTTTCATATAATACAAATTTATATATATTTCTATATTCCATAGCTATTATATAATTAGTCACAATTTATTACAAGCACCCTCTTACTTTTCGAATATTTACACTATTGTGCCGACTGGTGCATCCAGAAAAATATTTCGCTAAATTGAATATTTAAAATTATAAAGTACCAGTAAATTAACTGATTTAATGGTCATAATGGTACAATTATGAACTTAATTTACACAAAACAAATAAAATTAAATATAATCATGGCAAAGTTTTGAGTCCTTTTTAACTAGTATTGGAACAGTAAAATTTCACAATTTAATTTAAAAAAAAATGTACCGGTATCGAGTATCGAACTCGACAAGTCCAGTCACCAGTTTGAAGAACTTACCACTGCTCTAATCTATACCTTCAATTTGTAAGTTCGCTCTATTTTTGAAATCGACTTATTACTGTCCCTTGGTAAGTTAAAATTATTTTTTTTAAATAAATAAAAGCCGCTCGGTGGTTCGGCATGGAATGATCCATGATCAGTTCTCAAAATTATATTTCTCAAGATGCAACAAATTTTACTGTTTATTGTAGCAGTTGGTTAATCACACCAAAATAATAATAACACAGGACCAGAAAAAATTGAACTGTTTATGCAAAATTTTTTTTTAAAAATTTCTCCGCCATATTGGATCCGCCGTTTTGAATTTTGTAAAACAAATGTGAAAATGGTAATCAGGGACTCCAAAAATCTGAAAAAATTCAACAACTTTGAAAAAATTTCTCCGACAATTCGTAGTCAGATTTTGAAAATTCAAAATGGCGGATGCAGTATGGAGGATATCTCCCATTTTTAATTTTCAAAACCTGAAACGGGTTCGTAATCAGCGACCCCAAAATACCCCTAGAACTCAAGCTCACAAAAATTTTGTGTTACTTCTGTTTGATTAGACATATTTTTTTGGGGTTAGAAAAAAATTCTGACATGATAAAGCAAATCGGATTTCAGATTCGTATCCAGTGCATCAAAACATGTCAGAAAATCATATTTCGGTTTGCCTTGGAAAAAGTTCAATTTTTTTGTGGTCCCATGTAATACTCTTGAAAAAAATTACAAAATGTGAAGATAATGATTTTTCGAAACTTAGGACAAAGATCTTGTGTTGAAGTAGGGATAAAATTGCTTGCATCCTGAGACGATTTATTGCGTCTGGATATGTAGTGACATCGACCTGTACCTTGTGGAGTTTTACACAAAGTATTTGCTCTGTCATGATTACATGCAAGTCGGCTTCTGAAGTCGCGAATCGTTTGTAACTTCCTGTAATCTCCCAGGCTCTCATTAACATTCGCAAACATATCAGTCTCAAGAACTTATTTTTATTCATGCCTATTAGTTACCTGCACTTAGATTGCACTTACACTTTCTGTTATCCGGCTTTTGAGAGAAGATGGTTCTCACTAAATCACAGAGAGAATGCATTTGTGAAAGATTATCCAAAAGTCAAGTAAAACCGTGAACAATAGTTAATAGAATTAAGAATAAAATATTTTAAAAATTAGAAGCATAATCTTAACTTAAGAATATTTTCTTAATGCATAAGAATATGCTTCTTATTTTAAGAATATTATATCCTTAATACAAGAATTTTAAAGAAAATACATATATATTTTTATTTTTTTGGCCTAATGGCTTTATTTATAATATAAATTAATACGCATGTCGCGTTTCGATACAGAATTCTGTATCCTCATTAGTATTTGCAATTTTAAATGAGAAATTTTGAAATTTTATTTTTGACATGAAATTGAGAAATTTTAAATTGAGTGTCACTTCGAATTGTAAACATTCGAAAACTTTGGTTGCACCATTTTCAATCAGAAATTTTGAAAATCCCTATAAACCCTTAAATTGAACATAAATTCTAAGATTTTGAATCTCTAAATTTTCCGGGCAAATTTTGATTTTCAAACACGGATTTTGAGGACTTTATAATGAGTTTAAAAATGAGGTTTTGCCTTTTGAAAATTTCCATTTTCGTGAATACAACATTTTAGGTAGCCTTAATATGCCAAAAATTGCTTCAATGTAATAACAATGTTTTTTTTAGGAATAAACGCCAAAACACCTTTTTTCAAAAACAGAACAAATAGGTTCAAGAAGCAATTATCACCACATGATGAAAAGTGGAACTAATCTTGTAAACCCATTATTTTTAGTTGTTATTTGTATCATTCACGATAAAAATAAAATTTACGACAATTTTTAGTATTATATTAATCAGTAATTAGCCTTCCAAAAAATTAAGTTTACAGCATATAAAAAAAACATAACTTAGAAGTAACAACATTGATCAAAACAAATCAAAGTATTTTTAAAAAACAAAACTTTGTTTTTAATCATTGCAAATAAAAAATTAATGAGAACCTTGAAAGGAAACTAATCATTTTTTCCCAGCAGACTTTTTTAGATATCAATTAAACCTTTTGAGGGTCAAACACTGGAATAATGTATTTACATTGTACAATCACTACTTCCTTCTCATTTTTTTTCTTCCTGATTTGCTAAAGCATTATGCACCCATACCGGAGCTACGAGTGCCAAAATAAAGATAGAAAAAACCTAGCAGAAAAATAGTTCAATGTTCGTTTTACTTCAATTTTATCGTAATCTTTTACGAATACATTGCATATCTCTCGACATGTGTCATACTATACATTTTATATAATATGAATTATGTGTCCGGTATAATACGTATCATACAATTTATACAACATGTTTTACACAACTCGTATAATTTTCACCATACATTTTATGTAACAGGTATTATACTCTTTGTATAATCAATTTAATACACTTTGTGTATAAATTATTATACACTGTGCGCAATACATACACAATACAATATCATAATCCAAAATCACTGTTCAGTTCTACTCAATATCCAAACTATGTACACCGCAAAACTTAACAGTACTCACTACTCAAGTAATCAATACAACTCATTCAAAAGATATTGTTCGTCACACCAGTCCAACTGGGAGGGATTGTCAACGTCGTGGACTCAGCTGAGCTGGTAATACTCCGGTGCGAAATCATTTGCAAGATTGCTAAGGAAATTAAAATCTGAAGAACTGTTGCTATTGTCAGCGGAAGGTGGTGGGGCATTAGTGTGCACTGGTTCGTTGTAGAAGTTTCCAAAATTTCCGTAGGACTCACCGCTGGTGTCAGTCTGGTTGGTATTGCAGGGTGGTGTGATAACAGCAGCTGTCGCAGCAGCGATTGCAGTGGCTGTCGTTGTGATGCCCGGTGCAGGGAATGGATCCGGAGAGGAAACATAGCTACTGGGAATGTTGGACGCCTCACCTCCTTGATGGATGTGCATCTGGTTCGTCTGCTCATAATAAGCATTGGCATGACACTTGTTCCCTGTTCTATAATCTCCAGTGTTGGAATGTATGGAGGTTTGATGACCAACGTAACCTTCAGAATTGTGCTGCTGTTGCATATCACCATAGTAGTGCTGTCCATTGTGAGAATTGATTCCAGTGTGGCTGTGGGAATTCATAGTCTCGGAGGTGTGATATGACCCAGTGGTGGGGTAACCGTAACCACTTGTGGGCATGTAACCTTCTGGACCTTGTTCAGTTTGACCGGTGGAATAACCCTGGCCAGCATAGGAACTATTCTGCATGCCCCTGTGATAAGAGGCATGATACGAGCCCGTTTGAGCATATCCATTATAGTCTCCGGTTGATCCGTACTGAGCTTGCTGTTGATGGAACTGCATAGAATTGTAAATCGGCCTATTTGACCCTGTTCTCGTCTGATGCCCTGTTCTTCCCGATACTTGATTCTGCCTCACGTACATGGGATGGATTTCACCAGAGTACGGTATCCTCTGTTGATAGGTGTCCCTTGAGCAATATGTGTTTTGAGCCGAATTTTGCTGAATATTTGAAACAGACTGTCTGTTTGGTAATCCATTCCTGTAGTCGACACCTGTCGAGGTTTGATAAACGTTCTGTTGGTAATGTGGGTTACTAGGTATGCTCCTACTGTGAGGGGACATGGTTCCCGTATTAGAAGAACCGTGCAAAATGGAAGTCTGCACTGAAGTCGTCGAAGAAGGAGAACTGCGGGGTCGTTGCATGTAAGCGGTATGAGGGGTTTGCATGCTTAATGGACTTCCTTGGGGAAGTTGAACAGAAGCTGGAGTTCCGGGAGTGGACGAAGGTGTAAGACTTCTCGTTGAGGATCCTTGGCTCGGGAGACCCTGTCCTGGAGTGCTAACCGTTGAATCCGGAAGGGCTAACAATACCCCGTTACTTTTCACTGAACACATTTCCTTTGTTGATGGTGATCTTTTACCGACGACGTGCTTCACTGGATTGGGACTCTTGTGACCAGCCTCAATCTTTACTCTAACTTCTCCAGATAATTTCTTTGTTAGACTTGGAGATGTTACTTCACTGCCGTCTTGAGATCGGGAATCGTCGTCTACCATCATTTTCTCAAAGGAACTGGAAACGCTGTTGGTGCTGCCTACACTACTGGCTCCATTACTGTTTGTATTAAAGCCTGTGTTATTGTTTGTTGCACTAGGAGTGTTATTATTGTTGCTACTGTTACCGCGACCGGAAGACAGCTCACTTATTTCACCGGAAAGAGTACTACCTACGTCACCTACACCGGAAATATCACAGTTGTGGCAGTTCTTTTTCTCATCCTCGTCCATTATCAACATTTTTTCTCCTTTCGGTTTTTCCAATCCATCAGAGGAAGTTCCATCTTTCTCGTCGCCGTCTTCTTTAGTCAGAGTTTGTCGTTTGTGCTTCATTCGCCGATTTTGGAACCACACTTTAACCTGTTGAAAAATGTATAGTATCTAAAGTATTTCATTATAAGTTGGTTTTCGAAATGGCTCTCGAAAACGTTAAGGAAACGTAAATTCCAAATTGTGGAACTTTTTTTAAAGTTTTGATTAAATTCGTAAAAGTCGTTGGTATTCTTACCTGCCTTTCCGTTAAATCCAGCGAAGCTGCGATTTCTATTCGCCTAGGCCTACACAGATATTTATTAAAATGAAATTCCTTCTCCAATTCCAAAAGTTGAGTATTCGTATAAGCTGTTCGTAGCCTCCTTGGAAGTCCATTTTCTGTAACAAAAACAAATTGTGTTTCATTTAATAGTTAGAAACATGGTTGTTTTCACATGTTAAATTATTTTAGTTTCAAAATTTGACAGTATTAGAATTAAACAATAATTCTAATTTCTATATTTCTAATAATTAATCATTTTTGAAACTTTCGTAATTCTGTCATCTTATGAAATTGAGACTAACGTTGATTAATAATCAACAATGATATAAAGAAATTGTTTCGTTAACGATCTAAGCGGAATTCTGAGGATTCTCGACTCCTTAGAAACTTTTGGGTAAGTTCGAAACTGCTGGTATTTCGTGTCGAAGCAAACACTGCTTAATTATTATCAGCAAGTAAGAAACTTGTTCTACGATAACAAGAGAATCTTATATAGGGTACCGGAGACTAAATTATTTAGATGAAAATCTGTATACATTTGATTGTGTTTTTTTTTCAATAAGCGATAAATGAATATAAATTTTCAGTTTTATTGGTAAAGGTAACAAGGTATAAATTTAACACAATTGTTCAAAAAAACTCGATAAACTATAAAATTTTCTGTGTTCGTTCTAATAGTGTATTATGCTATAGAATAATACGATTGTGTGTTCCCTATTCTTGTCGAGCGTTTTACCGAGATGCTAAACTACCCCATAGCGTGCAAGAGGATGTAAGGGTGGCCTAGGGCGTTGTTGGGTAAAAAAAAAGAAAGAGGGTGGGTCCGACGAAACAGTCCGATAGCCCCAATGAGGGCTTGCTATGCACCGAGATGGAACTGTGTAACTTGATTGACGTGGGCCTCATCAACATTACAGTCTTGCGATTGGCTGGACAGACCTGTCAATCAAACGGATCCACGCCTATTGCTCGTATTTTACCCCATGAAAAATGTCACTCCATGGAGTTTTCGATTACTTTTGGTATTATTATCGGCATATTTTGTATTAAAAGATAAAATGTTCCTTTTTCTTTCAAACAGTCGTCGCCTACTCTCTAAATCTGAAACTGTTAAAAACTACCATTTTAACAGTGAAAACTCGTTTAGAATCTCAAATAGTAATTTTTTACTAATACTTTAGTAAAAAACTACTAATTTAATTAGTCAAAGTAATTTTAGGTTATGTTAAACTACTAAAAGAATTAGTAGATTTCAATTTACTAATCACATCAGTTATTTTTTACTAATTGAAAAAGAGAAAACTCGTTCACAATTTTAACTTCTAAATGGTAGTTTTTAACTAATTCAGATTTAAAGAGGATGATTCCTTTATTAATGACTAATCGATAACCCATATACCAATAAAAAAGTATCCGGATCTGAGTATAATATACAGCGCCGTCCAGCAGGATTTGCCCACCTTTCAGAATTTCTGTCTTTACAAAAAGTTTTATATTTTGTTAACTAATAAAGATAAAACAATAAATGAGGACTTTTTTTTAAAGCTTGTGTGCTCTACTTTTAGGATATCTAATGGCCTAAGGAAGACATTTTTTTTTTGAAAATTAAATTATTATTAACTATAGTCAAAAAAATCCCATTTTTTTTTTGTAAATTTCAAACTGATGTATTTTTCAAACAGATCATCACATTTTATTATTGGCAAATAAAGCATTCGAAAGGTAATTTTATCACCTTTAAAAAGAATTTTTATAAATTGTTCTACGATTTTTTTTAAGAAAGCTATAGGTAATGATTTAAAAAACAGCACTTTTTTTCAATTATGCATAAGTCCAGAACGGTTGATTTTGGAAAAAATTGTTTAGAACAAAAATGTGCCTTCTTATGCGTAGAATCAGAAAAAAATATCTAAAATTTTTTGTTTTTTAATTTTAAATACTTTATTCTGATAAAGTAAGAAGGCGCATTTTTGTTCTTAATAATTTTTTTCTAAAATCAACTTCTGGACTTATGCATAATTTAAAAAAAGTGCTGTTTTTTTAAACAATTACCTATATCTTTGTTAAAAAAAATCGTAGAACAATTTATAAAAAATTCGTTTTGAAGATGATAAAATTACCTTTCAAATGCATTATCTGTCAATAAAATGTGATGATCTGTTTGAAAAATATACATCAGTTTGAAATTTGTAAAAAAATGGAAGTTTTTGACTATTGTTAATTATTAATTAAGTAATAAAAGAATTTTTTTCTTTCGGTCATTAGATAAGTGCTCTTTTAATTGTCTAACTTTTAACAATTTTCCAAGAATTAAATAATAAATAAGTTTTGAAAATAATAAAAAGAAAATGTTGATAATTTAGTTTTAAAAGTTTTTAATGGTTTTAACTTAAATTGTACTAAATATCTGAAAAAGTACAGAAATTTTGAAATATTTTAAAAATCAAAACTTAACAAAATTAGTATTGTATAGTTTTTAATAATCTTGAAACTTTTATTTTTATGAAATTTATGAATTAAGATCTTGAAAACATTTTTTATGAAAAAATGATATTAATTATTTGTCATTAGTGTATAGTTCAGGCAATGAAGTTTTAATTTTAAAAATTCAAAGTGAAGGTTGAATGTCAGTTAATTGATATTTAATAAAGTGAAATGAGAAGTTTTATTGAATTATTTATTGCAATTTATTATTATTATTATTATTCTTATAATTATTTTTACTATTACTGCTTCCTCATAGAGAAAGTATTGTTTTACCCTCAAATTATCGATTACGATTTTTTGACATATCTAGACACATTTCGACCTCAGGATGTCGAAAATGAAGTTCTTAAAAAATGTCCGTGAGCGTTTTTTATTTTTTGGAATTACGTTTGGCCCAATATCTCGAAAAATATAATACTTAGAATTATGTTTTTCACGAAATTATAGGTCAATCAGGGGGACAAATTAAAATATACGTTTGAACCCGATCGATTAACTTTAACTATTTTTTTCGCATTAAAAATTTTGAAAAAATTGTTTTTTTTGCAAAATAATGTGTTTTTTTTTTAAAAAAGTTAAAATTTAAATATTTTATTCGTTTTATTTTTTAAAAACACATCGATTGAGCTATTAGCGAACCCTCTAGTTCAATTTAATCCAAAGTTATTAGCATTTTAAAAATCGAAAATTTTGAAAATTTCTTGTTTTTTAATATTTTTATTTTTACGCTTTATAACAGGCTCCAATATATTTTCATTATTATGTAGTTAATTAAAAAACACGTCGAATGAGCTATTTGACAACCTTCTACTGTAATCGTCTTCCGAGTTATCAAGGTTTCAAAAATTGAAAAATTTTATAATCTACTCACACCAAATAAATACTTGAGGTAAAACTTGGCAGCGGTTTTATTATTTATTATAATTATTGAATTTATTTATTATTAAATTAAATTTCTTCCTACACAGTAGCTAAACTTTCTGTAACTTTTTTTTAACCTTTTCTGAAGTTACAAAACTTTCATCAATTTCGCTGCAAGTTTGGAAACTTCCGGAAAGGTTGCGGCAAATGTAGGTGCTGTGTGAATTTCAATGGGGTAATATTTAGAATCCCTAAATATTCATTTCTTCTTTTTGGATAAATATTATTTATCGATTTGTTGTATTTATTCTTATATTTTAATTTATAAAATGCATAAAAAAACTAATCGCGCGCTTGCACGTGTTTTATTTTGCAAGTTTTAAAATAATTTATTACTATAATTAAATAATTTTATCAAATATAGAATTAATGTATAAATCGAATTTTATTGAAACTGTTTTAACCAAAATTGCTGTTGGAAATAAATTTAAAAAAAGAAAACTCTTAATGGAATTAGACATCTAAAAAATTTTCCGAAATTTTCTAAAGTTCTGAAACATTTTCTTTAATCATCAAGGACAATTTAAGCTTCTAGGATTTAATTGACGGATAAGAAATTCTGGATATTATCAATCTTTGCTTTTCAAATTTTAAAGAACATTTGGTAAGATCTCATTTCAATTTTTTCTTTAAAAGAGAATCAGATTATATTGATCTTTTGTAAATTTTATATTATTGAATTCTTTAGATAACTAAATTTTGTAAACTGTGAATTTTCTAAAATCTATTTCAAAGTTATGTGTATTATTATAAAAGAATCTTTATCTTAATTTATATAAGGTTAAGTAATACTTTGTTTTATGATAAAATTATAAATCTAACTCTTTGTATTTATTTCACAATCAAAATTTTCTCCTTCAAAACCTCAAAAATTCAATATTAAATTCGTTAAATAAACTACTGTTATTTAAATTAATTTTGGTAATTAATTGTCTGAGTAAATAAATCTTTTCAAATATTATTAAAATTTATCCCCCCTCCTTCTATTATTATTTAGTATAAGGTGCTAAGCCAGTTAGAAATTTTCGTAAGAATTAAAGATTGATTAATTAATTTTGTGCACTGAATAAATATCGATTCATTATTTTTTTTTAGTCCTTTTGTTAAAGTGATCAAAGATGGTCCTACGCCCTCCATTTTCATTCTTTAGTTTCCGAAAATAATTGTTTTTAATCACAGTTATAATTTTCAATAATTATAATATATTAAAAGGTTAATACCTAAAAATAAATTCATTTTTCTGAATTTGATGTTCTCGTTCACATAAAATCGTGATAAAATAAAGTTTAGAGAATATAATCACAAGTCGCAACATTTTTTTATTATATTTTGAAGATTGTTTGTGAACAGCAGTGTTTAGAGTGAATTACCGTGTTGATTTATAAATAGAGTCGAGTAAGCTTATTGTTGGTGTTTCTGCGGGATTAGCAGGTATAACAGCACGATGCCATAATAATTAAGTGGATTGTAGAGAAACAACGAGGTCGCTCCCACTGACAGTATTTGTTGGCTGGTAGAAGTAATTCTGTGACAAGACTGGACGAAAATATCAGGGCGGCATTCTAGCTTTTCACTCTTCCGAGACCGGACGAGATGACGGATTGTCAGACGTATTCACAGAATGAAGAGTGACAGGAACGTGTGCGAAGTGAAATACACAGCTTAGCACAAAGATAGCTAGTGTATTCTTGAATTACAATTTAGCTTTTTTCACTATCGCACACATCAAAATTATAAACCAATTATAATCTCACAACAAATCAAAAACTGTATTAATCAATTTAAAAATCCTTAAATTTCACCGAAAGCCGATTAGGCCTTGTATCAGTTTTTAGAACAATATAATTGAAAGTTCTTAATGGACTTTTGGACTAATTAAAATTTTAAATTTAACATCAAAGTCATGTCGGGAAAAAAAGTTCTTGTCAGTGCTTGCGAGAATTTTTTACCGGTGTCTGTAAGAAATTTGTGTCAGTGTCTGCAAAAAATGTGTGTCAATGTCTGCGAGAAAGTTTTACTGCGGTATTTGCAGGATCGACAAGAATTTCGAGCTGAAGTTGCTTGATAATGTAATATTTTGAGAGAGGTAGATTAAAAAATTGTAGAGGTGATTTTTCAAAGGCTCAAAAGTATATTTGAAATAGGGAAGAGATGGAATATTATTTTTGGAAGGGTTTCAATCATCGACAGAACAGTGTCAGCAGCAGAGCCGACGGCCGTCGCTTCGCACGTTTGATTTTTAGCGTCGCGACGTCTTCCCCCCTCCAGAATGAGTTTACAAGAAGAGAGTCGACTCAATGAGTGATGCGTCCCATTGTTTGTTTGAGGGTCTTATTTAAGTTCTGACAATAACACAACACTTGTTATGATTCCCATAGAAATCGTTGACTTTGGGCTCTAAAGACTCAGTTGAAAATTTTGAGAATGAAACGAAAAATAAGATTTTCTTATTCATACATACTTTACTTTTATCATTTGCGTGTAATTTTAAAGATTAGATTTAAATTTTAGAGAAGCAGAAACAAAATGATTACTAGTAATAACGCAATGAAAGTAACAAACAATAAAGAAGTAAAGAAAATATTAAATAAGATATCGTTAATTTTGGCGTAGTTTTTTTTAAATTAGATTTTGTCATAATTTTGTTTTATTCGAAACAACGATTCTTGTAACTTTCATTTGTCCTAATCAGCATTTATCATTTATTTATTTTCATTCATTTATTTGAATCAATATGTGCCATAAGTTCCATTTGTCCTTATTCCCATCTGTCGTCAATTTTATTTAATCGAATTGTCATTTGTTCTAGATTTTACTTATTCAAGTTCCTATTTTCCAGAACTTTTATTTATTCAAATTAATATTTGCCATAACCTTTATTTATACAAAACATTATATGATATAAGTTTTACTAATTCAAATTAGTGTTTTTCATAATTTTCATTAAAATTTTCAATGCAATCTTTAAATCCTTAACGACGTGTATTATAAACTTTTGATTGACCTTATTTTCATTGTTTTCACTATTTATCACAACTTTGTCTTCCATCTGTGAAAAATAGGGACAACAAAAATTAGGTTAAACAGAAGTTACGAGACGTGTCGATTTGGAGTTATAAAAATTTAGAAAAATTGGATTCAAATGGTTATGTTTCTATTAATTATTTAGCAAAAAATAGCAAATTATTTATTAAATTCAGTTTTAGGTTATGTCAAAATGACTAAAATTTTAATAAAATTCTGTTATATAATTCAATTAGTCACATTTTAACTATTTTTTAGTCATTTATTTTACTCATAATTAGTTTTTTTTCACTAATTGCTTAAACAAAAAGTCAGCCACGATTTTACTAATAAAATTTTTTTTTGTCATTTTTCAATTATTTTCAAGAGTTTTTAGTCTTTTTTGTCAAGTTACAATTATATTCTTCAATTTTTTAATTGAAACTTATTTTTAATAATTTATAATTACTGTCGACATTATTCAATATTTTTTTGACTTAATTTTTCAATCTCTAATTATTAATGCAATTTCTAATTATCCATTTTTATATTTTCAATTATTGTCCTTTGCATTCTTTTTTTTTCATTTTTCAATATTAAAATTAATATTTTTTTGTTTCAATTATTTTTATTAAAAGCTCTTTTAATCTCTTGAAATGCCAATTGCATTTTTTAGTTTTCTTTATTATGTGCAATGATTTTTAATAATTTTTTTCTATTTTACATATATATTCTTTAATTTTAGCAATTATTTTCCTCAAATTTCAATTATTTTCTTCAATTATTGATCTTTAATTTTTAACTTCATTGGAACTTTTAAATTTTCTCTTCAAATTACAATTACAACCTTTAATTTTGCAATTATCTTCTTGAATGACCAATTATTATCACTATTTTTCCATTCGTTAAATTATAGTTAAATTATATATTTACTTTTTCTTTAATAAATTCAATATTGAATTGTTTTCTTTTAAAGAAAAATTTTGTTTGAAATTTCTTCATTCTTGAATTAATTTCCGAAATTTTTAATCGTTTCTTCTAAGTTTCAATTATATTTTTTAGCATTGTTTTGTTTATTGAATTGTTATCTTTTAAATAAAAATTTTGTTTTATTTTCATTATACTGGAATTAATTTCCGCAATTTTTAATTATTTTCTCTAAGTTTCAATTATATTTTTCAGTATTTTTTTGTTTGTTTGTATCAATTTATTTATGAAATATATATTTAATTTCTTGAAATGACAATTTCATTTTTTAACATTTTCAATTACATTCTTCGATGTTTAATTATTTTTTTCTAATTTAAAATATATTCTTTAATTTTTAATAATTATTTTCCATTTTCAGTTATTGTAATTCCTGGCAATAGTTTTTGCAAATAATATTCCTCTATTTGTTTTGAATTATTGTTTTTAAATATTAATATGACTTTCACTTAATTTCAATTTTATCTTAGCTTTTTACAATATTGTTAGCTTAGTTTCTTGGATTCTTTTCTTGGTTTGAATTATTTCCTTTATTGTTCAGTTTTTAATTATTATTTTTAAAATTCAATTAAAAGATCCCTTTTTGTTCAATTTTTTTATCATTTATTATTTATACACTCTATATTTTGTTGTTTCTTCTTTTTTCTTGAATTGAACTATTATCATTATTGTTTTTAATTTTTTTTCTTCTGCTAAAAAGAATAGGTATTTAACTATTGTTTTATTTATTAAAGAACGGATATTAAAATAATTTACTTTCGTCCTTGGAAACCTTGAAAATACGTTGAATTGTTTTTTCAAAAGTCGCTAGATATCCATCAGTCAAAATCCATCAGTAATTACCAAAGTTGATTTTTATAATTTAAATTAATAAAAGAAAACAATAATTTTATATACTAAAGAAAAAAAAGCCAACAAATTTTAATAAGATATTTTAAGTTTTATGGGATTATAGTTAAGTAATAAAGAGTAAAAATAAAAAAGTCTTGTAATTATAACGACCCTGTCGATTAAATATGTACGTCCATATGAAAAGGGCTTACTTTGGCACTATTGGACTTATCTATATGACCATATTCTTTATTAAATTTCGAACATTTCGAGAGGTCTTGGACCCCTTTAGATGAAAAATTCACAAAGTTATAAGCATTAGCGCCCATGCATTTTTAAAATTAAAAATAAGATTTCTTTGTGTTTTTAATTACTATAAAGTTATTGTAAATGCATGATTCAACGAAGGACATTACGTAGTTTGTTTTTCAGCAATAAAAAAAATTTCGAAAATCTGAATCTTCTTTAGAAAAATGCGAATGTCTCGATAAATAAAATCGACAACCTGGGCCCTTTTCATATGGACGTACACAAATATTTTAAAATCAATTTAAGCTCCTAAATGCTATTTATTATTAGAAAAAGGATACTTAATAATTCATTAATTTACTTTTTGTCAATTTTTGCAAGTAAGTTCATTTCATTTATAAACAAGAAAAAAAGAGCGAACTAAATTATTCTATATCTTCCTGGAGTTATCGTAATCTGGAATCTTTTAGTGTAAAAATTGCACAAATTATACGACTAAATCATGTATTTTTTGCTAATCACTAGGCTGCCAGTCGTACCATGACATATTTCCGTTATACATATTAGAATGTACATGGTGCAGTGACTTAATTACAAGTGATTTACCTTCTGGCTATCGAGCTGGGTATATTTTCATCCTGCTGCATCATAATATCACATCGCAGTAATGACGAAGGAGTTTATACGCATTTTTTTGCATCAAAATAAAATGTGAATCATTTCAGTCAAGGATATGTCAATCAGAAGTGTGTTGTTTTCACGTGTTTATAACTTTTGTTCAGAATAAAAACAGACAAAACATTATAAGAACTAATGCAGAGTTTTAATCAGTTTTCAATTTTTTCTGATACTTTTCCATGCAGAAAAATTACTGGCGTATAGCATTTCTGATCGTTGATAAATCTTTTTTTTTAATATAACTATACTATAATGCTTAATAGTTTTTTTCATTTCTATTCAGAAGTACTGTATCAATAATAATAATAATATAATACTGCAAATCTTAAAAAACTCTTTCAAAAATAAAGTTATAGAAAATTTTCTACGATTGACTTATGAGAGTCCCTATACACTCAGAAAAAAATTTCTTTTCGACAACCAAATTTTGTTTGAATCAACCAAAAAAATGCATTGATATACAGTTAAACAAATGTTTGGTTTATATAACCAAATAATTTGATTATACACATTTGTTTGAATTAACCAAATGGTTTATTATAGTTGACTAAATGTTTTATTTAATCCAACCAAAAAGTTTGTTTCATACAAACAAATTAATTGTATTAAATTTATTTGGTTCGTTCAAATAAATATTTTGGTTTATACAATCAAATGTTATTAATTTTTCTTTAATGTTTGAATTTCCTAATTAAATATTTTATTTGTATATTATTAATTAATTTCCAATTTTATATTTATGATTTCAAAATTAATAATAATAATCATCATAATAAACTGTAAATCAACTAATAAATATGCAAATAAAATATTAAGAAATTCAGATGTTATAGAAAAATGCATAACAGATAAGCATTTTTAGAAACAACATTTTCTTCTCTTCAAGGTTGTTTTCTTACGGAGCGTTTCTCCGTAGAAGAATCTTTTACTACCAAATTTATTAAAGAATAGAAAAGTCACAATAAGTCACTCAAATGTTGCAAGCACAGTTAAACACACAATGTGTTAAACATAACCTGCAGGCAATCAAAATCTCTTTAATACACTAATAACCTAAAACACACTATAGCTCACTTAGTAGGAATTTAAGTTTCCACGTAATCCAATTTCTGAAATAAGAAAACAACACTCACTAAATTTATAAAACACAAGTTATGATAATAGAAAAGCACTTTATACGCAACGACGCGATTGACATGACGCTTGTTTAAACTCATCTCGAGTTTGACTATATATTATATCTATTTTAATCAACCAAACCTTAATTGAACGGATCAAAACATTTGGTTAAATAAACCAAACTTTTTTGTTGACTGAAATAAATGGTGCTTTATTAAACACTTATTTTAGTCCAAAGAAAGAGTTTGGTCGAACGAAACAAATACATTTAAATAATAATTTTGTTTCTGGAAACCAAGGCATTTGTTGAAAGGAACCAAATGCTTATTTAATCTGATAAAACTTTTTTGTTGTATTAAATAAAATAAGTTAACTAAACGGTTTGTTTAATTGAACTGAATTTTTTTTCTGAGTGTACCTGTAAGGGCTATTTTCTATAGAATTGGTAGTTTTTAAACTTGTTAAAATTTGAATCATTTGTTAAAATAATTAAAGTTAAACAATTAGAGATTAAAAACAAAAAAAACACAGGGGTATTCTTATTTGCAATTTGTCTATGAAGTTAGTTTCTTTAAACAATAGTTTGACAATAATATTTAACACAAATTACCTCCAACTATTTCATCATATTGAAAGCATCATATTATAATCTATATGTATTAGACATAGAAACAAATTTACCCAAAACATTGCAAATAGTTAATAGCACCAAGAGATTAAAAAATTAATGACTAATTTGCAGTGAAAGTATAAAGCATAACTTCATATCCGGGAGATTTTATATGTAATTGATGTAATTAGATCGTGTAAAATCTAACCGCTCAGAATCCGAAGTATGAAATTTTCTTATATGGAATTCATGTTTCTATGATTAATATCACTCCTTGTACAATGTAGCAATTTGTGCTCAGTTCATTAATCAAATGCCACATATTTCCCGGCAAAGAATGCAACTAAATGCTCTAAAATTGTGCATACCACTTTCAAGTAATGTTTTGCCTTCAATCTTTTATTCTTTCAATATCTCATTGCCACTTTGTAAAACGTCAATTCCAGAAAGTACGTAAAGTAAAAGTATATAAAACTCATCAATAAATTTATTGTACAACTATTTATCAGGTAGAAATGAAATATTATTTTATGTCGGGAGGTAAAACTTGTTAAAGTTTTAGAATTTGATGAGAAAATTAAAAATTTTATATCCTTATTTTTGGATAATTCTTTCTTTTTGAATCCGAATCCAAAGTCAGAATTGCTAGATTAGTTCTACTTTTTAAAATTATCTAAAAAGAAATTTTAAAAACAAAAAAATGTTTTGATTTCTTCCGGAACACTGCGCCAATGTATTCTTACGTATTTTCCCCGATGAATCCAAATCCGGAGTCAGAATGACCAGATTGGCTAAAATTGTTGAAATAAGCTCAAAAAACTGCTCAAGAACACCAAAAAACCAACAAAAATAATTTTTTTTTGCTTGGAACATTACATAGAGTATTTTAATGTGACGGTACTAGTCAAGAAGGTTAGGTCATTTTGTCAAGAAGGCTAAGCTCGGACCCAAATTTACATTACGTTATAATGAGATTTTTAATAAAAAGTGATTTTTATGACAATTCAATAAAAAACTTTTAAAATTATTAAAGGCAAAAGATAAAACATAATTTTTTACGTTTTTGTAGTATAATCATATACATCTTATCGATTCTCTGATTTATTTTTAAATGCAAAAAAAAGTGCAAAATTCAAAAAAGGTTAGAAAGTTCAGTCAGTGTGATTGTTTTTTGGGCTTCTATATACAAATTTAATTAATTGACAAGGAATATGAATGTACATTATAAAAATGTAAAAAAACATATTCCATCTTCTAATAGCAACAATATATGCAATTTTTAAATAAATTAGTCTAAAATACCTTTTATATTAGAAATCCCTTTAGAGCTCAATGTAAATTTGGGTCTGCGCCTAACCTTTCTGACAAAATGACCTAACCCTTACAACAAAAGGATATCCCTAGGATATCCTCAGGATATCGGAAATAATGTCAGGATATCCTGAAAATGTCCCCAGGATATCCTCAGGATATCAAAAGGATATCCTACGGATATCCAAGCCGCCGCAATAAGGATATTCTCAGGATATCCCTAGGATATCCCTAGGATATCCTTAGGACATCCTCAGGATATCCCCAGAAATGTTTAAAAGGATATCCCAGGATATCCCAAGGATATCCCAGGATATCCCAAGGATATCCCTAGGATATCCTTAGGATATCCCAAGGATGTCCTCAGGATATCCCAAGGATATTTTTGAAAAAAAAATTATAATAAAGTAGATATTAATTTACTTATTTATAATTTTTTATGTCCTTTCTTATATATAATAATTTAATGGTTAAACGCATCGGAAAAATCTTATGGGATACGGGGATCGAACCTACTTAACTATGATGGATGCCAAGCTTACGCGTAGCCTTAAACCTCTCGGCTACTTAGCACTTGCTATTCAAAATGCAATGAATCTTTGTTACTCTTCCGTAAAGTTTAGTGGCCTTCCTCAAAACCAAAGGATATCCTACGGATATCCTTCAGGATATCCTCAGGACATCCTGAAATAATGTTAAATAACCTGAAAACGTCCCTAGGATATCCCTAGGATGTCCTGAGGATATCCTAAGGATATCCCTAGGACATCCTAAGGATATCCTTAGAACATCCTAAGGATATCCTCAGGACATCCTCAGGATATATTCATGCTGTTACAGGGATGATGCGTATAAATACTTTATGAATATTTATAGGCTAAAAACTATGCTATTCCTTAGGCTCTAAAACATTTTGCATACTTATGGCTATTGGTCACATGCAGGTATCTCTTAGACGCCGTGAGGGGAATTGGTATACCCCCACCACTTGCTTAAATTTAGTTTCTACGGAATACCGGGAGGTTCTTCTGGGTTTTAAGTTGTAACGTATTGGGGGCATACCGTTTCTTTTCATCACGTCCATGCGCCATGTGATAAAAGCCCGTTGGTCACACTGTAAAAAATAATGGAAAATTTTCCATACAAAAGTAACGAATTTTTTCTATACTTGGTATGGAAATATGTTTTTCAGTACATCAGTATGGAAAAATTTCATGACATTATGGAAAATATTCATTCTTATAGTAAAATACCCAATTTGAGTATGGAAAAATTACCTTACGACAAAATTCCATACATGGGGATGGAAGAATTACAATACATTACAAAATATTTTCATACGTGTTTGGAAAAATTCCAATTTTTTTAAAACAGTAATAATGATAAATTATATGTAATTATAAGTGTATAATTTTTACAATAGTTAATAAAATAAAAAGTTAATGAAATAATTGAAAGAAAATATACCTATTATTACGTGCTAGATAGCGTAATTTTGTAAAATCATTTATTTCTAAAAAACTTTAATCATATAAATTAAATAAATTCTATTTATTTAAATAAAAATCCCCCTCAATATATTATATGTAAATAATTTTTATAATTTACTTTTGTATTAAGTATTATTGAAATTAATTATTTAAATAATATTTTATTTTTAAATAATAATATTAAATTAAAATTAAAATTAATAAATAATAATTATTTGTTAATTTTGTTTACATATATTGCAATTATTATTTTAGAATATTTATTTATAAAATATTTAGAAGTTAGGAGATTGGATTGTATAAACTGTGTATCAGTATATACAAAAGATAAATAAATTCTATTAATTTATTTTAGATAATTAATACGTTCCAGAATTATTATAATTTAAATAGCATGTAATCCAGGCCTGAACCTCCCAAAGTTATTTCTATCGACACTCAACTACCCGGCATGGCCGAGTGGTACTAATAGCGTGCGTTCACCGCGAGCGAATTCGTCTATAGGGCCGTGGGTTCGATCCCCCCTTGAGCGTGCGATATTTTAATTCATAGGTTAAGTGTTTATATGTATTAAAATTGTTAATTAGTCTTAGGTCTATAATAATTAAGTGTTTAAATGTACACTTAAGATTAAATTATAAAAATAACAATCTAAAAATATCAATTTAAATAATTATAGATTCTGCTTCTGTGGAAACAGACTTGACCATACAACGTATGGGTTTTTTTTCCATACAATCGTATGGAAAAATTGCAACAAAGTATGTTGATATAACTATACAACGTATGGTTTTTTTCCATACAATCGTATGGAAAAATAACAATAAAATATACTAATATAACCATACAATGTATGGTTTTTTTCCATACAACTGTATGGAAAAATTACAGTAATGTAAGGGTTAATTTACGTCCAGTACATGTATGGAAAATTTACCACAAAAATTTTTTACAGTGCACAGCAACAAATTACAAATTATACCTGCTATTGGTTATAGTATTCTTTTAATTGGTTTTAGTATAGTTTTTCAACAATTTGTTTAAACAATAATTTTTTTAATTACAACTTTTTATCTGATAATTTTTTAATGTTGTTTTTAATATGAAGATAGTGATAACTTGAGACATTGCTTTTTCCTCCTGATGTAGCTTATAATGATAGTTCACGAGCGTATAGCATAGTGGTTGGAGCGTTGCGTTAGGCTTTAGGCCCAGGAGTTGCGAGTAGTTCGAGATCTCTTAGCGTTAAATAGATTTTGGTAAAAATACACAACCTGTTTGTTAAATTTACGTACAGTTGCCTGTGTGGGTAGTTGTGAGTTACCAAAAAGCTTGTGTATTTTTATCTAAATATCATTGGGTAGTTGTTTAAAAGGCTTTAGGTAAAATTACTGAAAATCTTGTGCACTTTAATCCATAAAATCTTTGGGTTTTTTGGTTCCAAAACATTATAGGTAAAATTACCCAAGTAATTTCTTTCAGTGATAATGTAGCTCGCCAACACAAAGGTACCCTTGTACAAAAAAGTTATATTTGGTTATTAATTTGCATAAGTATAAGATATTTTAAAATTTCTAACGTGTGGTAATCTAAATTCCATGTGTCAAACTTGTGGAAATATCTGAGTATTTGTGGATCTATAGATTATTGATTTTCATGAACACCATTACAATTATCAAAATATTGTAGATATATATAACAATAATGTGAATTGTTATCCCTTGCAAAAAAGTAGTACTGGATTCAGTACTGGGAAGAAGTACTGGGTTAAGTACTGTAAAATCAGTACTTTTTCGCGCAATATAATTTTTTAAGCACAATAACAAATTTTTTCTCAAATTTTAGTGCAATTGTGATTTTGCGTTCAATGTATTCCTCTCTATTTAATTTACAACGAAAAACTATTGCCCAGCCGTAGCACCCATACAAACTTAGTGCGCAGCATGAAAAAATTATTAACAATCGATGGTGAAAAAAGTACTGACTTTCCAGTACTGAACCCAGTACTTGTCTCAGTACTGAACCCAGTACTTCTTCCCAGTCCTTATCCCAGAACTAAATCCAGTACTTCTTTTTGTAAGGGATAAAGACTACCACTTTTGTACAAATCAATTATTGACATTTTTAATATTTTAATATTTTTAATCAGTGGATATTTTTATTATTATTTTCATAAACAGTGCATTAAAATATGTAATTATACGTAATTTCAATAAAATTTAAATTTTGTGCTTTTCGGAATTTCAAGCCAAAAAAGCTGTCCTGGTTTAAGAAACAACATTTTTCTTTCTAAATTTGAAGAAATGAATATTTACTTATTCAGAAGTCAAAAGTGATACACTTTTTAATAAGTGTATACATGTACACTTCCAAATAAGTGACATTTCTCTCTAAATAAGGGGCTATTCAAGTATTACGTGAGCATATTTTAAGAGGTTTTTGGCCCCCTCCCCTCCCTCATGTCAGCATTTTTCAATGGATGAAAAAATAATTTTGTATGGAGAGTCAGCATTTTGGAACCCCCTTCCCCCTCCTTGATGCTTAAATAATACTTAAATGGCCCCTAAGTGATATTTTCACTTATTTTAAGTGCATATACACCAGACCCGTAGTGAGCTTTTCTGGCGCCCGAGTCAAACTTAAAAATTTTCGCCCCCCTCCCCTACTCATTTATAAAAAATTTTGCAACCTTGGTTTTATTTGATTTAATTTTACATTGCTAATTTTTTTTTTTTTTTGCAAACGTATTTATACTTTATAGAGAAAAATTGATAGACTTATTCACCCACTTTTTTTATTTTTAAACATTTTGCTTCCTCATTGAAGAAGCTTTGTGATCGTTAAAATTTTTGAGTTTTAAAAATAATCTAAATCGACTTATGTTTATCTGAAAAGCCCAAATATTCATGTTTAAAAAAAAGATCGGATATTTTTAAGCACCATTTTCCCAAAAAAATATCGTTTCTTAACAAAATTTTTTTTCACACTTAAAATACAACTTAACAAATAAAAAATCATATTGTCTCAAAACGAATCGATTGACCTATATAAAGTCTATAATGGACCGAAAATTCGCATAATAATAAATCATGAGTTTTAATTTTTTCTTTCATTTAAAATTCTTTTTCTTTTTACACCTTCTCCAATTTTTATTTTATAATCATAGATCCTTTGGACAAAATATTCTATATGTAAAAATGGATCAATTTAATTATGTATAAAGTATACATTTTATTCTCAATTTGAAGAAATAATGAGGATTTTTAATTTTTAATAAAATTTTAATTTTGACGTCTTTAATATAACTACTCTAATTGGCATTTTTAAGTAATGATTCCTTTATAAAAATTTTAAAAAATGTTTTACAATGAAAAACGAATTTAGCTTCCTTTTTGAGAAAGCAAATATTTTTTTTACATAAAAGCGAAATCTTCAGAAATGAACATAATTTTCACATAGTTTTGTAATTTCTTCATATCTTCATAGTTTGCTGCATTTATTTTTTAAAGATTATATCTCCGTTTTTCAAATAATTTTCATTTTGTATTAAATGTTCTTAGTTTCCTACATTTTTTCAGTTCTTTTACTTATTGTCTTTAAATTAATATCTTCACATTTTTATCAAGTTATTCGTTCTTTCGTCATATTTTTTATTCTTTAAGCTTTTAATTAATTTAATATTTTTAACTTTTTATCTTATAGCTTAAAATTTTTATGTTCTGTAGGTTTTCCAATGTTCATCATAATTTCTTAATCTTTATAATTTTTTACAGAATTTCATCTATTATTTTTTAAATGTAAATTTGCTACTAAATTTTTATCAATTTGCAAGGAAAATAAAAATGATAATTCGCTAGACACCCTGTAAATTTCTTTAAATTTTACATGTTGAAAAAGGTTAATTTTTTAAGTAATTGGATTCTCAAAATTATTACGTATTTTAAATTAATTATCTTTATAAAAGGGAATAAAAATTATATGACCTTTAAGTTCTGAACGTTTAAATCAACGAAATTATTATTTTAATATTTTACAAATTCAAATTTGACCAAAAATAAAGTTTTGCTTACCAAAAAAATGATTTTGATATTTTAAGAATTAAATTCTTCTTTTATATTTTGCGTTGCAAAAGTTATTCTTGAAAATATTTCCATGTAACAAAAATTTCGTTTAAATGAACGTTCAGAACTTCAGGGACATAAATTATTATTTTAAATTTTTATTCAATTCTCTAAAAGAAAAATATAGGTACTAGGTATTTATTTCATTTTTTCATTATTTATTAAATTCTACATTTCAAAAGGAATAAATTTTTTATTTAATATTTTAATTAATTAATATTAAAACAAATTTATAATTTTATATTCGATTTAGCTCCTAGTTTTGTTCTAGGATTAGATTTAATTAAATACTTTTGTATGAAAGGGCATTGCCCGTTAAATTGAAATAAATAAATAAATAAATAATTGAATTGAATTCTATTTAAATCTTTCTATGGGGCATTATTCCTGAACTACCCCAGTCAAAAATTAGAATATCCTATAACTTTAGTAAATTGTTGCCCTACATGATAATATCAAATCTCTGCAATATTAGCTCTTTTGAAAAAAATTTGTATGAAGTAGAGAGGGTTGAAGTTTTGACTTTTTGAAAGACACCGTCATTTTCAAGTTCGTATAATTATGGAACAACTTAATAGATTTTAATTTATATATAGTGAATTTTCAAGCTTTTTCATGCACTTTTTAAATAAAGAATAATTTAAAAATATGTTAACCCTTCATTTTTCCAAATTAAGTTTTATTTTTCACTTTTGAGGTCTTTCGGCGGTTTTTGGATTTTTTTATTTTTTTCAATCGAAAGCTGAGATTTTTTCCAACGAAATACGTAAAACTGGAAATGAGCTAATAATGAGTTTTCAAGAGAATGTAAAAAAACCTACTTTTTTGCTTATTTTTTACATTTTCTCGAAAACCCATTATTGGCCCATTTCCATTTTTACATATTTCGTTGGAAAAAATCTCAGCTTTCGATTGAAAAAAATAAAAAAAATCCAAAAACCGCCGAAAAACCTCAAAAGTGAAAAATAAGACTTAATTTTGAAAAAAGAAGGGTTACAATCTTTTTTTAAAATTATTTTTTATTTAAAAAGTGCTTGAAAAAAGCTTTTAAATTCACTATATTTAAATTAAAATCTATTAAGTTGTTACATAATTATATGAACTCGAAAATGACGGTGTCACTCAAAAAGTCAAAACTTCAACCCCCTCTACTTTATACAAATTTTTTTCAAAAAAGCTAATATTGCGGGGATTTGATATTATCATGTAGGGCAAAAATTTACCAAAGTTATAGGACATTCTAATTTTTGACTGGGGCAGTTCAGAAACAATGCCCCCTATGTACTTTAATTTCTTTTAAATAATTGATTTGTATTATCGAGCATTTAGCAGGGACTTTTACGAAATGTGACTTTTGTTTTGTTTTAAAATTAATACTATTGCAGTTCCCGTGTGGAAAAGTTCCCAGTATTTCCCAGTTTGTAAGTAGGCGCCAGTTGAGGCCTACCTAGCCCAGGTGGGCCCCACCTAGCCCCCAACTGGCGCCCACTTACACTGCGAAATACTCGGAACTTTCCACACGGGTTGAAGCGCAAAGTGGGGTAAGTCATAATGTATAAAATTCCTCTTTTGGTGCAAATGATATGTTAATTTTTATGGCTCCCAACTACAAAAACATTTTTTTTTTTATAATTTAAAAATTATTATTCTGTTTTAATTTCGTTAAATTTTGGCGCCCCCATGCGGTTGCGCCAGCAGCAAGCGCCTCAGTCACCTAACTCTCAATACGGCACTAGCTAGTAATTCTGTTTGTGCTGGGTATATCCTGAGGATGTCCTGAGGATATCCTAAGGATGTCCTGAGGATGTCCTAAGGATGTCCTGAGGATGTCCTGAGGATGTCCTGAGGATGTCCTGAGCATTTCCTGAGGATGTCCTGAGGATGTCCTGAGGATGTCCTGAGGATATCCGGGGGATATCTTAAATTTCATTTTATGAATATCCATGGGATATCCCTAGGATATCCAAACCGCCGCTTTTAGGATATCCTGAAAATATCCTTGGATATCCCTGGGATATCCTAGGGATATCCACGGGACATTTTTAGGATATCCCGGGATATCCGGTGCTGTGAGGGAACCTTCTTGATTTGTGACGTCACATTAAAATACTCTATTAGTGTATTTTTAAGTATTTTTCTCTTCTGAATCCGAGATCAAAGTCAAAATGACCAGATTAGCTAAACTTTTCAAGATAATCTCAAAAAAGCGTTTTTATTTGTTTTTCAGCATTTTTTCAAGGTTAGGTATTTCAAAAATTTTGGCCAATATGGTTATTCTGACTTCGGATTAGGATTCAGCGGAGCAATTTTGTGAGATTATCTAAAAAATTCTAGTCAATCTAAATTTTGTTGTAAACTTTGTAACCAACCTGGTTATAGAAAAATACGCAGGATAGAAAGAAATTATTTTTTTTTATTTTGATTTGGGAGAGTTGGGTTTTACATTTATTTTTGAGATTATCTCAAGAAGTAAAACCAATCTATGAATTCTAACTTCCCATTTGTATTCAAGGGAAAAAATATTTAGAAATAGACTAGTGCAATGACATGGACAAAAACTTTTTTTTATGGGTGTGTATGTGTAGCCATGATTATCTACAATTTTATTTTTGGATTTTGTTAAATAATATTCTGTTTTAAAGTTATCACCAAAACAAATAAAATTGTTCTTTACATATTTTCTAAACAGAATATTATTTAACAAAATTTAACAAATAAAATTGTAAATAATGTTTCAACGAGAAAAATGAGCTATATTATTTGTTAGAATTAAATGAAAAATTGCAGTTGTTTGTTAAATTTAAAGAAAATACATTAAAGGGTTAAATAATTTTTATTTGACAACAAATTTTAGCTTAACCTAATTTTTCTAACAAATATACAATTGGATCTTTCAAAACTTGGTGAAATTAATTTGAATAATATTTTTATTTGAGGTGAAAAACGACTTTCTAGTTTGAGGTTGTATAACCTTAAATGAAAAAGAAACTAAATTTTGTGAAGAAAATTTATTCAAGTATTCAAAAAATTAATTTAGATATAATTAATATTATACAGAGGTATAAAGAAAGTTATAAAAAAAGAGATTGCTAAAGTATATGCTTTGGAACTTAATCGTCACTGAGTAATTTAAATTTAAAACATAATAAATAATTTTCCACTTCCAAAAAATTCAGATTAATAATTATAAGTTTTTTTGCTAGACTTTTATATAAAGTAAATTCTACAAATTAATAAATGTAAAACATTCTAAAAATATTTAATAGTAAATTGAATATTATACTTTCTGAAATACTATCTGTTTTAGAAATATAACTCTTGTATGCATCACTTATCTTCTTAAATTTTCTTTTCGTTAAATGTACCTTTGCAAATAACAGGTTTTTTCCGTCATGACTTTTTTGAAATGAATAATAAAAAAAATCTTATACTGGAATATCGTCAATTGAAAATATTTTAGAGATTTTTTTCGCAAGTTCGACAAATCAATATTTTTTATACTAAATTGAAACGAAAAATTTGCTAGTTTAAGTAAGTTATAAAAGTATATTTCAAATTAAACTATAAAATTATATTAATTAATTTTTTTCTTTTTCAACATATTATTTTAAGGAGGAATCGGACAAACAATCGGAACAAAAGTTAGTCCAAATGAATAGTTTTGATTTTTGATATAGAAGACACATAAGTTAATGTAATTTTTTCAGGGGAAGTGTGGGCACTTGTAGTTTTTACAAATTGAGCCGTTAAAAATTGAAATTTGATGAAAATTAAAAGAAATTGACGTTGGAAACGATTATTCAATTTGAGGTTCAAATTAAAGCAAATTGAAAAATCGTTTCCAACGTCAATTTTGTTTAATTTTCATCAAATTTCAATTTTTAACGGCTCATTTTGTAAAAATTACAAGTGCCCACACTTCCCCTGAAAAAAATTACATTAACTTATGTGTCTTCTATATCAAAAATCAAAATTATTCATTTGGACTAACTTTTGTTCCGATTGTTTGTCCGATTCCTCCTTAAGAATATTAGTTTAAAAATCTGGTTGTATATAAATGGGTGATTCTTCTGAAAGTGCTCTTTTGGATGTCTCGATTAATTTTACAAAAACTATACAATTATAATAATTATTGTCAATATTCTTAGTTAAAATTTAGCGTTTACTTAGTATTATAAAAAAAAATTAAGCCATTTAGCTGAATCAAATCAATATAAACACTGAAAATATTTCATCTCCGAAGCCTTTTTGGTATGTCTTCAACACGACTTCTATGACTATATTAAATTTTTTAATGTCTTCTTGTATTCTTTTTAATTATTAAAAAATAGTTTCAGAAACTTAAATGGTTTTTTGAGTTTTATCTGAAGATTTAAAATTTGTAGTCTGCTACTTTCTAGTTAAAAAAAGTATTTAAACTTTGTCTTCCATTTTAGGTTAAAATCACTTTGTGATGTATAATTATATTTAAACATGTTAAAAATATTCTTAACACATTTTTAATATATGTTAGAATAAATTTAAGAGCTTAAAGTTTATTTTTCTCTTATACAATTTATAAATAAAAGAAAAAATGTTGCTTTTATAAATTATTAAACATAAAAAAATTGGGCGAGTAAAAATTCAAATTCATCTCCGAAGCCTCGTTATTTTAGTAAATAACTGAAATATTTGGAGTATAAACATTATAAAATAAAATTTTGCTAACATATTTTTATGAATAACTGAAAACAATCTTTTAATTCTACCTTATTTCTTATAAAAATAAGAAAATTATCTTTTTTTCATCTCCAAAGCTTTTCATCTCCGAAGCCTTTTTCTTAAAGGCACTGAGATTTTTTTTGTTTTTATTGTTTATTTTCAATGTTTCGAGCGAGTTAACCTTTTTTCTATTGGAATGAAGTGGAAATTTTGGTATGTTTTTAACAATATAATCAATTTTTCTATTAAAAAAATAAAATTAATTAAATATATGTATTTAACTTTTTACAAAAAAAGAATTACATGTTCATAGAAATAATATCTGAAATATTGTTTTTTGGTTACCTAGCAATTTTTCAGTAAATATTATTTAAACTTGAAATTCTTATAAATTAATTTTGCGAACCAGTATATAAAGTTTTTTAATATCATTTTAAGTAATCCTGCAGGAGGAAATTTAAATTATCTGAAAAAAAGTTTATTTTAAAATTAAATATAAAAGGAGTACTTTCAGAAGAATCATCCTAATATTAAAAACTTTTATTTTCTTATTAAAGGAGTATATAATTAATAATCCTTTTTAAATAAAGAAATGGTTATAAAAAAAGGGAACAAATTATTAGACATGATATTGCACAACTTAAAAAATTAATTATTTATCTTTTTAATAAAATTATAAATTCAAAATAAATTATTAAATACAAGTAAATTCATAGAATTTTGTACCGATAACAAATTCCTATTTAAAATGTTTACGACTTAGAGGTTTTAAAGGTTAAATATTTATTTACTATTTAAAAATATTAATAATTTTATAAATTCTGTAAATATTAACTTTAAAATTTTCCAGTTTCGTAATATTCCTTTAACGAATTCGTCCATTGTATTTAAAATATTAATTCACAGGGATAATTGCTTTGTTTTTACTACCCGAAGTAACAAAGTAAAATTTACTTTAAACTCAAGCGTAATTTCAATTTTCTGTCACATCTTAAAGTTACTCTCCAAAAATCGATTTTCAGAGTGTTTTTGAATTCTTTTCATGCTTGGACGTTATTGATTATTAATCCATGAATGTTTTGATGTAGTAATTTAATCCATTAAAAAATTCCAATAGATATAATCCCTTAATTTTCAAAATTTTGTGCAAGATCGGCAAAAGATCAGAGACAAAACAGGATGTAGTAAAGTGAGAGAAAATTCATGTGATCACGAGAGTCTATTCTCAATCCCTTGTGGTCTTTTCAGTCTCCTTGGACTGTTCGGGTTCACTCCAGGGTCGTGGCTTCTTCTATAGACACTATAGAGTGTATAGACAGGTGGAAAGGGTCACATGATGGCCGTCTCTGTAATTTGTCTTTTGTCTCCCCGGTCTACTCGTCTACAGGAAGAAAACCTCTTCGATGAAGAAGAACAAAGGCGAAAATCGTCCCGTTTCTCGGCACGGTGTGAGTTCCAAGAATGAAGGTCGAGTGAGACTTCGGTGCCAGGGAAGAGTAAACGTATGAAAAATGAGTGACGAGAGTTGGAAATAAATGACGGTACAGCCGGTTCCGCGTCCGTTCGACTTGATGCTCCAAAAAGAGGGACAGGATGGACGTGAGAGAGTAAAACTGCCGGTTTCAACCGACCGTTGCAAATGATGGTCGATCACAAGGGAAATCGACAATAAACCATCTTTTGTTTGGAATAGATGCACCTTATAATGGACTGTAATTTACCCTCATTTTTCCAGCAATTGGACCTTTAAAAAAAAAAGTCCAGACACGTGATATCCTCTTTCTGAATTGTTTTTTAAAAATATATATATTTCGTTCGAACCGACTGAATTTTAGGTTTTTTCATAAATTTCATTTTATAATGTTTGATTAACATTTTATAACGTTTCATTATATAATGTTAAAATTCATGAGATTTTTAATTGTGTTACAATTTATTGTAACTGATTTACTTAAATAAGGAACTGGACTCATACTCGAGAAGAGGTTATGTTTGAAGTAATTAAGTTGTTTTTTTAAATAGAAAACTAACTTCTAATGTAATTTAATTTAGAAAAAATGTGACTAATTTCATTCAAAACAAAATGAACGATTAAAACTCATAGGATACAAATTAAAGATTCTTGATTCAGAAACGTTTTAAAGAAACGAGAAAAACTGTAAATTTGTTTCTGAATCTCAAAAATCACTTTTGAGGATGTTATGTAATCGGTGACAGAATTTTTGGGCACCTGCAACCGGAAAAAACTGCTGTTTTGAGTGACAGAAAATTCTAGTGGATATTTTTAACAGTGCATACTAGCATATTACATGTAACTCCTAACACAGAAATTGTGCATATTAATATTGTAATTAAACAAACAGAATTAAAATTTTTAAGTTTATTTAAACGTTTTCGACACTATTTATAATTTATCATCAATTAACATTACATAAACAGTTAAAAAATTTGTGTTAAATTTAACATATTTCACATGTCCGAAACGGTCCACTCAAAACTTTGTGTTAATTCAACACAAGGAAATATGTTGAAAATTTTAACCTCTTATTTGACACATTATAGTGATTTTAACTGAATATAGCTGAAATTCTTAACGTTTAAATGAAAGTGATTTACTGTTAAATTAAAAATTTTGTTTTAAATGTAATATAAATCACCTTTTTCAAACGGTCCACTTAAAATCTATGTTTTTAATATAAGAATTTGTGTTGTTTTGTTTGTCGATTGGTCGGTACAAGTGAAGTATAATCGTGATAATTTTAAAGCGTATTTTACCTTTGGAAGTTAAAATGAATTTTCAATAAGAAATTTATACTTTACAACCAAAAAATAAACGTAAATTACAGTGTTACAGCTAAAAAATTTAAGGTTATGTTCAAGAATCGAATGACATTTGAAGAATGTGTAAAATCAACTCACGAAAAATGTTAAATTTTAACACAAAAAATTTAAAGGATTGTTTTTTACACAAATAGACACAATTTTTAACTGTGATATATAGTAAATTTGATTTGAATTTTACACATCTTGAGGAAAAACGGAAATTTGCAAGAAATCCGTAAAATGTGCAAGAAGTTTAGGTATATTGTAGAAGTATCTCGAGAATTTCAATTTCACGTTCATATTCAAGAATAATTTGAAACAATTTGGAATTAATTCTACACTGGAAAAAATGTTTAGTCATATCAACAAAATCTCTGTTGGCTCAACCAAATTTTTAGTCATATGACTAAACATTTCTTTCAGAGTATAAAAAATATTTATGAATTTAAGGTATTTCACCGGCTGTTATACTTGAAAAAATAAATTTTCTTAGGATTTTATTTAAACTAGCAAAATAAAACGCGCACAAGCGCGTGATTAGTTTTTCATACATTTTATAAATTATAAAATAAAATAATAAATATAAAAAATCGGTACATACTATTTATCTAATAAGAAGAAATAATACTTTAAATATAATATTTAAAAATCCATTAATATAAATAAAATAAATACTTATTTAGGACAGAATTTATAACACTTTAGAATTAAAAAGAATTGTAAAAAATAATTGAAATTAAACAAGAATCTTAAAAGTAAATTAAAAAAAATTGAATAATGAAAAATTAGAGAAAATAATTGAAAGTTGAAAAAACATGGTTAGAAATTGAGATAAATAAATTAAAATTTAAAAAATAATTAAAATTTGAGAAAATAATTAAACAAATTACATAAAATATTTTAAATAAAGGAAAGTTAAACAAAATTTGAGAAAAATACTTAAAACTTTCAGAAATTCATTGAAATAAAAGAAAATAATTAAAAATTAGAGAAAATAAATGAAAAAAGATAAAAATAATTTAAAATTGAACAGAACAAGTTTTTATTAAAGAGAAATAAGTAAAAACTTTTTGGCAATTGTAAAAAAGAACGAGAAAAGGAATGAAAGTAATTGAAAATTGAAGAAAATTATGTAAAAAATAATATAAATAATGAAAGAATTGAAAAGTCAGATAAATAGTTAAAAATTTTTGAAATTATGAAACAAATGTAAAGAATTAAAAATTGAAGAAAATAATAGAAATTTTAGAAAAATTCTTAAAAATCTTAGAAAATGAGAATAACTAAAAATTGGAGAAAAGACTAGAAGGATGCTAAAAATAATTGGAATTTACGATAATTAATAAAAAAAAAAGTTTGAAATGCTGATAACAAATAAAAATAATTAGAAATTGAAAAAAATATTTGAATTTTCAGAAAAATATTTAAAAATTTTAGAAAATAATTTTAGAAAAAGAGAATAATAATTAACAATCGAGAAAAATAATTGAAAAATGGGGCCCGTATCATTTTGACACAAATTTTTTCGGGCAACTTGTTATATTGTACTCCCGAAGATAAATGTTATATTTTACTCCAGCTGAAATCAAAGATTTTTAAGTCTTATTTATTAAATAATTGATTTGAATACATTAAATTAATATTAAAAGACTTAATTAATCCAGTAAGTTCAATTATTAAATAATTAAAACTTAAAAATTTTTAATTTTAGTAGGAGTAAAATATAACATTCATCTTTGGGAGTACAATATAACAAGTTGCCCGAAAAAATTTGTGTCAAAATGATACGGGCCCGAAAAATGATAAAAATTCAAAATTTATTTATTAATTTATTTATTTAATAGCAGTGTACGCTGTACGGGCTTACAAAAAGAATAAAAATGCTCTTTCGCACCAAGGTGCTACCATAATTATAAAGTATAAAATAAAATAAAATGAAATAAAGAATATAAAACATAATACAAATATAGATATAGATAGATGGCCGTTGACATAAATAATATATAGTAAAATTGAAAAAAATAATTGAAATATGCTGAAAATAATTTAAGATTGAGAAAGAAAATTGAATTATGATGAAAATAATTTAAATAGGAAAAATTGAAAACATTCAATGAAATTTAAGAGAAATAACTGAAAAAATCATAGAGTATATGTTTAGAAAAAAATAATAATTACAAAATTACTTAAAAAATTTTAATTAAAGCAGAATTTATTTTTGAGCAAAAGAAAATAATTAAAAAATTGTTATATAATGGAAAATTGATGACAATAATCTAAATTTGAGATAATAACTGAAAATTTAGGAAATTAAACTGCATGTATATATATTTTAAACTTCTTAAAAACCATAATACATTTTTAAAGCATTTTTCGAAATTTTTTTTACACAAATGACAATTAAAAACCAGCACAACAAAAAAAAATAACAGTGACTAACTTCACTCTGGATTTTAAAACGTGCTCTATAAATCTGAATTAGTAGTTTTCTACTATGAATTAGTCAAATTCATGGCTCATTTTTCTCTTATTCATATAGTAGAAAACTACTAATTCTTAGTAGAAAACTACTAATTTTTAGTAGAAAATTACTAATTCTTAGTAGAAAACTACTAATTGAAATAGTGAAACTTTACTTTTCAAAAAAGTAGATTTTTTACTAATTTAATTAGTAGTTTTCTACTAATTCTTAGTAGTTTTCTACTAAAAATTAGTAAAATTCTTACTATTTTAATAGTAACTCACTTTTTGCTAATTCATTAGTAGAAAACCACTAATTCAGATTTAGAGAGTGGACAGAAAAAGATGAATAAATATTAATACTAACTAACTTAACTTCAGACTTTAAAACTTGGGTAGAAAAAGATAAATAAATATAAATAAATACTAACTAACTTCAGGAGTTTACGGAGATTATTATTATTTAATAATAATTAATTGTGAGAAAACGTTATTTTATATGTGCCTTCTATCTTGTTAAAATTTCAGTACCCCTTAATTTCCTAGAAACTGAGATATTCAGGTTTGAAATTTTAATTTTACATGCTCTTTAAATTTGAATTAGTTAAACATAATTAATTATTAGTAAAATCGTGGCTGAGTTTTTGTTTCTTCAATTAGTTAAAAATAACTAATTATTAGTAAAATATGACTTATTATTAGTAAAAATATCACTAAAAAATAGTTAAAATTAGAGTAATTAAATTAGTAAACAGGATATTACTAAAATATTAGTAATTTTGACAAAACCTAAAAATGAATTTGACTAATATTTAGTTATTTTTTACTAAATGGTTAGTAACTGGTTAGCAAGGTAAGGAGGACTGAAATTTTATCCAGATAGAAGGCACACATAAAATAGCATTTTCTCACAATTTAACAAAAATCCTAAGAAAATCGATTTTTTCAAGTATAACAGCCGGTGACACAATCGACAATGTAGTGAAACGTGACATTTTTTAAAATTAAGATTTAAAAATTCAATTGTGCTCTAAAAATTGTTATTTTTTGTAAAAAAAAATTTAGAAACGTGCATATAGATAGAAAATTTTCCAAATTTTTTATTTTTATTTAGCTATAACAACTTACACAAAAAAAAATAAAAAGATATGTTAATTTGTGCTAGATTCGTAATCAGCGACCCCGAAAACACCCGATTAGACAGTTTTAAGTGAATCCAATAAGTTTTTAATTTTTTTGTCCGCCATATTGGATCCGACATTTTGAATTTTCAAAAACTAACACCGGATTCATAATCAGCGACCCCGAAAACTCCCAAACAAGGAGTTTTAAGCGATTTCAATCAATGCTTTTCATTTTTCCAGATTTTTAAAGAACACAGTTTTTTTTGCGCAAAAGTACTTCTCTTTAGATTCAGTTTTCATAAACTTTTTGACAAATTATGACTTTTTGGTTTACAGTCCGTAAAAGAGCATTTCAAAATCTATCAGAATCTATCAGAATAAAAAAATAAAAAACAATTTTTTGACACCTCAAGCACCTCCTTTTCACTGCCAAGGTCACATATATTGATCTTTCTGTATATTTTTCTATATTAAATGTAAGAATAGGTTTAATGAAGTTTGTTTCTTATGCAGTTATCTCCTTTAAATTGATGTTTCCCCAGTTCAAATAATTCCTATTTTTTCAGCGTGTGTTACTTTAATCTACTTGAATTTACCAAATGTATACATCAGTAATATGGACAATATTACAGTATTTGCTTTAGTAAATACTTTCTGCATCAAGATCTAGATCTACATCTATAAGAATTTTTGCATTATAGGACCTTGTGTATATAGTTTATATTATAATTTTGTTTGATGTCGTTATTATCATGAAAAACACAATCTAAATAATGCAAGCAGCATTATGATTAATTTTCTCACGAATACACGAAGCCGGGAAAATAGTACTCCTTCATTCTTAAGTAAAAGAAAATGAGTAGCAATATTTCTTATTAAACGAATTGAGAATAAAAATGTTATGAACACCTAAAATAACGATTTCAACATAACTCTCTGGATTTGATCCTCGGCGTTCTTAGGTGAGTGAGAATTATTCATTGTGTAATGGCGAATAACGTGCTTCGCGGACTATTAGGTAATTTGCGGTTGACTGTGGTGTTGGAGTTCGTAGTATAAATGGCGAGTAGAAGTACCGTCGTAAACCGTCCTTATTACAGATTTATGCGAGGCATGCCGTAAGCAAAAGGGGGGTTGGGAGAGGGTTGGAAGGAAGGGAAGCTAAACAAAACCGTACGCATGGTAGGCTTTTGGTTCTGCAGAGTTTCAAGCTCGGATAACGCCCAAGCGAGGGTTCGACCTATAATCAATTAACACTCAGCAAAACAAGAACTGTGGCTGACCATCTACCGCTGCTTGCAGCAAAATGTTCCGTTCGCGTACTTTGCTTCCCATACCAATCTTGATTTCAAAATTTCATAGATATGTTGTAATTATATATCCACACAACAGTCCGGTATTATTTATCTGATTCTGTTGTCAGCTGCTGAAGGAATAATAACGACCATAGCGGAAATGAAAATTGTTCCAATTCATTAATTGTAAATAGTTGAACTGACAGATATGTCTAAACAAATGTAAGTACCTTTTCTAATATCGAAGATCAGGCCAGACAATTTCTTCAATCCAATCAATATACGAAGCAACTCGAGTATAAATTCCAGGGATATTTCCAATACCACAAAATTTCCCAGAGCTCGTAATTCCGACGATTACATAAAGACAGTTGTCCGTATGGTGTTTTTGAAGCGGACCTCCAGAATCCCCTGGACATGTGTCCTTCCTCCAGTTCCCAGTTACGTCTCCAGCACAAATCATACTTTCATCAATTCCATTAGGCACAGCCTTTGAATTCGTGTACAATTTAGAACAATCCTTGTTACTGATTACATCTAAGTCAACCTTTAGCAAATCTTGACTGAATTCTTCTCCATAACCCGAACTTCCCCAACCGATAGCCCACAGTTTTTCCGAGCTTCCTCTCATGTTTGCATCTATTTCAAGACAAGCAGGTTTAACAGTCATTCCAAAAGTGGCCGGTTCGTCTAATTCAATCAAGGCAATGTCTGCATAACTCAGTGGAGCTCGAAAATCCGGATGATTTTTAATACTTTTTACTCGGGAAGTTTGACCATAGGTAAAATTGTTTAACTGATTAGACCCTAGAAATACCAATATTTCACTGCTGAAAGATAACTGTGTGCAGTGAGCAGCTGTTAAAACCCAATTTTCGGAAATTAAACTTCCACCGCATAAATAAACTATTCCTTTTGATGTTTGATAACCCAAAGCTGCCATATGTGGGAATTCTCCATATAAAGCATCACTGCCTCCTGCTATCAATTCATTAATCAATCCTTCAGACTTGTCATCGCATTTTGAAAATGGAATTGCAATTGGGTCTAAATTGGTCGGATATTGTACCCACACGGTATTACTAACAATTTTAGCGTAATGTTCACACATCAATTCACTTTTTCTCTTTTGTTGTGAATTTTTTTCAAATCTTGTTGGTGAGTGGTAATTTTTTGGTGTAGAACTGGGTCCTATTATATGATTTGCAGCTTCCTCTTGTACCAAGTGCGGTTTAAAATCCACTACTTCTACAATCAGCATGGAGAAGAAGATACAAGACGGATATAATTTTATGTTCATGATAAAAAAAATCACTTTTGCGGGTCAATAATTGTAAATTCTTGGAAAAATTTGAGAATTAAAACTTTCATAATTGAGATACACATACTCACACACGATTTTAATTATAAACGTAGTATTAAATGTAAGCTTATAACGATCCGAACTGGTCGAAGTTTTTATTAAGGACTGATGATACAATACATTGAGGTAAGCATCGGAAATTAAACGATAAATATTGGTGGGGATTAAAGAATAATTTAAGTAACATTGTTTGTAAAACAAGACTGGGAAGTGATAATAATCTTTATTGCATATTAATCCAAAAATTGAATTCAAGAAGGTCAAAAAAAGTAAAAGCTTCAGCAAATTACGTCAAGGATGCGACACTTTAGTTGTGTAACTGTTTCAAGTGCAAATTTATTACTGCATTAATATATATGTGTACGTCCGCATGAAAAGGGCCCACTTCGTCGATTTTAATTTTTGAGATATTCACATTTTTCTAAAGAAGGTTCAGTTTTTTGAATTTTTTTTTATTGGTGAAAAACAAACTACTTAATGTCTCACGACGAATTATGCATTTACCATAATTTTATCGAAATTAAAAATTCAATATAAACGTATTTTTAATTTTTTAAATGCATGAGCGCTATTGGTAATTTTGAACTTTAAACTTGTTTTTCTCAAAACTAGGGTTTTGACACTTTTAACTTTGAATGCTTGTAACTTTGTTAATTTTTCATCTAAAGGGGTCAAAGACCTCTCAAAATATTTGCAATTTAATGAAAAATACGGTCATATGAATAAAGTACATAGATATCTTTGTCTTTTTGTCTGTCTGTTTGTCTGCTTATTTATGCATGCATATAAATATCATTATTTATTTTGGATTTTTACAATTTATTGCTTAATGCTTCATGAAATAAATATAATTTTCAACTTGTTTAGATTCTAAATAATGTCAAAAAGAAATTGGTACCTCTGAACAACATGATTTAAGATATGTTGAAATTTCATCGGTTCTTCTTCAGAAAATGACTTTTAGTTGAAGCGCGTTACAAAATAATAATATTTATTATGACGTCGGATATGAAATACAAACAAACGGAAATCACACAGAAAGGAAAAATTCTGATATTAAATTGCCAAACAGCAAACAATATTGAATGTTATGTTTTTTAACTTTAAAAAATTAATTTATAATAAGCAAATACCTAATTAATTAATTATTCAAAATTATATACTTTTTAAGTGGAATTAAACATGGGTTAATTAGGTCGAAACATGTTGTCGATAAGATAATAAATAAAACAACAAAAAACCACTAAAATGGCCTTAATTTATTTACATAATTAAAAAAGTGATAATAAAACTATACTAATGTGAAATTAAACAGTTAAAAAATATTATTACCATTTATTTAAGAGAGTTAACTAATTTAATTAGAAGTTACAAATATGTTTTTAAAAAAATTATTAAAGAAAATATTATTATTATTATTTGAAAATTTGTCATTGATCTAACAGACAATAAATCATCTAATGAAAATTACAATCGGTCCGAATCAATCTAAATAAACATTTAAAGGCTGATAATAGAGATTTAAACAATTTTTTATATATATAAAAAAATTAGAATGTTTAGTCTCTAATTGTAAGTCTAAATTGAAATGCATGTACTTTAATTTAGGTTATTGAATTTACAGGTTATGAATGAATTTAATAAATTAAATTGCAGCCAACGCTCACATTAAATTTGTGTACACTGGTTCTCGTCCGATCACCAAAGTTAAGCAATTTTAAGCGTGGTCAGTACTTAGATGGGTGACCGCTTGGGAATACCACGTGGTGTTGGCTTTATCTTTTTTTTTTTTTAATATTTCTAAAAAATGTCACAGATTCTTTTTATTTCTTACTCTTTATTATATGTTCAATATGTTAAAAAATTTTATTATGTTAAGGATGCTTTTTTTGGACTCCGTTCGGACTCTTTTTTCGCAATTCCTCTCGGACACAATTTGATTCTTTTTCAGACTATTTTTGTTTTTTATTCGGACGGATTTATTTTCGACTCTTTTCGGATTCAGTTTAGTTACTTTTAAAACCCATTTCGGACTCAAATAAATTCAGCAAGCCCTGCTATATAAATGTTTAAGTTAAAACTACTATCTTAATCCAGATGAATGTATAATAATTACAAATTTACCTTTTTAAATTTATTAGTACTTGACGTTTTTATGCAAATTTAAAGTTTTTAATTTTTTTGGCACAATTTAAGACAAAAGAAAAATCTGCAAATTCAGCAAAAGTTGTCCTAAAAATGATGCGCCATAAAATAAGACAGCTTTTCTGACTTAAAATAAGACTTTCTTTTTACAGTGACTAAATCAAATTTAAAGAAAAAGTCTCTCGGTATCCAGTCCATCTTAGCCCCGTCTTAGCCGTTATCAAAATCTAAAAGTATAACATTTGACGAAATAGACAACGAGTCTACATAAAATGTCGTATTGTATCCTATCGTATTTTGAGTAGCATTAATATCCTTGCCAAAATCACAAAAGAAGAAAAAACCAATTAAAGATTACAGCCAATAATTCAAATGAAATAAAAACTATTATTTTGCCTCGAAAACTTAGATGAAGAATTTTTCTTGTGGTATGGGTTGAAGAAGTAAGAGAAAAATAAGAGAATGAGAAATATGAAATAAGAAATAAGATAGGGGTGTGGTGAGGGAGAGTCGTTGGTTAGCTGGTTTTTCTCTGCTTAAAAAATATCAGCACCAATACGAGGATAGAGTGGAGAAATGTAGTGGGCCTTGGCAGCCATAATGCGGACACGCGATGGTGCCCAGACACGGCGGTACTGCTGTGTTAACCTGTGATTATGGTGGCTCGGTCTAGAAAATTGGATATGGGGATTCTTGTATGCGAAAGTAAAGGCGAAAGAGCAGAGAGTCTATACTTTTACTCTAACAGTTGTACACCAGTAGAGGCGTGCCGGTGCAACCTGCAATCATCGGGGTGGAGCGACTCAAGTTGTTCGACCCATCGCCATCCTGGGTTCAGGCTAAACCTGCCAGGACTATGTTCAACCTGAAGAGTTCGAAGGCAGAAACCAGGACGTTGAACCTCAAGGTGCGACTGCTTTATTGATCAACTTTTACCTTATCTTATTTGTTAGGTTCTGTTGGATGAGTTACAATTTCTCCAATTCAAGCTTCGTTATCAATTGTTTAGTTTTCAAATGACCTGTTCTCCAATTAATTATTGTCTAGAATAAAGTTTTGCTCAGTTGGAAAATATTTCATTAAAGAAAACAATTTATACAATTGTCACGTTTACGTGATCATCAATTACTTAATTATTATTAATTGCTTAGTGTGTTGTTTTAAATTTTATTATTTAGCAGCAAAACAATCTACAGAATATCGAAAAGTGCATTTAACATAACAAGGCGGAATATTTTTTTTAATGTACGCTATTTGATAACATCGTTCATTTTAAACTCTATTCAAAAGACCGTGTTTACGAAAGTGTCCGTCTGTCTGTCTGTCAATATACGGATTTTTAAAATCGGATAATTTTAGGTAGAAAACCGAAAGATCGATGGTTTCCCGTTTTGAAATAAAAATTAATACTTCTAGTTCTAAAAATATCACTAATGAGAAATTTTATTTAATAATTTGACGACCAATATTTTTTCACGATGGAAAATAGTAGCTTGCATAACTTTGAGGAATTGAGACTCAATCCCTTTTATAAAAAAATGTATGTGTATAGTTTATAGGAAATTAACTCTAAATTGATTAACGTTTCGATAAAAAATATTATATTGTTTGTTTTCTCTCTTTTCATCAATGTAGTGATTACTATGACAAAAAATATGATATTATAATATATAAATTTAAACATAAAGATATTGAAAGGATATGCAGTGATATGATTTAGGCTTCTATCGCACCAGATTGCATTTCTCCAACATTCAAAATGACGACCAATATATCAAATTTTTGTTTCAAACTCATCGCCATTTTGTATTTGAATAAAAATGCTAATATTTTGTTCTTGTTCCAGAATATTCACAATAATTAAAATACCACGACTGACATTGCATGTTCTGAATCCAGAAACTAATTGTCTTAATTTCTATACAAATTGAAATAATAACTGGAGAAAGGAAGAGAAAGACAGTTTAAAGACATATAAAAAGAGTAAAAACAGCAATGAAGAAAATAAGTAGGTACTTTCTTACATTAGAATTATTTTAATCACATTAGTGCAAGCGCCGATTGACCTTATAATGGAAGAAGCTTTCTCCCGAGATCAATCTGGTTTCTCATGGGACGTAAAATTTTTTTTATCCATCCCTTCTTGGAGAGACGGAAAATACCCTTCGATTCTTCACTGAGACCCAACCTTCCTCGTCCTTCGAAAATTCACAGCTGCAGAATGAAACTGAGACGAGGTGAAAAGTAATTTCTCGATAATTCTGACATTCAAGAAAAGTCCTTTTTCCTCGCGAGACTTGAGACCGAATGCGCTATCTTTTACTCCAGGGTCTGTCTTTCCATCAGTTTCCAATCCCAAACAGCATCCCTGGAGCAGTTTAGCCTCTTCTTTGTTCTTCTTTTTCCTCGTCTCTTTTTCTTTTTGCGGTCCGCAGCAACTCCAGTAGGATAAGAAGTTTATTTTAATCTTTACAAATTTTAAATTCACCAGCGCAAAACTCAAGTTTGTCTCCTTTCTTTGGAATCTTGTATCTTTCAAGTTTTACATATAGATAAATGCAGTGCAAGCAATTTTTATACCTTACAGAAACAAGAAGATAAATTGATTTTCAATAAGTATTTTTTGAAAGAAGTCTGGTTCAGAAAATCATGAACGTTGTTTATAAACAATTACAAATATTTGTCAAAATTTAGAAAATAAAAATATTTAAATTTGATTTTTGTAAAGTTAGTTCGACAAATTGATGTTGAGAATATCAAATCACCAGTCACAATATTCATTATAATTATGTATTTGTGTATTTATGTAATATTTAAATTTAGTTCTTGTAAAGTTAGTTCGACAAATTGATGTTGAGAATATCAAATCACCAGTCACAATATTCATTATAATTATGTATTTGTGTATTTATGTAATATCTAAATTTAGTTCTTGTAAAGTTCGTTCGACAAATTGATGATGAGAATATCAAATCACCAGCCACAATATTCATCATAATTATGTATTTGTGTATTTATGTAATATTTAAATTTGGTTCTTGTAAAGTTAATTCGCCAAATTGATGTTGAGAATATCAAATCTCCTGTTATAATATTCATTATAATTATGTATTTGTGTATTTATGTAATATTTAAATTTGGTTATTGTAAAGTTAGTTCGACAAATTGATGTTGAGAATATCAAATCTCCTGTTACAATTTATTCATTATAATTATGTAAATGAATAAAATATAATATTAAAATTTATAAATATATTTGAGATTAGGATGCAAAGAGAAATAGAAATTTACAATAGTATAAATATAGAAAGGGAGTAGGAAAGCCAAATTAAAGGCCTTTTTATATACTCTGTGTTTTCCCCTTCATATTAAAGATCATTAAGAAAGCCCTATTCATTACTGGAACCAGTCGCTTGCAGGTCAAGGTCATCAACAAAGCGATGACGTCCCAAAAGAAGGACTAATCGACATAGGGTGGCCTATATATACACACATAAGAAGCTCACACATAAGAAATGCCTTCTTTCTTTTTATAGAATTTATTATTCTTTTTGCAAAACTTCCAATAAAAATATTTAATGAAGATAATACTGAAAATTAAAACAAATAATATATGATCAATGTACTTAACTTTGTTAATTAATAAATAAAGACTTATATTTATTTGTTTTTGTAAAAAACAGATTTTTGGAGTCACTTATTTATTAATAAAAAAAATTAATTATGTTTGATATAAATAAAATAAATAGAAATGTCTTGAAACAATCAAATTAAATTTAAATGTGGAAAGTTGGGCGTGTGTATTCACTTTGAAATAGAAAGGATAAAGGAAAAGAAGAGGCCTCGGAAGAGCCTCTATAAAAAGAAATAAGGACTGGAGGATAAAAATCTTTTTCCGGAAAGCGAGAAGGGTAGATTCGTGGGGTGTGTACTAGTCGACGGGCGCCATGTGTATAATAATGTTAAAGAATGTTAAATGTGAAAGGGACCGAGGACCTGGTCCGCATACATTAGTTGTTAACAATGCTATAAAGGACACTCACTCGCCACCCTCGACACATTTTACATTGCGAGATTTACGACGCTCCTTTTCATGCAATTCTTATGTAACACCCTTCAAGCCGGATAAACACTGATACTCTTCCCAAAATGATGTTTAGGCCCTGTATATAAAATATCTTTATACACATAAAGTGCTCTGACAGTTCAGAAATGAAATCAATCAATCGTATAAAAGACGTATTTTGCTGTAGATAAATGATTTTAATACTTATTGTGACCTAATAATAGTTAATAAATTAAAGGAAATAAAATAAAAATAAAATTAAAAAAATAATACTGTGTTAGTTAAATGATATTGAATTTTTTAAGAAATTAACGCAGATTATAAAATCGAGTGAAATTACAAGTTAAGAGTATTTCTGACCAGAAGAAGAACACCCTGAATTACCCTTTGCCATAACTTATCACCCTTGTCCACTTGTAGCAGGTCGACCCTTGTGATAATTGTTTAAACCGACTTCTGACCAGCCCCTCGTTCCTGGCCACTCGAGTTCTATTTCCAAGACCATTTATTTCAGTAAATAACACAACTTTGCCAATTTGGGTTTCTCTATTAGAGCAAAAAAGGTAAACCCAAGTTTCGTGGTGTTAGAATAAAAAACTTTCCTCTTTAGTTAGTCTCAAAAGTGTTTTTATGTACTACAAAGCACGTTTTAATTTCGAGATATGAGTTTCTTGTTCATTATTTTGCTTATTTAAAACATCGTCTTTACTAAGGTTATGAGCTAAGAGATAATATTTTTAAATTGATTTTAAAATATTAATAACGCACCAGACTGGAATCAATTTTTCAGACTGTTGCACAGTCGTCTGTAAACTCGGCGATTTGTGACACTTAATATTTAACCTTAGTTTATATTTAATTCATCTTGTGTTTATTATTTCACTTTAATTTTGCTATTTAAGCTTATTATTTACCTGACAACTTGTCGGGCCGGACTAATTAATCATTTAAAAATTAAATTTTAATTGTTAAAACTCTTTTCACACGCACGAACACTACTCAATCGTCGGCATTCAACCGGAGAATTCTATCTATTAATTGTCGACGACGTGGTTCCTGGTGATAGTAAATGACGGTACTGGTCGTCGTAGGAATGTTCTTGCACATGAGATTGGATGTGAGTCTCGTTCTCACAAGAGTGTCAGGGCTAGAAGACAACCTATCAAAACTTTGGTGGCGGCCATCTTGATTTAGTGTTGCACTTCAGCGCCACCACTACCATTGATTGACGGTCCTCGGTCGACCGCAGATCAATGGTTCCATTCGCGGCAGTTGTGTCTGGCAGGTGAGCTTCTTTTTTAATTTTGACTTCTTATTTTGTAATGAAGTCCGGTTCATTGACTAATAAACATTAAAAATTAGAGTCAGTGTTCAGTGCGCGTCTTTCTTATGTAAAATAGTCGCGCCATGTAGTCGACCGGCTATTCAACCTTTGTAATTTTCTTGAATTATGTTTTAAAAAATATGTTAACTTGTAGTGTAAATTAAATCGTGATTTGTTGCTGCTTCTTACCACTCTCTAGACTTTTCTGTGTTATTTGTGCACTGAGCAAAATATATTGTCAGCTTTATTATCAGGAGGGTGAGGGTAGCTATTATTTGAGGGCAAACAGAAAACCAACTTTTATAGATTGTCAAGGTAACCTTCACGATGGTCAAGTTCATTTTCTAGAAGGTGGACTTAAACCCGCAAAGAGTATGTTTGGACTATAAAAATGCTTACACTAAATTTGACTCTCCAGTTATCTTAATGTAGCATAAATTGTTTAGATTATTTACTTTAATTAGTCTATTACTTTACTATTTCTATTTAGTTACTTAACAATAAAATAACTTGTCGCGTAAGGGTTTTATTTTATTATTTTTTATTTGCTTACAATTACGTTCTTTGATTTAAAATTAGTTTGAATAAAATTCAGGCAAGCGGAAAATATTGGCTCGTGAATTGCAATAGACTACTTTCTATGACGCGCAACACCAAACGCTTTTACTAGAAGTTTGATAATTCCCTTAAAGAGAAAAATAACGTGTCGTAGTGGTGGCCAAGATAGGGGTACGTTTATATTGATATCCACCAATAGATTTTTGAGATTTTAGAAGAACAAGCTTTGCATCGCAATGGATGTTTCTCACAGAAAATTGTTTCCGATTAAATTAATCTGTAAAGCTGTTTTTTTTATACCAAAAGGAATTTAAATAATCTTAAATTGGCTTAAAACAATCGCGCTGCAGATTATTTTAATACATAAAAGTTTTCAGTGCTCTAGATAATGTAAAGCTCCCTTTCTGTTCTTCAAATTACAAAAAGAATCTTCTACACTGAGAGAAGTTTGACACAGTATTAGTACTTTCAAGTACACTAGCTGTGCTAAATGCGGGACAGATACCGTACCTTACTTTAGTTCACACGCCGAATTAAACTTCAGCGATAGCAGCGCCAAACGAAGTAGAGACTCTGTTTCTGTCTGTGGTACAAACATTTTTTATACAGTATGCGTCCCACATAAGAGCAGGAACTGTATCAGATTAGATTCGGTTGAAACATAAAAGATGTTTGCCTTCATTAAGAAACCTAGCTCAAGGTCAAGGTGCGCCTCGAGTCCTGTCCGCCAAGAGACTAACGAATTAGCGAATAACAGCCGTATTTATATGCGGCCTCTACTCGGCGCTGCAAAGAAGGGGAAAAGAACAACGCACGAGAGAAGGGACACCCCACTCTTTTCTAGACCCTGACAGCTTAATATATTAATGGTATGAAGTACACTGTATATTCTACATTCAGATCATTACACATTTTGTTGTTAAATGATATCAATTAAATCTATTCTTTTTTAATAGAAGATCTATTGAAACATTTAAGTTTTATTTAGAAGTGTCTTTAGTTGGTTTATTTCTTAACAAATTGCACAGTTCACTAAAATATGTTTTACCGAGAGAGCAATTTGACACTCATCGCTGATGATAGGATCCTGTGAAACCGACATTATAATGCAATAAAATGTAGTCTACCTTTCGATAAATGCCTCGTTTGCTTATCAATGGCAAACTTTGACTCATAATATTTTTTCAATAAATATCTTTTCCAGTTTTCATACATTTTAAACTACGCAATGAAACTTACGTTTAAAATAAAAAAGTAGTTTGACTAAAATTCGTCACTCTACTAAAAGCAGAAGCCGATAAATTGTTAGTAAAATAGGACATGAATTTTTCAGTAAAAGAGGTTGCCTAGTAAGTATCTAGGAAAAATAATACTTGCAAATTAGAGTGAGGAAGTGGCGTGACTGTCCTGGAACTCTCTCGTGTTTGAACTCGACAATGGATAAGGTTTGGATGGCCTCCAGAAAGTATACTTCGCCAGGGTCTGAATATAGGGTGCAAAACGAAGAAGAGCGAAAGAGTCGAGAGAAGCGAAGAGCACGATAGCGAGCAAATAATAGGGAAATGATTTGCTCCTTGTTAGATAAAGACCTGGGGGACTCGCGAAAAGAAATATTGCTCCCAATGAAAGGAAGTGGGTACCGTTCGCATGTAAACGCTCTTTCGGCCTTCGTGCCAGGTCATTCGTGCGCAAACGCTCCTCGATTAGGAGTTAAATAACGCGTGCAGAGTCTCCGCGAATCAGCATTCATTTGTCATTACTACCACGGACCAATTAAAAATATTTCTTCTTGCATCTGTTGCAAGAAAATATTAAGATGAATTTAACCAGATAAATCAATTAGGAAAAATTCTCAAATAATTTCTATTTAAATTGTTCCATATACAGCAAAAGATTTTTTTTTAATTCTTGATGAATAAAACGTTTCAATTCAATTAACATGAAAAAATTCTATTTAGGTTATTATCCAGACAAAGCCAGGTTTTTTTAAAATTATTGATGAATAAAACTTTCAGATTAGATTGACATCAAAAAATAAAGATATGAACTTATAGAATTATTTTCTCGTTAAGCGAGGGTTGGCTTTATTTAATGTTAAATATAAAAATTGTAGATTGAAATGGAGGAATTCAGTTTGCAACTAATGCTGCTTTGATGTAGTGTAATAAATGAATATGAGTATAGAATTTTCATTTTTTACGGCGGAAAGTTCTTTAGGATAAGCAGCCTTGACAAATCGGAAGTGACGAATCATTGGTTAGAAAAAGTGACGACCTGCGACTACGTAGGGACCAAGAGCTACTTTTTGCAGAGTCACTTTTCATCACTTGGATATCGCCCCTATCTCCTGTGTGGCTTATTCCAATCCTGTTTTCCGACTATCAAACCGATCCCATCGCAGAGCTTCGTCTGCTGCCAATCAATATGATACCGCTTCACTCGCTCTCTGTGCTTTTAAAGTTTCCCTTCTTAAATCCCTGTGACGCTAAAAAATGTTTTAAAAATTTATATAATTTATTTATTAAATGATATTATACACTGCAATACTTAAGTAATATAAGAATAGTTTAAAAATTGAATTTTGACATTTTTTGCCTAAATGATTATATCGTCTGCAAATACCAATGGATTTTCTTTAATAATAGCTTTTTCTCTTCATAAAATGGCACACTTTTGAGCTAGCGCGCCTAAAGAATTATAGTTTTAATGTTATAGAATGTATTGGTGAGTCATTTAGCTTTAATTTGACCTATTATACAACCAGATTAAACGTGTAAAACTCGAGATATCAACTGTACTGCATTCTTAGTTTTGAAAAAAACATTTGAAAATTTAAATTAATGTACCTCGAAAACCTATCCATAAAAAAAGTTTTTCTTGCGATTTTTGAGTTCAGCAGAGCAAACTGAACAATAAAAAAATGGTGGCACTTAATGTACAAAAAAATGTTATAATTTGTAAACTAGTGTAATTGGGATGGTTTTGATAAAACTTAATAACAATTTAAAATTTTCTGCTTTTTGTGAGATAACTCTCCGATCCAACTTTGCATTCCTCTAATCTATAACACAAAGATATTTATATTGTTGTTGAGATTGCTACCCAACCTGCCTTCCCGCCTTCTTCCATTCTTTTATTGGAAATTTCAAAGAATTACTATATTCTTTGCAGAGTTCATCCAGCCTTTGGTCTGTGTATATGCGAAGTTCCTATGCCGATTGTTTAGTGAAATCATCATATGCATCTGATGTCAGTGAATTTCACTCAATGGTTGAATTTAATCTTGTTGTGGGTTTTTGTCATTTAATCTGTATGAGAGAATATTAAAACATAACGAATATTTTAAAGCTTTGTGTAATTATTTTTGAGATACTGTTCAGTCTCACTTTTTGCGGTTTATAATTGTAAAATTTAATTTATATTTCTGTTTAAAGGTGTACTAATGTTTTAGTACCTATACATCAGTTTTACTTAATGAAAAGAATATTACGTATAAAAAGGTCGAAAAATAAATTATAAGAACTGTTTAGTTAAAATGTGTTTATTTAAAAAAAAGATGAAACCGTTCGGTGCATTGTAAGTGTTTCTAAGCAATAGCTATTCAATTTAATAAAAAAGACAGTTATTAAAAAGACAGTTTGTAAAAGTTAACAGAAATGTAATCATAATAAAGAAAAAGGATCGTCAAGGACAGAAGATGTGGTAATTGATTCGAGAACCTCTGGGAAAGCAAGGTGTTATTTAATTCAAGCGAGGATAAGATTAGAACGGAGGCGCGAAGTTGAGAATGAGATTGGTCGTGAACCTGCAACGAAGGGGCAGCTTTGGAATGAACAGACTGCAAAACAGGACAGAGAATGTGTTGGTAGGGTATGTATGGCGGCAGAGAGTCCAGTAGCGATCATCAATCAGAAAGGCAGTCAGCCGTCCGACTCTCAGCCGACCGGTCAGTTCAGGGTGTGCAGAACTCGTGCGAATTTGCTCAACCTTCTACAGATTCGCGAGTCATCCTGAATTCTGCCCAAACATCGATTCATTCCGCTCGAAAATATCCCGTTTCCCTTTACTGAACACCTCTCTACAACTTCCTCAACCAATTTTCAAAATTTGGCAACAGTCCTTTCACATTAAAGCCACACTGCACTTACTTTTATTAGATTTTATTACTTTCAAAATATGTAATTTAGATCTCTTAGAATTTCAGGCCCATCATCTTAATAGCGTGACGACTGTGAAACCAGTCTGTAGAGAAAGAACTAACCTTTTTCAGAATTGAAGGTCAATTAGTGTCCTTGTCAAGGACCCGTGACGCCAAAGAAATTAAGGTTGGAAAGGGAAGGTAATTGCACGACTCGATAATGAAGATACAATGTTTTTTCCCTTTGGAAATTTTCTCCTCTTTTAGGCTGCTGTTTGATGTTGCATGACTTTTTATTGGCGGGCTGACATTTTATAAGCAAGGTGACTTGGGTTAGCTGAAGCACTTGAGCTGGAAAGGGAAATCTTTCAGCGCTCGGGATCGCTCTGGCAGTCGGCTAATTACCCCCAGACAACCCTGCTGAACCCACGGGTTCCACCCTCTGTCGTCGTGGCTTGGCTTCAGTCGAGAAAGAAGTAGAGAATGGGAATCAGCTCCCTTTTCCCTTTACGAGGCTAATGTCCTTTAAAAGTAAAGTGCTTAGTCTACGCCGGATGTAACCAAGCATTCGGTTGCCGCTAACTTGATTTTAAATTGGGCCTCTACCTGCAACCTGTCACTGTGTACATTCCGCGAAAATTAACTATTCTAAATTTAAAATGTTACCATAAACGGAAAACACATTTTCTCTAAATGGTAGCATCTTGGACCAAGATAGATAAAGAACTGCAGTTCTGCAATAAATGTCTTTGTTCCAGTAGCTTTGAAAATATGGGCAACTGTCTTACTACAATAGACAGAGTAATGTAATAATTCTTAATTTATTTCTGAATTAATTGTGCTGGTTATTACATGGTCTACCTTTAGATACGGAACTTTTGAAGAAACATCTTATGATAAACATGATAAGCTAGGTTATGTTACTGCGTTTGCGCAGAAGCTTGTCTTGATGACGACGAATTAAAAGATTAGGAAAGATTGCATCATAAGGTGCTTTTTCAAAATTTAGATATCGTAAGGTAGACGGTGTAAGCAGCATTAATAAAATTTATTTTCATGTAGAACTATGATTCTGCGCATTTTTTAAAAAATGCACTTTTTCGAAACACATGACAAAACCAAAACTTTCAACATTTCAGTTTATTCTGGAATCTTGAGAGTTAAACATCAAATTTCGTTCCGATTAAAGTGGTAAACTTTCTCCACTTCAAACAACAGAATTTTTTAAAAATAAAAAAATCATATTTACTATGTTTAAATACAATATTAAAGTCTAATTTCACTTCAAACCCATAGATTACTGTGCAGTGATTGTGTGTTCCTCCAATCACATCAAATTAGATATTTTAGGCTCAATATTATCACATATGTAAAGGTAAAACACTTGATTGGCATTATATTCAATTTTTGATAATTACTTTAATACAAAAAAAAAAAACATTTTTATAACATTGTTTCATTCTGACACATGATTATTACAAATAATTTCTTTTTCTCATGTACAAAAATCTCCAAAAAATGTATATTCTTTATAATTCTTATATTTATTATCTCTCACGTTAATTTTTAATTTTCTATTATTTTTAATTTTTTATTAATTGCAATTTTATATTAAACTACACACGTTTGTTATACTTCTTTACAGATTGAATAAATTCACTGATGATGGCACACACTCGATGCCGAAACGTCTAAAATAAGGATTCAAATTGTCTCCTTTTTCATGGACCCTAAAGCCAATGTTTAATTTGTGTCAATGTGAAATCAATCATATGTGGTATTATCGGTAATGTCAGAAAAACTGTAACAGTTAAGTAATACAAAAAAAGTAATGCCAGAATACAGAAAAAATTAAAAAATTTTGCCAAGAAAAGAATTTAAATTGAAAAAATGTAAAACCTTTGGCAAAAAGGAGGATAAAAATAAATCTTGCTCATTAGAGGGAAAGGCAACATTGTCACGCGAGTAAGCGTAGCCTTCAAGTTGAAAGAAGAAAAGTACGAGAACAGCTACTGAAAGGACGGCAGCGATTTAAAAGCGGCACTTTGATCGTCAGATGACTCTGCGTCTTTGTATTTTTAAGCTAAACAGTCAGTGCGGATGAAGAGTTGAATTAAATAAGGCTGTTGCTACTGTTGTCCGAATCTGAATCTTTAGATAGTGATGCAACGCACATTACCGGCAACAGGCTTGAGAATCAGTATAATTTCTAAAGCTACCGTAACCTTTCAAGAGAATTATTGCTTTTCATTCAGATACATATATATATAAACGATGTTTCAGTCTAACAAGTTCAACGAATTATAAAAGTTTCAATTGATTTTATATCTGGGTCCTTGACTTCTTTATCATCCTGGGATAACAAACAAGAAAAGATTATTGTTCTAGACGGGAGGTTATTGTAATAAAATTTTTTAAGTGAGTTCTTTAAGTAATTAATAAAAAATTTTATAAACAATTGAAAAGTACACCAATTGGTTTAGTTATTTCTCCATTTTTAGCTGCAATAGTATTATATGATCTTGAACATAAAGTTTTGGAAAATTTAAATTTAAATATAAAATTTTATGCTAGATATGTAGATGATACTTTTATAGTTTTGTCCAGTGAAAAGATAAATAAACTTATTTCTCAATTTAATCATTATAACAAGAAGTTAAAATTTACAATAGAAGTTGAAAATGACAATTAGACGTCTCTGTTTTAAAAACACAATCGGGTAAGATATTAACTAATTGGTATAGAAAATCAACATATTCTAGTAGATTCATCAATTTCTTATCTTGTCATCCTATGCAACATTTAATTATTTCTCCCTCGACACTAATTCAATTTAATTATTTATTTCTAATTTTTATAATATACGTCGCAAATTTAAATTACTTTTTATAATTTACCATTATTTTTGTCATTTTGCAATTATTATTTTCCATTCTTAATCATTTTCATATTTTCTTAATTAATCTCCTGAAATTTCAAATATTTCAAATAATTATTTTGTTCAATTTTCATTTCTTTTTATTCTTTTGCAATTATTTTTTCCATCTTTTAATATTTTTATTATTTTTCAATTAAGTTCCGAAATTTTCAGTTATCATCTCAAATTTAGATTATTGTCATCAATTTTCCATGTTTTAAACAATTTTTTAAATATTTTCTTCTGTTGAAAAACAAATTCTGCATTGTTTCTATTATTTTCTGATACTTCCAATTATTTTTTAAATTGTTTCTCTAATTCTTAAATTTACTTTCTTCAGATTTCTTCAAATTTTGTTTAGTTTTTTCAATCACTTTTTTAATTTTAATTATTTCTCGCACATGATTAAATCAATTTAATTATTTATTTCTAATTTTTATATTGTTCGTCGCAAATTTAAATTACTTTTTATAATTTACCACTATTTTTGTCATTTTGCAATTATTATTTTCCATTCTTTATCATTTTCATAATTTCTTAATTAATTTCCTGAACTTTCAAATATTCTAAATAATTATTTTGTTCAATTTTCATTTCTTTCTATTATTTTGCATTTATTTTTTCCATATTTTAATATTTTAATTATTATTTCTAATTTTTTAATTATTTTTGCATAATTTTCAAAAATGTCATTTATTTATCTGAAATTTCAATTATTTTCAACAGTTTTCGATTATTTCTACGATTTTTTAATTATTCTCCTTAAATAAAAAATTTTAAGTAAATTTGTGATTATTTTCTTTTTTTAAACACATATTGTGTGTTCTTTTTTCTCTCAAATTTTATTTTCTGTTTTCAATATATCATATTTAAATTATTTTCATCATATTTCAATTATTTTTCACAATCTTAAATTATTTTCAGTATTTTTAACTATTTTTTCCACTTTTAAATTAATTTTATAATTATTCAATTATTTTCTTCGGCTGTTAATTATTATTCTCATTTTCTCAAATTATTTTCCAAGATTTTGAAGTATTTTTCTAAAGTTTCAATTATTTTCATCATTTTTCAATTATTTGTGTGACTTTTTAATAATTCTCTTTTTTAATTAAAAATTTTTAAGTATTTTTTTAATTATCTTCATTTTTTTAACGTATATTCTAAGATTTTTTCAATTATTTCACACAAATTTTTTTTTACTGTTTTCAATTTTTCATATTTAAATTATTTTCAGCATATTTCAATTTTTTTTTCAATTTTGAATTAATTATATCACTTTTTAATTATTTTTCTCATTTTCTGAAACTATTTTCTAGGATTTTCAAATAATTTTCTAAAATTTAAATTATTTTCTTCAATTTTTAAGTAGGTACTTTCATTTGTTTTTATAATTTCCAATTTTTTTATTTAATTATCGTGAATTTTAATTATTTTTAGTTTTCTTCAATTATTTCTCCAGTTTTAAGTTATCCTTATTTCTTTTAATTGATTTCTCAAACTTTAATTATTTTTTTTATTTAAAAAAATTTCTGTAATTTTTTTAATTATAACACTCAAATATCATTTATTTTTTACAACTTATCATTGTTATTTACTTATCAATTATTTATTTTAAGTTTTAAATTATAAAATCATTTTTTCAATTATTTTTCAACATTTATTTTCTTAACTTTTTAATTTTTTCATTATTTTGTTTCATTATTTCAAAAATTTTAAACTACTTTTCTGAAATTTCCATTATTTTATTCAATTTTCAGTTATTTATATTATTTTTTATATTATTTTTTTCAATTTTGGATTACTTTTGTTCTTTTTCATAATTTCCAAACAGATTTTAATTATTTTATTTTATTTAAAAATTGTTCTCCTCAATTTTAAATTATGTTAATATTTTTTTTTACTTATTTTTTTCAATTACTTTTTCAAATTTTAATGTATTTTTTTTTTAATTTTATATTATTTATCTTAATTTACAAATATTTCCTATTAATTTTTTATTATTCAATTTGTTTCAATTTATTTTTAAGATTTTAAAATATGTTTCTTAAATTTAAAATATTTTCTTTATTTTGAAAACATTTTAATGATTTTTGCTTCCTCATAGATGAAGTTTTGTGTTCGTTAAGATTTTAGATTTTTCAAAAATAATATAAACCGACTCATTTTCATCTGAAAAGTTTAAATTTTCATTTCTAAGCAAATGTCCAGATGTTTGTGTGTTTGTGTGTGTGTATAGCGTTTTTTGTGTACAATATATCATTAGAATGCTTGAACGGATTTCAATAACATTTGGATGACTTATTAAGCTCATGAATATCTAAATTCATGGATTTTGGACACAAGGATTTTGAAAAATACCTAACCAAATTTTTTTTTGCACCTTTTTTCATTGAAAAAAATCGTTTTTTGTCAAAAAAATTTTTTATGCTAAAAATAAACTTAATGAATACAAAAATCATATTCCTTACCTCAAAACGAAGTGATCGACCTGTATAAAGTTTATAATTTATCAAGAATTCGTAAAATAATTCATGTTTTTACATTTTTTTGCATTTAAAATTCTTCTTTTTTTAATAACTTTCCCAATTAACTTATAATTAATAATTTCTTGCTTCCTCTATGAGGAAGCAAATTATTTTGCTAACTTGGAAGCGAAATTTCCATGAAATGGACATAAATTTCACTTAGTTTAAATTACTTTTTCCAATTTTAAATTGATATCGTTTATTTTTTCAATTAATTTGCAGAACTTAGTTTTTTTTATTTATAGTAATTATAAAAATTTGCTTTTAATAATAAAGATCTATTAAGGTTGACCAAGGGCCCCCGGAGCTCAAGGGCCAAGGTTCATTGACCCACTTTGTCCCTTAACAGTTACGCCACTGATTGAACACAAATGTTCAATATATACCTTTTTAACAGAAGTGAATATTACTATAATGTTCTTTCAAAACATAGAAAAAGTAATGAAAATCATGATTTTGATTGTGATTATTTATTTATTTATTTATTTATTTATTTATATCAATAAACGGGGAAGAACCCCTTTAATACATGAAATAGTAAAATATACATTTATACTAAAAAATTATAAAATGACCTGACATAATAATTAAGCCAGAAAACAGCGAATTCAGCATCAATATCGTGGAAGGAGGTCAAAAGATTATGTTGAGTTTTTACAAACTGAGAGAAACAAATCTAAGAGAGAACTAATGGAAGGACTTATCCGAGGGATACGCTGAATTCACAACGAAAAAAATATCTTCTTCTTTTGAACGGAATTGTATAAATCATGAACTCTGTAAAAATATTAAAGGACAATTTGATTCAATTTAGTTTATTGATTACGTGTTCACATTATTCTGTATATTCAATTTATATGTAACAATTATATATATCATCATTATTTTGTATTATTAATAAACTATTGTTTCTTTCTTTTGAAAATACTATTTAGCATGAAAGTGTCTTCGACTCTATAGTTTCACGTTGCACATTCGACGCAACGTCTGTTTATATTATATGGTCCACTTAAGAAACTGCGTTCTGCGTGTCCACTTAAAGAACTTATCAAATACCGAGAAACTCCTAAGGAGAAAGAAAACCTACGAAATTGTTTATTGTATCCCTTCCATGTTCAAAATGTCATACAGTATGTGATACAGCCATAGTGAAAACACTTCCCTAAAATTCGTCGTGGAATCAACATCGACTTGTATTTTGTTCTTCTATCCAATAAAAGAAAACTATTTTATTTCAATTTAAACGTTATTACTTTTCTGTCGGCTTAAAAATCGACAGGAAGACACCCCAGTGTCACTTTTATACAGGAATATTCCTACCATAAAATCCTTTTGAGTTTTTTACTCAAAATGAGCTAATTATTATACTACAACCAATAGTATTTTCCTCTGTTTTGAAGAGGAAACATATTAGAAGACGACTCTCACGGTTTAATCTTATGTTGAGAGTAATCCACTACTTTCGATAGGAAACGTCCGATCAAAAGTAGAGGAATATCCTCTATATTGTATTTGCACATGCGCAATCAGTATATAACAATTGTATCGCGTCGCGTTACGTCGTCAGCTTTAACGTTTATTTTCACCTTTAGTTTCCGATTGTGGAAGACAATTTACAGTGTGTTTTAAAAGATTTAAGACTGGCTAATAATATTTTAGTGTTTTGTGCACATAATAATATTTTGAATTCATTATTTGTTTGTGTACGAATGTGAAATTAAAGTAAAAGACAAATATAACCTAGCAGTGTGACATGCTTATTTTACTCGCGTATTTAATAAAACAAAATAATACAAAATGTTCGAACATTAATGAATATTCCTTTCTTTATGTGAATCAATGAAGCCAGTTAGTGATTTTAACTTTTATTAAATGATTTAAAGTAATTTAAGTATGAAGGTGAAAAAGTTTACCCTAATATGAGAGGAAAATTCCTCTCATTTTGATGAGTATAACATCCTCTCAAAACGAGGGGAATCATTTTGATACCATATTGTAGAAGAAAAAAAGCATCAAAATGAGTGGATTCCGCTCAAAAGAAGAAGATATTTTTTTCGGTGCAGGGTCTTTGGTACTATTGGTAATACAAAAGTTTAAAAATCAGATTTTTTTTTCATTAAAGGAGCTAAACAAAATAGTCAGAGACGAGGACTGAAAGTTAAGGGACATCCTCTTTTTCCTCATCCCTCTTGCGAATTTACTATATCCACCCTCGACCCTCTTTCCAAGCCGGAGCCTCACCCCTTGGCATTCGGCGTTGCCGGCGGATGGTGCGCTGGGAAAAATAATGCATTAGAAATTCAGATGACCAAAAGAGGAGGTCGCTCCGCGATTTATCAAATAAAAGCGGTAGTACAGTCAAATACCCGTCCATGTCGTCAGTGGAAGCGACAGTTCATTTTTAATATAAAAGAGGGGTGGCTCGACGTTTTTCGCGACAAAAAGAATACGTTGAGTTTGGATTTGCCAGGAATGCCGGGAAAACTTCTTTTCTTCATTTTCCTCTGTCTCTCATCCTTTTTTCGTTTCTCTTCGAAGATTACTGCCGTAAATGATTTATCAGTAGTACTACTATGCTAGTCGGACTTATATGAATTTAGCGCAGTACTGCCTTCTGAGAAATAATGTCTTTAGCCGGTCGAAATTATGATTATTTCCCTGCGATCTTAATGATCGCTGTATAAGAGAGAACTGGTCTTATTTTTTGTTCGTAACACCTTTCACATGATTCAGGAATTGCGGTCAGAAAACTCGGACAGTTATTTATAGTTTTATCTACTTTTTTAAACTTATACATATATATTGTTAATTTCGACATTTATTACAGAAATTGTTTCTTTAACCTCAAACTAGTCGAACAGTCTTAAATCTTCGACGGGTGTTAATGTTGATTCAGGAACTAAATCTTAGTTTTAACAATTTTAAAAATGACCAAGTTGAAAGCTGGGTCCAATATGTAAGATGTAAGTCTTATAATATATTAGGCTCTTATGTGACTTTCAAGTCACCTAGTAAGATTCCTTTTATTTAAGATTGTATGGGAATATGGGTCAGGAGCTAATTAAACGTAAATCTTTACTCAGAAGGAGTAGTAAAGTAGGGTGCAAATTAGTGGTTGAAAGTAGAACATGCGCAGAAGAGTCAGCAGGAAAAAAAGGAACATTGTACTTGGCATATGTGAAAGTATATTTTAATGGTGTGTTTTACGTGATCTTTCTCAGAGTGGTAATAAATTGCAGTCAATTTCCAAATCTCATATTTTATCAAGTCAAACTTGATTTTAGTTCCGTCTTATAATAATATCGTTAAATTGACACCCTAGCTTAAGAAAAAAATTTCCCTGTGACAAAATAATAATTTGTAGAATTTAGATACTTCAACTTAAACTTGGACTGAAATTTCGACTCCTAGAGTTTTTTCGGGTGCAGTTCCGAATGGGTCAAACATTAGATATATCCAGAACGTCTTAACGGATTTTAATAAAATTTGGATGGGTAATTAAACTCATAAATATCTAAATTTCGACACAGGAATTTTTAAAAATAATCAACCAAATTCTTTGACAGACCATGTTCTATAAAAAAAATGCCATTTTTGACAAAAATTTTTTTCACGCTGCAATTACAAGTTAATTATTTAAAACACCGTATTCCTTGTCTCAAAACTAATGTTTGCTGTTGAATCTAACAAAAGAAGCTACTACAGCAAATTATCTTCTATGACAATGAACAAAGTTTGCTGTAATAAACAATATTAGCCAATTTTTTTAAAAATTTACTCTCACAGGAAAAAATGAATAAAATTATTAAAGAGAGTTAAGGTTCCGATTTTAGTCTAAAAATCTTATATTTAAATTTAAAAATTTTTAATTTGTAGTTTGAAACTTCTAATTTGCCCTTTGAAGTTTTTAAATTATAGTTTGAAGTTTTTAATCTGTACTATGAAGTTTGTAATTTGTAGCTTGAAGTTTTTAATTTGTTTTTTCAATGCATGTAAGGTGTTTGAAAAACGGGTATAATAATTGTACATTTCATACTAGAAGGTTCAAGGTTCAGCCACCTGTCCACGTTCATTCATCACTCTTCTCGTCCTCGTCCTTTTTCCCAAAAGCCTCGATTTCTCCTTCCCTTCCTCGCAAACCTGCCAACGCTTAAACGGTTTATAAACAGTCCCAGCACGCCGATTCATTAGTCCACTCTCCAAGAGTTGATTCCACTGTAGAAATTTAATTTTCAACGAGCATTCACTCCAGGAACGATTTTCATCAATTTAAAAATTTTTAATTGAATTTTGCACATTTTTTTTTTTTTTAAGAAATCCACAATTTTATCTATGTCAGAGAAAGTAAACCTTGTATCAATATAAATTACATCTTCAGTTGCAAAATACAAAACTTTAAATTAAATTTTTTAAAATAAATTTAATTTTGCTACCACATTTTTGCTTCCTCAAAGAGGAAGCTTTGTGATCGTTAGGAATCGATTGATCTATATAAAGTCCATAATTGACCAAAAATTAAAATTATAATTCGTTATCTTTCATTTTTTTTGTATACATTTAAGATTCTTTTTTTTTATAACTTCTCCAATTATTATTTTATGAACATATATTCTGTGGACGAAATATTCTATGTAAAAGAATGGATCAATTTAATCATATAAAATATACATTTTATCCTAAATTTGAAAAAATAATAAAGATTGTTAATTTTTATTTCTTTAATATAACTTCTTCAATACTTGTCATTTTTAAGTAATGATTGCTTTATAAGAAATATTTTACAATGAAAAACGAATTAATTGATAATTATATACTATATATTTTCATATAAATTAGTATAATTTATGAAAATGTTTCTTGTTTCAAGAAATTTAAATTTAACTCCTAGTTTTATTCCTTCACTTCTGCCATGAAGATCTTATATGATCTTTTATTATATTTTACGCTAAAAGTACATTTTAATTAATTAATTTATTTATTAAATTTTCTCAAGATTTAGTTTTCCTATGAGGAAGCAAATATTTTGCTTGCGTGAAAGCGACGTGTTTAGGAATAAACATAATTTCCATCTAGTTTACGTTTAAAGTAATTTCCCTTTTTAGAATTAGAAAAAAAAATTCTTTCAGTGATGATTAATAAATCTTTTTTTATCATAATATATATTTTTCCCTGCACTCAGATGGATTTATTATTATTGATTCATAAATAATATTTTTTACAACTTTCATTCCTTAAAAAATGTTTTCTAGCAAGATAAATTTTCAAAACACTTTCTCAGAATGAAGTATTTTTGTATTATTATTGTTATTATTATTATAAAATAAAAAATAATTGTTTTAAATATTGGTTTCTTAAATGTCGGAATATATTTACATTTGAAATATGGCATCTCAATTTCGAAGCAGTAAGCCCCTTAATTTTCCATTTGCAGGCAGTAGAAAATTAATGATCTATTTCCGTTGATTGCTCCCTTATGGAAAAGACCGAAGCCGCATTGAATTTCGTGACAATTTATGAAAAGTGAAAAATGATACGCGTGACAGATGAATCCGTGAATTCAATTTTGAAGCAATATTTACTGCACACACATTTACAGATTTCTTAGTTTTTCTACAACTATTGTTTATATTAAAAACATTCAAAGAACCAGAATGACAATAGAAATTTAATATGAAGAATAATTGGATTACTTTCATTCAGAAATAGAAACTTTATATAAATGGGTGAAATTTAGAGAAAGTTATGAAATACTGTAATTGACAGAAATCCTGTAGAGCATGAGTGAGTTTTTATACAGTTCTTATTAAAAGTAAAGTAAAAGCTATTTGATAAAATTTAGAATTTCCTTAGAAATTCCATTAAAAATTCACTGAAAATTATTCAAAAATTAAACTAAATTGGTGATACATAACCTCACTTTTCGCTAAAATTAAAAACCTGCCAAAATATCAAATATAATATTAGACTATAATTTTCTGAGTTATTACATGAAATTCAAGAGAATTTCCATCAAAATCGACTTTGATCAATTTCGAGATTTTTCGGATTTGCGGAATAAATTACGTAAAGATTTCAGGAAATAAAAATTCTAGAGGTTTCCACACAATACTAAAGAAGAAGTTATTTTTTTTACCACACGCACAAATATAGTAACTCCGCCTATATTAAGTAAGGTGTAAAGCGAAAAAATTTTCCGAGCAGTTTCAAGTCTGAATTAATTTATGATTAATACATAAATATTCAGTTTCATGCTTTTGGTGGCATTCAATAGCACTGAAGATCTTCTTTTACGAAGAGCATAAAATTTTCATTTCAACTGTTTTGTTCCGATTTTACCAGATTATCATTTGTAATGAAACCATGCGTCGAGTTTTACGACTTTTTCTTTTCATCCCCTGGGCCAAACGTCATTGGTAGGAAATCCGGCCTTCCATATGCTATCCTAGTGACTCCCTGCAAATTTTTACACCTACTTCCCTTTTACGAGTGACTGAAGTAACAACCAGGAGAAATCTCATCCCCTTCTTCCGGAGAAGATACGAGAGCGTCGCGGTCCTCGTTTCCTTCGCCGTCGGACATTTACATAAAATTATTATTAACGCTCTGAGTCGCGGTTACTCTTCTACATCTAACGGGGATGCTCTGCTCTTTCGCTACAAGGGTCCAGAGTTGTTTTTAAAGAAGAGAGAATGAAGAAGCAAGTAGGGAGAGACAGCAAAAAATTAGTCATTCTAAACAAAATCTTTATACTGTGCTCTAGATGCTTATGGGGTTGCTGATTATGAATTTGTAGCCGGATCTTCCATATTGAAATATAATAATTTGTAAAAATTTTATCAACAGTTTTAAATCGCTATTTTGTATTAAAAATGGCTACAGATTCGTAATCAGCAGCCCTAAAAACGTAGTATACGTAGGTTTACTAAATTAAAAAAATCTGGGGTACTCCTTTTTCGAAAGTACACCCAAAAGTGACACCTGGACAGTGCAAAATGAAAAATTGGTGATGTGAAATGGGATGTGGGACATAAAGAGTGCAATAAAGGACATAAAAACACCAAAAAAATTAATTCAGTCATTTTTGCATATTTATTTAGAACTGGCGGATACAACCAGGGAAGGTACTATGGAATGAACATTAAGATACAGGAACTTAAAAGTAGTTTTAGTGTCAGCGGTGGGATATTTGAATGAAGTTAAGATAAAAACAATTAAGAAATTCATTTAAACTTAGATTTAATGATCCCACCGCTGCCACCAAAAATTGGATGGACCGCTAGACTTCAGCGACCACTAACATCTCGTCAGATTATTTTGTAACTCTCATGAGAGAACTTGAAATCTGTTCGAATTTGTAAACTTTAAAAGGAGTTGCTCTCATTAAATTTATATTTAAATAAATTTCTTAGTTATTTTCATTTTAACTTCATTCACATATCCCACCGCTGCCATCAACAATTGTCACATTTCTGTATAATCTGGAACGAGACAATTTCTGGTGACAGCGGTGGGATATTTAAATGAAGTTAAAATAAAAACAACTAAGAAAATCTTTTAAACTTAGATTTAATGATACAACCGCTGCTACCAAAACTTGGATGAACCACTGACCTCAGCGACCGCCAACATCTCGTCAGATTATTTTTGTAACTCTCATGAGAGAACTTGAAATCTGTTTGATTTTGTAAACGTTACAAGGAGTTGCTCTCATTAAATCTAAGTTTAAATGATTTTCTTAGTTGTTTTCATTTTAACTTCATTCACATATCCCACCGCTGCCACCAAAAATTGGATGGACCGCTAGACTTCAGCGACCACCAACATCTCGTCAAACCATTTTTGTAACTCTCATGAGAGAATTTGAAATCTGTTAGATTTTGTAAACGTTACAAGGAGTTGCTCTCATTAAATCTAAGTTTAAATGATTTTCTTAGTTGTTTTTATTTTAACTTCATTCAAATATTCCACAGCTGCCATCAGAAATTGTCTTGTCCCAGATTTTACAGAGACGTGGCAATTTTTGATGGCAGCGGTGGGATCATTAAATCTAAGTTTAAATAATTTTCTTAGTTGTTTTTATTTTAATTTCATTCAAATATCCCACCGCTGCCACCAAAAATGTCCCTATATTATCTGGGAAAAGACAATTTCTGGTGACTGCGATAAGATATTTGAATGAAGTTAAAATAAAAACAACTAAGAAAACCATTTAAACTTAGATTTAATAATCCCACCGCTGTCACCAAAAATTGGATCGACCACTGGACCTCAGCGACCGCCAATATCTAGTCAGATTATTTTTGTAACTCTCATGAGAGAATTTGAAATCTGTTAGAATTTGTAAACTTTATGAGGAGTTGCTCTCATTAAATCTAAGTTTAAATGATTCTCTTAGTTGTTTTTATTTTAACTTCATTCAAATATCTTATCGTAGTCACCAGAAATTGTCTTTTCCCATATAATTTAGGGACGTGGCAATTTTTTATGGCAGCGGTGGGATCATTAAATCTAAGTTTAAATAATTTTCTTAGTTGTTTTTATTTTAATTTCACTTAAATATCCCACCGCTGCCACCAAAAATGTCCCAACATAATCTGGGAAAAAACAATTTCTGGTGACAGCGGTGGGATATTGAAATGAAGTTAAAATAAAAACAACTAAAAAAATCATTGAAACTTAGATTTAATGATCCCACCGCTGCCACCAAAAATTGGATAGACCACTGTACCTCAGCTACCGCCAAGATCTCGCCAGACCATTTTTGTAACTCTTATGATAGAACTTGAAATCTGTCAGAATTTGTAAACTTTACAAGAAGTTGCTCTCATTAAATCTAAATTTAAATGATCTTCTTAGATGTTTTTACTTTAACTTTATTCAAATGTCCTACCGCTGCCACCGAAAATTGTCTTCTCCCAGATTTTATAGAGACTGAATAATTTTTTGTGGCAGCGGTGGAATATTTGAATGAAGTTAAAGTAAAACTCATGAGAGTTAAAAAAATGGCGGTCGCTAAGGTACAGTTTTTTAGGATGGTCTCCTTTTTAGGATTTTGAGTCGGTTAAGTGGAAGGGATGAACTATACCTTCTCTCGAGTTCCACGTGACTAGCTTGAGCTTTTTCGCCGTGGATGTGGAAATGAAAACAGGGGGAGGGAAAGTAAAACGTATTTTGTGAGCAGTGAAAAATGAGATATGATAATATTGAAGTAGGGTGCGAAAAAGGGAAAGTAGGGAATGAGCAGTAAAAAGTAGAATGTTCGATTTATAAAGTAAAGAGTAAGATAAGGGATATAAGGAGCTATTACTAGGAATTAGGAAGTAAGAAGTAGGAAATTAAAAAAAATGTCGTGGAATGCGGGAATCGAAAACTATGATATGGGAAGTCAAAGTGTCTTGTAAACAGTAAAAAAATGGGATTTGATGAAAATAAAAAAGTCAAAAGTTGAATGTCTTAGGTATTACGTAATAAATGTGATATGGGATGGGGAAAACGAAAACTAGGTTATGGAAAACAAAAAAAGTGGGACGTAAGAAGTGGGAAATTAAAAATGGATTGTGTGAAGTGGTATGTAGAATGTGGAAAATAAAAACTGAGATATAAGAAGTACAAAATGTCTCATGGGCACTAAAAAATGGGATATAATAATAGAAAAGTGGGTTGTGGAAAGGAAAATATGGTGAATGGTCAGTAAAAAGTCGAATGTTGGATTTAGAAGTAAAACCTGGGATAAGGGATGTAAGAAGTGGTCAGTAGCAATAAGGAAGCAAGAAGTATAAAGTTAAAAATTTTTTTGGGATGAGGGAAATGAACAGTTAGAACTTTAAAATGTGGTGTGAAAATTGGGATACAAGAAGTGATAAGTAGAAACTGAAAAGTAAAAAATAAAAATAAAATAAAAATGGCCTTTGGCAAGTGGGATGTGAGGAGATAAAAATGGTTGATGGGTAGTGTGAAGAGAAAGAGGAAATGTGGGGACTGAAAAGTGTGAAGTACAAAAAAGGAAATGAGAAATTGGAAATGAAAAGTGTGTTTTGGGTTGTTCTCTTAGGGTATATTTCTTTACAAGCAAATACCCTGTTTCTTTCAAACACATCAAATTCAAGTCCCTAAACTCCAAGCAAAGGATCTCGTCGATGGATTGTGATTAATGATCGCAGCATCCACGTGAGATGCTTCTACATCCTCTACGCTTGCAACTATTTCTATAATATAAAAAGAAGCGTGGAAAATAAAAATAAAAAAATTAAAAATACTGATCGTAGGCGCCTCGACCCCAAAGGTTCCTTCTCTACCCTGCTAATCTGGATGCTGAATCAATATTTTATCTGCTGTCTTTGAATGCTGAAGATCCGTCCTTTCCGACACAAGGCAGCCGGGAGAAAACTAATTTTAACTAATACCCGCTTCATTCTTCTTATTCTTCTCTCCATTTCTCTCTGACGTTAATTTGTCTATCAAAATCGATACCTCATATTTCAAAGTGATCATTATTGCTTCTCTTGGAATAGAATTGATGAATGTCGTCAGTGTAAAAATGATTTAATAATTGAAAGCACAGGAATAGCGTTTAAATAAATATAATATCATAAATAACAATTGACGTATTGCTTTGTACAACATGTAAACTGCTTTTCTGAGTAATGTGTTCTGAAAAGAAAATAAGACACAGCAATCCCTGTGTCAACTGTGGTAAAAGAAGAGCATCTAATTTAAAGATTCATCGTCAAGTAAATCCTTGGCGAATTAGAGATAACTCTTGAAGGGAATCTCAGTGCCTCTAAACCCCGTTCATTCCTGCCTGCTGCGAGAGTGGCGGAAGAGAAAAGGCGAACGAGACAGTTTCAAGATGGCGATATCTTCAGGCTTCAGGGAAAGTAGGAAGGTGAGCAGACTCTAAAAAGAACCCTATCTAGTCCGACATCAGAGGGACTGCTCGATGATTTAAACAAGCGAAGCGGCAGGACAGTGGATTCGGCTCCAGCCAACTAAAAACTCAATAACTTGACTCTCGTTCCTTGACCTTCCTAGACCTCTTTTATCAACTAATCTTCGAAATCTTGTCATCGTGAGATTTGCAAGCTCCTGTCTTTAAATTAAAGCAGCAGTCTCGGTTTAAATACTGAAAAAAAACTTTCTGTTTGAACAAATCAAATTTAATCGAGAATTTAATTCCGATCTTCTGTTTTGAATATTTAAACTTTTAGGGATGTGTAATATATTTTAGAATTAGGTAGATTTTAGTCACCTAATCCGGATTGTAATAGATACAAACTTTAACTGATCCTAATTTTAATTTAGTTCGATTTTTAATCATTTTAAATTCAACCTTCTTAACTTTTAGTAAATCTGAACAAGAATTTCAATTTTAATAGATTCTAATTTCGGTTTTCGTACAATTGGAAATTTTGTTTATCCAAATTTATAATTTTAAATTTCTAATTACACAGGTTTACCAGGTTTCTTTTTTTTTAGATCTCGAAGTGGTTTCCGATGTATTTTTGTGCGCTAAACTCGATTCCGGGTTTCAAAATTGCATATCACGTTAAGATATTGAGAAGAGTGGGGGTAAAGACCCCAAAAAACGTTTTTGAGGGTTTTCAGTATTTTTTTTCTCCTTAACCTAACATCCTTGTAACTTCGATATAATCTTAAATTATAGCTTAAATTGTATACTTTAAGACCCGCATGCGCAAGACCAAAAAAAAGCATTTTGAGAAAAGTGGGGGTAAAGCCTATAAAAATTTTTTATTTTTGACTTAAGAGTGGTTTCCAGCGTATTTTTGTGTGCTGATCACGATCCCGGGTCCGAAAATTGCCTATAATGTCAGGTTTTCGAGAAAAGTGGGAAAAGAGAGCCTAAAAAACGTTTCTGAGGGTTTACAGTATTTTTTCCTCCCTAACCTAACATCTTAGTAACTTCTATATAGTCTTAAATTGAAGCTTGAATTGTATACTTTAAGACCCACATGCGCAAGACCAAAAAAAAAAATTGAGCATTTTAAAAAAAATGGGGGTAGAGCCATCAAAATTTTTTTATTTATTTTTTTTTGACTTAGGAGTGGTTTTCAGTGTACTCTTCTACGCTGATCACGATCCCGGGTCCCAAAATTGCCTATAACGTCAAGTTTTTGAGAAAAGTGGGGGTAAAGACCCTAAAAAACGTTTTTGAGGGTTTTTTGTTCTTTCTCCTTAACCTAACGTTCTAATAACTTCTATATGGTCTTAAATTATAGCTTGAATCGTATAGTTTAGGACCTACATGCGTAATAAAAAAAAATAAAGCATTTTTAGAAAAGTGGGGGTAAAATCCACAAAAATGTTGATTAATGGATTAATCAATCCACTAATTTAATTTTTTTATATGGGAGTGGTTTCCGATGTATTTTTGTGCTCTGAACCCTATCCTGGGTTCCAGAATTGCCTATCACGTTAGGTTTTTTTAGAAAATTGGGAGATAAACACAAAAAATTTATTGTTGATAGTCCTTTTGTGTCCTTTTTTGTCTCACGCATGTCGGTCTTAAAGTGTATGAATCAAGATTTATTTGAAGTCCTCACTGAAGTCTCTAGCAGGTCAGGTTAAAAAGAAAAAATATTGAAAAATCCCAAAAACACCTTTTTTCCTACTTTTCTCAAAATCCTGATAAACTAGGCAATTTTGAGACCTGTGACCGTATTCATCTGAAAAAATACATTTAACAACTCCGAAATATTTAAAAAAAAGTCTTATTTTGTAAACTTGTTATATCAATTTTGAAAAATTGTTTTTTAATTCAAAATAACGGTTTCATTATGGCCAAATCTTTTTGAAACAATAGCTAAAATTCGTGTTTTTATTGAGAAAGTAATAAATTAATTGAAAATTATGCATAAAAAAAAAATTTCAATTTCGTTAAAATCGACGTTAAAGATCGACGACAATTTTATCCATTTTAGGAAATGTATGTGGGTACTTTATTATTTAATGTACAGATCAATTAATTCGTTTTTCATTGTGAACTATTTTCTCCTAAGCAATTATTACAACAACAAAAAAAAACAATGATACATAAGTAACATCAAAAAATAAAAAAATTAATAAAAAATGAAATATTTTCATTATTTTTAAAAAATTCTGATAAAATGTTAACTTTTATATAAACCAATTAATTTTCTTGTAATCTGGAATTTGTTTCCAAATATAGTTCTATATGATTAAGAAATATGAATTTATAATTTTATATAATGAAAAAGAATTTTGAATCTAAAAAAATCTGAAGAGGTATGGATTTTTGTACTCATTTATTGTAGATTTTATATAAAACTATTTGTATTAAGACAAGGAATATGTCTTTCTTATTCATTAACTTTTTAATTCTAAGAATTTGCTTTATTTTTAGACTGAAAAAAGTTTTTCCAAAAAAACGTATTTTTCAATGAAAAAATATGTTACAAAAAATTGATTTGATGTTTTTAAAAATTGCTGTGTCCACTTTTAGACTTTTATAAGTTTAATAAGCTGACCAATTTTTATTAAAATTCTCTTAAACGTTCTCGAGGTATCCAAGCAACGAGAAAAGTCACTACAAACACACAGACAAACACACACATTTCCTTAGGCATAAAAATGTATCCATTTTGGATCAAAATTAGTTGAATAAACCAATTTTTAAAAAAGAAAAAATTCTAACGATGAGAAAGTTTTAAATTAATTTAATTTTGAATAATATTTATTTAATGGAATATAATGTTAAATTAATTTCAATGAAATTAAAGAACTATGTTTAAACTTTATTATAAATGTAAAAAAATTATTACCAATAAGTACGAATACACAATTAATTTGTTAAAAACCAGAAAATCAACCTGACATAATTTTTTTTAGGTATCAAAAAAATTAATTTATATATCAATATGATCATTTTTTCAAATGTAAAAAAATCCTTTTAAGACATTAAACACTTTCAGAATTCATCTAGTGCAAGAAAAATAATTTTCATTTATAAATATAGCCGGAAATACAGACGATTTAAAAAAGTCAAATTTCAAACGCTTCTTAATCGGTACTCATTTAAATCCAGATATTACAATAATAAAATATCAGTGATCTATCAATTATTATCTTTCTAATTGAAAAAAAATTTTCTAAGACATTAAATTTTTTCAGAACTTATCTCGTACAAGATAAATTATTTTTAATTCATAAATATGGCCGGAAATACAGACGATTTAAAAAAGTCAAATTTCAAACGCTTCTTAATCGGTACTCATTTAAATGCAGATATTACAATAATAAAATATCAGTGATCTATCAATTACTTTACTAATTGGATATATTTTACACAATAATTTCTCAACAATAAATTAACTTCTGGAAAGTGATGAAAAAATTCTTTAAATGCAGTTTGTAAAAGATGAGAAAGAAATGTTTCGATGCTGAAGAATGCAAATCAATTTCTTAAATATCTTTCTTGTTGAGAGGGAGCCGAGATCATAAATCAGGGAATATCCTTCTGAACATACGGCAGTGGCATATGGAGAAATCGTGCTAGGAACATATCTCCGAATTATACTTGATGCACACGTCCGGTTGGAATATAACCGTGAAAATGTGCGTGGACCAACTTCCTCCCTCTTTACGAAATAATAAACACGGGATAACAAATTGATAATCCGGAACTCCATAACCGTACGAATATTTTGAACTGAATCTGTGTCCCGATACTAAAAGAAGTTTCTACGCTCGTTGTCGCGCCAAATGGGCCGCTATAAAAGTCTGGGGTAGCTATCGTTTCTTCTCCCCTCCTTTCTTCATTTTTCTAGGGTGGCTCACTGTTACGAAGCTTGGGTGCTTACAAATTATACTGCAAATTTCTATCAGTCTATCGATTTTCCTAAAGTTCTTGCCTAAGCAGTTTAGACTGTTCAAAATGATTAGTCAAATAAAAAAGTAACAAAGTTGAAACGTATTTAATTTTTTTTTGAATTAATCGTATTAACGTAAAATAGAAGTGTAATTCCTTTTTAGAAATTCATTATCTTACAAAGTAAAATTTATAATGTAGGTTATAAAATCTCTTGTTCATATTACGAATTTGCTTAAATAGGTACAACTAAAAGAAATTTTAAAATGAGAATATTTTACCAAAACTTACAAAAAAGATTAAATTCTTACGTTTTTACAATTTGTTTAAACAAAGATTGCTGAAAAAAATTGTTTAATTTCGATAATCCTTTTCTAATGCTAAAGCAATAAGTATTAAAACCAAAGTAACTTTTCAAATGAGAATATTCCTCTTTTAAGTACTGAAATATTTTTATCAAATTTACAACTTGTTCAAATAATAATTGTTTAAACAATTTTTTAAACAACGTCTTTTTGGAAAAGAATGAATAGCAGCAATCGATTGTATGTAGATGAAATATGAAACAATCAATGTTTGTACCTAAAAAAATTAATATTATTTGTTAAAAAAGAGTTATAAATAAATTGGCTGTAGATATAAAAACAGAAAAAGTGATCCATCTCTCATCGACTTAACCAAAAAGAGAAGGAATTAATTTATAAACTGTGTATCATCCTAACCTTTCTGATTTTTATAATAATTTTTATAGTGAAATATTAAAATTTAATTTCGAACTTACTTTACATGACATTTTATTAATTTGGGAATTTAAAATTATAATAATTTTAATTAAGTTGATCGTAATTTAAAAATGATGTTTGACCTTGGAATTTATGAAAGAAATACTTTTCGACAAACTTCAGACGTGTAAGACCCTTTTTTCGCTCTCTCTCAACAATGTCTTCGATATTTATCGATAGTTTTTTGTTGTTATTTTTTGGTAGTTTGCAAGAATAATATTTTAGATTAGTTCTTCATTTTTTATTCTGTAATTTTGTAATATTTTATTAAAATTTTAATTTACTTTAGGAGAAAAGTGTTTTATAAAAAAAAAATCAGTAAAGTGATTAGTGGTTAATATATGGGTGAGTAATAATAACAATGTTTTCAATTGCTTTCTTTTTAGTTAATTAATTTAATTATCGTTAACTATTAATATTATATTGAAGCATAAAATTTAGTTAGTAATTTTTCACTTTCAATGGTAAAGTTTGAGGTTAGAGTATTTTTTGTTATTATTTAGGTTCAGTCACATGACGATCCTTCTTACAATTGATGATAGGTGAGTAATAATAATAATAATAATAATCATATGACCTTCTTTTTTTTAAATTGAAAAGGTGCACAGAATTTTATTATTGTTAATTATTATTTTTGTTTTTATCATATCAAGTTAATAGTTTTGCACTTTTAATGCAAAAATAAAAGTTGAAGTATTGTTGTTATTTTTTAGAAAAATACATGTGAAAATTATTAAGTGACAAGTAAGAAAGTACAATGTTTTTCATTAATTAATTTTTATTTTAATGCAAATCTAATAGTTATAGAGAATTTTATTATTTTCAATTATTATTATTATTTTTATAAAACTAGATTAGTTGTTTTGAACTTTCAATTTACATACTTTTTAATCCAATATTGATGTTCTAAATCACTTTATGTATGGAAACAAACAAATATATTTTTTTGAATCATACAAACATTTTTGTTAGTGTTTATAAAGTATCCACATTCTGCGTTTAACACAGGACTGTATTTGTACGACTGACTAAAAAATGCAGACTCAAAATATTACTCAAGTAGTTTTAGTACCTTATTTCCCTTTTATCTTATCTTGAATATAATTACCTCAACTTAATATTAATATAATCGTTGTGTTTCTAATAAAATCAAAATGCTATATACATTTTTTAAAAATATTTTCCGCGATTGTAAAGCATAATAACATCTCTATCAGTTTCCCAATAGACAAACCATCAGCCATTACAGGATTGTCAAATACCACAGAGTATGCTCTGTCATTACTTGAGATTAATTTAGGGATGCTCTCGCTTTTGAGAAGTAAGACAGAAGGGTGCTGAGACTGGTTCGTACGAGGCTAGAAGACGTGAGACGCGCAATTTCCCCAAGAAAGAGAGGAATGGTTAGGCTGTTGAGGGTTAGACCAAACTATGAGCTATCAACCAAGGAAATGGTGGGGGAGTTAAGAGGCAAGATAACCAGGCCAGCTAGCAACTCGTATCCCAAGGGATGCAGGGATTAATTGACACATTGGCATCCTGGAGAGTGTGCCTGCCTCTGTTACGTTGTCGACGCCTCTGTCTTGGTTCACGTGACTGATGAGACGCCCGGAACAAGGCGTCGGAAAAACACTCGCGGAATCGTGTTTTTGCTGGGTCTGCCAAGAATTACCGTCAAGTATAGACATCAGTTGTGAGCCTCCTGGCAAATAACTCGTCTAATCAGCGACGTGTTCCCCTACACTTCTTAGAGGATACGACGGAATACCTCAACGAAGGGCACGTCGATGTAACAGATTGGAATTTAATACGTGTAGGGTGACATTCGAGAACGCGACGCCATCCTTAGTCTTGTGACTAAAGCCTTTCGGTGGTAATTGTTCAAGGACGAACGTCTTCAAGTTTCAATGGCTTTGATAAATTGTCGAAACTTGCTCTTTCTATGGTTAAAGTTCGGAAAATTGTGGACAGTGGCGTAACAAAAGGGGATCTTGACGATATGATTCATTGGGGACCGCGTGAGTAAGGTAGGTGGATTTGTATTTTATAATACACACTGTACGACGTATTTTTTGTAAAGGTTAGTTTATAAGAAAATCTGGAAAAATTTCTGCAAAATGAAGAAGAAAGAAAATCAAACACTAAACCGGAATCGGTAAAATTATTTTTAAAAGCTTGTGGAGAGATCTTATCGAATGGAAAAATTTCTACAAGGTGCGTCAGTTACAGAAAACTACAAAACGAATATGGTTCATTTTCATCTATTAGCTGAGGTATGTATATTTTGTAATCATAATAAAATTGAAGGTTTCGAGACTCAGCTGTATAATTAATGTGGAGAAGGATAATGGCTTTTGGGTCAATAGAAGAAATTAAAATTTCATTAATTTGATTTAAATTCTATACGTTTCAATTCTGATATGGGCTGTCGTCAGTGGAAATTGTTTATTCTGAAAAATGATAGGTTTTTTAAAATTATTTTTCAGAACAAACAGTTTCCATTGACGAAGGCCCTTATCAGGGTGGAAACTTAGGGAATTTAAATCAATCTGATGAAATTTTAATTTTTTTTATTGACCCTACAGCTACTATGCTTTTTCATATATTTTTTAATAGCTGTTTAAATAAGAAAAACTAAAAAAATGTCTCGAAATTAGAACAGTAAAAAAAACAGAATATTAAAACCGTAATCGGTAAAATTAGTCTAAAAAGTTCGTTAAGAGTTCTTTACGAGAAAAAGAAAAAATTTCTTCAAGATGCATCAGTAACAGAAATGCACAAGACGAATTTGGTTCGTCTTTATTTATTCCCTGAGATATGTATATTTCGGAGAAAGGTGTTTTTATAAGTAAACCTGGAAAAATTTCTGCAAAATGATCTGTAGTCACAAAAAACAGAATACTAAAACTGAAATTTGTAAAATTTGTTTAAAAAGTTTGTTTAAAGTTCTTTATGGTATAATGAAAAAATTTCTGCAGGGTGTGATCGCTAACAAGTGAGATAATTTATCTTTTTTTTGTAACAAGTGTCATGTTAGGATCCGCAGGACTCCCACAATATATTTTCATCAGGAATCCAAGCTCCCTATTTACGCCACAATTTGTAGATTACAAGTATACGAAAATTGTATAGTACGAGTATCATTTTAGTTTCTTTGTAGAAAATACTACCTCCACTTTTATTTTGACCCATGCCGTTTAAGCAATAATTGAAATTAGTCTAACTAGAATTTCCGATAGGTTTTTCTTTGAGTGAACTAAAACGATAGACAAATATTTGTGATACCCGTCGATATTATATATGTACCAATAAACGACTTAAAAAGATAAATTTATTATCATTTTGTTCATAAACAACAAACAAGATAATTAATCTTAATATTTTTAATACTTGGTGTAAAGATAATAAGCTAAATCTAAATGTAAATTAATGTATTCGTAAAAAGAAAATCTTTTATCTCTTATGAATATTCTATTGAGGATTTTGTACTTGAAAGGGTCAATAAAATTAAATATTTTGGAGTGACTTTTCATCTATAGTTTAACTTTTAAAAATCACATTAGTGATATAATTGACAGTGCTAGTAAAACAATTGGAGTTTTAAAGAGATCGTGTAGACAATTCAGATGAATCTCAACCCTAAAAATTCTCTTCCAAATATTTGTGGCTTCTAAATTAGTATGTGCGTGCGTAATCTGGTGTCTGTATTTTCAGAAATATTCAGATGAAATTGAGAACTGCAATAAACAATTTTTAAAATTCTTGGCTATGGTTTTTCTTTAAAGAGGAACTGAATTTGAAGTATTACAAGCAAGATTTTGGGTATATGGTCACTAGAGGACACACCTAATACTAAATTTGTTGAGGTCTTATTTCTTTTCAAAATTATTAAGGGATTGATAGACTGCCCTTTTATTTCACAAGTGATTCCTACTAATAGCCCAATTTATTTAACACGAAGCAATGTTTATTTTTATATACTATCAGCTAAATCAGCTCTCAATAATTTTTCGTTTGTATCGCATGTGTACACTTATCAGTAATATGTTAAGTTAATCAGAAAATATTAACTTAGATTTATCCAGTATATCTTTAAGCAAATTTATCTCTGCAACGCAAAAACTTATAAAACAAGCTTCATAAATTACTGCCATAATTGTTAAACTATAGATGACAGTCTGCTTGTAGCAATTAAATGACTTCATATATTTCTTGTAGTCCTGTAATTGGTTTTAACTGTTGGGCTTTGTTACTTCAAATAAATAAATAAATATCTAGTCAAGCGTCAAACAAACAAAATTTGCGGAAGCTAGTAGAATTTGATGATGTTATTCTTGTACACTTTGTAGCGAATCAGCCTGCCCCTAGGCAAAAATTGACATGCACGAGAAATTTGTGATAAGCCTTAATTAAAGGATTCAGTCGTCAAGATTCGGCTAATGTTGTTTGATTTCCTAAATGAGTGGGATATTGTAGAGACCTCATAATATAAAAGTATTAATTGAAAATTTATGGCCCTTATAACGTCGTAGATTGATTCTGACACGTTATTTGTCATTTTACTAACTCTCGCGAATTCGTGCAACAGTTAGAAAAGCAGTTTTACTAAAAATGTTTATTTTGTTATTTTTATTAAAATATGCCGCCAAACTCCTGGAAAAGCGGTCCAAAGAAGGCTGCTAGCGCTACGCCAGTTCTTGTCGAGAGCGCAGCCGAAGGCTGTACATAGAGGACGTTTAACAGATGAGATTCTCGCTTTACAAAAATCTCTCGACGAGTAAGTTTGGGCCAAATTCACACAACAAGGGACATCTGATGGTTTTGACATCGATTAAGAATCCAAGTTACCGATAAGAAAGAAGGATGACAAACAGGTGAAGGGGGGAGTCACAAGACGAGCTACCGAATTATCGCCACCATCATCCTTCCTGGTTGTGCCTTCGTCTTGAGTGGTCGTGAATCTAAGTTCACGTAATTTATTTATTTTAAGTTGTAACCGCCCTGATGGCGGATGTCTAAAAAATAGTGATTATAAAATTAATTCTGAAAATTATTGGTGATTGCCACGGTGAGTCTCCGTTCTAATGGTAAGCGGTTCCCTATTATTTTTGTTATGTGTTGAGACATTGGAATCGCCATGTGCTTCTGCCCGAAACAGTTCGGACTTTATTTGTTCCGATTAATTTAGTGCAAATTATACTTTTTCTTTCAAAGCGATCTCAAAGCATCGGACATTTGAATACTAAAGTCACCTACCTCTGAGGATCTCATATTTTTGTTAACTATTGAATTTATCATTTATGTAAATCATAATTTAAAATATTTAGTAACCACCTGGGTAATTATGTCTCTAACTTTGCAAATATTTGTAGAATCTTAACAAAAATATTGTTCCCAACAGTGTGTACCTTTGAAGAAACTGCAAGAAAAAAAATTGATTTTTTGAATATCGTGACTAAAGAATAACCCTTTAAAACACTATATCATCTAATTCAGATGAAAATTAAAACAGGAATTTCATAACAATATGATTACTGGGTCATCTCCCTTAACTTTAGGACACTTTATGAAAGCATTCATCCTTTCAGGTCGCAAATCACGAGGATGGCCAAGCAGTGGTCAGTGGTTGACGATAAGGGACACCAGGGACACGAGCTATGTACCTCCACCTCTTGCATTTGGCGCGGCAGGCTGTGTGAATTATGACCATCCCGACGCGACGCTCTCGTAGTCCGGCGCTCAATTTACAGATGATTCCGCGTGTTACCACTGGCCTGCGCTTGGTTAACCTTCGTGCCAAACACTTAATCTTCCCTCGTCTCGGCTAGAATTTCACTCACCTACGAACCCACCATTTGGACCAAATATTATCGTGAAATAGTCGTCGCTCCACTGAGAAGTCGTTGGATGTTTGTCGTCCCCCCGTTGAATGGCGACCCTCGTGGCCCATAAACTTCTCCTACCCTTCGTTGCCTCTGATCGTCATGTATATATACATACGATTCTCCACAGTCTACCTCCAACGCGTGCCCTGACCTCTCCGCAGATTTATGGGTCCTCGATCGCCCGACAATAGCCAACAAGTTGGCGGAAAACGATCCCAAGCCAATACGTCTTCTCTACGGCTTACCGTCGATATAAAGCAGAAGTCACTTATTCCACTTCAGGATTTTTATCCGAAATTAATGGCTACTAATTTCCGGTTATTTTATAGTGATGTATTAACATCATTTTTAGGGATAGATTTTTTTGAATAAATTCACAATTATTTCAGAAGGGTTTAAATTTATATGTATACTAGGGTGATTTTTTCAACTATTTTTTTTCTTTTTAGTCCTCACTTGAAATTAATATTCAATAATAATAATTCATAATAATGGTTGAAAATCTTGTAAGAAAAAATGACTTAAAGTTAAAGCCGTTAATATTAATTTTAGGTACTCGTCCAAAGCATTAAAAGATTTTCCATGTAAAATACACGTAAGTCGACGTACTTTTTTTTTAAATTTCTGTAACTTTTGCGCATTTTATGCTATTCCATTTATCTTGATCTTAATTAACTCAGAATTGAACATTCTACAAAAGTGTCTATTGGCGCAAAAATGTAAGTTGTACATGTGAGTTGATACGGGTCGGATGATTGTTACTTAAAATTCTCGTTTTTTTGCTGTTTTCTCTATAAAAATTAATTTGACCAAAAAATTGTGAATGACAAATTTTTTGGAAACTTAATTGCCTACAAAAAAGGTCCTAAGGATTCAATCGCTTAGATTAATATTTCTCAAGAAATATTAATCTAAGCGATTGGGTCCATATGACCTGTTATGTAGGCAATTAAGTTTCCAACAAATTTGTCATTCTTATCTTTTTGGTGAAATTAATTTTTTTTCGAGATAACAGCAAAAAAACGAGAATTTTGTGTCAAAATTATTTTTAGCGACCCGTATCAACTCACATGTACAACTTCCACTTTTGCGCCAATAGATACTTTTGTAGAGTATTTAATTCTGAATTAATTAGGACCAAGACAAATGGAATAACATAAAATGCGCCAAAGTTATGGAAATTTGAAAAAAAAGTACGTCGACTTACGTGTACTTTACATGGAAAATCTTTTAATATTAAGGGCTGTAACTTTAAGGCAATTTTTCTTACGTCTACTTACGTGTACTTTACATGGAAAATCTTTTAATATTAAGGGCTGTAACTTTAAGGCAATTTTTCTTACGACATTTCCAACCAAATTTCGAGTTGGGACAAAAAAATAGTCAAAAAAACACCCTAATGTATACCCTTAAGTGTACAATTTTTTAAAATTGAAAAGTCTAAAATTCCAACAGGTCAAATATCGTTTTAATTTTTTCTTCTTCTTTAGTATATGTTTTTCTTTGCAATAACTATATCCAGTTTGTCGATTGTATGAAAAGTGTAATTATATAGGTAAATTAATAGGTAGAATATTGATAAAAAATAATGAAAATTTATTTTTGAACATTTGCTCAAATTCGCTCGAGACTTGTTACTCGGAAGTTTTCGGGGTCGCTGATTACGAATCTGAAGTCACATTTTAATAATTCAAAATGGTGGATCCAATACGGACGACCATTTTTCAAAATTGCTAAAATGTGCCATATTAGAACCGCCATTTTGAACTTTTAAAATTTTACTTCATATTTTTAATCAATTAAATATTTTTAATTTTTTAATTTTAAAAATATACCCGATTAACAAGTTTCGCAAAAAAAATCCAGTCTATAATAAGTATGAAGTTGTAGGATAATATTAAATGTTTATCAATTGTTTAAACAATCTACAATTGTTAATATTTAATTTTTTAAAAATTAATCGCACAGAGTTTTTGTTTTTTCATAAATTTTGCAACATAGGATGTCTACAATAATTAGAAATAATAAGTATATGTGACGCTCCACGGTGAAAGGGACCTTAACTGCAAGAAATGAATTTTACAGGACGGGTGTTTGAAGTTGAGCTTGCCTATGTTATTGTTAGGTTGTAACTGTGTTTCATACCCAATTACTCAAAAACTAATAGACATTAAAAAGTTTGTGTTTCTGTATGCGAAAGAGCAACTTAAATTCTATCGATTCATATAATAAAGATTCAAAATCGAATGTTTTTAATTTTTCAGGGTGGGCGTTTGAAGATTTGACTGCCTTTGTAATTGTTATGTTCTGCCTTTGTTTTATTCCTATAATAACAAAAAAAGTAATAGACATAAACACGTTTTGATTTCTGTATGTGAACGTTGAAGGAGCAACTCAAATTCTATCCATTCATAATAAAAATTCAAAATCCAATATTTTGCAGCTAAGGTATTTTTCGCCGTGGAGCGTCACATATCTAGTTATTATAGACTTAAAATGTTGTAAAATAAGGAGAAACTTGAATTTTGACGCTGATTAAGTGTTTCTTAATATCACTGTAAAAAGAAAGTCTCAATCTAAGAAAACCTGTCTTATTTTAAGACAAACATTTTTAAGACAGCTTTTGCTGATTTTACAAATTTTTCTTTTGCTTTGAACTGTGACAAAAAAATTAAAAACTTTAAATTTGCATAAAAATGTGAGGTACTAATTAATTTATCAAAGTAAGTTTATAATTATTGTAAATTCAGCTTGATTAAAATAGTATTTTTCTTATAAACATTTATATAGCAGAGCTTGCTAAATTAATTTAATTTAATTCAGAATCTGTCTTTAAAATTGCAAAAAAATACAATTCGAAAAAGCTATGGCCACCGTTTTGGAAAAAATCCAAATTTTTAATATTTTTAAATCAAAAATTATTATTTTTCCATATAACCAGTAATCACAAAATTTCTACACCTTAAAATATTGCGTCCGTAATATCCAAGCTTCAAAGTGATGGAACGTATATTTAAAAATTTCTAAATGGCACATCCAAAATGGCGACTACAGATTTTTTTTTTAAATTCAGACCCAGTGAAAACTTCTTTTAATTCTCTTTTTATCTATATGAAAATAAGTACTTAAATGTGTTTTGGGTCGCTGATTGTGAATCTAAAGTCAAATTTCAAAAATTCAAAATGGCGGATCTAAGATGGTGGTCGATACTTTCGAAATTAAACGGATTTATTTGAAACTTGCTACTTGGTGTTTTTTGGGGTCGCTGATTGTGAATCTAAAGTCAGATTTCAAAAATCCAAAATGGCGGTTCCAAAATGGAGATTGATATTTTTTAAATTAATCGGATTTGTTTGAAACCTGCTACTTGGAGGTTTTTGGGGTCACTGATTGTGAATCTGAAGGCAGATTAAAAAAAAGCGTCTGTCCGGCTTGAAGGGTTAAATTAAAATTCTCTTTTTACAGTAATTCATTTGTACTGCAGTAAGAGATACACTTTCTTTTCTTTCTTTAAATCATATTCCAGTGACTGTTAATTTCCTATTCCACAGGATTACTATCACAACTTTTAAAAAATACCTAGTATGAAAACAATTCGAAAAGAGTTACGTTGTTCATCAGCCCACATACGAAACAAAATGGCCCGCTGGAAAAATTCGTACATTGTATTCTCGAAAGTCGATTGAATGCTCTCTGTATGATTCATGAGTGTTCAATTGTATATGGGAAAGAGACCATGTGTAGTCCATCGCTCAAGACGATTATCACGGTGGTTGTCACAACCTTTGCAAAGCAATAGGTTGTAATTTGTAGTCGAATGTTTGCAAATGCTTGGAAACGTGTGGTTTCCGCAACTTCTGTGTCCCAGATGCAGAAATTGGTGAAAAGGAAAGGAGTGGCTTGAGAGTGTCATTAGCCGTCGGAAGTCCAGGCACCCTGTGGAGGGTGAAAATGTGGTAGCGGGTAGTTAAAGCTCCTGTGCCCATAGTATATTACACTGAAGAATAGACCAGTTAATGTTCTAAACTAAATGGTCGTCGAAATCATCGAGACCCCTGGTGATCAGAGAAAATTTCTCCTGTTTATATTCTAAGCACACTTTACCCACATATACATTATAACGTGAGTTCTCTTGTATATCCCTACCGGAAGTTAAAGCATGTACGAGATTTTCTCGACAGAATTATTTACATCCATAATGGAAACTAGTCATGGTTAATTCTGATGTGATGTTGAGCTCAATTATATTCAGCTTTAGTGCAGATGTTAAATGATTTTAGATCAAGAATATTCCTGCCGTGATGCTCTTTGGATTATTTTTGTAATGTGAGAAATAAGTTCATGATTGGACAAGTTTAAATAAAAACTTTTGTTGAGAAAGAAAATATTGCAGTGGATATTTTTCTAAAATGTGAGAAAAATCCTTTGTACTGAGTTGCATGTGATGGAGAATTACGTCACTGGTTTGAATTTTGCCTTGAAATAAATTTTTTAAAAATTATCTGATTTTCAAAAAATGAATTTTTACTCAAGATTTAAACGTAATTGGGTCAAGAGACCTTTTTATACCAGTGACGTCATACTTTATCACATGGCCTTAAGTTGCAATGATTTTTTGTAAGAAATTAAATTTATATAATTTGCAATTGGATTAAAATAAGGCAGTTTCAAATTATTTTAATGTATCACAATTTTCTGTATATATATTATATGGAAAAAAGGGATAAGCAGCAAAAAGTAGTAGGTTATATGTTCAGTGAGTTTTACCCTGATTAAAAGTTTCATTTTAAACTAACTTTTTAAACTATACTTATTATTTTGAGAGATATAAGTTATTTAAAAAGGCCCACTTTGATTAACCGAATTTCAATATTTATTCAAAATTTAAAAATATGTTTTTTTATAAAAAATGATAAAACTTACTGTTTCTAAAATATAAATTGAATTTTTTTCAGACATGAAGTTAAAATATTTTTACAAAAATATTGTATTTTTTAACTGTACGTTTTGTAACCTAACGTACAACTTTGCTAAAAATGTCTACTAGAATTTTGTGTCACCTGTGACAGCAATAATTTCTCCTGTCAGAAATTATTTTCTGTGTCGACATTTGAAAAATTCTGTAACAATTAAAATATAAAAGTTTCGTGTAAATCAATCAATTAAAATGCGCAATATAATTTTTGAAGTAGGTTTCAAATAATTAAAGATACATGTAAGAACATCTTCCCATCTTCTGTATCTACTTTCTTCTTTCATCTTTTTTGAATTTGTAAATACAAAATAAAATTATTAAAAATAAACAACGTAAATAATTCTAAACAAATCATAAACAATAATTAAGCAATAAAGAAATTAATATAAATAAAGAAATCAGACACTAAAATAAAAATTCACAAAATAAAAATCGTTTCGACCCCTAATAATTTTTTTGGTTTTATACAATTTCTAGTCAAATTGTTATTTTGTATCGTAGTTATGAATTATTAGTAATAGCATTCTACTGATTCAAATTTAGAAAGTAATTAACTAATGTTTTAAGAATCCTAAAATCTAACATTTTCGTAAATTAAAGTTTTTCAAGAAACATACCTTTTTTTATATTTATCTCATACTGAAAGCAGTAATAATGATAATAATTTTTACTTTTTGTAAAATTCTACTTTATTTTCACTACTATTGTCTGAAAATATTATCGAGTTATACAATTTATTGCATTTCATTTTATTATTAAAAAATATTTTTGTATTTTTGTAAAACGGTACCCAATATTTGTACTAGTTCAAAGTTAAATAAATGAATAATTAAGTATAATAATAGATTTTAATAAAATAGGAGTTTTTAATACATTTATTTAAAAAAATGTGTGTCTAAATCTTAATTTATTAAAAACAACTTAATTGTTTGTTCAACTTTGGCGGATTTTACTCTTCGACAATTAGCAAAAAAATATTAATTATTTATAAATATAAGTTTTAAGTATTTTAAAAAAAGACTAATTTTCTTTTAATGAAGAAAACTAAAATATTTGAATTTGAAGGTACTCAAAAGTTCATTCAAAAGTTCAGTTTTATTCAGTACTCGAGTTTGAGTCTTAAGCCCTTTATGACTCCTTATCGAGACGTTCTAGTAGAAGACTTAAAAAAAAAAATTAATAAACAGACATATCACATAACATTGAGTTGATTTTGAATTATAGTCGTTAACAATAAATAGTTCTCGGGACAATTTTAATGTATTTAATTGGTATCAGGGAGGACCCTTTTTATGAAATTAAAATCCCGGTTTTACCCGGTCAATTTTTTGGATTTCAAGGTCACAAATTTTCAAACAATTAAAACAGTATTTTTATTTTTACGAAATAAACTTAAATTTAAAATTTACACATTCTTTAATCTTATTATTTCTAATTAAAGCTTAAAAAGTTTTATTATCACAAAATATTACAATTTACATTTTTGGACAATTATTTATCTTAAACATTAAAAAAAAATTCCGTATTATAATTACACTAGCAACATTAACGCGCGCCCAACTGGGCGCCAAACTTTGCACTGTTGTTGGTCATATAAAACTATAAATTTTTGCAAATTCAAAGAATGAAAATTACGAAATTGAAGAATGTATCTGAAAAATGACGAAAATAATTGACAGTTGAACAGAATAGATTAAAAAATTAAACAATAAGTATTAAATTTAAACAATATAGTTGATAAATAATAGGAATAACTGTTGGAAATAATTGCAAATTGAATAACTGGATTGAAAATCAAAAAAAAAAAAAAAAAGAAATTGAAATTGTAGAAGATAGTAAAAAATTGAGGAAATAAATTGAAAACTGAAGAGATAAATTGAAATTTTGAAAATTAAATTAAAACTTGCAAAAATAATTGATAATTGAAAAAAAAAATTACAAAATGACAAAAATATTTGACAATTGAAAACAAAATTAAAAAAGCGTCTTGATTAATAAAAATAAAATATTTAATTTTATTAATAATAATTAATAAGAAATTTAAATTAATAATAAATAAAATAAAATTTCAAGATAATAATTGAAAATAGAAAAAATTGTAGGAAATAATTGAAAATTGGGGAAAATAATTAATATAATTGAAGGAAATAGTACAAAAACGACAAGAATAATTGAAAAACTGAAAGATGAAGAAAATTATAGGAATAATTGTTGAAAATAATTGCACATTTAACAACTGGATTGTAAATCGAAAAAAATAATTAAAATTGAAAAAAATAATTGAAAATTGAAGAAAGCAATTAAAAATTAAAGAATGAAATGAAAATTTAAAGAATATACTTAAAAATTGAAAAAAATTAATTGAAAAAAAGCAATAATATAAAGATTTGTGAAGAAGAAGAATAATTAAAAATTGAAGAATTAAATTGGAAATTCAAGAATTTAATGGAAATTTCAAGAAAATAATTGATAATTAGAAGAAAATTACTATATGACGAAAATAATCGAATATTAAGAAAATAATTAACAATTGAAAAAAACTGAAAAATGGTGTAAATAATCGGCAATCGATCAAAATAATTTTTAAAATTGATGAATAATTATAAAATTGAAGGAGAATAATAAATTGTCATTTAAAAACTGATGAAAATTGAAACAATTGTAAAAAATAAATAAAAATTGAAGAATTGTATTAAAATTTCAAGACAATAATTGATAATTGGGAAAGAACGAGAATGATTAAATATGGAATAAAATAATAGAACAACAAAGAAAGCATATGAAGATTGATGAAATAATGTAGAATTGAAAAAAATAATTAAAAATTAAAGAAATAAATTGAACATTCAGAAATTAATTAAAATCTTTAAAAAATAGTTGATAATATAATTGAAAAAAAATTACAAAATGACTAAAATAATTAAATATTAAAGAAAATAATCGACATCTCAAAGAAAAATTTAAAAACTATCGAGAATAATTGACGACATATCAAAATAATTTAAAAAAATGAAAGAATTATTATGAAATTTAAAGAGAATAATTATATATTGGGAACTGTTGAAAAATATAGAAAAAATTATAGTTTTATTTACAAATTAAATAAAAATTATTTGAACTGATATTTATAAATTTAAATTTTAATCGAATTAAATGCATTTTCAAAAAGTATCTAATTTAAAACAAAAATATCTATGTGTATCAAATTTCAGGTGTAAATAAACAAAAAATGAATGAAGGAATGAAAGAATATGAGAGAACTTGCGGATCACACAGCCACACAAAAAAAATAAAATTAGCGGGGTTGAGGTATGAAACCCACATATTCCTATAATGTATTTTGATGCCCTGAATTCGAATCTGACATCAGAATTGACCCAGCACGTCTAGGTTTAACCCTAACCTTAAAAACACCTAAAAATGACTAAAATGGCACTTTCTGTCTACTAGAAACTAAACTCGACTCCAAATTGATTTATATCTAAGGTCAATGGAAAGCTTAAATTATAATCTTTAAAATGCTTTTTTAAATAATTTTTTACGATGATTTTTAACGAAGTTATGACATATTTTATTTAAAAATGAGCTTTTTTCGACTGCGAAAAACTCAAGAATTTCGTGTTAAGGTAATGGAACCAATAGTCGATCAACATTTTGAGATAAAAAAGTAAGATTTTTAATAAAACTCAATAAATTCAAAACGAACTATGCATTTTGAATTTTCTTTTTTAAATTATGTAGTGGAAGCTCTGCAAATGAGTAACCGTTGACATCGAATTATTTAGTATAAGTTATTTATTGTAAAATTAAAATTCAAAAAGGACATTCTTTTGGGGGTTAGGGACCCAATAGTCGATCAGCGGCAAAAATGGCTGAAAACCTTTTGCACCACTAGTCGATCAATCTTGGACCAATACTCGATCACACAATTTGAAATACAATTATTTAGTTAATTAACTAGAAAAATGAGTCGTAGTACTTAGAAATTAATGTATTTATAAGTTTTACAAATAAAATTAACAACAAACAAATAAAAATTACATGTAAAGCGCAAATTAATCGACTTATATCAAACTGTATCAAACTGGTCGACTATTGGTACCCGATCGACTATTGGTGCCGTTACCTTATGGAGACAAATGATCAAGAGAAAAAAATGTTTTTTTTTCATGTAGAATTAAAAAATATAGATATTAAAAAATTAAAACAAATATGTTTCTTTTTAAAATTTTTTTTTTTTCAAAATATGTAAAAAAAATTGTAATATATGTTTTGATTATGCATAAAAAAAGAAACATTTTTTCTCTTGACTATTTATCTCCTTAACTCAAAACTCTGGAGTTTTTTGAAATTGAAAGAAATCCATTTTTAAATGAAATGTATCATATCTTCATTAAAAAACATCGTAAAACAACTGTTAAAAAAGCATTTTGAAGGTAAAAATTTAAGCAGTCCATTGATCTTACATATAAATCAATTTGGAGTCTGATTTAGTTTCTAGTAGACAGAAAGTGCCATGTCAGCCATTTTTAGGTGTTTTTGAGGTTAGGGTCAAACCTAGACAGGTTGGTCCAATTTTGATGGCGGATTCGAGAATATATCAGGAATATATTAATTTCATACCTCAACCTCGATACTTTCATTTAGTTTTTTTGACTGTATTATTATTATTATTATAGATTTGTGATATATAAACAAAAAATTGATTTTCGATAAAATTCCTCAGAACTTTTAGATCCACGAATGAATTTCCAGTTTAGTAACAAATTTTCCAGTTTCCTGGTCAAGTGGCCACCCTGTGAAACACTACTGGCTAAAATTGTGGGACCACTTACAAAAATTAAAAACATGACTATCTCAAAATTTGAATAATTCTGTCAGATATTAGTGAAATGAAATTCTTAATAGACCATTAGAAAGTTTATACAATTTGCCGTTAAGTGATCCTATTTTAAAGCTTTATAGCATCGGAGATTCAATGTGATAAAGACAGGTGAATTTTTCGTTTTTTGTGAATTTTTATTAGTTAAGTTTGGTGTTCTGCATTTTCTAGAAAAATAATTGGAAAAATTTCAAATTAAGCTAAATGAAACCTTGAACTTTTATCTTTAAAATAATCCTAAGAAAATTCAAATATCTTGACTGGTTCAAAAGTTATACGTAAATGAGTATAAAAAACATAACGCAACAATTCCCTTGTCTCCTCCCCTCTCCGAAAAATCGTTGCGTTTTTTCGTATCATACATTTACTTATAACTTTTGATTCAGTCAATATATTTTAATGTTCTTCGGCTTATTTTAAAGTTAAAAATTCAAGGTTTTATTTAGCTTAATTTCAAATTTTTCCAATTATTTATCTAGAAAATGCAGCCCACCAAACTTGAACAATGAAAATCCATAAAGAAATAAAAATTCACTTGTTTTTATTAGATTAAATTTCCATTTTTATTCATCAAAACAGCTTTAAAATAGAACCAATTAACAGTAAATTTTATAAGCTTTCGAATGGTGTATGATAAATTCTATTTCGCTAATATCTGACAGAGTTATCAACATTTTAAGACGGTCCTGTTTTTAATCCTATTTCTGTAAGTGGTCCCACAATTTTGGCCGGTGGTTTATATTCAGATATACACCCTCAAGAAGGATTAACTCTTTATCAAAAAAATAAGACCGTGAGTGGAATGGTTATTTTTACAGAAAATTAAAATGCTGTATTACCTTTTGTTCGGTATTATAAAAAAACTTAATAACATTGTTTGACGAAATACCGGAGGGTGCAACTGGCACTTACAGTAGTTTTTTACCAAAAGATACCCGGCCAACATTAATTTTCACAAAAGGTCGAGAATTTCTTTACGAACTTCTGATTGGTCGAGATTTTCTGTACGAATCGACGCTTTGAAAAAATAAAGTATAGACGAGCTAATATTTGCCGTGTCTTACCTTGCTGACTATTTTTCCTGGTAGTCTTCTTCTCCTTCATCCAAGGGTACTCAGGAACGTTGACTCCGGAGGGGTCCGTGACCCCGTGAGGGTCTATCATGTTATGGTACCCAGGATGATGGCCTCCGGGGCTCATGGGGCCCCCAGCTCCAGGCGAGTGCTGAAGAGTACCATCGCCCGAAAGCTGGGGCAGCGCAGTCATGAATTCGGCCATGGAGGGTTGACTGTTAATGAAGCCGGTCTCGGCAGTGCCACAGTTTGGGTCCATCACGGGATGGGCCCCGTGCGGGGGCAAAACGGCTCCAGCCCCGGCCCCCGCGGCAACCGAGGCCAGCCAGAAGCCACCCCCTCCGTCGTTCGCCAGGACGGGTGTCGGGGGCCTCGTCTTCACGGATACAAGCTCCTTACCTCCAATGAGGCCCTCAAATTGCTCCAACTGAGAACCACTCAAGTGCGGCCGCTGATGGCTCTCTTCCTGATGAAGCGGCTGTTGCTTCCCTCGCATGGAACAAGTGCACAAACGGTTCCTAGTGTTTCTATTCTCCACCCTAGTTTTTAAAAACACATCTCAAACATTGAAATTGTAACAAAATTAAGCACACACACTATCACGAGTCGCACCTCTCGGAGTTACTTTTTATCAAACAAGGAACCGATCGAAAATGGTTCGTAGTCTGGGTACCAAAATCCAGGCACAATCACTTTTCACTCATATATGGGGCTAATATCCACGGAGCATCTCGTCACAATCCACTGAAAACACTTCGCGATTGAGTGCTAACCCCCTGATGATCGGGAACTGTTCCGATCGGCCGGAACTCGACAAACAGCGTTAACGAAATGAAGGAGACAGAAGATGAGGAGGAGGTGGAGACGACTGTGGAGGTTAGTCAGAACTGGAGGTGGAGGAGGTTGCTGAAATCCCACACGAACTTTTTCACTTCTCCAACGTTCTCCGTGGCGTGTCTCTGTTGTTACTGCTGTCTCTTTTCTTTGGGCACCAGCAAGGAGGAAGCGGCACTCTTGTGCGAGTCACGTGACACTGGGTGAGGACCAATGGCCGCGCGGTAACGGGCCCGCTGAGCTCAACCCTCTTTACGTAGGCGGGCTACCTCCGGCTCGGAGGGCTCGACGGAGGGTACGGGCTTTAGGACGTAGGTCCGGACTGCGGCAGTGCATACAACCGACTCTTGTGCAGCAGAGCACGAGGCACCCAAGGGCGGCCACGAACGTTGGCGCACCGTGGGCGGTACGCGCCAGCGCGCACTCTGACTCTGGCTGCCGAGGAGGGGACTCTGTCACGTGCTCGGCCACGAGGTTGCAGGTACTCATACTGGTACACACACTTCACTTCCTCTCACCAATAGAACACTCGACTATACCGAGACTAAGAGCCAAGAATCCATTTACCGAATCGAATATGTTTATTGAAAACCAACTGATTCCCAGGAGTCTTAGGTACTTCCTTGGGGATTTGACAAGTTTTTAGCGATGTACAAAATAACTTTCTGTTTATCATATATCCTCTATTTTGTGAGTCTGTATGCTGTATGATGGTTTCGAGACAAGATTTTTTTAAAGATTGTTATATTGTACAAACGAGGTAAAACTTTTTTTGTACAATTGTAAAAATTAAAAATGTTATTTTGTACTGGTGCTAAAATCAGAAATGTTATTTTGTACCTACAATTGCAAAAATTAAAGATTTTTGAGTAAGTAGACGGTGCTACAAAATAAAATGAAGTAAATATACTATATATCGGAACAAGTGCAGGTTGTATTATTTATAGGTAATAAAAAATTGAAAAGAATGGTACACAGAAAAAACTATCTGCGATTTTTGCTGCATGTGATTTTCAGGTGAATGGAATTCTTAAGATTAGCTCTTAGATCATTGTTAAATGTCTCTTTATTTTGATGTTAAATTTACACATATGGTTGACTTTCTGCTGCAATGAAATTTTCACCTAAATCATATGTTAAATTAACAAAAAAAATTTTCAGTGTATATATTAAATCTCTGATACACCCCCAAAATTTGGTTTTAGAGCCAAAAAACTGTTTTTAGGTAAATTCATGTACATAATACCTCGTAACTTCGTCATTTTTGGTCCGATTTTAAATTTTTTTTTTCATTTTGAAGCTGAAAATCAGACCTTTAAAACCATTTAAGATTTTTTTTTATATCATTTAAATTCATGAAGATGCGTGCCAAAAACGTTAAGAAAATTTCATTTTTTCAATAATTCTTCAACTTTGATACTAATTTATATGTCTTATCGTATTTTAATTACATTATTTCTCATCGGAGATCGAAAGCTTAGTCAATTTTGCTTCAAATGACCCCTGGTTGAATAAAATTTGCTGAAAATTCTCCAAGTTATTCTACTTTTAACTTTGTAATTACGTCATTAAATTTTGACGTCATGGACCGTTTTTCATTTTTTTTCTTAGTCACAGTGTTCATTTTAACATTTTTTATATTTTTGTGTTATTTTACAGTACTATAAGGAACATGTTTTTTTGACTCTAAAATCTGATTTTGGGGGTGTATCAGAGATTTAATATATACCATTCTCTTCAGTTTTTTATTACCTACAACCTCCACTTGGTCCGATATAAAGTATATTTACTTCATTTTATTTTGTAGCACCGTGGTATCATTTTGACGCTAAATTTACTTGAAAATTGTTATTTTTTACAAACATACTTTTTAAATTTGAATAAATCAAAATTGTGCTATTCAATCAGTAAACTACAATTTGACTGATGTGTCAGTTATTTTTTTGTTGTTGTTCTACTGCGATTAAAATAGTTAGAACACAATGAAAGAATTTTTCTGATTGAAATCAGTTATGAATACTGCTATTGTAATCAGTTATATAATTATTGTAAAGACAATTTGCTATGTTTATAATAATTAATAATTATCAATGCCATGTATAAACCATTTAATAAATGATAAAATAATTAGAGTTATGTATCGTAAATCGGAACCCTATTAAAATAACTATATGTATGTCCGTTTTCGCACCTCCCCCCACCTAATTTCTAAACTATATGACCAAGAGACTTCAAATTTGGTACACATATGTGACACTCCACGGTAAAAGAGACCTTAGCTGCAAGAAATGAATTTTACAGGACGAGCGTTTGAATACCTAATGCATAGGTAACTTTGGAGAAACTTCAATTATATGCAAACATTTATTTTATATTCTTTTAAATTTTGAATTGAGCGCAGATTTTAACAAGTGAGACAATCGATATATATCTCAAATGACTGAAAATCGATACATACAAAGGCGGCGACTTGTGTATGGTGTACGTCTGCAAATTCCATAGAGCAAAAAAATCGCCCTGAGAAATTCCATATGTCAAAATTAAAAAATAAAAAAAAATTAAATTAAAAAAAAAATAAATTTCTTAATAAAAATGTGGATAAAGGAATTTATATTTCGAAAAAAATTATTAAAATTAAAAAAAAAATCATATTTGGTAAAAATAACTGAAAAATGACGAAAGTAGTTGAAAATTAATTAATAAACAATTTAACTAATTTGATATTGAAGGAAATAATTCAAAACTAACAAAGTTTTATTTGAAAAAAGTAAAGAAAAGAATTGAAACTTGCGGAAATTGAATTTAAAAATTAGGGAAAAATTGAAAAATAATAGAAATAATCAGAAATTGAAGAAAATTGTTGACAAATAATAAAAATAGTTAACTATTGTAGCAAATAATTAAAATCATAAAAGAAAAAAACTGATAAAAATTTAAGGAATTTTTAAATAATTTTAAATTTACTATTCTCAAAGATTAAAGAAAAGAATTGAAACTTTGGAAATAGAATTTAAAAATAAAAGGAAAAAATGAAAATAATTAAAATAAAATTGTAATTAGGTATAGTCTTGTTTATCTCAAATACATTCTGCAATTTTTTAAATTATTTTTTTCAAATTTTAATAATTTTCTTCAATTTTAAAATATTATTGTTATCATTTTGCAATCAATTTTTCAATTTTCAATTATCTCATTTTTCAAACATTATTTACACATTTTAATTTTCTTTTATATTTCTGCAATTATTTTCACCACCTTTTAATTAGATATCTATTATTGATTTTTCAATTAATTTCCTAAATTTTTATTTATTATCTCAAATCTAAGTTACTTTATCCACATTTCAATGAGATACCGGAAATTCCAATTCTTTATTTCAAATTACCATTATTTTCTTCAACTTTTAATTAGTTTTATTACTTTGAAAATATTGTTCCGAATTTTGTATTAGTTTCATTACTCTTCACTTAATTTCCTAGATTTTAAAATATTTTTTTCAAATTTTAATAATTTTCTACAACTTTCAATTATTTTTGTTATCATTTTGCTATCAATTTCTTCAATTTTTAATTATTCTCAATATTCAGTCCTCAATTAAATTCCTAAATTTTAAATTATTTATCTCATTTATCAATTATTTTTTCAAGTTCATTTTTTCTATATTTTTTCAATTATTTTCTCCACTTTTTAACTAGATATATTAACTATTTTTTAATTAATTTTCTTAATTTCTATTTATAATCTAAAATCTAAGTTACTGTATCCACATTTCAATGTTTTAATCATTCTTTAATTATTTTTCTCATATTTAAAATACTTTTGACAATTTTTGATTATTTTTTTGTGAAATTGCAATGATTTTAAAAAATGTTATATTATTTTGATTATTTGTTGATTAATTCCAAAAATTTCAACTATTTCACTCAAATTTTCAATGTTTTTTTCAATTTACGATTATTTCTATCATTTTTCTTTAATTTTCAAATATTTTTGTTATCATTTTGCAATCAATTTCTTCAAATTTTAAATTATTCTCACTATTCGTTCCTCAATTAAATTTATAAACTTTAAATTATTTATCTCATTTATCAATTATTTTTTTCAAATTCATTTTCTTTCATCTATTTGTAATTGTTTTCTCTACCTTTTAATTAGATATATTAATTATTTTTTAATTAATTTCCTAAATTTTAATTTATTATCTCAGATTGAAGTTATCTCGTCTCTACTTTTCAATGTTTTAATCAATATTTAATTATTTTTCTCAAATTTTAATGAGGTTCGTTAATTTTCATTGATTTTTTTTCATTTGCAATGATTTTCACAAATTTTATATTATTTTGAATATTTGTTGATTAATTCCGAAAATTTCAATTATTTGTCTCAAATTTCCATTATTTTCTTCAATTTTCGATTATCACTATAATGTTGTTACTATTTTCCTAAGTTTAAAATTCTTGAAATCATGATAACATATTACAACATGATTTACAATTATTCTGTATTTTTTAAAATTATTTTTCTAAAATTAGAATTAATATCTACAAATTTCAACTATTTTTATTACCTTCCAAAAAATTTCTTCAATGATTTTCATGATTTTTCAATTTTCCCCCTAAATTGTAAATTTAACTTCCAGAAGTTTCAATTATTATTTTGTTTAATTTTTTCAAATAACACTTTTTCAGTTTTAATTATTTCCTTCAATATCAAAGTAGTTTCATTATTTATTAAATAACTTTCAATTTCTTTTGACATTTTTCAATTATTTTAAAAAATATGATTTTTGTTTTTCAAATTTTTAATGTTCTAATCATTTTTCAATTATTTTTCTCAAATTTCAATTAAGTTCGTCAATTAAAATTTTTTTTTTTTTTTAGGAAAAATGTTAATTTTAAATAAAAGTTGCAAATTTAAAATTTTGTGTAATATCTTATTTAAAAAATACTCAAAAGATTACAAACAGAAAAATGAAAATAAGATTTATAACTTGTACGTTTATACATATATAAATAAGCAGTTACAATTTTGTTAGGCAAAGTTGTAAGTAGAAATTTCAATTCCCTACAGACAAAAAGTATGACGAAAGTAACATTATTTCCGCACATGGAAACCGTGTCCCAAACTTGTGCTGCGTTTCATTTTGAGACAATGCTCCTTAATGAAAGAAATTTAATGAAAAAACTATTGTTTTTTCATTTTTACGTTCATTACGCTAGTAATAATTAATAATATGTTACTTTAGTCAAGTAAGCTAGTTATCCTTGTAAGCTACAAATGTTAGGTTATGTTCAGTAAAAGTTTTACCTTGATTAAAAGTGCCTTTTTAATTATGTAAAATTAAAATCAGGTTTTATTAAATATTTTGGACGGGATGAGAGGACTGAAACTTCAATGACTTGATTGAGAGTTGGTTCTCTTTGCTTGTTTATATTCCAAAAATTAAAAATCAAAAACATAACCTAAAATTTTTTGCTTTTTAGGTCCCTTTTTAACTCGTCACACATATTTATTATTATATTTTTGTAACCACATTTTAATTGTAAGAAAATGAAGGTCATTTAAATATTGTCGATAATAAGATAATAAAATAAAAAAAATCAAAAACAACTAAAATGGCCTTAATTTTCTTACTTACATATATGTTAAATCACATAACTATAATAACTATAACAACAATAATACAAATATTTATATAGCTACATGATATCTACATAACTTTACCCGTGTATTAACTAACTAATTTAAATCAAGATTAAAGTTTTAAAATATTTACCATTCAGATAATAAAATTTAGCACACTTACTGTATTTAAAAATTAGGAATATACGTAATTTTCATTTTTTTTTAAAGAAAAGTTTATAGGTATAGAAGGATAAAGTATATATAAGGAATTGAAGAGAGTGGAAAATATTCAAATAATCAAAAATGTTCAAATTTAAGGTAGTTCTCCGGCTTCAGGGCCGCACAAATACTATAAAAAAATAGATAAAAACAAATAAATAAAAAAAGAAATAAATTAAATCTGAAAACGTAAATTAAAGCAATATGTTAGTCTCGTGACACTTCACATGTGCTTTAAACGGAAGAATTTTGTCAATTTGCGACCTTTGGATTTTCTTTCGCTCGTAAATTCAATGGAAAATCACATTGGTTTCGAATTTCAGATTAGTATAATTAAAAAATGAGCATTGATACCCCTACTAATTTTTTTTTTATATTATTTCTTTTATTTATCCCTATAACATACTAGTTTTTGAGAAATATTTAGAGAAAAGTTTTCCAGATATTAATAAAAGTGTGCCATCTCAATTTTTAGCATTGCAAGAGGCCCTGAGGTTTTTACCACACATAAAGCATACAAAAAGGAACATTTATCCAAAGTTTCAGAAAATTCTAAAGAAAATCGATTTGCCGGAGAACTACCTTAACATTTTTATTTATTTTATATTTTAATAGCATCTGTCTATACATATATTTTAATATTACTTGCAGTATCTATTAAATTTAAGGACTTCTGACGGAGAATTACGTCACTGGTATAGAAAAAATATGTTCGTTAACGTAAATTAAAACTTTTTTTTTTCAAATTACGATTATATCCATCAATTATTCAATTAATTTCTTGAATATTCCTTTTTTTTGTAATTTCTTATTTAGCTTCATTATTTTTTAAATTATTTTCTTCCTTTTTCCGCTAATTTATTCAAATAGCATTCTTTTCTGCAAATTTCAATAATCTTTTTCATTATTTTCAATTATTGTATTAATTTTTCTCATTTATCACTGCAAAAACAGGTGTCTTATTTTAAGCCATTAATGTGGTCATTTTTATGACATTTGTAGGGGTCCTAAAAAAAATACCTTATTTTTACTATTTTTGGACCTTCTTATAACTTTCTTTATAATTTCTTTTTAAGACATGAACAAATAATAAATATAGGGGAGAGGGCCCCAAGTTGGACACCCTTTCGATTTATTGCTGTAGAATCCAAACCGATGAAAATATATAAAAATGTTTTATATCGGATGAAAGTACAATTTATAAGGTAACTTATGGCCACAGGGATAAAATTTTATTTTGAACATAAACATTTTTTAAAGCAATTTTTCTAATTGTTAAAATTTTCGGTCTAAAAAAAAGTGGCCCCAAGATGAACACCTTCTTAAAAGTCTCTGAAAATTGTAGTAAATAAAAATTGCACATCGTTTAACAATTCTTATACTAATTTTTAATCATTTTACGGAATTTATCAAGAAATAACATTTCTAAAAACTTCAATTTAATAGCTTAACATTAAAAAGTAATAAATATCGATATATCAAATTCTCTTACAATAACATCACATTTTATGGTGGAAAATAAAAAATTTTAATTAATTGTCACAAAAAATTATTGAAAAAAGTATAAAATCGAAAATATGCAAATAAATACATTGACATTTGAGGCCTGTCCATCTTAGGGTACATGACACCATTTTTTAATCCCTAGTAAAAATATATATATACGAACACTGAATTAGTAAAATCATTTTAGGATATTATTATACGATAAATAAAGAATTTTATAACGTTAAGTACTAATTCTAAATCATAAATTTAAATAACTTTTCCAAGTTAAGAAAAAACTGTTACAAAACTTTTTTGGACACAAAGCATATGGCGCTGTCACCTTAAGGGCATGTGATGGAGTATGACGTCACTGGTATAGGCAAAATTTGTCCTTAATCTTTCTCTTAAAATAATTAATATTTTTATATCAAACTTTATGGAATTACTTAAAATATTATTAAGATGGTCTCTCTGACCCAAATTTGTTTAAATTTTGCCTTAAAATTAATTTTTAAAAAATTAGCTGATTTTCGAAAAATTGAAAAAAATTAATTTTAAGGCAAAATTTAAACATATTTGGGTCAGAGAGACCATTTTAATAATATTTTAAGTAATTCCAGAAAGTTTAGTGTCAAAACGTTTATTATTTTAAGAGAAAGTTTACGGACAAATTTTGCCTATACCAGTGACGTCATTCTCCATCACATGCCCTTAAACAAACATTTTATACGAAATGTCCATATTGGGGCCCTGTCCATCTTGGGGCCCACTCCCCTATGTAATTAAATAAATTTTGGTTTGTCAAAATAAAATTTACAACAAAATCAGTTTAAGTTACGTATTTTTTCTTCATTCAATTTTTGTTAGTTGTATGAAAAAAGAATCCTTTAAATTGAATCAGTGAGAAGTGAGTCACTGATTGTGAAAATCAACAAAACTCCATTGAATAATTAAATAAATTCTGCTAAAAATCTCTGTCGATAAAATAAATCCACAAATTTTAATCAGTGATATTTTTACTTAGAATCAGCGAAATTTTACCAAAATTTTAGTTAAATTTTAGTTAAATTTTAGTTAAATTTTACTCAGAGTGATCAATGACTTATTTGTGACTGATAAATCAGTAAATGTCAGATGTAACATCTACAATGGGGAAAAAGTACATAATATGTGTACTTCCATATTAAAAGGGCCCAGGTTGTCGATTTTATTTATCGAAATATTCGCATTTTTCTAAAGAAGATTCAGATTTTCGAAATTTTTTTTATTGCTGAAAAACAAACTACGTAATGTCCTTCGTCGAATCATGCATTTACAATAACTTTATAGTAATTAAAAACACAAAGAAATCTTATTTTTAATTTTAAAAATGCATGGGCGCTAATGGAAATCTTGAACTTTAAACTCGTTTTTCTCAAAACTAGGATTTTGATACTTTTAACTTTGAATGCTTATAACTTTGTGAATTTTTCATCTAAAGGGGTCCAAGACCTCTCGAAATGTTCGAAATTTAATAAAGAATATGGTCATATAGATAAGTCCAATAGTGCCAAAGTGGGCCCTTTTCATATGGACGTACACATATAGTGAAATATAAAATCTAAATAATTAACGAATATAAAGAGAGTGTCTTTAGGGCGAAGGGCTAACATATTTCGAAATAGTTTGTGTGCCTAGAAAGTATTTGTGGTGTAGTATTAACGGTCGGAACTGCTGTGGGCGCCGGCTGTTGTTACGGGGACACGACGGGACAAACCGTGAGGCAGTTTTGATGACAGATTACCCTGATTCGCTTTGTGGCGGGGCTCTCATTTAGACAGCCAATTTGATTGAAAACTTCACCGAGAGTTAAAAAAATTTTCATCTCGTTCTTTTCTCCCCATTATCTTGAATAACTTCTCATATAAAGGGCGCTATTCGTTTTCTCCAAGATTCACATTAAAATATACCTTTCTTTTTTGACACGTTAAATAAAATTAACATTTACTAGTGTTAAAAGGAAATCTAACTGAAAATAAAATAACTATAAGAAATAAAAAAGACTGTTGAAATAATAGTCTATTATGCACCAAGTGTAATAAAGTGACCATTATTGCCCTAGGGTAATAATGGTCACTTTATTCAACGGCGTTAAATTTCACAAGGAACCTAAACTACAAAATTATAAATGTTTTTGCTCCTGAATCAATCGCATACTTTTTAAAACTCACAAATATTTGCTTTAAAAAAAAACTGAAAATAAAAAAGATTTCTTTTTACAAAAAAAAGACAATTATTTTTATCCAATTTATGCGCATAATGGTCACTTTACCTACCTATACAGTCGCCTCCTAAGTTCTTCCTTAAAAACCAGCGGTCAATAAAGTGCTCATTAATACCCTAGGGTAATAATGGCAGGCATTACAGACTTTCACCTTTTTTCAATTTTGTCGCCTTTTTCACCTTATTTGATGATTAGTTACATTTTTCACCTTTTTTTATGACTTGTCACCTTTTTACATTCTTTTTCACCTTTTTTGGGATTAAAAATATATAATTTTTTGTGAATATTTCAAAGTATGTTTATTAAAAAGAATAGAGTCGAATAAACAGTTAACTAATCTTTTCTATGTTCCTGCCATTTTATGGTAATTAACATTAGGGGAGACCGGGGCTGTTTGGCGCAGGGGCTGGTTGACGCATTTGAGTTTATTCAAAAGTGAAAAGTCGAATTAATTTTTCTCTTCGGTCAAATTAATCTACTTGATAAACTGTAACTTCACACATAATTTCATTATTATTGATTGATTATTCTTGACTATAAATTCAAAAAACCAATTTTGGTACTCAAAAGTAAATTTTAACGCCTTCATTTTTTTGTTATATCTTTTTACAAAATGCAATCAGAAAAAAATCAAAATTAAGGTTTTGTGTTCTGAAGAGTTGCTTTTAAGAAACAATTAAAATTTTTTGATTTATATTTACAGTTTTCATAAAAACGAAGAAAATGTATAAATAGTCTCTCCGGGGCTACTTGGCGCAGTAGGGTCGGGGCTGGTTGGCGCGCTCAGAACGCTAGAAGTTTATAAGCTACATCTAGTGACTAATAAAAATTTATTAAATTCAATGTGGTAACACTTTTATTTTATTATCAGTACCAAGAATAACCCTTTAAGATAAAAAAGTGTTTAATATATATATATTATTATTATTATAATCTCATAATTTTACGTTTCCAGATATTTGTAGTTTTTAGGTTCGTGAACTTCACTTTTTGAACAAGATGAACCTCCCATTTTGAATTAATTCACATTTTTTCAAAATAATATTTCCTTAGAATACTTATTTTAACAATGAAACATATTGCTTGATTATTAATCACACATTTTAATTCATGCGCCAAGTAACCCCGGGTAGTGCGCCAGGCAGCCCCGGGCCGGGGCTGTTTGGCGCACTTTGGTTTTCTCCAAAAAGTCTGTTCTAAAAAAAAAAGTACAACTTTTTTTGGAACTTTTATTTTTTGAAATCAAAGCTGAGATGTTAAACAAAGTTTCTGTACAATATAGTTTTCATATACACAAAATTGGCAGAACCAATCAACAAAGAGTGAAAAGTGCGCCAAGTAGCCCCGGTCTCCCCTACCATAAAATACCATTTTCATCATTTTGTAATTTTCCTTTCAAATCTCAATTATTTTATTTATATTTCAATTTAATTCTTAAATTTTCAATTTATTTCCTCCATTTTTAATTATTTTCTTCAATTCTCAATTATTTTCTTCAATTTTCAATTATTTTATTCAATGTTCAATAATCCTCGTCTTTTTTTACATGTAATTTTTTTTGAACTTTCAACATAATTCTTTAAGGGCATGTGGTGGAGTATGATGTCCTGGGTTAGGCAAAATTTGTCCGTGTCAACCCAAGTTTGTTTGAATTTTATCTCAAAATTAATTTTTAAAAAATTTGCTGTTTTTTGAAAATTTTCAATAATTAATTTTGGGCCAAAATCCCAACAAATTCGGGTCAGAGAGACCTTCCTAATGACATTTTAAGTAATTAAACCAAATTTCGTGACAAAATATTCAATATTTTAAGAGAAAAGTTACGGACAAATGTCTATACCAGTGACGTCATACATGCCCTTAATATTTCTTCAGTTTTCAATTGACAACTTAATATTCTTCTTCAATTTTGTACGAAATTATACTTAAAATTTTTTTAAATTATTTTGTTCTGTTGTCGATTATTCTCTACAGATTTTTAATTTTTTTTAAATTTTTAAATATTTTTCTTAATATTTAATTAATTTAGTAATTTAGTAATTTTTCTTTTAATTATCAATTATTTTCTTACAAATTTAATTTAATTCTTTAATCTTCAATTTATTTCTTCAATTTTTAATATTTTCTCCAATCGACAGATTTTTAATTTTTTTTTCAATTTTCAAGTATTTTTCTGGATAGTTAATTAATTTAGTAATTTTGTAATTTTTCTTTTAAGGGCATGTGATGGAGTATGACGTCACTGGTATAGGCAAAATTTGTCCGTAAACTTTCTCTTAAAATAATTAATATTTTTATATCAAACTTTATGGAATTACTTAAAATATTATTAAGATGGTCTCTCTGACCCAAATTTGTTTAAATTTTGCCTTAAAATTAATTTTTAAAAAATTAGCTGATTTTCGAAAAATTGAAAAAAATTAATTTTAAGGCAAAATTTAAACATATTTGGGTCAGAGAGACCATCTTAATAATATTTTAAGTAATTCCAGAAAGTTTAGTGTCAAAACGTTTATTATTTTAAGAGAAAGTTTACGGACAAATTTCGCCTATACCAGTGACGTCATTCTCCATCACATGCCCTTAATTATAAATTATTTTCTTACAAATTTAATTTAATTCTTCAATCTTTAATTTATTTCTTCAGTTTTTAATATTTTCTCCAATTATAATTCTCGTCATTTTTTGTCGTCATTATTAATTATTTTCCACAATTTATAATTATTTCTCAATTATTCTCTTAAAATTTAATAATTATTCTTTTTGTTTCTCAATTTTATTGTTTTGCTGTCTATTATTCTAGCCATTTTTCGAATTTTGTTTCTAACAAATTGTCTATTATTTTCGTCATATTTCAGATATTTTCTTCAATCTTTCAATTATTTTCGTCATTTCCCGCTTATTTCTTTCAATTATTAATTTTTTCCGCAATTTTCAATTATTTTCTACAAATTTTTTAAATTACATTTTTTCTTGACGTTTATAATTATTCTTTAATATTTTGTTCTGTTGACAATTATTCTCGACAGTTTTCTAATTTTTTCTTAATTGTCTATTACTTTCTTAAAATTTTAATTTAATTCAGTAATCTTTAATTTATTTCTTCAATTCTGAATTATTTTCTTTCTTTAATTATTATTTTTAATTCTAAATTCTAGTCTTCAATTTTCAATTATTTTATTCAATATTCAGTAGTTCTTACCTTTCTTAAATTATCAATTATTTTTTTCAAATTTGAATTTAATTATTAAATTTTCAATTTATTTCTTAATTTTTATTATTATTATTATTATTATTATTATTATCTTTATTATCCTCAAATTTTAATTTTTTAGTTTTCAATTATTTGCTTGTATATTCTACAATTTTCAGCTTTTTTAATTACTTTTTTCAATTTTTAATTATATTTATTTATTTATTTATTTATTTATTGTACATTGCACGGGTAGAAGAACCCATTATAGATAAAAAAAGAAGATAATAATAAGAGAATACATACAATACAATAGTCGATAACGAAATAACAAGTAAGAATAAAATAATGAAAGATATAACAAACATATTAAAACTCTGTGTGAGTATGGCCGCATCAATAAACAACATGATATAAAATTAATTAGTAGTAAAAAAATAAATAATAATTTAGCTGCGACTGTTGGTTGCAAATAGAATGATAGTACGAAGAGTTTGAATAAAAAGATTAATCCTACCGTCAAAAAAGTCTAGAGAGTCACTATAATAATTAGCTTCAATGCAAAGTCTGTTGAAAATAGAATTTTTACCGAAGTTAGTTTTGTGATAAGAGATGTAAAAAGGTAATAAGTGACGAAGTGATCTCTGAGGGGCAGAAAAATCAATTAATGACAGAACCGGAGGACATTTGACAAATCCATTTATAGTTTTAAACATGAACAGAAGATCGTTGTAAAGAAATCTAGATTTTAACTCCGGTACTCTTAATTGCGTTCGCAATAAAGAATAGTCATGATTCTCCAAGTCAAAACCAATGTGAAGTTGAAACGCAGCAAACCTCAAAAAGTGATTCTGTACTCTCTCAAACCTGAGAGTATGGATACTATGATAAGGACACCAAATCACAGAACCATACTCCAGGATAGAGCGAACGAGCGAGAAATACAAATTTCAAATAATATTTAATTAATATTAAAAATATTATTATTATTTAATAATATTAATTAATATTTAAAAATTAATAATTTTTAAATAATTCTTTAAATTTTAATTCCATTTTTAAATTTTCAATTTTTTTCGATTTTCAATCCATACTTTTCATCAGTTTTCAATTGACGATTTATTATTTACCTTTAATTTTATGATTATTCATTAATTTAAATTTTTTTGTTATTCTCACCATTTTTCAAAACTTTTTTTTCAATCGTTAATTATTTTTTTTAATAATTAAATATTTTTTTCAATTTTTAATTGGTTTCTTCAATTTTAAATTATTTTTTTCAATTTTAATACTTTTTTTTTTATTTTCCATCCAGTTGTTAAATGTGCAATTATTTCCATCAATTATTCCTATAATTTTCTTAATTTTTCAATATGCAAATATTTTATATTCCTAGTTTATTTTTTACAATTATTTCCTTTAGTTGTCTATTAATCTAATCATTTTTCGAATTTTGTTTTTTATTGTCAATTTTTTGGTCAGTTTTCAGATATTTTCTTCAATTTTGCTTAAGCTTTATGATAATTAAGATTTTCGATTTTCTAAAAATAGTCTAAATCGACTTATTTTCATCTAAAAAGCGTAAATTTTCATTCCTAAGCAAATGTCCAGATGTCCAGATGTATGTGTGTGTGTGTGTGTGTGTGTATGTATGTGTGTGTGTATAGCGTTTTTTGTGTACAAGATATCTCGAGAACGCTTTAACGGATTCCAATAAAATTTGAATGACTTATTAGGCTCATGAATGTCTAAATTTAGACACAAGGATTTTTAAAAATACTCAACCAAATTTTTTTGAGCACCTTTATTCGTCGAAAAAAATCATTTTTTGCCAAAATTTTTTTTCATTCTAAAAATACTACTTAATGAATACAAGAATCATATTCCTTATCTCAAAACGAATCGTTTGACCTATATAACTTTTATAATTGGTCAAAATTTCATATAAAAATCCATGTTTTTTAATTTTTTTGCATTTAAAAATCTTTTTTTAAAATAACTTCTCCAATTAACTTATATATTATTAATTTCTTGCTTCCTCTATGAGGAAGCAAATTTGTTTGCTTACTTGGAAGCGAAATGTCCAAGAAATGGACATAATTCTCACCTAGTTTTAATTATTCTCGTCATTTTTCTATTATTTTTTACAATTATTAATTATTTTCTTCGATTTTCCATTGTTTTCCGAAATTTTTCAATTATTTCTTACAATTTTTTCATTTTTCAGTTATTTTCTTAAAATTTTATAATTATTCTTGTATTTTTTCAATTTTTTTGTTCGGGTGTGTATTAGTCTAGCTATTTTTTGAATTTTGTTTTCAATTGTTTATGATTTTCGTCATTTTTTAGATAGGGGAGAGTGGCCATCAATGTACCAGTTTTTTCAATGAACCATTTCAATTTTCTCAGAAACAATTAAATAAAAATTCTCCTAATTTTAAATATAAATGAATTTTGCGTAAACACACTACGTCCATAAATTTGAGACGTGTGGATTTATTCTTTACACAGAAAACTGGAAAAAACTGTTTTTGATGTACTGAAGAAAAAATTTACCTAAAATACAAACACGTTTTTTAATTGAAATAAGGCCATTTAAAAATAAATGTACTTACGATTTATTTTGTTTTGGGCCTTAACTACAATATTCTAATGAGATAAAGATTTTGAAATATTGGATTAAGTTATAAAAAACCATTTTTGTTGCAAATGTCATGTTGATTCAATGTACCGGGGAACAATGAACCACCTGGAATTTCAGTGTATTTTCGATTTCCAGAGTGGTATGTCTGATTATAAAACTAGGCATGCATACAGCATGTTACAGCGATTGTTATCAGTACTTTTCTCAACATAGCAAAACTAAAATGCCATTTTAGCTAGTTAACTTAAATTTGAGGTATATTTATGTTATACATTATCAATTAAAAAGTGTCAAGTAACAATTTTTTATAGTATTTGATAGAAAACAAGTTTTTTTACAAAGTGAAAATTGCAATATTATTATTGTTGAACATTTTTAGTATTTTTATAGAGGTGGTTCATTGTGTACCCAGTTTGATGAAAATGAAAATAGCTTGTTACTTTAGAAAAATCCTAAATTTTATTATTTAATCAAAATAAATCGTGTAAAATATGTGTGCATTACCCAGATAAGTGTTGTAGTTTTATATTGATGCAAAGAAGTGCTTGAAATTGGTGAAATTCAATAAGTACTATGACCTTGAAAAAAACCCGGTTCATTGATAGCCACTCTCCCCTATTTTCTTTAATTTTGTAATTATTCTCGTAATTTTCATTATTTATTGCATTTGCAAAAATTTATAGTTTTAAATGACTAAAAACAATGCAAAGTTTTTCGCGCCCTTAGGCGCTTGTTAATATTGTTACTTATTTTATATTTGGTCATGGAATTTGATGAAAAATGGTCTGGATAACCTGGAAGTCATTGAATATTGAAATTTTGAATTTCCATGGAAAAAATTCACCTTTTTTGAACATAAAAAGTACTGTGATGCCTGTAATGGGCACTTTATTGATCTTGCTCGCAGGTCAATAAAGTAACCATTATTACCCTAGGGCAATAATGGTCATTTTATTACACTTGGTGAATAATGTACTATTTTTGACAAAGTATTTTTATTTATTAAATTTTCTTAACTGCTAATATCAGAAATCAAAACATTTATAATTTTCAATTTTAGATTCCTTGTGAAATTTGATGTCGTAGATAAATAAAATATTAACAGCATAAAATTTGAAATTGGACGATAAGTGAGTTATTTTCCATATGCACGTAAAATCGTAGAGCTATAAAAACGAGGAACGACAAGTCAACTTTTTTCCGATGAAACGTACCTGCCTCTCGATTGTAGTTCGTTTTTTTTCGCGGTGAATTATTTGATTTCGCAGTGGATGGGAGAGGATATGGTCGGGAGTAAAAGTCAGGGATGCTGCGAGGGTGGAACCCCCCACGGAGTGTCGAGAGGGAGCGTTTCGAGAGCGTGGAGAGAGCACCCGCCACATCTGTTGCCAGATTTAACTATACATTACAGACACACGATATGTCAAAGTCCTATACTTCATATCGACTCTGCCATTTATTAAAAGTTTCATCGCGCGCCGCGCACCTCGTACTCTGCCTCTGACGCTCGGTCCTTTCTTTTCGTCTTTGAAGAAACCTTCCAAATACGGAAAAGCTCCCAACTTCCGGACCAAGCGCTGCCGGAGATAGATTCTGATACGTTTATTTACTTTCCAGCAATAAAACCGAGGAGAACTTTCTTTTCGACAAACTTCTATTTGTTGTTTTCGATTCAACTTTTTATTCAAGCAGAGGAAGAAACTTTCGATGATGCGAAAAGGATACTGCACACAAACAATTTCTCGTTTAATTCCAACTCCGTTGTGTATACATTATATTCGATTATTAAGAAATTCTATACATGTGCGCTTTTTGTGAGCGGAAAAAGTTTAATATTAAAGTTTATGTCTTCTGTATGTACTTATGAATAATTGAGGGACACAAAACGCAAAGAAAAGATTAATTCTGAGTAATTAATTAAAAATTATATCCGGATTTCACATCTACGATTCTACATCCCAAATTCCAGATGCTAGATTTCATATCACAAATTCAATATTCAAGATTACACATTCCTAAATCCATATTTCTGAATTCATATCCTGCATTTCAAATTTATAATTTTACATCCTGGAATCGATAACAAAATTTTACAATCAGTATTCTAGATTCAGGATTTCACATAATGGAACCCACATTTCGGATTCAACGTCGAGTATTTCAAATTCCGGATTCTATATCCAATATTTGACATCCTGCATTCTACATCTTAATTTCCACATCCTAGATTCCAATGTTGAATTTCGTATCGAGAATTCCGTAATCAAGATTTCACATTCCTGAAATCCACATCTCGCATTGCACATTTCTCAAGTCAAATCTCGGTCGTTAGAATCCAGATTCCTGATTCCAAAATCCATATCCCAGATCTTATATCTCGTATATTCTACACTCAGGATTTCAAATACCAGATTTCACATTTTAGATTCTGCCACAAAGACTTCACTTTTCGGATTCTACATCCCGCATTCTTCACCTTAAATTCTACACTCCGGGACCAACATCTCAAATTTTAGCTGCGAAATTTTAGATCCTGGATTTTATATCTAAGATTCGACATCCCGTATTCTTCATCTCAGCTTCAGATGCTAAATTCCATATTTCGAATTTCATATTTAACGATATTCACAATTCTACATTCTGTATTCTACATCCAGGATTTCTCATAATGGATCTCACATTTTGGATTTAACATCGAGTAATTAACGTCCGGGATTCTATATAATATATTTCACATCCCGCATTCTACATCTTAATCTCAACATTCCAGATTCCACTTCGCAGATTCCAGATGGGAAATTCCACATTCCGAATTCCACATTTCGGATTCTACGTCGAGAACTTCACATTCCGCCTTCTAGATCCCAGGTTCCAGATCCTATATTCTTCACCCTAAATTCCACATCCTGAAACTAGCATCCAGATTCCGGACTCAGAATCTCATATTTCTGACTTCGGATCCTAGATTACAAATGCGAAATTCCATATACAGGATCTAACATTTCGGATTCTAGGTCGAGTACTTTTACATTCCAGATTCATCATCCCAGATTCCACATTCCGCAATTTTCATTTTGAATTCCACAGCCTGAACCAAACATCCTACATTTTAGATATTGACTTTCACTTCTAGAAAACCAGATTTAAGATTTAACATTCCTAAATAGACATCCTGGGTTTCACATCCACAATTTCCAATCCCGGAATCAATATCCAATATTTTATTTATTATTTTTATTTATTTATCCCATATTTCACATCCCTCATGTCAAAATTCTCATTCCAGATTCCAGAAGCGGAATTTCATATTTCTTACTCCGCATCCCAAATTCCAGATGCGGAATTCCATGTACCGGATTTCATATTTCGGATTCTACGTCGAGTATTTGCACATTCCAGATTCTACATCCCGGATTCCACATTCCGCAAATTGCATCTTGAATTCCACATCCTGAAACAAACATCCCACATTTTAGATACTGAATTTCATATCTAGAATAACAGATTCGAGATTCCAATATCCACATCCTAGATTCCACATTCATAATTTTAAATCCCGGAATCAATATCCAAAATTTTATATACCCTATTCTAGATTTAGGATTCCACATTTTCGATTTAACGTCAAGCATTCCACATTCCGGATTTTACATCCCATATTTAACATCCCGCATGTCAGAATTCACATTTCAGATTTCAGAAGTGTAATTTCATATTTCTGACTCCGCATCCCAAATTCCAGATACGAAATACCATGTACCAGATTTCATATTTTGGATTTTACGTCGAGTATTTTCACATTCCTGATTCTACATCCCAGATTTCAAATTCCGCAATTTTCATCTTGAATTCCACATCCCGAAACAAACATCCCACATTTTAGATATTAAATTTCATATCTATAGAATAACAGATTCGAGATTCCATATTCCAGAATCCACATCCTGGGTTCCACATCCATAATTTCAAATCCCGGGATAAATATCCAAAATTTTATATCCCGTATTCTAGATTTAGGATTCCACATTTTGAATTCAACGTCAAGCATTTCACATTCCGGATATTACACCCTATATTTAACATCCGGCAAGTCAGAATTCACATTCCAGATTTCAGTAACGGAATTTCATATTTCTGACTGCGCATCCCAAACTCCAAATACGGAATTCCATGTACCGGATTTTACATTTCGGATTCTACGTCGAGTATTTTCACATTCCACATCCTAGATTTCACATTCCGCAATTTTCATCTTAAATTCCACATCCCGAAACGAACATCTCACATTTTAGATATTGAATTTTATATCTAGAATCACAGATTCGAGATTCCGTATTCCAGAATCCACATCCTGGGTTTAAAATATATTATTTTATATCCCGGAATCCATATCCAAAATTTTATTTCCCTTATTCTAAATCTAAGATTCCACATGCTACAACTTAAATTTTGGATTCAACGACGATTATTTCAAATTTTACGCACAATATTTAATATCCCGCATCTAAACAATCTTTCTACATTTCATGTGTTGAATTTCATATCTACGGTACCAGATTCAAGTTTCTACATTTCTAAATCCACATCCATGATTTCAAATCCCGGAATCAATATCCAAATTGTTACTTTCCATATTCTAGCTATTCAAGATTCCATATGCTAGATTTTTGGATTTGTTCAAAAAAGAAATAAAATTAGGCATTGTATGTGGGAATCAGGAATGTTTAAACCAGAATGTTGAATGCAGAATATGAAACTCATGTGCGAGATATCGAATCTGTGAGAAGGAATCCGGAATGTGGAAATCAAGACGTATACCATCTGCAATGTGTGTGATCCGAAATATGGAATGCGGAATATGGTACACGGGATGTCGAATCTAGAATGCGGATTTTAGGATGTAGAACAAAACATGACAATTTCGAAAGCTAAAATCCAAAATGTATCCGGAATTCGGAACCTAATAAAATATCGAATCCAGAATTTTAATTTCGGAATAATCCTTATTGTGGAACTCGAAATGTTGATTTAGAATTTGAAATTTGGAATGTGGAATACGGAAAATGGAATCCAAAATGCGGAATGTAAAATTCGTAATGTGAAATCTAAAATGTATGTTATATGATATGTTTACATGGTATGGATTTCCCGGATTGAAATTATATTATTTAGTTTATTCATTTAAATAACAGTATTTTAAGAACTATAAAATATGCATTTATTATTAATTTAATTAAACACACCATACATTATTTAAATCTTTCATATTCCATTTAAAATTGAAATTGAGAAACATGCATTATATTTGCGTTTGAATTGAAAAACGGGTAATGGAAAATGAATAAAGAAGTTGCTTGGCTTTTTTGTGTCATGTAGAACCTGCGTCTGCCAGTCTTCGACTTTCCTCTGTCTTTCACCGATTGCGAAATGAAGTTTTATATTAAGCCGGGAGTTTTCTCTCTAGCTACCCCGCCTACTTAGACATACCTAACCTCCCTTACTTGAGCTTTTCCTTCCACCCTCCAGTTTCACCCTATATATTTACGTACCGATAGATCGTTATGTCGGCGTTTGCATATATATTGACATCACAGCCTCTTTCCCTAAGAAGCTTCTTCTCCAGGACATATTGAAAATCCACGTGACAGGTGAAAAACTCCAGTGTACTTGAATCTCGATTCAATTTTGGTTTATCAAAACTATTTCATTATAAATAATTCGACTCTAAACACACTTTGCTATTGTACTCTAAAAAGACAAGTATCTAATTAGAATGTATTTTGTAACTGTTTAAAAAAATAAAAAGAATTTTATTTAATTTGAAATTAAAGAGAATTAATAAATCTTAATTAATAATTACAAATTAACTGAAATCGATTACCTTTAACATTTTAACGAATCTTTTATATAAACTATTTTCAAATTCACGAATCGACAGATCTTAATTGATCACTTTATAAACAGAATAATTTAAATGAAATAAAAACAGAAATCAAAATTCTAACGTCAAAATTTAATTTTGTCTGCTCAGTTCTAATCAATGGTAAAGAGGACGGTTCGTAATTAATAACAAAAATTAATTAAATTTTTTAATTAATTTAGTTTATCAATTAAATTACATTATAAAAATACAGAAGATCCAATAAAAAAAACTTCTTACAAAATTACAAGTTTGGACTTTTTATTCCCGGGATTTCGAGATTAGATAAACAAAAAAATAATAATTTAAATTAAAGTAGTGAATAAGAGAAATGGGTCAGAATTAATTATTGGGAGTATATTCAAAGAATTTATGCAATTTTTATCGATGAGGGTCAGAATTACAATTTTTAGAAAATAATTGTAATAATAGTAAACAAAATTAACTGGGAAAAATTCAAAAAAGGATGCTTTTAATAAATTTTGTTAAAAATGTTTGACATTTAACAAAATCTTAATCAAAATTTTCCAGTAAATTACAACATTTCAAACTGAATTTATAATTCGAAAAATCTCTTACCAAAACAAGAAATTCGAATGAAAAAATAAACCAATTTAGCACAATTTAACCACGGAGTTAGCTCAGTTGGTTAAGGTCCTGGACTCAACGTTCGCGCCAAGTCAAGCGTCAAGCTTGCTTGGTTCGCGCCCCGGGGACCCTGGGATTTTTTCCGGCTGTGAGATAACTTCAGTGGAAGGTAAAGATGTCGAGGTATATTGACATGCACTGTCGGTAATCGACCTGTGCAAATCACTAGAACTCGACTGTCGATAAACCGGTTGTACTCAGGAGAGGTTTTTCTACAGTTTTCCCTCTCCACTGGCGAGCAAACCCAATATACGGGTGGTCCATACGATGATCTTCCTTCGGAAGTTGCTGACAAAAGTGATTCATCTTTTAATTTTCTATACAACTTCAAATCGTATTTGGCACTTCTCTTTGGTTTTTGTTATTAACAAACTTAAATTCCTGTATCTGCTAGGATATTTCAGAAACGTACAGTTAAAATGTGCGGGTCCTAATTTAAATTCTTTAAACTAATCCAGATGTTGATAAATCACCATTAAATAATAATCCTCCAACATTCTCCTCTAATACTTTTCGGATGAAAATCTTAAGATTGTTGACTTTAGAAACAGGAACGGAATTTTATACAAATAAAAATATTGACAATAAAGAATAATTAAATTTTGAAATTAACACAAAAATAATCAATCTCGGAACATCCGCTGCAAATAAATTTTAAAAATAAACAAAGTGAATTATAATAATTTTTAAAGAAATATTTAATAAATGATTGGAAAATAATGTGACGATCTCGTTATAATTAATTATTATTTTTAAATTATTAATTTTTAATTCATCAAATTAAAGTAGTAAAAAATACTTTTAAAAGAAAAAATATACTCATCTTTTTTCTGTTGAATATTTCTTATGAAGAAAATTAGCGTATTGAAAGGAATGAAAATGAATTTTGATGATAAATTGGAAATTGAAAGACGTATGAATGGAATTCGGGCAATTAAAAATACACCATCTTTCGTCGCCATTTTAGCAGGGCAGTGTCGACTGTCGAGTGGGGCTCAGCTGTCAATCACCGGATCACTGAAACGGTCTCCGCTTTAGCCGAGCAGCGAGGGTTTCAACCCTCATTCGACAAACTCGATTCTCCGTTCCGAGCCCAACTTTTTCCTTGGTCGCAGGCATCCTCTGGCGACGTCTGGCTCAAAACGAACTCGTTAGAGGCTAAAGTAAAAATTTCCCGTTTTTATGAACGCTCCCGGTTAAAAACATTTTCTCATCGTGAAGCTGAAAGCAGTCTTAACTTTACAGAAAAATGTTTCAAATACAAACGTGTTGACAAATCCAACTTTTACTTTATTTCTTCTTCTCGTCAGAAACATTCTGAAGTTTCAAATTTTTTATTTACCGCGTTAAAAAACTTAATTGATAATTTTTGAATTCAGGAGAATAAACATTTTGGACTAAGTTGGAACCGATATTTTAAAAATGCTTGTTAAAAGTTGAAATCAGACGGCAAAAATTTATCTAGCTTTTGTATTAGATCATCCCGATAGCTGTCTTTGTTATGGGTTCGGATTACGAGCTCATAACAATTCCAGGGATGGATGTCGGTTGAGCAAGAGCATTTCTTGTGGATGAAGCAAGTAGAGGGATCTTCTAGAGTCTGAGGTTTTAATTAAGCTTTCTCTAAAGCGATATCGCAGACCTCTTTATACTTCATAGCGGCCAGATGTTACTACGGTTATCTTAGGACGATTTCAATGCACGCCAACCAGGCAGCCACGGCTAACCTCCAAGTGCGTCACTCGGAAAATGCGAGTAGAGACTCTCTTCAGCCCTTTAATTATGCATATATAATTTGCTTACATCTTGCCGCATGATACTAGTCGAGACAATCCCTCCTGTTCTTACCCTTCATAGAAGAGGGAGAGCAGCATCCTTGAAGAGAAACTGCGATTATACAGGTGAAGTGGTTGGAGTAACTTGAATTTGAAGAGCGAACAAATTTCCGGGAGATGTTTCTAAGGGATTAGTTATTATCGTTAGGATTATCAAGGTATTGATTATTATCAAAACATACGAAATTAACTAAATTAATATCAAGTAATGAATTAATCAATGCGTTTTGAGTTTAGAATTATATCAATTATAGTAACAAATTGTACGATTTCGAAAATTCTAATTCTTATTAGAATTCCTAATTCTGCATTTCACCATCTCATATTCTAAATTAAATCTTTCCGCAACTCGACATTCCCTATTCCTCTTGAAACAATCTCTTTTATTATTTTAAATTTATCGATTACAAATATATGTCCAAATCAAATTATCATAACCTTTTAAAATAATTGGATTCAATATTTCAATTTTACTTCATTCGCTATTTCACGATTGATCTTTCCGAATAACTCAATTTTAAATTTCCTTATCCCAAATCAGAGCATTCTGAATTTTTAATTATGCTATCCCGGAACCCATCACTCCATATTCCAAATCCCACTTATCAATCCGAATGCCGACATCCCGGATATCTTCATATCACATCCTGCCATTCCTACATCATAGATTCCTGCATCCCAGGTTATAGCATTTCATATTCTGATCTTTTGATTTTGAAATCCGAATCCCAACATCCGCCATCTTAGTTTCCAAAATTACCCGTTACAGATTCCGGCATTACGCAATCTGTGATCCTGAAATCTGTTATTGCGAATTTCGAAATTTTAGATACTGTTTTATTACATTCCAACATTTCGACACATAGTATTTTAAATTACAGATCTCGCCATACCAAATTCCACCATCTTATTCCCAGTTCCTTAATTCCGTTTTCACAATTTTGGGAATTCCCCAATATTTCGTATTTTTAATTCTTCCATTTTGAATTTCACTATTCTCAATTATTATTTTAGGCATTCTGGAATCCGGACCCTAAATTCTATGCTCCCGGATGCCGATAAACTTGATTCTTTTACTTCATATCCTGCTATCCCGGTTTCAAAAATTACCCATTACAGATTCCGGCATTACGCAGTCCGACATTCTCTAATCAGTTATGGTGAAATTCAAAATTCTAAATCCTGTTTCTTTACATTCTGAAACATATAATTACCATATTTTAAATTTTAGATACCGCCATCCCAAATCTCATTATTCCAATTTTTCAATTCCAAAATTTCATATTCTCAATTTTTCGAATTCGTCGCCATTCCATATACCGAATACTTCCATCCTAAATTCAGGCTATGGTCACTCCTGTAGAATGTCTTGTCGCAATATATTTTGATCCTGTTTTGAGCTCTCGCCAGGTGGCTCTGAACATTTCCCCCCCCTTTCTCCTGTACCCCTCTTCCTCTGCGGTTTTCGCGGGCAAATGAATGCCGCCATATTTGTTAAGACTTATTGCTGTTGTCGGTTTGACTTTGGAAAAAAATTTGATTAAAATGAGGAAAAAAGTTTCTCAAGACAAAGAAATTGTGTGCAGTAAAAGGGTGTCAATCAACACGTCATGAGAGATCCTATCGATTTCCGAAAAACGAAAGTGTCGGATTAAAATGGGTAGAGGCAAGTGGCAATGTGCGTTTGGCAAACATAACCTATAGAGATATAAACAAGAAGCACTATGTGATATGTCATGTACACTTTAAGAAAAGTGATTTTGTGGTTGGTGCTATAAAAAAATTAAAATTAGGAACGATTCCGTCCTTATTTCTGCCTATGAAAATTGTTGAAATAAATGAAGATAGCAATAAAAGTATCGATGCTGAGTGTCGGGGTAGTGAGCCTGAAAACGATTCAAATTCCATAAATATCTCTCCCCGTATAGAAGAATTTACTCCAGTTTCGTTTAATTCTTTTGTAAAAGGTGCTGAAGGTTCTTGTAGAAGAAGTTCTTTTATGGAAGTTAAAAGTACGAATTTAGTGACACCCGGAACGCCGAAGTCAAGTAGAACCTCTTGTCCGCCTAGAGAGCTATTTTTAAACGAGGATTTAGAAAACATAAAGGGCTGTGAAGAAAATCAAATGAGTAATGTAGCAAATAATGTAATTCAAATAGAAAGCAAGGTGCAAAATGAAGAAATGATGGAAGTGGCTACTGAAAGTAGTCGTGTGCAAAACCCAGAGGTCCAGGAAGCTGATACTGAAAATAAATATGTGCAAAATAAAGAAGTCAAGGAAGCTGCTACTGAAAATAATTGTGTGCAAAATCAAGAAGTCAAGGAAGCTGCTATTGAAAATAAGGGAAGAAAAGATTAAAAAAGTCGGCCTTGTAGACGTTTTGTTTGGAAAAAACGAGAAATGGATTCCAAAACGAAAAAAATGTACGAACACATTCTCGAGGTTAAGAAGGAGCGCGAAAACTACAGGATTAAAAGTAAACGGTATTGTCCTTTTTTAAGTTTTGAACATTTTCAATTTAGAACTAAATATACACAATAATTAAAAGTTTTTAATTGTACTCGAAGATTGAATTTTTTTAAAGATCTGAACTTTCATTTCGACTATTTGTTTTATTTCTATTAAAATTATTTTCATAAATATCTTTTGTTAAAATAATAATTTCGTTCATTTGAACGTTCAGAACTTTAAGTATATACCGTAATATCAGTGTATACTAAATTTTTATCTCTAAATAGCCGATCATTTTTTGTTTTGGTTTAAGGGTATTACATTTCCTATTATAAATGAATTTATGCAACGACATATATGTGGGGGATTATTTCTCAAGTGACACAGGTCCGAAAAGCAAGTTTATTCTATCGGGCTGAAACTTGGACAAAATGTTGTCCTATTGAATAGTAATGAATAAAAAAAAATCTTGACTATAGAAGAAATATTAAGATTGGGGGAGGGGATGAAATTTTTGATTTTTTTAAAAAACTGTTTACTTTGATAACATTTTTGTTCTTATAATTTAAATTGAAAAAATTTTTGTAATACCAGTTTCGATAGATTTTTTCACGCTCTTTCGATTGGTCATATTGTTTTTTACGAGAAAAAATTTTTTGATCCCTAAAAATGGAAAATAAAAATAAAAATGACTTTTTCTTCAAAAAGGACAAATTTTAATTTTTTTTTTATTTTTTTAAATGAAAGCCCTACTTTTTTCCTATAAAAAATCTTTGGAGTAAAATGTTGGATGAGAACTCCTAATCATCGAAAATAAATGTTGAATAGAACCTAACGCCTGTGACGCTCGCTGCCACTAGCACACACTGTGGCCAAAAGCGCTATTTTTGGACAAAAATCAGCCGACAACTCAAAAATGAACCGATTTTAATTTTTTTTTTTTTAAATAATCAAAAATGTTTGTACTATAACGCTTAACTGCTACAAAATCAAGATTTTTTTCATAAACTAAAATAAATGTTAATAACTTTTACAAAGTAAAAAATTGATTTTTGAGAAAGTGATTTCTAGTTACTTTGATGCAAGAAACTATATAAACTTATATATTTTACATACAAATTTTGTCTAAAATATTTTTAAATGGTTCCAGTTATAACACAACAATTTTTAATTTGTTTAAACAACCTTAGTTAACAAATAAATAACTTCCAAACTTTTCCTAGCTTAGACTTCGTTTCTTTTGCAAAACTAATTAATTACTATTGGCCTAGAGTTCTAATACAGTTGGGGATAATTTCTAACAATTTTTAAATTGTTTAAACAATCTTAGTTAACAAATAAATTACTTTTAAAGTTTTCTTTATTTAGATCTTGTTTTTTTGTGAAATTAATTAATTACTATTGGTCTAATATTCTAATACAGTTCAGGTTGTTTATTAACAATTTTTAAATTGTTTAAACAATCTTAGTTAACAAGGAAATTACTTTGAAAGTTTTCTTTACTTAGATTTCGTTTGTTTTGCAAATGTAACTGATAACTTTTGGCCTTGATTTATCATAGAGTTTAGGATGTTCAGTAATAATTATTATATTGTTTAAACAATATCTTAGTTCACAAATAATTTACTTGGAAAGTTGTCCTCACTTAGATTTCGTTTTTTTTTAAATTTAACTGATAACTATTGGCCTAGATTTATAAAATAGAGTTTACGATGTATACTAATAATTATTATATTGTTCAAACAATATCTTAGTTAACAAATAAATTACTTTAAAAGTTTTCCTTCCTTTGATTTGGATACTTTTGCAAATTTAATTATTAAGTATTGGCCTAGATTTATAATACAGTTTGAAATGTTTTCTAACAATTATTCTATTGTTTAACCAATATCTTAGTTAATTATTAATTATTACTGAATATCTTAAACTCTATGATAAATCATGGCTAAAAGTTATCAGTTAAATTTGCAAAACAAACGAAATCTAAGTAAAGAAAACTTTCAAAGTAATTTACTTGTTAACTAAGATTGTTTAAACAATTTAAAATTTGTTAATAAACAACCTGAACTGTATTAGAATATTAGACCAATAGTAATTAATTAATTTCACAAAAAAACAAGATCTAAATAAAGAAAACTTTAAAAGTAATTTATTTGTTAACTAAGATTGTTTAAACAATTTAAAAATTGTTAGAAATTATCCCCAACTGTATTAGAACTCTAGGCCAATAGTAATTAATTAGTTTTACAAAATAAACGAAGTCTAAGGTAGGAAAAGTTCGGAAGTTATTTATTTGTTAACTAAGGTTATTTAAACAAATTAAAAATTGTTGTGTTATAACTGGAACCATTTAAAAATATTTTAGAAAAAATTTGTATGTAAAATATATAAGTTTATATAGTTTCTTGCATCAAAGTATCTGGAAATCACTTTCTCAAAAATCAATTTTTTACTTTTTAAAAGTTATTAACATTTATTTTAGTTTATCAAAAAAATCTTGATTTTGTAGCAGTTAAGCGTTATAGTAGTACAAACATTTTTGAGTATTTAAAAAAAAATAATTAAAATCGGTTCATTTTTAAGTTGTCGGCTGATTTTTGTCCAAAAATAGTGCTTTTGGCCACAGTGTGTGCTAGTGGCAGCGAGCGTCACAGGCGTTAGGTTCTATTCAACATTTATTTTCGATGATTAGGAGTTCTCATCCAACATTTTACTCCAAAGATTTTTTATAGGAAAAAAGTAGGGCTTTCATTTAAAAAAAAAAAAAAAAAATTAAAAATTGTCCTTTTTGAAGAAAAAGTCATTTTTATTTTTATTTTCCATTTTTAGGGATCAAAAAAATTTTTCTCGTAAAAAACAATATGACCAATCGAAAGAGCGTGAAAAAATCTATCGAAACTGGTATTACAAAAATTTTTTCAATTTAAATTATAAGAACAAAAATTTTATCAAAATAAACAGTTTTTTAAAAAAATCAAAAATTTCATCCCCTCCCCCAATCTTAATATTTCTTCTATAGTCAAGATTTTTTTTTATTCATTACTATTCAATAGGACAACATTTTGTCCAAGTTTCAGCCCGATAGAATAAACTTGCTTTTCGGACCTGTGACACTTGAGAAATAATCCCCCATGTTTTATCTAAATAATCAATTAATTAATCAATAATAATAATAATTATGCTTAATTTTAAAAAGTTTAAACAAAACAAAAAATTTTTTGATGCTTATAACTTGTATTTAATTTTTTTACAAAGCACACATTTAATAAAAACTAATGATTTTTGGTGTTCGATAAGAATTGTACATAAGTATATTAAAATAATTTTATTAATAAATACGCATCAGTGTGAATGATAAAATTGTATATATAGTCTAATCAGGGTGTCCAGTGGTCAGGGAGAAGTAAGGGATATTAAATGTCAGATAACTTTTTAGTAACTGTAAAAAAGTTATATCTTTTATAATAATTTTTAAATTTTAGTCCGATGAATTTTATAATGATAGTAAGTAAATTATTTTATCTTTATTATATTTGATTTACGTTAAACTTAAAGACCTCTTATTTTCTCAGTAAAATAGATTTAACAAATATGGGAGAAAATAAGTCAGAGAAAAATCTGGTTAAAATTATAGAATGTTTTTGGGCTTCGCTGGACACTCTGCAAATTAAACTGTTTGTTATAAAATAAGTTTATTGTATAAATTTAAATCTTAAGAGGTGTTTGAATTAATTTCTATTGTTTGTGACACGATATTTTTGCTACCCGTGATAATAATAATTATTATCATAATTATTATAATCGTCATTACTATTATTGTTTATTCTAATTTCTAGTATAATATAATTTTAAATAAATTTTAAGACAAACAACTTTTTACAACGTGTGAATTTCATAATGCATTTTTAAAACTTTATTATTATTATTATTATTCGTAATTATTTTATTTTTATTTTTACAATTATAAGCACGAGCAATAACTATACGTTCTGTTAGGAATATAGCATCAATAGAATTATGGAAAAATGCACAAATGATTTCAAGCAATAATCGTAACAAATTTTTTTCAGTGTGTATAACTCACATTATTAAAATAGAAAAAAGTGCGCTGAATTAAATATTTATAAAATGTACGATTTCGAATACAGGTTTGCTAATCGAATTCGAAAACTGCAAGAGAATTTTGGAAAAGGGACGTTTCAATCGCACATAAATAAATTAACTGCTCTCCAAAGGAATTTTATTGAAATTATTTTGCGAAATTCTGATGTGCCGAAGAATGGACGACGTTATACCGAGGACGAGCGACTTTTGTGTTTGTCCATTTATAAAAGGTCCCCATGCACATATCGCTATTTATGCACATTTTTACCGCTTCCTACACCAAGAAGAGTCAGACAAATCCTCACAAAAATAAAATTGGACTGTGGCGTTACAGAAACAGCTAAGGAAACTTTAAAAGAGGCAGCAAATCGTTGTAGCAATGATAAAGAAAAAACTTGTTTGCTTATGTGGGATGAAGTTGCTTTGAAATTGCATACACATTATTTAAAGAAAAAGCCAAATTTGTCGGAATGGAAGATTGGGGGGACAACCGATCATCTAAATTCGCTGATCACGCTCTAGTATTCATGCTGCGTGGTGTTAATAGTGGGTGGAAAATGCCCTTAACCTATAATTTTTGTTCCGCTCAAACAACATCTGGACAATTGGAGATTTGCATCGAAGAAGTTGTGCGAGCTGTAACCGAGTCAGGGCTTAATATAGTAGTTTCCGTTTGTGATCAAGGCTCATCTAACACGAAAGCTGTGGAGAGTCTGCAAAAAAAGTCTGATGCAGTTAGAGAAGAAAAAGGCCAAGAAAAGAGTAAGTTTTAATTTTATCTCTTGTTTATAATATTTAGTTTATGCTTTATTTAAGCTTTTTAATCATATACTCAATTATGTTTCATAGGTTGGACTATCATTATTGATGATGTGGAGTTTGTGCCATTGTACGATGTACCACACATTTTGAAATGTATCAGGAATAATTTGTTGACGAAAAATATAGAAATTGACTTTCGTGATAAGAAGGAGGATGAGGAGAGAAAAATTGTATCCTGGGATCACATTGTCTCGGCATGTGAGATAGATCTATATGGAAATTTTTTAGAGCGTCATGTTCCCGATCTCACAGAGCAGCACATCTATCCAGAAAAAATTAAGAAGATGAAAGTAAAGTTGATGATGCAAGTTTTTAGTAAGAAGATGTTCCGATTTGTTGATCTTCTTGCTAGAAGTAATGGTTAGTCCATATTTTTATAGTTTTTTACATTTTTTCACTTATATCACCTATTCCGTTGATTTGTTTTATCTATTTTTTTTATCTTTTCACAGGTTTTTTATCTAACCTTCAATTAAATCAGATTAAATTTTAAAAAGCCACAATTATATTTTTTAATATTAAAAATTTAAGTCAATTCAAAATATAGTTCTTTCCCAGTTTAATAAGATATAAATTTCTATTCATAATTTATTATTTTAATTAGTGCCAAAATTACAATTTTCCCAAACCTTAATCCTTTATCCAATTAATTGTTTATAGTTTTAAAAAGACAACATTTCTAACAAATTCTTGACAATCTAAATTTCAGTTTACTCTATTTTGAATCAACCTCCAATTGAATTAATGCAAACTAAATTTTTTATTGGCGAAAATTAAAATAGATTCTTAATACAACTCCTCCAAATTTTAATAAAATTGTGATTTCAATTTATCTAAATTTAAGGGGCATAAAAATTTTAATTTCTTTAAAGTTTAATTTTTTCTCTATTTAATTCTTGCAAAGAATACAATTTACTTTTTAACAAGTTTTAAAATTAGAATCTAAATTTCAGTAGATTTTACTTTTAAGTTCTTTGATCCAAATTGTAATAACCAATTGAATAATGCTGAGTAGTTAAAAAAGTAGTCACATTTAGTTATTATTTGCGATATTTTATTTACATTTTAACTAACTATCTTTAAGGGATGATTCTTTTTAACATTTTTAAATGTAATTAATACCTAAATCGAAAACATATCAATAAAAATATTTGACAACATAACAGATTTTTTCATAGATAAAAAAAGGCCGTGTTAAAAGTATTCTAACACTTTACTTTTTCTTTCTTTAGCAACATTCGAAACAAGCATTGGAGACAGAAAGGTGCAGTCATCTGGGGTCCATGCAGCTTTTTTTATTCACTTAATGAACGGAATTGCCGATGCAACCAACGGAGTTGATAGTGATGATAACCCTCAAAGGATACCCTACTCTGATTCTTCTTACCACGACGAATTCCTTACTCATGCCAGGAGACAGCTTCAAAATGTCAGATTTGTGAATCAAAAAACACTTAAAGAAATTAAATCTCACGTACCTTGCCTTCCAAATTTAATAAACACGCTGCAAGGGTTTCAAATGCTGTGGCAAAAACTTAAAAACATTGGATTTACTCGATTCCAGACTAAATTTATTAATCAAGATCCGTTGGAGAATTTTTTTGGGACCGTCAGAAGCCACAACTTTAGAGCCACTAAACCGACTTGTTTCCAATTTGAGTCTATTTTTAAATCTTTGTTGATTACGAATTTGACTTCTTCTAATTCTCCTGGGACTAATTGCGAAGACGACAAAGGCCAATTTTTATTGAGTGACACTAGATGTCTTCTAAATGGGACACAATATTTACAAAACGAAGAGGATGATGAAGATTATGTTGCAGAACGTAACAAAATAATTTTTACAAAAACTGATGAGAATATAATACCTGAAAAAAGTCACATATCTTCCCACTCAGGTGATTTGATAAAGATTTTAAACCGCAAAGTGCCTTCTTTAAAGTCCTGCGGAAATTGTTCGAAAATATTTCTCAATAACTCAGCGTCTAAAGCAATAAATTCTCCGTTTCGAATTATGCATTTAAAATCAAAATCTATAATAAGCAAAGTTATTTCCAAAAATATGAGTCTAAAAAAAATTGGTTCTAAATGCAAAATCCTGATAAGGAAACACTTTAAATCTAATATTTTTCAATGTGATGAACACAAAAAATCTGTACCTTTTCTTTTTCGAAAATTTTGTGTACAAAAATATTTTGAAGCTGTTGAAACCTACATTAACAGAATTCTCTGTGGCAGAATAAAACCAACACGGAAGAAAATGACTACTGTTGAACGCACTGCCTACGAAGTTTACTCAAAAACATTGAACAAAGTTAACAGACCGGCTGAATTCCAAAATTCTAAACAGAAAAAACCATTGTCGAAAGCAAAAATTGATGTGAAAGCTGCGAAACTTGCTTCGAAAACTTCAAAGCCTTTAGGTCGCAAAATAGCAGAAACAAAAGCTATGCCAATGAACACTAAAAAAGTTTTAAGAACAATTCAAACGAGAAGCAGTTCGACCGTAAATTTTAAAAAACTTTAAGAAAGTGACATTTCTGAGAAAAGAAAAAAAATTATCGTAATTAAAAGAAAATATATCAACACTCTTTCATATGTTTTTAACATTTTTTAAAATTTCTATTTTCTTAAATTTTGATTAATGAAAAATTGTAATTTAAAACAACGTGTTATGATCCCAACAATTTTAAACACTGCATTCAGAAACTTGAGTTTCAAAATATGTATTCTGAAAATTAATAACTAATCAGATAATCGCATGTATAAGGAGCAATTTTTCTAAAGTTAATAAATACATTTTCAAAGAAAATAAATATAAACACAAATTTAACATATTAGGAAGTTTACAAATCTATTTATCACTCTTAAATTTAAAACGAGAATTTCATTAACAAAGAATTTTAATTTTAAAACATCAAGATTTCAACAGGATAACTCTTAATTGCTGTTTATTTATTGTACTTTTTTTTGTAAAAATTACAAAAACCTTTGAATTTCTCAATTGCGATAGACTTTAATTTACAAAAATTGCTACAAGTCTAAAAAATGTTTTTATTTAAATGATTTTTTATACAGAATGTCTACTTTATAATTAATTTCAAGAGTTATAAGCAAAACTTTATTTGATAAATTTTCTAAGCATAAAAAAGTGAATTTATCAATTTTATAAAACTTGCTCCTTATATTACGTTGCATTTAAAGATGTATTTTTCAAAAAACACGTTTAACTTAATTTCTGCAAGTACTTTATTATTAAACATCGTTGAATTCTTTTAAATAATACTTTTAAAAATTTAAATTTTGCTAAATTTGTGAAAAGAAATTGAAAACTTTAAAAATTGTCGACAAAAATAAATAAAAATATTTCCTGCTAAATTAATTACTTTCTCCTTTTAATTATAATTATTAGACAATTTCTAAATTGTTTCAATTTTTTTTAATTTAAAACAATTTAAAACATATGCTCGCTTTGATATCGTTCTTATGGTATTTTGATATTTATGTACAATTATTAATTATAAATGGTTAATAAATTCTATTTCCTTCGAATTCCACTACCTTCAATTTTCTCTCACTAAGTATACTTTTATAGGTTGAAATATTCGTTAAGAAACAAATATTAAAATAGATATACTTAAACGTTAATAAATATTACCGTTCAAGTTTATTTCTGTAATTTAAAATTTGTTTTTCATTTAATTTAAATTAAAAATTTAAATTAAATGAAAAGCAAATACAAAAATACAGAGATAAACTTGGAAGGTAATATTTATTAATATTCAAGTTTATTTAATAGAAAAATTTTAAACTAGCCGCGAAAATCGCGAAGGAAGAGGGGTACAGGAGAAAGGGGGGGAAATGTTCAGAGCCACCTGGCGAGAGCTCAAAACAGGATCAAAATATATTGCGACAAGACATTCTACAGGAGTGACCATAGCCTGCCTAAATTCCACCATTTTCAATTATGATTTTAAACATCCGGCATTCCTTATCCTATGAATTTCATCTTCTCAAATGTCAAAATTACTGATTCTGGCATTTCACATCCCGCTATCCCGGTTTGAAAATTGCATGTTACGAATTCCGGAATTTCGCATCCCGACATCCTTTAGCCCTCCATGACTAATTTCGAAACCTCAGATCCTGTCTTCTTCTACTCTAACACTCCAATATATAATATTTTACATTGATATCCTATCATTTCAAATTCCAACATTCTGATCCTCAAACTCCACAATTACATATTCCAAATTTTCCAGACATCCCGCTATTTAATATTTCGTATCTCTTCATCCTGAACTTCATCATTTTCAATTATGATTTTAGAAATCCGAGATCGCCTATTCTGGATTTCATTTTTCACGATGCGAAATAGCGGATTATTTCATTTTATTTCCCTCTATCCCGGTTTCCAAAATTACCCGTGACAGATTTCGTCATTACGCATTCCGGTATCCTTTATCCTAACACAATTAATTTCGAAATCAAGGGTCCTGTCGTTTTGCATTTCAACTGTTTGATACATAATATTTTAATTTTGAATTTTCATACCCCATATTTCCGAATTCATCCATTCCAATCTTCTAGTTCCACAATCCCATATTCCAAATTTTTCGAATTCTCAGCCATTCCATGTTCTAATTCCATCCATCCTGAATTTCGTCAAATGTAACAAATTATTTATTTAAATAGTTGATGAAAAATGAATTCATATTCAAAATTGAATATTGAGATAACGACCAATATAAAAATTAAATAAACATGAAAACAATCATTGAATGTAATAATATTACAAAATTCTATCATGAGAATAATCAGAGACAATAAATAAGAGCCAGTATCATTTTGACACATGACTTAATTTTAGATTGTTATATTGTACAGAATGGAAATGTTATTTTGTACAGTTTTGAAAAATGAATTTGTTATTTTGTACAATTTTTTTAAAAAGCAATAAAACATTGGGAGTACAATATTTTAGCTTTTTTAAAAAATTGTACAAAATAGCAAATTTATTATTCAAAATTGTACAAAATATCATTTAGCAGTTGTACAAAATAACATTTCCATTCTGTACAATATAACAATCTAAAATTAAGTCATGTGTCAAAATGATACTGGCTCATAAATAAAACAAAATAAATAGATTTTGTTAAAATCGAGAGTATACTTGTCATCGTAGATGAAGATTCGCCATCGATGAAAAACTTTCTGACAATTGGAATTTAATACAAAATTTTCCACAATTCACAGAAGTGAGTCGACCATTCAGGATAATTTTCCAATTGAGATTGGTGTCCTTCATAACGGATCAAGCTTCAAAAACTTCGATGAGGAACACGTAGACCATTTGTCCTCAAGTGAAGATATAATTTTAGAATATAATTAAACGCCGCATTTAATAATCTTCATTTAGTTCTTTAAGTTCGGCATACTTTCTGATTTTAAATTTAGACTTTATACAAATGAATCTCATGATAGATGAAGGTCGATAAAACTATATTTCAGCTTATATGTAAGCGTATGGGGTGGGTTTGATTTTAAAGACATTTCCCTCTCTTGATCGAACTAGCTATGAGGTGCGAATGCTTGAGATATTTTAAATATGGAAATATACAAATTTCCTACACCATCTTCAATTATAATTTTTTATTTCCGGGATCCGACATCCTGAAACCCATTCTCCAAAATTCCGAAATACCGGATTGTTTTATTTCAAATTCTACCTTTCTGGATTCCACCATTTCACATTTCAACTTCCAGTATCTCGAAACTCTACATTCCATTATCCCAAATTACACTATCCCAAATTCCAGATCATGCAATCCTGTATCTTAATAAAACATTTCCCAATAATAGAAATCTGGAATTTGTAGATTCCAGATCCCGTCATCCCGGTACACCTCTACTTTAATTATGAAGTTTTAAAAAAAATCAGTTAGTGTTAAAGTGATTTGTAATTTCATCGTTTACACTTTGTATAATTGCAGTTCATCATTGTAAGTGTTAAAAGAATTAATATTTCAGGAGATTAAATATTTTATGAATTATTATGTCTCAGTTTCTATTATTAAATGCTTTTAAGTGTATAATATAAAAAAAAGTATCTTTGTAGTAACTAACAACTTTATCAAATTTCAGAAACAAAATATTCATAACCAGTAGTAACAGTAGCTTCTTCGACAATTGCCAAATTTAAACTGATCACAGGTAGAAAGAGCGAGAACTAGACTTAATTACGGTAATATCTGGATCCCTTTTTCTTTTTGGTTATACATTTGCAGATGCTGATGAGTCATTGGGAAAAACCAAATACTAGCAAATTTATATAATTCTGTAAAACTAGTTCACTTTCATTGTGTGATTTTACGAAGATTAATTCAATAATGAAATAATATTAATAAAATTAATAAATGTTTAATTATTTCCTTCGTTTTGTTTTACTACCTCAAATCTTCAAAAACCGACTATTCTATTATTCCTATAGATACCAAATAAATATATCTAATTCTTCTGCAAACATAAAAAAGTGTTATAACTAAGGAAACATCCAGAGAGTTAAATCTATTTCATCATCTTCTCAATCTCGTGAAAGACTGTTTTTGCCAGAATTGAATTATGATATCCTTCACATACATTCACAATTATTTTCCATTTTCACACCCAGTTCTTCCCTAAGTGTTAGCTATCTTCGTGAGAGCTGTGATCACTATGAAGAAAATAGTCATGTTATGAAGTAATGTTATTTCCTGGACAGATAAATGGATGTGCGAAAGGGACTGACAATTCAGTGGGGTGATATTCTCATGGAGTTTAGAGAATTGCTTCTACAACCGCAAGAGGATTCGTTTGTGTTATTCGTTGATTGTCGAGTCATGCTTCTGCAAGTCATCCATCCCTCTGGAGGACGATGAGACGACGAAATCTCCAACACCACGGAAGCCTACGCGAATAAGTTTATACACCTAACGTGGTACCAGGAATGACTAGTGCATCCCTCAAAGATCAATATCAGACGTATTACTTAAATCTCAACTTTTTCAATCATTAAAAGGATTTTTATCCCAGATTGCCAGAAATTGATGATAAAATGGAAACGTAGACTTTGTTATAGGGATAATGAATGTTAAACTGATTAAAGGTGGACCGGAGAAATCCATTATTGGAAACCACGGAACACCAAGACCGGGAGTTGTTGCTCGACTTACGACGTCATTACAAGGCAATCTAGGATGAACATGTAGGAGTGACTTCACATTATGTCAAGTTGTGACCACAGTTTGTAGTCCTGCAGTATCTAGAACCCAATGGGTCTTTACTGATTCAGAAATTTCCTCATTGTTGTGTTCCAACCAGTATCAAGGAAATTGGTTTTGTAAAGGGTAAGTTGTGGTATATTACGTCGTTACTTAATTTATAATGTCAATAGGTATCTAGAATTGTATGTAGGTCCTCTATAAATTTTTTTATGGAGGAATAGAAACAAATATTTTTTCATTTTGTTATGGAATGAAAATTACGGACGTTACAAATTTTTTAACTTAATTGTAAGGGTGTAAGGTGATTTTTGAGATAATAAAAATAAAATCCGATTATAAACTTCAATTTCATTTAGTATAAACTAATGTGAAAGGATTTTAATGTACCCTGTACAAGAAAAATTGATTGTAGATAATATTAATTCAATCTAATAATAAAAAAAAGTAAAGGATCGTCTTTAAATCATGTTATCTTTTCAAAGTGCCGGTAGAGGACCGTATTCTGTTCGAGTTTGGATATAAGTTAATCAAAAAGTAAAACAAAACAAATGTATTTGTGAAATGTACATTAACAGTTTATTAAAAGTAATCAATGCTTACAATGCTAATTTGCTGATAGACTACTTAACAATGATCAAAAACAGTATCTTGAATTTTCCCTTTATTGATTTATTACAACAATCTAAGTAGTACTTTTATAGTACCTAATAATTTTTCTCATTTAAATAAAATGTGTGCATATGCGGTGTGTTTAGTTTTGATTGTCTCATCAATAAATCTAAATTCCTTTTGAAGAGATATTGACACTCGTAATTATGTATTTATTACATTTACTGTAACGTTGCGATCATCAGACAAACGAGAAATTTGTAAATTAACATGAATAGAGGTGATGACCAAAAGAGTAGGGATAGATCTATAGAGTGGGGAAATGAAGCTTCTCGGCACCCTACTAATTAAGGACACTCATTTTATATATTGATGTACTTGAGAATCAATCAATGAGATTTGTATAAAAGTGTGACTAGTTAGTGAAGTTATATTAATATATTTTGCAAGAGATCTTCGAGAATTAGAAAACCACGTTTTGAGGTAAGACCAATATATTGTGGTTTGACAAATATGTGTGTAGATATTAAAATTTAAAGCAATAGCTAAATGTGCATCGTTCACATTTTCTAGTGTGATTTTTTATTCCCACTTTTGAAGTTTAAATTAAATTTCAGATCCTCAAATTTAATCTTCATACATATCGAGCGCAAAAGGTGACAAAATCATATTTTGCTGGAGAGGACATCTTCAAGTGCGACCTGGACATCACTTCACGATCACCGTTTGAACGCTGACTACACCATTGAAAGTGAGTGTATTGAAGGTCGTTGTAAATTTTGTAACTGGTTACTCGACGACCATTGAGATTTGTGAGTTAATTTATCATAAGACTCTAGGCGTCATTTTTATGTTATTTTCGTGTGCGGAATGATTTCTGAAAGTGTAAGGTTAGGTTTTTGAATTTAACAGGATCGATCCTTATCGCATTAAAATTTATAACTATTTGATAGCGCTAAACACAGATTTAATGTATGTTGAAATTGAGCGGAGAATAAATTGTATAGAATTTCAAGTCACTCGATTCACTGTTTCGTGTTTTGGATTTTATAGTTGATAAAATAAATTATCTAAAACAATAATTAAACATTATACATTTTAAACTAATAATTTAGCAAAGATTTTAAAGGATAAATTCAAGTTTTCCAATTTATTTTATATTTTCATTTTGATAAATTAGGAAACGTAATAATACGTATATTTTTATGTCACTTTATAATGTTAATTTCAAATTAGAACTTCTTCTATTTCCTTTTATTATTTTCCTTTGTTATGTTATTTAATTCTTACTAACTACTTTCGATTCTATACTTCTTAAACTTTTTTGTATGAATAATTAATACTTTTATATTTATTGAATGACTTTTTATACTTCCAAAATAAACGTTATCAACTTTGTAATACTACGCCTACTGGGCGGTGCTTTGTTTCTCTCAAGGAATAATTATCGGCATGCTACCTAAGGTGTCGGCTGAACGCAAAAATACAAAACACCGACCTCCGTTTCATCTTGAGACTCGGCCGAAAAAGACCACGATTCACCTTTTTTAATCAATTTTATTAACTCATGTTACTTGAGCAATCAGGTCTCTCCGATGAACCTTTCGTGATGAAATTGGTTCAATATGATTTGTTAATGCAGGTGTTGGTGCAATTATCGCTGGTTGATCGAGAACATCTTACCTTGCACTTTAATTTGTAATAAAAAAATGTTTTAATCTTGGAAGTTTAATTGGTATTCTCTGTTTTCTTTATCTTGTTTGCTTCTAATTTGAATAATAAAAAGGAGAAATAGAAGTTTCTTAATGCCTTGGTACATTCGACTCTTTCTACTACTAATAAAGGAATCTTAGATTTATTTTGGTGATACTGATTTAGGTTGATTCGCATTTTTCATTTCATTGGCAATTTAAATTTGGTTCGTTCTCGCAATATAGTTTTACATTTCACTATAATTTTATAACAAAAAAGACAATTTGTATGACCTAAAAAATTATTTGAGTTAACAATTATATTATTGATTTCCTTAACTTCAATATAATCAAAGAATATTTAAAATATTATTATTTGTATAATGTCAAGAATATTGCCTTTTTTTCAAAAACTAATTACAATTTTTTTAAAATAAATTATTCTTGTACGGGAATGCTTGCAAAAATCAGAACTTTTATTATGTATAAACCTTTCCTGGATTATTTATTTTCTTAATTTCACTTTCCGGATTCCTGCTCCTGGATTTCACATCCTCAATTTCACATTCCGAAATTCTACATCTCGCATTAATATTCGGGATTCCACATTTCGGATTTAACATCCCGGATTCAAAATATAGATTTTAAATCCTTGATTCCACATAATCAGAATTTATGATTGTGCCGCGGTATTTTTCACGTCACAAAAGTCGCGTAAATCTCGTATTTATTTCGGAACAATAGTCAAAATACCTGGGAAAGAGCACTATAACGATTTCTCTTATTTGTTTACTAATTAGGTTTATTTGTTATTCTTTGTTTTATGAGCAACTTAATTTATTTTATGGACAAGAAGGGAAAGCAAGGTCAGTATTTTAAATTGAACTTCGCGCCGACCGCCAGAGGGAGCACTTGAATCGACATTGGGTGCGTGGTTTTCAGAGTGCTACAATGGTTCTAAAAGTTTGGATTTTTGGTTCATTTGGCGCCATTTGTGGGCTCTAATCTCAAACACTGGGAGAGATACATTTGTTATGAACTATGGTTGTTTTGGCACATTTCTTCCGAAGTTAAAAATCATTATTCCGGTCCACGGAATGACAATTGTCGGGGCACCTCAACAACTTATTGTTAGTCTCTTTAATGGTTTTTCGATTTGGCTGACGTACGATCACGTGACTGAAGCAGATATTACGTGATTGCTGGAAGAATCAAAGTCAAGAAATACTGACGGTTCTTCTTCACTCTTGTTCCGAATGTCATATAGTAAAATTAAAAGACGCATTGTCATAAAACTTTATTTGTATATTTTAAACAGTTACTTTTTTTTAATTATTAAAGACCGAAATATGGCAAAAGCTCTGACGACTATTGTAGAGGAGGTAAGCCTTTCTTTTTTTCTTACAAAAGAGTGTCCCAAAAATGTGTTAGTTTTCAAAAATATCAATTTTCAGGTTAGAATCCCGGGATTCGCTTAAAGTTCAATTTTTGGTTTAAAAAGTGCTCTTTCTCGGATCTAATTACTAAATTTCTTTCAATTAAAAAATTTTCTTTTAATCCATTAAGATTTTATTTGTGTACTTTTTTTAATATTTGAGTAAAATCACATAACTTTGAAACTTCCGGAACATGTGCTCAGTCTTTCCGGATGAAAAATTTAGTTTGTATTAATCTGTGTAGCGATTATTTCTCATATTCTGATTGCGAAAGGTAGGGCTTTGTTCCCTTTCCTATTCTAACCTTAAGAGGGGAGAGCCTTCAAGGTAAAATATTGTTGACGCGTCAGTCTTCAAATTGTTAAATCATTTATTGTATTCTATTTATTTTATTGTGATCATTTATTTTTACAATGTGACGTTATTATGTATTTTTTTTGTCTGAATTGAATTTTCATTGGATGATGTCCTCGAAGTGTAGACTAGATAGCAACTTTGGATATATGGATAGTTAAAAAAACTGTTGATGAAGAACTATGTCGACTCCATGGTGGGAGTAATTGTTTCATCTAAGCTTCTCTCAACTCATCTATAATCCTAAACCGTGCGATCTTTCGAGGATTTGTCATCAGACCGATGAGTATTTTTATATAAGCTTTTAATTAATGTAAAACGCTAGTCAATTCACATGTGGTTGTAAAATTCTGTAATCATCAAATTTGCATATTATATAAAATATATTTTTAAAGTTAACAATAAAAAGAGAAAATTGTTACATCTGAAATCCATAAAGTTTGTTAAACGCGCTACCTGATTCCCGGAAGTAGTCATTCATGCTCTTGAGTTATTAAAGTGATAAGTAAACATAAAAATAAATTTGTTAAATAAATTAAAATAAAATAAATAATAAAGATTTATAAATTAAACTTTATTTAGCTAGCGCCCTTGATTTTAAAGTCTTAAGTCTCAATATTATAGTGATTTTGAATATTCCGGTTTTATAGTAAACAATTGTTTAATCGTGATCAGAGGTTAACCAATTACTTATTACATGATTCCCTCAAATTTTTTCGCCATAAATAGACAAATGTGTCTTAAGCAAGCCTATAAAAAAATTAGTTCCCAGCCCTAAGCCCTGATAGGGTGTGAAGGAAAACTTAATTTTTATTTTTCTGAAAACTGATTATATAAAATTTGCCGCTTCAGTTTACTTCCTGGGAATATTTAGAATTACATTTGTTTAAGTTCCCTCGTGAGAGAATGTCCACGACGAATGGTATTGCCAGCAAGGAAATCGGAGCATTCTTTATATTTTTCGATTCCCGTCTGTGGAGGAACTTGGGTGTCCTTTGGGGTTTGGAAAGAGGGCGGGCAAGAGAGCTTTTGGAGCAAATCTACCCTACTCGAGGTTCCGGTTTTCCGGCCGACACTTGGCGCAAATTGCCCCAGTAAGTGTAGTGCATTAATCTTTGGTTTGGTTTGCTCTCGGCCACCGCGTGTGTTGTGGCCGCATTTCTCGTCGTCGACACGCCGCATCCCAACCTTCTCGCCTTTTCGTGCATGCTCCGTTTGTTTTCTTCTCTTACTCTAACCTTCAAATTTCTATCTCTCTCTTTTTCTCTCCTCTGCTGTACCCCTTCATTACATTACGTTACTTGCTTCACTTTCGAGTACAAACCGTGACCACTGGCCCGTCTCCCTTTTCATTTTAGAAGGTGCCTCACCTAAATTCGAAACTCACCCCTTTCACCCTTCTTCTAAAGATAATGCGAATACCATGTAGTCCCCAGGAATTCTAGATCTCGGGCACTTTCCCTTCTTCCTCTGATTAAATAAATTAACTGCCATTATTTCTAGGAGACGTTTATCTCGAATTTTAATCCGACACTTGAGCTAAGACGAGATTTCTGTCATTTGATGAAGTGGATTATTATCCTTTTGCTTTCTCATACAGGAAGTTTTGTGATCGTTAAGATTTTCGATTTTCCAAAGAAATTCTAAATCGACATATTTTCACCTAAGAAACCTAAATTTTAATTTTTAAACAAAATTCTTAATGTGTGTGTATGTGTACTAGGGTGGTCTAAAAACAAAAAAGTTGAAAATATTATGCTCTCACCCCCCAGGATTGTTCTATATCGAAAAAAAATTACCCATATTTTTTTGTTTTTATTTTTTTTTTAATATTTAGAGGTCGCTCAAAGTGCTCAAAGTTTCCCATGCAAAATGCATGAAAAAAAAACTTTTCCGTAGAATTCATATAAAATCCATGAAAATTAATATTTCTTGATCGGATAATGCTGCTTCTCTTCAGGAGAGTTAAAAAAACAAGATCCAATAATTTATTAAACAATTTTTTATTATTAACTACTTTTTAAAGGTCCCTAAAAAACCCCATAATTTAAATTGTTTTCATTTTATGGGGTTTTTTAAGGACCTTTAAAAAATAGTTAATAATAAAAAATTGTTTAATAAATTATTGGATCTTGTTTTTTGAACTCTCCTGAAGAGAAGCACCATTATCCGATCAAGAAATATTAATTTTCATGGATTTTATATGAATTCTACGAAAAAGTTTTTTTTTCCATCCATTTTGCTCTGGAAACTTTGAGCGCTTTGAGCGACCTCTAAATATTAAAAAAAACAAAAACAAAAAAATAGGGGTAATTTTTTTTTCGATATAGAACAATCCTAGGCGGTGAGAGTAAAACATTTTCAACTTTTTGTTTTTCCCATGTATTTTTGGACCACCCTAATGTGTACACTACCGGTCACAATTCAGTAATTTTTCAATTTTTGAAAATTTCTGACTTTAAATTCAACTTTTTTCCTAAGCCAGAAAAGTTGAAGGGAAAAATTGAAACTTCAGAAAAATTATTCGAATCACTAGAAAATAAAATGCGCGCAAGCGCGCGATTAGTTTTTCATGCATTTTAAAAATTATAAAATACAATAAAATACTTGATAATCTTAAAAGTAAATTTAAACAAAATTGAATAATGAAAAATTAGAGAAAATAATTAAAACTTGAAGAAACATGGTTAAAAATTGAGATAAATAAATTAAAATTAAAAAAAATAATTAAAATTTGAGAAAATAATTAAACAAATTACATAAAATATTTTAAATAAAGGAAAGTTAAACAAAATTTGAGAAAAATACTTAAAACTTTCAGAAGTTCATTGCATTAAAAGAAAATAATTAAAAATTAGAGAAAACAAATGAAAAAAGATAAAAATAATTTAAAATTGAACAGAACAAGTTTTAATTAAAGAGAAATAAGTAAAAACTTTTTGGCAATTATGAAACAGAACGAGAAAAAGAACGAAAGTAATTGAAAATTGAAGAAAGTAATAAAAAAAATAATATAAATAATGAAATAATTGAAAAGTCAGATAAATAGTTAACAATTTTTGAAATTATGAAACAAATGTAAAGAATTGAAAATTGAAGGAAATAAATTTTGGAAAATAATTGAAAAATGTTTTTAAATTTTAAAACTTGACGAAAATAATTAAAATATGATACAAACAATGATAAGTTGTAAAAAATAAATGACATTTAAGTGTAATAATTAAAAAAACTACAGAATTTTTTTAAATAAAGAAAAAATAATTGAAATTTGAAAAAATACATGAAGATCTTAGAAATCAGTTAAAAAAAAGAAAATAACTAAAAATTGGATAAAAGAATTAAAGAAATAAGCTAAAAGTAATTGAAATTTACGATAATTAATAAACAAATTTTGAAATTATGAAAACAAATAAAAATAATTAAAAATTGAAGAAAACAATTGAAATTTGAGAAAATTACTTGAAAAAATTTTAGAAATTAATTTTATAAAATGAGAAAAACTAAAAATTGAAGAAAAGTTTGGAAGAAAGCTAAAAATAATTAAAATTTACGATTATTAATAAAAAGTTTTGGAAATTATGAAAAAAAATAAAAATAATTAAAAATTGAAGAAAATAATAGAAATTTGAGAAAATTACTTGAAAAAATTTTAGAAATTAATTTTATAAAATGAGAAAAACTAAAAATTGAAGAAAAGTTTGGAAGAAAGCTAAAAATAATTGTTTACGATATTTAATAAAAAAAATTTGAAATTCTGATAACAAATGAAAATAATTAGAAATTGAAGAATATATTTGCATTTTCAGAAAAATACTTAAAAATTTTAGAAAATAATTTTAGAAAATGAGAATAATAATTAACAATCGAGAAAAATAATTGAAAAATGATAAAATTAATTCAAAATTGAAAAAAATAATTAAAATATGCTGAAAATAATTTAAATATGAAAAATTGAAAACATTCAATAAAAGTTGGGAGAAATAGAAAAAAATAAAATTGGAAAAATCATAGAGTATATGTTTAATAAAAATAATAATTACAAAATGACTTAAAAATTTTAATTAAAGAGAACCATTAAAAAATCGCAGAAATAGCGAAAATTGATGAAAATAATTGCAATATCGGATAAATAATTAAAATTTTTATAAGTAATGACAAAATAATGAATATAATTATAAATCGATGAAAATAAAAAAAAATGCAGAATTTATTTTTAAGCAGAAGAAAATAATTTAAAAATCTTTATATAATGGAAAATTGATGACATTAATATAAATTTGAGATAATAACTGAAAATTTAGGAAATTAATTGCATGTGTATATATTTTAAGGTATTAGTCGCGTAAAATGATTTTCGTCAGATTTTGTTAAAACTTTGTATCTGTATTCATGAGGTATTTATCTATGAAATGAGATCTATCCTATTAATTTTGACCACTTCTGAGCTTCAAAATATTAATTCAAAGTTTATACCTTTTACATGCAATAGCACAAAATGCATGTAAAAAATGTCTCTTATATTCAATTATAAAAAAACAAGTCGTCAGTTTTTCAAATAAAACTACTAAATTACACATTGAGATAAAATAAGTCCTTTAAAAAAAAATTAATTTTATTGACCACGCCGTATAAAAAATACAATAATTTAAAAATCCATAATTTTTCATTTTCACGTGGTTTCATTGAAAAATGTCGAAAACGTGTGAGCAATACATCACGATAACTTATAGTACTTGACTCAAAATCGTGAAAATTACATATATTATATTAGAAGAGGTCACAAGGAAGCAAGTGAGTTGATATAAAAGTTTATTTTTTGTTCTTTTTATTTTGCGGGAGTTTTGCGGGAGCATTTACGCGACTAATACCTTAAACTTCTACAAAAACCATAATAAATTTTTAAAACATTTTTCGAAACTTGTTTTTTACACGAATGACAATTAAAAACCAGCAAAACAAAATAAAATAACAGGGACTAACTTCACTTCAGTTTTTAAAACGTGGACAGAAAAAGATGAATAAATACTAATACTAACTAACTTCACTTTAGACTTTAAAACGTGGACAGAAAAAGATGAATAAATATAAATACATAGTAACTAACTTTAGGAGTTTACGGAGATGATTATTATTTAATAATTGCTAAGTAATTTTAAACTTTAATATAGTTTGTAGTAAATTTTATATAATTTTTTTAAAGTATGAAATTATCAATCTGAAAATTTCTCCTTCTGATCCTTTTTCCCTAAATTTTAAAACACTTTTATAAAATTTGTAATGAATTTCCTTTTCAGGTAGCTTTATGAGTTTTTTGACAGCGCGTGAACTGGACAATGTGAGAGCTCCATGTTTTAGTCCATAACTCGACTACTAGTTGACATTTTTTAAGTTTATAAAGCTCAAATTAAAGGGAAAAAGAAAATAATTATGCTTACGAAGCTTCAATTTTTTCCTTCAACTTTTCTGGCGTAGGGAAAGAGTTGAATTTAATGTCAGAAATCTTCAAAAATTGACAAATTACTTAATATTTCTCTCGTAATAATTAAAAAAAACTATTTAAGCTATTGCTTTTAGATATCGATCTTCTTTTTAGATATTTTATGAGCTTTCCGAATCTGTTTTAAAAATTTTTCTAGCATTATTTTTCGAGGATTTATCACAGTTCAAAGGCAGTCGTGTTAGTCGCGCTCCGCGAAATGTTCACTCAATTGTGACCGGTAGTGTATGGATGTGTGTTGTGTGTGGTAACTTTTTTGTCGATTGGATATCTCGAGAATGCCTTGACGGATTTAAATAAAATTTAAATAGCTAATTAAGCTCATAAAGATCTAAATTTGAACACAGGGATTTTTGAAAATACTTAACCAAATTTTTGTAAGGGGCCATCCATAAATTACGTAAGACTTTTAGGGGGGAGAGGGGGTCCAGGAAATCTTACGACCAATAGAAAAAATGGCGCTAATGTATGTAAAAAATCTTACGTGGGGGAGGGGGGGTGGGTTCAAATTACCGAAAAAACGTCTTACGTAATTTATGGATGGCCCCTAAGCACTATTTTTTATAACAAAAATTTATAAAATTTTAAAAACTAAAGAATATAATTAAAATTTAAAAAAATTAATGAAAATTTTGAAGATTACTTGAAAAATAATGTAAGCAATTAAGAATTGGTGAAAATAATTAGAAAATCATAGAAATGTTTACAATTGAAGAAAATATTTTAAATTAATTATTTATATTTCAGTAATATACTTGAAAATCTTAGAAAATTAATTAAAAAAAATGAGGATAATTAAAATTAGGGAAAATAATTGCAAAATGATATCTGTAATTAAAAATTCAAGGAAACATTTAAAATCCGACAGAATTAATTCAAATTGAAGAAAATAATTAAAATTGGAAAAAATTGCCAATTCAGGGAATTAAATGAAAAATAATAAAAAAAATTAAAAACTGAAGAAAAAAATTGCAGAATTATAAAAAAGTAATGAGAAATTGAAAAACTAGGGCTAGTGCTAGTTCCACTCTCGCTAAAACTGAAGAATTTCTTAGCTCATATAGTTTAAAAGTTAGAGGAAGAATATAGAATATTTATGGAAATTAAAAAAAAATAATTGAGAAAATTTCAGCATTTATTTGACGTAATGAAAATTATTGAAAATAGTTAAAAATTGTAGTAAATAATTGTTATCATAGTAGAAAAGAATTATTAAAAAATAAATAATTTTTTTTTCATTTCCTATTTAGTATGCTTGAATCGTGGATCAATTAAAATTTTAATTAATGCAAGTTTAAATTAACTGAAGTAAGAAATTAAAAACTTTATAAATTTAGAATTCGATAAATTTTTTAATAAGTGGGTGAAAAATGTATTAAAGTTTAAAACAAAAAATATCTAGTGATAAACTTTAGGTTTGGACAGAATGAATGAATGAATAGAGGAGAAGAAGACTTACAGAAGACTTGAAGATTATTAATAATTGGGAAACTTTTTTAATTAAATATAAAATTATGTTATTTTTGAAAGTAGTTGATGGGAGAAATTATTTCTTGACATGTTATAAATAATCAAACTAGAAATTGGGAAATAGGTTTTTAAAAATTCGTTCTTCTGGGTGAATGTATCTGAAAAGATAAACGTGCCTTGGAGATTCACATATGCTTTGCGCAGCATTTTTCCAGAATGATCCAATTTTTCCTCAAATTTCTTGTGGTCAAGTTAAACATCTACATGAGACTCTTGTAGTACTCTTAAGCACGTGTGCACCTCTTAAGCTGCAATTAATTTCAATTATAAAAATATCATTGTCCTTTATAACGCTGGCAGGTGTTTCGTGGTCAGGGGTTAGTTTTTGTCGCTGGATCGTTGTGCTTACGACTTCAGAGCATGCACAGTCCCCAGAAGCTTAAAAACTTTCTAGGGAGATTTCGTCCGTGAGCTTAGAGGGCTTAGCGAACAAGTCCTGTGAATATTAATTGTTTAGAATGAAATCTTTACGAAAATTTATTTCTGATACTTTTTACATCAGGAAACCGGCCTAGATAAGATAAAAAGTTAAAAGTACAATATTAAAAATAGATAATAATAATATGGTATTAAATAAATAATATTATTTAGTCTTAATAATAATTAAATGTATACATTTTTGTTTTGATTAATGTTTTCTAAAAACTGAAATTTCATCAACTTGTGCTGTCTTTTGTTTCTATTATCTCATATTTTGAAAAAATATTTTAATATTAAAAAATCAAACGGAATTGACATTTATCAATTACACTGTTTCCTTCAATTAATTCTACCGTATTTTAAAAGTAATTTTTACCGTATTCATGATTGAGTAATTCTGGTTGGTGAATGTTGCATTCAAGAAATTCAAGTAATTACAGGTAAGAGTGTGCATTTATCTTTCTTGAGACTCTCATTATTTATATAATTTGTGCTGTAAAATTCAAATTATTGCCTCTGTCGATGCGGAACATATAATATAAATATCTAGGAAATTATCATTTATATACAAACTTACGCAGTTTTGAAAATATTTTATATAAGAACCTGATGCAATTTTCACGTATTTTTTAAAAATATATTTTTACTCAAATGAAGATATTCAAAGAAACTACACGTCTGCATCTGTATCTGTAAATGAAAATAACATTTTCAAAGAAAATAATTTGATGATGAAATAAGAAGTTTATTTATGAATGAAGAAATCTATTTTATCTTATAGTAAATACAAATTACTACATAAATTTATGTAATTAATTCGTTGATTAAATTGCAGACAAGTTTGTATTAAAAAACATGTAGTGATTTGATTAATCTTGATTTTTCATTATTTATAATAAAATATTAATTAAAACAATTTTATTTTCACTTTTTGTAACTTATTTCTTTTTCCCTAAATCGAAAAGAACTTTATTAATTAAAAATCGAAAACATAATTCAAAGTTTAAAAAAAAAAAAACAATAAGGTAACTAATTCTTAACATAATTAATCAATTTAAAACAAATTGATAAATTGCAATAGATTTAAATTAAAATTTAATAAATTAATAGGTTACCTTCGGCGTTGTTAATTAAAGGTGGAAGGAAGAATTAAAATTAATTAAATTTAATTTACGAATTTTAATTTTAATTACATAATTCACATTAATAAATTCAAAATTAGTAAATTATCTAATATCTCAATGTACAAGAATATATTTAACATTAAAAAAAAAGATCTTTCGTTACAATATCCCAACTCTCTAAATCTAAATTAGCGAAGATTCCACTGATTCAGATTTAGAGAAAAGGTTGATTAAATGTTAAAATAAATTAATAACGGAAGGGTCAAAACATCAGAAAAGAAATTAGAATTCAATTTATAAATCAAAGGAAAACGGTCAAAATAAAATTTAAAATTTTGAAAATTAAACCATAAAGATAGGAAAATTCAATAAAGGAAATCAACTTGAAAAAAAATTTTGCAAAACTGTAAAATTTCAAAATGTCTTCCTTGACAACGCAGTCGAAATCAACAAACTAAAATAAAAGTGTCCTTTAAGGTATTAGTCGCGTAAATGCTCCCGCAAAACTCCCGCAAAATAAAAAGTACAAAAAATTAACTTTTATATCAACTCACTTGCTTCCTTGTGACCTCTTCTAATGTAATATATGTAATTTTAACGATTTTGAGTCAGGTACTATAAGTTATCGTGATGTATTGCTCACACGTTTTCGACATTTTTCAATGAAACCATGTGAAAATGAAAAATTATGAATTTTTAAAATATTGTATTTTTTATACGGCGTGGTCAATAAAATTAATTTTTTTTTAAAGGATTTATTTTATCTCAATGTGTAACTTAGTAGTTTTATTTGAAAAACTGACGACTTGTTTTTTTATAATTGAATATAAGAGACATTTTTTACATGCATTTTGTGCTATTGCATGTAAAAGGTATAAACTTTGATTTCATATTTTGAAGCTCAGAAGTGGTCAAAATTAATAGGATAGATCTCATTTCATAGATAAATACCTCATGAATACAGATACAAAGTTTTAAAAAAATCTGACGAAAATCATTTTACGCGACTAATACCTTAATGACTTTTTAACAAAAACATTTCTCATCAGAAAGAAAGATAATTATCCAAAAGATGGGTAAAATCAATCAGAATTAATAACTTTTACAATACTGTTACAATAAATTTTTAATTATAAAATTTAAAAAAAAAACTAGAATTCTTTATTCTTCGGAGGTCAACAACGAAAGATGATTCACGGATTTCTTTTTTTAAAACTTTAACTCAGATTTCGCGCTTTTCAATTTAAAAATAAAGAATACAAAATTAACTAAAAAGTTGAAAAAAAATTCAAAACTGAAAAAAATAGTGGGTAATATTAAATAAATTCATTAGAAAATGACAAAACTATAATTAAAAGTTAATGAAACTAAGTAGTATTGATAAACATTAGGAATTTAAAGAATATAATATTATAAATTGTAAACAATAATTGAAAGTTTATGATAATAAGTAAAAAAAATATTAAAAAATTTAAAGATTAAAGATGATTGAAAATTTCTTGAAAATAAATTTTAAAATTGAAGAATGCTTCTGTATTGGACCCACCATTATGAAATTTAAAATATTATAATTGGATTCGTAATAAGCGAACCCGAAATCTCCTATATACTATTTTTCATAAATTTTTGCAAAAAATGCGTATTTTCGTCCGCCATATTGGATCCGCCATTTTGAATTTAAAAAAAATTTTAAGAAATTCGTAATCATACTTGTTTTTACAATGTACGCCATTTTTTCGCCGCCATATTCAATTTGATGAAGGAACTAAAACATATTTTTAATCTTTTAACAGTGTGTGCTATTTTGTGCCACTTAATTAAACATTGAACAAATGTTTTCGACAAGAAATAATGATTAAAAAACAAAAAGTTGTCGATTTTTCGGTACATTTTTGCAAAGAAGCCGTCATGTTGGTTTTGATTATGGATAAAAATTAAATCTGAGCCCGAAATCTTGTAGAGAGACCCTATAATTTTATATTAAGAAAGAGACAAATGCATTAGTTGGCTTAAAGATTGAGAGAGATAGTCAGCTATTTCTTCAGACACTTGGTGAGGAGAAAGAGACAAATGCATTAGGTTGCTTAAAGATTGAGAAAGACAAAGTAGTGACTGTTAGTGCAAGAGAGAGAGAGAGAGAGAGAGAGAGAGAGAAAAGTGATAGCTGTTATTGTGTGAGAGGCAAAATGTACTACGTAGCTTAAGATTTTTTTTCAGTTTTTCCAGATGGTTTAATTTTTTTTAATTGAGTAATCTGTTTCTGGTAAGTTTATTTGTTATTCTTGGTTAAATTGTATGTTTTTTAAATTTCATTTTTCAAAGAATTTAGTCATTTGTTTTTCAGTTTAATTGCTTAATTGTTTCTTCTAAATCTTTTTTAGAACAGAAATAATGAAATGAGATGTGGGAAATCATATAGAAATATGAAATAATAAAATAAATTTATAATAATAAAATTAATAATTTAGTGAAAAATGACATAAAATTATGGGAAAAATTTCTTTCAGTATGTCCTACAATTTTAGAACATTAATTTGTATTATTTTCTTGTTCTGTGTCAATAAATAAAAAAAGAATGTTGCCAAAAATGCAGTGAAAGTGTTTGCGAAATCCAAAGGATCGTCTACGACACAAATTACCTCTTTAACGGAGGTTAGCTGCTATATACCCTGCGAGTCAAAGATCTAGTTCAGGGTGGAGAGATGGAGTGGTCCCTGGAGAGGAAACGCTCGAGAACAAAGAAAGAATGTCCAGTCTTAGGACTCGGGGAGTCCAGTGTCGTCCAGTACGAAATTTTCTCTGACAAATAGGTGTACGTAACCAGATAAAAGCTTTCTGACAAAAATCTGCTGTAGCTGCAAATCAAGAAATGTCCCTTTCACAAGTAATAATATTATCCATGGTAAATTTTTATATAATCTGTTTAAAATATTAATTGCATTATTAAAACACTCATTCTAATAGAAATCAGTTACTCCACTCATACAATTGCACACATCTTTTGTATTAAAAATTTTATTTATTTACTTATTTAATGCCTTCAGTAATTTTTATATCAAAATAGAACTCTGTAATTACAAAATACTTTGAAAATTAATTACAATCATAAACTGGATTTATTAATTATGTATGAAGCTGTGCACCCTTTCAATTTTCCAGTTTTTACTTATGGTTGTGAAATTCAAATGCAAATTATCATTACTCTAAACTCTAAAGTTTACGGTGTGACGATCGAATGCTGATTTACCTTTTACCACTCGAGGTCGAATTTAGAATAAATCCAGGGAGAAACTAAATCCCTATTTTACTTAAATGTTCAACGCTGCTTGGGGAAAGTCGGTCGTGTACTAAATTTAAAGGTAAAACCTCTGCCTTTGTAGTCGAATCTTCACGCTGAAAGAGAACGTTGCCCTATACCACCTAGAACCATTTAGTGGATTTAAATGGAGCTCAAGTGCGGTTAACTCGATCGCTGCTTTTCAAAGTCTTCAGAAAAGAAAAGTCCTTTAGCTAGGTTTTTATTGATTTGCATAGAAATGTATCTTCAATCCACCCTTATAAAAATATAGTCATCTTAACTTTTCAGGAGAACAATTTTTTAAAATTTTTTAATAAAATAATTCAAAGTTATTCGTTTTATATTTTCTATATAGAACTACTATATTCCCTTTTATTTATAATTAATAAAAAAATCTTGTCTTGTAATTTCGAATGCTTGATTACAGAACTCGGATTCAAAATCCCGGTTTCCACTTTCAGGATTTCATATCTCGGATTCCCCATCCAGCATTACACATTAGGAATAAGGAATTTTGAATTCCACATAGACAATTTACATTGCAGATTCTACACCTTAGATTCCACATTCTCAATTACACATCCCGGATTATAATATTGCGATTTTAATATCCTGAATATTACATTTTACATTCCAATTTACACATTCCGGATTCCAAACTCCACATTCCGGCTTCCGACATTACGTTTATGGCTTTATGATCAATCTGATCTTTACTTAATTTTATCAAGTTATCTAACGTAGCATATATCAGGCTTTGTGGCACTGATACGATAAGTGGTGGGAAAAGAAAAATTCCAGTAGATCTTACACTGATCATTTTCCACAACGGACTCTTTGTTATTATTATTATCATCAATATTATTATTATACAGATTAATTTGAAATTGCACAATATCAGTACCTATAACAGACGCCAACAAACTACTCAATTTAGTTACTAATTAAGATTTATTTTTCAGCAAAAATGTTGTAATGAATAATTTGAAATATTTTAGGTAACTCTTATGGTTCATTTTAAGTTTTGAAGAATGAAGGGACAATGGACATATACATCAGAAAGTGTAAGAATGTGGTTGAGTAAAAAAAAAAAATTTCAAGTAGAGAAAGTAAGGCAGGTGTGACGAAAGAAGAGAGAGAAGACAGGTAGCGAGAAAACGTTTTCGTGGCTGATGGAACATTGATCAACGACTTGCCGCCTCTCGTGCTTTTCTCTGCGAAATAAAGAAAAAGAGCCACCATTGTCCGACGCCTAATAGTCTGTTAATTTGCACACAATATACGATATTTAGAGGCGCGAGTTTGCTAAGCGACTACCGGTCTACGGGGATTGGCTAAATCAATTCATAAAAGAATCATAATTAGCGGTCTTTTGTGCGTCAGTCGCTCATCTGTGCTGAAGCAAACCTGGAGAAATTGTTGCGGGAAGATGCGGCATTTTATTACCGTGAACGATGAAACTTGGACTTCCGCTTTTACTCTCTCTTATAAAGCCGTGTTAAATGATCGGCTTGAGTTTCCTGACAATTTTTATTCTCAATAATTGGTTTCATTTTTTACTTTGCACTGCAACTTTTCTATATTCTTCTGTACTTATTGTTGGAACTGATAGGTTTTCAATGGATAAAACACAATTATAAGATAAAAGAAAGGGATTGTAACATAAATTAAGTCTTGATTGAACAAACATTAGGAGATCTGAATTTATATTGTAGGTTTAGACAAAAAACTTTACTTTATGCGAACCGAAATTGGTACTCAGGTAGTTCTAGTACCTATTTTCCCTTTCCACTACATTTTACTTAACCATGGTGTGACGCTGTAAAATTTTATCAATTTAACAAGTCACATTTTTTATTTTTTTATTAATTAAAACTTGTTTAAATTTGAATTAATAATATTTTTCGGAGGTTGCAGCGATATTCCGTGATTGGGTAATTTTAAGATCCTAGAACTAATTATTAATCTTATTGTATTTCTATTTATGTAAATTCTTGTTCCGGTTTCCTGAGTCTTCGTGGATGGTTATTTTACATTTCAAGAAATGATTGGGACACCTTTCATGGATTGAAGAGTGAAAATGTTTATTTGGACTTTAAAGAATTTTGAAATTTTGAATTTTGCCGCTTAATTCATCTCAGTTTATTAAGCAAGTTCAAAGGTCTCCAAATTCCTGGCCCAAGAATATTGTTTTGTTGAATGTTAAAAATGTAATTTGGATCAGATTGCTGCGTTCCAACCTTTCTGTATGCCAAATAGTTGTTTTTTTAATATTCTTGGAAGAATTTGACTAGCCTTTCGTATTTTTATGATTTTTGGATTTAGTCTATTTAATACTTTGTGGTGGAGTTTTGACTATTATTCAGTATAAGAAGACAATGGAGAAGTGTCTAGAGGATTTGTAATTATTTTTTACCATCTGGAATTAAAGTAAATTAAAAATTTACATTTGGAGATTTAAAATTTAAACTTTCCATCTGCAGTTTGTGCTATTGGGATATTTAAACTTTCAACCTGAATTTTGCATTATTAAAATAAAACAGCAACGTCGTGCCCCTGAACTAAGTTTGTTGATATTTAAAACATATGAAAAGCGCGGAAACCATGGAAATCAAAATAACAAGAAATCAAGATCCTTCACTTTTCGTCGGCAACCTCAGAAGTGAAAACACTTATTGGACATTTAGTTTATTTAAATTCAATTAAATTTAATTTAATTTATTGTGTTGTGCCTTTTCTTATTTTTGGATTATCTATTAGATTATCTATTTAGCTGTATTACGAGATATTATTAATTTGGTAAGCGAATTAATATTGTAAAAATTCAATGTCAACAAAAATTAATAATTTTGATTTTCTGGTCTGTTGTCAAGGAAGACATTTTATAACCGTCTTTCTTAGTAAAATTTGATTTTCATAATTTTCTTTATTGAGATTTTATTGTCAATACTCAATTTAATTTATTTTAGATTTCAATTTATTCTTTAATATTTGACACGTATAATTTATTTTGACCCATTTCCCGATTGAATTTTAAAATGTATCTTATTTTGACCCCTTTTTCCGAATAAATTAAGTAAATGTGATTTCGTTTTGACTCTTTCCCAATTAAGTTATTAAATTATAATTAAATTTTGGTCTTTCTCTAAACAAATTATTTTTGAAAATTAAACTTTAATTCTGTCCCTTACCCGATTCATGTTAATTTAATTTCTAGACCAAAAACGGAATATTGTGACGAAAAGTCATACTTATTTCTATTAAACTCTAATTCTTCCCCTAAACTTTTGAATTTTATTGTAATTAATAATGCAATATGAAGCGTTATTAAAATTGTTTTATAATAATAAGAAATGTTGTTTAATTAAAAATTATATTTAGAATTGTGAATTATTACCTTGTAAAATCTCTTTGACAAATCTTAGTGTTTTTATTAAATTAAAATGTATTTCAAAAATCTGGATTCTTTTATTCTAAATTAAAATAATTTTACTCTAAATTTTACGAACCGCCCTCTCTACCTGTTCGTTTGAATAGCCAGGTAAAAACTACGTTGCCTAATTAATTTTTTCTATTATTTTTTAATAATTAATGTTAATTTAGTTAATTTATAGTTAACGGCGCCCAACAAATATTTAAAATAAAGTTTATTTAAGGCAACGTCAGAGTAACCTTAATTTAGAAATTAAATATAATTATTATATTACTTATTTAATTATCTTGTTTAAATAGGGTAACAATAGATTCTAATTCTCAAAGTTCTCATTATGGTTAAAACTCTAACGCTTCCTTTCAACGATGATTCTGTTAAACGCAATAAAAAAACTAAATTTGAAAAATACGTACTTAAAATTTAATAAAATTAAATCTACATACCTTGGGTTTTTTACAAAAAATTTTGATCAATGTAGGGTCAATTTTGTATTCTAAATTTGGCCGATTGCATGATTCTGAATCTGGTCCTTCCCTAATTTTATAATGGAATTTAAGAACTTATTAACAATTGGGATGGTTGAAATGTTGAATGTTTTAAGAATTTTTGACAACTATAAAAAATATAAAGAATTAAATGAAATACAAAATTTAGGAATTTGTTTAAAATATTTGCTCGGGCATTCTTTAATTCTTTATTTGCTTTCAAATATTTAATTTTTTGAAGCCGAATTTAAATATGTGTTTTAATGAAATCTGATAGGTAATCATTGTTTATAAAAATCTATTTTATTATCTTTAAATTGTTAAATTAGAAAGACCGCGTTAACAGTATTTCTACGAACGAAGGTAATAGTTAACCCAAAATTGGTACTCAGGTAGTACTTGTACCTGATTTCCCTTTCTACTATATTTTACTTAACCATGGATTCTAATCCTAAAAGTTCTTATTATCATTAAAAAAAAATTGTAAGAATGGTTTTGAAATTTCATTAGTTAAACAATGTTTATCAAGGAACACTTCTAATTCTTGGAGTGTTTAAAAATTCACGAAACAAGTTTCTCAAACCTTGAGGTGATAACTCTGGGCTTTTCTCTTCCTTTTCTTCTGCCCTAGAAAACCGGGCGTCGCCTTCCGGCACACCTAGTCGTATCTTTTCCCAAGTGCTTCCCAAACCTACTCTCATTATCCAAAGGAAATTAAATATGTCGTCTGATTCTTCAACGTAATAGAAATTTAGAGTATGCTCCTGTTGTATTCAAAACGTACTATTGCTCACTGTTTAAAACTCTAGAAAGTAGAATCTTTCGTGCAAGCATATGCAAATTGTTTACTCGTTCCTAAACAACTGCATTCTAAAAAATATACTATAGGGGAGACCGAGGAGGAAAGTAACAAAAATCAGTTTTTTGATGCTAGCATTAAAACTATTTGTCGGATAAGTTCTGTAAACATATTAATCGAAAGCTTGGACTTTCACCTATTGAATAAAATTGGAATTAAACATTAATAATAATTTGATAGTTCACAACAGGACTTTTTAATCAGCTCTTTATTTGTTACTGTTATATTTAAAATATCTATGGCTCAGTCCAGCTGAACCGTGTCAACAAAATTCCATTGATTTTCTGAAATGTTAAAACTTTCATGAAAATCTGTAGTTCACAACATAACAAAAAAACACTTTTAACCGTTTTTTTAAATTCCATATCTTTGTTGGTTTTTTTTGCATTAACAAATTTTAGCAACATTTTAAACAAATATTAATAACTCAACAGTGGTTTGCAATAAATTAATGAAACTTATGTGGATAATCTAAAAATGTTCACTCTTTTTAACGAAAATAATTGCAAAATTTTAATATAAAAAATTACATATTTTTAATAACAATTTTATAAACAATTTGAAATATTTAAGTGTTCTACCCCTACGGTTGAGATGAAACTCATAGAAAATGTACACAGAGATGTCTTCTTTAAGTTTCTAAAAAAAAAAATTGGTATTTTCAATAAGAAGTGTAGATAATATATTTATTTTCTCTTCGCGCGCCAACCGTTACGCTGCGAGAAGCTCCGGTGCACTGTGGTCAGAATCAGGCTATGGTCACTCCGGTAGAATGTCATGTCGCAATATATTTTGATCCTGTTTTGAGCTCTCGCCAGGTGGCTCTGAACATTTCCCCCCCCTTTCTCCTGTACCCCTCTTCCTCTGCGGTTTTCGCGGGCAAATGAATGCCGCCATATTTGTTAAGACTTATTGCTGTTGTCGGTTTGACTTTGGAAAAAAATTTGATTAAAATGAGGAAAAAAGTTTCTCAAGACAAAGAAATTGTGTGCAGTAAAAGGGTGTCAATCAACACGTCATGAGAGATCCTATCGATTTCCGAAAAACGAAAGTGTCGGATTAAAATGGGTAGAGGCAAGTGGCAATGTGCGTTTGGCAAACATAACCTATAGAGATATAAACAAGAAGCACTATGTGATATGTCATGTACACTTTAAGAAAAGTGATTTTGTGGTTGGTGCTATAAAAAAATTAAAATTAGGAACGATTCCGTCCTTATTTCTGCCTATGAAAATTATTGAAATAAATGAAGATAGCAATAAAAGTATCGATGCTGAGTGTCGGGGTAGTGAGCCTGAAAACGATTCAAATTCCATAAATATCTCTCCCCGTATAGAAGAATTTACTCCAGTTTCGTTTAATTCTTTTGTAAAAGGTGCTGAAGGTTCTTGTAGAAGAAGTTCTTTTATGGAAGTTAAAAGTACGAATTTAGTGACACCCGGAACGCCGAAGTCAAGTAGAACCTCTTGTCCGCCTAGAGAGCTATTTTTAAACGAGGATTTAGAAAACATAAAGGGCTGTGAAGAAAATCAAATGAGTAATGTAGCAAATAATGTAATTCAAATAGAAAGCAAGGTGCAAAATGAAGAAATGATGGAAGTGGCTACTGAAAGTAGTCGTGTGCAAAACCCAGAGGTCCAGGAAGCTGATACTGAAAATAAATATGTGCAAAATAAAGAAGTCAAGGAAGCTGCTACTGAAAATAATTGTGTGCAAAATCAAGAAGTCAAGGAAGCTGCTATTGAAAATAAGGGAAGAAAAGATTACAAAAGTCGGCCTTGTAGACGTTTTGTTTGGAAAAAACGAGAAATGGATTCCAAAACGAAAAAAATGTACGAACACATTCTCGAGGTTAAGAAGGAGCGCGAAAACTACAGGATTAAAAGTAAACGGTATTGTCCTTTTTTAAGTTTTGAACATTTTCAATTTAGAACTAAATATACACAATAATTAAAAGTTTTTAATTGTACTCGAAGATTGAATTTTTTTAAAGATCTGAACTTTCATTTCGACTATTTGTTTTATTTCTATTAAAATTATTTTCATAAATATCTTTTGTTAAAATAATAATTTCGTTCATTTGAACGTTCAGAACTTTAAGTATATACCGTAATATCAGTGTATACTAAATTTTTATCTCTAAATAGCCGATCATTTTTTGTTTTGGTTTAAGGGTATTACATTTCCTATTATAAATGAATTTATGCAACGACATATATGTGGGGGATTATTTCTCAAGTGACACAGGTCCGAAAAGCAAGTTTATTCTATCGGGCTGAAACTTGGACAAAATGTTGTCCTATTGAATAGTAATGAATAAAAAAAAATCTTGACTTTAGAAGAAATATTAAGATTGGGGGAGGGGATGAAATTTTTGATTTTTTTAAAAAACTGTTTACTTTGATAAAATTTTTGTTCTTATAATTTAAATTGAAAAAATTTTTGTAATACCAGTTTCGATAGATTTTTTCACGCTCTTTCGATTGGTCATATTGTTTTTTACGAGAAAAAATTTTTTGATCCCTAAAAATGGAAAATAAAAATAAAAATGACTTTTTCTTCAAAAAGGACAAATTTTAATTTTTTTTTTATTTTTTTAAATGAAAGCCCTACTTTTTTCCTATAAAAAATCTTTGGAGTAAAATGTTGGATGAGAACTCCTAATCATCGAAAATAAATGTTGAATAGAACCTAACGCCTGTGACGCTCGCTGCCACTAGCACACACTGTGGCCAAAAGCGCTATTTTTGGACAAAAATCAGCCGACAACTCAAAAATGAACCGATTTTAATTTTTTTTTTTTTAAATAATCAAAAATGTTTGTACTATAACGCTTAACTGCTACAAAATCAAGATTTTTTTCATAAACTAAAATAAATGTTAATAACTTTTACAAAGTAAAAAATTGATTTTTGAGAAAGTGATTTCTAGTTACTTTGATGCAAGAAACTATATAAACTTATATATTTTACATACAAATTTTGTCTAAAATATTTTTAAATGGTTCCAGTTATAACACAACAATTTTTAATTTGTTTAAACAACCTTAGTTAACAAATAAATAACTTCCAAACTTTTCCTAGCTTAGACTTCGTTTCTTTTGCAAAACTAATTAATTACTATTGGCCTAGAGTTCTAATACAGTTGGGGATAATTTCTAACAATTTTTAAATTGTTTAAACAATCTTAGTTAACAAATAAATTACTTTTAAAGTTTTCTTTATTTAGATCTTGTTTTTTTGTGAAATTAATTAATTACTATTGGTCTAATATTCTAATACAGTTCAGGTTGTTTATTAACAATTTTTAAATTGTTTAAACAATCTTAGTTAACAAGTAAATTACTTTGAAAGTTTTCTTTACTTAGATTTCGTTTGTTTTGCAAATGTAACTGATAACTTTTGGCCTTGATTTATCATAGAGTTTAAGATGTTCAGTAATAATTATTATATTGTTTAAACAATATCTTAGTTCACAAATAATTTACTTGGAAAGTTGTCCTCACTTAGATTTCGTTTTTTTTTAAATTTAACTGATAACTATTGGCCTAGATTTATAAAATAGAGTTTACGATGTATACTAATAATTATTATATTGTTCAAACAATATCTTAGTTAACAAATAAATTACTTTAAAAGTTTTCCTTCCTTTGATTTGGATACTTTTGCAAATTTAATTATTAAGTATTGGCCTAGATTTATAATACAGTTTGAAATGTTTTCTAACAATTATTCTATTGTTTAACCAATATCTTAGTTAATTATTAATTATTACTGAATATCTTAAACTCTATGATAAATCATGGCCAAAAGTTATCAGTTAAATTTGCAAAACAAACGAAATCTAAGTAAAGAAAACTTTCAAAGTAATTTACTTGTTAACTAAGATTGTTTAAACAATTTAAAATTTGTTAATAAACAACCTGAACTGTATTAGAATATTAGACCAATAGTAATTAATTAATTTCACAAAAAAACAAGATCTAAATAAAGAAAACTTTAAAAGTAATTTATTTGTTAACTAAGATTGTTTAAACAATTTAAAAATTGTTAGAAATTATCCCCAACTGTATTAGAACTCTAGGCCAATAGTAATTAATTAGTTTTACAAAATAAACGAAGTCTAAGGTAGGAAAAGTTCGGAAGTTATTTATTTGTTAACTAAGGTTATTTAAACAAATTAAAAATTGTTGTGTTATAACTGGAACCATTTAAAAATATTTTAGAAAAAATTTGTATGTAAAATATATAAGTTTATATAGTTTCTTGCATCAAAGTATCTGGAAATCACTTTCTCAAAAATCAATTTTTTACTTTTTAAAAGTTATTAACATTTATTTTAGTTTATCAAAAAAATCTTGATTTTGTAGCAGTTAAGCGTTATAGTAGTACAAACATTTTTGAGTATTTAAAAAAAAATAATTAAAATCGGTTCATTTTTAAGTTGTCGGCTGATTTTTGTCCAAAAATAGTGCTTTTGGCCACAGTGTGTGCTAGTGGCAGCGAGCGTCACAGGCGTTAGGTTCTATTCAACATTTATTTTCGATGATTAGGAGTTCTCATCCAACATTTTACTCCAAAGATTTTTTATAGGAAAAAAGTAGGGCTTTCATTTAAAAAAAATAAAAAAAAATTAAAAATTGTCCTTTTTGAAGAAAAAGTCATTTTTATTTTTATTTTCCATTTTTAGGGATCAAAAAAATTTTTCTCGTAAAAAACAATATGACCAATCGAAAGAGCGTGAAAAAATCTATCGAAACTGGTATTACAAAAATTTTTTCAATTTAAATTATAAGAACAAAAATTTTATCAAAATAAACAGTTTTTTAAAAAAATCAAAAATTTCATCCCCTCCCCCAATCTTAATATTTCTTCTATAGTCAAGATTTTTTTTTTATTCATTACTATTCAATAGGACAACATTTTGTCCAAGTTTCAGCCCGATAGAATAAACTTGCTTTTCGGACCTGTGACACTTGAGAAATAATCCCCCATGTTTTATCTAAATAATCAATTAATTAATCAATAATAATAATAATTATGCTTAATTTTAAAAAGTTTAAACAAAACAAAAAATTTTTTGATGCTTATAACTTGTATTTAATTTTTTTACAAAGCACACATTTAATAAAAACTAATGATTTTTGGTGTTCGATAAGAATTGTACATAAGTATATTAAAATAATTTTATTAATAAATACGCATCAGTGTGAATGATAAAATTGTATATATAGTCTAATCAGGGTGTCCAGTGGTCAGGGAGAAGTAAGGGATATTAAATGTCAGATAACTTTTTAGTAACTGTAAAAAAGTTATATCTTTTATAATAATTTTTAAATTTTAGTCCGATGAATTTTATAATGATAGTAAGTAAATTATTTTATCTTTATTATATTTGATTTACGTTAAACTTAAAGACCTCTTATTTTCTTAGTAAAATAGATTTAACAAATATGGGAGAAAATAAGTCAGAGAAAAATCTGGTTAAAATTATAGAATGTTTTTGGGCTTCGCTGGACACTCTGCAAATTAAACTGTTTGTTATAAAATAAGTTTATTGTATAAATTTAAATCTTAAGAGGTGTTTGAATTAATTTCTATTGTTTGTGACACGATATTTTTGCTACCCGTGATAATAATAATTATTATCATAATTATTATAATCGTCATTACTATTATTGTTTATTCTAATTTCTAGTATAATATAATTTTAAATAAATTTTAAGACAAACAACTTTTTACAACGTGTGAATTTCATAATGCATTTTTAAAACTTTATTATTATTATTATTATTCGTAATTATTTTATTTTTATTTTTACAATTATAAGCACGAGCAATAACTATACGTTCTGTTAGGAATATAGCATCAATAGAATTATGGAAAAATGCACAAATGATTTCAAGCAATAATCGTAACAAATTTTTTTCAGTGTGTATAACTCACATTATTAAAATAGAAAAAAGTGCGCTGAATTAAATATTTATAAAATGTACGATTTCGAATACAGGTTTGCTAATCGAATTCGAAAACTGCAAGAGAATTTTGGAAAAGGGACGTTTCAATCGCACATAAATAAATTAACTGCTCTCCAAAGGAATTTTATTGAAATTATTTTGCGAAATTCTGATGTGCCGAAGAATGGACGACGTTATACCGAGGACGAGCGACTTTTGTGTTTGTCCATTTATAAAAGGTCCCCATGCACATATCGCTATTTATGCACATTTTTACCGCTTCCTACACCAAGAAGAGTCAGACAAATCCTCACAAAAATAAAATTGGACTGTGGCGTTACAGAAACAGCTAAGGAAACTTTAAAAGAGGCAGCAAATCGTTGTAGCAATGATAAAGAAAAAACTTGTTTGCTTATGTGGGATGAAGTTGCTTTGAAATTGCATACACATTATTTAAAGAAAAAGACAAATTTGTCGGAATGGAAGATTGGGGGGACAACCGATCATCTAAATTCGCTGATCACGCTCTAGTATTCATGCTGCGTGGTGTTAATAGTGGGTGGAAAATGCCCTTAACCTATAATTTTTGTTCCGCTCAAACAACATCTGGACAATTGGAGATTTGCATCGAAGAAGTTGTGCGAGCTGTAACCGAGTCAGGGCTTAATATAGTAGTTTCCGTTTGTGATCAAGGCTCATCTAACATGAAAGCTGTGGAGAGTCTGCAAAAAAAGTCTGATGCAGTTAGAGAAGAAAAAGGCCAAGAAAAGCGTTAGTTTTAATTTTATCTCTTGTTTATAATATTTAGTTTATGCTTTATTTAAGCTTTTTAATCATATACTCAATTATGTTTCATAGGTTGGACTATCATTATTGATGATGTGGAGTTTGTGCCATTGTACGATGTACCACACATTTTGAAATGTATCAGGAATAATTTGTTGACGAAAAATATAGAAATTGACTTTCGTGATAAGAAGGAGGATGAGGAGAGAAAAATTGTATCCTGGGATCACATTGTCTCGGCATGTGAGATAGATCTATATGGAAATTTTTTAGAGCGTCATGTTTCCGATCTCACAGAGCAGCACATCTATCCAGAAAAAATTAAGAAGATGAAAGTAAAGTTGATGATGCAAGTTTTTAGTAAGAAGATGTTCCGATTTGTTGATCTTCTTGCTAGAAGTAATGGTTAGTCCATATTTTTATAGTTTTTTACATTTTTTCACTTATATCACCTATTCCGTTGATTTGTTTTATCTATTTTTTTTATCTTTTCACAGGTTTTTTATCTAACCTTCAATTAAATCAGATTAAATTTTAAAAAGCCACAATTATATTTTTTAATATTAAAAATTTAAGTCAATTCAAAATATAGTTCTTTCCCAGTTTAATAAGATATAAATTTCTATTCATAATTTATTATTTTAATTAGTGCCAAAACTACAATTTTCCCAAACCTTAATCCTTTATCCAATTAATTGTTTATAGTTTTAAAAAGACAACATTTCTAACAAATTTTTGACAATCTAAATTTCAGTTTACTCTATTTTGAATCAACCTCCAATTGAATTAATGCAAACTAAATTTTTTATTGGCGAAAATTAAAATAGATTCTTAATACAACTCCTCCAAATTTTAATAAAATTGTGATTTCAATTTATCTAAATTTAAGGGGCATAAAAATTTTAATTTCTTTAAAGTTTAATTTTTTCTCTATTTAATTCTTGCAAAGAATACAATTTACTTTTTAACAAGTTTTAAAATTAGAATCTAAATTTCAGTAGATTTTACTTTTAAGTTCTTTGATCCAAATTGTAATAACCAATTGAATAATGCTGAGTAGTTAAAAAAGTAGTCACATTTAGTTATTATTTGCGATATTTTATTTACATTTTAACTAACTATCTTTAAGGGATGATTCTTTTTAACATTTTTAAATGTAATTAATACCTAAATTGAAAACATATCAATAAAAATATTTGACAACATAACAGATTTTTTCATAGATAAAAAAAGGCCGTGTTAAAAGTATTCTAACACTTTACTTTTTCTTTCTTTAGCAACATTCGAAACAAGCATTGGAGACAGAAAGGTGCAGTCATCTGGGGTCCATACAGCTTTTTTTATTCACTTAATGAACGGAATTGCCGATGCAATCAACGGAGTTGATAGTGATGATAACCCTCAAAGGATACCCTACTCTGATTCTTCTTACCACGACGAATTCCTTACTCATGCCAGGAGACAGCTTCAAAATGTCAGATTTGTGAATCAAAAAACACTTAAAGAAATTAAATCTCACGTACCTTGCCTTCCAAATTTAATAAACACGCTGCAAGGGTTTCAAATGCTGTGGCAAAAACTTAAAAACATTGGATTTACTCGATTCCAGACTAAATTTATTAATCAAGATCCGTTGGAGAATTTTTTTGGGACCGTCAGAAGCCACAACTTTAGAGCCACTAAACCGATTTGTTTCCAATTTGAGTCTATTTTTAAATCTTTGTTGATTACGAATTTGACTTCTTCTAATTCTCCTGGGACTAATTGCGAAGACGACAAAGGCCAATTTTTATTGAGTGACACTAGATGTCTTCTAAATGGGACACAATATTTACAAAACGAAGAGGATGATGAAGATTATGTTGCAGAACGTAACAAAATAATTTTTACAAAAACTGATGAGAATATAATACCTGAAAAAAGTCACATATCTTCCCACTCAGGTGATTTGATAAAGATTTTAAACCGCAAAGTGCCTTCTTTAAAGTCCTGCGGAAATTGTTCGAAAATATTTCTCAATAACTCAGCGTCTAAAGCAATAAATTCTCCGTTTCAAATTATGCATTTAAAATCAAAATCTATAATAAGCAAAGTTATTTCCAAAAATATGAGTCTAAAAAAAATTGGTTCTAAATGCAAAATCCTGATAAGGAAACACTTTAAATCTAATATTTTTCAATGTGATGAACACAAAAAATCTGTACCTTTTCTTTTTCGAAAATTTTGTGTACAAAAATATTTTGAAGCTGTTGAAACCTACATTAACAGAATTCTCTGTGGCAGAATAAAACCAACACGGAAGAAAATGACTACTGTTGAACGCACTGCCTACGAAGTTTACTCAAAAACATTGAACAAAGTTAACAGACCGGCTGAATTCCAAAATTCTAAACAGAAAAAACCATTGTCGAAAGCAAAAATTGATGTGAAAGCTGCGAAACTTGCTTCGAAAACTTCAAAGCCTTTAGGTCGCAAAATAGCAGAAACAAAAGCTATGCCAATGAACACTAAAAAAGTTTTAAGAACAATTCAAACGAGAAGCAGTTCGACCGTAAATTTTAAAAAACTTTAAGAAAGTGACATTTCTGAGAAAAGAAAAAAAATTATCGTAATTAAAAGAAAATATATCAACACTCTTTCATATGTTTTTAACATGTTTTAAAATTTCTATTTTCTTAAATTTTGATTAATGAAAAATTGTAATTTAAAACAACGTGTTATGATCCCAACAATTTTAAACACTGCATTCAGAAACTTGAGTTTCAAAATATGTATTCTGAAAATTAATAACTAATCAGATAATCGCATGTATAAGGAGCAATTTTTCTAAAGTTAATAAATACATTTTCAAAAAAAATAAATATAAACACAAATTTAACATATTAGGAAGTTTACAAATCTATTTATCACTCTTAAATTTAAAACGAGAATTTCATTAACAAAGAATTTTAATTTTAAAACAACAAGATTTCAATAGGATAACTCTTAATTGCTGTTTATTTATTGTACTTTTTTTTGTAAAAATTACAAAAACCTTTGAATTTCTCAATTGCGATAGACTTTAATTTACAAAAATTGCTACAAGTCTAAAAAATGTTTTTATTTAAATGATTTTTTATACAGAATGTCTACTTTATAATTAATTTCAAGAGTTATAAGCAAAACTTTATTTGATAAATTTTCTAAGCATAAAAAAGTGAATTTATCAATTTTATAAAACTTGCTCCTTATATTACGTTGCATTTAAAGATGTATTTTTCAAAAAACACGTTTAACTTAATTTCTGCAAGTACTTTATTATTAAACATCGTTGAATTCTTTTAAATAATACTTTTAAAAATTTAAATTTTGCTAAATTTGTGAAAAGAAATTGAAAACTTTAAAAATTGTCGACAAAAATAAATAAAAATATTTCCTGCTAAATTAATTACTTTCTCCTTTTAATTATAATTATTAGACAATTTCTAAATTGTTTCAATTTTTTTTAATTTAAAACAATTTAAAACATATGCTCGCTTTGATATCGTTCTTATGGTATTTTGATATTTATGTACAATTATTAATTATAAATGGTTAATAAATTCTATTTCCTTCGAATTCCACTGCCTTCAATTTTCTCTCACTAAGTATACTTTTATAGGTTGAAATATTCTTTAAGAAACAAATATTAAAATAGATATACTTAAACGTTAATAAATATTACCGTTCAAGTTTATTTCTGTAATTTAAAATTTGTTTTTCATTTAATTTAAATTAAAAATTTAAATTAAATGAAAAGCAAATACAAAAATACAGAGATAAACTTGGAAGGTAATATTTATTAATATTCAAGTTTATTTAATAGAAAAATTTTAAACTAGCCGCGAAAATCGCGAAGGAAGAGGGGTACAGGAGAAAGGGGGGGAAATGTTCAGAGCCACCTGGCGAGAGCTCAAAACAGGATCAAAATATATTGCGACAAGACATTCTACAGGAGTGACCATAGCCTGGTCAGAATCTGCAATTTACTGTTCAAAAAAGGCTACAGCCTCTAAATTTTAACGAAATTGGTTGACTCTTGATTTAAAACACTCAGGAATAAATTCTTAACAACTTTAAGGAAGCAGTTTTTTAAATTTATGTTTTTATTATTATTATTTTAATGTTAATAACAAAATAATGACAAAGTTTTTAGTATATCTTCATTTTATCAAATAAAAGTCGTCTTTATGCTGAATATCATTTAAATCGGCTGACTATCGATCTTTAAAAGGCAAAAAATAAAGTTTAAATGAATAAAAAAATTGTTTATTTAGTTAATAAATATTTTATTTCATTTAAGTTAACAAATGAATAACGCGCATTTTTATGGTTGAAATAAATTAGTTTTTTTGCATTTATTTTAGTATTTAGTTACAATTGACAATTATACATTAATATATAGTTTAAAAAGTGTTGTTTGTCATTATTATAAACAAATTAAGTTAACAAATGATCAGCTCACTTCTTTTTCTGTCGAAACTAAATCGATTTTTTTCTTAAATTTTTATAATTTCTTTAACAGTAACATTTCTTTTTGACTAGTTTAAAAATTGCTTTTTATCATTGTTATAAACAAATTTAATTAAAAAATGAATAGCACGAAAATCAAACTTATTAAAACTAGAAAAACGTATTCAGTTTCGCTAAAAAACAAGTGAGCTGTTAAACTAGTCAAAAAGAAATGTTACTGTTAAAGAAATTATAAAAATTTAAGAAAAAAATCGATTTAGTTTCGACAGAAAAAGAAGTGAGCTGATCATTTGTTAACTTAATTTGTTTATAATAATGACAAACAACACTTTTTAAACTATATATTAATGTATAATTGTCAATTGTAACTAAATACTAAAATAAATGCAAAAAAACTAATTTATTTCAACCATAAAAATGCGCGTTATTCATTTGTTAACTTAAATGAAATAAAATATTTATTAACTAAATAAACAATTTTTTTATTCATTTAAACTTTATTTTTTGCCTTTTAAAGATCGATAGTCAGCCGATTTAAATGATATTCAGCATAAAGACGACTTTTATTTGATAAAATGAAGATATACTAAAAACTTTGTCATTATTTTGTTATTAACATTAAAATAATAATAATAAAAACATAAATTTAAAAAACTGCTTCCTTAAAGTTGTTAAGAATTTATTCCTGAGTGTTTTAAATCAAGAGTCAACCAATTTCGTTAAAATTTGGAGGCTGTAGCCTTTTTTGAACAGTAAATTGCAGATTCTGACCACAGTGCACCGGAGCTTCTCGCAGCGTAACGGTTGGCGCGCGAAGAGAAAATAAATATATTATCTACACTTCTTATTGAAAATACCAATTTTTTTTTTTAGAAACTTAAAGAAGACATCTCTGTGTACATTTTCTATGAGTTTCATCTCAACCGTAGGGGTAGAACACTTAAATATTTCAAATTGTTTATAAAATTGTTATTAAAAATATGTAATTTTTTATATTAAAATTTTGCAATTATTTTCGTTAAAAAGAGTGAACATTTTTAGATTATCCACATAAGTTTCATTAATTTATTGCAAACCACTGTTGAGTTATTAATATTTGTTTAAAATGTTGCTAAAATTTGTTAATGCAAAAAAAACCAACAAAGATATGGAATTTAAAAAAACGGTTAAAAGTGTTTTTTTGTTATGTTGTGAACTACAGATTTTCATGAAAGTTTTAACATTTCAGAAAATCAATGGAATTTTGTTGACACGGTTCAGCTGGACTGAGCCTATAAAATCAAAAAAATATGATATTTTGAAAATTTAGACAAAAACTTATTTTTGACGTAATTTTTGCACAAAAGGTCAGTATCAGATATATAGCTTATGGTAGACCCCTAACATAATTTGGAGGAGGTAGAGGGGTCAAAACTGACTAAAAATTATTTGAGGACTATGTCTGTCCGCTCATTGGTTTAGAAGTTATAAGCGTTGTTACTTTCCACCTCTGTTACTTTCCTCCTCGGTCTCCCCTACTAAATAAAAAAAAATTTAAAAGCAAAAAATCAAACATTTGAAAATGTCAAAATTCAAACTTTTTGAGTTAACCGTCGCCATTTTTTTAAATGCAAATTTTTGACAAACCTTTCGTTCAGCAACTATACAATGCAATAAACTAACAAAAATTTTTTAGGATTTTGAATTTTTGACTTATCATGTCCACCGCAAGACGCCTTAAAAAAAAAGCGCTCTAGAAAAACAGCGTTTACGTCCACTATTTTTAAATAATTTAATGTATTAAAAAAAAATTTAATACCTTAAAATATGTACAATAAAGTAGTATAAATAGTTTTTTAATAATAAATTATTATCTTGTAAAAAAAAATCGAGAAAATAGTCTAGTTTTTTCGCCACAACTGTACATAGACCGAATCCATTTCAAATCATGCAGGCAGTCCGATGGTGCATTGAAAATTAACTTTATATGAAAATATGTTTTTCTGCTCGAAAAATAAAGAGACACGTATTTTTTTAAATTTTCATAACATTTTTTTTTTTGAATTTTTACGATTTTTTAAAGATTTTAACAAAAAAATAAGTTTTTTATAAATTTTTTCTTTAAAATCTCGTAATTTACACAATTTTAAAGCTTTTTAGTTGCTTTTTGGCTCATTCTTTTCTATTTTTTATGCTTTTTAAAAATTTATCAAGATAAGTAAAAAATATTGATAAACAAAAATAATACTTTGATTTTTTAAAAAAACTAAAAAAATTTTTATCTCAAAAGGGCCACCTTTTTTTTCTTGAAATTTTCAGGGTTTATAGCTTCTTAAGTGTACTACTCACCACAAAAATTTCATTTGGTATTTTTTTGTTTCTTAGAAGAAAAAAATTATTGTCTTTTTTTTCGTAAAACCTCTTAAATTTCCCAATTTTCAAGATTGAAAATCGTTCCTTGTGCCCTTTGTTTACATTTTTAATGCTCTTTTTAAAAATATAATAAAAAATAATAACAGCTGATAAAGAGCAATATTATCTAACTTTCTTGGAAAAACGGAAATGTTTTTAGGTTCAAGATCTTTTTATTGAAAAATGTTGAGTTTTATAAAATTTAGCTATTTGGATGTTATCAATTTGCTATTATATAAAATTTCCACATTGGTATATACAATTCGTTTCATAGAACTAATGTAACCCTGTAGTACGGGCTACAGTCTACCTGTGAGCTGGTTTTCATATCCCACGCAAAAATAATAATAATAATAATATATATACAAACTAGAAATATTTCATATTTTTATGAAACGTATATTATATGTAATGAATATACGAAAATAATACATTTTAACGTCAAAAAAGAATACTTAAAAACAGCATTTCCGTTTTTTCAAGAAAGTTGGATAATATTGCTCTTTATCAGCTGTTATTACTTTTTATGATATTTTTAAAAAGAGCATAAAAAATGTAAACAAAGGTCACAAGGAACGATTTTCAATCTTGAAAATTGGGAAATTTAAGAGGTTTTTACGAAAAAATAGAAAATAATTTTTTTCTTCCAAGAAACAAAAAAATACCAAATGAAATTTTTGTGGTGAGTAGTACACTTTAGTAGCTATAAACCCTGAAAATTTCAAGAAAAAAAAGGTGGCCTTTTTGAGATAAAATTTTTTTTAGTTTTTTTAAAAAATCAAAGTATTATTTTTGTTTATCAATATTTTTTACTTATCTTGATAAATTTTTAAAAAGCATAAAAAATAGAAAAGAATGAGCCAAAGAGCAACTAAAAAGCTTTAAAATTGTGTAAATTACGAGATTTTAAAGAAAAAATTTATAAAAAACTTATTTTCTTGTTAAAATCTTTAAAAAATCGTAAAAATTCAAAAAAAAATGTTATGAAAATGTAAAAAAATACGTCTCTCTTTATTTTTCGAGCAGAAAAACATACTTTCATATAAAGTTAATTCTCAATGCACCATCGGACTGCCTGCATGATTTGAAATGGATTCGGTCTATAACCCCTTAAGGGGGGGGGGGGTAGGGTTTTCAAATTTTTTTATTTTTTTTATCTGAATGTATAATATTTCAACAATATTGTGTCAAAATTTCAAGTCGATCGGAGAAAAATTAACGACGTTATGAGTATTTTTAGACCTGCCTGATTTTCGTATCTGTCCGGTCCGAGCGCGCTATTGTTATCTGGCAGTTGATTCGATTTTTATATAATACCTTAAAACAGGAGTAAAAAATACTTTATACATCATGGATGATGGAAACATACCTTATAAACCTGGAATCAATAATTTAGTTTGAGGTAAGCCGATTAAACTCGCTTATGAACGTCTTTAGTGTTCAAAACTTTAAAGCGTTTTTCCCAAAAGTCACATTTTTAAAGTCGGTGCCCCTCGTAACTCCAAAAATACTCAACCGATCCTTTTTTGATCCTTTTCTTACAATAAAAAATAAGCCGATTTTTTGGGTAAAAATCACGTTTTTCACTTCAAAGTGTTCCCAAAAATCGAAAAATTAAAATTTCGAAAATCCTCCTCAACATTACCTGGAGAAATCGATCTTCTAACGAAAAATCTTTGGTTTTTTCATTTCTGATGATTTTGCACTTAGTTATGAGGGGCACCGCAATTCATCTTTTTTCTGAGGCGCCTCACAATAATTGCTGCCATTGCTCTATTTTCAGATATTTTTCAGTAAAAATTTGACACAATATTCTTCAAATGTTGTACATTAATGTCCAATAAGTTTTAGTGAACTGATTTTAACTGTGTCATCAGAAAAAATTCACAAAAAAGTGTCTTTTTTTGCACGAATTAACCCTATCCCCCCTTAAGTAAGAAATGAATAATAATTTTTCGATTAAAGTTATTCATTATACTATAATACAAATTTTCATAAGACTGAAGACGATATAAAGCAGAAAACCTTCATGTTTCCTTGTCTCACCGAAAGGTTTGCCGCCATTAGTGTCTCGTAGTATGCAATTACTCAATGTGCCATCAGAGTTCCGTCCCACGTTGGACGAAGAATATCTTTTTCTTTTTAGTTACATCGTGGTTCTATTATCGGGGCAGCTTCATCGGTCTCAAGAGGACATGGCGGATGGCGCGTTACGATAATACAGCCTAATAACAGAGTGCGGAGGTAGAGTTTCGAGGCCGTGGAACTTACAGGAAACCTGATTGGATGCCTCAGGCTTAGTAATTGCGGTCGAGTGATGATTATTGGTGCCGGTTTGGTTGTCCGATCACGATCGAGAATCTGGACACGATCTTACCTCTGTCGATCATATACACAGGACACACATACACGCATTCTCGGCTGTTCTTCAGCACTCTCTCTTTGCCAAGCTGAGGCTAAACACACCCATTATACACTGGAAATGCGACTTTGATGATTGGGTGCAAGCTTACCAAGGAACCTTCGGGCCCTACACTCAAGGTCATATCATTCTACACTATATTCACTTCCATTATCCTTATGCTGCATTTAATGCTACACTCACTGATCAACGTCATTCAAACACCTAGACTTTATGCATATACGTGTTTATGCTTTATTATATTTCTTCTTATCTCATCAGGAATGCATTACGTGATTACGCGAAGATTGTGGATGTTTTAGAAATATGAGGACAAAATAGGAAATGTAGTTTGCTTTGAATTATTCCTTAAAGGTTTATTATTGTTATCATTTGTAAGGATAAAATATCATGTAAGTACTGTGATGAGGTAAAATGTTACCTCGTACAATGTTTCTAGAATAATCTAAAATCATTAATTAAAACACTAGTCTGGAATCATTTTGTGTTGACTGTTGTACAGTCGGTGTAAGCTTGGCGACTTGTGCCTTATTATGTTGAGCTTGCACTCTGAAAGCAAACAAAGTTTTCCTTTAATTTATTTTTCAATTTTTTATTTAATTTAATATTTAAGTAATTCTTTAGTTTTGTTTAAATCTTAATTTTATGTAAGTAATATTGAATCTAAATATTATGCAGTGTATTTCAATTATTTATTAATTTTACCTGCCAACTTGTCAATCCGGAATTGTTGTTATTGTTGACAACAACAACTATTACTTAAAAATATCTATTTTATTTTCGCACGAACCTGACTCGTCTCTATTTTGAAAATTGGAGGATTCTCCACTTTTGTTTCACTGAGAGGTTGCTCTGAGGATCGTCGTTTTTTGGATTTCGAACCCTTCGTCGCGGAATTGTCCTGGCACTAGGCACGGATGTGAGTCCCATCTGGACAAGAGTGCCAGAACCAGAAGACGATGTTGACGGTGGTTGTTTATCACCTTTCAAAACAAAGTTGCAGACGACGGAGATACAGGGGTGGGCGGATGATGCCACCACTTTGCGCGCATCAGAGCCTGGTCGCTCACGATTGCTACGTAACGGCGACGGATCTCGGCGTAACTTTGAACTGGGAACTATTGTGTCTCTGGTTTGCCGCTCTAGTGGGTGATTATGTGTAGACAATTTTGTCTTGACGCCTTCAGCCTGTCGTCATTTCAGTTCTGGTATGCATTGAAAGCACTAGTGTGTTATTTTGACAATTGATAGAAACTTTAAATTAATTATTATAATGTCTGGGCGAGGCTCGTTACGGAGTCGTAGACCCATTTCAGGTGATCTCTCACAATAATTATATATTGTTTGTATTTTGATGGAGTCGAACTCCGTAAATTAACAAAAATAATAGAGTTCGAATAAGTGTTCAATGCGCGTCTCTTGTAAATGGCCGTGCCATGCGGCCGACTATTTTCATATTCATGTAATCTGTTGATAGGGTAAAAATTCAATAAATTTTTTTTGTTATGGTTTAAAATTTAAAATTTTAGTTTGTGCTACTTCTTCCTCCCCACTCTCCGGATAAACTGGTTAGTCCGGGCTTCGTGTTAATTACATAATTAGAGTTTTGAATAGTAATTTAGTCTCTTATTTTATTATTGTTTTGTTTAATTATTTGTTACAGACATTCCACATTCCAGATTCTACATTCCAGATTTTAAAGATTTAGTTAAAGATTCACATAGTAATATAAAATTGAAAAATAATTTTAAACCCCTTAAAAATTTAAAATTTTACACCTCGCATCCACCACTTTTGTACAATATTGTAGAATCTTTCTTTCGTCAGAAACTCTTTTCTTCTCAGCACTATTTTCAGATCTTTTTGAGAAGTCATACGGTTTACCAAAAATGGAGCTTATCTCGGTCTTGTGTGTTAATAGAATAGGTGGATGCCGAGGGGTAGTAGCATCTTCTTCTTAGAGTTGGAGTTGGGCAACCGCACGCTTCGCGAAAGGGTCCCTCGCCCGTTTTGCGGCATTCGAATTGCAAATACCGGAATGTTTGCATGTTGTTGTCACCGCATCGGCGCCCAAGGGGGTGACACAGGGAAACTTGCGAGGCTTGTGGCACAGTGGCAAAGGGGGAGGCAAAACGAAAGAGAAAAAAGGATGTAAGGAGAGAGGGATGAGGCGGCGAACTCCTCAAGAGGAAATGGAGAGGAACCAACTCAAGTTTCAGATAAAGACGAATAAAAATAGGCGAGTAAGCGAAGAGATAGAGGGCGTAGGATGGAGACAGCGTTTCCTGCCCGGGGAACATTAGCGCCCTCGATACTCCCCGCGAACCCCTTCGGGAAAGTGAAGGCGACGCAACCTTCCTCTTTTTCCTCACAACCTTTTCCTTTCCGTCCTGTTCTACACTTTCATATGACAGACATCCAAAGCAGAAAGAATTTCATTCGTAGTTGTGAGACCCGTTTTGTCGTTTAGCATTGCTTTCGGCAGTATTTCGACTCGTCTTGAATGGAAGAGTTTTGACACAAGATATATTTTATTTTGGTTGCCGATGCATTTGATAAATAAAAAAAGAATTTAAAGATTTTATAAAATTTGTTAGAGTTTATTTCTAGAACTTAAAACTCTATCTTAAGCTACCTACTGTCTTTGTCTCTCTCCCGTAACGGACAAACAGTCTCGAACTGCGTAACAGGCTTATAGCTGCCTGATTTCTTATATGGGATTATTATTATACACAATATTGTATGTGTTCACATTGGATCATATATGTTATTTATTTATTTAACAATGGAAAGAAAATTATATTTAAGCTTTATATTTGAGATCACTTGAAAGAAGTAAGTTCATGGTTTATACGGAACGTCCAAGTCGGGTTTGGTCTATATAACCATATAGACTATAGACCATACAGAATAACCAAATTTGTTTCTTTGTTTGAATCTCTAATTTTATTCTAAATTTTCAAGGGTTGTACAAAACAAAACTATACGACATGATATTTATTACAGAAGCCATTTTATTTTAAAACACTTCCATTTACACGATCTAAAATCACCTGGTGCTACACGCGATACCCAAAGCCAAACTTCTTATCACACGAGAAATCATAACAGATGAAGTAAAATAAGCAGTAGCCTCGTATTTTGATGAATAATTTTGACAGCTAATTTCCTCAACTACACGTTCCAACCTATGCTGTTACTAAAATAATACAAGAATAATAAAGATTTAGTACAGTTTTACACATTTTGTAAAATTTTATATATTTTTTTGTTGTCGATATTCAACTTTGCATGTATAATTGACGTCAGTGTTTAAAAAGTTTGACAAAGGAACATAACCTCAAACTCAATTTTTTTTTACTAATATGCTACCTTATTGAATATCAGTATACAATATCTTCTGCAGTTTTTCTAGAGAAAAACGTTTTTTAAATTTAATATGCTTAAGTAAATTTGCAAATATTTAAAAAGTTTGTATACGCGTGACTCGTAGGCGTGTCACGTGACATGCTTCGTTGATCTCGATACCAACCAACCGGCTTTACAGAATTCACCCTGTATATTTTTGGTCACGTGACACTGGCTGGTGTAGCGATTCTTTGTACTAAGTATCTGTTCGCGTGCATGTTTTCCTCAAGAGGGTAGTTTTTGGTTCTTAAAATGGTTCACATGATGTATGCATAAACATAAACTCAAAAAAATGTAAATGTACGGTAAATGTATTAATCACTTTTATACAAAGAGATTTTTTATATTTCATAAGAGATTTTGTTAAAAAACAAAAAAAATGTATCATTTAAAAAAAGAATAAGAATTTATTGTTTCTTAATTGTTTTCCGTTTATTTTTTGTCTTCGTTAAACAAGGAATTTATCTTTCAAAAGAAAAAACTCCAGTTATTTATTTTTGTAACTTAATATTGGGTTAGAATTCTTGAAATCAGCGCGCACAGAAAAATAAAGATTTTTCTTTTTTGAAAAAATTATTATGTTAGATCCTAAAAATGTTTCTATCTATCGAAAAAAATTTACAAAAGTTATTACAAAATGATAATTTTAAACACTTCTTAAATAAAAGCCTATATTTCGTAAATGAGTTTACCGATTTAATTGAACCTTGGATAGAGTCAAAAAGCATAAAATAAACTTCCACTTACAGTTCGAAAATTTAAAAAAAAAATATTTTTTCATAATTTGTTTATAAATTTTTTATAAACAATTAATTTTTTTCAATGTTCTGAGGCTTTTAAAAATCGGGAAAAAATATTATAATACACTTAAAATTCTAAGGAATCTAAATATATTTAGAAAATAAATAAGCAATTATATTTTTAGGGCATCCCATGAGAATAAAAAAAATAAAAAAAAATAATCGATCATCAATTTTCTCGATGAATTTCGATTCATTAGAGTTTTAAGTTGATATATTTTAATATCTTTTCACAATTTTTAAAAGGCCCGGAAAATTCAAAAAAATTTATTGTTTTGAAACAATTTGTAAACAAATTATGAAATTTTTTTTTTTTTAATTTTCTAATTCTAATAATTAGAAGTCTATTTTAGGCACTTTAATTCTTTTTAAAGTACACTTAAATCGGTAAGCTCATTTAAGAAATATAATCTTTTATTTAAAAAGTGTTAAAAATGTTACTTCTGTAATAACTTTTGTAAAAAATGTTCAAAAATCTTTTCGTTTTGTAGAAACATATTTATGATCTAAAATAATAATTTTTCAATACTTGGATAAAAAAGAAAAATCTTAGTTTTTATGCTGATTTCACGAATTCTGACCCTATTGTGGAGGAAGTAATATCGTGAGTTGTAAAATTTAAATTAAATTTCAATTTTCGATGTTTTGAAAAATAGTATAGTATTTATTATAGCGCCCATAATTTCAAAGGAAAACGACTTTTTACTTGGTGTCTTTATGTGAAATAATTAGAGACTATTGGAGAAGGAGAATCAGAAACATTTTACACCTATCTTTCGTTTCGTATACGGTGGGAACAAATCATTTCATAAGGAGTACAGTAATACGAGGGGTTCCTTGGATTCTGAAACGTTGTTGATGGATGATCGTACGATACTGAAAGATTGTGATGGATCGGATTTATGCTATTCTTAACTGGCAATGTACAGATTTGTCACTTGAATTGTGACATTGCAAAAAGTATGACATCACTAGACATAAGGAACTCATGATCATGTTGAATCACTTCAGCAGATAGGTATTTCAGGTAAAAAAGTAAAATTACCTTCTGCAATTACATTCGTGTACAAGAAACATAAATGAAATATTGTAATAATTATATTCTTTTATCCATTCCTATCTTTTTATAATTACTTTTTAATGAAGTAAGTTATTGTCGTTATTGATATTAATATTAAATACAAAATAAAACTTGTATTTTGAACTTTTTGTATTAACTATTAAATTAATGTGTGTTTTTAATTTTCAAACGTTATATGTATATGTTTACGCAAAGCTCATTTATATTTGAAGTTTGATATAGTCGACAATTTTTTGGTATGCATTTTTATGTTTCAGTTACTGATGAAGAATTCATAATTATGATTTTCGAAACATCGGGAGTAAACTAAAATATATTTCTGTTTGTTTAAAAGAGTAATTTATTGATTTTAAAATTCATTGATAATCATTCATAATCATTGATTTTAAAATTATTTTTATAAAATCATATTTAATTAAAAAATCTCTATTTTAAATTGATAAAGATTGAAGTTTAGATTTGAAAGCCAGACTGATGCAAATTGAAAGATGAAACCTTCAGAGATCCGGCTTAGCAATTCCGCCTTCAATTCAATCGACGGAATCTATTTAGCTGATACTTTCTGGCTCACCTGCTACTTATTTTCTCTCACTTTTAAATAATGAATCAATTTCCAGAAGTTTTCATCAACTTCAAATATCATTCTTACAACAATGCTAACTTTCATATAAATTGAGTTTTTATTCACTTCTTTTTTAGAAAGAGTGTTGAAGAGTGAAAATTTTTAATTCGATTTTATAACTTATCTCGGCAGTTTTCACCGCCAGGAGAATAGAAATGAAATTTGTAAAAAAAATTTTTGTTAACATTGCAAAAGTTATAACTCTATAAAATTACTCTATAAAATATTCTTGACAATTGTAATCATTTCAAAATTGTTATACATATTTTTCATAATAAAACAAATTTATCATCTTTATATTTTTATATTTTTTATTAAATTATAATATAAATATATTCATTGAATAAACAAATTTTTTAAAAGCTATTTTTAAATTTTATTTAACCCTTTTTATTAAGTGTTACGTCCAAAAGGAAACAACATATAATATTGTTAGTCTTGGTGCGTTTTATATCTCCCCAAACAGCAACCTTGCACTGAGAAAATAAGTTGACTAAATATAACCAATTTTTGATTAAATTTAGCAGAGTGAGGTTGTTGATATAGCACCTGCAAAGCTCTTTGTTTATTATTAGCAGATTAAAAGCTACTGTTAACCTTGAAGTTTGGTTGTGATTGCCCGAATCTTGTGTGTTTTGTTCAGAGTCCCTTAACCTAGAAATTGTCTAGAGGCTTATTTTCTCAGTGTGATAAGTATTATTTATTGTAATATTTTGGAAGAAATTTACACTTCTTTTCCAAGCTCAATTTATATTATATTTGGAGATTTTAATATGCTGTTTGCTGATTGGGTTTAGACAATCAAATTGGTAACGATGACACATCAAACTATCTTATAATTTATTTTAAATCAATTTTTTCAGGAACAGCAACGAATCATTATTAGATCTCATTTTTACTAACATTAAATATTTTTGCCTGAGTTTAGACACTGAATAACTTCTGTCCGAGAACAATCAACACCCTTCTCAGTGTTCAGAAATTTTATTTGATAATTTTTCACAGCTGAGAAACCGACATAGCAATATTAACGACGATTCTCTAAATTGTGTCTATCCAGTAAAACATGATTTTAATCATGTGACATTAATTCGTTTCTTTCCTCAATTCATTGGGTTAGTTTATTTTCTGACCTAAATATAGGGGAGATTGTTGATATTTTTATGAGTATTTGTACACCGTCCTTGCATTATTTGTTCTAATAAAAGATTTACACAGATCTAAGTTTGCTTTATGGTTTTCTAACAAATTAAGACGTCTCACTAGATAAAGGAAAATCGCTCATTTCAATTACAAGTACACGAACTCTTATTATTTTTTTAATTTGTTCACAGACTTGCGCGCTAAATGTAAATCTCTTTCAAAGAAATGTTACTGTGATTATATTCGCGCAGAGTGAAGAAGTTCGGTAGATCTGATCCTAAGTTTTTCTGGAAATACGTTAATAAATATCGCGTCATCTCTCATTCCAAATCTGATGTTTCTGGATGGCAGTATTGACGAAGCGACGAAGGATATTCACAGATATCTGAACAGATCACGTCTTTCTTTCAATCAGTGTATGAGTCCCTCTCGGATGAGGAATTCACTATGCGGAAGGTGTCTGGTACTGATGATCCCAATTCTTTTCTTATTTCTAAGGATTGCATAAGAAAAAAAATACTTGGTTTGGATAGGACTGTGTCGGCTGGTCCTGACAGTATCTCTACTCTCTTTCTGAAATCATGCTGTTCTTCTCTTATTAATCCACTATATTTAATTTTACATTTACCACTTGTTTTAAATGTTTTTCCGATGGTTTTTGAAAATGGGAATACTTATCGCTATACACAAAAATAGTCATAAAAATAACATTAAAAATTATCATCCTACAACGCTATTGAATGCATTATCAAAAATTTTTCAGAGCATTCATGTTGATCTACTGCATCAGCTACTTAATTAAATTATAAAAGATCAGTATGGTTTTGTTAAGGGACACTCGGTTGTCACAAATTTGAGTGTTTACATAAAAAGCCTGCTTTCTTCTATCGACTTGGGCATGCAAACTGACGTCATATATACCAATTTCGCTAAGGCCTTTGACAAGATTAATCATAGACAGCTTTTGCAAAAACGGAAATATATTATGGGGGTGAGCTTGTATTTGATTAAGTCATTAAATACTTATTTAATTGAAAGAAATTAGTCTGTTTGCATGGGGGTCCATATTCCAGTTTAATTTTGGCTACATCGGGAGTGCCACAGGGAAGCAACTTGGGTCCACTTTTGTACATTATTTATTAATGACATTAGTTTAGTTTTTAAATTCTGTTCCTTTTCACTTGATGCTGAAGATTTAAAGTTTAACCGTCGCGTCGGATGACTGACAGAACTGACTGCCTTTCGATTCATTCTGATCTGCACAGCCTCTATGATTGGTGTGATCGGAGTGGTGTACGGCTAAACATGAGCAAATGTAGCACAATTTATTTTAAAAAAAAGGCTACACCATTGGCAATGCTGTCGTCAGTCGGTTTTGTCAGATATACGTGATTCAGGTGTCACGCTTAATGCACACATTTCTGTTGTTGTCAATAGAGCGGTCAGTTCTTTGGGGTTTATAAGGCGTAATGCTTCAAATTTCCATTCACTATCTGCTCTGAAATCTTTATATTTTTCATTTCCGAGATCCAAGTTAGAGTATGCCTCTGTGATATGGTCTCCTTATTATTCGATCCATATCTTGAGTCTCAAACGAGTTCAAAATCTTTTTTTTTAAGATTTGCTACTATGCTGCTGAATATTAGTTACGACTATTTCTTTCACGAGTACGATAGTTTAAGGCGTCAGTTGTGTATTCCCAAAATTGAGTCAAGATTTCTTTACTCAGATTGTCATTTTTTGTTTAAAGTCATCAATGGCACCATGCGCAGTCCTGAGGTTTTGTCATCGGTATCTTTCTCGGCTCCTGCTAGACCTCTGAGATATTATTTGCCTTTCTATGTGCCGATAACTAAGACCAATTAAAATGAGAAAATGAATTGCTTTTGACAAAACATATTTATTTGAGATGAGTAACTCTAACGGCGCATAAAATTTTGGCTGACCCAACTTTCCGGAAGAGCTTCGATCTATTGTTACCTCGTGAACAATGGTACAGGTACTTATTGTTTGGTGTGAATCATAATTTTGACAACATTTTTTTAATTATAGGTACTAAAAGCTAATGTTAATTTAACATATTTGATTATTGATATATTTGAAGGTTTTAGAAATTACACGTGTATCAAATTTAAGCGTGTAGAATAAAATTAATACGAATAATAATAGTTACTAACGTAACAGAAGATTATATTTATTAACTGTTTAATTAATTTAAGTATTTTCATTTGATTCCCTTTAATTATTTCAAATTTAAATTTTCTTTTTCCATTTACTCACAATCGAATTAGCAAAACCGATTTTTTTACCGCAGTCAAACATCTATTGGTACATGATTTACCACTAATGCAACTAACTTTAATCAAAATTCCATCAAAAATCTCTTTTAACTAGTGCAGTACGTCAAGGGTAATGAAAAAAGTAAAAGTTTGCAAAAAGTTTAAGATATCTTTTTATATAAATGTGATAAGATGCAAAAAATGGATGCAGATATATGAAGAAGTGATTTGCTTCCGGTGATGTATTAAATATGTGGTGGTATTGCGGTGTTAGGGGATTGCTTTAATCAGTACATTAATTCGTTATGGCTCTGCCACATATCTCTGCCTTTGTCGGGTTCTCGTAATATACGAGCACAGTACATAATCAACTATTTGTGATAATGAATATTATATGCGATGGGCGCGTGTCATTAATAACTTCAGAAGGTGCATGCCACTTTTTTAGCTACTGTCTGTTAAGACTACGCGTGAAATAAAGCCAAACTCCCAGAACACTCCTTGGGGTCTACTTTGGTCAATTATTATTAAGTTTAATAATGTACTAGAAAAATTTTAAAAATATCTTGACCGTACCGTAACTTAAGAACATAATTATTACTATTTTGGAAGCGCATCGAATATTAGGCAAATATAGTTTGGCGTGTGGATAACCATGTCATCAATAATCAGCGTTTCAAATATTGACCTAATAGTTATCCAAGCATTGTTCCGGTTACTTTTCTCACAATTAAGTTGTTAATTATGTAAAAGGAGTCTCAGTTTTTACTCAGTATATTGTAACGCCTATATTTGATTAATAATTTGCTACTGATGATGTTATAACGCTGTTTTTTTAAAATTTTATTTATTAGAATTCAAATTAATATTACATTTTTATTTTTTTAAATGTTAATTTAATTTAGAATCTCTAACTAAACTTTGAAAACTATTAACTTTTACGTTTATCACAAAGGGCCCGTATCATTTTGACAATTTTTTTCGGGCAACTTGTTATATTGTACTTCGTATAGGGTTGGTTATTTTTATGGAATTCTAATCCGGAAAAGCATATTATTACTCAAAATCTTTTCATAGTTCATTGTCTATACTTTCTCATGAAAATGAAATTCTTAAAACTGCATTCTGTTTATAATAATTAAATAAAACAGTAAAAAATCATAGAGATCAGAATGTATGTATTGTGGAACAGTTTCTACACACCAGTTGTTCCGTCCTTATTGTGGAACACTAAATTACCCTTTGGTTATTCAGAGTTAAAGGAATAATATTTATTTCATTCATTACATTTTGATGTCTTTCATAAAGGCAACATTTATTAGTTTACAAAAAGGATACATTTTTCTAAATAATCTGACAACTAAAAGTCTCATTTATACACTCTTCCGTTTCATGATAAGCATATAGGTATAAAAAGCTGTACCAATTTTGAAACAGTTGATGTTGCTGTTTCATAATACGGACAAACGGATACAAAACCCAATGTACCAAATATGAAACATCAATTTGAATTAAACAACATGTTTGATGTTGACTAAATATATGAAAATGAACTAAGCAACTGTCTTTAAATTCTTCAATGTTGATAATTTATTATTTTATTTTACTTAATTACAAAAAACGATTTATGTCAAAATTCTGAATTCTGCAGCAAAGAGTTTCATATCAGGGCATAGTTCCACAACCGGAACTCTTACCTTAGTGATGCTTCATCTGGGTAAAATTTGCCACGTGGTTTCGGAGACATAACGCAAGTCCAATTTGGTAAATAGTCTCGTAAACAATTATATATTTTATGCCACACTGAAGAGAATAAAAAGGAACAATCTATAATTCGTAGTTGACCAACAACGACAAAATTTAAATAATATGTATTAATTATTTAATTACCTGACGATTTCTTGGCAAGATACGTAGCATGGCACGAGAATATAATTTACATACTGATCAGCGACAAGAGATTAATCGAGTAACAACATTTGCTTTTATATTCTATTGAATTTATCCTCTCACTCAATTTCCTAATAAGCCTTAAAATTTGAGAAATCGACATAGATGTGCGGCTAAAGATAGCGTCAGGTGACGACACTAGCGCCACAAGTGTGCACTAATGCAGACAAAATGGCTGCGACCTGTTTTCACTGACCGACAATAAACATTTAAAATTGTTCTCTTCTCTTCTAAAATTGAAACGACATCCAATTCTATGTTCTAAATTATTACTCCTCTGGTGAGTTCACATGACTCACAAAATTTTTTAAAATGTTGTTATCACAATTAAGACACCAAATCCCAATATTATTCAATTGAGAACGACTTACAACGATTGGAAACGACAGAGAACGATTGGTGATGACTGACCCGTCAATCTTCTTTAATCATGTTAACACAATTAAGAAACACGGCTGACAACAGTAGAAATTTAAGTTCTAATGTTTTCAATCATTTTTTTAAAGTTCAACCAGTTTTCCTTCTGAGGTGATTAATAAATTTATCTCATTCATGTTTATTAAATTACACAAAATGAATGCGGGAACTGGATACGGTTAAAAGAATTAAAGGGTTCTGAAATAAAGAATGAGGGAAAGTTAAAGAGTAAATGAGGTTTAACCCTCCGACTTTTGCAAGGGAAGCTTGAGGGTAAACAGAAAATCGTCTCGATTGCGAGTTTCTTGTATGGGGCGAAGCATATATTTCATCTTTTGGTGCGTAAGTCACTTAAACCAATGCATATATCCTAGTCTCTGTAATAAAAATTCTCGTAGACCTGCATACATGAATGAATTATATATATATATATATATATAATATATAAGTGTGTGTAATACTTGTGTGTGGGTATGAATGAAAAAGAAAGGGTGAGGTGAGAAAGATCGGGGGGCAAAAGGACCGTGTCCTCAGTATTTCTTGCCGACTGCTATGCTCTCTGGTCAAACACTGTGTCGCCTTTGGTATTTATCGGGCAAGTTCTCACCTCAAGCTCATTTGTCTTCTCGCCACGGGGAGTTGTCGGAGCTGTTGAGCCCTTATACGAGCTACCAAAAGCTCACCAACTGACCCTCACCCTCTCTCTTGCACCTTATTTAAGTGCAGACAATCGTTCCTCTAGACAAACTCTTTGTCGACTCACCCTATTTCTCTTATACTCAGTCTCCTTCCTCATTCATAAATGCTACCTTACGCATTATTTCCTTAATGTTATTTAAACTTAGCTACTTAGTATTTTCTCATTCATACCGTCTTTGTGCATAAAATTATAGTACGAATTGTATCAATTTAAAGAAATAGCATTTTTAGCTTTTATATCTAAACGTTTTATTACAGCATAAGCTTTACGAACTGACCTATTCTCCTGAAGATTGAGGGCCACTTTAGGTGACATTTATGATCTGTAACCAATTTTTCCTAAATTTTTAATTACTTTGTTGATTTTATGTGTTAATCCGTTGTCAATTAAATTAAGTCGGGTAAATAAAGTTTTTAATTAGATGAATTAAAATTTTAATGAACCAAAATAATCCTTGTGCGTCGTGTGACAAATTATTTTATTATTAGAACAACATTATTTTAGTACAGAAAACTTAACCTAATTATTCACAAAATGTTAAAGTTAAAAGGAATTTATTTTATCTCAAAGAATTGCTAGCTTGTCACTCATCACGGAGATTGAGGTGGTAAGGAACAACACTTAACTAAAGAAAACTTTCGAGTTGAAGAATTGAACATAGTGTTTGATTTATTAAATAAAAAAAATGAAAGTTTAAAAATAATTTTAAAAAACTCACACTTTTACCTTTCAAAGTAGCCACATGGCTACACCGGAGACTGATAAAAATACATATCGTCGGGGAATCGACCACTCATAAATAAATGTCCAAAATTTACACGAGAGACTTTTCCACAACTCCGAGTCGACCCCATAAGATCCTTGGCCTTCCAACATGGCGTTAACCGACGAAAAAAGCAAGTAACAGTCAAATTGTTAACTTAATTTTTAAAGGTACGAATTGTGCCACTATCAAACTTGGAATGAGGTTACAGATTCATCTCGTCAGAATTCAAGTTGCGGCGGCAGCAGCGCCGCGCCGCCGCGGTAATTATGATAAGCGACGTATCGACCGCTGCTCGATGCATCGATCGATAGATGGCGTCACAGTATGCTCGCTGCCGCTCCATGGTTTGACGCGCCTTAAGCCCAACGCACAATGACTACGCTTAAGGGAGCAAGGTATAAGATAATAAAGGACAGAGACTGTTTTTGTCCTTTTCTGTCTCATGCTCTGTTCTCGTAGCCACAAACCAAGAAGAAGAAGAAGTATCCGTATTCTATCTGCTTAGGGCTTTACTGCTAATAATCCAAGATGTCCACTGCTGGTGTTATAATGGTAAACAAACCCGGGCGGGGTGATATCCTTGTCCTGGCACTCTTGCAAGGTCTAAGTTTTTATAATTTAAAATTAGGGACAGAGTTATGTTTAATAAAATAATCGCAATTCAACTCTTTGTCTTTACGAAAGATTTACAAAATCCAGACGAACATCGAATTCCGTTTTTAAAACACCGATTAAACATTTTCGGAAACTAAGAAATTAAATTCACCAATGAAGTAAATATATGTGTCATATTTATTATTTTAAACTAGACCTTCCAAAAGTGGAATTTCCAAATCTTTACCGAAATTCCAAAGATGTTATTTTTCAAAGCAGAATGTGTTCACATTATTTATTTAATATTCTTCCTTGAATTGTTCAGTTTCCTTCTTTTTGCCGTTAATAATTATTTTATTTTTCATTGATCTATTTTTATTTTAATTACAAGGGAGCGGAGTTAAGGAAAGAAGAGGAGAATATCCCTGGACAACACTACTTGTCTCTCTAAATCTTAAGCAGCGTAATTTATTCTGCCTCTCTCACACGAACAGCCATCACTACTCTCTCACTCTGATAGTCACTACTTTGTCTCTCTCTCAATAGTAGCTCGTGCTTTTTCTCAGCGGTTGTCAAAAAGTTTTTTTTCCATGTAGGTAGAGACAACTACCCAATGGAGAAAATACGATTGGCGGAACATTGGTCCAATAATGGGAGCCTTGGCGATAATATTGGGAGTGTAGAAACCAATGCCACGATTGCCAAGCCTCAGAATATCTTATTGGACATTGCAGATATCAGTTTCTTTTGAAAAATAAAATTGGATCAAGACATATTTTAATGTTTTAGAGGTTACTGACAACGAATCTAAAATCTCACATTCAAAATTCAAAATGGCGGAAGATTTTTTTAAAAGTGATGGAATTATCTTGAAACTTGTTACTCGGGGGTTTTCGGGGTCGTTGATAACGAATTTCAAGTCTGATTTTTAAAAATTCAAAATGGCGGACACAATATGGCTGACAAATTTTTAGAAATTGATAAAAATCGCATAAAACTTGTTACTCGGGAGTTTTTGAGGTCATTGATTACGAATCTAAAATCTGATTTTCAAAATTCAAAATGGTGGATCCAATATGGCGGACGAATTTTTATAACTTCATGGAAATCATTAGGAACTTAGTAGTTATGATATGCGGGTCCTAAACCCCTTACAAACTATCGGTAATACAGATTTCTATTTTATCGATCGCGAAAAGTCGCGTTTCTACAGGGGATAGTATGTTACCATCAGTCGGTAATACAGATTTATATTTTACCGCCAGTAAAAATTAGTATTTCTTCAGGGTATTCTGTTTCACCAGCCGAACCAGTGGGTTCCAGCAACCACCGCTGGATGGCGCCAATTTTTAATTGCACAAGTAATAGTTTCTATTGGGGATTCGGAATTTTCGCGCCAGTGGTTTGATAATTTAAAGAGGGGGCATTTAAATTGTCGCGCCATATATTGGCAGCAACAAGAACTATGCTGGTAACGTAGAACTATGGTATACCGAATAGATTAAAACTCAAGCAATAACGACTGATGGTAATTTTCGACAATAGCGCGAAAATTCAAATATCCCCTCTTTAAACGATCAAAACACTGACACGAAAATTTAAAATCCCCAAAACAGACTTTTACTTAGGCAATTAAAACGTGTCGCCATCTGGCGATATCTGCTGCAACTAACTTGTTCGGTCAGTAAAACATAACACCTTGAAGAAACACCAATTTTGATTGTCGGTAAAGTAGAAATATGTATTACCGACTGATGATAACCTATTGTCCCTGTAGAAACCCGACTTTGCGCAGTTGGTAAAGTAGAAATCCGCATTACCGACAGTCAGTAAGTCGTCCAGGACCGGCATAGCGTAACTACTTCTGACATTTTTGAAGCGATTCCAATGATTTTTTAAAAATTCGTCCACCATATTGGGTTTGACTTTTTGAATTTTAAAAATCAGACTTTAAATTCGTTATCCGTGACCTCAAAACCTCCCGAGTAACAAGTTTTAAGCGATTTTAATAGTTTTTTAAAAATTCGTCCGTCATATTGGGTTTGCCATTTTGAATTTTGAAAATCAGATTTTAGATTCGTTATCAGTGACCCAAAAAACCCCTGAGTAACAACTTTCAAGCGATTTCTATAATTTTTTGAAAAATTCGTCCCCCATATTGAGTCCGCCAGTTTGAATTTTTAAAATCCGACTTTAGATTCGTAATCAGCAACCCCTAAAACCTTAATATATGTCATGATCCAATTTTATTTTTCGAAAGAAACTGATATCTGCAGTATTGGTTGAATATTGGATTCCGAGGATTATCACTGGTTTCCAGTGGCGTACCAAGCATTTTTGGCGCCCGGGGCAAAAGGCAATTTTTGCCGCCCCTTATTGAAAATTATTTCATCAATTTGCCGCCCCCAAATGCATTGGGTTCGAGGTTGGCACCCGGGGCGACTGCACCCTCTGCCCCCCTCTAGATACGCTACTGCTGGTTTCTACACTCCCAGCCTTGGACCAATATTATTGCCAATATTGGATCAATATTTAGCCAATCGTGAGCCTTGGCAATTTCCCACTGGGTATGTTTTAAATCTGGTTCTTAGAAAGCCTTATGTTGTCTACAAACAATTTGCCGGTCGACTCTTTTTCGCTAGACTGCGAATAATCTATTTATAAGAAAATATTATTGGTTTATTTTTATGTTTCCAATCTGTGCATTATATTCGTCATCTATTGAAACATTACTCTGTAAATTTTTGTATTCAATTATTTTTTATTTGTTAGAATTTATTTTGTTAAATGTAATCACGGTACCATCCCGAGTCGAAATTTTGAGGCTACTTTAACGCTACATAGTCCAAAATTTTTAGGAAATAGAGGTTTAAAGTAGAAGCAAATTCAATACAATTTAGCTTCTACTTTGGTGCTATTATTGGAAGAAATTTCCTGTTTCCGCGATGAGAGCGTTAAAGTAGAAGCTAATATTCAACTATATTAAGGCCTCTTTTAACGCTCAAGACCCCCTTTTTATTGATCTTCTAAAGTCTAAACAAAGAAAGAATCTGTTTTTGCGAATAAAACTGAAATTAATATGAATGAAATTATAAAAAAAAATATAAAATAAATATTCAAAATTCATGCGCTTTTAGAATTCGTCACACTTAATACACACAAGCTGGAAATAGTCTAAACTTACTAAATAAATTATTATAACGCAAGTGGGGATTCGAACCCACGACATAACGACCTACGCACTTATAATCTAACGCACTAACCACTACGCTACCGACGCTTATGAACTTAATATTTAATTTTCACAGTGTCCTTATGATACAAATTATGAATAGTTTTTTAGGACTTTTCAACAAAATTGTTACATATCGCCAATTTCTGAATGTTTACGGAGATTTTTTATGTATTTTTCATTTGTTTAAACAATTCATTATTGTCAAGTTACAGGCTGATATTGATTTAAATCATTGAAGCATTTGCATTAAAATCATGATTTAAATAAAAAAAAAAACTTTACAATTCTCCGGATGTCTAATACTGCATGTAAAAAATCACAAACCATAAAAAAAACCACAAATTTGTGGATAAATCTTAAAAATTTCAATTTTAATATTTTAATCTTTATAAAATTTAAATAATTGGGCTAATATAGATAATCAAAATACCTACGATTTACAAATTTTTGGTATGAAGATAACAAAAAATAATATCAAATTTTTATATCTTTATAGGTCATTATAGTTTAAATAAATTCCAAACGTCAATAAACTCATATTCCAATTTTTTCAAACTTTTAAATGTCAATTAATTCAAATTTAAAGACACATTAGTTAATGCAGAATAATTAAATAATATTAATTATTTTTCATATTCACAATAATCCTTTTTTTAAGTCTTACAATATTTGTAATTCTTCTTTAGTTTCTAATTCAGTTTCTTTTTCGAAACTGTTTAAATTTTATCTTATAATTTCTTATTTTTACAAAATTTAAAGATTTTTTCTCCTTTTACTAATGGTATTTTTTGTTGTTGTATTTGTCATTTTATTTTATTAATAAATAAATTATAAATAATAAATAATAATTATTATTTATTATTATTTCGTTGAGTTTCATAAGTTTTTTCATATTTTTAAAAATAAATACGCTTATTTTTTTTATTAATGCACCTATTCAATTTGTTTTTAATTCTTGGATAGTTTTTTCGAGGTTTTTTGCAAACTTAGTGCTTATTCTTTTATAGAATTTTTAGATTTTCTTTATTTTTCTAAATTTATTGTTGGACTTGCTTTCAGTGTAATATTATAAAAATGTTTTTGGTTTAATTTGCCCAAACTTTTTTTTTCTGAAGGATTTTTACTTTTCTTTTCTGGACTTTTTATATACATTTTTTTAATTTTATTTTCATCAATTTTAATTTTTTAAACAAATTATTGCTAGTAATTACTAATTCTTTACAAATACACCTAGGAAGATACAAATTTTTCCTAATTTTACAAATAAATTACTGGGCTCTGGTTAGAAAAATAAAAATTATTGACCATAAATTATTATTTTTATATTTTAAAACAATTTATTATTGTTAATTTATAACATTTAAAAACACCTAGCAAGTAGTAGTTTTTTAATTTGTTTACTTTTTATATTGAAAAAATAAGATATTTATCAAAATTAACGACAATCACCACTCAAAATTGTTTAAACAAATTATTGTTAATAATTGTTATTTTTTTACAAGTGCATCTAGAAAGATACACATTTTCCCTAATTTTACAAATTATTGGGTTTTGGTTATAGATTAAAATTTTTTCCTCTTAAGGGCTAATCAGAGGAACAATAATTGAAGAAAAAGTTAGTTTAACTCCCGTTTTTCTTATATGTTAAATAAAAAAGTATATTTCAATGGAAAAAATGACTGAGTTTCACTTGCAGGTTTAAAGTAGAATAAAAATTTTCATTTCTTTATAACTGGGAATGTGGAGCTTTAAAAGAGCTGCTAATTTTAATGATTGGAAAAATGAAACATGTGTATAGACGTAAAGTAGAAGGAAATATTATTATTAGAAGTAAAGAAGAGGCTAAAAATTAAGAAGTCGTTAAGTAGAAGCTAAAGTTCCTCATGAGCTTCAAAGTAGCTTCAAAATTTCGACTCGGGATCACTGACTACACAACCAACCCATACCGGCACTTAGAATAACTTTATCAACCGAGTCCTTGTATCAAATAACAATTAATACTTTATTTAATTTTTCAATAACAAAGCAATTTCTTCACTTAAAAAAATCTAAACCAGAGTTCCAAGTCGTAAGAGAATCTAGGCACACGGTACACAAAACGTTATTAATTTTAAAAAGTTGGGACGTTGAGCAATTTGTCAAGAAGAAAAAATTCCATGATTTACCAAAGGGAACGTTATGAAAATAGAAATATATCTTGGATGAAATATTATCGAAATTGAGAATCCCTCGGATCCGATCTACAAATCGTACTGGTATGAAACAATGATAACAGTCAAACTTCAGTCGGTCGATGAGGCAACGTCTGATGCGAAAAACGATTCGCCTTTATGAAACACGTGCTCCGTCTGGTTGCAATTTCATCCATCGCATACACTTAAGCGGATCTGTAGATGTATCTGTATATATGAAAAAATATGTGTGTGAAAAGTACAACAGTCGTGAGATCGAAGCTTCGACCCTCGGAATGCGTTCCACATCGTAATCAGTAATCATAATTCAAGAGCGCGTCGCCTCGACGTTTTGTACCAATGATCCGTCCGTTCGTCACGTCTCCCGTCCATCTCCTGAAATCACGCCTCGCCGGAATTTTATGTAAAATCCGATGCGCCTGTTAGTTTATGCGGGATGCATACATTGGCGGTCTCACGAACGTGCCCTACGTACCAAACCCTCTTCACTTTGCTTCCACCCTCTCCCAGATTTTCTTTCTCTTCCATCTCTTTTTCTTTCCTCAACAGGAGTTTCGATATTTCTATTTTATTGTCATTCGAAAGCCATAAACAATTGAAGTATGTTGCTATTTTCTGATAGTTTTTCTTTTTACTTGTCTTTCTCTTTCGAGAGTAAGGGTCATAAATTCTACCCTTTATGAATTTTAGTAATTGATTAGGGTGACTGGGTTATAAATTATTTTTAAAATTACTTTGAGATTCAATTTTTTTTATTTAATCAGGACATTAAATGAAAAAGATTGTAATAGTCGTAGCAGTATCGTAATGTTTAATAAGTTAAAGAATAATTTTTTGATACATAGATTGAATGGCTGACTGAATTAGAGTTTGTAAACTTTCAAGATTTAAAGATGCCAATTGATCAGAATATCTGTTTTATATTTATCTTGACGCACTGAAATAGCCTTTAGTTAAAATATAAATGTAAAAAGAACTTTCTACTTTGAGGTGATAAAATGCTAGTGAGCAGATAAATCGTGAAAATGTGTGCCCCATAATTTGGCAACCCGATGTACTGCAATACTAGAATTGACAATTTCCGTGCGCCATGTTGATTAAATTGGTCTCTAACTTTGTTAAAAATTAGTATAATATATAAATTTAAGCTTCCTGTAATCAATTTAAAGTAACATTTTCAACAAAGTTTTTAATTTTATAAGAAATATAAAAAAAGTTATAGCTGTTTAATTCACGATGTGAGGCACGGATAAAATTCAATTGTTCAATTTTTTTTTGGAAATACACTTTTGTTAAAATACATGTAAAAAGAGATTTTCTACTTCAAGGAAAGTTTCCTAGGAAAAATACCTACAAGAGAAATTTTCTACCAGTTTCCTGGATTATTATTAGACAGATTTCCAAGAAGTTTCTAGGAGCGAAAGTTTTTTCCCGGAAGTTTTTAAGGGAACTTCCCAAGAACTTTGCAAGAAACTTTTCTAATGGTAGTTTCCAGTAATGTTTTCAAAAAGTTTCCAAGAGAAATTAGCGGGCAGTTTTCAAAAAAAGTTTCAAAGGCAGTTTTCAAAAGACGATTTTAAAAAGTTAAGGAAAGTTCGCAAAATATTTTTTTTTTTCTTATAACAAGAAAAAAGTTTTATTTGGTAATCAAAACAAAAAATATTCTGCAAATTGAACATTAGTTCAATATTGGTGAATTATTAACAATTTAACAAACTTATTTAAATTGTAAATACTGAATATTCAACAAAAGTATTTTTTCAAAAAATAAAATTTAAATTATGATTTTTTCCACAACATACTTGAGTTTTAAGCCACGAAACACGCAAATTGGCAAAGGATTCATTTTCGCGTGACGATATCGCGTGTATCAGGGTCCAAGTTTTCTTTCGTAGGACGCGCTTCTCTTTATCCTCACAGATCGCCCAGTCGGATAAAACCATGAGACTAGGAGAGTCGGAGTGACCCATGAAAATGAAAAATGAACGTTGTGCACGTCATTACCCGGCTTACACGCGATTTCTTTGCCAGAATGCCAACCGCTCAATGTATTTATCAAAAGCGAAAGGACCCCGCTCAATGCTATTCTTTTTTATGTTCTGAGATCAACCTGCTAATTTTCCTTTTTCACATGACGATCAAGTATGATGTAATCGCATAAAGTATTCAAGACGTAGAAAGAAGTGTTCAATAGTTGTAAGAAATAGCCTAATTAAAGTCCATCTTTATACAATGAGTAAAAGGAACTAAGAAATAAGAAAAATTTAGAAAAATGATGAAAGTCAACTTCAATATCGGTTACGTATATAAAACCCTACACTGAGAAACTTTTGATTTTAATATCTGCTTTATTGCTTATCATTACGTACAATAAAATTTAAGAGTTTAGGGATAATCGAGATGTGGTTATAAAAACTAATACACTGTTTAAGAAAAGACGTTTTAGATGCAACAGTTGTCTTTTTAATAAAAAGTAGTAAAAGTGTTATATACTTCATAAGACACATAATTATATTACCTCTAAAGAATTTAAGAGAGATGAAAATAAAGAATTGCAAGAATTATAAAACGTGTGTTAGAAACTTAGAAGCATAGGGTGCGCGCGCAGTAAAAAGAAAGATGGCAGTATTTGTTTGACAGATGAGAGATACAGATGCAAGTTCGTCTTTGATATTTGTATAGTTACAGTATTCTGCATCTTTATAGTGGTATTTGACGAAATCTGTGTAACGAAGAACCTATACTATGATATATATACATTACGCACATTTTTAAGCTTAAACTACAAACATACATATAACATTTCGATGACGTCGAATAATCGCTCGCGTAGTTACCGATAGAATAGAGTGTTTTAACTTTCCTTATATACTAACGAGCAAAAGTTTCATGTGGTTTGAGAAGTGGTTTTTTATTAAATTGAAGTGAAAATGGTAATAAGAATTAACGTCTGTGTTCAGTATTCCGGATGATACGAAATTTTTCTAGAGATCGATTTTTTTAAAATATATTTTTGAATAAATATTGTGAAGTGGTAGAATAGCTCACGAGACATATGGCTGCTCGAAAAACTGTCTTAGAAAAAGTCTAATAAAATTTTAGATATGCCATAATAAATATATCAAAATGTGTTAAAAATGAATATCGCTTTTTCACATTTACTTTTCTCTAACCTCAAATAATACTAGTTCTAATTATATGTATTAATTTTTTGTCTCACGAAATTACAATAATAGAAAACAAGGTAACACAATCTCTTTTTTTTAAAAGAACTATTATGATCGTACATCGATTATCCCTAAATTCTTACGTTTTATTACAAATATCGAAATTGAAAAAAGCAAAAACTATAATTAAAAGTCTCTCAGTGTAAAAGTCCCCTATTTAGAAAAATTTTCCCTAAAATACCCCTTTTTCACGAAAGTATATTTAATATTTATTTATATGTTTTATATATATAACATATATATATATATAATAATAATATAATTTTATATATGTAACATTTATATATGTTTCGTCACTAGAGGGCACCAAAGTCAAAAGATAAAAAAAAACGATAAATAGTCGGACAAGCTACAGCCTGCCAGAAACATCCGATCTAAAAAACTCAAATGTGGTTTTAAAGCTGATACATGTGGTTAGGCATCCCCCCTAACCCTAATAAAAAATATTATAAAATAAAAAAATGGCGCCAATTGAAAAAAAAATCACAAAAAATGGGTATTTTTTTTTGACATTTTTGAGTTATTAAAAAAACCAAAAAAGAAGACAGTCAGATTAAGGGGGGATGCCTGAAGGATTTTATAACGAAGAAATTGATCTAAGGTTTTTTGAAATCGATTAAAAAGAACTGGAGTTATGCTTTCCGCCCTTGTTTCCGCCAATTAAAAGAACATATATGTGACGCTCCGCGAGAGAAGGGACCTATCGCGGAAAAAATCAATTTTCATTTTTTTATGCTAAAAGATAATTTTTGAGTTGTTCTTTCAGTTTCATGTTTCAAAAAACATTTTTTTTAATTACACTTTTTGTTATAATGCTTCATACTTAGGCATACTAAGTGCATCGCATTTCTTGGTTTTTTTAAACGACCGTCCCGTAAAATTAACAATTTATTATTTTGATTTTTTTTATGGTAATTGATAGTTTTTGAGTTGCTTTTTGAGTTCCAAAAATCAAAATTTGATTCCTACAATTAGTTTTCTTGTTATGAGGCTTTAAACATAGGCATGTTAAGCGTCCCGATTTTTCTTCCTTCTCTTTTCCCGTCCATCCTTTAAATTTTGCTTTCTCAGCGATAGGTCCCTTCTCTCGCGGAGCGTCACATATGGTTTTGAGAAAAACCCGTTTAAAGTTTTGTGTGTAATGAGTCGATGTACATATATGTATAACTTTTACATGTGTATAACTTTTTTATTTATTCGAATTTTAATCTGCAATTTAGGAATTATATTCTTGAGGTAATGTAGACCACAAAATTAATTAAAATAAAAAAAAGTCGATTTTTTGATTGATGCAAAGTATAATACTACCTTAAAGTCAAGGTATCTAGAAATTTTCAATTATTTTTAATCCCCTTTAAATTATTATTATTTTTTCAATCTTTAATTATTTCTATCATTTTCAAATCATTTTCTCTAATTTTTCATTTATTAAATTATATTTCAATAAATATCCTGAATTTTCAATCCTTTATCTCAGATTCCAATTCTTTTCTTCATTATTTACAATTATGTTTATCATTATTTCTTAATTTTTTCCTACCATTCATACTTACTTGTATTATTATTTGACAATTTTCCTAACCCAATGGGAAATTGCCAAGGCTCACGATTGGCTAAATATTGGTCCAATATTGGTATTAATATTGGGCTAAGGCTGTCAGTGTAGAAACCAATGCCAAGCCTCGTAATACAATATTCGACCAATATTGAACCAATATTGCAGATATCAGTTTCTTTCGAAAAAAAATTGGGTCACGACATATATTACGGTTTTAGGGGTTGCTGATTATGAATCTAAAGTCCAATTTGAAAAAATTCAAAATTGCGGATCCAATATGGCAGACGAATTTTTAAAAAAACGATGAAAATCGCTAAAATCTTGTTACTCGGGGATTTTTTGGATCACTGATTACGAATCTAAAGTCCGATTTCCAAAATTCAAAATGGTGGACACAATATGGCGGACAAATGTTTAAAAAAATCATGAAATTTGCTTGAAACTTGTTACTAGGGGGTTTTTGGGGACACTGATAACAAATCTAAAATTTGATTTTCAAAATTTAAAATGGCGGATCCAATATGGCGGACGAATTTTTAAAAAACCATGAAAATCCCTAAAAACTTGTTACTCGGCGATTTTTTGGGTCACTGATTACGAATCTAAAGTCCGATTTCCAAAATTCAAAATGGTGGACTCAATATGGCGGATAAATTTTTTAAAAAAATCATGAAATTCGCTTGAAACTTGTTACTCCGGGATTTTTTGGGTCTCTGATAACGAATCTAGTTATGCTACGCTGGGTCTGGGCCATTTACCGACTGTCGGTAATGCAGATTTATACTTTACCGACCGCTAAAAGTCGTGTTTCTATCGAGGTTATCGTGTTACCATCAGTCGGTAATACAGATTTATTCTTTGCAGACAGTAAACATTAGTGTTTTTCATGGTGTTTGATTGTTAAAACAGAACACCCTACGGAAACACTAATTTCTTCCTGGCGATCAAGTAGAAACCTGCATTACCGACTGATGGTAACGACTTTGCCTTGTAAAAATGAGACACTTGGTTTATTTATGGTTTAATCTTGAAAATTTGAAACATGTAATTTGATAGTTGATTGTTTTTTGCGATTCGGTTTAATCCGTTCGCATCCTTAAAATGATGGTATTTTTTGAAAAAATTTCCTATTATGGAAAATTAAAAAAATCATTTTTAAAATATCCGTTTAATTGATTGTGTGTGATGACTGATTTCTGCTCGGTAAGTTTTGAGGTTATATGTAAATTTTAATAATTTTTGACACTTAACAATTATTAATTAAGGGCATGTGATGGATTATGACGTCACTTGTATAGGCAAAATTTGTCCGTAACTTTTTTCTTAAAATATTGAATATTTTGTCATTAAACTTGGTAGAATTACTTAAAATGTCATTAGGAAGGTCTCTCACACCCAAGTTTGTTTGAATTTTGGCTCAAAAGTGATTTTTAAAAAATATTGCATTTTTTCGAAAAGTTCCCGAAATTAATTTTGGGACAAAATTCAAACAAACTTGGGTCTCAGAGACCTTTCTAATGTCATTTTAAGTAATTTTACCAAGTTTCATGACAAAATATTTCATATTTTAAGAGAAAAGTTACGGACAAATTTTGTCTATACCAGTGACGTCATAATCCATCACATGCCCTTAAAAATGAATAAATAATATTTTACAGTGATAAACTCCTGAAGAGGCCCATCGTTGAAGGGCGAAATTTTCAATTATTTCTATAAATTTAAAAATATTTTCTCCAATTTTTAGTTTTTTAAAGTATTTTTTCATAAACTTTCTACATTTTTATTTATTTATCTCAAATTCCAATTATCTGTATTATTTTTTAAATATTTCGATAATTTTTAAATTGATATCTTTAATTTTTTAATTATTTTTTAACTGATTTACTGAAACTTTAATTATTTATTTCAAATTTCCATTAATATTAAAAAATTGATAATAAATTTTAGAATTTTTCAATAATTTTTCTCATATTAACAATTATTTTCGGTTTTTTGTAATTATAATTTTCTAAATTTTCAATTATTTATCTCAAATGTTAATTATTTTTAAAAATTTATCATTATTTTTGCCATTTTTCAATTATTCTTCTCATTTCTCAATTGTTCTATTTAATTCTTAAATATTTTCTAAATTTTAAATTACTGTCTTCAATTTTCAATTATTTCTATAATTTTGCAATTTTTTTCCTACTGATTTACTAAACCTTTAATTATTTATTTCAAATTTCAATTAATTAAAAAAATTGTTAATAAATTTTAGAATTTTTCAATTATATTTCAAATTTACAATTATTTTCGGTATTTTGTAATTAATCTTTTCTAAATGTTCAATTATTTATCTCAAATTTTAATTATTTTAAAAAATTTATCATTATTTTTGCTATTTTTCAATTATTCTTCTCATTTCTCGATTGTTCTCTTCAATTCTCAAATATTTTCTAAATTTTAAATTGCTCTCTTCAATTTTGAATTATTTCTATAATTTTACAATTTTTTTCTCCAAATTATAATTTTTAAAACTATTTTTCCACTGATTTATTAAATCTTTAATTATTTATTTCAAATTTCAATTGATTAAAAAAATTTTTAATGAATTTTAGAAATTTCAAATTATTTTTCTCAAATTTACAATTACTTTCGGTATTTTGTCAATAATATCCTAAAATTTTAATTATTTATCTCAAATCTCAATTATTTAAAAAAAATTATCATTATTTTTGTTATTTTTCAATTATTTCCTTTAATTTCATTCCTATAATATATTCTGTAATTGTTTTAAACTATTCTTCTCAAATTTCGATTGTTTTCTTTTTTTTTTCAAATATTTTCTTAATTTTAAATTACTGTCTTCAATTTTCAATTATTTCTATAATTTTGCAATTTTTTTCTTCAATTTTTAATTTTTATAATTTTTTTCAGTTTGATTTATTTATAATAATCTTTAATTTTAATTCTTTGTTTTCAATGTTTAATTTATTTTATAACCTTCTCATTGATTTCTTCGATTTTAAATTAGCCTAATCATTTTTTTAATTAGTTTCCTAAATTTTAAATTATTCTTCTTAATTCTCGATTGTTTTCATCAATTTTAATTTTTTTTTAAATTATTCTCATCATTTTTAAATTAATTTTTTCAATTTTCAATCATTTTCTCAATTTTTAGAGAGTAATTTTGCAATTATAGAAACAATTTTTAAATTGATTTATTAATTCTTCAATTATTTATCTCAAATTTGAACTCTTTCTTTTAGTTTTGATTAGTTTTATAATTTTTTTTAAATGCTTTGTTTTCCAATTTTTAATTATGTTCATGACTTTTTAATTAATTACTTAAATTTCCATTCTTTTTAATTTACAATTATTATTATCTTTCTTCAATTATTTATTAAGTTCTGCATTCATTTTCTATAATTTTAAATTGTTATTTATCAGTTTTAAATTACTTTCCATTTTTTTTTATTAATTTGAAAATTCTGTAATTATATTTTTTTTATCCTACAACTTTGTAATTTTGTCCTACCCAAATAAAATCGAGGTTCTTCTGTATATAAATTAATTCATCTTTATTTATAAAGTTTTTTTGGAGTAGGTACACAGCAAAAACTGCTGTCTTCTAAGTGTCTTATTTTAAGACACAAGACATTAAGAAAGCGTCTTTTACGGTTATTTTAAGCTATTTCATTGGTTAATAATTTTGAAAAATGCTTTCTCATTGGTTTAAAATTAAGACACCTTAAAACGTCTTAAAAGTAAGAACAAAAATGTCTTAAAATAAGACAGTTGTTTTTACAGTGTACCCTAAAAGTTTTCTATTTTTGTATATTTTGTTCCCTAATTCCCCTAAAATATTCTTCATTGTCACTATTTATGATGCTAACGAAGCAGTTAATTATAGATCACATCAAAATAATGAACTCGAAATTGAAGTTATAAACTCTCATTGAAACAACTATGAGAAATTTTAATATTCTTGCAAAATCATATAAGATTATGTCGGAGCTTGTAAAGATGGAAGAAGAATTAGCTATGAAAAAAAATTAAATGGTGCCAGAATTGCAATTGTTCTTTACATTAAAAAAGGGAATGTTCGAATGATTTTGAGACAAACGTAATGAGAACTGATAAAAACAATAGGTTAAAGAAAACAATAATTACTAAAGCAGATTATTGAAAGTATCTTATTATTTATTAAGTCGAAGGTTGTTTCAGCAATTTAGTGATTAATTATGATAAAATGGAAAAGGATAGATTTCAGTATTTTAGAGACAATCAATCGACAATAAGAGCAGAATCTTATAAAGATTTAACGGAGCATTTACAATATCGAGCTAATGAAATGGATACTTATATCTCACATTCGGAGATTGATTGTATTGCATTAAACATTTATTATAGTTCTCAAGAAATATGACTAAACCTATTAAATCATTAGGCGCTCGCTTTTTTTTCTAGTTTTTAATAAATCAAAAATGTGTGTTTATTTTGAAAACTAAAGAGATGAGGGAGGAACAAATAATTTGTACGTATGCTTACACGGGAAAAATCGATTAAAATAAAATACAACAATTTAATCTATTGAGTTTTGAAATAATCCAATCGAAAGTTTAATTGTTATGGAATATTATTTAGCGATTCTGTCTAGTCTCTCTAAAATTTTGGTTGAGATACAAAAAAATAATTGAAAGTCAGATTCATAACCGAAATTAGCCTTAAACTGGATTATTTTAATCTTTAGCTAAATTCATTCTGCAATGTATTATATAACGTCTATTTTTTCAAGGAAGTAATTTAAGTTTGTTTCTTGTTAGAGAAAAATTTAGAAAGAGGTTGTAAGTGGACAAAAGAAGGTCAGGAAAAAGTCTCTAAAGAAAAAAGAGACGAGAGCCGTTAGTTGACGTTTGACGTCGCCGACGGGCTTGACGTTTCTCTACCTCTCATTTCTCCTACAGACCGAGCGTTGAAAAATGATGCGTCGTCAGTGCACCGCTAAAAGCACAAATGCTTTTTCATTGGAAAACACGCCTTCTTGTCGTGAAAAGAACTAGGCATGGATCGGAAAATGTTTTGAAGTTTCTCTTCTATTTCGTTTTAAGACGATGTAGTAAAAATTTGCTAATTTTTAATATCCAAAAACTAGGGTTGGGTAGTAAAAGTTACTGAAAATGTAAACGTTATTTGTAAGTTTTGGGTAACTTGGTTACTTTTTTAAAAAATAACTTTAACGTAAGTTAGTTACAATTCTTGCAGTAACTTATAACTTTAATTGACTCATATTTTCGTTACTTTCTATTTATTTTTTTAATAATATAATTTTGATATGTTTTTAAGTAATTCTGATTAATCAATTAATAAGATTAATTTTATTTATCTCAGAATTTAAGATTTTAAACTTCTTGAAGACTGTTTGGAATCTCTCTTAATAACAATTCATTCTATAGTATATAATTAACCACTTCCTTTGAATTGTTAAACATAAAACTTCATGTTGACATTTTAAATTTAAATGGTTAACTCAATTAATCAGAAATTAAATTTATTCAAACTTTAATTTTTCTAAAACTTTAATTTACAGGACTTTTAATCTAGTTAATTATTAATTTTTTTTTAATTTCAAATACAAATCAATTCAAATTTAAATTTATTTAAAGGGATGCACCGGTGAAATTTCAAGATTTCATAAATTGCGTTGTTCAGAGATGCCATACTTTTTTTTAACAACATTTTGACTTAACTATAGTTATAAAATTAAAAAATTAATTTTTTGGCTAGTTTTAGAATTTTCAATTTATTTTAAATCAAAAATCCATGCATAATTTTGTTTAGAATTGTAAAAAAGCTTGTAAAAAATTGACGATAGAAAATAGTAAAAATTGTGGAAGGAGATAGATTTTTAAAATTTTTCATTTTTTCGAAAACCACAATTTTAAACATGTCCAAATTTTCATTTTTTTATTCTAGACATAAGATAATTTTATATGTCCAAATAAGGCTAGAAAAAATTAATTAATTAACTTAATTCTATATTAATTTGAATATATTCAAGTTTTATTTGATTTCAATTTCAATCGATTTTGACACCATGAAATCTACCAAATATTAACACAAGAAAATTTATAATATGTTATAAAACAGTTAGTAAATTAAGAAATTTTCCGATGATCAGTTCTTAATTCAGACCTTAAACTTGTTTTTATGATTTAATAAGAGATTAACTGATATCCATCAATTCCATCAGTGTATACATCTGTATTTGCACAGAATGAAATGAGCTTCACCCAATTGATGTCAATCAGCGAAAGTTTGCTGATTTTTTAAATCTAAACGTATTATGCATTATAAGATTATAAATATTTATAAGTAATAACCTAATAACGACCGGGAAACTTCCAGACAGGATATCTTAATTTTAAACCATAAATAACCATAAATATTATCTTTAGATACCTCACAAAGATAATAATTAAAACTAAAACCATGAGATTGACTCTTGCAACCACGTCCTAATTGATTTCTTGAGTTAGACAAATCTGATTTTGGCATCACAGAAACAAAGAAATGATTAGTACTGTTTCATGATAATGACCATTTAGAAAGACAAAATTTTTTCTTGATCGAGTGCGATATGGATTTCTGGATTTCTCAAAAGTTAAAAATCAATTTTATTTTCATCTTCGGTTTCTATGTTTCAATGTTTCGATTTTCTAAAAATTTATAAAGTAAAAGCTCTAATTATGGGAAATTTTACAAATTTTCATCTATTATGAATTTATGAGAGAGATTATATATTATGAGATTTGAAAAAGGTTATATTATAAACTGTTTACTATTAAAATTGAACTGGTTAAAATATATATATTTTAAACTGTGTATTACAAAAGTTTAAATAATTATAGATAATCGTGAACAGTTGAAAAACAAGTTCTAAATAGTTTTAAATGGTTCTAAACAATTTTAAGTAATTATAAACAATTCTATACAAGTTCTTAACTGTTTTAAATTAGTTTAAAAACAGTTATAAATAGTTATCAATATTTTTAAATAATTATGAGTCTATTATAAACATGCAGTTTTAAACTAGTTCTAAATAGTTGCGAATAAGTTTTAAACAATTTTTAAATGTCTTTAGTAAATTTAACGAATTTTAACAAAATTATTTCTTCTTTTAGTTTTAAAGAAAAAAATTTGAATTGAGAATAAAATTAGCTTCCAATATCAAGTTGAAAATCATATATTGTAAAAATAGTGTAAATTGCAATTATCTCTTAAATTTCAAATAAGTATCATGAAATATAATATATATTTTTTTATTAGCTTGGTTTCGTTTAAAAGATAATTTCTCATAAAATTTGCTAGACTTGTCAGTATTATTGTACACTTGTTTGTTATAATGTTTTACGAAAGTTGGAAACTGTTTACAAAATATATAAATATCTGTAACATATTTAAAACCAAGATTTCCAAATACCAAAATTAAAAAAGTCGACCTTATATATTTAATTTATATTAACTTTTCAAACCAATCAAATATTTTTCAATTATTTCAACATTTTGTCGTCACTTTACCTTCATCTTTCTTATTCCTAATTTATACGAAAAAAAAACTTTCGAAATAAAGTTTTTTTTCTACAAGATATGTGTGTTCTATTGAAATATTTTATTATAAATGAATAAAATTTTTAAGAGCAATATGCAAACATATACTAAAACATTTGAGGTTATGTTCCATATAAAATTACGTTTTCGACATATTTCACATATAATTGTGTATATAATAGACAATAAAAACAATAATAATAATAATGATGATGATTACAATAATAGCAACTATAAAAACCTTTTTATTTCATTTAACACAAATAAATAACAAAAATATGAATCTGCCCAGTCTGACTGTTTGTCAACAAGGTGACCGTCATCTGACGCAGAATGTCGGTTAAACTATAAGCAGTTAAAAATTCCCACTAGAATTTTCTGTTACCTATGACAGCAGTTTTTTCTGGTCAGATGTGACAAAAAATTCTTGTCAGAAATTTAACATAACCTCATTGATTCTGCGCATGCGCAAGGAGAATTGAGGGGCTGATAGGAAAAACGGAATATAAAAATGGTGGGAGCAAAAATGGGTTAATTATGTTTCAGCGTAAAAACAAATTATCGTCAATTGCGAAGAAAAATGGATCGCTTGAAGTTAAGGGCAAAAACGGGATATCCTTCTATTCCGTTTTTGCTTTTAGTCAAAATTTGTTTCGTTTTTACGATTACTTTTAATTTTTTTTATTTTACTCGAAGATATTAATTAAAAATATATGAGCCGACATTCTTCAAACATACTTTCCTTAGCACTAAATGTTTTTTTATTGAGTATCTCTGCGCGTTAACATAATTTCTTTCAGAAAACTTTTAATATTGAAAATATTATTATACAATGTCTTCAAGGACTTCTTTCTTAGAATCTAAATTTAATATTTGATAAAACTTATTAAAAAAGAATTTTTTAAAGAAACCTACCACAAAGAAGTTTCTCTGTCAATAGGTGTCTCTTAAATCAAATGTTTAATATATGTAAATAAGAATTAGCGAAATTTTTATGCTAATTTTAAAACTCAATGTTGTTGTTTAACATTCGGTTTGAAAATTATTATAAAAGGGTCAAACCATTGACTTTTGTCTGAGAACAGCCGCGGACATACCTATTAAAAAAAAGTTTTTAGAAATATAAAACTTCAAAATTTTATGAATTTAATAACTGTATCATTAGGGAGTAAATTTATTTTCTTTGGCGGTGTTATCAATCAAAAGTATGAGGTCCCGAGTAAGGTCTATGATGTTATTTCGTAACCTTAAATGTGGCACTTTTATTCAACACGTTATAATTAAAAAATTATTTTACTTTAAAATCAAAACTCATCAGAAATATAAATCCCATTATTTTAATCCTAGAAATAATGGAAATTATATTGGAAAATTATTTCTTTAAAATAATAAAATAATTTACAAAATTTCTACTTGGAAAAATTTTGATGGTTTTTTTAATATAACTTTTTTTTAAAGCTCCTAAAAATTTGAAGTTTTAAATATATTTTAAAATTAGTATAACTTTCTTATTGCTATTAAAATTTAAGGAAAGTGTTTTGCTTCGTTTAGAAATTATTAAATTTAAAATATTTCTATTTAAAAAGGCAATGTAAAATTGTTTTGTTTTCATCAAGTGCCAGAATTAGCCTTTTTTAATAGAAAACTTTTAAATTTCATCTTTTCCTACTAACGAAGCGAAATGTTTCCCCTAAAGCTTAGGAGTTCCCAAAAAAAGTTATAGGCTTAAAAAAAGCATGAAAGTTTTTATGTACAAGTAAAAATTTGTCAAATTATATAATTATTTTAAAGTAATTATATTTTAATATAATTTTAATTATTTCTAAGATTAAAAATGTGAAATAATGGAATTTATATTCAGGGGCGGCGACTTGTGTATGGTATGTCTAAATTCTATAGAGCAAAAAAGTCGCCCTGTGGAATTCCATATGGCAAAATTATAGACAAAAAATAAATTTCTTAATAAGAATGTGGATAAAAAAAACTTTTTATCGAAGAAAAAGATTAAAATTTAAAAACAAAAATCATATTTTGTAAAAATAATTGAAAAATGACGAAAGAAATTGAAAATGAATTAATAAATAATGAAACTAATTTGATACTAAAGGAAATAATTATAATTGAAAAAGTTTTATCTAAAAAAATTAAAGAAAAAAATTGAAACTTACGGAAATTGAATTAAAAAATTAGGGGAAAAATTGAAAAATTATGAACATAATTACAAATTAAAGAAAATTTTTGAAAAATGATAAAAATAGTTAAAAATTGTAGCAAATAATTAAAATCATAAAAAAAAAGAATTGCGAAAAATTGAAGAAATTTTTAAATAATTTAAAATTTATCTTATTATCAAAGAGTGGATTAATTAAAATTTTAATCAATGAAATCTAAAATTAACTAACGTTTGAAGAATTATAATAAATAATTGTAATTGTAGTCTTGTTCATCTCAAATATAGTCTCTAATTTTTTCAATTATTTTTTACAAATTTATATTATTTTCTTCAATTTACAATTATTTATATCAATTATTTTTTTATTAGATATATTTTTCAATTGATTTTTAATTGCTTTTTGTCATTTACAATTATTTTTTCATTAATTCTCTAATCTTTGCTTCCTTATGGAAGAAGCTTTGTGATCGTTAAAATTTTTGATTTTACAAAAAAAAGCCTAAATCGTCTCATTTTCATCTAAAAAGCGTAAATTTTCATTTTTAAGCAAATGTCCAGATAACTGCATGTATTTGTGTGTGTGTGTGTGAGTGTGTGTATGTATGCATGTATGTATATGAGTGTATGTGTGAGTGTTGCATTTTTTGTGTACAGGTTATCTTGAGAATGCTTAAACGGATTCCAATGAAATTTGGATGACTTATTAAGCTCATGAATATCTAAATTTGGACACAGGGATTTTTGAAAAAATCCAAACAATTTTTGTTGAGCACATTTTATCAACGAAAAAAAATCGTTTTTTGCCAAAAAATTTTTTCATGGTAAAAATAAAACTTAAGGAATACAAAAAGCATATCCCTTATCTCAAAACGAATCGATTGACCTATAAAACTTTTAAATATGATCAAAAATTAGTAAAATAATTAATGTTTTCTCATTTTTTTGCATTTAATATATTTTTATTTAATAACTTCTCCGATTAACTTTTATATTATTAAACTATTGCTTCCTCTATGAGGAAGCAAATTATTTGGCTTACTTGGAAGCGAAATGTTCATGAAATGGACATAATTTTCAACTAGTTTATTATTTATCTCAAATCTAGATATTTTTTCAATTTACAATTATTTTAATTTTTCTGCAATTATTTTCTTATGTTACAAATATATGTTGAAAATTTTTAAACTATTTTTCACAAACTAAAATTTTTTTCTTTAAATTTTAATTATTTTTATTACTTTGCAAATATTTCCTTGATTTTTTTATTAATTTTATTACTCTTCAATTAATTTCCTAAATTTTAAAATGTTTTCCTCAAATTTTAACAATTTTCTTCAACTTTCAATTTTTATTCTTATTATTTAGCTAAAAATTTCTTCAATTTTAAATAATACTCACTATTATTATCATTAAATCATAATTAAATTCGTAAATTTTCAATTAATTATCTTATTTATCAAATATTTCGGTCAATTTTCATTTTCTTTTATCTTTTTGCAATTATTTAATCCACCTTTTTAAGTAGATATATTAATTATTTTTCAATTAATTTCCTAAATTTTTATTAAGGGCATGTGATGGAGTATGACGTCACTTATATAGGCAAAATTTGTCCGTAACTTTTCTCTTTAAGTATTGAATATTTTGTCATGAAACTTGGTAGAGTAACTTAAAATGTCATTAAGAAGGTCTCTCAGACCCGAGTTTGTTTAAATTTCAGCTCAAAATTGATTTTTAAAAAATATTGCAATTTTTCGAAAAGTTCCCAAAATTAATTTTGGGCCAAAATTTAAACAAATTTGGGTCTGAGAGACCTTCCTAATGTCATTTTAAGTAATTCTACCAAGTTTCATGACAAAATATTTAATATTTTAAGAGAAAAGTTACGGAAAAATTTTGCCTATACCAGTGACGTATAATAACGTGACGTTTTTTAATAAGTTATTTTAATCCGATTATTTAAAATAAGAATTTATAACAGGAATATAATATAAGTAAAGAAATAAACTGTTCGTAATTAAAGCGGAATCAAAAGTGAATTCAAATATTAGTTCGAGCAAAAACGGGACAAAATTCTAACTCGTTTTTGCGCCCAGTGAAATCTTATTCCGTTTTTACTCTGACAACTTTTTGTTTCGTTTTTACTCGTAGTGCGTAATTTGTTTCATTTTTCCAAATAGATAATACTTTAACTTCGTTTTGCTCCCGATAATTTTTTAACTTGTTTTTACTATCAGCCCCTCAATTATGACAGAAATTTCTGTCACGCGTATCAGAATTTATTTTCTGTAACGAGATTTAGAAACTTTTTGTTATAAATGTAACATAAATATTTCGTGGATTTCGTAATATTTTTAACAGTGCGTATATAGTCCAATCCCATCTCAATAATTGGAAAATTTTTACCTTATAATTTCTGGAAAGTGTGGCGCTATTTAATTTTCAAATGGGTTTCTAATATTCCATGTCATTTTAGAGTTTTATTGTACAGAATGGTATATGGATCTGAGTGCTTAATTGAGGAAAAGGAACAAGAAATATATTGAATATCTATAGTTTTGTTTGTAGAAGCTGAGGCAATCCATCACCTCTCGATGGCTAAGCACACGGCTTCAGCCTCGGTGCTCTTGGCTCGCTAACTCAGGGCACTTGGAGGATCCATCCTGGCCTCCGGACTATGTTCTGACACGCGGTGATTGCCTCTTATTGGATAGTTAACATCCTCAGTGACACTTTGCGACAATACACTGTCATCCGGATATATTTCAAGCTCACTCGCTCATTTTCTGTCAAACTTGCACTCCCTCTGAAATTATAATTTTCAAATGGTTTTAATCAGCTAAAGTTAAACAGTTTGTAAATTTTTATTTATCTATCAACTTCAACTTATACTCAAGTTTTAACTAAAAAGACGCAGATCTATTTTTTGTCTACAACATTTTGCTGCGACGTAAATCTTAATAAAAATTGTCAGGGCCGAATTGGGAACTAAAAGAGGCCTCTTTCTATATAATTAAAAATTTTTATTAACATTTAAAAATAAAATATAACAATATTAAATTATAAAATTATTTTATTTAAACTTATCAATAATTTAATTATTTGGGATTTCTTGAACAATAGCATTCTCTACTGCCATTTGTACGAAAGCACCAGTAAGTTCTTGGCTTATTGAACATCTCAAATTGGTTTTAACCAATTTTAAAGAACAAGAAAATGGACAACTTTTATTAAACAAATATAATAAAAAATATTTTAGATAATTCCCTAGCTTTAAAAATTGCTCTGAATGTATTCCTATCTACCTTATCCCCTTCAGCATAAAAAATAACCCTTTAAAATCATCCCCTAATGTTCAACCAAGAAATGGACAAGTTTTATTAAATAAATATAATAAATTTTTTTTTTAAGAATTCCCCGGCTTTAACCCTAGAAGGACTAACTGGGGTCCTTTTGTACCCCACGCGAAATTTAAAGTAGGCTCCTGACCCATACAGTGGCAATTTCGATTGGGGACCCAAACCATAATTCAATTTAGTAACCTGACAGTTGATTTTATTATAGGTTAGCGAGAATTGCGTGCGCAAGTCTCTCTTCAGTATGCAGTTAAAGTAAGTCTGGGGTCCCTAAATACCCCAGTTAGTCCTTTACGTTTCAAAAAAGTCAGGATAATAAATTCCTGTTTTTTTATTAAAACGGTTTAATTGAACCTACAAAGCAAAAATATAATGACTATACTTGTAAAAACAAGTATTTTTAAAAAAAGAAATATTTTGAGTAGAAATAAAATTTGTTTATAGTTGATTTTGGTAAATTTCACATGCGTAATTGTTTATTAATTATTGGAATTTCATCTATTCAAATAATTATACTTTTTTCAAATAATTCAAAGGTCCATAAAAATTTCTTCAAACATGTCTATTCAGCTTTTAAAATCCACAGGATTTTTCTAAATTGGTCAATTTGTTGAAAAACTACGATATTTTTTGTAAAAAATGCTAATTTTGAGAAAATTTGTTTCTCTTTTTTTGTTTTTACAATATTTTTAGATTTGTTTTTATTGTATTAAAAAATAAATTACACCATCTTCTTCCTTAATAAAAAACGAGAAAAATTCACTATATAAAAGCTGTTTTTTGGTAAAATGCAAATCTTATATACACGTTTAAAATCTGGGGGAACAAAGGACCCCAGTTAGTCCTTAGAGGGTGAGAAAAGTAAGTTAGTCCTTCTAGGGTTAAAAATCGCTCAGAATGAATTCCTATCTACCGAATTGGGAATCTTTTAAAAAATTTATTTAGTATAGAATTAATTTACGTATTTTTTTGTCTCAGTTTGAAATCAATTGGTTAAGGGCATGTGATGATAATGCTAAATTTGTCCGTAAACTTTCTCTTAAGGTACTCAATGTTTTGACACCAAACTTTGTAGAATTACTCAAAATACCATTAGAATGGTCTCTCTGACCCAAATTTATTTCATTTTTATCTTTAAACTAATTTTTTTTCAATTTTACAATTTTTGGAAAATTTTGAAAAAAAAGTAAATTTGAAAAATATTTAGTTTAAAGACAAAAATGAAACAAAATTGGGTCAGAGAGACCATTCAAATGGTGTTTTGAGTAATTCTACAAAGTTTGGTGTCAAAACATTGAGTACTTTAAGAGAAAGTTTACGGACAAATTTAGCATTATCATCACATGCCCTTAAAGAGAATTTTAACAGTTTGTTTTAACTTTTGTGGAAAATGTTATTTAATTTATATATTTGTTTGTTGTCACGTCGACATTTGTTTGATTGAGTTGTTGTATTATAATTTATAATTCAATTATTCTAACCGTTAATTTTTAATATCAGTGCTAATTGTACGAAAGGGCTTTTTCGTTTTTTGTACTTACGCCCGTTTACATGTAAAATAAATAAATAAATACTTTGCCCCCTTCAACATATGCATAAAATTAGTCGGTTTCATTCACATGAAAGTCAATTTTTCAATATTTCAATACACAATTACTTTTTTTAATTAACAATAATTTTCTTCTATTCACAATTCTTTTAATTAATTTTTAATCCTGTTTTTCCATTTTTAATTATTTTCTTAAATATTCAATAATTTTCGGCTTCTTTCAATATTTTTATCAGTTTTTAATTGCTTCCTTTAATATTAAATAATTCTCATTTTTTTCAATTGTTTTTCCACTTTCCAACTATTTTCTTCAATTTTCAAATATTCTCGGTTTTTTCAATTATTTTTTTCAGTTTTCAAATATTCTAGTTTTTTCAATTATTTTCTTTAATTTTCAAATATTCTCGGTTTTTTCAATTATTTTTTTCTGTTTTCAATTATTTTTTTAATTTTCAAATATTCTCGTTTTTTAAATTATTTTTAGTTTTCAATTATTTGCTTGAATTTTCAATTATTTAATATATTCAATAATTCTCGATATTTTTCAATTATTTTTTCAATTTTCACTTATTTCCTTCAATAGGCATTTATTTCCAAGATTTTCAATCTAGTTCAATTTTTTATAATCAAAATAAATTTATAATTATTTTCTACAATTACTACAATAACTTTCTTTTAATTTTTATTCTTAGCTATTTCTGTTCTAAATCTTAAATTTACATTCTTAACTTTTAAGATTATTCTGTTGAAATGTGACTTTTTTAATGTTGCAATTTTTCGAATTTTTTGTAATTGTGCTTTATTTTCGTCTATTTTCAATTATTTTTTTTCATATTCGATAATTCACGACTGTATTCAATTATTTTTTTCAATTATTAATCATTTTCTTGAGATTTCAATTTAGATCTTCAATTCTTCAACTATTTGTATCCAATCACAATTCTTTTCTTTTATTGATACTCATTTTCTTCATTTTCAATTATTCTTTCAATTTGCAAGTGTTTTCTTCGAATTTTAATACATTTTAATTCTTAAAAAAGCAATTAAACTTTCAATTGTTTCTAAAATTATTCCTATCATTTTCTTTCTTTTTTAGTATTTTTTTAAAATTTCATGTTTATCTTTTTCTGTTTAAAATTATTTCTGTCAATTGTCAATTTAATAATCTTGACATGTTTAGAATTTTTTCCAATTAGCAATTATTTTCTTCAATATTCAATAAATAATTCTCAGCTTTTTTCGATGATTTCTTCAATTAACAATATTTTTCTTGAACTTTCAATTCAATTTTTTAACTATTCTCTTTAATTCACAATTATGTTCTTTAATTTTGAATTTTTATCTTCAATTTTCAACTATTTCTTCTAATTTTCAATTATTTTCTTCGATTTTCAACCAAATTTATTTTTTTTAAATCCCATTCAATTTTTAATTCTTTTTTAATAATTATTCCTACAGTTTTCTTCAGTTATTAATTGTCAATTATTTTCTTAAATATTCACCAATCCTGGGCTTTTTCACTTTTTTTCTAGTATTTATTTATTTATTAATATAGTACTTTGTAAATTATTTATTATCAATAATTTTTTAGAAATCTCAATTTAATTCCTTAATTCTTCAATTTTTCTGTCCAATTGACAATTATTTTCTTCATTTTTTAATTATTTTGGCAATTTTTAATATTATTTTCTTCTTATCAATTTGCGATTATTTCTTCATATTTCTTCATATTATTTCTTCATATAAGATATAACTAATTGCGTCAATTTCTATCACCTCGGCACTGATTTGATTTGTTATTGTCTGTTTGAGAAAATATATTATACGTATCTTTATTGTAGATTTTCATATTCAGTACTTATTGTACAAAAGGGCTTTTTATTGTTATTCGCCCGTTTATGTATTAAATAAATATAAAATATAAATATAAATATATTTCAATCCAGGTTCATTTTTTAAAATCAAAATTGTTTTCAATTATTTTCTACAAATATTCCTGTAATTTTTTTCCTTTTTTAATTTCCAATTGTTTTTTTGCAATTTTATATTTGTTCTTTAGTTCTTTAAATTATTTTTGTCAATTGTCGATTTATTAATCTTGCCATTATTCCAAATTTTTTTCATTTGTCAATTATTTTCGTAATTTTTTAATTATTTTAGGTCGATATTATCAACTCGAGACGATATTTTTGTCAACAATATCGATACGATATTTGGATGGTTAAGAGATTTTGAGATCAATATCAATATTGGTCAAATATATCGTATCAACTTGATATCGTGAAGCAATAAGAAATAATCGCCAAGAGAACAAAATAATTTAAAAAGTTAAAGATTAGTTATAAAATTTTATGAGAATCATTGAAAATTGAAGAATTTAATGGAAATTTAAAAAGTATAATTAAAAATTGAAAGAAGTAATTGAAAAAGTCTAGAATTCTTGAATATAGAAGAAAATAATAATTGGAAACTGAAGAATGGAATTAAAAATTAAAGATAATAATAATTTAGAATTGTAGAAAATTGTTGTAGATTTGAAAAATTTAATTGAAATTTTACAAATTCTGTGATTGAATAGAAAATTGGAAGAAGCCGAAAAAAAAAAATATATACATAATGAAATATGTTTTTTAGGAAGACCTACAACTTTTATAACAAACAATTTTTGAAATTTTTTATATTTATTGAGATAATTGCAAAAAACTGATTTTTATAGGCTTTTTTATGGTTTTCACTACGATAATTTAATTTGCGTAATATATGATAAAAATATAATATTATAATATATGCGTAATCAGCACGTCAAAATACGTAGGAAAACGAATTTTTTAAAAAATTGGGGGTACTCATAATTCGGAATTTTATCCTTATGTTTCCGACTTTCGGATAAAAAAGTTATGCGGGTAAGTTTGATACTATGAAAACTTTTCGTGACAAAGTTTTTTCTTCATTATTAATGGGTCTTTTCTGAAAGTTAGATATTCATATTCGTAAAAATAAAGAATCTATAAGAAATATTGTGTAACGGTTTATTAAATCACCTATTAAGAATATATTTATAATTTTGTTTATATTAAAAATGACGGATTCAAAATAGAATTTTAAGGTCTTGAATCATTCAGACCGAAACTTATGCTGCTCGTGAGTTTTTGGGCTTTTCATATCTAAGTTGGTTTTTTTCCATCCATTAGCCGTCGCGTCATAATTAGATGTTTACCAACTCTTATTACGTGGAAACCTCTGCATACCAAGTTTTAAGTGAATTCTATATTAATTTTTAAAATTTGGTCGACATAAAAACCCATATATACTGAATTGACAAAAATTTCCAATTTCATTCGCCATATTGAATCCGCCATTTTGAATTATTAAACATTATTAACGGATTTGGAATTAAAACACGGTTTTAGGAGTTAGTGGGTTAATAAATAATTTAGGAAAACCTTTGTAACAAGAAGTTTTCAGAGAATCAAACTTACCCACATAATTTTTTTATCTTTTAAAACAGAAGTTAGTCATAATTTAACAAATCCAGTCTAAGAAAGTCCAGTTTTACTTTCTGTTAATACACTTCAATTTCGTGTATTTTAGAATGTGCGAATATCTGTCGGATGTACACGGATTAATTGTAGATCGGCCTTCATTTTACATCCGTCGACGACAAGATTCCCTGTTATTATGCTGAACATTCTACAAAATAATTTTTTCTGCACGGATAAGATTAATGACTCGCGAGAGAAGAACTTGAATGGCGACGCGTTTTGCAAATTAATCTTGCCGGTTTCCTTGAAACATATTAATAATGTTTTTGCTGTCGGCTATCCAGCAACCAAAGTAGTTGTTATTGCATAAAATTATCGACAGCTAACCGCATTCTACAGTAATAAATTAATATCGTTAAAGGATTTAAGTTTCTACATTGCTTGACAACTATTTATAATTGCATGTCTATACCAAAATTGACATACAGTTTTATTTTATTAATTTATTTCTATAATCATGTAATAATATTTTATATTACTATTATATTGTTAGTAAACACCCAGGCAAAAGTTTCTGTAGTGTGCCAGAGTTGATAATTGGTTGAATAATAATGTCAGATCAAAAAAATAAATTTTTTTTTGTAGTCGATTTCCGAGGACCTTTAAACAGTATTTGAAAATGTTTATTTTTTGAACTACCCTACTAAATAGGTAACAATTTTCTCTATTAAAAACCTTCTTCTAATGAAACGGTAACTAAAAAAATATATTAGTTTATTGGAAATTTACTCCATTTGATGGCATTGTACTTTTGGGATAACAGTTTTTAGATTTCAAAAATTTGGTTCTATTCATAGAATTCTGTACAAAAAACTGATCCGTTTGACGAGGAATATATTATAATAATATATGTGTGTGCTGGGTATAATTATAAGATACAATATCCTGCATCCGGAGAAGCCACAGCGGTTCATTGGATCTTAAGTCCAATGGCGATGTAATATTACCTGAAACAGGTAGTAGGAGGAGCCAGAGTCAGTCGATTTGCCTCCCTCACTTGACTAATCGAACGTCAAACCCTAATAAGCAACCACCGATTGCCAAGCCGGACCAATTTTATCCAACCGAAGCTAAAACGGTGTGACCTCTATTATTGGATCTTCTTATTCTTTTTCCGACTTTTTTCTTCTAGCTCATTGCTCAAAGTATTGTTTTTTATTACTGTCAAATATTTCCTCAAGGTTGAAAAATTTAATTATTTATTGTAACATGTAATCATGAAAATAATTATAACTGTGATTTTAACAATTATTTTCAGAAGCTAAAACAGAAAATGAAGGGCGCCAGACCAACTTTGATCACTTTAATAAATTGACTAAAATCCAAAATAAAAATGAAAGCACAACATAATTACTAAAGCGCAAATTAAATTAAATAAACTCATCTGAAAAAAATTAAATTGGCATTCATTTTCGTTTTCGCAAATAAAATTTAATTTTAATAGTTTGATAAACCATTTTAAAAAATCTTTTTTTTATCTTTTTTGAAATTCAAAATCATCGACCCACAAATCCCCGAGTCACAAGTTTCAAGCGAATCCTCTCATTTCTTAAATTTTGAGTTTGTCCGATATATTGAATCCGACATCTTGGATTTTAAAAATCTGATGTAAAATTTATATTTAATAACCCAAAAAACCACCGAATAAGAATTTTCAAGCGTGTTTGTTTAGTTTGGTTGATTTTTTTAATTCTCCGCGATATTGGATCCGCCATTTTCAATTTGGAAAAATAAATATCATATTCGTATTCTGCGAGCCTAAAAACTTCCAATTAAAAGGTTTCTTGCGAATTCATTTAATTTTTCAAATTCGCCCGCCATAATGTGTCCCATATTTTTAATTTTTTGAAATCTGACTTCGAATTTGAATCCAGCTACCCCAAAAAACCATTATACCAAGATTCATAAAACTGGATTATTTAATTCTGAATGTCATGAGTTTTTCGTTCGTTTTAATAATTCGTCTACTCTGTAAAAATTCGTTTTTTGAATTTATTTTTTTCAGTAAGGTTTCACGGTACCGAATAAGAAGTTTGACATAATTTTGAGTTGTGTAAACGGAGATGTGAGTCAATTAATCCGAGAAATTTAGATTTTTTTTTCATTTTTGGTATCAACAAATTAATTATTATAATTATTAAAAATTCATTGTACCTTACCTCTCAAGATCGACAGTTAGCAACCACTACAAACCGCCCCTAAGGAAAAGAATGGAAAAAAATCTGAAAAAAATTACGCATTTTTACAAACAAATTCTAATTAAGCTTTAAAATGGTGAAACATCCTCTGGAATATGCTCCCTAATTTTTGCACCTGATAAGAAGAATTTTTAACCTCTAAAAAGCACAACTAAGGAAAATAATAAAATAGAAATCTTTAAAGATTTATTAATTTCTACAAAAAGAAATTATAATCAATTTCTAAAATGGTGAAACATCCTAAAAAATGCCCCCTAATTTTGCCATATAACAAGAATTATCAACCTCTAAAAAACACCCTAAAGAAAATAATTGAAAAATTAGGGGGCTTTTTTGAGAATATTTCCCCATTTTAAAACTTGATTATAATTTTTTTGTAGAAATTAATGAATCTTTTAAGATTTCTATTTTATTATTTTCCTTAGTGGTGCTTTCCTGGGGTTAAAAATTCTTCTTATCAGTTGGGAAAATAAGGGAGCATATTCCAGAGAATGTTTCACCATTTTAAAGCTTAATTAAAATTTGTTTGTAAAAATGCTCAAAGAATCTTAACAAAATGTAAAAAAATGAAATTTTACATAAATTACAAAAATTACAAAATTTTATTAAAATCAGTATTATGAATGAACAGATAGGAAAGTTAAGGATAATTTACATTGAAATGGGAAAATTAAAGCAAAAACACGGAAAAAAATTAATTAGCTACCGCAGCTAAAAAATTTAGCTGATACTTATTTAGTCCCCACAGCTAAATATTAGCTAAGACAGATAAAACATTTGCTACGACAGCTAAAAGTTAGCTGTGGTTCCTAATATTTGTATATATCATAGCTAAAAAGGTTTAGCTGTCCCTATGACAAATAACTATTTTTAGCTTTTTAAAATTACAAAAGAGAGAAAAAAATGATTTTCAAAAAGTTAAAATATTTGCGGACATGTTTTTTTAAATTAAGAAAATAAATAAGATAATTGGTAAACAAACGGAAAAATGTTACTAAAGATAAACAAATACTTTAAAAACTTGTTTTGAAAGTCAAGCGAAAGTAATAATTTTTTTAATAAAGATTTAAGTAAAAACAATTAAACAATTTTCTGGAAAAAACCAGTATTTCTAAGAAATAGAGAAAATTCTGATCAAATGCGAAAATTTATTATAAAATCAAATTTACGAAAAGTTAAATAAAAGAAGAAAAGTCTTTAAAAATTATAAAAATTAATAAGTTATGACAAATGACAAAAACCCTCAAATAAATATTTTAAAAATCATAAAATTAAAAAAAATTATATTTTACAACTTCCAAATTATAATAATAAATGAAATTAATCACTGGAAAAGTCAATACATTTTTCTAAATAGTGTTAAAACAAAACTGTAAAAAATTAACTGAAGTAATTTTTGTAAAAAGAATAAAATTAAAAAAAAATCTAAAATGTAAAAAAGTATTATTAAACGCATAAAAAAAGAAAATTTTTTAAAAAGAAATGAAAGTTACCTGAGTTTCAACCGTTTTTAATTTACAATTATTCTCCTTAAATTTTATAATTATTTTTAACATTTTAATTATTTTGTTCTGTAGTCGATTATTCTCGAGAGTTATCGAATTTCTTTTTCAATTGTCAATTATTTTGCGCATTTCTCAATTATTTTCTTTAATATTAAATTATTCTCGTCATTTTGTAATTTTATTTAAATTATGAATTATTTTCTAAAGTCAATTCCATTTTACAATTTTGAATTAAGTTTATTCAATATTCCAAAGAACTTGACTTTTTTCAATTATAACCCATTATTTGAAATTACAATTTATTTCTTTAATCTTTGATTATTTTCTTCAAATTTCAACCACATTTTTTAATTTTCAATTATTTTTTCGAATATCAATATGCTTTTTAATTTTAAGTTCCAACAATTATTTCTATAATTTTCTTAATTTTTCGATTTTCAATTATTTTTTAATTTATTTTTTTTTTCAGTTGTGCATTATTCTAGTCATTTTTTGATTTTTTTTTCAATTGTCAATTATTTGAGCCAGTATCATTTTGACACATGACTTAATTTTAGATTGTTATATTGTACAGAATGGAAATGTTATTTTGTACAACTGCTAAATTATATTTTGTACAATTTTGAAAAATGAATTTGTTATTTTGTACAATTCTTTAAAAAAGCTAAAATATTGTACTTCCAATGTTGAGCCAGTATCATTTTGACACATGACTTAATTTTAGATTGTTATATTGTACAGAATGGAAATGTTATTTTGTACAACTGCTAAATGTTATTTTGTACAGTTTTGAAAAATGAATTTGTTATTTTGTACAATTTTTTAAAAAAGCAATAAAACATTGGGAGCCAGTATCATTTTGACACATGACTTAATTTTAGATTGTTATATTGTACAGAATGGAAATGTTATTTTGTACAACTGCTAAATGTTATTTTGTACAGTTTTGAAAAATGAATTTGTTATTTTGTACAATTTTTTAAAAAAGCAATAAAACATTGGAAGTACAATATTTTAGCTTTTTTAAAGAATTGTACAAAGTAACAAATTCATTTTTCAAAATTGTACAAAATATCATTTAGCAGTTGTACAAAATAACATTTCCATTCTGTACAATATAACAATCTAAAATTAAGTCATGTGTCAAAATGATACTGGCTCCAATAAAACATTGGAAGTACAATATTTTAGCTTTTTTAAGGAATTGTACAAAATAACAAATTCATTTTTCAAAATTGTACAAAATATAATTTAGCAGTTGTACAAAATAACATTTCCATTCTGTACAATATAACAATCTAAAATTAAGTCATGTGTCAAAATGATACTGGCTCCCAATGTTTTATTGCTTTTTTAAAAAATTGTACAAAATAACAAATTCATTTTTCAAAACTGTACAAAATAACATTTAGCAGTTGTACAAAATAACATTTCCATTCTGTACAATATAACAATCTAAAATTAAGTCATGTGTCAAAATGATACTGGCTCAATTATTTTCTTTAATATTTTAAAATCCTCGCCATACGCCAATTATTTTTCTCCATTATCAATAAGATTCGTTAATTTCAAATTATTATTTTCTTCAATTCCCAATTTTTTCTTCAAATTTCAATTCCATTTTTCAGTTTTTAATTGTTTTCTTCTATATTCAATAACTTTCCTATTTTTTCAAATAATTTTTTCAATTTTTAATTATATTTTTTAAATTTTCAATTTTCAATTATTTTATTCGATTATTTTTGTCGATTTTCAATCCATTCGTTCAAGGCGCAATTATTTCCAACAATTATTCCTATAATTTTCTTTATTTTTCAATTTTTAATTATTTTCTTTAAATTTAAAGTTTTTGCTATATTTTATCAATTTTTTTCAATAGTTTATTAATCTAGTCATTTTGTAAATATTTTTTCTTCAATTTTTTAATTATTCTCATTTTTCAATTATTTCTTTTAATTATCAAGTATTTTTCACAATTTGAAATTGTTTCCTACAATTTTTCCAATTTGCAATATTAGTATCTTAAAGTTTTATAATGATTCTTGGAGTTTTTCAATTATTTTTTTTTTTTTTTGTTGTGTATTAATCTAACTATTTTTCGAATTTTGTTTTCAATTTTGAATTATTTTCACGTTTTGTAATTTTTCTCCATTATTATCAATTTTTTTTTTTAATTTCAGTTTAATTTTTAAATTACGAATTTATTTTTTCAAGTTTTTATTATTTTCTCCAAATTTTTATTATTTTCTAAAGTTTTCAATTATTTTCTTCAATTTCAATTTTTTGTTTTGATTTTAAATCCAGTTATTGAATTTGCAATTGGTTTCAACAAATATTCCTATAATTTTCTTAATTTTTTCAGTGTTTTAGTTTAAATTGAATGTATATTGTTTAATTTTTTAGATTATTTTTAACAATTGTGTTATTATCTAGCCATTTTCCAAATTTTCTTTTCAATTGTCAATAATTTTCGTCATTTTTCATATATATTCTTTTCCATTTTGTAATTATTCTCGTTATTTTCATTATTTGCATTTCCAAAAATTTACAGTTTTAAATAACGAACAGCAATGTAATGTTTCTCATTAATGTTGCTGTTAATTAATATTTTAATATATATACATGTAATAATTGCAACTTTGATTAATTGAAACTTATAAGTTTGAAAAAATTTAAGTTTGAGTTAATTGACGTTTGGGATTTATATAAATATAATAATGGCTTGGAATTAATTAAGTTTAATATAGTTTTCGACTTTCTTCCTATCAACATTATTTTAGATTAAATTCTGATCATTTTCAATTCAATTTTTCATATTATTATTAAAGAATACAAGATTGAAATTAAAGTTTTTAGAGTTTATCTATCTTCCCAGAATTTCTTAAAAATTTGTGGATAGTTTTCAAAATTTACGGGTCATTTTAAAAATTCTCGTCAATTTGGAAGTTTTTTTTCATGATACATTAAATTCTGGCACCTGTCCCTTTTGGATTCCCGGGCCCTACAATTTTTCATATACAAGTACAGTTTTTGAGAATCAATTTTGTTTTTTTTTAAATTGTAATATTCGTAAGTTTCCATATGCAATAAAGTGTTTTTAAAATTAACTTGAACTTGAGAATAATAGTTAATTGTTTACTATCTCAGATATTTGAAGTTAACAACTTAGATGTTTAATCTGAACATCTTGTGTATTAGCCGTATTTTAACAGCACAGCTTTTAAATATCTAGCTATCTGTCCCTATAATAAATGATAAATATAATACGCATTAATATCTAGATTCTAAGGATAAACATCCATTTTTCTCAGTGCTTTTTTTCACATTCGGTTCCACAATTACAATTCTTATAACAATTTCCCTAAAAACATAACTATGAACTAATTTTAATTATACCGCACAAGTTAATTGTATGAGTTTTAACACTACCACAGCATCAGCTTTAAAAATCCTCTAAAAGTACTGGCGCAATATTACGCCTGTTGTACCCGGGTAATTGCAAAAGATTTGGCCATTATCTCACGCGTCACCTCTGTCAGCCGCTGATAAATGGTATATGGCCCTTTCTCTTACGTAAAATAAGCAACAAATTGAAGGATCCTAAGTTAAGGAAAATTACCGTGAGAAAGGGAAATATTTTGCGAGAATATAGACATAGAAAAAAAATTCGTAAAAGATTTTGAAGATTAGCAGGGTGATTATTTGTAATTATGTAATAGGCTCTAGGAACATTTTGGGTCTGAGGAAGAAAATAGGACCCATTGGCGGTATTACAGAGCTCGCATTTGCAAGTAGATTGTTATTCGACAGCCCGACTTCCTCTTGGTACCTATACGAAACAACCGCGTTTGACGTTTGACAAATAAGAAGCGGGGTCCAGCCGTATCATTACCCATCCTTCGCGGTGAATTCGGTCCGACGGATGGGCATCCTCAAAAACTCCTTCGGCGATCTAATAACGTCGAGGACGAACCGCCTCATTAGTCAAGTCCAAGTTCTTCACCACTCGCTTGCACCCCATTACAATGCTGTCTCTAGCCTCTGCTTTGCTTTCAAGGTTGATCCCCAATCTACAAATCGTCTCTGTCTTTCCGAAATACAGAAAAAGAAGTCCAAATAGATTTTCCATCGATCAACATCTCGAAAAATAAACGAATCTATTAGAAATGTTTCATTAAAACGACGCCTCTTTGACCACACCTTCTCTTTTAAAAATGTTCCTCTCGAGTGTAAAATGATAGTCATATCTTAGAGTTCTTTAAAAAAAATTGTTATCGGGTGTTTCTCAAATTTTTTGTAATAGTTTGGCCCACCGCACCGGTAAGTTCGGCCTGCGGCTAAGTCCGTTTTTGTTAATAACTTTTGAAAAAAATAAAATTAAGTAAAATTGTTTATAGTAATAAAGTTTAGTAAGATGACGATGATTTCTACAAAATTTTGTGATAATCGGTTAGTCATTAACAAAAATATAAATCTAAAAATTGTGCTTCCAAATGATAATTTTGCAAAAGTTATACTTATCGTCGAAAGATTTTAAAATTTCTTTTTTTCTATTTTAATCTTGAAATACTAGACTTTATAAATCAATATTGGATCCGACATCTTGAATTATTTTTTAAAAGTGGCTTCAGATTCTTCGTCAGCGATCCCAATGACCCCCAAATAACAAGTTTGAAGTGAATCCAATCAATTTTTTAAATTTTCGATCGCCATATTGGATCTGTTATTTTGATTTTTTTAAAAACTAATTCAGATTCGTAATCAGCGATTCTAAAAAAACCCGAATTGACAAGATTAAAGCAATTCCAATAAAGTAATTTTTCGAAACTTCGTTCGCCATATTAGTTCCGCCATTTTGAATTTTTAAAAACTTAACTTACAATTAGATAATAAATTAGTGACCTCAGAAACCCTTGTCCGACATTTTGAATTTTTTTTTATGCAGAAAGTTCATCACACTGAAAAAAAATGTTGGAATGCAAAAATGTGCAAAAAGCTTTGTTGGTTCAACCAAATTTTTTTGTTGATATATGAGCAACAAATTAGTTTTGTTGAATTTTTCTGTAACTTTAACAAAAAAATGTATTAGTCCCAACAAAACTTTTTTAAGTTGAACACATATTTTAATGGCTATGAATATAAAAAGCAATAAATGAAGAAAAAAGTTAAATAATAACTGTTTCGTTATTTCGAGAAATTTAGGCAAATGTAATTTTTCACGTAACCAGTAAAGACAATTTTAAAAATAGAAAAATTGTAATGAGTTATTTATGAAAGAATGTTTTTTTGTATCTAAGACGATTTGTTTTTAATTAAAGTCTATCCATCATAATTAGGGGATTTAAAGGTTTTGGTAATATTTTCTAGTAAACAAAATTTATTTTATGAATCGTCTTGGTGAAGTCGAGATATTTTTAAATTGAAAATTCCTTGTCAGTAATTGTTTTTTTTTTAATCGACAGTATATGACATATCTGTTTCGAGGTTAGATTATAGATTTTTGTTTAAATTTCCTTTTTTATGAATAAGTTTGATAAATGTTTTACAAATATGGCTTTTTAATCACAAAACTGATGCATTTGTAAGTAAAAAACGTTTGTTATTTACTTAAACTGTTAAATAAATTAGAATAAATTAACTTTTTACAAGAATTTTTTTTGTGTCATTTGCTCAAAAAATTGTATTCAAAACAATTTATTATTGAACTTTTCCAGTTTAAAAATATCTTTATTTAACATATTTTATTAATTTTATTATAAAACTTATTTTTTTGTATAAAGGGAAAAAACTAAGCATCATATTTATGACATTATCGATGGACGAGTGTTGATTAAAATCGCACTCTCCGCGCATGCGCCATACAGATTTGGTATCTACTGTCAACAAAACTTTTTTATAAATTAAAATAAAATTAAAGTTTAATTACTCAACAAAACTATTTTTATATGATTATATTGTTAATTTTTTCAGTGCAGGTTAGTAATAATTATGTTTTTCGGAAGCTGACATATCAAATCTAAAGTCAATTTGCTCGCCATCATGTAAGGATTTTTCTTAACCTAAAAAAAAAGTGGATTTTTTGTGTCCCCAAATTGAATCCACTGTTTTGAATTTTAAAATTCAAGCTTCAGATTCCAAATCACCAACTCCCAAAAACTCGCATACCAAGATTTTTTGCTTTTGGAGGTTACGAAAAATTTCAGCAAAATTGACTTAAGATTTGGTATCTGCGACCACAGAAACACAGTTTTATAAACATTATAATTCTTCTGCTTAAAATTTTTTTATCAACTGATTTTTTCATGCAGAAAAGAAAAAGTAAAATTTGATGCTGTTTATTTTTTACATTTTTTTTGCACGTATATTCAAAATGATTTTAAATTAAGGTGAATTTTATCCTAAATTCGAAGTAAAAATTACTTCCTGTTAAAAATTGTGAATTAAACATAGCCGTCAATTTTTACAAAAATATTGAATTTTCATGAAACTTGATATCTAGAAATTTTTAGATGGCTGATTATAAATTTGGAGTCAGACTTACAAATTTTATATCCAACAATTATTTTAAATTTTATTCACTAAATTGAATCTACCTATTTTGAATTTCAAAAATCTAACTTCAGATTTATAATCATTAACCTTAGAAATTCCTAGATACAAGTTTCATAAAAATTCAATAATTTTTTTTAACAACCTTATTTTACATGGCGTACCTTATATTAAAATTTTTAATTTTAGGTAAATTTTTGATTTTCTGTTTATTATTAAAGTTTAAGGAGGCATTGAACGTTTACTCGAGTAGATGTTATGTTTCAAGTCATTATTTTGCTTCTTGAAATAGAAAAACTAACTTTTAATCTACTTTCATTTAGACAAAATGTGTAAAATTTAATTTAAAACAAAATAAACCATTAAGACTCATAATTGGATTAAAAAAAAGATTTTCGACATTCAGAAACGTTTTAGAGAAATCAAAGAAACTATGCATAAATTTGTTTCTGAATGTCAAAAATCTTTAATGTTTATCCAATTATCATTTTTAACGGATTATTTTGTTTTAAATTAAATTTGCCACATTTTGTCTAAATAAAATTAAATTAAAAACTAATTTTTCTATTTCAAAAATCAAACTAATAACTTCGAACCTAACCTCTTCTTGAGTAGGAATCCATTCCTTAAGGAAAACCCTTACATTTCTTAAGTGATCCATTCTCATAATCGTAACTCCCCACCTTCATTTTTTGGTCACGTGATTTATGACCAGCCCTTAATAATGTTATGCAATATATTTTTATATGATCTATGTATAAAAATATACTTTTTTATTAAAACATGGGTGCTTAATATTGACTACAGTAATTTCTATGGAAGAAAAACTCACTTTACTAAACAATTTTTTAAAAATATTTAATCTTTTTATACAAAAAAAATAAATATGTTTCTGGTCCATTCATGTAAGTTCCGGTTGCGTATATACAACTTTCATACATCTTCACCTGACTAAAACGGTGATTTCAGAATGAGAGGATTAGAGTGAAGAGATCATTTATCAATTTCGTTGCCTTTTTAAAGATACGTTCCTTTTGTCACAGTTCTTCTCTTCTTCGGATTAACTTCGCGGTAGGTAAGCAGATACAAACTTGGCATTGAATTCATTTATTTGTTAGTAAGAATTTATTTTTATTGTGACGTATTCTTTCTTTAATTTTTTAAAAATACCCTTTTATACAACTGGGTACATGTTATGTGAATTGATTTCCAGCTCATAAATATATTAGTCATTAACTGATTCATCAGTAACTAAATTCATACAAATGACACTTTTTAAGAAAGAAATTTTAATTTTAACTTGTTCGAAATTTTACAAAAGCAGTTCATGTCGATAAAAGTATTAATTTTGTGGAGAAGAGTTGAAATTACCTGAAAGGTTGAAACCTATTAAAGAGTTGAAATGGGGAAATGGAATTAGAAACGGTCGACTTTAAGATATTAATAAAAATAAATATTTCAAATTTTTAAAATAAAGATTTAATCGAGAGAAAAGAATAATTTTACAATGAACCTTTCACGGTGAGGTTTTTCTTGGTAAAAAAAAGTTACATACGCGCGCAAAGGGATAGCTAATGATGCACCGGTGTGGATCCCACGAAAACTTCATTTCATTGCACGCAGTGATTGGGGCTTGACCAATTGTTCCTATTTTTCTGTTTCTTTTTGCTTTTGATATCCGATTTTTATCTTCGCAGAAACGAAAAAAAAAAATTTAGTGTATAAACAAACTTTTTCTTTTTAAGTAACTAATGAATTCGCTTCAATGTGAACTCAATGTCAGTTTGATATGGTAGCTAACTTTATTCGCTGTACCGATTAGTTAATTAATAAACCAACACTACGAGCCAATCAATTTTTGGAAAGAAAATCATATAATTACATACCAACAATTTAATCGACAATCAATCAAAATCGTGACTTTTAATCGGAACAATTCTTTGCTCGGCAACTTGTAGAATTGCAGTTCCACATAATTATAGAAGTGAACCAGCTCTGAAAAATAATGGTCAACGGTTTCCTGCTCGTATTATTTTTCGCGACCTGGCACCGGAATTTACGGGAAGCGAATGGAAGCAGAAAATTAACGATTCTGGGGGGAAGTTTTTCTTAGTATTTTAATATAAATGCGGCTGGCGGTTGGGCGAACTGAGCCAGCCGACTTGGGCGAGCCTTGCCGGATTGTGCGGTTGTTTGCGGCAGTTCGTGCCAAGCTAAATGAAGAATGAAGCTGAAATTATTTGGTGGAAAACAGTGAAACAGGATGTGGAAACGACACCAACGAGATTTACAAGCACCGCTCTGCGTCTCAACCACTCGCGACAGTACTTTTTAAACTTCCCTAAAGAGTTGCAACGTGCTATTATTTTTCTATTACACACTACACTTGCCTTGTGCAAACAGTACGTTTAATATATACACCACGGATATTACTATATACCTTGCCTCACAATATTCTACACGGAAAATTACATTTAATTACCAAGAAGCATGATTCTAACTTTTTAACAATCTGCAAATATTTTGATATGGGGAATTATGGAATTAACATAACAATTACGTAACTTTTCCCGAAACCCGACAATGCGGGAATTAACACTGCGCATCGTGAATAACAACATTTTACATTACGGATCTTATATCATCCATTTCACATTCTGTTTCCCTCTATTCCTTATTCATCCCGGAATCCGTAATTCCGAAATCCCGGATCCCTCATTCCGGATTTAACCGTTCTGCATCCCGAATTTTGAGATTCCTAATACCACTATTCCAAAAATTGACAGAAATATCCAAGGGATACCCAGAAATTCACAGGTATTTCACTGGAATTCCCCGGAATTATCCCCAGGGAATCCCTAAACCGCAAAGCGCTGCTATTGTCTGGGAACGATGGACGGACGGACAGACGGACGTTATAAGTGTTTCGGCCCTCCGCCACGAAATCCTAAAACCAGATGGGTTCTTCGAAAAAGAGAAAAGTTAATGTAGAATATGCAGAAAAAATCTGCAACGTTACACCACATTCCGATATTCCGGATTTCTCATTCCACTAATTCGGCATCTGCGAAGTCGAAATATAAATTGACAAAAATCAGGAATTGGGAATGTGGAACTTCCGGATTTGGGATCACGAAGCTGTGAAATACGTGATACGGAATGTCAAAATCCGGGATAAGTGATAGCCTGCATCCGGATAAGAGAATTTGATATGCCTCAAAGTGGAATTAAAGATTCCGTATTTTCTTATATGCGCACTTGTAAGACTTTACAAATTGCTAATGAATTCACCCACTATTGCTAAGTCTTCACGTAGAAGAATAAATAAATGGTAGATAAATAATAAATGAATAAAAGATCTAAAGAAATTAGAATTTTGCTTTTTCAATTATACAGTAAATTAAATGTATACGACCTCTTGCGATGCAATTGAAGGGAATTTGCATAGAGAATTCTTTTTAAGGGAAAACAAAGTTTATCCAAATGAGCGAATTTGTAGCTATAACGTAATCGATGAAGGCGTTTAAGCAGTCTCTTTTTGTCTCTATCTCTGTGGTAGGGTAGCTTCGATTTCCATTCTTCGGCACTTCGTCTCCCTTCCAAGCCTCCCTTTTACTTGCGAAATCTCTACAGCCACTTTTTTATGGGGAACCAATAATGAACTTTTTTCAGTATAAAAGTTGATTTGTAGTGGCATCTCCTTCTTTCTGCTGGCCGGCTGGATGTATCTTGCTCCTGCTCGCGATATCACTCGCGGCATTGCTCATTACTCACGACGCCTTATCGCTCATACCCCCCACTGAAAACTCCATTGCGTTCGCTTCCTGGAGAATCCTGTTCTTTCCAGCCCCTAACTCACCACGACTTACTGCTTCTGCTCTTATACTCTTTAGTCTGACTTTTTTCTTTCTCGTATTTTTTTATATTTACCCTGTTTATTTTTATTATGGTAATCTTTATATTTATTAAACTATATTAATTGAAATATTAATATAGCATAGTTATGAAAAACTAAGAACATACACATAAAAAAATTTCCACAATGCCTATTTATTTTTCATATAATTTTTAAAGAATGTAGAATAAAACCTGTCATTAAAATGTCATCTTTCATCTTCATTTAGTCAATATTAAAAATAATATAATACTTCCTGCAACTCTAGCTTTTTTAATTACCAAAGGTTTAATAATTCCCGCTGTATATTTAAGAAATGTGAAATATTTTTTAATGCGGAATTTGAATAATCCTCAGGATTTTTCTGAGGTGGTAATAATTTTAATAAACTTGCGAGGCCAGAATTCACATTTTCCCGCATCTCTTTTTAAGCGGGATTCTTGAACCTCTTTTCTTTTCTGGCTGGAAAAATAACGCTTTCTGGGCGATTCCCTTTCCTTAAACCGCGCCACTCATTCACCTCCTATCTCTCCCATTACCAGATTTCGTTAAAGCGCGCTTGAATCCAGTCCCGACTCCTCTCTTTTCCAAGCAACCGGAGCTCGCCGATAGATCAATTGACAATGTTAGTTTGAACATTACCTACGCCGCATCGGTGCCCTGCGTTACCTCCTTCCTTTGGCTCCCTATCACAACATATCACATTAAATTTACTGCGCCGTTGATAGGAAAGTGGAACACGCTGCCTGGATTATCATTCTCCACACCCGCTTGTCTTCCCTCGACAAATTCAATACCGCGACGCTTATGGGACTGCTTCATTCCCCATAAAAGTGCTTCCGTTTTACAAAAAACTTTTCTTGTTGAAATTATTTCTTACACAGTAAATTCCCTTAGCAGTTAAGTTACTATTAAGTACCAGGGGTTACTATTAAGGGTTACTATTAAGAGTATATATTTATATTATATTTATTACTATTTCTATATAACATTATTATTACCTTAAGTGAGAAGCGCCAAGTTATTTGTAATAATAATTTCTCAAACAAGGACGACACAGGGTCATCACAAGGTGACACAGAATTTAATTTATACCTGGGACCAAAATAATCAGGCAATCCTCAAAGATCTAGGAATCGATCGCTGGTACGATGGTCTCATGAAAAAGCTTATGGTCTCTGACACTATAAAGTGGTCGAGAGAAATTTATGTAGGGCATGTCTCAGGGATCAGGCAATACAGCTGAGGATGTCTTTATTCACTATAACTATCTATATCTCAAAATTTTCATGACTAAATTCTCGGCTATTGATATGTCCAGGGCATGGCCTCAAATACAAACCGTAAAATTCTAACATAATAATTTTCTTTATTACCTCGGTGCCCTGTAGTACCAATAGAAATAATTTGCTGCGATATTATATGTATGTTTCTTGTATGACCCGAACAGGGGGTTTGTTCCTTGTTCAGAAAATTATTTGTGTTTTTTAAATAAATATGTTCATCTGTTAATTCTATCACTTGAATTCCCCCGCCATAAGATGTCCCGTCTCATTTTGGTTCCTAAGCAGACAGGTTCTACTACGGGAATAAAGCGGGAATCACACCCTCTCTATTTCTATCGTTGATGTGCATCCCTCGACAGTGCCCATTGCAGAAATCTGGCTGAACCTTCTTAATTAAGTGCTTTTTAATTGAGTTATTTTAATCACAGAAGGCTCCTTTCAAAAGAAAAAAAGTTTCTAAAGAAACGGGCAGATAAAATCTGCCACCGTTATACAACAAACTTTTAGAAAGCTTCTTTTCGATCTGGCATTTGTGTGAAATCGGGACTTACTCATCTAATTCCATGTGCCAAGTCAGTGATGTGGTAGCTGGCGAATGATTCGAAGTTTAATTCTTAAATTGTAATTTCATAGTTTACAGTAATTTTTAATTTATCTCTAAAAAGGATCAATAATTAAATTAGAATTGCTTTATGTCGATTTAACTAAATTAAAAAATAACTCAGCAATGTTTCAGTTGGTCGTTTCTAGAAAGAGGATTTTCTTAAAACACTAATTATGATATCGACTGCCTTCCAGGAATGATTTATTTACACAGGAAAGGATGCAGCGAACTACCTATGCTTAGCAGCGGTTGGACTATAGGTTATGTACGATAACAACTTATTCTTTTGACAGCAGCGGCCAATTATATGACCAGCTGCTATCTATTATACATGGACAATTATTCGTGGACATCACATGTACCTTCTACTAAACAACAGAAGTCTCGAAGTCTATATTTAGCTTCACACAGTTATAGAGGCAGCAGTCTCTCATACTCTGATGCAACGAATTACTGCCATTGAGCTGATGCTATCCAGAATTTTTTCCCGTGTTCTGAATTCTTATCACGGAATTTAAAAACGAAAACACGAGTTCCATTTTCAATTTTTTTAATGTCAGTTCCTGTTCTGATCATTGACATTAATATGTTTATGATTTCAATGTCACATTTTAAAAAAGAACTATTAAAAAGATGATCTAATTATTCTGTAACAATTTATTTGCAATAAAACATGTTCCAACTTTTGTGTTTACTGAAATAAATATATTTGTTAACTTCGCACCCACCCTTAAGTATTTTTCACACAGATATTTCCCTCTATTTTCTTGCATATCCAAGCAGCTCGGTAGTAATTTCAGTCTTTCGATACCCACCTTTACCGGAGAGATAGCGACCAATAAGTATTGAGTCTGGAGTAGGAAGGGGGAGCACTCCTGTATTTCTTATCAGTGAATTAGCGCCTTGAATGGCGTCGACTTTCTTGATGGCAAAGACCGCCGCATCTTTACTGCCTCTTGATGATGATGATGAGGTGACTGCTAGGAAGTGGCAGGTATCCGTCAGAACCCATCTCCGGGCTCTCCCAATGATATTCTATTGAAAATTTCAACTCTTTCATGATCTCTTACTGATAAGAAACTAAAAGAAATCTTTCTTTCTTCAAATCACATCACCCAATCTTTAATCTATTTTTGAAACATTCAATCGAAAACTTTCCTTTGACATAGATAAGCTAAAAATATGCAAAAGAACATTATAATGACAATGATAAGTAAATTCAAAATTTTGAGGTACTATTCTTTAAAAGAGCTAATAAATCATTGTTTTGAAAAACGGTTATTACTATAAGCAATAATTGTCAGTATATTTAATATTGAAACAAAGCAAGATTCTTTTATTACTTTAAATTTTCTAGCCTTTAGAGCAAACTAATCTTCGAATTCGATGAAGATAGTGCTTTGAAGCATTAGACTGTTCTGCGGAAGTTCTTTAGGAAAAAGTCGACATATATACAGTGAGCGTTATGGGTAAAAGACGGAAAGGTAGGTTTATCCTCGTATCTCTAAAAGGGGAGTTGGGCATGATGTACATCCCTGTGAACAGTTCATTTATTATGCGGTTAGTTATCGCGCCTTTTCGTCTGATTTCCCTGGCAACAATGCCTTCAGCAAGGTAGACAGCTCCGGGATGTCCTTAGCTGACGCCATCCGCGTGCCGCCTCCTCATTCTCTACGTCGAGTGACGTACTCTGACGTCTCACCATACGTCACCTACACCCTTCTTTCTCCATGCCATTCTTGTAAAGTAACCCCTATCCTAAACTCTACCACTTTCCATCACCCACATGTAGATTTCGTCCTCCTTTATCTACGTCAAGCTAAAATATACTCATCCTTCTCATCGCATTTCCCTTTAACAAAGAATCATAAGGTAGTTCTCTGCATCTACATTACTAAGAAATTTGTTAATTAAACTCTTGACTCATCTGGCATTGATAGGAACAGTACGATTGGATAACCCATTGATAGTTTAGTAGGAGACAGAAGAGGGTCAGTTTATTGTTGATCATCGGTAATTAACTGTAATAATTTTCCAGTTCAGTTTCCTTCTGGAGATCATAAAGGCGAAGGTTATTCTTTTGACGAAACCCTGTAAATGGTGTTACATGCGTTCCTTATTGTCCTATATAAAAAATCTGGCAGCTTGAAGCATGTAACGCAATAGCATTGTAACGCTAAGTCTGTTTGTCCGTTACGCGAAAGAGACAAGGACAGTAGGTAGCTTGAGATAGAGAGAAATGACAAAGATAGGTATAGTGGGATGGCAGGTAGCATAAAATAGAGAGAGATATAATGAAGATAGATATAGTAATATGGCAGATAGCTTAAGATAGACGAAGACACAATTATCCATTTAATTTCTTGTTTGTCTAGTTCGTTCAAGAGAGACGAAGGTGAGTAAAAAAGACAGTTAGTTTTTTTTCTACTTCCAGTTAACATTAACGTGGTTGTCGCCAGCTTCTAAATAAATTAAAAAACGAAGAAATAAATTAACTTTATGATTTTTTTTATGATGAACTGTTTTATGAAATACAGTATAAATTCTTAATTCTCACATTAATAACAGTTTTGAACTCATAAAAAAAAAAATTTTAACATTCCAAAAGATCATGTTTTAATGTCACTTGATGTGAGCTCTTTATTTTTCAATGTTCCTTGTGAAATAGTAATAGAGAGCTTAGATAAACGTTATAATCAAATTCGCAGTAAATGTGACATACACTACACCGATATTATTGAACAACAATCAGGAATTTGACTTTAAAAGTACTAAAATTGTAGATTTCGAACGGGATTGTTATAGGCGTCGAATTTCCGAAATGATTTTTATTAACCACCAAGCTAATAGCATTAACATTAAGGAAAATATAGACAATTTAAATAAAAATTATAAGCTGCTTTTACAGAAAACATTCTCTGTTTCTTAATTGTTATTCACCAGGTTTATTATTTCAATTTCTTGTTTATTATTTTGATTTTTGTCAATATCTGTTTACGTTCATTTTCCAGCGTCTTTCTGAATTTGTAATTTCTGTATTATTTTTCGTCAATGTGTCTCTTGCCGCTAACATGACAACACGGTTGACTATGTCTCTTCTTAGTGATGTTTTCTTTTAAATTTGACGTTTCCGTTTTTTAAGGTATAGAATTCATTTGACTAGTAATTTTTATATAGTGTGTTTTGTTCTGTTACAAATATTTTCTCAACTGTTTATATTTTGTATTTACAGCCTGAAGAGGTCAACAAAATTTTGACGAAATGTAGAATAAAAAAAACGTTATAACTTGTATGTTTAGTGTTTTTTTTGTTTAAAAATCAAAAACAAAAAACAATTTGGCTCCAACGGATCAACAATTTCTTTTATTTTTTGACAATGGAGAGCAACAAAACATTTACCATTGAAATAAATTAGCTATTAAAAAACAAGAATAAAATAGTTATTGGACAATTGGCATGTAAAATTTGAAAAATTAATTATTTGAACATTTGGAGTTTATTGAAGCATTTGTAAAATTGGTATGGAAAATTTGGTAAATTGGTTACTGGAACATTTGGAAAATTGGTAAATTGGAAAAACGTTTTATTGTAAAATTGGTTATTTGAAAACTGATAAACTGGTTATTGGAAAATTAAGTTTGTCGAATTGGTTATTTTTATAAACACTTCTAAACTAACGAAGATCTAAACAGAAGTTTGAGAACTTTAAAAAATTTAAGCTCGATTTTCACAACTATACGAACTTTTTTCTGATAAAGGATTAGGTAATTTCATCCTACACAGTAAATCAGACAACTTTCGTCAATAGCTATAGATATACTGCTGTGTTTAAGACTGTTACGCGTAACGACTGTAACGCAGAGAGAGACAGAGATAACAAAGGTAGGTCAAGTGTAATGGCATGTTTTTGCTTAAGATCTAATTTTAATTCGAATTTTTTTTATAAAAGTGGAAAAATTGTTATTGGAAAATTGCTAAAGTAAAAACATAAGTAATTTAGAAAATTGGAAGTACTGGTAAATTGAGAAATTGAAGATATGCGTATATCTTTTCTGAAAGGAAGGTGCAGTATACTTAAAATTTGAAATTATAATAAAATATTATTTAGAAGTATTAGGTTTCAATAAAAGTAATCTGAACTAAACATTATTTCAGTTATTCATGTTCCGTGCTTTTGCACTTACTGTCGTAGAAACTTACGAGTATGAAAAACGAAATCTCAGTTCTCGCAGGCCCTCCAAGGAGATGCTGAGTGATGGATGAACGAGCGGCTCTACGAGCATACCAGACTGACATGTTTATACGAAGCTTGTCTGTAAAGAGCTTCGTATAGTCATACCTCCTATGCCTCTTTGTATCTCAACCAAGTGTGTCTACGATTTATCCTATGAAAGCACCAGAATTCAAAGAGCCTTCTCTTCTAGGTCGAATAGTCTCGAGGAAGTAGCGAACGAACTTAAACAGGAAATAATACAGTCGTACGTGATTAATTAATCTAGCATTTCAACGCTCATCCATCTGGATATGAGAAATAGTTTTAGTTTACTGTAATTCTTTGTGTGCTTTTCAATTTTTCAAGGGATAATATTCCAAGAATTTTTATCATATAACCTAACCTGTTTACTAGAGTACAACCGTCAATTCAAAGAGAAAAATGATTATGCATACTTTGAAACATATTTTTGTCAAAGCTTTACTGACTAAAGGACTTTTATTACAGATGAACGAGATATTTAAAGATAATAAATGAGAATTATTTTCCATGCAAAACTTAGTCCTAGAAATTCTCTGGACAGATATGAATTAAAATTTTTTTATCCGTTGTGACGTGGTAATTTGTGAACGTCACAAGAGCTCCCTGAAATTCGTGTTTATTTCGGAACAAGAGTCAAAATACCTGGGAAAAAGCACTGTAACCATTTCTTTTATTTTGTTTATTAATTACGTTTATTTATTTCTTTGTTTTATGAGCAAATAAATTACTTAATGAACAAGAGGGGAAGACTTGGTCCGTCATTTGAATTGAACTTCGCGGCGACCGCCAGAGGGAGACAGCTGTCAGAGTACCTGGATCAACAGTGGGTGCCTAGTTTTCAGAGTGCCACAATGGTTCTAAAAATTTGGAATTTTGTTTGTTTGGCACCATTTGTGGACTGTAACTTCGGATTTGGGACAGATGGTTTTTCTAATGGAAGTTAGTTGTTTTAAAGATCTCTTCCCAAGTCAAAATGTATTATTCCGGTGCACGGAATGGCAGCTGCCGGGGCTCCTCAACAACTAGTCTCTTCAATGGTTTTTCAATTCGGCTGACGTACGATCACTTGACTGAGGCCGAAATTACGTGATTGGTCGAAGAAATCGAAGTCAAGAAATACTGACTCCGTTTCCTCACTCTTGTTCCAAACGTTAAAAGCACCAAAGCTCGTAAAAACGATTATTGAAATTAATAATTATTGAAACTCTATTAAGTTCATAAAACTATAATTTAAACATTGTTAAAATGGCTAAGGCCTTATCGACGATTGACGAGGAGGTAAGCTTTTCTTTTATCTCGTGATCTGTGACTGATTAGTGTTCGTTTTGATTATTCGAATTTTAAGGTTAGAATCCCGGGATCCACTTAAGGTTTAATCTTTAGTTTAAAAAAGTGCTTTCTCTCAGTTTTAAATACTAGATTTGAATAGAATAAATTTTTCTCTGTTTATTCACTAGAATTTCTCTTATGTTTTATTGTTAATTCTCCAGTAAATTATTGATTCTTGTGAATTTCCGGAACATGTGCTTAGCCTTTCCGGTAGCGGCATTTAGTTTATATCGAGTCAAAACTAGACAAATTTCTCAAAACTAATTTATGTAAATTGTTTTATTTTCCTTAATAAATTTTGTTTGCCGTACTTGAGGCAATTTACATTAAATAATCTGATCTTATAATGGCATTTCTAACCTCGAACCTAAAACCTGATTCCCGGAAGTCTTTCATGCTCTTGAGTTATTAAAGTGATAATTAAAAATAAAATAAATTTTGTTAAATAAATAAAAATTAAATAATTCATAGAAATTTATGAATTAAACTTTATTTAGCTGGCGCCCTTGATTTTTAAAGTCTTAAGTCTCAATGAAATATTGTGAATTGTGAAATATTCCGGTTTGTTTAATTAATAAGAATAATTGTTTAATCCTGATCAGAGGTTAGGCAATTACACTCTTACACCGTCATTATATCTTTAACAACACAGATTACTTGTATTGAGCATATTGTTATTAGGCATAAGGGGCAAGAGATCAGAATCATATAACAGTCAACACTCGATTTCATTTTTGAAAGTAAACATTTTATGAAGTTCATTAGCTTTTATTTGCACTCGTCTATTTACTTAGGTTTCGTGACGCGTATAAAAAGAGAAGAATTAACTTCTAACTGTTGTCATCATAATTGTTTCTACTTTGAAATATTTAATTCGATGATTGATGACAATACGACATCTACATTTAATGTGTCTAGAAAGTTTTATGTTACACAGTAATTAAAGAAATGTTATACTAGTTAATAAAATCTTTTTAGAAAAACCCACTCTTACATTTTTTCTTAAGGTATCAATATAGTGCTTTGAAATTTTTTTATTTGAATAAAAGTGATTAGACTTTCTGTAGGAATTTTTCAAATGAGGAAGAAATATTAGAGAAGGGCTGACCTTTGGATCACCCTTTTTACGAAAATTTAAGTAGGACCATTCTGGGGTCGCTAGAACATACCCTTTAGCGAATCTCGACCACTAGTGCCTCTGTTCTGCAATCTTCTACGGCACTATAAGTTATCCTTTTTAATTAAAGGTGCTTTGTATTCTTGCCATTGTTCCTACGCCCCTATGAAAGTTACGGTGTGTTATTTCGTAGTTCGAGAAAAAGATTTGCATGGGTCGGACCGCGAGGAGTGCCTTGAAATGAATTTCTCTGGAGATGCAGCGGAGGCTGGGAAAATAAGAAAAAGAATATGTAACAGTTTACTCTACTCGAGTTTTGTTAAATTCAGTCGAAGACTGAAGAGGCGAATTTCAAATTCGAAATTTTATCCTTCCGATTAAAAGGAAACAAAACCTTACCCCAAAGGATGCATCATTTTGTAACGGTATGAAAGTATGAGTTTGTGTAAATGAATGAGTGTTAATGATTTGGAAGGGTTGATGGGGATGAGATCCCAACCATAAGTGGGAGAAATAAAGAAAGTGGGAAATTAGATGCTCATAGTGATTGAGATTAATTTTTTTGTCTACTAAAGAATTTGAGAAAAAATAAATTTTGAACACGTGTAAGATTTAGTTCCTCTTGTTGTGAAAAAAGACACATACGGAGTCTTTTTTAAGCTAAAAAAATGATTTGCTATTCGTTTTTAATTCACCGAATTTAATATAGGTAAAAAATTATTTTTACTTTTAATGGAAATTGTTGTTGTCAAATCACGCCAAGTGGGCACCCCTTCGGACCTTTTTTAACCGATTTTGATGAAACTTGGAAGAATTGTTGTACCAATAGGATACATTAAATTTGTAAAATATGGTTCATAAATATGAACGGGGTGCCTAGATACAGGGGGTCAAAGTTGATTTTTTTTTTCGAAAGGGTAATTTTAAAAAATTTTTAGCTCCAAAAATATTGTTCGTAAAAAAAATGTTCTGAACATTTTTTGTAGCGCATTAGTTGTAGTTTCCAAAAAAAATTAGTATTACTAGAAAAAAAAATTTTTTGTTTTAAACATTATTAATTGTTTTAAACAATTAAGTTTTTTTATGCTTTCTCCATCCTCATAAACATCTTCTTTTACATAAAAAAGTGTATTTGATATTTCAGTACAGAAATCAACAATAAAATTTAACTGCCCGACATTTGCATAAAAACGACGGTTATGCTGTTTTACCTGATGGCGCGTAACCTCGTAATGGTGCTAGGCAAAAGTTTGATTTATTATTGGTTTTCGATTAATTACACAAGCCTGCAAAAAAAAATTTTTTTCTGTTGTTTGAGATCGGCAAGTCATTTCCCGTAGTTTTTGATGCGCTGAATCCGAATCTGGCAACGAAAACCTCCCATCACGTCAGGATTTTGAGAAAAATGGGGGTAAAACTCCCAAAAATCACGTTTTTGGCACTTTTTGAAAATTTGTACCGAGTACTTCCGACGTGCTATAGACTTGTCATAGACAACTGTCAAACATCATTTTTTTGACAGTTGTCAAGCATAAAAAATGTCTTACACTGTCCGTAAATACAACTATTTTAAAAATTGATTGGATTCGCTTGATACTTGTTACTCGTGGGTTTTCGGGGTCGCTGAATAAGAATATGAAATCAGATTTCAAAAATGCAAAATGGCGGATCCAATATGGCGGACAATTTTTTTTTTTAAATTGATTGGTTTCCCTTAAAACTTGCTACTTGTGGGTTTTAGGGGTCGCTGAATAAGAATATGAAATCAGATTTCAAAAATTCAAAATGGCGGATCCAATATGGCGGACTATTTTTTCAATATTGATATTTTCACTGAAAACTTAATATTCAGCGACTTAAGCAACTTAGTGGGAAAGAACGGCAATGAGTGAACATTGGACCACTTACCAACTGTCTACCAGATGACAGTGTGACTTCTCTTTTATAAACGACATCAATCGGTCAAGACATAAGTTACTTTTAACACGGCCGGCATAAAAAAGCAGCTCAAGAGACCAAGTCAGTATCATCTTGACACAAAACTTATTTTAGGATTGTTATATTGTACAAACAGAGATAAATGGTTAATTAAATTAATAATATGTGACGCCGAGCGAGAAAAGGGACCTATCGCAAAAAATATCAATTTTCATTTTTTTATGCCAAAAGGTAGCTTTTTAGTCGCTCTTTCATTTAAAAGAATCAAAAATTGTTTCCATTAGTTACTTTTTGAGTTATTAAGCATGAATCGTAAGAATTGACATTGGTTGCCATGCATTGACGCAACTTCCAACGCAAAAAAATCTATTGCGAAAAAAATCAATTTTCATTTTTTTTTTTGCCAAAAGGTAGATTTTTAGTCGCTCTTTCATTTGAAAAAATCAGAAATTGTTTCCATCAATTACTTTTTAAGTTATTAAGCATGAAGCGTAAGAATTTATATTGGTCGCAATGCATTGCTGCAACTTCTAACGTTCGCCCTGTAAAATTAACGTTTCAGGCGATAGGTCCCTTTTCTCGCGCGGCGTCACATATAAGTAAATAATAAAATTATCCGTTAATTTATTAAAATCAAAGATTTAATAATTAGGAATTAAAAATCTTTAATTTTAGCAGATGTACAAAAATAACAATTACCTATATTTGTACAATATAACAATCTTAAAATAAGTTTTGTGTCAAGATGATACTAACTTGGTCTTCCAAGCTACTCTTTTATGCCGGCCGTGTTAAAAGTAACTTATGTCTTAACCGATTGATGTCGTTTATGAGAGAAAAGTCACACTGCCATCTGGTAGACAGTTGGTAAGTGGTCCAATGTTCACTCATTGCTGCTCTTTCCCACTACGTTGCTTAAGTCGCTAAATATTAAGTTTTCAGTGAAAATATCAATATTGAAAAAATAGTCCGCCATATTAGATCCGCTATTTTGAATTTTTGAAATCTGATTTCATATTCTTATTCAGCGACCCCGAAAAGGTACAAGTAGCAAGTTTTAAGGGAAACCAATCAATTTTAAAAAAAAATAGTCCGCCATATCGGATCCGCCATTTTGCATTTTTGAAATCTAATTTCATTTTCGTATTCAGCGACCCCGAAAACCCTCGAGTAACAAGTTTCAAGCAAATCCAATCAATTTTTAAAAAATCGTCCGCCATATTGGATCCGCCATTTTGAATTTTTAAAATCTGATATCATATTCTTATTCAGCGACCCATAAAACCCACGAGTAGCAAGTTTTAAGTGAAACCAATCAATTTTGATAAAAACCGTCCGCCATATTGGATCCGCCATTTTGCATTTTTGAAATCTGATTTCATATTCGTATTCAGCGACCCCGAAAACCCCAATAAATTTTTAAAATAGTTGTATTTACGGACAGTGTAAGACATTTTTTATGCTTGACAACTGTCAAAAAAATGATGTTTAACAGTTAATTTAGCATGTTGTTGCCAATATCACTATATCTTCGTAATGTACAGGGTTCAAGCTTTAATTTAACCTCTATGACAAGTCTATAGCACGTCGGAAGTACTCGGTACAAATTTTCAAAAAGTGCCAAAAACGTGATTTTTGGGAGTTTTACCCCCATTTTTCTAAAAATTCTGACGTGATGGGAGGTTTTCGCTGCCAGATTCGGATTCAGCGCATCAAAAACTACGGGAAATGACTTGCCGATCTCAAACAACAGAAAAAAAATTTTTTTTGCAGGCTTGTGTTATAGTCATAAAAAAACTAAAAGAAGCCTATAATTTCAAATTGATAAAGACTGCATTTCGTAAGAAAATTATAATAATACATTTATTAATAGTTATTAATTTACATTTAAAATAAGGTCAAAATGGTTTTAACGATTTTAAATTTCGAAATTTTAACGATATAAAGAATGAAAAATGAACATTCTAACATTTTTTTGTTAAAAAACCAGAAAATCTAGAAATTGCTTGAAAGAGTAGATATATCAATTTATAATTAAAATAGACAAAATAGAAAAACGAATTGAAAAAAACATGAAAAAAAAATGAAAAAGAAAATTTTTTAAAAAATTGATAATTGCGATTTTTTTTAAACTTTTAAAAAAATATGAACTTTTTATAGGTAAATGGATCCTTTTTAATGTAAAGAATAGCATTTTTAATATATAAAGTTGAATTTAAAAAATAAAACAAAAATGTTAACAAAAAATCAATTTTTGATTCTTTAATCAAATTCCGAGTATCAACTTTGAAAATTATTGAAGAAGAACAGGATTTAGAGTGAAATGTTTTGTTTGTTTTAACGAATTAGCGACATTTTTTTAAAAATTGTTAAACACCCTGAGTTTACTGATTAATTTTGAAAATTTTAAGCCTTAATTAAATAAAATCAATGGGTACAGAATTAAAAAAACCAACTCGTTTTTCAAAACCAGGGTGGCCACAAAACTTAATTTACAAATTTCCCTGGCATTTCCCTGAGTTTTCCCTGACATAAAATTTTTTTTATAAATAATAAACAAACAGCTAGGTAAAATAAATTAAAATTTTGCTATATTCTTAAAAGCAGGGCTGATAACAATCATGATCTTTTTTAAAAAATTTAGAAAATCCGATGTTTTTTTATATCAATCAAAAATTGATTTTTTAAAAATATAATCAGTAAAATCTCTAAATGTTTATTTATAAAGAGTTTATTGAATAAATGAAGAAAAAATAAAAATACAACACAAGAATAAAACAGTTACATAAAAATATATATAAAAAAGTAGAAACTCTTTTAAAAAATTAAATTATTTAATGACATTTTTATAAAATTAAAATAATAAATATGAAGATAATTATAAAAAACGGTAAAATACATTACCAAAGAGAACAAAATTTTAAAATAAAAACAATTAGAGAATTATTTGACAAATTAAATAAAAAAAATGAATACAATTTTGGAAAATTTTAAAATATTGAAAAAGAAAAGAAATTCTAGGAAATAGAAGAACGATGTTAACATGAAATTATTTAATACAAGATTAAATTTACCTAATTTAAAATAAAAGAATAAAAGCTTCCAAAAAAGTAGAAAATTGAGAAATTTAAAAAATGAAGAAAATAGCATCAAATAAATGTTTTAAAAATTTCGTAATTATAAAATAAAAACTAAATAATTTAAAAGAAGGAAAAATGATAACAAAAATTAAAGAATTAATTAAAACGCAAGGAAGGAATAAAAAAATAGTAAAACATCAAGAAAATTAAATAAATAGGAAGAAAAATGGAGAAATTTTCTTTTCCTTAATCTAACAAACCGTAAAAAAATGTAAAACCAAAAAACTGAAGCAAAATCGTTAAAATGTTGAAATCTTATAATATTTAAAACCATTTAAATCTTATTTTAAATGCAAATTTATTTATAACTATTAATAAATCGTTAAATTTTCGAAATCTTATAATGTTCAGAACCTATTTTAATCTTATTTTAAATGCAAATTAATGACTATTAATAAATTGTTAAAATTTCGAAATTTAAAATGGTTAAAACCATTTTGACCTTATTTTAAATGTAAATTAATAACTATTAATAAATGTATTATTATAATTTTCTTACGAAATGCAGTCTTTATCAATTTGAAATTATAAGCTTCTTTTAGTTTGTTAATGAATATAATTAATCGAAAACCAATAATAAATCAAACTTTTGCCTAGCACCATTACGAGGTTACGCGCCATCAGGTAAAACAGCATAACCGTCGCGCACCACAATAAAAAAATTGTGTTTGTTTTTATGCAAATGTCGGGCAGTTAAATTTTATTGTTGATTTCTGTACTTAAATATCAAATACACTTTTTTATGTAAAAGAAGATGTTTATGAGGATGGAGAAAGCATAAAAAAACTTAATTGTTTAAAACAAAAAAATTTTCTTTCTAGTAATACTAATTTTTTTTGGAAACTACAACTAATGTGCTACAAAAAATGTTCAGAACATTTTTTTCTACGAACAATATTTTTGGAGCTAAAAATTTTTTAAAATTACCGTTTCGAAAAAAAAAATCAACTTTGACCCCCTGTATCTAGGCAACCGGTTCATATTTATGAACCATATTTTACAAATTTAATGTATCCTATTGGTACAACAATTCTTCCAAGTTTCATCAAAATCGGTTAAAAAAGGTCCGAAGGGGTGCCCACTTGGCGTGATTTGACTCTTTCAACAATTTCCAATCAAGTGTAGTGCTTTCTTGATTAACAACGGGCAGCGGGACCGAAGGATTTGGTTCAAGCCGGTCTTCCACTCGAATATTGGTTTCTAAATAAACTTGGTAATGACAAGACTTTTCAAACTTTTTATTCAGTCTACGTATCATGACACACTAACAAACAAACAACCAGATCAGTGAGGGAAAAATACTCAAAATAGCAAGAAGTGATCTATCTCTCTTGGACTTATCCTCAATAGAATTTAATTTCAGCTCGTTCTTACATGTGAAAAAATTGTTTTTACCTATTTAAATTCAGTAATGAATAATAAATAATTCAAAGGACATGTTAATAGTTTAACAGATAAAAGACTAAATGAGTTAAAAATTTGATGACCCAATTAAAAGTAAATTAAAGATACCCTTTAGTAGTGTTTCTCGCGATAAAAATGAAATACTTTGAATTAGCAAGGTGCATGAATAATTTTATTGACATGGTTATGTCGTTTGATGGTGCTTAGGGGTTGAGGAAACGTTACTTGGAGGTGGTAAAGTGAAAGGGTGGTAAGGAAGGGGGGGGGGGCCAAAAAGAGTTTGAAACTGCTCGGGCGCCCCTATATTATAAATATCACCCATGAAAGATGGCGCAGACAGCAGCAGGGAGGCAATGGGCTGGGGCGCCTGGGTAAAGGAGTGGAACAGAACTGGAATTAGCATAATCAGAATAATTTCCACCAGCTGACAGCGCCCTCATTCTTTTTCCAGCGACGATTCTTCCGCTGCTTTATTTTTCGTTGTTTTCCGCCTTCCACTCTCGTCTCGAATTCTCACACCGTTCTAAACTAAAGCCACATTTGACGCATTCAAGTTTCGCCAAACAGATAGAAACTTCTTTCCAAGTCCAAGTTTCTGATCTGTTTTAAACGAACTTTTCAATCTTGAAAAAAATTTCAACTTTTTCGTTCTCTTTATTTAAACTGTGCATCAACAATTTTTTAAATCTATTTTTTTATATGTTGCTTTAGATATAGTTTAGAGTTTTTTATATTTGGAAAAAATTAAAAATCAATTGAAACAAAATATCAGAAGAGGATTTACGTAATCTGGAAATAATTGAAGTGAAATATGCTGTAGGATAAATAATCAATATAGGCTATATCGATAGCCGCGAGGATAGATCCAGTAATTTTGAATCTTGAGGTAACGTGTTCGATTCTCCAGCTTAGTCGATTTTTTTTCAATAACATTTTTCTGCTTTAAATTAAATACACAATATTTGACATCGGTGTAAATAAAAAATTCAATTGAAATTAATGTAATTTTAAGTAATTCACAAAATTGCTCAAAATTAATTTAAAATACATATACAGGTTTGGATTTTCCGACATAATTTGTGCCTCTTTCAGGGACAAATTTTCATCGTGTAGAAAAAATTTAATAAAGTTTTGACAGATAGTTAAAATTCCTATCCCAGTTTTGCATACTCAAGGATGTCATGGGCAGAATTCTACAAAAGTCCCTTGGGTTCTTTTGGAAGAGAATTTACCTTCATGTATCCGTGTATAATATCTAATATAAATATATTTAGATATATTTCGGTTGGGTGTACGAGGAGTGGATGATATTAAAGCGCAAGGCATAGAATTCAGTAGGGCCAAAAGCAGGGTGGCTGAAAAGGGGTTGAAAGTGGGAGCGAATATAGGCAGAAGGGTGGGGTAAGTTTCAACCATGATTTCCATTCGCCAGCCATCCATCTTATTTGAGACTGGAAACTGACAGATAGACGCGGATCCGAGAGCCGGTGACGTGGCAAGTCTTGCGTGACTACGTGTACGTAAACGTAATACCCATACTTGTACTATTACACTCAACATCCATGTATTTCAGTCCACTTTTTACGTCCTTACTTAGGTGTCAATCGTGCTTTTCACGCTCGCCTGTTATTTTAAATGTTTTGGGAAAAAGTTTCAAAATCGGTTTTATTAAAAAAAAATCGGGTAAGTGTGAGTTGCACTCGTACTAAATCCGAGGGTTTTTTAAATTTTTTTTTTATAGTTATTATACACTTGTTTTAACGACCTATCAGGCCCGATGAGTGTCCCCCGACCACCCGGTGTATTGGGTTTGCTTGCCAGTGGAGAGGAAAAACTGTAAAAAAAAACCTCTCCTGAGAACAACCGGTTTATCGATAATCGAGTTCCAGTGACCTGCACAGGTCGATTACCGACAGTGCATATCATTATACCTCCGACGTCTTTACCTTCCACTAAAGTTATCTCAGAGCCGGAAAAATTCCCAGGCTCCCCGGGGCGCGAACCAAGCAAGCTTGACGCTTGACTTGGCGCAGCCACATGACACTTCTGGCTTAGCAGCTTGAAAACAGTGTCAACAGAACTGTTATTCACCTATAGGGCGGCGCCACCTGTGCAGTAGGCTGGCGTGTGTAAAGAATATACATAGAAAATGTGAAAATAATTCATTTTTATTTAAATAATATTCCATTTCTTCAATTACACTAGTTTAAAAAAAAAATAAAATTTATGTACATTCAATGTCACTATTTTTTTCTTATGTACTAAGCTTCTCGTTACTTAAAAATGACATTAAGAAATTTTTCTATGGATAGGTTTCCGAAATATGAATTTTTTTAATTTTTTTACGTTTTTTTCGGAGGTGACTTCACGTTTTAGGCCGTATCTCGAGTTACAGACGTCCGATTAAGTTTTTCTAGGTGTCAAATTAAAGGTAATCAAATTCCAAACAATCGCTTTTTACATTATTTTTCAATCGGTTAAATATTTTAAGTGATATAGTCAAAAAAAAAATAGAAAATTTGAGTTTTTGGCCCAAAATCTGAAAAACAAATTCATTCTACCGCCATGCAAAAATAGAAAACGTCAAATTATGTCCAGTTTTAAATTTTTTAGATATGTGGCTCACTTTTAGGAAGAAAAAAATGTATGGATGAAAAAAATCTATATGTAATTATTGAAGTTATAAGCCAGGGTACTGAAATTCTCGTTTTACGCCATTTCGGTATTTTACCTCCTTTTATAGTGATTATGTTGATTAATTTAATGAATACAATGTCTAATTAGAAAATGGACTTTTTAAACAGGTTTCAAATAATTTTCAGTGCTTTACTAATTCAAATTTGACTGAAAAATTTTTTGGAGTTTTTGACAAAAATTTCTGGAGAGGCATAAATTGATTAAAATCTGCTTTTTTGACAAGTTGAATCAGATGCACAGAGGTTCAATTTTTGTTGAATTTTGTTCGTTAATAGATGAAAAAGTTTGAAATTAGATATAGAAGTATAAAAAATAAATTATATTTGAATCAAAAAATTTTTGGAGTTTTTGACAAAAATTTCTGGAGAGGCATAAATTGATTAAAATTTGCTTTTTGACAAGTTGAATCAGATGCGCAGAGGTTTAATTTTTGTTGAATTTTGTTCGTTAATAGATAAAAAAGTTTGAAATTAGATATAGAAATGTGAAAAATAAATGATATTTGACTGAAAAATTTTTTCGAGTTTTTGACAAAAATTTCTGAAGAGGCATAAATTGATTAAAATTTGCTTCTTTGACAAGTTGCATCAGATGGGCAGTGGTTCAATTTTTGTTAAATTTTGTTCGTTAATAGATAAAAAAGTTTGAAATTAGATTTAGAAATATAGAAAATAAAAAGTATTTGTCTGAAAATTTTTTTTGAGTTTTTGACAAAAATTTCTGGAGAGGCATAAATTGATTAAAATCTGCTTCTTTGACAAGTTGCATCAGATGGGCAGTGGTTCAATTTTTGTTAAATTTTGTTCGTTAATAGATAAAAAAGTTTGAAATTAGATTTAGAAATATAGAAAATAAAAAGTATTTGACTGAAAAATTTTTTTGAGTTTTTGACAAAAATTTCTGGAGAGACATAAATTGATTAAAATCTGCTTCTTTGACAAGTTGCATCAGATGGGCAGTGGTTCAATTTTTGTTAAATTTTGTTCGTTAATAGATAAAAAAGTTTGAAATTAGATTTAGAAATATAGAAAATAAAAAGTATTTGACTGAAAAATTTTTTGGAGTTTTTGACAAAAATTTCTGAAGAGGCATAAATTGATTAAAATATGCTTTTTTGACAAATTGAAACAGATTTGTTGAATTTTGTTCGTTAATAGATGAAAAAGTTTGAAATTAGATATAGAAATTTGAAATTAATTATTTTTTTTAAAAAAATATGTCCGCAGCAGCCCTCAGACGAAAGTCAATGGTTTTTCTCCTTATAAATTGAAAAAGAATTAAACCTCTGCGCATCTGATTCAACTTGTCAAAGAAGCAGATTTTAATCAATTTATGCATCTCCAGAAATTTTTGTCAAAAACTCCAAAAAAATTTTCAGTCAAATACTTTTTATTTTCTATATTTCTAAATCTAATTTCAAACTTTTTTATCTATTAACGAACAAAATTTAACAAAAATTGAACCACTGCCCATCTGATGCAACTTGTCAAAGAAGCAGATTTTAATCAATTTATGCCTCTTCAGAAATTTTTGTCAAAAACTCCAAAAAATTTTCAGTCAAATTTGAATTAGTAAAGCACTGAAAATTATTTGAAATCTGTGAAAAAAGTTCATTTTCTAATTAGATATTGTATTCATTAAATTAATCAACATAATCACTATAAAAGGATGTAAAATACCGAAATGGCGTAAAACCAGAATTTCAGTACCCTGGCTTATAACTTCAATAATTACCCATAGATTGTTTTCATCCATACATTTTTTCTTCTTAAAAGTGAGCCATATATGTAAAAAATTTAAAACTTGACATTATTTGACGTTTTTTATTTTTGCATGGCGGTAGAATGAATTTGTTTTTCAGATTTTGGGCCAAAAACTCAAATTTTCGATTTTTTTTTGGACTATATCACTTAAAATATTTAACCGATTGAAAAATAATGTGAAATGCGATTGTTTGGAATTTGATTACCTTTAATTTGACACCTAGAAAAACTTAATCGGACGTCTGTAACTCGAGATACGGCCTAAAACGTGAAGTCACCTCCGAAAAAAACGTAAAAAAATTTAAAAAATTCATATTTCGGAAACCTATCCATAGAAAAATTTCTTAATATCATTTTTAAGTTTAGAGAACCATAGTACATAAAAAAATGGTGGCATTAAATGTACATTTTGGCTGTAAACTAGTGTTATTGTTAATGAGTAATGATATTCAATATTTCTAAAGTTATGTTTATTAATTTTTAGCTAAATTACTTTTTATAAATATAAAATTAGATTAATTTTGAGATAAATAAATTTATAATTTTCTTGATTTTTAATTACAAAATAATTTCTTTTATATAATCAAATTTTTAAGTTAATATAATAATAATTCTTTAATTTTCATAAATAAAATATTTAAAATATATAACATAATTGAGAGATAATTAAAATAATTAAAAAAACATGGAAATAAATTAAAATCGAAGAAAATAATTTAAATTTGAGGAAAATAATAATTGGAAAAATCAAAAGATGGAAAACAATATTATGAGAATCAAAAAAGTAATTAAAAGTTAAAGAAAATAATTCAAATTTTTAGAATGAATCGGAAAGTGATGAGAATAATTAAGAATTGAGAAAAATAATTTAAAAGTTACAATTTAAAAGAAGTTATTGACATTTGAATTGATTTATTGAAAATTTAGGAATTTACTCAAAAGAAAATGAAAACAATAAAAAAGAAAATAATAAATTAATTATAGATCATACTTAAAATTTTAGAAAATAATTAAAATTTAAGAAAAAAAATTGAAAAAATTTAGAATATACTTGAAATAAAATAAAAAAAAATCGGGCAAGTACGAGTTACACTCGTACCAAGTCGAAGGGTTCCGTACCGCATTAATTTTTTTCAATTATATGAGGCAGAGATTAAAAATTTTCCACCAAGAAAACATTTTTAAAAATATTTTTTATTATTCACTAAATAAAACTTTACTGGTACAAATTTTTAGCACTATAATCCAAAAATTTTGCAGCTAAAGGGTGAGGGGCGTTTTTAGGGTTTCGTGGTTCGGGACCGAAACCCTTATAGTGATACCCACACAGCACCAGAAATTCCCTGAATTTCCCCTGAATATTGGTCCACATTTCCCGAATATTCGAACCTAATATTCCGGGAAGTTTCGTGGAAGCATCAAAATGTCCGCCATAAAGAATATTAAATGCTAAATTTCCCTGAAAATGTATTTCTAATTTTCAGGGAATTTCCGCATCTAATATTCCTAGAATATTCAGGGAAAGTTAAAAAAAATTTCCAAAATTTTCTTGATCTCGTAATTGATAAAAATTGTACACCAGAGACTCGATTTAGTGGACCTCGATTTAGTGGACATTTAATGAGCTCACCGAAAAATCCCGCCTGCTTTCAGTAGCGTACACACAAATTTGGCCCCTGAGTCATGTAATGCAAATCTGTGATTGAGTATTCTTTGAAATAATAATATATAGTGAGCTTATTTATAATGATTTATTAAAAAGAAAGTATAAAGACCAAAATTAATTTTGATAATAATTAAATAAATGATTTTTATCATGATAGTACATGACCATTTCAGGGCACCGCTTCCAGAGATGTGCAGGGTTGCACCAACCAGAATGCTCATGACGTCACGCTCGATTTAGTGACAAAGAACGGAACTGTCCACTAAATCGAGTCTCTGGTGTATGTCATATTTGGCACCCGTAGGATTCTAGAACATTAAAAACTACTGCGCAGCCGTAAGTGTCACAGAAACCAAGTTCGACCATTGCGCATCATGTACAGAAGATTTACGAATACTGTGAATATTGAAGGGATATTAGATGCGGAAATTCCCTGAAAATTAGAAATACATTTTCAGGGAAATTTAGCGTCCAATATTCTTTATGGCGGACATTTTGATGCTTCCACGAAACTTCCCTGAATATTAGGTTCGAATATTCGGGAAATGTGGACCAATATTCAGGGGAAATTCAGGGAATTTCTGGTGCTGTGTGGGTGTAGTGAGACTTTGTCGTCCGTTCGTCCGTCCGTCGTTCACAGCCAATAGCTGTCAATTTGAGTTTGTGTGCGAGAGAGAGAGAGAGATAGTGAAAGACAGAGACAGAAACATCCAAAAGGTTCCAGAAACATCCGAATGATTCCGGAAACATCCGAATGATTCCAGAAACACCCGAATAGTTCTGGAAACAGCCGAATGGTTACGAAAACACTCAAATGGTTACGGAAACACCCGAATGAGTCCGGTAACATCCGAATGGTTACGGAAACACCCAAATGGTTACGGAAACATCCGAATGATTCCAGAAACACCCGAATGGTTACAGAAACACCCGAATAGTTATGGAAACACCCGAATCGTTACGGAAACACCTGAATAATTCCGGAAACATCCGACTGACTCCGGAAACACCCAAATGGTTATGGAAACATCCGAATGATTCCGGAAACATCCGAATGATTCCAGAAACACCCGAATAGTTCTGGAAACAGCCGAAAGGTTACGAAAACACTCGGATGGTTACGAAAACACTCAAATGGTTACGGAAACACCCGAATGATTCCAGAAACAGCCGAATGGTTACGGAAACACTCGAATCGTTAAGAAATCACCCGAATGAATCCGGTAACGCGCGAATGGTTACGGAAACATCCGAATGATTCCGGAAACATCCGAATGATTCCAGAAACACCCGAATGGTTACAGAAACACCCGAATGGGTATGGAAACACCCGAATGGTTACGGAAACACCTGAATAATTCCGGAACCATCCGACTGATTTCGGAAACACCCAAATGGTTATGGAAACACCCGAATGATTCCGGAAACTCCCAAATGGTTACGGAAACACCCGAAAGGTTAAGAAAACACCTGAATAATTCCAGAAACATCCAAATTTTTCCGGAAACACTCGAAACGTTAAGGAAACACCCGAATGGTTACGGAAACACCCGAATAGTTCCGGAAACAGCTGAGTGGTTCCGGGAACACCCGAATGGTTACGGAAACACCAGAATTGTTACGGAAACACCTGAATAATTCCGGAAACATCCGACTGATTCCGGAAACACCCAAATGGTTATGGAAACACCCGAATGATTTCACAAACACCCGAATAGTTCTGGAAACAGCCGAATGGTTACGAAAACACTCGAATGGTTACGGAAACACCCGAATGAATTCGGTAACACCTAAATGGTTACGGAAACACCCGAAAGGTTAAGAAAACACCTGAATAATTTCAGAAGCATCCAAATTATTCCGGAAACAACCGATTGGTTAAGGAAACACCCGAATGGTTACGGAAACACCCGAATTGTTCTGGAAACAGCTGATTGGTTCCGGTAACACCCGAATGATTACGAAAACATCAGAATGGTTACAGAAACATTTGAATGATTACGGAAAAACCTGAATGGTTACAGAAACACGTGAATGGTTCCGGAAACATAATATATTATTTAACAGAAACAGAATTAGAGACTAAGAAAGAGAGGAGACTAGTTTTTTACAATTTTTCTGGTTGTTTGTGAGAGGGAGGTTAGTAGGGATTAAGAGAAAGCCACGATACCCTCAATTGAAGAAGCATTGCGCCTGTTTTTAAAATGTCTATTTAAATATGTTTTTAAAAAATAAGGAGTTAACCAATTATTATTCAAACTTTTTTTTAAAAAAACACGAATTGTGGATAGTATATTCTATGAAGACGAACATTAACAAACCTTCTATATATTTTTCCCGTAATCTACACGTAAATCGACATACATGTACCAAATTGCAGCATCCTAAGTCAAATAGTTTAGAAGATTAGGGGGGGGGGCATGGTAATTTTTTCGAATTTTTTTTCAAAAAATCGTACTTTTTGGCTAGTAAACACGAAGACCGCTTTTACGAAAGTTCTCTATAATTTTCCTGTAAGCTACACGTAAATCTACTTAAGTGTACCAAATTGCAGCATTCTAAGTCAAATAGTTTAAAAGATTAGGGGGGGGGGCATGGTCTTTTTTTCGCATTTTAGGGCAAAAAAAGTGGTTTTTGCTGGATTTCGGCATGTTCATGAGCTCGAATTGCGTTTTCCATATCATTTTCGTAAATCCAAGGTGAAATTACATATGTGTACCAAATTGGAAGTCTCTAGCTCATATAGTTTAGAAGATAGAGGGGGTGCGAAAACGGACACACATAGTGATTTTAATAGGGTTCCGTTTTACGGTACGGAACCCTAAAAATGATTTAAAATGTTAAAAATAAAAGTAAATAATATAAAATTGGGATAAATATTTGAAAATTTTAGAAATTAATAGACAAATAATTATAATTACTAAATATTGAAGGTAATAATTGAAAAATGATGAAAGCATTGAAAAATTAATTTCAAAAATTAAGTAGGTAATAGTTATGAAGTGATAAAAAATAATTTAAAAATTATTTTACAAAATGGTAAATTGAAAAATATAAATGAAACTTGTGATAAGTAATTGAAAATTTAGAAAACTAATTAGAAGATAATGAAAATTATTTAAAATCCGAAGAATAACAAATAAAATAATTTTTCATTTATTTAAATTTTTTTATCTAATTTTATTTATTAATTACCTATTTTGGTAGCTTAAGTATTGTTTTATTACTTTTTAATTACAATATAACACAAAATAATACAAATCAAATTTTCGAATCAAAATTATAATAATTTTTTTATTTTTATAAATATTATATTTAGAAAATATTCAGTTCTTTTCAAATATCAATAATTATAATTTTTTATTTTTTAGACTTTCAATTAATGTTATAATAAACAAAAAAAATTCTAAACAAAGAGGAACCTCTATTATTTATTAAAAAAATATGTATTAATGAAAATTCAAATTCAAAAATGTTGTTAAAAATGAAATTTATAAAATTAAATTCTATAAAACTTATGATTTATAAAATTCAGAACAAATAATACTTGTAATTAATAAAAATTACATTTCTGAAAAACAGTGAAGAATAGAATTTAACAATTTGTAATAATTTACTTTTATCAACAATTTTATTGTAATTTATATTTTACATAACATATTAGATTAATTTTCATTCCTTAATTAATTTAATTCCCTAATTAATTTTGATTTTTTTTTAATTATAGTAAACAATAATTTTATACTAATAATTTAATTATAATACATGTAAAAACATTCACATACTGATGTCGAAAAAATTATGTAAAGAATTAAATTGGGTACATGAAAATGTTATAAATGAAACTTATCAAGGGTATAAATAATTAAATATTAAGTTTCTAGAAACCGACATTAAAAATCTGTTAGTAAATAATAAAATTAAATTAATAGAATACAATTATGTTTTGATTGTTGGAAAAATGAATTTTCAAAAAATTACTTACAAATTTGTTTACAATAATTTTAAAAATCAAAATTAATTACGGATTTGAATTAATTAATTAATTAATCTAATATTTTATGTAAAATATAAATGACAATTGTTGAAAAACTAAAATTATTACAAATTATTAAATTGAATTCTTCACTCTTTTGCAGAAATATAATTTTTATTAATAACAAGAATTATTGCATTCAATTTTATAACCCATAAGTTTTATAAATCATTTTTTAATTGCTTTCTTTTATTTCAAATATATTCTGAATTTTTTCAATTATTTATCTTAAATTTAAATTATTTTTTACAATTTTAAGTATGATCTATAATTAATTTATTATTTTCTTTTTTATTGTTTTCATTTTCTTTTAAGTAAATTCCTAATTTTTCAATCAATCAATTCAAATGTCAATTATTTCTTTTAAATTGTAACTTTTAAATTATTTTTCTCAATTTTTAATTATTCTCATCACTTTCCGATTCATTTCTAAAAATTTGAATTATTTTCTTTAATTTTTAATTACGTTTTTGATTTTCATAATATTGTTTTCCATCTTATAATTTTTCCAATTATTATTTTTCTCAAATTTAAATTATTTTCTTCGATTTTAATTTATTTCCATGATTTTTTAATTATTTTAATTATCTTTCAATTATGCTATATATTTTATTTATGAAAATTAAAGAATTATTATTATATTAACTTAAAAATTTGATTACATAAAAGTAATTATTTTGTAATTAAAAATCAAGAAAATGATAAATTTATTCATCTCAAAATTAATCTAATTTTATATTTATGAAAAGTAATTTAGCTAAAAATGAATAAATATAACTTTAGAAATATTGAATATCATTACTTATTAACAGTAATTGAAGAAATGGAATATTATTTAAATAAAAATGAATTATTTTCACATTTTCTATGTATATTCTTTACACACGCCAGCCTACTGCACAGGTGGCGCCCTCAAATAGGTTTAGGCCAAATGGGTTTTATGCTAAACGGGATTTATGCCAAATGAGTCTTAAGTCAAATGAATTTTTGGTCATTTGGGTTTTAGGCTAAATGGTTTTAAGCTAAATGGTATTTATGCCAAATGAGATTTAAGCTTAATGTGTTTTAGGTCAAATGTTATACAGAAATAATCCTCTTGGTGTACTACTTTCATTCCAACAACTACAAACATAACCTAAATTTTCTTTTATATCTCTTATTGCGAATTGAATTCATAACATCTATTTTGTACATAACCTGAATTTTCTTTTATATCTCTTATTGCGAATTGAATTCACAACATCTATTTTGTATTTCGCAGTCCTAAGTAACATGAAAAATTACCGCTCAACATTAGGATATTGAAATAATATGTACTTGAGTATGAACATTTTCCTTCCTAATAGATAATAACTACAATTAATTTAAAAAAAGACATTGACTCGCGAAAAAAATGAACTTCTTAATTTTTAAAAAATATACCATCTCTGAATTCCATAAATTAATGTGTTAGAAACTGTAGGTCATTAACATTAATATGTGTATATTTATCATTAAAATAAATTAAATATTGAAACTGCAACATAAATACTTTATAAAATATTCATGAACCAAAAAGTGATTTAGTATCGCTGACAGATATACAAAATCATTTATTATTTTCTCTCATATTAAAATATTAATATACCAGAAGTTTGATTTAGAAGAGTACTAAAAAAAAATAATGACATAAATATACCCTGGAAAATTGAGCCTTTTGTCGAAGGACTAACGATTGTTTGCAAGCCTGTTTCTATGACAACGAATTACGAGTATCACACAAATCCGATAAAATATACTGTGGCAAAGATTCGAGGGTCGCTTTCAGATTCTTAGCGTGACTGAGCTTTTCCAGTTAAAATGTAGAAAAATTGAAATGGGCGAGGCGAAGAATGAATAAAGATCAGACGAGGGAAAATGTGGATCGCTGACGGCACGTGAAGAAAGTTGGACTCTTTGGGGTAAACGGGGGCAAGGTGCAAGTGATATTAGGTGGAAACGCATGAACTTTGATATATTCGTGGGGCCACCCTGAGCGCCATACTGTGGCAAGTATCGGTACCATACGTGACCTGCAACTTTCAGGTCGCCTCTTTTATCCAAATGTCGATTTTAATGCTTTTAGCGAATGGAAGATGCCATGGCAAGTCGAAATAAAGTACTTGGCATTTGTTCTTTGCTTCATATCCACACAAAAATTCCAGGAATATTAAAAGAAAGGTACTGACATATATTACAAGATGGCGCTGCTAACATTGAAAATTTTCTTATGTCAATGCTGGAAAGTTTAATCGATTTTGCAAAATGTTAGTATAGGATTTTTGACGGCGGGTATAACTTATTTCTTAATAATTAAATTTTTTTAGTTCGACATTTGTATGAGAAGGAATTCTTTATTTATTTATAAGACAATATTACATTACAAACACTACTTTTGAGGTTATTTTTCATTCACAAGAATTTACCGAATATTTTTGTTAATTTGTGCAACGAACCATATTCTGAAATAAATTATATTATAACCTTACAAGATTTTACCAAAATTACAAACATTTTTTTATATAGAAATTGTAAATAAATAGTTTAAACAAAAATTACTAAATGGCGTTTACTAAAATAAGTTCTAAAACATGTTCTACTAGAAATTATATTGAATTAGAAAAATTAAAGATAAATTCCCACTATTAGAAAACACTTTTAGCTACACAACTTTTTGCGTAAATTTTTGGAATTAAAAATCTTTAAAACATATTGCACTTTAGAACATAGAAAATGTTTTTGAATAATGCAGAATCATTTTTAGAAACATTCTTTTCTCTTTCTGGAAGTAAGCATTAGAGGGAAATTATTCATTTCTTGCTTACTCTTTTGTGTTTTTTCAAATATTCAAATAAGCTACATTTAATTATTTTCAATTCCACTAAAAACATTTTAACAGAAAAAAAATTCGTCGTTACAAAGATTCGAACTCGAGTTTTCAATGCAAGAGACAGACGCTGTGTCCGCACAGCTATTTTAGGCTGTAACATATCAAATAAAGTTTCTTTATATCTTTAAGTTGTAATCCCGATATAGCAAAATATTATAAATGTCATTGAAAATAATTCACAAGATCGAAATGTTAACAAGGAATTGAAAATAATAAAAAAAATATTGAAATATTAAAAAAGAATTCAAAATAATTTAAAAGTTATCGAAATATTAAACAGAAATTGGAAGTGATTTCTCTTTTCATAAAACATATTTCCAGCAGAGAATACAAAAAGAAAAAGCCATTTAGAGAGATTTTAGTATCCCTGACAGACAAACAGACAGATATAGAATTTTTATTATCTGCGTTATCGTAATCTTTACCATTCAATACTAAAAATTATGAATATAGAAAATTATTAAAATTTTTAAATTTTAGTTTTTTAACATTTATTTTTAATATTAAAAATTTAATTTACTCTAATTCTAAAATATATTTTTCGCCACCACCATAAAATTATTTTTTATATTTTCCAAAGTTAGAAAAACCAAAAGTTAAGAATTTCGAAAGAACTAATCAAAAAATTTAATTTTTAAAAATTGATCACTTTTATGACAATGAGTGATCTTATTTTACATAACTCTGTATATTTATAATGTTTGAATTATATATATAGTAGGGATTCATAAAACTAGAAATAATTAACAAATTGATATATTGATAATAAATATGAAAACTTATTTTATTACACTTGTTACAAAAAATGTTAATTACAAATGAGGTAAAATATAAACATTTCATCAAAATACAAATTAAATATATCTACTCCTTAAAGCTAAAAATCTTGAATCGCAGTACATTCTCAAAAAAGAAATAATTTAATAATTTTCTTTTCATAACATAAACATATTATAACACTGTACATAATTAACTATACAAGATAAAAAATTTAACTGTACAAATTCATAATTTATTAATACTACTAAGAATTAATTTTTCACAATAATATACTGAAAGAAACTACTTGATTAATTTTTCGAAAATCTTACATCTATTAAGAAAAAGGTGTTAACAAAACGTCGATATGAAAGCTTCTAAGTCTCAAATTTTACAAAGTAATACTAGTATTATATACAATTTGTACACATATGTATTTAAATACATATATTTATATATTTGAGCATTAAATAATTATATTTTGTAAAATTAAATAAGAATCACTACCTCGAGTTTAAAAATAATTTTAGATCTTTCTAAACAAAATTTAATTTTTTTCGAATTGATTACTTATTATCTTTAAATTCTTATTAAACAATATCATGCAAATCATACAAATAAAAAGTTAGAAATAATTTCTTCATAAATTACATTTTCTTTATCACGCATGAATCTTAATTTTAATACTCATAATACTAATTTATTTTATAACACTAGTAAAAAAAGAATAATAACAATAATTCAATAATACACATTAATGTACTTAATAAATACTATACTATTAGAAATAATCTACCTTTTATTAGCCTAATTGATTCACCAATTAATTCTCAATTTCCAATTTAAATCTTTTATAATAATTTATATAAATGATAAAATTAATTCTTTTCTTTCATTAATTTATAATTTAATCGTAGATTCAATGACTACAATTTTTATAATTTTCCAGTCTTATTAAACTGCTCCACATTGGAACACACTTAAAGTTTAATTATCAAGAATATAAATACACTACTAAAAATTTAAAAAAGAAATGAATTCCTTTCCCTAAACTTAAATTCTATTTACAATTTACAGATGGAAATATCCACAATTTCCATAATCTAACATTATCAAAAATCAGTTAGACATTCTCATAATCAAGCTGAAGTACAAAAAATCAATATTTATAAAAATGTACAATAAAGTCGATCAAAATCATATATCTATTTACATGAGAAATAATTTAATGTACCCATAAAAAATACTAAATATATAAGAAAATTTATAATAGAATTAAGAGTCCTAACATAAATAATAATTAAACCATTAAAAAAGTAAAATAATTAAAAATTGATTATAAAACAGTTAATTCGTTCAAATTGTCAGCTTGAAACTCGTGATAGTAATTTCGAATATCCTGTGGAAATGGAGGTTGTTGGTAGTTACATGGTTGATATTTGTAAGTGCCATATTGACATGGATGATTTTGCCACATTGGTTGTTGTTGGGGAAAATAGGCATTTCTTGCACCGTCATGTATCTGGTAATAATCTGGTGGTGGATTTGGATAACCGGTAGCTTGAAATCCACTGTCCTTGAAATTTGGAATTTGTTGAAGAGTTTCATGAGCAGATCTAATTACAGAATTAGTGTTCATATAAGGCCAATTGGAGTTTCCCATCTGATTATTTGAGTTGAGGTAATCGTTTCTCAACAAAGCAGCATTAGAATTATTTTTTCTGCTCAATAGTTGATCGGGTTTATTCATGGATTCCTTGTCCCACATTGAATTTGGTGATTTTCCTTCTTCCTTCTTATGCTTCATTCTTCGATTCTGGAACCAGATTTTTATTTGACGCTCGGAGAGTCTCAAAGCTGATGCCATTTCAATTCGTCGTGTTCGTTGTAAATAATGAGACACTTTGAATTGTTTTTCCAGTTCGATTAACTGGTCACTGGTAAATGCTGTCCTAGCTCGCTTCACTTTTCCGTCCTTCTTTTCCATATCTGCAAAAAACAAAAAGATGATTATTAAAAAACTGATTGTAAAATGATTTATTGAGATTTGAGGACAAATCAGATGGTTTTCATGATGAAACCACAAACAACCAATAAAAATTGAGTTTTTTGCAATTTTCTCAATAAATCTTGAAAATTTTGGAGATTGGCTTTTATAAAAGTTGTAGCCCTTCTAAAAATCCACATTTTTTGTTTCATACATTTTTTTTATATCTCTAACATTTTCCGAGAAAATTGAGATTAAAGTTGCTCGTGTAGAGCGTTAAGCGGCAAAGCGAAGGCAGGACTGCTACGCTCTTTTTGTTTGTAAAAATCACGATTGCGGGGGTATCTTTTGGTGAAAAACTACTAAAGGTGTCAAAAAACCAACCCCCCCCCCCAAAAAAAAAGGAACAGGTTTTAAATTTTTGATTATTTAAATTTCAACAAGAGGGCGCAGTTCTGAAACGCTTCGAGAAAACTAAACACTGATTTTTTCGAAAACTATTAGAGATATCAAAAAAATACCTTTTACACAAAGTATGTATTTTAAGAAGACCTACAACTTTTGTAGATAACAAATTTTCGAAATTTTTAATATTTTTTGAGATAATAGCAAAAAACTGGAGTTTTATAACTTTTTTTTATAAAAATTTAAAAATAGTTAAATTTGCGACAATTTTTTTCTCGAAAACTATTAGAGATATCAAAAAAATACATAGAACAAAAAATGTGTATTTTTAGAGGGCCAATGAATTTTTTAAAAAACAATTTTTTAAATCCTCAATATTTATGGAGACAATTGCAAAAATCTGAATTTTTATAAGTTTTTTAATTATTTTCAACATGATAATTAAATTAACGCTAATTTTTTTGCTCGGAAACTATTAAGAGTTATCAAACATGAAATTTTCTTAATAAAATGTAAAGATGTTTTGAATAGAATAATTAGTTAAAATCTTAGAATCGTACTAAGTGTACTTAAACTCCTATGGAGTCCGGAATTTCTATATCTGATAGACTCATGAGAATTGTTCTTAAACACGGAAATGGCGCTCATCTTCTTTGTTAGGTCGCCAAGCGTCTCACTTTTGTCTCTCCAATTAAGTGATTTACCTTTAATAAAATAAATAAAAATAAATCTCAAAATTTTCTAGAAGTGGACTCTTTAGGAGTTTTGATGTACATACTTGTATTCTTGGAGCAAGAATTATTTACTATTAAAATATTCATTTAAGTACATATTATTGATCCAAGAATGAAAAATATTTTAATTTAAAGTGAAAAAGTAGTTATATCAAAATAAAATTTTGATAAAATTCAAAGGCAACTTGACAATTCATTTGAAAATATTTCATTAAATTTAGTTAAAATGTCTTTTTATTTGAAAGATTTAAAAATTTTTTCGGGATCAGAATCAGTTAATTAAAAAATAGTTGACAGTTTTTAATTTAAAATTAACTTTTTTTAGAGACTGTTATACCCGATAATGTTAAATAAAAATAATTTTAGATTTCATTTAAAAATTTTTTAGACTTTGACTATATTATTGCGATTCAAATATAAATACTAATTAAAATATGTATTTATTTTATTAAACTAGCAACATTAACGCGCACCCAAGCGCGCGACAAACTTTCCATTGTTGTTGGTCATTTAAAATTATAAATTTTTGCAAATTCAAATAACGGAAATTACGAAATTAAAGGATATATTTTAAAAATGACGAAAATAATTGACAGTTAAAAAAAATCCGAAATTGATAATTCAATTTCAATTCAAATTCTATAATTTGAAAAATTATAGAAATAACTGGTCGAAATAATTACAAATTGAACAACTGGATTGGAAATTGAAAAAAATAATAAAAAGTTAAGGAAATAAATAAAAATTTAAGAATTAAATTAAAATTTGAGAAAATAATTGGTAACTGGAACAAAAATTACAAAATCACGAAAATATTCGATAATTGAAAACAAAATTTAAAAAATGTCTAGATTAATACTCAACCAAACAAAATCATTTAAAAAATCAAAGAATAATTATAAAATTTTAAGATAATAATTGAACACTGAAAAAATTATAGAAAATAATTTCAAATTTCGGAGAATAATTAATATTAGAAATTAAAGAAATAATTGAAAAATGACGAGAATAATTAAAAAATTGATGAAAATATGTGAAAAAAAATTAAAATAACTATCATTGAAAACAGAATTCGAAAAATCACTAGATTAATAGACAACTGGAAAAAATAATTGAAAAAATTGAACAAGAAATATTAAATTAAAAGAAATAATTGTTGGAATTAATTGCACATTTAACAACTGGAATAAAAATCGAAAAAAATAATTAAAATTGAAAAAAATAATTAAAGATTGAAGAATTGAATTTAAATTAAAGTCATATTCTTAAAAATTAAAGAAACTTAACGATACTCGAAATAATAATAGAAGAAAGGCGATAATAATAATAATAATAATAATAATAATAATAATAATAATAACAATTGAATTGAAATTTTAAAACAATTTTGATGAGTGAGAAAAGTAATTAAAAAAATGCGAGAATTATTGAATATTGAGAAATTAATGGAAAATCCATAAAAATAATTGAAAATTAAAGAAAATAATTAAAAATTGAAGAAATAAATTGAAAATTAAATAATTAAATGGAAATATCAAGAAAATAATTAATAATTAAGAACTAAAATTATAAAATGACAAAAAAATTAAATATTAAAGAAAATTATTCAGAAACAAATATCTACAAAATTAAAGAACAATTATAACATTTAAAAAGAATAATATTGTTTATTGAAAACTGTTAAAAATTATAGCAACACAAACATTAAAAAAAAATAGATTTATTTTTACACAAATTTGATTATTTAATTTATATTTATTTTCCTTAACTTTGTGTCAGTGACTCAAAAAAAAAATGTTCATTTCATCCTGAAGGAAAGTTCGTAAATATTGACATTAAACAAGCTTTTGGAATGAATTAATATTTATGTTGAAAACTGTTTTGTCCTTGAGAATGATTTAAATTAGTAAAGATTTGTCATTTATCGTATCAAAATTAGATTAGAGTTAAAAAATGAAAATAGTCAGTAAAATAAGCGAAAATATTCTTTTGTTTTATCTGGAAATAATAATTTCAAAACTTTTTAAATAATTCAAAATTTCCATTACATTTAACAACGAGTTACAATTTAATGTTAAGATGAATAGAAAATTATTTTTGACTAATTGATAATAATACTGAATTATTCAGACGTTTGACAAAAAGAATTTTTTCTAAAACATGATCCTGAATTAAAATAAAAAGAAAATTTTCGATAATTCGTTAAATAAGAAATTAAATATTATTTACCTGATTCCAAGTAGAAATGTTTTTTGGCAATGTTTTTCAGTACAGTGGCCCGCTTTCCTTTCAGCGCAACTTCATCTTCAATGACTTCCTTCACCGCCTCAATTGCTTGAACATCCCAGGAATTAATAATTCCTGGATTGGCATTTATTTGATTTGACCCAAAATATTGAAAATTGGAATCAACTGGACTCGAATTTCTCGAATTTTCACTAACAGGAGAAGGTGGAAATACCGAGCATACAACACTATTCCTTAGCAAATTTTGATTAAAATTTCCGGCAGCCTGAGTTGAAGTTGTTTCTTCATTCTTGTTTTCTGCGAAGTTTTCCGCTTCCATTTCACTAACGAACAACGGCACATTTGGAACAAACATTTGTCCTTCAACTGGAGACATTTTGCAAATCAGAATAAATGTTAAACTCGAGTTTTAAAAAATTTTCTCAAAATTTTCTTACGAATGTTAAAATTTTTATAAAGTTGAATAGAAATTCGTTATTATTGGTTGGTGAACACTTCGAAGTCGCAACAGTACACACTTCTTGCAAAATTTGAAAATTATTGACCAAAAGCTACTACAAGTAACGGTTAATGTTAACTTGAAGATAGATGAAACGAAACTGTAGAATTTTGGAAAAGCGTTGAGCTTATAAAGCCTGGAGCGGCTTATGAATTTGGCAGTGGAGGGGGGAAAATAGCTTTGAAAGACTAAGCAACGAATTTGCAGACAAACGAATATTTAATGTCTTTCTAATCTCTAAAATTCCCTTATCTCTGTCATCTAAACTAAAAGTTTTGTAGCTCGAAAAGTGCACTGCAGTTAAATATATGCATTAAGTTCAATGATAATATTTGATTTTTTTGGAAATTTATTTATTTCTGTGATTTTAATATTCGTAAATAAATTCTTTCTATTAATTCCATTCGATAAAAAGTATCTTATTATTAGTAGAAAAGAACTAAGAGAGTAGTTGAAATTTTTTAATTATTAAAAATATAAATAAATAAATAAGCAGAAATTGACTAATTTTTAAAAGACTTAATTTATTTTTTTAGAGTTTGAAAAATAGTCATTTTAAAGTAACATTGTTTATTGCTTCTTAAATTTTTTATATAGAAAATTGGAACACAAAAAAAGTACTCACTGTTTCTTAATCCGTTTACTTTATAAAGTAAGATTAAAATTTTTATGAAGCTAAATATAAATTATGATTCTATGTAAATATGAATTTGTCAAAAACAACTAATTATTATTAGTAAAAAAAAATGGCTGAGCTTTTTTTTTATCAATTATTTTCCCCTATTTTGAAGTTTTGTCCCTATTTCCCCTATTTTAATAATTTGTCCCCTATTTTCCCTATTTTTAATTTTAAAATTTAAATTTATAATTTATCAAAGTTATTTTTTACTTAATTCTGAATTTGTATCATTTAATAACCATTTGTATCATTTAATCATTTAATAATCGCGCTGAGCTATTTGAGAAAGAGGGAGATTGACCACAGTTTATTTTTGTTTGTTTGTCATTTTTAAAAGACTGCAGGTAATTTTAAATCTTAATCAAAAAGGAAGAATTAGCCGCGTTTTTAAAGAAAATTATAAACAATGATTTAAAAGAATGTATTTATTTTTAGATTTAGAATTATTAGCTTTGTTGACTTTAAACGCTTCAGTAATGTAGAGAACACAAAATTGGGGGTCAAAATTTTATAACTATTCTTTAACTTTGTAAATTATTTTGTTCTCTTGTTAATTTATTATTCTCGATGGTTTCCAAATTTTTTTACATTTGTGAATTATTTTCTTTAATATTTAATGTTATCATTTTGTAATTTTTTTTTCAATTATCTATCTGTCTTCTTAAAAATGTAATTTAATTCTTTAATTTTAAATTATTTTTAAAAAGTTTAACTAATGTTTTCAGTTTAAAATTATTTTAAAAAATTTCCTTTAGTTCTCGACTTTTTTCAATAATTTTTTTCAATTATAAAAACTGTTTTAAATTTTAATTCAGTTGTTCAATATTCTACAACTATTTTCTTGAATTCTCAAATGTTTTTTTTTAATTTTAACCCTCTGACGGCTGAATTAACTATCAAAAAATTGTACCGAAACGGTTAAATTATTCCTGTATAGAAAAATTTTTACTTTCAGGTTCTATTACAGTTTTCGGGGTCGCAGATTACGAATCTGAAGTTAGATTTTAAAAACTCAAAATGGCGGATCCGATATGGCGGACGAAAAATTTAAAAATCAATCGTTTATTAATTGTTTATAATTTGTTTATTTATAAATAAACAAATAATAAAGATACATTTCAAAAACTTTTGGCGTGGAAAAACATGATTTTACTTTTATCTCTTCTCTATAGGTGTTATTTCTTTGATTTAATCTTTGGTGTAAGTTTGATCATATCTCATAGAAAGATGCATGTATATTATTAACAACTTTTAACACAACTTAACTTTGTATAAATTAATTTTGATTATCTTAATGTTTGGGCACTAGAAAACACATATATTCAGCTTTAATTTAAGCTTATGGCGAATTTAATCCGATGTTCGGTTATTAAAATATAAAGAAAAACGTTACCCCGAGTATACTTGGGTTAAACCGTCAGAGGATTAAACATTTCATTCTAATTTAATTTCTATTTTTTAAATATATTTAATAATTCTCGTCTTTTTTAAAATACTTTCTTCAATTTTTAATTATATTCTTTAAATTTCAATTTAATTTTTAACTTTTCAGTTTAATTCAATTTTCTATTATTTTTTTTTTTTCAGTCACAAAAATTGTTTCAAAATTTGAATTCAAATGTTTAATTCTACAACTATTTTCCTTAAATTTAAAATTCCATTTTTCAATTTTAAATTATTTAACTTTTAACTTTTAACTTTAACGTTTAAAATACAATTAGGAAGGTCTCTCAGACCACAATTTGTTTAAATTATGGCCCAAAATTAATTGTGGGAAATTTTCGAAAAATTGTTAACTTTTCTCAAAATTAAATTTTGAGACCAAATTCAAACAAATTCAGGGTTTTTGAGACCTTTCTAATGACATTTTAAATAATCTTACCAAGTTTCATGAAAAAATATTTAGTTCTTTAAGGGAAAAGTTGCGAACAAATTTTGCCTATGCCAGTGCTTACAAAACTTGATTTATTATTTTGTAAAATCCCTGTTTCTAAATTTAAATATTTATTTAAGCTTAATTAGCCAGGCAATTTTTATAAAAATCCGTTGAAATGTTTTCTAGATATCTTAGCAACAAAAAAGTAACTACACACACACATTGGAAAATTTACTTAAGAATAAAAATGTATGCTTATTAAATAAAAATAAGTCGAAAAAACTTATTTTTGTAAAATTGAAAATCTTGACAATGATAAAGCGTCATCTATTAGGAAGTAAAATTAATGTTAACAATTTTCAAATAGAAAATTTGTATTATTTACTATTTTTTTCAAAGTGAATTGTTTTACATGATTTTTTTTAATTTTAAACTTACCTCGCTTTTGATCGAAATTGTAATTAAAAATTAATTACTAAAAAGTGACACTAGAAATTTTCATCTGAAAGAATAAATTTGTATTTTTAAGCAAATGTCCGACTATATATATATATATATATGTGTGTGTGTGTGTGTGTGTGTGTGTATGTGTTTGTAGTAATTTTATTCCAAGATATCTCGAGAACGTTTTAACAGATTTCAATCAAATTTCTCAGGTCTATCGAACTCATAAAATATCTAAATTTAGACACAGGGATTTTTGAAAATTCCCAATCAAATAATTTTTAATTCATGATTTTTCATTTTTTTACATTTAGTTTAAATTTTTTACCATATAGTTTCTTTGAATAAAATATTCAAGATTAAGAAACATACCAATAGATCTAAATAAAGCATACACTTTACATGAAATTTTTTGACATAATGGCTACTTTTTATTTTTACAAAACATAAAACTTTTTGATCTCTATTAATTTATTGCTTGCTCTAAACACAATCAAACGTTACCAAGGCACCCTGTATGTTTTCAAATTATTTTTCAGTTTATTTTGTAAATAGAAAAATAATTTATTTCAACGATTATTAATGTCACTTTCTGGTAATTATTTTTTACCGGTCAGTTAAAAAATTAAAATAAAATCCGTGTAACTATAGATTCAATTAAAAAATAATTATTGTATATTAATTATTATTGAAGTATTATAATTATTTCGTTATTTTTATTACTATTTTCTAATTTTTTAATAAGATCTAAGGAATAGTTTAAGTCGCAATTTATTACAAGAGTTTCTAACGACAAATATTAACATTAATTTCACTACAATTGTTTCGGTTGGATTATAAAATTTAATTCTGTAATATTAAGAAGTTATCTCGAATTTTTTTGCTGAGTAATGATGAATAAAATATCCCATCACCAAATTATTTCAAAGATAATACAATTTTAAGATATATGTTTGAGGTGAGTTAGGGGAATAAAAATGTTTTCTTATATTTATTAAAACACATAGATAACAATATTATGTTAGTCTGGTAAAAATTACTTATAATTGTTGATCCAATCAGCCGCAGAAAACACTCAAACAGATTAACGTCAATAATTATTATAAATTAGGTAGTTTAGAAGATCAGATTACATTACTACTGATATATATATTGTAAATGTCTGGAAAATCCCGCACTTTATTTAATTGTTTAATAGAATTAAAAATGCCTTAAACTTTACTTTAAAGTCCATTACTAGACGACAATAGAAGACGGTAATGAGTTCTTCAATGTACAATGGAGCCGAAATAGAATTATGATGGAAAGAGGCGATAACTTGAACCACGAGGCAGCCAACAAGTATATTTATATTAAAATTTAACAATCAAAAAATAATGCCTCTTAATTTATTTTCTTTCATTAAAATAAGCAATACTCCCATTTATTGTTATTGGATTTATTACAAAAATAAATAAAATTGCAAGTAAATTATAATCATTCTTAAGAAAATGGGAATAGAATTAAAACTCATCAAAGTCAGTAAAATACCCATTATTTAAAAAAACATTTCACTCGTTAAAGTCTTTTGACCTTTGAGTACCACCTTCAAATCGATTTCAGCAAATAATATATTTTAAAAATATTTCAGAGAAAAAATGCATCTTTGGTATTTAAAAAAGCAGATTCCAAACGTGAAATGTTTTTTAAAAAAAATCATAAAAAAATTTACATAATCTTCTGAAACATGTCTCTTGTGGGTTTTCAAAGTTATGTACAATAGGGTGGTTCAAAAAATGAAAATTTTAATTTGTTTAAACAATTAAAATTGTTTAAAATGCACTTTTCATTAAATTCAGATTGAATCATGTGGATTTATTCATTGTTCATTGAAAAACTGGCATGCAGTTATGTATTCATAATTCGTCATGTACATTCAATTGTTTAAACAATTTTTTTATTTTTTCTTTTTTAACTAAATATTTTAAAAAGCATGTGCAGTAATTTTGTAACAGATTTGATAAGTTGTTTTGTAAGAAAAATTCCACATTTTGATAACATAAATTCCTTAAGCACTTTATATATTTCCTTTCTAATTATGTTTTTAACTATATATAGTTCACAATTTAAAAAGTTTTCTTTGACAAAAAAATTTTTAATGTGGATCCAACAGATTTGGATTCAGCGACCCCAAAAATCTCCAAGTAAGAATTTTTGGACAGATCAGTCAAATTAAAAATTTTTTGGTCGCCGTTTTGAATTTTTAAATTCTGACTGCCGACTCGGATTGCCGATTCGTATTGAGTAAAGATATTTTTGTTTAGATGACCCTATACTTTTTTTGGTCTTATAGAGATTAGACATAGTAAAGGGGTTAAGAATTTAGAATAAAAAATAAAAATGTTTTAAAAAGACAGCAGTAGTAAGACATTTTGAAAAATGTAACAATAAAATCTATTGCATCAAAATACTATATAAAATAAAATAATAAAAATTAATTTAATGTAAAGTTTGAATAATGTTCTATACATTTCTTATTTAACAGTACATAATAATATTTGATAAATATTAAATTTAAATTTATAAAATTAAATATTAAATTAAATTTATACATTTTACATTTTTTTATCAAACTACTTAAACTTCAGTTTATACAAATTAAAATTTCTGCTAACTTCTCCTGGTACAATCTTCTATTTATTATAACTAAATTACTAAAAAATATAAGGGGGGATTTTAGTTAATTAAATTTGCACTGAGTAACTGTAAATTTCATTTAATTGAAATTTAAACAGATACAAATTATTATAGCTGAATTTAAGGCGATTTAAACTATTAAAATTCATTAAGATAATTAAAATTTACACTAATTTTTGTAATTATTGATTTACATGATAAATATAGTAAAAGGATAACATATTTTTAATTATGAAGAATCTTTATGTATATTGTTAATATATAAGCATTATTTTATTTTAAAACATCTGTTTTTTAATTAAAATTAAATAATAGTTTCTATAAATTTAAATTAGTGAAAAGTTGGTTATACTAATTGAAATCAGTAAATAGCCCAAAGCAGGCCCGTGCGCAGTATTTGCTTCTGGGGGGGGTTTTCAAAAAATAAATTGTGTAAACATTGTTATTTATTAAAAATAATTTTTTAATCAAAAAAGTTGAAAATTTTTAAAGCAAGTTCAGACCTCTCTGGGGGGGGTTTAAACCCCCAAAACCCCCCCCTTGCGCACGGGCCTGGCCCAAAGATTTGAAATTAGGTAAAATAAATAAATAATTAAATATTTCTATTAATTTTTAGCAAAATTTAACTATTTAATTTAGCAAATTTTAACTATTGCATTAAAATTTTTGTAGAAAGTTTAGTAGAATTGATAGACTTTTACATATTGAAACAATTGATCAGTTTTTACTATTTCAAACTTATTCTCTAAAGTTGAATAAGTGAAATTTCACTTATTCTAATGTTTTTGGGGTCGCTGGTCCGATTTTCAAAGTTCAAAATGGTGAACACATTATGGCGGACGGATTGTTTACAATGTATTGCATTCGTTTGAAATTGGTTAATTAATTAATTGGTTAAGGGTTTTTGGGATCGCTGATTACGAATCTAAAGTCTAATTTTCAAAATTCATAATGATGGAATTCAATATGGCGAACTAATTGTTTAAAATGTATTGAATTTTTTTGAAGCTTGTTGCTTAGGGGTTTTTGGGGTAGCTAATTAAGTATCTTAAGTCCAATTTTCATAATTCAAAATGGCGGATCCAACATGGCGGACGAATTGTTTAAAATGTACTGCATTCGTTTGAAACTTGTTACTTAGGAGTTTTTGGGGTGGCTGATTATGAATCTGTATTTCGATTTTCGAAATCCAAAATAGCGGACCCAATATGGCGGAATAATTTTTAAAAATTCATTGAAATCGTTTGAAACTTGTTATTCGGGGGTTTTTGGGGTCACACATTACAAATGTAAGGTCCGATTTTCGCAATTCAAAATTTCATGGGACGGTCGATCAAAGAAAATCAAAAAAATGCTATACACTTATCACGTCAAGGTTTGAAGCATTATAACAAAAAGTGTAATTAATAAAAATTCTTTTTGAAACATGGAAAGGAAAAAACAACTCAAAAATGATCTATTAGCATAAAAAACAAGAAAATTTGTTTTTTCCGCGATAGGTCCTTTCTCTCGCGGAGCGTCACATATTGTCATAAATCTCATTATTTGAACTTATTAATTGCATCAAATTAATTGTTCTTAAAATGTTATTTAAACGATTTGTTGACTTTTAGAGAATTTGTCAACAAAAAGCACCGTTTTTGAGGTAATTTTTCTTGGAATTTAAATTTTAAAGAAAATATAAAATGATTAATTAAAACAACAATTTTATCAGTTGCTATGAATTGCATTTTATACAACTTTACCTGGAAATATATTTTAATATCGTTAGTTTTATATTTATTAATTATTTTCTAATTAGATGTCATTCACTATCAGGGGGCTGGTCACTGTACCATTTACTCTAGTAGTATTTTGCGTAAATATTTTACTTTATTAAATGGAAACACTTTACATAAAATATATTTTTATTTGTTTATTTTTACTATTTAATCTTCATTAAAATTTAATATTCGAGGTCGACCTCGTTTCTTAATTGGATGGAGGAGTTAAGAGGAAAATGGGCAAGGACCCAATGCATGTAACAATGTATTGTAACTATTTTGTTGAAAAATCCTAAAAAAAACTATTAATTTGTAATTTAAAAAAAATTATCATTTCTTTGGATTTATGGGGGTTGTTTATAACCCTATAAAAAATAGTTAAAATTAATAAATTATTAAGTACAATATGGATTATTGTTGTTTAAGGACTTTTCAAGATGTGATTCGCTGTATTGATGTTTTCGGTGATTTTTGAGGATTTTGTATCGAATTTACGAAAAAGTGCGTTTTTGCCATGTAAAATCAATGGAAAATTTCAAGGGGTTTGCGCCACCCCTAAATATTGTACAATTAAAAAAAAATACGTGTATTTTTTTCGATTTGGAACCATTTTGGGGGGTAGGAGCTAAACATTTCAAACAATTTTTTTTACTGTACTTTTTTGGACCACCCTAATAATTAATATTAATATATATATATATATTAATATTAATATTAAATATTAAACTTTACAAAAAATAATAATTAAGAATCAAAAGAAATAATTAATAATGAAAAGAAATAATTAATAATGGAAAGAAATAATTAAACAATGACAAAGATATTTGACAATTAGAAACAAAATTAAAAAAAAATTAATTTAAAATTTAAATTAATAATTTAAAATTGAAGAAAGAAATTGAAAATTAAATAATGAAATTGAAATCAGAAAAACACAGAATTATTGAATATTAAAAAAAAACAATTGAAAATTAAGAAATAAAATTGAAATTCGAATTGGATTGAAAAAGAAAGAAAATAATTTATAATTAAAAAAAAATGGAAAATGACAGGAATTATTTAATATTAAAAGAAAACATTAAAAATTGAAAAATAGAATTGTTATTTAAAGAAATTAACTGATAATTGAAAAAAATTAATTGAAAAAAGTCCAGATTACTGAATATTGAAACAAACAATTGAAAATTGAATAAAACTTGAAAGAAAAAATAATTTAAAAAAGCTGAGATTTGTTAAATATTGAAGAAAATTGATAAGAAATTGAAAATTGAAAGAAATATGATAAAATAATTGGAAATTGAAGAAAATAATTGAGAATTTAATAAAAATCATTGTAAAAAGCCAAGAGTTATTGAATATTGAAAAAAACAATTGAAAATTAAAGAATGGAATTGAATGTCGAAAATTATAATTGAGAATTAAAGAAAATAATTCAAGAATTGAACAATGAGATTGAAAGTAGAAGAAAATAAGTGATAATTGAAGAAAAATCAAATCGAACAACCCAGGTATTATAGTATTTGAAAAAAACAATAAAAAATGCAGAATTTAATTGTAATTTGAAGAAATGAATTAAAAATTGTAAAAAAAAATAATTTAAAATTGAAGAAAATGTGATTTTTTGAAAACTGTTGAATAATAATTGATGAATTGAATTGAAGTTTCAAAAACATAATTGATAATTGAAAAAAAAATATTGAAAAAAGTCGAGAATTATTGAATATTAAATTAAATAATTAAAAATGGAAGGAAATAATTGAGATCTGAAGAAAATAATTGAAAACTGAATCAAATAATTGTCAATTGAAAAAAATAATTTATAGTTGAAGAAAATAATTAAAAATTGATTTAAAAAAATTGAAAATAGTAAAAAAATATTCCAGAATTAGAGAAATTAATTAGAAATTGATGAAAATAATTGAAAATTGAAGAAAATAGTAGAAAATCGAAGAAAATAATTGAGAAATGAAGATATATAATTTGAAATTAATAAAAATATTTCAAAATGGAAGAAAATAATTGAGAATTGTAGAAAATAATTGGAAATTGAAGAAAATAATTGAAAATTGAAAAGAATAATAATTGTCAGTTGAAGAAAATAATTGTGAATTTTGGAAAATAGTTGAATAATTGAAGAATTGAATTGAAGCTTCAAGAACATAATCGATAATTGAAAAAAAATATTGAAAAAAGACGAGAATAATTGAATATCGAAGAAAATAATTGACAATTGAAAGCACACAATAGAATTACCCATAACTATATAAACTATTATGCAATGTTAGCGTTAAGAAAAAAGGATAGAAGACAAACATCTATTTTCCATGAGAATATATTATATTACATTTTAATTTTTAATGTATTTTTTTTATTTTTCAATTGCATAATTGTCGCATAACTACATAAAATTTAAACGCATAATCAGATTAGTTCAAAATGCATAAAGTTAGTATCTTTATTTATAAGACAAATTGATATATTAGTCAAATTTATTAGCCCAGAAAAAAAATTCCCGGTTTGACGGAAAATTCCCGGTTATTATTTCTCGGTTCTCCCGGTTAGTAGACACCCAGCACTAAGAAATAATCGCGAAGAGAATTAAAGATTAGTTATAAAATTTTATGAGAATCATTGAAAATTGAAAAAATTGAAGGAGATAATTGAAAATTGAAGAATTTAATGGAAATTTAAAAAGTATAATTAAAAATTGAAAGAAGTAATTGAAAAAGTCTAGAATTCCTGAATGTAGAAGAAAATAATAATAATTGAAGATTTAAGAATGGAATTGAAAATTGAAGAATCGGATTAAAAATTGAAGAATGGAATTAAAAATTGAAGATTATAATAATAATTAAGAATTGTAGAAAATAGTTGTAGAATTGAACAATTTCATTGAAATTCTTCAAATTCTGTGATTGAAAAGAAAATTGGAAGAAGCCGAAAATGATTGAATGTTGAAAAATTAATTGAAAATAAAATTAAATTTAATTGCATAAATTAAATTATTAATTAGACCTACAAAAATACCGACCCACCGGGACTTTTCCCAGTATCCCGAATGGTCAATCCGGGGCTGCATTTTAATTTACTTCTAAAAAGATTATTTATTACTTGCTAACAATTTTTACCAATTTAAAGTCTGATTTAGTTTCATCCACAAAAAAGTTAATTCTTATATTGTTAAATTGTGAAATAAAATTCTCTTTTAAAAGTTAACCTGCTTGTACAAAAAAAAAAAATAAAACAGAGAATTTTATCTCTTAGAAACAGAAACTGATTATAAAAGTATTTCAAGTATATTTTTCATCCGGAAGTACGATTGTCGAGAAAAAGTTGATTGCGAGAAAGGAATTAGCGGAAGAAAGCAGCACAAGTTTTTTCTCTTCCCGTTTTTTTGTTTGTTCCTGGACGATCTTTGTCTACCAGCACCGAAGAAAAAGGGGAAATCGAAGAAGGGTGAAAAGTAACCCTCGAACGAAGGGTGAGAATCAGGAGAATTGGTAAACCTTCGGATGAGCTGCAGACAGCTCTCTTGCGAACGGAGAATAGCTGATTTTCTCTATAAGTAAGCCGCAGAATCAGGAGAGGCTGCTATATGTAGGAAATTACTAAAAAGTGAGAAAAAGGGAAGAAAGACGAAATTTCAGGAGGAATGGGAATAAAGCCTTGAAATCGTCCGACAGGAAAACGATAATCAATCTCATGCTTTTGCATCTTCAATACTGGACATTCTTCATCCATCCTCTCTTTTCCTTCTCGTGTTCTAGTTTCTCAAACTTTTCCCTTTTTGTCCCGTTTTTTCTCTCTTTTATATATTTTTCATCTCACTTTCAAAGAATTGACAGTCTTGTAAGCATTCTTTCACATGTCTGAGTTTTTTTCAGACAAATCTGACAGACGAAGCAATTAAATACATTCAATCAGAAAATGCAATTCATTTTTGTCTTCTTAGCAATAAATCGTCATCAGTTCTTAAAAATTAATTCTAATTATTTTATAATTGGTTTACAAAGATTTGATTTAAGAAGAAAAATCCGAATAATAAATATCGACTAGTTTTGGTGAAAATTAAATTTATTGAATCGGGGCGTTAATTTTGGTGAAAAACTTAACTCTCTTAACTTGCAATAATTTTAAAACAGAAAATTTATTTTTTCTTGTAGTTCTATTATCTTATCGAAATGGATCATCCTGAACTATAATTATGAAATAAAAATATTAATATTATCTAAGTGAAATTTGTACTTAAATTTCTAACATCCTTATCGTTGACATCATGTTTTTAGGCTTGTAGTTTCAAGTAATCAGTCATTAAGGGTTTTGTGAACTAATTTGAGTGAAACTAAGTAAATTTTTTTTTTTTCTTTAAGTATTTAACACATTACACTTACGTAATGTTACAAATCATTGAAGAATGTGTTTAACGACCATTTCTTTTATATCTTGGTTTCACTGAAAAATACATTGACAAAAACAACTTTGGAACAAAATTTGGTCAAAACTTTAAAGATTTGTTATTTTGAATAATTTTTAAAAATATTAAAATATTTTTAAATTTGAAGCTAAATATCTTTTATAAAGGAAACAAAAATACAAATTTGTGACATACATTTCCCTATAAATTTTGAAAAATCTTGTACAATATTTTTAGAGAAAATAATTTTAATTTCACCATTTCTGTCTTGTAATGATTAAATATTAAAAAGTTTTTCCTTTATTTAGTTAGATCAATAAATAAAGAAATAAAGAAATTTAATTTATATTCAAATTTATTTTCAGTTTTAAATAATTACAATATTAAATAATATAAAGTAAAACATAATCTATTAGATATTTCACTAAAGGTAGAAGTATTTATTTCTTATACATAAAACAAACTCAGATTCATAATAATAATAATTTAATATAAAGTAGGAATAAATCAATCAACAATTATTAAAATTAATTTCTACGCCCTACTGTGCGAAAAGTTTTCGTCTTAGTTTTAACTATATTTATAAATTTTTAGACATCACTAAATTCGATCTTGCACACATAAATATTGAATATTACACATACATTATGACTAATAGTAAATAATTGGTATATTAAAGTATAATACACTTTTTCTAATACGTTTAAAAATAAATATGTGACACGATATGAAGAAAGAGAACTAAGAACAAAAAATTTTAGGTTCTGATAATTTTAATTATAACTTCCATTTTAATGTTCTATTGAATATTTTAGATGGAAAAGATTCAAATTTAAAATTCTCGAAATCTAACTTGACATGACAAGAAATTTTAATCTTTTACAATAAAATGGCATTATTTTCCAAGTAAATATCAACGTACAAACATGCAAAAAAGTCCTAATGAACATTCTTAATTAATCCTAACAACAGCGTTAACATTTTTCTTTGTTTTTTTTTCAATGTAAATTTAGTAACTTAAATAAACACTAACAAACGCTAACAAATTTCAAAAACTTTATGAAATTTTATCTTTTCTGAATTCGCCAGGGTTACACTGCAAAAATAGGTGTCTTAAATTGTTCAAAAATGTCTTAAATTAAGACATTTTTCGAGTCTTAGACATCAAAAGTATCTCAATTTAAGACATTTTTGTCAAATTTAAGACACCATGTTTTTGCAGTGTAGTTGTAAAATAATTTAATTAACTCATTAACGCCTGAAGTTACAAAAATAGTAACCAAATAGTACCGCAAAATAGACAACTTGTTTTTTAATCAATATTTCTTACCGAAAACATTTTTTTAATATGTAATAAAATGAAACGAAATGGTACAATTGAAGGTTAAGAATGTACATTAGTTGAAACATAAAATTCAAAATGGTGGCGTCAAAATGTCGGATATTGTTAAAAAAAGGTAAAAAATAAATATATGTTTGAATTTAAAATGGCGGATGAAATACGGCGGGAGATTTAAAAAATTACCTGATTAATGATTTTTACAAAGATTTAAGACGGACATTTCATGTCAGTCATATTGGTTCCGACATTTTATTTTTTTCAATAATATCAAATTCGAAAATACCTGACCTCAAAAACCTTCGAAAAACAATTTTTAGAAAGATTTAAGCACTATTTTGCATTTTTCCTGCCATTTTGGATCCCCCATTTTGAATTTTAAAATATTATAAACAGATTCGTAATTAGCGACCCCGAAAACCCTGTACGTACTAAATTTTATAAATTTTGTCTAAAACTTTGCATTTTCGTCCGCCATTTTGAATTTTGAAAAATTATTAACACGATTTAAACTTGATCACAAAACAGTCAAGTCGTTACAATTTTCAGATTGAAGTTCATAATTATATTTTCCCATATCTTGTGAAAGTTGAAAATGTTGATATTGATATGGCGGATGTTGATATGAATATTGACTTGGATGACTCTGCCAAATCTGATGTTGTGGAAAATAGTTATCTCTGACACTAGGAATCTCGTAATAATCTGACTGAGGAATTTGATGGACAGCAGTTTCCAAAGTACCGTAGTGCTCATTTTCCTTGTAATTTTGAATGTGCTCAAGATTTGCAGAAAGATTCGATTTTCCAGCAGAATTTACATGAGAAATATAAGAAGGATTTCCATACTGATTACTGGGATTTATGAAATCACGTCTCACTGATGAAATATCAGGTATGCTTTTTGTACTGGTTTGTGGATCGCTAAATGATTCCTTCGGGTATGATAATGGCTTTATTAATTGTTCCTTTTTAAACTTCATTCTTCGATTCTGAAACCAAATTTTTATTTGACGCTCGGATAAGGTTAAAGTTGATGCTAGTTCAATTCTACGTGCACGATGTAAATATCGTGCATGATGAAATTCCTTTTCTAATTCAATTAACTGCTCGCTGGTGTACGCAGTTCTGGAACGTTTACTTTTTATTTCCTTCTTTTGCAAATCTGTAATAAAAAGCCAATTTTTAAAACTTGGTAATTCAAAAATTAATTTAAAAAATAAATAATGAAAAATAGAATTTAAAATGAAGCGAAGAACAAGGTAGTAGTACATTGTCCTAAAAAGGAAAAAGAACACGATTGAATTAATTTCAATCCATTTTATATGATTATCATCGAAATTTTTCATTAATTTCTTGTAAATTATTTTATATCTTTATTTTAGAATATATTATTATTTGTTATCAAATATGGTGTCATCAATGACTACCTTTTTCACCCTAGAATAATTTATTATACAATTTAAATATTAGTTAGCAAGCTGAGATTCATATTACTCTATAGTATTTAACTAAAAATTATCAGCAAGCAAGCAAATTTGTATTTAATTTTCAGAAAATATAGAATTAAGGGTGTTGCAAGGAGAGAATTAACATAACCTTAAAAATATTTTTCTAGGCAGCGTACAATTTCGACAATTAATCAGAAACAAAAAATGTAATTAAAAATATGACCATGTACCCATAATTTAAATTTTATGCAGATTCTAAAACTAATTTGACATTTTAAAAATATGTATTATTTGGGCTTCAGTTTCTAAACAAAATATTAAAAATTATGAACAAAAAAAAAAACACAATTCTCAATATTTTGTTCAGAAACTAAAGCCCAAATAATACATATTTTTAAAATGTCAAATTAGTTTGAGGATCTGCATAAAATTTAAATTATGGGTACATGGTCATATTTTCAATTATACTTTTTGTTTCTGAAAAAATTGTCAAAGTGACAAAATTGTACGCTGCCTGGAAAAATATTTTTAAGGTTATGTTAATTCTCTCCTTGCAACACCCTTAAGTCAAAGATTTTAAGAACTTTGGATATCTGGCGAGCGAATTCCGAAGCAACAAAAATTTCTATCATTTCAAAATTAATATTGAAGGACTCAATTAATCGTACAATTATTGACTAATTCAAACATAAAAATCTTTGATTTTAGTAGAAGTACATTATAACATTTTCATATGTTGAACAATATAACATGTACTACGAAAAATTTTGTGTCAAAATGATATGGGCCACGAAAAACTGAAAAATTTTAATTTTTAAATTGAGTTAAGTTTTAAAACATAACTCGTCTTATCTGGGAAAAATCTTAATAAAATTAATTGGAATTTGGTGCACTCGTGCATTTGGGTCTACTGAAGATGATAAAATGATGAAAAAGTTTAAAAACACCTTTAATTTAATAATTTTTTAATAAAAATAGAGACCTGCTTGTAAAAACTTCTTTGAAAAGTAGTATGCGGGGAAGTTTTAGATATTTTTAAATAGAAACAACTTCCAGTGAAAAAGTTATTTATTAATATCCAAAGAAATTTTCTGGAAACTTTAAAATCAATTTATTCATTAATAACAGACATATACTAATTTTACGCAAGTATGAGTGATTAATTCAAGACGTCGTACAGTAATACGGTGCGCGGACGAAATTAAACATATATTTACGCGCAAAATAAAAATCTTGATCATTCTATTCCATTATGCTGAATAGAATTATCGTTTGATAATTTCACTAGCTTCTATCCGAATTCCGCATTTGCATGTTATTAGTAGCATCCTTTTCTCAAATATCAAACTGAAATTTTGTGCGCATATGTACGTAACTTAAAATGGACTAGTTGCATTGTTTTTTTAGGACTTTAAACTATATAAGAAACTGTCATAAAAAATTGATTTTTTTTTTTAGTTTTTTTTCTCTGTTGAACAGTGTTTTTAAAAAATGAAAATGTTTATTGTTAATTTTCGTCATTTTTTAGTAGGCTTGTCTGGCTTCAAGAGTAAGTTTCAAGCGCTGCTTAATAATTTATGAACCGGAACCTCAATTGATACAGAATAGTTTAAGTCAAGTATATGCAACCCGACTTACGGAGAAGGTCTGAAACAGACATGGAACAGGGGTTTTGTTGATCTTGAAATTTTCGGGTAAATTAATGAAATTAATTTTTGCAAAATAGTTAATTTACAACGATTCTGTTAATTTAAGGGTAGTTTTTCGATTGATAAAAAACCAGAGTGTGATGGATCAATTTTGACTTAAAATTCATTTCCAATAGGCAAAAATACTACAAGATATGTGGGTCTAGTTTAAAGTACAGACATTTTTTTTGTGTGCCTAAAATATTTCTTACGCAGAAATATTTAAAAAAATGATAATCAGAGAAATCATGACAGGAAATGGAATTTTAAATGCTTCATAAGAATTAAAAAAACTTGATTAATTCTTGTAATTTCGAACCTAAAAAAAGTGTTAGACAAAAACCACATTTTTAACCAGAAACTGGTGCTAAAAGAAAATCCGTTTTTGATGTTTTTAGAAATCCTTTTGTACGATTTTAGTCATTATTGAGTATAATATGTTTACTAAAATTGTATCAAAGTTCTTTAAATCGTTTTCGACTCAGGAATGAAAATTAAGCATTTTAGATGAAAATAAGCCAATATAACAATATACAATATAATGAACATATTAAGACTATGATTAAAGTATGATTATATAAACCTTGATTAAAAATGTTCTCTTCCTCATATTCTACATCCTGAACTGGATACCCATTTTCTTCTTTTAGATCCATTTTTTCAACATCTTCAACTTCATTTTGCTTCGGTTTTATGTCCCAGGAGTTGACAATTTGTTCATTTAAATTCACAACTTTTTCTCTTTGAGAAAAATTTCTATAATCTGTCCAACTGGCAGTTGAAGTACCGGAATTATCACTTGTAGGAGAAGTTGGATAAACTGTACGAACTACCGAATTACGCAGTAAATTTTGATTTACTTTTGTGTGACCCAATTCCATCAGAGTAATAGCTGCTTTCTCTTGTTTATTTTTTTCTTCGAAATTATCACTTCTTATTTGAGATATAACCGAAGTTGAATTTGGGCCAATTGTTTCTTTTATTACTCCCTGATCAACTGACATTTTACCGAGCAGTATTTCTTTTCAAAATTAATTTAATTAAATAACAACAAATTAAATTCTTTTCTCACGTTAAAAGTTGAAATTGTAAGTTTGAAAACTCTTTCAACGTTAATAGAAGTTTATCTTCAGAGTCACTTGTTAAAATTTAGGGTGTTATCAAATGAATGCAAGTGCTTATAGATATTGAACTGAAAAATGACTGACGATTTTCGAAAGTTAAAAATTAAGTGACTAATCCATTATCGCGGGCTAAATGTAAACTTAATGTGACTATTATCACTAAAAAATTTTAAGTTAACTTATCGGAGTGCTCATATTTCAGGAAAAATTCCCTAAACATTAAAGTATTTTAGATTATATCAAAGCTTCCTTTCTAATTACATATGTTTTTATGCTCCAAGAAATAAGACATTAAATAATTTTTATTTTTGAAAAATCAAGTATAGTCTTGGTTTAAAATATAATGAAAATAATATTTGTTCGATATGCGATTTATTATATAAAAACTCCTTTATAAAGTGAAACATTTTGTAAAAGTTCAACATTTTTTAACCTATTAAAAAGCATCGTAAATTTTTTCCATAATTTCCCAATTAGTGTACAAAACATTCTTACAATGAAACGATATATCTCTACTTTGAAATCACATGATCTTAAAACCTAAAAACATATTTATCAAGCAAGTAATTATTTGAAGAAAGTTTTTTATCAAGCAGAGTCTAATTTAAAGAAATAATTTTTAATTTATTTAAAAATCTTCAAATGTAATTTTATTTTCAAAATGTATTTTTATTTTCGAAAAAATGTACAAGCAGTTTTTTGAACAAAAGACAGTAATTAATTAATACAATAAAAATTAAACGAAATAATTTAATCAATTTTTTGTTTCAATGACTCGGAGTAAATAACACAATATCGTTATTTAATATTTAAATTCCATTATAATATTAATATAAAAATATAATATTTCCGTACTAAAAACAATATTCACACTTAGTATCTTATTTTTTACAATTATCGCTAGAATATTATTATATTTACATTTATTTGTTTTTTCATTTTTTCAAAAAACTCGAAATTTTATCAATTAAATACGCTCTGAAATTATCGGTCTGACCGACCGAAAAAAAGCAACTCAATTAAAATCACGATAACTTGGTCAAAAAATAAGATAGTGAGTTAAAACTTAAAAATTTAGTAAGCTTATTAAATTTTGCTTTAGAAGACGTATTAATAATTTTTTTATAAATTTCAAAGTGATATGTTAGAAAAAAAAATTCTTGAATTTTTTAATAATCGTTTAACATTTTTAACTCACTGCCTGATCTACAAAAATGAAATGAAAAAAATTGAGATTTACTTCTTTTTCTTTGTTGAAATGTTAACTATAATTTGAGCTAAGAAAACTTAAAAAATATTAAGTGGTTCTCGAGATATGAGTAAAAATGTCCAAAAATGTTTTTTTAAAAATCGCCGTCTCTCGTGGTAACTTAAGGAAGTTTATCCGCTCAAGCGGTTCTCATTCTATCAGACCATGATATTTAATATCTTCTTAATTTCATTTCTTCTTTTAATTTGGTTTCTAAATAATATTTTATAGATAAAAATAATCATTACACAAACGAAATTTGTTGAGAAAAATTTTTTCATTAAGGACGTTTATCCAAAATTCGATTTTCTACAGATTCTTATAATATTTGAATGGCATATTAAATCCATTATTTTACATGTATGAAAACAATTTCATTGAAAATTACTGTTCTGTTTTTAAGATATAAATTTATAAAGTTGATTCTTTTACATGGAAACAGTAGCAAAACTCGAAAAAGAACTATATTTTAATTAATTTAAAAAATGGCTTTACAAATTTGAAAAAAAAATTAATATATTTTAAACTGTAATATAATAGATCTTTTACAAGAATATTAAATTAATTTACCGTACGGTTGTTAAGAAAATTAGTAATTCTCTTTTTTTTAAATAACCAGGAAGGAGAAATTCTAATAGCTTGAAGTTCTTAACGGAAAATTTTTTTTTCAACAAAATTTGTTTGTGTCATGATTTTAACTATAAAATACTATTTCGAAACGAAAATTATAAGAAGGATTGAAATTAAAAAGATATTGAATATCATGGTCCGGTAGAATGAGAACCGCTTGAGCGGATAAACGTCTTTATCTTTCTCTTAAAATATTGAATATTTTGTCACGAAACTCGGTACAATTTCTTAGAATATCATTAGGAAGGACTCTCTGGCTCGAGTATGTTTAAATTTCAACTCAAAATTAATTTTGAAAAAAAAGCTTTTTTCGAAAAATTTCCAAAATGAATTTGGGGTTCAAAATTCAAATAAATTCGGGTCAGAGAAATCTTTCTAATGAGATTTTTAGTAATTGTACCAAGTTTCGTGATTAAATATTCAATTTTTCATAAGAAAAGTTAGGACAAAGTTTGCCTATACCAGTGACGTCATAATCCATAACATGCCCTTTATCTGGAGCCTCTTATGCTCTTTTTCAATTTCTAAAGTGCAATTCCAGTCTGGTTGATTTTTGTTTTCTTCTATATCAAGTTATTTTGAGAAATAAGGTCTAGAAATGAATTTTATAAAACAAAAAATTTCATGATAGGTTCCAGGTATTAGGCATCTGCTTGAGTTAACACCGGCCCTCTGGCGGCGAACGATAAACATGCTGGGACATTTTCAGTGATATCTCGAGAACCACTTAATATTTTTGAAGTTTTCTTAGCTCAAATTAAAGCTGAGCTTTCAACCAAGAAGATGAAATAAATTTCAATTTTTTCATGTCATTTTTGTAGATCCGACATCGAGTTAAAAATATTGAACGATTGTTAAAAAATTCAATATTTATTTTTTCTAACTTATCAATTAATTTAATCACTTTGGAATTTGTAAACAAATTTATTAATAGGTTTTCTAAACCAGAATTTAATACGCTTTCCAAATTTTTCAGTTTTTACTTTCTATTTTATTTTTTGACCAAGTTATCGTGATTTTAATTAAGTTGTTTGTTTTCGATCCACTTTGGTTGGTCGGACCGACTATTTCCGACGGTAGTATACATACACATAGGAACATGAGACAGAGTATTACAATTTTTTATGATGATATTTTTTCATCAATACAAAGAGATTACCTTATTAATGCAGTCAGTAATGTATTTCAATAAATTAAATATGTTAAATTTAGTAAATTAAATAAGAATAAATTAATGTGTTAATAATATGAGGGTCATCTCATACAGCAAATGTGTAATGAGTTTTACAATTTTTTATGATGATATTTTTTCATCAATACAAAGAGATTACCTAATTAATAAAGTCAGTAATGTATTTCAATAAATTAAATATGTTAAATTTAGTAAATTAAATAAGAATAAATTAATGAGTTAATAATATGAGGGACATCTCATACAGTGAATGTGTTGGCATAAATGTCACCAGAAGGTAATTGTGGCGTTGGAGGTGGTTGGTAGTTATTACTCAATGACAAATTATAACTCATAGACGTAATATGAGGATAATGAACTAATAGATCCTGAGAATATTGATCAGTTGATTGATAATAATTGCCTCGCATATCATCAATATTTTGCTTCCATTCAACGGTTCCAGTAGGTTCAGGTTTTATAAAATCGTACTGTGGTTGAAATTGGTCTATAGAATTATAAATTTCTTGTTTGATAATTTGTGGATCATAACAAGGCTCTTGTGACTGCAGGTGTTGTTGGTATTTTGGTGGCTCTTGAAGCTGATGATAATATTTTGGAGGTTGTTGGTATTTTTCGGGCAGCTGCTCAAACTTTTTTATATCTTGTTGAAATTTCGCTTCTGGTTGTTCTAATTTTTGTAGCTGTTGTGGTAATTCCTGATGTATGATCTGTCGCTTCTGCTGGGGTCGCGGCTGTTGTTGAATTGGTGCACGCTGCTGAACATCACTCTTTTGGTATTTAGACAATGGCTCTCCATTTTTTTGCTTCTTGTATTTCATTCTCCTGTTTTGGAACCAGATTTTAATCCGTTGCTCTGACAAAGCAAGGGCACTTGCCAACTCAATTCTTTTTGTTCTGCTTAAATATTTCTCCTTTACGAACAGTTTCTCCAGTTCGCTCAGTTGGGCAGACGTAAAAGCAGTTCGAGTTCTCTTACGAGTCACTTGACCCTTTGGATCTAGAAACAAAAAAGAAATTATTATAAATATATGTTATAGATGTAATAATAGAATATCTTAATAAAAAAATTCGAATGCAATTCCTCTGAAATTTTTATATGGAATTAGGGTAAAATCACAGGCGAATTAAGGAAAGACAGTTGATCGCGTTTGTCTGCGTTTATCTCAAATACCAAATTTATATTGAATTTTCCACTGTGATGGTTAAAAAAATTTGTTAGAACCTTTCATAAATACTGAATTTTGCTTAAAAAATAAATACAAAAATTTATACAGCTATTAGTTTTATTTAATAAGATAAGATTTTTTGTTTGTTTTATATTATGACATTCACACGAAAAATTAACATTAAAGTAATTAAATTAACCATTTTATTTTTGTGAATTCCTTTTTAGGTTATGTTTCTAAAAGTCATAAAAATTAATTTCTATTATATGATCATTGAATGTCTGCTAAAAAGTGACTGGATATTTTAATCGTTCTCTTAAAAATAATCGCCTATTTAATTATATATATATATATTCTTCTGATTGGGAATAATTATCAACATAATTTTGTTTACAAAATATAATTACAAATAAATTATTCGACGTTAAGTGACGAATTAAGAAGGAAAAGTTATTAAAAGTTTATTAATCAACGATAATCTTCAAATTAACGTAGAAATTATATTAAGTAAATTTAAATAACCAACAATCATCGACAAATTAATGTGGAAAATTTATTAACTATTTAATTAATTAATGATACTTAACAAATGAAATGATGTTTTATTATTGGTACTTTAGATAAGATAGAACATAAACTTTTTTCTCTAATAATTTGTTAATTTTCTATCTGGTTAAATTAATAGTCAAGATTATACTCTAATGGAAAAAAATGTCATCTTCACAGTCCTTAGGCCATCTGCCGATTTAAAATTTAGCTTTTTTAAAAGTTTTTGCAATCCTTTACGAGTATATAAAAATATAGTTAAATTTAATGAATTAATACCCAAAAAAAGTTTTAAAAACCACCAACTCTGACTATTTATGAATTTTTATTTTCGGTGAAAAATTAAACATTTTAAAATCCAACCGTAATCTTGTACAAAAACTGTTCTTTTTTAATCAAGAAAGAAAAATGAAATGAAAATAGTAAAAATTGTGAAATTTAAAAAGTAAAAGAAAAAATTAGAGATAAAAAACAGTACAAAGTTTTAGAAGAAGTTTCATTTTAAAAAATTAAAATTTTTTCCTGGATAAAAATTATAAACTGGTCAAAATGTAAACCTTTTTGTTTTTGCCATTAAACGCTAATTTTAGGTTCTAAATTATGTTAGAAAAAAGTGGCATCCTTGAGAAAAGTAAATTCCAATAATTATGCTAAAAATAGAATCGATAATCCTCCCTTATAATTGAAGGGATTGAATTGAAGAAAGATAAAAATAATTTAAATTAAAGATAATTAATAAAAACTGTTGGAAAATATGAAAACAAATGAAAATAATTAAAGATGGAAGAAAATAATTCTAATTTTAGAAAAATACTAAACAAATCTTAGAGATTAGTTTTATAAAATGAGAATAATAATTAACAATTGAGGAAAATAATTTAAAAATGATAAAATTAATTCAAAATTGAAAAAAATAATTGAAATATGCTGAAAGTAGTTCAAGATTGAGAAAAAATTGAAATATGATGAAAATAATTTAAATATGAAAAATTGAAAACCGTAAATAAAATTTGAGAGAAATAATAATTGGAAAAATCATAGAATATTTTTTTAAAAAAAGAAAATAATTACAAACTTACTTAAAAAATGTTAATTGGGGAGAATAATGAAAAAATCGCAGAAAAAATCGAAAATTGATGAAAATAATTGAAATTTTTGATAAATAATTGAAATTATTGAAAATTTTACCAAAATTATGAAAATAATTAGAAATTGAAGAAAATAATAGAATCACTGCAGAATTTATTTTTAATCAGAAAAAATAATTTAAATATTGTTTAAAACATGGTAAATTTATGACAATAATCTAAAATTGAGATAACTAAAAATTTAGGAAATTAATTGAATAATAATTAAAATATTAAAAGATGGAAAATTAGAGAAAGCAATTGCAAAGTAATAAAAACAAATATAAATTGAATAAAATAATTAAAAATTAAAAAATATATTTGAAAGTTCAGGAAATTAATTAAGAATATGAAAATGATTAAAAATTGAAAATAATAATTGCAAAATGGCAAAAATAATGGTAAATTGAAAAGCAAATTTAAATTTGCGATGAATAGTATAAAATAGTATAAAAAGGAATAAATAATTAAATAATTGATTTAATGTCAAGGGAAAAATAATTAAAATTGAAAGTGATTGAAAAAACTGAACAAATTAGTTGAAATTTGAAGAAGGTCAATTTAAAATTTAGGGAAACAATTTAAAAATAATTAAAAATTGCAAAAAATAGTTGAAAATCGATAAAAATTGTACAAAATTGTAGTTTAAGTAATTGAAATCATAATAGAAAGGAATTATTAAAAATTCAAGAAATTTTTAAATCACTTGAAATTTATAATATTTGAAACGTGGATTAATTGAAATTTTAATCAATGCAATTACACATTAATACGTTTGCTGATACGATTTCTTAATTTTAAAAATTGTATGTAAAAAGTGAGAAGTTTATTTGTTGTTTTTTTAAAAATTATGTGGCATTTCAAACAAAAAATTTTTATACAAAAGCAAAATTATTAAATATTATACTCGTACCAAATTCGTGCAAAATCTGTGATATAAAATGGTAGAATTTTTTTTCACTAATTCCATACTGAAACATTATTTCAATAATAACTCCTAAAAAAAATAATATTTTTACAAAACAACTTTAGGATCACCTTTTGATACAGATTCGAAAATCAGTATTTTTCAACCGAAGAATAATATATTTATGAATGCTTTATTGCATACAATTTTTTAGTAAACAGGAAAAGCACCCCATGAATTGCAAAACTATATATGGAAAAATCATGAAAGAATATTTTTAACCCTCAACTGCTGGACTGGGTCTGATAGACCCGGTAGACCTTTTCCGCTCTCTCCTACAAAGGACTGTAGATTAAAAATAGTGAAAAAGAGGCTCTAAAAAACCGGGTCTGTCAGACCCAGTCTAGCAGTTGAGGGTTAAATATTTTTTTGTTGAATTTTTTGCAATATTGAGAAAAAATAAAAGAGTTATGAATTTTTACTAATTTTTTTCTGTAATTATTAACTTGCAGTTGTCTATCAATTTTGCGACTTTTTATGCTCGGAGTAATTAATGAAAAACATTCAATATATGAAATGAAAATTTAAAAAATTGTTTAAACAAATTATTAATTTTATCCACATTTGAAAAAATAAAGATAGATACTTGTAGTTCTTTTTACATTTTTATTAAAATTTTTTTTCATAAAAAAAAGTACAGAAAGATTTTGTTTAATGTGAAGAAATATGTGCGACGAATATCAGGTTTTGTTTATAAATAGGATTCTCACCTTGATTTGCAATGTTTACAGGACAAACGGGTATATCGCCGTTTTGAATAACTGTCGGTGTATTGAAAGTCATTTGTTCTTCCCAAACTACTGGATTAACCAAATTTCCTTCGTTTTTAATGTAATTGAAATCGGCGTTATAAGAAGCAGGCATTTTTAAATTTTATTAATTATCACAACACGAGAAAAAAAAACAAAAATAAAATTCAAGATTATTAGTAAAAAGTTGAACTGCACTTAAGACTTGAGTAAAATCGATAATTTGTAAATATCACCTCTAAGAATATACTAGGATAGTGATTTTGCACAAGTAAACAATCAAGAATGTTCCAAACACCCAGCGCTGTAGACACTTTTGACACTACCAACATTAATTTTTAAAAGCTCTCCCCTACCATTAAAGGGGACGAAACTTTCAGACTAATTGCAACTTTAGAACCAATAGAAATTCTAGATCTTCTTTATCTTAATTGCTGTAGAAGATTAAAATTTTGGCGCCATCGAAATAGTTTCTAAAGGACTCTCAGACATCTTTTCATGCCGAATTATCTGATTAAGGTATATTTACAACATGGCTCTGGCACGTTTTAGAAACTGTATACTTGAAATTAATTATGTTTCTTTGTGACAATTAGTTTCTTTTCATTAAATGATTCTCGAAAATATTCCTATTATATTCGTCAATTTCTTCGTGTTTCTTGAACAGCAAAAGTTATTGTTTAAGACACCTTTATTATCATAACACTGTTGGAAAAAATTGCAACAAACTTAATTGCAATTTTATGCAATTATATACCCGAGTTGATTGAATTCTTCATCAAAAGTTAAAGTTAGATAGTCTTTATAATCTAACTTCACCTCATTGTTTTAAATGTAGGATTGTCCGATTTATTTTGCGATTTTTTGTATTTTTATTAATAGTCACTAATTCTATCATATTAGAAGAAATTGGTGATTTGTTTCTCGATTAAACGAAAATTTTTTGTGTTGAAAAAAAGACGTGAGCGATATATTTTTAACTGTACGTTTACAAACAAAAAGCAACAGTTACTTTTGTATAATTATAATTTTGCGATAAATACAGTTTAAAAGGCTAAGAACGTAATAATTTAATCTGTCCCCCACTGAGAGCATAAAAAGAAAAGTAAATATTTATCTCAATATTCTCCTAATAAATGCAATCACTATCGGCATTTTACTATTGCATACTTTAGTAGAATTAAATAAAAAAGAAGTTTAATAAGAATATTTTTTTTAGAATTTTTTCTGCTGTTATAATGCTTGATCGCAGTTTTTTTTGCTATCCTCTATTTTATTAATAAAAATAGAATTATTAAATAATAATAATCTCCGTAAACTCCTGAAGTTAGCTACTATTTATATTTATTCATTTTTTTCTGTCCACGTTTTAAAATCCAAAGTAAAGTTAGTCCCTTAATTTTTTTCATTAATTTTGATTCTCTTTATCAGGAAATTTTAAAATTGTTTTAGTTTACAGACAAAATATTCAGATGGGGTAGCCGTAATGACGAGATATTGATTATGACTAACAATAATTTATATATTACACACTTATATGAATTTTAATAATAATTTATATTAAATTAAAGTGTGGAATAGTCGAATTTATTAAAAATTCAAATAACGTTATTTTACTTTATTAGAAAAAATTAAAATTAAAAAATTAAATGCAGTTTAAATTATTCTGTAATTTTTTTAACCATTTTTGAAGTTCCGAAACTTTCATCAAGTTTGTTGCAAGTTGGAAACTTCTGGAAAGGTTGCGGCAAAGTTTCAATGAAGTAATATTTAGAATCCTTAAATACTTATTTATTTAAATACCTACTTCTTTAACTCTAAACTATTATTGTCAATTTTCAAGTATTTTTGCGATTCTGAATTTAATTTTTTCAAATATCAATTAATCTCTTCAGTCTTTGAATTATTGTAATGAATATTTAAATTTATTACACAAGTTTTCATTTGCTTCTGTCACTTTTCAATTATTTTCTCAACATTTCAATTATTTGTTTCTATCTTTAAATTATTCCCAGGAATATTTAAATTTTCAACAACAGTTTCTATTCTACTTTTGTTAATTTTCAATAATTTTCATCGAATTTCAAATACTTTTGTCATTATTCAAGTATTTTTGTCATTTTGCGATTATTTTCTGCATATTTCTATTATTTTTGTAGTTTTTGAATTATTTACTATAAATTTTAATTATTATTCAAATTATTAAATGCGATTTATTAATATGTAATATAATAATTATTATTTTTATACCAAATTTTAATTTTACTAATACTTGAAATACATTTTTAAATTTTATATTGCAATGATCTTTTGCCCGTAAATGAATAAATAAATTCAATGTTTTTTAATGACATGAATTTTTAAAATTATTATATTAGTTTTCAATTAGTTTCTTCATTATATTTATTATTGTCATGAGCTTATTAAATTTGTACATTTTTTTTGAATTAATTTTAACCAATTTTAATTATTTTCTTCAAACTTAAATTATTATTCTCTATAAATTCTTTATTTATACATCAGCTTTCAATTATTTATGTCATTATTCAATCAGTTTCTTAAAATTTCAATTGTTCGGTCAATTTTTGAAGTATTGTCCTTAAATTTTTAATTTTATCCACCAGTTATCAATTTTTTTTTCAAATTACAATTATTTTTGAAACTTTTCAATTGTTTTTTTTTAAATTTCAATTGTGTTCTTCAATCTTCAAATTATTGTCAGAAATATCCAAATTTTCTACACAAGTTCAATTCACTTTCGTTAATTTTCAATTATTTTCTTTAAATTTCAATTACATTTGTCATTAATCAATTATTTTTGTCATTTTCCAATTATTTCTTTCATATTTTTGTTCTTTTTGCCATTTTAGAATTATTTTTTACAAATTGCAATTATTTTATTAAATTCTTTTTATTGTCATGAACTTTTAAATTTCTTATACCTGTTTTCAATTATTTTCGTTATTATTTTTATTATTGTCACGAATTTATTAATTTTTTTTACACCTTTTTCAATTATTTTCTTCAAACTTTAATTCTTTTTTCATTTTTGAATCTTTCTACCATTTTTTAATTATTCTCTTCAAATTTCAAGTATTGTCTTCAAACTTCAATTAAATTCTTCAACTTTCAATTATTTTCCTCAAACTTATAATATTTTTTTAACTTTACAATTATTGTTTATCATTTTTTAATTTTAACACCAGTTTTTAATTATTTATTTCAATATTTCAATTGTTTGGTCAAGTTTTTAAGTATTTGCTTCAAATTTAAAATTTTTTTAAAGTTATCAATTATTTTTGTAATTTTTCAATTACTTTTTCAAATTACAACTATTTTTGTCTATATTAAAATATTTTTGACATTTTGGAATTGTTTTCTTTAAATGTCGTTTTCTTCAATCTTTTTATTATCGTCTTAAATTTATTAACTTTTGAAGATTAGTTTTCAATTATTAATGTTATTATTTAATTAGTTTTTTCACATTTTAATTATAACGTTAATTCTTCAATTATTTTATACAATTGTTAAATTAATGTATTACATTTTTTATTTTTTTACTTCTTTTTTGAATATATTTCTCATTTTTCATTAATTTTTTTTCTAAATTTCAGTTATGTTTGTCATTATTCAACTATTTTCTACTTATATACATTTTTTTTATATTTTTTAACTTTTTTTTCAAGTTTTAATTATTTTCTTGAAATTTCTATTATTTTTTTTCAATTTTTCAACTATTGTATGAAAAGTGTAATTTTTACACCAGCTTTTATAATTATTTATGTCATTATTTAATTAGTTTCTTTACATTTTACTTATTTCTTCAATATCTCAATTATTGTTCTGAAATTTAAATTTTTACACCAGTCTCAAATTTTTCTTTCAAATTTTAATTATTTTTGTCATGATTTAATTATTTTTTTGTAACTTCAATTATTTTTGAAACTTTTCAATTATTTACTTCAAATTCCAATTATTTCTTTTAAATTTTTGTCATCATTTTTTGATTTTTAATACATTTTTCAATTAGTTTTGTATTTACAACTTTTTTTTCAAATTGAATTATTTTTGTCATTATTGAATTATTTTCTACATATTTCAATTATTTTTGCGATTTTCGAATTGTTTTTTTCAAATTTGAATGTCTTATTTCTAGCTGGCATGGCGTCCCCCAATTTAATATCAATAATATCAAACTCTATATTGCTTATTCACTTTTTTAATTTAAAAACTTACTGTATAATTACTTTTTTTATTTAAAAGCTCACTATTTACTCATTTTTTTCACTTAAGAACTCATTATTTACTCACTTTTTTTAAATTAAAAAGTATTTTTTTTACTATTTTCAATCTGCAAGTCCACAGGCAGCCCTCCTTATTGGATAAATATTATTCATCGATTTGATTTATTTATTATTATAGTTTAACTTCTAAAATGCGTGGAAAATTAATCGCGCACTTGCGCGCATTATATTTTGCTAGTTTTGTAAATAAACATGAATTTTTAACATAGTTCTACACTTTAGAATAAGTAACAATAAACTTCCTTAAAAGTTGCTCCTTGAAGAAAGCAATCAAATTCCTATTTGATTTATTAATTTTTTTACTTTTCAAATTTCAAAATTGTTTAGGGCATTACAAAATCTTTTTCACCAATCTCGACCGGCTGTTGAATATTTTACAATAAACAATTGATACATTTGTTATTTTTAGTTGGTTGTTAGTAATTGGGTACATTCTTGAAAAGCTGCAAAATTGAAAAAAAGTTGCAACTCTAAAGCCTAATTTGATAAATAAATGTAAATAAATAATAATTTGTTTAAACAGATTAGTAATTATATAGAACAATTGTTTAAAGTCTTTATTTATGTTATTTATTGAAAAATGTGCAAGAAATTGTCAAAAAAAATAGTAAGAAATATTTTTAACGCTTGTTTTTAGATTTTTGCATTTTAGGGAGGTTTTAGGTATTTTTTTTCGACATGGAACAATAAAAAATAGTCTAAATCGACTCATTTTTATCTAAACAGCGTAAATTTTCATTCTTAAGCAGCAGGCTTGGTTCCGTAAATAGTCTGATTCACTATAAAAGTAAATTCTATATAATCATTAATATCTACACTGAGAAAACGGAATTCTTATATTAAGTAACTTTTACTATTTAAAAGTAAAACCTAAAGTGACTGGAATTCCTGCGCAGGTCAAGCAGTTTTTACTATTTCCGGAGTAAATTTTACTATTTCTGAAGTAACTTTTAGTAAAATAATTAAAACTTACTTCAGAAATTGTAAAAATTGCCAGATATGCGCAGAAATTTTGGTCAGTTTAGGTTTTACTTTTAAATAGTAGAAGTTACTTTATCTTTTTTTTCAGTGTAAATTTGGACACAGGAATTTTTGAAAATATCCTATCAAATTTTTGTAAGCACCTTTTTTCATCGGAAAAATCGTTTTTTTTTCAAAAATGTTTTCCATGCTAAAAATACAACTTAATGAATACAATGATTATATATCTTATCTAAAAAAAATCTATTGACCTATATAACTTTTATAATTGATCAAAAATTAGTAAAATAATTCCTGTTTTTTCATTTTTTTGCATTTAAATTCTTTTTTTTTTAAAATTCTCTAATTAACTTTAATATTATTAATTTATTGCTTCTTCCATGACGAAGCAAATTATTTTGCTTATTCGGAAGTGAAATGTCCTAAAACTTGAGGAAGTAAAGATTTTTAATTTTTAATGGAATTTTTATGTTAATTCTTTTCGAAATATTCTACAATGATAAACCAATGAAGTGTAAAATAGTATGGATGATATGATCAAAAATTTCTTGTAAAGAATGAAGAATAGATTCCAAATCACCACATAAGCTCAAATCTCTAAATCTAAATTAGTTTAAAACAACTAATTTGATAGCAAAAAGTCAACCACCAATTCTAATTTGTAGTTGTATTTCTTCTAATCACTTAGTAATAAGTAACTAATTATTAGTTAAATTAATTTTTAGATTATTTAAAAATAATTAATATGTTGTGAAAATTCTGCTTAGGTACTATATAATATAATTATTCAAATTTTATTAAATTAATTATTTTTCAATAATTGTTGAAACAAAAAGTCAAAACGATTTTACTAATAATACACTGCAAAACTTTGTAGATTAATATTTGTGACCTGGACAGAGAAAAGGGGTTTACGTGTCAAAAAGTCGTTTTTTACTTTTTTGCCGATTCTGATAGATTTTGAGATGTTCTTTCACATGGTGTAAACCAAAAAGTCATAATTTGTCAAAAAGTTTGTGAAAACTGAAGCTAAAGAAGAGTACTTTTGTGAAGAAACTGTGTTTTTTAAAAATCTGGAAAAATGAAAAAAAAATGATTGAAATCGCTCTTTCACATGTTAAAAACAAGAATGTTATAATTTGTTAAAATTTTTATTACAAGTGAAAAAAAAGAAAAGTGTCAATACGAAAAAAACTCAATTTTGTTAAAATTTGAAATAAGGAACATACATCAATTTTTAAATTAAATGTAAACATTAATGTATGCCAGAAAAACATATTTTACGCCAAAAGAACCTAATTTTTTTTGTCCGCCATATTGGATCCGCCATTTTAAATTTTAAAAAACTGATGCTAGATTCGTAATCAACGACCGCGAAAGCCCCCGGGTAGCCAGTTTTAAGCAAATTCGATAAGTTTTTAAATTTTGTCCGCCATTTTGAATTTTAAAAAACTGATGCTAGATGAACGCACGCCCAAGCGCCAAAATCTTTTCACTGTTGTTTGTTATTTAAAACTATAAATATTAAACTAAAATAATGTCAAATTATAAAATTATGGAAATTGTAGGAATAATTGTTGGAAATAATTGCAAATTGAATAATTGGATTGAAAATCGAAGAAAATAATTTAAAATTCAAGAAAATCACTAAAAATTGAAAAATTTAATTGAAATTTAAAGACTATAATTAAATATTTAAAAAACTTATCGAAAAAAGGCGAGAATTATTGAATATATGGGAAAATCCACAGAACCGGTCGATTTTCACTTATAAAAATAAAAATTTTCAAATTACGAGCACACCTTTCATTTATGGTTTATTTTATTTGAAAAGTATTTAAGAACAATTACCTTCTTGCGTGATCCATTTTATTTTAATGCCGTTTGAGTTAAAAGCCAAAAACGAAAATACCTATGTAATCTTTGTTCAGAAAATTTTAATGAAAAATGTGTACTTCATTCTTTTGTTTTTTGCATATATATTTGTAATATTTGCAAAACATTTTCAATAATAAAATATGATAAAATACAATTATTTATATACAATTCATATTTACAATTAACATAGGTAATAATTAATAAATTATAATTTCATCTTAGCATTTATTTTTTTATTTTGAAAATTAAATTATCTGAACCAATACCTAAACAGACATTATTGACATTGATTTTGATACAAGTTTGAAAATAAAACAAATGAATGGTTATTTCATTTTTCATATTTATAAATACCTTCATTCAGTTAAATTTCTTTTAATTTTAGTTTTATTTTTAACTTTTAGATATTATAAATTGAAAATAGAATTTGGCGTTTGTATATAAAAATTATAATAATGTCTTTAAATAATCACACATGTTTTTAATTCATTATATTTTAATTTGTAGTTGTGCTCCTGAAAAAAGGCTAAGTTTTGAATCGTTCACGATCAAATATAGAGTGTTAATTTTTGTAATATTTTCTTTAATTCTAATCGCACACTGTTCTATTATACCTAGATTTGTTCATCTGCTAAAAAACAACAAGTACCAATTTGAAAAATTCAAATCGAAGAATCGCCGTAAAAAATATTTTTAAAAATGTATAGGTATTTCATTATTTTAAAATAATGAGTAACGCTACTTTCAGCGACTACTATTTCTTTTTAATTAAGGGCACATATTTTTTTCTGCCTTCAATAGATTCTACACTAAGTAAAGTATAATTTACCATCATTTGGAATTGTTTCAATCTATGCCGAACAAGTTATACCCATAAGAATTAAAATTGATACCTAGAATAACACGACAAATTTGAATTTTTAAGTAACTTAACTCTATTTTATTTTTTATATAAGACGAAAAGGTTTGCATTTACTCAATTTTCTTAGTTTAATTGGTTATCAGGGATACTATAAATTGGTAGAAATTTGAAAAAGATTAATATGATACTTCTAAAATAGAAAAATCTGTGAGTAACATGAAATCGACCGGTTCTGTGGATTCGCCCATATATTGAATAATATATTCAATATATTATTGAATATATTATTGAATTATTTATTATTGCAAACTAAATAACCAAATTGAAAATTGAAGAATTGCGGTTAGAGAAATGAACGAAATTATTGAACAATTGTAATTAATATTAAAGAAACTTATTGATACGCGAAAAAATGATTGAAAAATGGCGAGAATTTTTGAATAGTAAAGAAAATACATGAAATTGAACTTTAAAGAAAATAAATAAGGACTAAAGCAAATATTTATAGAATTAAACAATTGAATTACAATTTAAAAACTATTTTTTATAACTGAATAAAATAATTGGAAAAAGCCAAGAATTGTTTAATATTGAAAAATTAAATAAAAATCGAAAAATTAATTGAAAATTGAAGAAAATAATTGAAAAATTAAGAATGGAATTGAAATTTTATAGAAAATAATTAAAAAAGACGAAAACTATTGAATATGGTAGGATAGAGTTATTGAATATGGAAGAAATAATTGACAAATCATATTATTTATTGAATATTGTAAAAAATTCAAAAAGGCCAGAATAACCGACACAATTTAAAAGTAATTAAAAAATTAATGAATAATTATAAAATATTAATAGAAAAATAATGGAAAATAACCGAGAATTATTGAATATTGAAGAAAATAATTAAAATTTGATGCATGGAATTGAGCAAATTAATTCAAATTTAAATGAAATTGAATAAAGCCAAGAATTATTTAATATTGAAGCAAATAATTTGATATTGAAGGAAATCACTGAAAATTGAAGAATGGAATTGAATGTTAAAGATTATAATATCAAGTTCAAGAAAGTTATTGAAAAAAGACGAGAATTATTGAATATAGAAGAAACTAATTGAAAACTGAAAAATAGAATTGAAATTTGAAGCATATAATTAAAAATTGAAAAAAGCAATTGAAAAAAGCCGATAATTATTGATTATTGAAAATGTAATTGAAAATTAAAGAAAAGAATTGAAATTTATAAAAAAATTGAAAATTGAAGAAAATAATTTAAAATTTCATAAAAATAATCGTAAATTAAATTTTCAATGAAATTTGAGGGAAATAATAATTGATAATTCAAAGAAAAATTAGAAATATAATTAAATATTGAAATAAGTCATTGAAAAATTGAATTGTGAATTCTTGAATATAGTAGAAAATAATTAAAAACTGAAGAATGGATTTGAAAATTGAAGAATGAAGTTTAAAATTGAAGAAATTAGTCGTAAAATTAAACAATTAAATTGAAGTATTTGAACAATATTTATGATTGAAAAAAGAGAGGAATTACTAAATATTGAAGAACTTATTATTGAAAATTAAAAAGAATAAATAGAAAACAAGGAAAATAATTTGATATTAAAGAAAGTAATTGAGGTAAGTGGAAAATATTTGACAATTGAAAAACCAAACAAAACAATTGAAAAAATTAAAGAATAAAAATAAAATTTTAAGAGAATAATTGAATGTTGAATAATTGTAGGAAATTATTGAAAATTGCGAAAAATAATTAATGATTGAATGAAATAAATGAAAAATGACAAGAATAATGAAAAATTGAAGAGAATATTAAAAAAATGACGAAAATAATTGACGATTGAAAATGAAATTAAAAACTGTCAAAATTAATAGACATCGGAAAAAATAATTTAAAAAATTAAACAAGAATTATTAAATTTAAAGAAAATAATTGCAAATTGAAAAAGTAAGAAAATGATAGGAATAATTGTTGGAAAAAATTGCACATTTAACAACTGGATTGAAAATATAAATAAACAATTACAATTGAACAAAAAAAAGCCAAGAATTATTGAATACATTTGAAAATATTTAAAAACTGAAAAATGGAATTGGAATTTGAAAAAAAATTTAAATTGAAGAAAAAAATTTAAAATGAAAGAAACTTATTAATAATACAAAATTAATTAAAAAAAGAAATAAAATTTGAATGAAAATAATTGAAAAAAATATTTATTTATTGAACTGAAATTTCCAATCACTAAAATTTTTAGTAAATTAAAATTTAATTCTATCAATATAAATTAACTTGAATTGTTCTTGTGATTTAATTAATGGATATTTAGATCATTGGAAATTGAGATCATTAATATTTTAAATAATTATTTTTAATGAAAATCTAAATTAGTAATTAAGAATCGATATATATATATTAAAGTTTTAATTTATTGAAGTTTGAATTCATCTAAATTTTTATTGGTTATTAGGCTTTAAATTATCTAAATTTTAATCAATCCTTGCGTTTTTATTACTCTGATTATTAATAACTAAACATTTAAACTTTTTACAATTTTAATTTTTCTTTTGTAAATATAAATTTCACTTAATTTTAAATTCCATTAGGCCCAATTTTCATTGAATTCATTGAATTCATTGAATTCATTGAATTCATTGAATTTGGACTGATTAAAGCTTTAATATACAATGAAATTTTTTTTGCATAATTAGAAGTATTTATATAATGGTTAATGTTTAAAATAATTTAAATATGTATTATTAGATTTTGATATTTATTAAAATATGAGTAACTTTGTAATTCCTATACTAATTAAAGTTGAAATCAATTTAAAATCGTATAAATAAAATTAAGTTTATATATGTTAGTTTGTGTAAATGTAGGAGATTAAAATAATTAGGTATTTAAAAAAAATTAAATATAAATCTTAAGATTTTAATAAATAAATATTTGAATTAATCTAAATTAAAATAAATTTGAGTCAACATTTTAAGTTTTAAGTTTTAATTTTTAAGTTTGGAACTATTTTAAATTTGAGAAAATTAAAACTTGAGTTGTTAGAACTTTTGAGGAATAGAAATAATCCTCAATAGAAGTTTGGAACGATTGAAGTTCATAAAAATTATAGAAGTTTGAATACATTTTGTTCAAAAACTATTCTTTCAACAAAAATATTTCAAGTTTTTGTAATGTCTCTACCTACGCCATTTTCTCCTTACATTTATATTTTATTATTATTTTTTCTTTTTTAAATATAAAATTTAAAAAAGTCGTGCTCTTTTAAAACACTTTTTATTTATTTTTACTTATTTGTCTATTTCTTGAAGTCGACAGCGATTTTAATTTGCATACAATGAAAGTTATATTTATCTAAAAGATTAAAGTTTATTTATATAACAAATTTCAATAAATTATTAAACTTATTTGAACTTGCCAAAATTTATAGATTTAAATGACCAGAAACAATCCAATGTTTTACGTGCGCCTGGGCGCGCGTTTATGTTGCTATATAATTTTCAACAATTTTCAATATACAATTATTCTCTTTTAATTTTATAATTATTCTTTAATTTTTTTAAATTTTTCTTTCGATTGGCTATTATTTTCCTCTTTTCTGAATTATTTTCTTTAATATTTAATTTTTTTAGACATTTTATAAATTTTCATTCAATTATCAATTATTTTATTGAAATTTCAATACAATTCTTCAATTTTCATTTATTTTCTACAATTTTATCCATAATTTTCATCAGTTTGTAATTGACAATTTATTATTCTCCTTCAGTTTTATGACTATTTATTAATTTAAAAAGAAAAATTTCTTATATCGATTATTCTTACCATTCTTTGATTTTTTCCCATTGTTAATTATATTTTTTTTATAGTTAACCATTTTCGTCATATTGTAATTTTATTTTTTAATTATCAAGTATTTGCTTGATATTTTTATTTAATTCTTTAATTTTGAATTTATTTCTTCAATTTTTAATAATTTTCTTCAATTCTCAAATCTTTTCTTTAATTTTCAGTTATTTTTTATCGATTTTCCACTAATTCCTCAATAGTCAATAATTCTCGGATATTTTCAATTACTTTTTTTATTCATCAAAATTGTTTTAAAATTTTAATTCAATTGTTATTACTATTATTATTATCGACATTTTTCTATTATTATTTCGATTATATCATTAAGTTTCTTTCATTTTAAATTTAATTATTTAATTATTTTCTTTAATTTTTAATTCCATTCTTCAATTTTTATTTTCATTCTTTAATTTTCAAGTATATTCCACAAATTTGAATTCAATTCTTTAATTTTTAATTGCTTCCTTAAATTTTCAATTATTTCTTTCAATTATTTTTTTCGATTTTACTTATTTTTTTCTATTTTTAATCTAGTTGTTGAATGTCTAATTATTTTAAACAATTATTCTTATAATTTTCTTAATTTTTAAATTTTCAATTATTCTCTTTAAATTTAATATTCGGCTGCTTCCATTTCAAATCATACAGGTCGAATATGTTCAAAATTCAAAATCATGTTTAACATGATTCTTATTGTTTTTTAGGGCAAATAATGAGACACATATTTTTTTGTTTTGGGAAAAAAAAAATTTTCGCAGAGTTACGAGCATTTGAAAGTTTTAGGACAAAGAGTGATTTTTGAGCGAAAACGCTAACAAATTTTTTTAAAATCACTCTAGTTTTTTCAAAAAATTATATTTTTTAATTTTGTTTCCTGATTTTACTTATGTTTTAGGTGTTCTTTCTTAGCAATTTTGAAAATTTGAAAAATTTTGAAAATTAACAAAATGGCGGACATTTTTTGAAAAATCAAAAAACTCAAATTTTTCAAAAACGTAATTTTTTATTTTTTTGAAATTTTTTTTGTAGTTAGTAGATAACAAAAATATTTTTTTCCAATAGGTTTAATGTGCGCTAAAACACTGTGAAAGGCGCAAGAATTTTTTTTTTTTTTTTTTTGAAAATACAAAAGGTCATTATTTTGGCTAATGCAAAGATATCTTTCAGTTGAAAAAACCACCTTGAATATTTTTTTTTCTTTTTAAACAACTATTTTTTATTTAAAGATAATAGAATTTTAAATTCCTTTTTCTATCTAGTAAATGAAAACAAATTTTAAAGAAATAAAAAATATTGTTTTTGAGAAAATTAAGCTTTTTTATTTTTGAAAAATTGACATTTTAAAAATTTTTGAAATTCCTTAATTTGTAAACAAAAGCATGTCAAACATTAGTCAAACATTACTAAAATAAAAAAAAATGGAATAATTTATTTATTTATATTTTTTTGACAAAGTAAACCTTTTATAATTTTTACAAAAAAAATTGCTGCGCCTTCCACAGTGTTTTAGCGCACATTAAACCTATTGGAAAAAGTTTTTTTGTTATTTAGTAACTACAAAAAAAATTTCAAAAAAATAAAAAATTACGTTTGTGAGAAATTTGAGTTTTCTGATTTTTCAAAAACTGGCCGCCGTTTTGTTAATTTCCAAAATTTTAAAAATTTTCAAAGTTGCTAAGAAAGAGCACATAAAACATAAGTAAAATCAAGAAATACAATAATTATATGAATAGTATATGGCGCTGTATTAGTCAAAATAATGACTTTTATAATTTTTACAAAAAAAATTCTTGCGCCTTTCACAGTGTTTTAGCGCACATTAAACCTATTGGAAAAAATTATTTTTGTTATCTACTAACTACAAAAAAAATTTCAAAAAAATAAAAAATTACGTTTTTGAAAAATTTGAGTTTTTTGATTTTTCAAAAAATGTCCGCCATTTTGTTAATTTTCAAAATTTTTTAAATTTTCAAAATTGCTAAGAAAGAGCACCTAAAACATAAGTAAAATCAGGAAACAAAATTAAAAAATATAATTTTTTGAATAAACTAGAGTGATTTTAAAAAAATTTGTTAGCGTTTTCGCTCAAAAATCACTCTTTGTCCTAAAACTTTCAACTGCTCGTAACTCTGCGAAAATTTTTTTTTTCCCAAAACAAAAAAATATGTGTCTCATTATTTGCCCTAAAAAACAATAAAAATCGTGTTAAACATGATTTTGAATTTTGAACATTTTCGACCTGTATGATTTGAAATGGAAATCCTTTTTTAAATTTTTCAATTATTTATCAGTTATTAATCTAGTCATTTTTCGAATTTTTTTTTTAATTGACATTTATTTTTGTTATTTTTCACATATTTTCATCAATTTTTTAATTATTCTTGTCATTTTTCAATTAATTTTTTTTTCAATTTATAATTGTTTTCCGCAATTTTCAATTATTTTCTACAATTTTATCAATGTTCAATTATTATCTTAAAATTTTATAATTATTCTTTGATTTTTTAAATTATTTTGTTCGGTTGTGTATCAATCTAGACATTTTTTTATTTTGCTTTCAATTGTCGAATATTTGCGTCATTTTGTAATTTTTGTTCCAGTTATTAATTATTTTTTACAATTTCAATTTAATTCTTCAATTTTCAATTTATTCCCTCAACTTTTTATTATTTCTTTTAATTTCAATTATTTTTTTCTGTTTCCAATCCAGTTGTTCAATTTGCAATTATTTTGAACAGTTATATTAAAATATTTTAACTATTTTGGTTAACTTTAATATTCATTGTTTAATTTTTTAAACTATTCCTTTCAATTGTGTAACTATGTAGTCATTTTTTAATTTTCTTTCAACTGTCAATTATTTTTGTCATTTTTCATATATATTCTTCAATTTCGTAATTTCCATCATTTGAATTTGCAAAAATTTATAGTTTTAAATGATCAACAACAATGAAAGGTTTATGTTGCTAGTAATAATAATAATAATAATAATAATAAAATAATAATAATAATATTAATAATAACAATACAAAGGATAATAGAAACGAAATAGCAAAAAGAACGTGAAGCATGAAAAGAAACGAAGAAATTAAAAAAGAAAAACGGAAGAAGAAATAAAAGAGAAAAAAGTGAGGGTAAAAACAAGGAATAAGAAATTTGCGAGGAATGGGGTGTTGGGCGTTAGAGATAGAAAAGAGGATGAGTCTGGTTGCTGGCGTGGAAGAAAAGAGAGTCACGAGATGCTGTGGGGATCTGGGACGTAGAGGGTGGCAAAAAAAAGTGGTCCGATGGTTTGCGACGATTCTAGATTAGGGGCAGGAAGGGGTCAGGGGTAACGTGGCACGCGGATCTCGGAGCACGGCGCAATCCCGGGGGCCGCTTTAAATGAGTCAGCGTTTTTATGCCCCGCGATGTTGTCAAAGTGCAAACAGCGCCCGATAATATATCATCCGTTACGCAAGCAACCCCCCGTGAACTGCCACCCCCCGAAGCACCTCATCCTACTTTACCTTAGTCCACCCCAGCAACATCATCGCCAACTGCCTGTACACGGGGTTACAGGGCCAACCGGACATAACTGACACCTTTACAATAAAGTATGTGTGTGTGTGTGTGTGTTTTTTTTTCCTGGGATAGAGGCAAGTCAGTTGCTTAACAGAAAATTAAAAAAAATTTTTTTTTTTAATTACATTATAATAGAAATATAAAACTAGGTACAACTTTTAATACCATGTAGGAGGGACCGAGGCACAGTGGGACAAAACGTTTTTTTTCGTTTAAAACATTCTAGAGCCCGACCGATTGAAAAAAAAAAATTTTTTAATGTAAGGTTATAAAATTCTCTAGCTGATCTTGGTCGTAGTTTTTATTTACAGTTGTTATTAATGTTTATTTATTTTGCAATAAAGTTAAAAATAATGAAAGGAAATAATATACAGTTTTTTATTTCGTATAATTTATTGATAAATGATACAAATTGCTTTGCTTTATTAAAGATACTTTGAAGCCGTTCAAAAAATATGTAAAAGTTTATTTTTTCTGATCAGGGACGACAAATGTCGAGGCCTCCGCAAATTTGTTCAGGAGGCCCCTCCCCCTGATATTTTTTTAAATAGTGTATAAATAATTTCGGTCAATATTTTCTATTTTTAATTATTTTATAAAAAAATTTTTTTTGCATTAGGTTTATTGGGTTCGAGGCCCCCCCCCCCCCCAAAACAGAGACCCCCCTGCAATGCGGAGTTTCGCTGTATGGTAGTTACGTCCCTGTTTCTGACCCCCCCCCCTTCCCCTATAAGTGTTAAGTATTTTTTTAAAGGGCCGTTCAAAAAATACTTAACTCTTCTACATTTGAATTAAATTTCGTTTAATTTTATTTTTATTTTTCAAATGAATTTGCTTATTTTGAATGATTATACATAATTGTTACAATTTAGCGACAGTCATGGGGTACAGTAGTTCTTTACTTCCATTTTGCTTAAAACTTTTCCCTCGGGTGTTTTCGGGGTCGCTGATTACTAATCCGGAAGCAGGTTTAAAAAATTCAAAATGGCGGATCCAAGATGTCGGATGAAGAAATGAAATTCAATTGGATTTCCTTGAAACTTGTTAGTCAAGGTTTTTCCGGGTCTCTGAATCCAAAATAAAATTTTAAATATTCAAAATGGCGGATACAAGATGTCGAATAAAAAAATAAAATTTGATTGAATATCTTTGAGACTTGCTACTCGGGGGTTTTCGGGTTTTTTTTTAAGAATCCGAAATCAGTTTTTAGAAATTCAAAATGGCGGATCCAATATGTCGGAAGAATTTTTGAAAATTGACTAAATTCGTTTAAAAAATTGTTACTCGGAGGTTTTGGAAGTCGCTCATTACGGATTTGATATTTTGATTTGAAAAATTCAAAATGACAGATCCAAGATGGCAGACAATTTTTCAAAAAGTAATTAAATTCACTTGAAAATTACTACTTAGGTGTTTTTGGGGCTGCTGATTACGAATTGAAAGTCAAGTTTTAAAAATTTTATAATGGAGGATTCAGTATTTTTATACTTAATAACTATACTTTTATACTTTATAATGGATCCTCCATTATAAACTTTTTAATGCTTGAATTCAGATTCGTAATCAAAAACCCAAAAAAACCTAAGTAACAATTTTTAAGCGAATATAATTACTTTCTGAAAAATCGTCTGCCATCTCGGTTCCGCCATTTTAAATTTTTAAACTCAAATGTCAAATTCGTAAACAGCAACCCCGAAAATCAGCGAGTAACAAATTTTAAGCGAATTTAATCAATTTTAAACAATTCATCCGACATATTAGATTTTTGTCCACCATCTTGGACTTTAAAATAAGTAGTTTCAAATATTTGTAGCTAAGGCTCCTTGGACGCGACATTCTGAGCTCCCGAGTCAATCTCCTTTTACTTTTCTTGTAAAAATGTGAATAAGATAAAATTTGTTCCTTGGAAAATCGTCTTTTTTAAAAATAAAATTAGTTATAACTTTTAATACGCTTGTTATAAACTGATTTTTATCACAGAATCTAAAAGACCGGTAAATTTTACCTTAGAAATGAAATGTAAAATGAAGTGAAATCTTAAAAAGCGTTTTTCATAAAAAACAGGATCGTCAAAAACAAATTAATGGGTTAAGGGGATGTGTTGTTATTTCACTAATAAAAACAATTAATATTAGTTTACGGACAAATTTTGATTATTTAATTTTTTCATATAATATTATTTATTCAATTTTGATTGTATTTATTTTTAATATTTTTACATAAATAAACGTTTTACGGAAGGAAATAAAATTTTCCGAATCAGGAATGGAACCTGGGTTTGCTGCTCCGATATCTAGATGCGCCATGTGAACCTCATCCATCCTAGATTGTTGACAATGTCTACATTTCGAGTACTTACTTGCCAATAAATTATTATTTGCCAATAATGTATGACATTTATACCCAAAATACACCTCCATCTTTTGAATTTTCTTCTTTTTTTTAACAATAGTTTTATTTCTAGTTGACCTTTGCTCAAATTGCAGATATAAAAAAAAAATTATAAACAGTACGGTTCCATCTTTTCTCAAATGGACTTTTTTAATAAAATTTTTTTTTGAAATTTTGTAACTATACAAAAAAATAAAGTAAAAGCCTTAGGATATAAAATAAATTTCATCGAGATCTCGAGAAATTATAGCAATCAATCAAAATAGTGAAAAATAAGATTAAATGACAGAAAAAACGATTTTTATTCGTTATACCAAGAATTATTTTTTACGAGTCATGTCACTTGGTACATTAAAATAGATTTCAAAAATCTACAAAATAGCGTTTACAGAATTTTTCAAAAATGCCCTGTTTTCGAAATACAACGGTAACCCATCTTACCCCGTTGACCCGTCTTGCCCCACCTTGCCCCTATACATGTGTATTAAATTTACATTAATTGTATATTAATTTTTAAAAACGCATTTATATGTAGCAAACTGCATATACTTGTATATAAAGATTTTTACGGATCTTTTTAACATATGATAAATATTATATTTGTAAACTATTTGCGACTTCCTTTTGCAAAAAATGTCATTCTGCAGCAAGTACAAACATTTTGATAATAAAGTTAGAATATAAACCAAAATTTATTTCACGAAAAGCACAGATGGCTACAGGAAGTAGATCCAGACTAGGTTTAGTTAGATATTTGGAAATATTTCGAACCTTTTCTACTTACAGTAGCTTTTAGACTATACAACACCATGCAGTGACGACGACGCGTCGCTTGCGCCGACGCCACTAAACTGTTTCCCTTTTATGTTTGACATCAGATTAGCAAAGCTGTAAATATTACACTCACACATTGTAACTTTCTTTGATGATTATACCTTCTAAACAATGGACTATGCCTCCAGACTCTCCAGCTGCGAATATCTCCATCTCTATGATCTTCATTTTACTTCCTTCCGTGATGTTATCCCTCAATCTGGTAAAATCTATTTCCTCTTCAAATAATCTTGCAAGATCTAAATTTTGTTAAGACACCAAATTATATGCACGGGAGCAACTACTTTGCAAATATTTAAAATTCTATAAAAAGTATATTCTATAAAAGAGTAAAATTACAATTACAAAAAAAAAAAAGAAAGAAAAATGGTTTTAAGAATAAAAAAAGTTTCATCAATTTTCCAGGTTTTTCACCCCCTTCCCCCTCACCCCTATGTTGCACTTGGTTGCAAATGACGACCCCCTCCCCCTAAATGGGACGTTAAAAAATTTTTTATACCCCTCCTCAAAAATCAAAATTTTTTTTCTTATACATTTATTAAATCAACTTGTTTTTTATTTATAATATACATATTTATCATTAGTAGTAATTAACAAGATTGTAAAAATATATTTTGTAATAATATTTAAATGGTTTTTTAAAATATATATTATTTAATGATAATTTTTAAAAATGTTTCTATTGCTAGCTTTTTAAGTTAAAATCTCAAAGATGAGACAGAATATTAGAATAAGAACTTAAGGCGAGCATGTTCCTTGAACGTGTAGCTTTTGTGTAAAATAGGATTTATAAGATCCATTAATATTTAGGAAAGTTATTATCAATATAAGTTAAAAAAATTATGGTTAAAAAATTAAAAAGTCTGTCATTCGGTTATTTTTCAATAAATATTTTTTATCCTAGTTTACACGATAGCAAAAATGGTACAGATTAAGAAACTATTTAATTTTTTTATTTCACATTAACCGTTGCAGAAAAAAAAATTTATTGTTCATTATTTTATTTGTTTATTTTTTTATTGAAAAAAAAATTTATGAAAAAAAAATTTTTTTACAATAAAAAAATCTTTGAAAAAAAGCTTAAAACCACTGGAATCTCCCCTTAAAAATATAAACGTTCTAAATTTAAACTACCCCCCCCCGCTCTCAGGCTTGTTACAAATAGTTGAATTTATCGACCCCCTCCCCCTGGCCCCGAATAGTGGAACGTTCTTTATGGATGACCCCTTATTTGAAAATTCAAACAAGTGAATTTTAAGGTTATGTGTGATAAAGCATGGTTTGAGGTTTTTAGCCCCCCCCCCCCCACCCCAAGAACGTTGATTATTTTTATTCGACAAAATAATTCAAATTTAATCCCTGAAAAAAGTTGATTATTTTGCCCCCAAAAGTTTACATTTTTAACCCTGAAAAAGTGGACTGTCTTATAATTATCCGAAAAGGTAACTTTTTCTCCTAAGGAAGTTTTTTTTGACATAATAAGGTTAGTTTTAATCACCTTATTTAAGAAAAGTTGACTTTTCTCAAACAAAAAATACCCCACCATGTTATAACATTTTTATAACATTCTTTTTTGCAAAAAATGTCCTTCTGCAGCAAGTACAAACATTTTGATAATAGAGTTAGAATATAAACCAAAATTTATGACACGAAAAGCATAGATGGCTAGAGGAAGTAGATCCAGACTAGGTTTAGTTAGATATTTGAAAAGATTTCGAACCTTTTCTACTTACAGAAGCATTTAGAGACTACAACACCATGCAGTGACGACGACGCGTCGCTTGCGCCGACGCCAAAAATCTGTTTCTCTTTTATGCTTGACATCAGATTAGCAAAGCTGTAAATATTACACTCACACATTGTAACTTTATTTGATGATTATACATTTTAAACAATGGACGTTTCCTCCAGACTCTCCAGCTGCGAATATCTCCATCTCTATTATCTTCATTTTACTTCCTTCCGTGTTGTTATCCCTCAATCTGGTAAAATCTAGTTCCTCTTCAAATAATCTTGCAAGATCCAAATTTTTTTTAAACACCAAATTATATGCACGGAAGCAACTACTTTGCAAATATTCAAAATTCTATAAAAAATATATTCTATAAAAGAGTAAAATTACAATTATACAAAAAAAAGAAAGAAAAATCTTTTTAAGAATAAAGAACCTTCCATCAATTTTCCGGGGTTTTCGCTATCCCCCCCCCCCCCTCCTCCACTATGTTGCACTTAGTTGCAAATGACAAACTGCTACCCCTAAATGGAACGTTAAAAAATTATTTATACCCCTTCTCAAAAATCAAGATGTTTTTTCTTATACATTTATTAAAATTAACACGATTGTAAAAATATTAATAATAATAATCGCAAACTTCATTCTTTCATTCTTTCATTCTGTCCACACCTGAAGTTTGGCACAATAGATGTTTTTTGTTTTAAATCAATAACTTTTGAAAAAATGTATTTTTATATTAATTATACGATTTCTAATTTTATTTATTTAATTATTAATTCTCCTGAATCTAAAATTTAAATGAATTGACAAATTTATATATTTTATTTTCAATAATAATAATGTATTACAATACAAACGTGTCTTATTTAAATCTAATTTACATGAATAATTTTCATAATAATATTTTATTCTGTTAATTACTTATACAATATAAATAAGAATGAAGAATGAAATATCATGATGTAATTGGAAGAAAGCGGGCACAGTTTTCAAATAGTTTTTATGACTTTTAAATACTTTTTTTATAATTTATTCCTCTTTTAATCATTTTATTTTTTTTTTAATTTAAAACTTTCTTCCCTATTTTAAATAAAAATACGTACCAAATTAAATTTCACCAAATAAATGTTGTATTTTTTATCTCAAAATGCTTATTTTTTTATTGGTAAATTATTAAACTTATTTAATTTCTAATTTTATTATAGGTCTGAAATTGGGATCAATTATAATTTTAATCAGTTCAATTGGAAGAACAAAAAAAAAAAGATTGACTGAAATATAGTCCAAGCCTGTCAGGATAAAAATTCATTAAAATCTTAATCAAGGATCCCAAAATTTTTATACAAAAAACACTAATACTCGTTTTAATGAAATCAAGTTTAGAATTTTTAATTTAATTTAATTTGTAAAGGTAGAAGATTGGAATAATTGTTCCCACCATTAAGGATTGAAATAAAAATGAGTTATAAATCTTAAAACTTTGGTTATATTTCAATTTTGATCAATTGAAATTTGAAATAAATTCAATTTGAATCGATAGAAGTTGGGAATTTTTAAATTTGGAAAAATAAAAAATATTGATAGAAATTTTGAAGAATGGTTTGTTATTTATTGAATTTCGTAAAGAAATTTTAAGATTAAGGAATTCTTATTATCAAAAGATGCTTGGAATAAATCAAGTTTGCATAGAAGTTTAAATATATTTTGTTCAAAAAACTATTGAAAAAGAAATATTCTTACTTTTTGAAACATACTCTAAAATTTTTTATTTTTAACTGGGGGAAGAAAATCTTATTCATTTTTCTTAAATTTCATTCTATTTATTAATTTGTAACAAATTTTAATAAATCAAAATTCATCCACACATATAGATGTTTTTTTTGTTTTAAATCAATAGTTTTTGAAAAAATGTCTTTTTATATATGATTTCCAATTTTACTTATTTATTTATTACATCTCCGGAATTTAAAATTTAAAAATTAAGTAATAAATTTATATTTTATTTTTAACAATTGTGTATTAAAAAATAAATGCGTGTTTTACTTAAATCTACTTTACAGTTTTTAATAAAGATTGACAACACTTTAAACATAATATGTAAATTAATGAAAAAATATGTATAAATAATTTGAAATAATTTATTGTTTCCAATATATTCGACGATTTAATTATAATTTTATGGAATACAACATAAATAAGAATAAGAATTAGATATCATGAAATTAAATTGAAGAAAGCGAGCACAGTTTTCTAATATTTTTTAAGCCTTTTTAAATATAGTCTTTATAATTTATTCCTATTTTTTGATAGACTTATATGTGTTAAACTAAATATATTTCATTTGGTTGATATAAAAATTTCTTAAAATTATAAGCGTAGAAGTTTAAATTGAATGATATTTAGATTTTTAACCTGATTGAAGTGGGAAACGTTTCTGAGCAACGAATGGAAATTTTTTGTTTCTTTTTTCTTTTTTTTTAAAAAAAACAAGAGGGTTGTAACTCTTAAAAGTATTTTGAAATGGTTTGTTAGGTGTTTTTAACATAATTGTGTGTATGTAAAAAAATAATTATTAAAAAAAAAAAAAAAGAATTTAATTCGTTGCTCAGAAACGTTTCCCACTTCAATCAGGTGATTTTTAAACATTAAGATTTTAAATTGTTTCAAATAATTCTTAGAAAAAGAAGTCTGCTTCAATAAAAAAATTTAGAATCGATAAATTCAAGTAATAGTTGATTAAAGTTTGAATTAAATATAAGTTTGAATCGATTTGAAATTTTCAAATTTCTATAAGTTGAAATTAATAGTTTTTAAATTTACAAATGATTCCAGGTTCCCTTGTTTCCAATTTTTTAAAATATTTTTAGACTTCAATAGTGGAAATTGTAATCATAAAGTTTGGATTGATTTAAGTTTTGATACTGTAATACACATTTTTTATAATTTGAAGATTTTAATATTGGTTGCAGTTTAAAATTCGTAATTTAAATATGCATTGTTAAATTAAAAAATATTTATATAAGTTTATAATAATTTCAACATGAATTGATTAAAACTTTAACTATTAAATGTTTTAAATAATAATTGAAGTTTATTATTATTCAAATTTGAATAATTGATAATCATTCCTACATATCTCATTTTAAGACACTTTTTACGCCTCAGATACAATAAAGATATCATATTATCATAGTTTAAAATACTTCCAAGACACTTGTTTTTAGAGTGTACTAATTAAAATTTGAAACAATTGAAATACGTATTAGTTAAATCAAGTTTAAAAATTTTAATTTAATTTAATTTGTAAAAGTAAAAGATTGAAATAAAATAAAATGAACTTATTTTTATTTTAATTCCTAATGGTGGGAACAAAAATTATTTCAATCTTTCAATTTTACAAATTACTTTGGTTATATTGCAATTTTGATTATAATTGAAGTTTGAAATAATTTAAATTTGAATTATTAGAAATTGGGAATTTTTTAGTATGGGAAAATTAAAATTTATATTAACGGAAATTTTTGAGAATGGTTCGTTACTAATCGAATTTCGTATTGTTTAAAGAAAATTTTAAAATAAAGATTTCATATCAATAGAAGTTTGAAATAAATGAAATTTATATAGAAAATTGTAATAATTGTATTAATAAAAAATATTTTGTTCAAAAGCTATTTAAAAAAACATTCTTACTTTTTGTAATGCACTATACTTAAAAACTTTTTATTTTAACTTAGCAACAAATCGGAGTTATTCTCTAAAATTTCTTTGTATTTATTAGTTTATAACACATTTTAATAAATAAAAATTAGTTCACAAAATTTAATTTAATTGTATAATTAATTTAATCTAAATAAGCTCAGTTTGTTTTTTGTATTAAAACTATACTAGTCAATGAAGAATGTAATTCTCGCGCGCTTGAGCGCGCGTATTTTTGGCTAGTATTTTATAATAATATTTAAATGGTTTTTTAAAATATATATTATTGAATAATAATAACCTCCGTAAACTCCTGAAGTTAGTTAGCATTTATATTTACATATTTATCTTTTTCTGTCCAAGTTTTAAAGTCTGAAGTGAAGTTAGTTACTATTAATATTTATTCTTTTTTTTCTGTCCACGTTTTAAAAACTAAAGTGAAGTTTGTCTTAGTCCCTGTTATTTTATTAATTTTGACTCTCTTTATTATAAAATATTTTCAAATTTGAATTGAAAGAATAAGGTAACCTTTTTAGTTAGTGTCGTGTTGTGCTGATTTTTAATTGTCATTTATGTAAAAAAAAGGTTACGAAAAATGCTTTAAAAATTTATTATGGTTTTTGAAGAAGTTTAAAATATATACACATGCAATTAATTTCCTTAATTTTCAGTTATTATCTCAAATTTAGATTATTGTCATCAATTTTCCATTATATAACGATTTTTTAATTAGTTTCTTTTGCTTAAAAATAAATTTTGCAATTTTTCTTGATTTTCATCAATTCATAATTATATTAATTATTTTAATATTACTTTTAAAAATTTTAATTATTTATCCGATATTGCAATTATTTTGATCAATTTTCGTTATTTCTGCGATTTTTTAATTATTCTCTTTGATTTAAATTTTTTAAGTAATTTTGTAATTATTTTTTTTTTTAGACATGTATTCTATGATTTTTTCAGTTATTTCTCTCAAATTTTATTGAATGTTTTCAATTTTTCATATTTAAATTATTTTCATCATAATTTAATTTTCTTTATCAATCTTAAATTATTTTCAGCATATTTCAATTATTTTTTTCAATTTTTAATTAATTTTATCATTTTTCAATTATTTTTCTCTATTGTTAATTATTATTCTCATTTTCAAAAATTATTTTTTAAGATTTTTAAGTATTTTTCTGAAAATTTAAATATTTTCTTCAATTTCTAATTATTTTCATTTGTTATCAGAATTTCAAATTTTCTTTATTAATTATTGTAAATTAAAATTATTTTTTGGATTCTTCCAGTCTTATCTCCAATTTTTAGATATTCTCATTTTCTATAATTATTTTATAAGATTTTTAAGAGTTTTCCTAAAATTTCAATTGTTTTCTTCAATTTTAAATCATTTTAATTTGTTTTCATAATTTTAAAATTTGTTTACTAATTATCGTAAACTTCAATTACTTTTAGCTTATTTCTCCAATTATTTTTTCCAATTTTTAGTTATTTTATTTTTTTTAATTGATTTCTAAGATCTTCGTGTATTTTTTCCAATTTCAATTAATTTTTCTTTATTAAAAAAAAATTTTGTAATTTTTTCAATTATCACACATAAATGTCATTTATTTTTTACAACATATCATTGTTTGTATCATATTTTAATTATTTTCGGCAAGTTATAAAATTTAAAAACATTTTTCAATTATTTTCCAAAATTTATTTCCTTCAATTTTCAATTCTTTACATATGTTTCATAATTTCATAATTTTTTAACTATTTATCTGACTTTTCAATTATTTCATTATTTATAGGTATTATTTTTCATATTATTTATCTTCAATTTTCAAGTACTTTCGTTCTTTTTATCGTTCTTTTTCATAATTGCTAAAAAGTTTTTTATTTTTTTCTCTTTAATTAAAACTTGTTCTGTTCAATTTTAAATTATGTTTATCTTTTTTATTTATTTTCTCTAATTTTTAATTTTTTCCTTTTATTTCAATGAACTTCTGTAAGTTTTAAGTATTTTTCTCAAATTTTTTTAACTTTCCTTTATTTAAAATATTTTATGTAATTTGTTTAATTATTTTCTCAAATTTTAATTATTTTTTTTTATTTTAATTTATTTATCTCAATTTTTAACCATGTTTTTTAAATTTTCAATTATTTTCTCTAATTTTTCAATATTCAATTTTGTTTTAATTTACTCTTAAGATTCTCAAGTATTTTTCTTATATTTAAATTATTTTCTTTATGTTTTAAACATTTTTATGATTGTTTAAATTATTTTCCCCAATTTTTTATTGATTTCATTATTTTTTTTCAATTAATTTGTCAAATTTGCATTTATTTTGTTTAATTTCAATTATTTTTTGCAATTCTTTTTAATTCTAAAATATTATAAATTTTGTACTAAATAAATATTTATTTTATTTACATTAATTGATTTTTAAATATGATATTGAAAATATTTATTTCTTCTTATTAGATAAATATTATTTACCGATTTGTTATATTTATTATTGTATTTTATAATTTCGAAAATCTATGAAAAATTAATCGTGCGCTGGCGCGCGTTTTATTTTGCTAGTATAATAATAATTTTAAGAAATGTTTCCATTGCTAACTTTTTAAGCTAAAATCTCAAAGATGAGACAGAATATTAGAATATGAACTTAAAAATACAAACGTTCTAAATTTAAACTACCCCCCCCCCTCTCTCTCTCTCTCACTCGCTTGTTACAAATAGTTGAATTTGTCGACGCCCCCCTCTGACCCCTAATAGTAGAACGTTCTTTATGGATGACCCCTTTTTTGAAAATTCAAACAAGGAAACAAGTGAATTTTAAGGTTAGGTTTGATAAAGCATGGTTTAAGGTTTTTAGCCCGCGAAGAACGTTGATTATTTTTCTTCGCCAAAATACTTAAAATTTAATCCCTGAAAAGAAAGTATATTATATTGCCCCGAAAAATTTTCATTTTAAACCCTAAAAAAGTGGACTGTCTTATAATTATCCGAAAAGGTAACTTTTTCTCCTTAGGAAGTTTTTTTTGACATAATAAGGTTAGTTTTAATCACCTTATTCAAGAAAAGTTTACTTTTCTCAAACAAAAAATACCCCACCATGTTATAACATTTTTATAAGTACTCCAAGTTGGTTTTTTTACTCACTATAAATTAAATCCCCCCTTTACATCCGACAAAAGAATTAATTAAAACGAATAAACATTATTTCGAAAAAAAATTACATTTTTTTCAAACAAATTCACAGGAAAAATATTAATTTTTAACTCTAATAAGAATAAGAAATATTTATTACCTTAATCATACATAATATCTAGAATTAACTTTACTTTTTAGATTCATTATAAATTATTTCATCTTTAACAGCTGATAAATAATTTCAAGTATAAAATGTTGCACGTTTGAGAAATATATTCCAAGCTAATAATCTAATCCTAAGCTTAAGATTTTTAAAGTATACGTAAATTTGAATATTTTTATCATTTATACAACTTCTTTCTCCAACGAAAAATTTTAATAATATAGAAATTGGAAAATGAAAAACTATTTTCAAAAATCAAATAATTTTCCATAATTGTATCAAAATATCTTGCCAAATATTAATAATTTTATTTTAAATTAGGGACAGAATATTAGTAAATACTTACAATGCTTTTAATTATTATGAAAAATTTTTCTTGTTCATCTATAACAAGTAACAAAAATATAGCAGAGGAATAATATTAATAATACTTGCGTTTTCCCATTTTCAGATCAAAAAGTTGTGTGGGCTTACCTTTATTGTTAAAAAATTTTTTCTTAAAATTTGAAACTCAAATTCATAGAAATAAAAAATCTATAACTTCACTTTTATAAAACTTCATGCCAGATAATAAATGTGAAATAAATCAGTAGTGTTTTGATGACAATTCATTAAAAAAATTTCTTAAATTTTTCAGTGCAACTTTAATACTTTGCACCTTCCGGGGAAAACAACATTGATAAAAATCAGTACTTATCTTAATTACGTAGAAAATTATCTTTAAACTATATGCGTGAAATGTTAAAATATAATACTTTCATTAGCTCCGAGGAAAAATCAATGTTTTTCGAAAACAATGATCAGTGAAAATAAAATTATTTTTCAAATATTATTTTTTTTTAATGTTTCAAATATCTTTATCGCACTCTGTTAATTACAATTTATTGTTCAGATAGACGTTTTCTATTTCTGGAGAAATCGTTTATTTTTTTTAAATATGTATACGTTGTACACAGTAAACATTATTGTCATTTCTTTTCAAGACGCTAAATTCAAAATTATCTTAATTCCACTGATTTAAAATTTAATCTAAATCCGCAAATGACAGGTATATATTAATTACTGTCATTCCTATTGAATAAGGTTTGAAAAGTTAATTTTAACCAGAAAAGTCTCATTACCCCAAGCATATATACTTGTATTTTATTACCTGCACATAATAACACTCGACCTCCTGCTAAGGGACGTCCAATTGTTCATATCCATAAAACCTCTAAAGTTGAAAAATTGGCGCCAGTTAGAGCGACAATATCGCATTTTACTATCTTTACACCTTTCTTGATTCTGAAAAATAATAAAATTTTCATATAGTTTCGAAAAGCCTGAACCTCAAATCTATTTCCTTTTCGTATACTTACGTAATTTTATGCGCTGATTACGAAAAACGTGGAGAGAATAATATAACTACAACTTTTTTTAAACATATTTTTTAAAATTCTGAGTATTTAATATGATAATTATAACAAATCATATTTGACCCTAACCTCAAAATCAATAAAATGACACTTTTTGTTCATTTGAATCTGAACACGATTTAACTTTAATACATGGCTAGTAGGGTAGTCCAAAAAAAGTAAAGTAGAAATTTTAATGCTCTCACTCCCCAGGATTGTTAAATATCATAAAAAAATATACCTTTTATTTTTAAAAATCAAAAAATATTTCGAGGTCACTCAAAGCGCTCAAAGTTTCCTATATGTAAAATGTGTAGGGAAAAAACACTTTTTCGTAGAAATGGTAAAGAATCCTTGAACATAAATATTTTTCAATCGGAAAACTCGGTTTCCCTTCATGAGACTTCAAAGAATATTGCTTAATTGTTTATTTAATCGTTTTATAATATTCACTATTTTTTAAAGTGGTCCCAAAAAATCCAATAAATTACAAAATTACGAAAAAAGCATTAAATAATATTTTTTACTACTTTTATTATAGTTTTTTTAATAGAATCTGAATAAATAACATAAATATTGATTTTTAATCATTATTCCATGTAATTGATAATTTTTTTAAACAAAATATTATTGTTTATTTACAATTTTTTATTAAATTGAGCTACAGAGTTGCGACTTTTTTCAATTTTGCAACTTTTTAGACCAAATGTAACTAGTTATTAACAACAAACTAAAAATAACAATTTCATAATTGTTATGCAAATTACTATTGTTAAACTTCAACTTTTCATCAAATTGAGCAACAGAGTTGCGATTTTCTATCAAAGTTTTAACTTATCCAGCTAAATCTGACCAGTCACTAGCAATAATTTAAGAATAACAATTAACCCAATTATTTAAACAGATTACTATTTTTTAACTTCGACTTTTATTCAATTTGAGCTACATATTTTGGATTTTTTCTCAAACTTTCAACTTTTCAAGCTGACTGTAACCAGATACTAGCAACAATCTAAGGATAACAATTTAGCCAATTGTTTAAACAAATTAATATTGTTTAACTTCAACTTTTTATCAAATTGAGCAGCAGTGTTGCAATTTTTTATCAAAGTTCCAACATTTCAAGCTAAATCTAACCAGTTTCTAACAACAAATTAAGAACAACAATTCTAAAATTATTTAAACAAACTACTATTTTTTAACTTCAACTTTTCATCATTTGCGCTACATATTTTCGATTTTTTCTTAAACTTTCAATTTTTCAAGCCTAATATAACCAGTTACCAGCAACAATCAAATAATAACAAATAACAAATTTTTTAAACAAATTAATATTGTGTATAACTTTAACTTTTCCTCAAATTCAGCAACAGAATTGCGATTTTTTTCGAATTTTCAACGTTTCAAGCTAAATCTCACCAGTCAGTAGGAACAATTTGAGAATAACAATTAAACCAATTGTTTAAACAAATTACTATTGTTTAACTCCATCTTTTATCAAATGGAGCTACAGAATTGCACTTTTTTCTCAATTTAGCAACTTTTCATGACAAATGTAACCAGTTTCTAACAACAAACTATGAACAACGATTTTAAATTTGTTTAAACAAATTACTATTGTTTAACTCCAACTTTCGTCAAATTGAGCTACATAGTTGTGATTTTTTTTCAAACTTTCAACTTTTTAAGCTCAATATAACCAGTTACTAGCAACAATCTAAGAATAATAATTAAACCAATTCTTTAAACAAATTACCATTGTTTAACTCCAACTTTCATCAAATCGAGCTACAGTGTTACGATTTTTTATGAAAGTTTCAACTTTTAAGTTGAATGTAACCAGTTCCTAGCAACAATGTAAAAATAACAATCTAATCAATTGTTTAAACAAATTACTATTGTTTAACTTCCACTTTTCATCAATTTGAGCTACATATTTTTGACTTTTTCTCAAACTTTCAACTTTTCAAGCTGAATATAACGAGTTACTAGCAACAATCTAAGAATAACAATTTAGCCAATTGTTTAAACAAATTAATATTATTTAACTTCAACATTTCCTCAAATTCAGCAACAGAATTGAATTTTTTTTCAAATTTGCAACATTCCAGGCTAAATTTCACCAGTTACTAGCAACAATTTAAGAATAACAATTAAACCAATTGTTTAAACAAATTACTATTGTTTAACTCCAACTTTCGTCAAATTAAGCTACATAGTTGCGATTTTTTTTTCAAACTTTCAACTTTTCAACTCAATGTAACCAGTTAAAAGCAACAATCAAAGAATAACAAATAATCAATTGTTTAAACAAATTACTATCGTTTAACTTCAACTTTTCATTAAATTAAGCTGCAGTGTTGCGATTTTTGAAAACAAAGTTTAAACTTTTCAAGTTGAATTTAACTAGTTACTAGCAACAATCTAAGAATAACAATTTAACTAGTTGTTTAAACAAATTACTATTGTTTAATTCCAACTTTCATCAAATGGAGCTACAGAGTTGCACTTTTTTCTCAATTTAGCCACTTTTTATGCCAAATGTAACTAGTTTCCAACAACAAACTAAGAACAACAATCTTAAAATTGTTTAAACAAATTATAATTGTTTAACTTTAACTTTTCATCAATTTGAGCTACATATTTGCGATTTTTTCTCAAACTTTGAACTTTTCAAGCTCAATATAACCAGTTAAAAGCAACAATCAAAGAATAACAAATAATCAATTGTTTAAACCAATTACTATCGTTTCTCCCGCACTGAGAAAAATGAGTTAGCTACTATATGGATAGCTAATTTTTAGCTGGGGTAGCTAATATTTAGCTGTTTCAGCAAACAAAATTAGCTGTGAAAGCTAAATAATAGTTGTGTTAGCAAAAAATTAGCTATCCATATAATAGCAATTAAAGTTAGCTAAGGTAGCTAAGTCTTAGCTTTGGCTGCTAATTTTTTTTCTCCGTGCGAGCTTCTCGTTATGGAGAGATTCGAGTGTAAACGGAATAATGATTAAATATCAATATGTGTGTTATTTATTCTTAATCTATGAAAAAACTTTAAGAAAAGTCGTAAACAATATTTTTTAATAATGTTTTCGTAGTTTTGTAATTTATTGTGTTTTTTGGGATCATTTTAAAAAATAGTCAATATTAAAGAATGATTAAATAAACAATTTAGTAATATTCTTTGTAGTCTCCTGAGGAGAAATAGAGTTTTCCTATACTGATAAATATTCATTTTCAAGGATTCTATACCATTTTTATTAAAAAGTGTTTTTTCCTATGCATTTTAAATAGGAAATTGAGCGCTTTGTGCGACCTCTAAATATTTTTTGATTTTAAAAAAAAACAGGGGTATTTTTTTCCATATAGAACAATCCTAGGGGGTGAGTGCATTAAAATTCCTCCTTTGCTTTTTTTCCCATGCATTTTTGGACCACCCTATTGCCTAGGCCAATAGAAAGCTTAGATTACAACGCTTTTTAAAAAATTGTTCTATGATGATTTTTAACGAAGATATGATATGTTTTACATAAAATAATTTTTTTTCATAATTTACTATTCACGCGTTCATATATTTTAAAAAAGTCATTATATGTTAAGTAGAACATCATAATTATTTTATCTTCATTAAAAATCATCGTAGAACAATTTTTAAAAAAGCGTTTTAAATATCATAATTCAAGCCTTCTATTGGCCCTAGGCGTGTATTAAAGTTAAATCGGGTTCAGATTCTAATAAACAAAAAGTGTCATTTTATTGATTTTGAGGATATGAACGGAAAAAAAATATTCATGAATAAGTACGGAATTTATTTATTTATAAGTTTGTGACAATAGAGAAATTTGACGATTCTTAGTGAGCTTTTATTAACGATTAACGAAAATTCAGAAGAAATCCCAAAACAGTAAATGGTATATGTTTAAAAACAAACCGAAAGAAGTCAAAATATAAATTTTATTTTCCATCTAATTTTTAAGAACTTTTCAGGAACTAGTTCATTATTAACCTACAATATTTAAGTTTGAATTAGTACTAAATTTCCTCCCTTGCTCCAAACTCAAGTACAAAGTTCAGTAATACATATTCAAAAAATTATTATTTTCCGTGTGGTCAAACATTGATCTGATGTTCCAATTCTGATGACGGATTCGGATAAAATACATTAGAAAACACGGGTCTCATACCCAAAGATGGAACTTTTCTTTTTGTGTAGCTGTGCTATTTTCATGATGGTTGGTAGTTTTTTGCATTTTGTACGAAAACTATGGGTTTCTTGTCAAAAAAAAAAAAGATTAAAACTAATATTCATAGAAATAAGGGATCTATAAAATCCATCACAAATATTTTTATAATTAAGTAATATAAGGGTGGTCCTTAAAAATGAAAGTTTCGAATTTTAAAGTTCGAAACCGCTCAACTTCTTGCACATGAAAGAGGAAGAGACTGGTATTTTTTTATTTTTGTTTATTTAATTATTTATATTCCATTATTTAAATATCTCATGTACATGGGAAAGAAGAGGCAGCATTAAATATTGAAATAAAAAAATTAAAAATGTGTCTCTTCTTTTTTGGAGGTGCAACAGAATTAGGGGTTAATTTTAAAATTAAAAAATTACATTTTTGAGGATCACCCTAAGTTATATATATTTCTGATATTCAATCAAAAAAACGATTATTGAAAATTTGTAAAATATACGTCGCAGAATCTAAATGCAGAAAGATGATATTGAAATATTTGTTTCTTTCTGAAAAAAATTATTTAAAATGTCATTTATTATATCCCTATGGGAAATTTGCCGATGCTCAAGATCGGCCCAAGCTTGGGCTAATATTGGTCCAATATTGGCCAAGCTTGGGCCAAGCTCTAGCCGATTGTCATTTCCCATAGGGTATAAGGTCCTTTCACTGATTATGTACATTAGTGTACACTGCACTGTTCAGTAGCTGAAAGTTGTTAAGGTATATAAAGAGCAATCTTTAAGTTAATGTCGAACCATATAAATCATCCTGTATTCTTGAAAAATTGGAAGTAATGATAACTATTAGCCAAATGCATATTCACAGTATTGTATTTCTTGTATGATCATAGTTATAACTCATTAACTTTTTCAGATATTGTAACTAACTTAGCTACAAAACCAAACAGACATCAATGTTTGGAATCAACGTAGACGAAAGGTAAATGGCAGCTATGATTACTTGCAAATGATAATACGTCTAAAGGCAAAGATTGCTATAGAGATATATTCTCACACACTCTTTCCAATGTCTTTTTTTTAACTAGAATAGAATATGCAAATAGAAAAATGATTTGTCAATGAGATGCTACTTTCTGGGTCCAACTTTATATTCAAGGAATCCAAAATAAAAATGTTTTTAAAATTGTACTTTGTAAATTAAAAAAATCACTTTCACTTATCACTTAGCGATTAGCTTAAAAAAAAAAATAATTCTGTAAAATTCTCAGTAAAAAACAGAGTTAGCTGCTTCAGATTTAATAGAATAATGGGTGCTGTTAAAATTATGTTTAAAAAAAGGAAAACTCGATTGTATAACAGGTTAGAAGAAATAAAACTGAGAGTATAAATTAAAAATTATTTACAACTTTTGTTTGTTGACTTGACTATTTAACTTTTGAATACTTTTTGAAAGTATTCAAAAATTGAATACTTTCAATTTTTGTCAAATCTTTAAATTCATTTTTTTCTATAGAATATAAATATTTTAAAAATTTGTTAGAAGCTAGAATGTCTAATTGTTTAAAATTAATCACAGTTTGAATTATCGAGGACGACGTATTGTTTTTTATTGAAATAAATAGACGTCTGACATTTTTGACAGAAAATTGAAGTTCTTATCATCCATAATTGTTATCTATGCTCCGAATTCCTAATGAGGCATAAAACATGCTTCTTTCGTAATTGTCTTTTATCTTTCTTAAATTTAGAAACAAAATGTTTATCTCATAAAAATATCGTGTCATTGTACATTAAATAACAAATATTAGATAGGACAGTCAACTATTGTGATTGTTAATTTAGTTTTTGCATCAACATCAGTAAATTTGTGAATAAAGCTAAAATAAAAAATATACAAGAATTGTAATCCAATGTGCTTTATTCATAAAAATCAAGAATATATTGCAAAATTAACTAAAAAATTTACTTTTTTTTTCTTCTTTATACGTTTTCCAAGGAAAACAATTAGAAAAAATATACAAATAGAGAAGCAAAATAAAGCGACAGGAGTTCTGATTATCTGCAACTGATAGCATATTTGCAGACCAGGTTTGATGAAAATACTTTCAAATTATGTCTAAACAGACTTTGGCTCGTGCTCAACAGATCAATGTTTTCTTTGGATAATAGAAAGCGGAAGGATTATTTGTGTAATTAAAAAACGATAAGAGAAATCTGATGTCTGAAGTAACTGCAGAATAACTTAGAAAAATGACCCAAAAATTTAGTAATAAATTTAATTTAGTTAAAAAAAACTCCGCAAATCTAAAAATCTACACAATTTTATTGCATTTATAAGATAGTAGAAGTCGTTCGTACATCTATGTTTATAAAATATAATAGGTTTGAAAATTTTCTAAAAAAATTGACATGTAAAAATCATAAAATAAATTATACTTCATAAACACCAAAACAAAATAAAATATTTATTTTTACAATTTTCTTTGAAACTTCAGTTCAAATTAAGAAAAGTAATAACAAAATTTAAGAGATGAATTTTCCCTAAAGGTATAAATTATAATATTAAACTTTCTAGCTTTATTAGATGAAAACTTGTTAATAAACATATTTAATTTTTTTAAACAAATTTAAAGTGTCTTTTTTCATGGACCTTAGGTCAATAAAACACCTCACTAATCTTATAATTGTTGATTTTACTTTACATTTAGTACCAAGGCTTTACTAGGCTTATACATAATTTTTTTATATGTGAATTTTTTTATATTAATAGTATTGCAATTTTATAAGCTTGAAAAGTAGCAAAATTAAGAGAAATTTACAACTCTCTAGCTCTATTAGATAAAGAGTTTGAAATAAACAATAATAATTTGTTGAAACAATTTTTATAATTTTGGATTTTCGTTTATGATTAGTATTAAGCTTCTATAGGCTTTAGAAGTTGCAAAATTAAAAAAAATGAACAACTGACTTGCTCTATTAGGTGAAAAGTTAAAAATAAACAATATTAATTTGTTTAAACAATTATTATATTTTGGGATTTTTTTTTATCATTAGAATTGAGCTTCTATACGCTGGAAGAGTTGCAAAATTAAGAAAACTTAAAACTCTCTGGCTTCTTAAGAAGAAAAGTTGCGAACACATAATATTAATTTGTTTAAACAATTATTATATTATTGGATTTTTGTTTTTTATTAGTATTGAGCTTCTATAGGCTTGAAAGGTTACAAAATTAAAAACATTAACAACTCACTAGCTCTATTAGATAAAAAACTGCAAATTATCAATATTAATTTGTTTAAACAATTTTTATAATATTAGATTTCTGTTTATTATTAATATTAAGGTTTTAAAGTCTTGAAAAGTTGCAAAATTAAAAAAAAAATAACATCTTACTGGCTTTATTAGAGGAAAAGCTGCAAATAAACAATATTAATTTGTTTAAACAATTTATATAATTTTATATTTCTGTTTATTATTAGTATTGTGCTTCTATAAGCTTAAAAACTTGCAAAATTAAAAAAATTAACAACTGACTGGCTCTATTAGTCGAGAAGCTGAAAATAAAAAATATTAATTTGTTTAAACAATGTTTATAATATTGGATATTTTTATATCTTTAGTATTAAGCTTCTATACGCTAGAAGAATTGCAAAATTAACAAAACTTACAACTCTCTTGCTCTATTAGAAGAAAAGTTGCAAATAAATAATATTAATTTGTTTAAACAATTATTATATTTTTGGATTTTAGTTCATTATTAGTATTGAGCTTCGAAAGACTTAAAAAGTTGCAAAATTAAAATTATTAGATGAAAAACTGCAAATAAACTATATTATTTTGTTTAATCAATTTTTATAATATTGGATTTTTGTTTATTATTAATAGTGAGGTTTTAAAGGCTTTAAAAGTGGAAAAATTAAAAAAATTAACTACTGACTGGCTCTATTAGGTGAAAACTTGAAAATAAACAATAACTATTAATTTGTTTTAACAATTTTGCGAGCAATTTTGTTAATTTTGGATTTTTGTTTATTATTAGTATTTTACAGTCAGCTACATTTTCAAGTTTATTTTATAAGCAAAATTGTTTGTATATTTTATAAAGCAATTGTTTATAAAAATTTTCAAAATATTAAGTTAAGAAAATGAAAATAAATATTAAAATTATTAAAACTTACCTTTAGTTGTCAGGGATGCCTTCGTTCTTAATTTGTATAAATGTTAAAAAAAATTTTAATTTACATGGTTTACTAAAAATTGATTGTTTTCGAACATAATAACTAGAAAAATTCTTTTTTTTTTAAATACTTGTAAATAAGAAATGAGAAAATCAAAATATTATAATTTTTTGCCTGAAATCAGAAAAGATAACAATATTGCAGGTTTATCTTTTAATAAAATAAAAACGTTTTAAATTAAAAAAATATATATTTATTGTCAAATATTCACATTGTAAAAAAATTATATTTATAACTATGTAGATTTTCACATATATATTACGCAATCATTAATATTTTTATTAACACAGATGTATATTATTCACTAATAATTTTTCTACTATTATTTATATTCACCAGTATTTACGTTGCTTATTAATTACATTTATAAATATTTAAATTTCGAAACATATACACATTAATCATTATTTACATTTACTAATATTTTTACTAACAATTTAATTTATATTTATATTCACAAATATTACAATTTCAAAATACTGACAAAAACTGTTATGCATATTTGCAAAAAATAAACTTTAAAGCTACGAATTCAAAAGAAATCAAAATTTTTACAAATATTCATTACGTACAACATTTGACTGATGTGCTGAGAACACTAGAAACTCCGACAAGAATTTGTAGTCGTCATCGTTTAAAACAATTTCCGAAATTGGTGTAGGACCAATTGTCGGGTCATAAGGAACCATGAAATCTTGTTCCAAATTTATATTCTCCTGTAATAAATTATTCGGTCGCCAGTGAACCGTCGAATTTTGGTTCCCGCGGACTTGATTAATATTTTGGTGATTTCCAATGTGTTGGGATGAGGCCTGATTTTTTTTATCTTTTTTGTATTTCATTCTTCGGTTTTGAAACCAAACCTTAATCTGCTGTTCAGGTAAAAGTATTTGCTGAGCAATTTCAATACGATGAGCACGGGTCAAGTATCGGGACCTTGTAAATTCTGCTTCCAGCCTCATTAACTGGTCGCTGGTGAAGGCTGTTCTTTTTCTTCTTTTTGAGGCTTCGTTTTTTCCTGCAAACAAAAAAAAAACAGTTCAGTGACATTTCCTTATAGAACTTAAAAATAATTACCCAGCCCCACAAAAAAATAAAAGTTTTGGGGTTGAGATATAAGTTTTGATAAACCGTAGCACATTTAATTCGTAATTTATTCTCTAAAATTAAAAACATTTTAATTATGTTAAAAGTTTATTATTCAAAATATATAAATAATACAAGTTCTATTTAATAATTAAAATTTTAGCAACAAACTTTTAACAAAATTAAAATTTTTCCAATTGTAAAGAATATTCTAAAGAGTAAACTAAGCTACTGTTTATAAACATTTGAAAAAAATTTTAATTTAGTCTACACTGAAAGGAAAAACCACAATATGTAAAATTATAATTTTTTCAAAACAAATTTGGCCTCAATTTATGTTTTTCTCAAATCGTACAACCAGATCTTTTAAATTTTTTGGTAATTAATTATTATAACATTTTTGATTGTGTTAAAGGTATTCATGAATTTTAGGTTATGATATTGTCACCAACCTGATAGAAATTTTTTAAAATGAGGTTAAAAAAGTTGTACAAATTGTATTTTTAAAACGAAAGTGCTATATAAATTCAAAAAAATACTTTTTATCCCACAGGCACAAAAATGGCGCTTTTAGATGCCTGTAAGCCGGGTCTATACGCATTCATTTGTTCGGCCGTGTGAAAATGGAAAGCTGATCCATGCATTTTTTTCATATTTGAAAAAAAAATTGACGCTATTTTCATACGGTCAAACAAATGAACGCATTTCGACCCTAACCTACAAGCATTTAAAACCACCTCTTTTGTGCCTTTGGAATAAAAAGTACGGAGTGTCTATTCCTACGCTAACGTGAACCGTTTTTCCAAAACTATACCTACGCGAAGTGGAATTAGTTTTGAAAAGCGACACTCGTGGCGCAAGTGTCATCACAATCATCTTGATTTTACTTAGCCAAATTTATTGTCAATGTAAAATAAAATAAGTTGAATACGGAATACCAAATATTTATTATCTTTATCTACCGTATTTTCCTTCGATTGATTGGAATTAAGTTAACATTTCGATATAAATAATAAATTTATCCAATATTAATTAATTATAATCAGTTTAATAAATTATAAATCCTTTAAAATTATTATCTATCCTTTATAAATGATCGGCTTCTTTATTTCTAATAATTATATTTAACACAGATAGGGTATTGTTTATATTTTGTCAAATTTTGAAAATAATACAGATTTTTTAGAACATGTATTTTTAATTTTTGTTTAATTTTAAAAGTAATGAACGTTAAATTAACGTTTTTATTAAAAACGAGGCTCGGATTAAACGTATTTTTAAAACTATTTACGACTTTTTTTTCAGAAAATATGTCTTTTCCACTTTTGTTTTGTAAAATTTGACTGATCAACTTTTCTTCTTTCAGACTTTTTTAAATATTTTAAAAATTGTAAGAAACTGGTTTTAAAATTTTTTACATAACGTCTGGATTTCTTGGTTTGGACTTTTTGTCCTGCAATCCTCATTTTTTAAAGTATTACTTTTTTTAAAATTTTAGTATTTTTTCAAATTTTTAGTAAAATTTTCGATTTAAAATCCTTAACAATTTTAAATCACTTTCTAATAGAATTTTCAATTGTTTTTAAACTTATTTTTTATTTCATTCTTATAAAATTATTGAGTTCTACAACCAAAAAAAAAAATGGATAGTAGGACAAAAAGTCCAAACCAAGAAATTCAGACCGAAAAAGGTACTAAATTTTTAAAACTTTGAAAAAAATAGGACTTTAAAAAATCAGTTTTGTATAAATTAAAGAAAATACTATTTTTAGAGTATTTTTTATAATTTATTTTCAAATTAAACAATATAATAAATTGTTAAATTATTTTAAATAAGTAAATAAATTTTTTTTTAAATTATTTGACACTACAATATTCTAAGAATTAACCTTTGATAATAGCTTTTTACTCAATGGCAGTGATATCAAAAGTTTTTCCCAATTTAAATTAAAAATTTTTATTAAACAATCATACAATAAATTTTATAAATCTAACTTTACAAATTAATGATAAATGAATTAAAATTAGAATGATTTAAATAAATTAGACTTTAATAATTTTTAAAAAAATATATTTAAAATTCATTTGTAGTTAAAAACTTGAAAAATTTTTAAAATCAAAGACTGAAAGATTATAAATAAATTTTTTAAAAATTATTTCTATAAGTTATTCTGATTAAAAAATTAATGTTTACTTAATATCTAATAGTAATAATGGATTTAAAAAAGATAGATTTCTTACTTCAATTTTAATGTCTACTAAAAGAATATTTATTATTAAAAAAAAAAAATTATTTAGATTTTAAAACAAGTTTTTAAGCCAATTTTTATCAGATGGACGTCTTTAAAAATTTTAATCTATCAGTTAAAAATTATTTTTTTGTTTAGAACAAATTTATCTTTAAATTCTTATTTTTGAATTTCGCGCTACTTTTCATAACATAATTTTGATTGCAATAGTCTGACGTTTGGTAATAATAGATATTTTTAAAATATTTCTTGGTCAATAAATAATTGAACATATATATTTTTAATTATCATTCCAACGAATCATTCCACAAATGATGTGAAGTATTCGTTTTAAAGAGTACTTCACTTCCACTTCGCGTAGGTATATAGTTTTGAAGAACCAGTTTACGTTAGCGTAGCTTTAGCATCAGCGATATAAAAATATTGACATAACCTCAATCTTATGAAAATTTTCGAAAAGAGGTGGGAAGGGGTGACAAAAAAGAAGCGGGAAATTTGAAATGAATTCGGATCTATCTATAGTAACATTGAAATGATTGAAATGTACAAATATAGATGTACATTTTTTAAAATAAGTAAATTATATTTTTTACATGGCAGATAAAAATTTTTTTATTTAAATCAAAAATTGATTTTTTTAAAATATAATCAATATATGAAATCTCCAATGTAAGTAGTTCATTGAAGAAATGAAGAAAAAATTTAAAAAAAACACAAGAATAAGACAGTTACATAATTATGTATAAAAAAGTAGAAACTCTATTTAAAAAATTAAAATATTTAAGGACATTTTTTTAATTTCAAATAATAAATAAGAAGATAATAGAAAAAAGACTTTAAAATATCTTACTAAAGAGATATGATAAAGAGATATGAAATACACATAAGAACGATGTTCAAATGAAAATATTTAGTACAAGATTAAATTCACATAGTATAAAATAAAAGAATAAAATTGGGAAATTTAAAAAATGAAGATAGAAGCACCAAATGAATGTTTTCAAAAATTTGTAATAATAAGATAAAAACTAAAGAATTGAAAAGAAGGAAAAATGCTTCTTAGAGAAAGAAAAATGATCACGAAAATTAAAGAAAAAAAATTAAATAAATAGGAAGAAAATAGAGAAATGTTTTTTTCCTTAATCTAACAAACTAAAAAAATGTAAAAAGTAGAAAAAATAAAATTAAAAAATGTATATATCAAAATAAATAAAAAGAAAGTCCACAAAAGAAACTTGAAAATCCTGTAAAAATAAAAAAGTTTAAAAGCAAATTAATCCAAACACATTTTTATATTTTTACACTTTAAATAAGTCCAATAATAAATTTAAAAAACAAAGGAAATCTAAAAACCTTTTGGAAGAACAAGTAAGTTTGCAAAAAATCTAGCAAAAAATAGACAAGATGTAAAAAAACTGAATAAGTTTACAAAAAAAAATAAAGTATTTACTTTTAAAAATATGGAAATAATTATGAAAATCAACAAAGAAAAAAAGTTTAGTGAATGTTATAATAACAAAATTGTGTCAAATAATATTAAATAATTTGCATAAAAAGAGAAAAATTAAAAAAAATCCTAAAATAAAATTAAATACTATTAACTGCAATTCTAAAATTTATAAATATGTTATAAAAAAAATGTGTTACATTTAATTACTACCATGTGATATTGTAAATATTGTTTGACAAAAAACAATTTTTTTTGTTTTTCATGTTTTATCCTATTTTTTTTTTTTTTGATTTGTTACAAAATACTTGAAATGGACTTTTAGCACAATTTTAATTCTAATTTGCTTTGTTTTTATGCTTTTCTAATACTAATTTTAAAAATTCAATTAGTACATATACAAAATATAATTCACCTATTTTGAAAAATGTACATATAGGGTGAAAGATACAGTAGTCGGCCTGTGATTCTGAAGTCGGCCACAACTTTCAGAGCGTTATAACTTCTAAACTATATTAATTTGGTTTTACTTTTTAAAATTTTAGTACAAAGTTAATTTGCCTTTTTACTTTATTACTTAATTTGAAATATTTTAACACTTTATTTCTAAAAGAAAATAAATGTTTGGCCGACTATTGATACCGGCCGAACTTACTAGCACTTACCCTATATTTGTACATTTCAATCATTTCAATGTTATTATAGATAGATCCGAATTCATTCCAAATTATTGTGAATATAAAAAATATTTAATAATTTTTCATTATTTTGTATTAATTGATATGTATTTAAATTTGAATTAATTGAAAGTCAAAAGTTAGAATAGATTGAAAAAATCATGATTTAAATCACAATTTAAATCAAAGTGATTTAAATCAATAACAGCCCTGCCGAAAATTGAAGAAAATTAGTTTAAAAATTAAAAATCTAATCGCAACTAAAGGTAATTTTCTTAAATTAAACAAAGTGAATGAAAATCAAAGAAAGAAAATAAAAACATCACAATGAATTTAAAAATTAGGAAAAAAATTAAATTGAAGACAAAAGTTTGTAAAATGTGGAAAATAATTGAAGGCATTCAATAAAAATGCTGAAAATAATTGAAAGAAGATGAATAATAGAAAATTGAAAAGAAACATTGAAAAATAAGAAAAATAATTTTAATGGAAGACAATAATTTAGAATTGTAAAAAAAAAATTATTTAAAGAAATTCAGTATAAAATGATCAATATAATTAAAAAATGTAAATTACGAGTTAAATTTGTAAAAAAAACTAACAAAAAAGTTTGGAAAAGCAAAAGTTGCAAAACAATAATAAATAATTTTAAAAATAATCTTTACCTGTTTCAACTGTTGATTGATGAATTTGGAATCCCACAGATTGTTGATGTGCTGCGTAGTGGGCCGCATATACGTGTTGCACTGCCGGATGCTGAACCAATTCCAGAGTTTCGGACCCTTCGCTCGGATTTGGGCTGCAAACCCAAGATGTGTTCCCATGCACAAGTGGTCCCTGTTGCACTGCCGGATGCTGAACCAATTCCAAAGTTTCGGACCCTTCGCTTGGATTTGGGCTGCAAACCCAAGATGTGCTCCCATGCACAAGTGGTCCCCAATAGTTACAATAAGATGTCGAGATACTTGTACCCTCATAGCGGCACGAAGGAAGTTGATGGTACATCTTCAAAAACTTGGATTTAGAACTGTTAACTCAGAGTAAGAACACTGATAACTATGAGTTTTCAGGTGCAAACCCTCAACTTATAAGTGCAACCCCTTGCCATCTCCACCAAGATTTTTGCAGCGCCTCCCACTATTTCAGAATTAGTGTCCACCTTCCAAACTAAGGGCTGCAATCTTGGGATTAGAAAACTAAGGAGTCTGTCTCAGGTGCATACGGTTGGCTCAAGGCAGTCTTAAAGGAGGTACCTACTTAGAACTTTGCCTGGTGGGGAGATTTGAGTGAGAGAGAAACTTCAAGTGTTCCTTCTCTCTCACTTTTCTTTATGCTTAACTTCAAACTTCAAGCCTTTATGCTTCTTTCAAATCTTTCAAAATAAATTCGGTTTCAGTTAATTTCAACAAATTTTGAATTATTTTCTTCAAACTTAAATTATTCTCTAAAAATTTTTAATTTTTACACCAGCTTTCAATTATTTATGTCATTATTCAATCAGTTTCTTAAAATTTCAATTGTTCGGTCAATTTTTGAAGTATTGTCCTTAAATTTTTAATTTTATCCACCAGTTATCAATTTTTTTTTTCAAATTACAATTATTTTTGAAACTTTTCAATTGTTTTTTTTTAAATTTCAATTGTGTTCTTCAATATTCAAATTATTGTCAGAAATATCCAAATTTTCTACACAAGTTCAATTCACTTTCGTTAATTTTCAATTATTTTCTTTAAATTTCAATTACATTTGTCATTAATCAATTATTTTTGTCATTTTCCAATTATTTCTTTCATATTTTTGTTCTTTTTGCCATTTTAGAATTATTTTTCACAAATTGCAATTATTTTATTAAATTCTTTTTATTGTCATGAACTTTTAAATTTCTTATACCTGTTTTCAATTATTTTCGTTATTATTTTTATTATTGTCACGAATTTATTAATTTTTTTTACACCTTTTTCAATTATTTTCTTCAAACTTTAATTCTTTTTTCATTTTTGAATCTTTCTACCATTTTTTAATTATTCTCTTCAAATTTCAAGTATTGTCTTCAAACTTCAATTAAATTCTTCAACTTTCAATTATTTTCCTCAAACTTATAATATTTTTTTAACTTTACAATTATTGTTTATCATTTTTTAATTTTAACACCAGTTTTTAATTATTTATTTCAATATTTCAATTGTTTGGTCAAGTTTTTAAGTATTTGCTTCAAATTTAAAATTTTTTTAAAGTTATCAATTATTTTTGTAATTTTTCAATTACTTTTTCAAATTACAACTATTTTTGTCTATATTAAAATATTTTTGACATTTTGGAATTGTTTTCTTTAAATGTCGTTTTCTTCAATCTTTTTATTATCGTCTTAAATTTATTAACTTTTGAAGATTAGTTTTCAATTATTAATGTTATTATTTAATTAGTTTTTTCACATTTTAATTATAACGTTAATTCTTCAATTATTTTATACAATTGTTAAATTAATGTATTACATTTTTTATTTTTTTACTTCTTTTTTGAATATATTTCTCATTTTTCATTAATTTTTTTTCTAAATTTCAGTTATGTTTGTCATTATTCAACTATTTTCTACTTATATACATTTTTTTTATATTTTTTAACTTTTTTTTCAAGTTTTAATTATTTTCTTGAAATTTCTATTATTTTTTTTCAATTTTTCAACTATTGTATGAAAAGTGTAATTTTTACACCAGCTTTTATAATTATTTATGTCATTATTTAATTAGTTTCTTTACATTTTACTTATTTCTTCAATATCTCAATTATTGTTCTGAAATTTAAATTTTTACACCAGTCTCAAATTTTTCTTTCAAATTTTAATTATTTTTGTCATGATTTAATTATTTTTTTGTAACTTCAATTATTTTTGAAACTTTTCAATTATTTACTTCAAATTCCAATTATTTCTTTTAAATTTTTGTCATCATTTTTTGATTTTTAATACATTTTTCAATTAGTTTTGTATTTACAACTTTTTTTTCAAATTGAATTATTTTTGTCATTATTGAATTATTTTCTACATATTTCAATTATTTTTGCGATTTTCGAATTGTTTTTTTCAAATTTGAATGTCTTATTTCTAGCTGGCATGGCGTCCCCCAATTTAATATCAATAATATCAAACTCTATATTGCTTATTCACTTTTTTAATTTAAAAACTTACTGTATAATTACTTTTTTTATTTAAAAGCTCACTATTTACTCATTTTTTTTCACTTAAGAACTCATTATTTACTCACTTTTTTTAAATTAAAAAGTATTTTTTTTACTATTTTCAATCTGCAAGTCCACAGGCAGCCCTCCTTATTGGATAAATATTATTCATCGATTTGATTTATTTATTATTATAGTTTAACTTCTAAAATGCGTGGAAAATTAATCGCGCACTTGCGCGCATTATATTTTGCTAGTTTTGTAAATAAACATGAATTTTTAACATAGTTCTACACTTTAGAATAAGTAACAATAAACTTCCTTAAAAGTTGCTCCTTGAAGAAAGCAATCAAATTCCTATTTGATTTATTAATTTTTTTACTTTTCAAATTTCAAAATTGTTTAGGGCATTACAAAATCTTTTTCACCAATCTCGACCGGCTGTTGAATATTTTACAATAAACAATTGATACATTTGTTATTTTTAGTTGGTTGTTAGTAATTGGGTACATTCTTGAAAAGCTGCAAAATTGAAAAAAAGTTGCAACTCTAAAGCCTAATTTGATAAATAAATGTAAATAAATAATAATTTGTTTAAACAGATTAGTAATTATATAGAACAATTGTTTAAAGTCTTTATTTATGTTATTTATTGAAAAATGTGCAAGAAATTGTCAAAAAAAATAGTAAGAAATATTTTTAACGCTTGTTTTTAGATTTTTGCATTTTAGGGAGGTTTTAGGTATTTTTTTTCGACATGGAACAATAAAAAATAGTCTAAATCGACTCATTTTTATCTAAACAGCGTAAATTTTCATTCTTAAGCAGCAGGCTTGGTTCCGTAAATAGTCTGATTCACTATAAAAGTAAATTCTATATAATCATTAATATCTAAATTTGGACACAGGAATTTTTGAAAATATCCTATCAAATTTTTGTAAGCACCTTTTTTCATCGGAAAAATCGTTTTTTTTTTCAAAAATGTTTTCCATGCTAAAAATACAACTTAATGAATACAATGATTATATATCTTATCTAAAAAAAATCTATTGACCTATATAACTTTTATAATTCATCAAAAATTAGTAAAATAATTCCTGTTTTTTCATTTTTTTGCATTTAAATTCTTTTTTTTTTTAAATTCTCTAATTAACTTTAATATTATTAATTTATTGCTTCTTCCATGACGAAGCAAATTATTTTGCTTATTCGGAAGTGAAATGTCCTAAAACTTGAGGAAGTACTCTTTAAAACGAATACTTCACTTCATTTGACGTACATTCGTTGGAATGATAATTAAAAATATATATGTTCAATTATTTATTGAACAAGAAATATTTGAAAAATATTTAAGTCTTAAATCTATTATTACAAAACGTCAGACTACTGCAATCAAAATTATGTTATGAAAAGTAGCGCGAAATTCAAAAATAAGAATTTAAAGATAAATTTGTTCTAAACAAAAAAATAATTTTTAACTGACAGATTAAAATTTTTAAAGACGTCCATCTGATAAAAATTGGCTTAAAAACTTGTTTTAAAATCTAAATAATTTTTTTTTTTAATAATAAATATTCTTTTACTAGACATTAAAATTGGAGTAAGAAATCTATCTTTTTTAAATCCATTATTACTATTGGATATTAAGTAAACATTAATTTTTTAATCAGAATTACTTATAGAAATATTTTTAAAAAATTTATGTATAATCTTTCAGTCTTTGATTTTGAAAACTTTTCAAGTTTTTAACTACAAATGAATTTTAAATATATTTTTTTAAAAATTATTAAAGTCTAATTTATTCAAATCATTCTAATTTTAATTCATTTGTCATTAATTTGTAAAGTTAGATTTATAAAATTTATTGTATGATTGTTTAATAAAAATTTTTAATTTAAATTGAAAAAAACTTTTGATATCACTGCCACTGAGTAAAAAGCTATTATCAAAAAACTCATTTTTTCAAAATTTTAAAAATTTAGTACCTTTTTCGGTCTGGATTTCTTGGTTTGAAGTTTTTGTCCTACAATCCATTTTTTTGTTGTTGTAGAACTCAATAATTTTTTAAGGATGAAATAAAAAATAAGTTTAAAAACAATTGAAAATTCTATTAGAAAGTGATTTAAAATTGTTAAGGATTTTAAATCGAAAATTTTACTAAAAATTTGAAAAAATACTTAAATTTTGAAAAAAGTAATACTTTAAAAAATGAGGATTGCAGGACAAAAAGTCCAAACCAAGAAATCCAGACGTTATGTAAAAATTTTTAAAATCAGATTCTTACAAGTTTTAAAATATTTAAAAAATCTGAAAGAAGAAAAGTTGATCAGTCAAGTTTTACAAAACAAAAGTCGAAAAGACATATTTTCTGAAAAAAAAAGTCGTAAATAGTTTTAAAAATTCGTTCAATCCGAGCCTCGTTTTTAATAAAAACGTTAATTTAACGTTCATTACAGCTAAATGCTATCTGAGGGTACCACCGGTCAAAAGTACCCTTGGTCATTGTTTTGGGACCCAAGGTGTATTAATCCTTCTCCGCCCCCAGTTCGATGAAGCCCGGAGCACGACAGCAGCAGTAGTTCTCAATGCTCATATTCTTTCATAAAAGTGAAATTTGATAGAAAATTTGAACATAGGAAATTCGAAGATGATCTACAAAATTGAAGAATATATATGAAAAATAACAAAAGTAATTGACAGTTGAAAACGAAATTCGAAAAATGGCTACATAATAAATTACACAATTAAAAAGAATAGTTTAAAAAATCAAACAATAAATATAAAATTTAAAACAAAATAGTTGAAAAATTGTAGGAATAACTGTTGGAAATAATTGCAAATTGAACAACTGGATTGAAAATCGAAACAAATAATTAAAATTGAAGAACGCAATTAAAGATTGGATTGGAATTTGAAGATTATATTTAAAAATGGAACAAAAAAAAATAATTAAAAAAACCCGAGAAATAATGAATATAGAAACAAATAATTGAAAACTGTAGAATGGAAATAGAAATTGAAGAGTGGAATTAGAAATTAAAGAAAATAATTAAACAATTGTACTTAAAATTAAAGAATTAAAACGAAGAATGCAATTAAAAATTAAAGAATATAATAATTTGGAATTGAAGAAAATAATTAGAAATTGAAGAAATTAATTAAAACGTAAAAAATTCAGTGAAAATTTAAAAAAAAATTGATAATTGAAAGAAAAATTACAAAATGACTGAAATAATTACAGTACAGGCCAGAAGTATGTGGCCACCTGTTTTGAGTGATTCAGAATAATCAATTTCTTTCCATCTAATTCTAAAATAAAATTTTTTCTCTATTATTACTTCAAAACTAACTAAATTCTGAATAAAATGAGTCCATGATGAAGTCGCTTTGTCCGCTTTAAAAAGATTTATTGTAAAAAATGTGTAAATTACAGCGTTTTTTAAAATTTTAAATAACTTTTAAAGTAATAAAGATTTTTTTATGTCCTTAGTGTGACTTTAAAGACAATACCCTATCTGTGTTAAATATAATTATTAGAAATAAATAAGCCGATCATTTATAAAGGATAGATAATAATTTTAAAGGATTTATAATTTATTAAACTGATTATAATTAATTAATATTGGATATATTTATTATTTATATCGAAATGTTAACTTAATTCCAATCAATCGAAGGAAAATACGGTAGATAAAGATAATAAATATTTGGTATTCCGTATTCAACTTATTTTATTTTACATTGACAATAAATTTGGCTAAGTAAAATCAAGATGATTGTGATGACACTTGCGCCACGAGTGTCGCTTTTCAAAACTAATTCCACTTCGCGTAGGTATAGTTTTGGAAAAACGGTTCACGTTAGCGTAGGAATAGACACTCCGTTCTTAAAATTTTAATTGTTTGGTCAATTTTTCAAGTACTTTCTTTAAATTTTTAATTTTATGCACCAGTTATCAATTATTTTCTCAAATTACAACGATTTTTGTCAATATTCAAACATTTTTGACATTTTGGAATTATTTTCTTTAAATGTCACTTTCTTCAATCTTTTTATTATTGTTATGAATCTGTTAACTTTTGAAGTTCTCAGTTTTCAATTATTTCTGTCATTATTTAATTAGGTTCTTCACATTTCAATTATATCGTTAATTTTTGAATTTTTTTATACAATTTTTTAATTAATTAATTAACTTTTTTATTTTTTTTATTTCATTTTTTAATATATATTTCTCATTTTTATTAATTTTTTTCTAAATTTCAGTTATTTTTGTCATTATTTAACTATTTTCTACACATATACATTTTTTTGATATTTTTTAATTATTTTATTCAAGTTTCAATTATTTTCTTGAAAATTCTATTATTTTTTTCAATTTTTCAACTATTGTCTAAAAACTCAAAGTGTAATTTTTACACGAGCTTTTATAATTATTTATGTCATTTTTTCAATTAGTTTCTTTACATTTTACTTATTTTTTCAATATCTCAATTATTGTGCAAAAATTTAAATTAAATTAAAATTTTTACACCAGTCTCAAACTTTTGTTTCAAATTTTAATAACTTTTTTTGTAACTCCAATTTTTTTTTAAACTTTTCAATTATTTACTTAAAATTCCAATTATTTCGCTTCAATTTTTGTCATCATTTTTTGATTTTTAATCAACTTCTCAATTAGTTTTGTTATTTACAACTTTTTTTTTCAAATTGAATTATTTTTGTCATTATTTAATTATATTCTACACATTTCAATTATTTTTGCGATTTTCAAATTGTGTTTTTCAAATTTGAATAGATTTTCCAGCTGGCGCCCCCCAATTTAATATCAGTAATATCAAACTCTATATTTCTTATTCATTTTTTTTCTTTATTTAAAAACTTACTATTTAATCACTTTTTTATTTAAAAACTCAATATTTACTCACTTTTTTCACTTAAATACTCATTATTTACTCACTTTTTTAAATTAAAAAGTCTTTTTTTTCACTATTTTCAATTTGCAAGTCCACTGGCAGGCCTCCGTATTAGATAAATATTATTCATCGATTTGTCTTATTCATTATTATAGTTTAATTTCTAAAATGTATGGAAAACTAACTATTTTGCTAGTTAAAATAAGAAATCAAGATTTATTGTAGTAGACAAAGCTGAAGAGATTAACAATCGTTAAAAAAAATTATAGTTGTCAATATTGTGTTCAGTTTTTTTTTTCGGAAATGTGATAATTGAGATGAATAATAGCCGTTGTTGCGTTGTTCTTTTGCTTTGGCACTTTGTAACTTTCTACGTTTAAAATAATCGCATAATTTCCGTTATTTATGTTTAGAAATGAGTCAAAAGAAATGTAATATTTCTCAGATTTGCAACATTCTATTCTCAGAATATTTACTTACAAATAAATAGTGAGAATTATTGTAAAAATCATTTTAAAAACTTATTGCTTCTATGTTTCTTAATTAAAAGTTATTTTGTATATTTCAAAAACTAATCCTGTGCTTTTATTTAATATTGAGTTGTGGAAATAATTTTTTAATTGTTTATATACATAAACGATTTTGAATTCTTAGTATAATTTAGAACCGGAAAGACAAAATAATGTCTACTTTTACTTTATTATTTTATTTCCTTTTAAAAGTTAAATAGTTGCAAAGATCTTTAAATGTGATATCTTAACTTCACGGCGCCTTATTGTCTGTTGGGTTTTTCCTCTGAACTTAAACAATCAGAGCCTGTCGCAGCAGGAGGTACAGTGTTAGAAGCGATTTTAAAATGTTTTTAAAAATTTATATAAGAAATTTATATTCTGAAATGGACAATCGGATGAAGAGAAAAATAGGCCCTTTCGTATATCTATACATAAAAGTAGGGGTGGTGAGGGCAAAACAGGGTACCTGCCTCAATTAAGAAACTAATTAACCCATCATGATCATTTTCTGCATAACATAGCACCGTTACAATAGTTTTTGATTGGCCAAGTCACTGATTGATAAAACCGAGTTTTTTATTTCTTACATGAAAAAACTGTTTTTCACGATATTCTTGTCATTTTTGCATTTTATTTAGAACGTATTTGTTATGTTAATAACAATATTTTATCTACTATATAATTTTATTCATGTTTTCTGTTATAAAAGTTAATGTTTTCTTAGGTTAGTTTTGTAATTTAAGTTTACATGTGAGAATTAAAATTACGCATTAAACTGGTTTTTTAGTTTATTTTATAAGATCAATAAAGTTACTTGCGAAATTTTTAGGCAAAAATAGATTGATTTTTATTTTACCCCATCTTGCCACCAAGTTTGGTAAAGTGAAAGATTTGAATTTTTTTACTTATTCTTAATTTTAGATTTAATTAAGTAACAAATGTTTCAAATAAAACTTAGTCATGGAAGACTGATTACCAAAGATTATTACAATAATAAATAATATATTATTGAATCGATAATGTTATTCAAAAATCAAGAATTCCTTTAAACAAAATAAATTATTTTAAAAACAAAGGTTTCACCTTATATATAAGTCGTGAATTAATATTTAGTCGTATAGGCCAAAACAGAGGTCAAATAATTTTTATTATTATAACCTAAATACAAAATAAATTATAATCTATAAGTCAAAAGCAAAACAATCATATTTAGATAATAAATTATCATTAGGTAATAGGTTCTATCAGTTGAATCCCTTTTAAATCATGCAGGTCGACTAACTTCAATTTGTAGATTTAACTGCTACTAAAATATGTTATTCTATATGAAAAATAAAAGGACGCGTATTTTTTTATTTTAGTTGAAAGTTCTTTTAAACACAGTTACGAGTACTACAATAGTTTAAATGGTAAAACATCAATGATATAATAATCATATATAATTTTTTTCCTAATTATTATAATCAATTTTTGTTTATTGGATATTTTCGGTGGTATTTTCTTCATCAAAATGACGTAATATTTTTAAAAGGCTTTAAAATTAACAAAATTATAGATGACTTCAAAAAAAAAAAATTTAGGTCCTTTTTCTAAAAAAAAAAAATGATAAGCTTAAAATATTTTTTCTATAATAGGTTTTGTGTAATATTTTCGCGACTGTAGGAAAGTTATTATAAGAAAAACTATAAGGTTGTCATTATAAGAGCATAATTATAAGCAGTCATTGTAAAAATAAAATTATAAGAATATTTTCATGATAACAACATTACAAAATATTTATTACAATAAAATAATTATAAGATTCGTGTTATTACTAGTCAAAAATAGAAACGTTCACGCGAATTCACTTCGTAACCTTAAATCTAATACTTTTTTTTAAACATGTTATAATTCTAAACCGATTTAATACAATATGTATCAAAACTTATTAGAAATATAAATCATTTTATTCTAAACGTGGAAAAGATGGATTTATTATAAAATTTCATTATTTTAAGATAATACTTTAATTTGAAAAATTTATATTTGTAAAAAATTTGACTACTTTTTGGAGCTTATATCTTTTTTGTATATGGAACCTCCTAATATCTTGAGGTTTTAAATATATTTAATATGAATATAATCTACTTGCCTTTAAAGTTTGAAAAACGTGTTTTGCTTCGTTTAGGGAATATTAGATTTTTAAATTTTCTGCTCAAAAAGGTTAATTTTGAAAATTAAAGTAAACACAGCAATTTCACATGGCTCCATTTAAATTATATTTGTATTAAAATAATGACACTATTAAACATGGTATGCTTACTTCAAGTTTCAAAATTAACCTTTTTGAGTAAGAAATTTTAAAACGTAATATTCTCTAAACGAAGCAAAATACGTTAGTTAAACTTTAAAGGCAAGTAGATTTTATTAATATTACATTATATTCCAAACCTCAAAATTATAGGGCGTTCCACAAAAAAGTTAAAATCTACTAAAAACAGTGAAACTTTTTACAAATATAAATTTTTCAAATTAGAGTATTAAATAATGAAATTTTATAATAAATCCGTCTTTGCTAGGTTAAGAATAAAATTACTTATATTTCTAATAAGTTTTGATATTCTCGATAATTATATTCGTAAAATTAATATATTAAATACGTAATTGTATGCTTATAATTAGTTCATTGTAATAAATATTTTGTAATGATGTTATCATAAAAATATACTTATAATTTTATTTTTACAATGACTGCTTATAGTTATGCTCTTATAATGTCATCCTTATAGTTCTTATAATAACTTTCCTATAGTCGCGAAAATAATATACAAAACCTATAATGTAGAAAAAACATTTCAAGCTTATCATTTGTTTCCTATAAAAATCTTTCGTAAGGGAACCTGTCAACCATACTCAAATGTCTAATCTCATCACAGTATTTTTTTCAGTGTGTGTCTATCACAGTTGAATTTCAAAGGTAATCTATTAGACAGGTGCAACATAGAAAAAGTTATTGTTATTAGTATCTGTTACAACGAACTTTTAGCAACTGTTTGAAACTAATAGAAAAAGAGAAATACCTTAAATTTTTTTATTCATAATATAAATTATGATTTGTTTATACTTCCAATACAAACAATTTTCAATCCAATGTCTTTAATTATTTTGTTTTTTAATGTTTAATATTCTAGTTTTAGTTTAAGTAAAAAGTACTTTTCAAAGAATGTCTGAAAAAAAATTACGGCCAGAAAATAAAACTTTACAATATATTTGATTTTTTAAAAGTCACTTGCTTTTGATAAACAGGTAATGTTGGTTAATATTGGTTTATTGGTTGGATTTTTTAAAATATTTTATTCAAAAGTTATTGGATAAATAAGATTTGATTTAGATATATTTTTAAAGACAATGTTATTCAACGAAAGCCAACAAATAACGTTTTAAAGAGAAAAATGTGCTATTATTATTGTCAAGATTGGATAAAAATTACATATTTCCACTAGATTCAAAGAAAAAAACATAAAATATTAAATAATTATTATTTGACAACAAATTTTGACACAACATAATTTTTTCTAAGAAATGTGAAACTTGATAATTTAAAATTTGGTGAAATTAACTTTAATAATATTTTTATTCAGCTAAAACCATATCTTAATTTGAATTTTTAACGAAAGGAGTTGAAAAAAATATGTAAAAAATTCAATTAAAATAAAAATTAGATATGTTTGAGATATAAACGTTTCTGATAAATTACAGGTTTTCTAAAATTATTTGCTTATTTTCATCCAAAAACACTGGAAAGTTTTCTTAAAATTATCTTTTTATCGAGTTTTAACGGAATTTGTTGAAAAAACGAGAAATATAGAAAAATATCAAGAGCAACTTTTTCTTACATCTTTTGGAGAGGAGCAACTATTATTTGGAAAATGTTTTAATATCTAATGTATTTTTTGAGAAAAATAAATATTTCCTTTAAAAAAATTAATTTTTTTTTCTTTTACGAAAATCGGGCACAAGTCAAATTTCTATGGAAAATAAGCTTTACTATGACGACAATTTCCAAAAAAAAAACTTCAACCAAAAAAAAGATAGGGTTTTTGAGTAATTGCAATTTAAAATTTTTTAGTAAAACGGCCGCCATTTTGTTATTTTAGAACATTTTAAAAAATTTTCAATAGATTTTTAAAGAGAACTAACAACTCTTTCAGGCCGATCCTGAAAAAAGAATAAGATATCCAAATTATTAAAAAAGTTATTACACTTAAAAGGTTTTTTTTAAAATTTCAAGTAAACGAGAGTTTTAAAAATTAAAATCTTTATAACTTCATGAAAACATTTTTTTCAGACGAACAAAAAAATACGTGTCGTCTAAAATTCTTTGAAAAACAACTTTCTGGAGATACTTAACTTATTTAATTATTTTATTAATAATTTGCTAATAACTATTGTTATACTAAATTTAACTAGACTAAACTTTTGTCAATTTTTACCAGAAAGAAGGTATTACTGTTTCACATGACTGAAATGAGATGTTAAACTTAAATAATAGAAATGTTTTCAGTTCTTATTATTTCATAATTTTACAAAGATAAGATGAAAACTAAAAATTCCTCTTGAATTCAAATATTATTTCATTTCAATTTGGATATTTATTTTGATTATTTTCATTTTTATCAGATTCTACAATATTATTTTTCTAAAAAATATCTTTATCTCTAAAATAAGTAATTAACAAAAGATACTTAAAAGGAATTGCCATTTCCTCGTTTAGTGAAAATTTATTTGAATGACACATGCCAGGACTAGAGGTCACCGAGAACTTCGAAATCGAAATCTTATAGCCTCAATGGCCCCGTGGTAGTGCGTCTGACTCGTACATGCGTTTAGTGTTTGGTTTAGAAAATCAGGGTTCGAATCTCAGCGTCGCTAGGATTTTTTAAAATATTCGTTTCTATGCGTTTACTTTCGTTTAAGGAATTAATAAAATATTAAGTTAATTATGTATGTACACGGAGAAAAATGGATTATACAAAAGTCATTGTCTTGGATTATTAAAAGAAATATCATACTGAATATAATCTGTATTATACCATTTATAGTCTATAATCTACTTTTTATTGTTTTTAAATAATACCAAGTATAAATAATGGATTATAAGAATTATAATTTAAATTCAATTGATGTATAATTCCAGTTTATTAACAGTCTAAATTTAACATACAGCTTAACTACAACTTAACATTAAATCAAGTTGAAATTTATGAAGTTTAGAAAACTAAACAATTAATTTTTTAAAAATTGATTAAATCCATTTTTTTTATTATAAACTTTAATACTAAAATTCAAAAGTTAAATTATTAACCACTTCGGGAGTATGACGCCAGGGACATTTTCCTTGTGGGGCACATCTCCCCGGGGTGCTCTGGGGAGGGAAATTGAAATCCACATGGGGCTACGTAAGAATTAAAATCAAAGAATTGAAAACTTATTTTTGTCAAACAGGGCCGTCGCAAGCAGTATGTAAGGTATGGAGTACTCCATACATGGAATTTAACCTTATTTGAAATTCCATACGCGAAATATTGAAAAGATTTTGCTCCCCACCCTTCTATACTTCCTTTATCCCCTTTTTTTTAACCCTTTACCAAAAATTACACACCTGAAAAATGTTGGCTGCCCTGCCCCTGTTGTCAACAAACATCCTGTTTCAGGATGATCCGCCGGGGGTCATTTCTATGCTGGGAGACTTGCACCCATGTGAAAATTAAAATTAAAAAATTGAAAATTAATTTTTGTCAACAAGTATATCATATATTTTCAATTTTTTATTTTAAGTTTCACATGGGTACAAGTCTCCCCGCGCATAGAAATGACCCCCGGCGGATTATCCTGAAACGGAATTTTTGTTGATAAAAATAAGTTTTCAATTCTTTGATTTTAATTTTCACATGGGTGCAAGTCGCCCCCCACCCCACATAGAAATTACCTCCAGTGGGTCATCCTGTGGCGATATATTTGTTCACAAAAATAAGTTTATAAATTTTTTTATTTTAATTTTCATGTGGGGCACCCGTGCCCGGGTTTTTTATTATTGTTTTATTTATTACCGTTAACCATAGTTAGTAGGTATTTAAAGTTATCTTTGTTGCTAGATGTGAAATCCTACTGATTAATAAATAAACTAACTCATATTTTATAATCCAAACTAATATCAGGTATAATTTCAAAACTATAATACTAGGATGAGTTGTTTTATAATCCTGTTAATTGTCCCACCGTCAGTGTTAAAATATTATAATTGGTATAGTCCATATTATAACTGTTATAATCCATTTTTCTCCGTGTATGTATGTTTGCGATATGTTTGCGAATCGTCAACTTTCGACCAATCACCTTGCATCTCACCAACAATAGTCGAAATACCACTCCTACTAGTAACCAGAGAAGGGGAAGCGTTCACAATCTCACAACTGATGAGTCATTCTATTTTCTTTTGTGCATAGTTCTATTTTACAAAACTCCTCTAGAATTATTACAAACTCTTCAATAGAAATACTATTGCTTCATTTTGTATAATTAACGGAATTTAAGTAAAATATATCCTATCCTAAAAAGTAGTACTAACGAGATATCGAGGACATTGTTGTCAAAAACCTGATTGGTCGTTAATGACGTGACCATAATTCTATATCTCTGAATGTAGTTTTGTTTGTTTTGTTTAATCTGAAATGTCAATATTATTTTTTTAATATGTTATTATCTGAAATAATATAAAGGTTTCATTAATATAAAAAGATAAGCAAACAAGGTAGTAAAATTTACTTTTATACATATTATTATTATTATTATTATTATTCAAAAATAAAGTTAAAATTCTTGTAATTAGTTTAATTTAATTTTAAAAATGGTTATATTATTTTCTTGAAACGTAATTTTTTATTCAACTAATGTAAACTAAAAAAATATAAATAAACTGAAATAATTAATAAAAATTACTAAATAATAATAATAAACTAGCATATAACAAATAAGTTATCTGTAAACAAATTTTAGATTATGTTTAGTAATAGTTTTTCTGTGATAAAATCTTTCTTTTTGATTAAGTATAACACAAAAATTATAATAGTTTCTATATGAAATATTTTGGATGCAAGACTTAAAAATCAATGGTTTATATTAAGAGTTGATTTTCTTTTTATCTTTTCATTCAAAAAATCATAAACATAACCTAAAACTTGTTTGTGGATAAGGTCCCTTTTACCGTGGAGATATTCTTTTTTATATCTTTTATTTTTCTTTAAATTTTCATTAAAAGTCAAAATGAAATGCACTAAAAGATGGGTTGTCTTGACATGACCTCGGGTAAAGAGAGCTTGATTAATCGGGGCTCTACTGCATAATTTTTGAAATCTTACAACTAATTTTTATTGCACTATAAAATACCAATTTTTTAGATTCAGACTATGGTCGATTTCAAATAAATTTAACAGATTATTAATTAAATTAAATAGTTTAAAATTAAATTGAACTTCACTATGACTTTTATTGTAAAAGCTAATTGGAATTTTTTAAAATCTATAGTTATTTTATCTATAGTTATTAGTTTTAAACCACAATAACTTATTTAAATTACTTAAATTCTCTCAAAATATGAATTAGTTAAAAATAATTAATTTGAAAGCAAAAACTCAGTAACAAATTCAAATAGTTATGTTTTTACTAATGATTTAGTAAAAAATAACTAATTTTTAGTCAAGTTCATTTTTAGGTTATGTCAAAATAACTAATATTTTAGTAAAATTCTGTTTACAAACTCAATTAGTTAAATTTTAACTTTTTTTAGTTATTGTCACTAATTGATGAAACAAAAACTCAGCGATGATTTTACTCATAATTAGTTATTTTCAACTTTTGAATATTATTTAATTTTTTAATTACCTTTTAATTCACTTTGAATATTTATTTTCCAACTTTTGGACGTGGGAGGGTTATTATTTGTGTACGTATACATGAAAAGGGCCCAGGTTGTCGATTTTATTTACCGAGATATTCGCATTTTTCTAAAGAAGATTCAGATTTTCGAAATTTTTTTTATTGCTGAAAAACAAAATAAATAATGTCCCATGTCGAATCATGCATTTACAATAACTTGATAGTAATTAAAAACACAAAAAAATATTATTTTTAATTTTAAAAATGCATGGGCGCTAATGGAAATCTTGAACTTTAAACTCGTTTTTCTCAAAACTAGGATTTTTACTCTATTAACTTTGAATGCTTATAACTTTGAGAATTTTTCATCTAAAGGGGTCCAAGACCTCTCAAAATGTTCAAAATTTAATAAAGAATATGGTCATATAGATAAGTCCAATAGTGCCAAAGTGGGCCCTTTTCATATGGACGTACACATTTGATTAAAGTTTTATATTTTTATTTTGAGCATTTTTAATTTACTGATTCTTAATAACAAAATTAAAAGCAGATATGTTGACAAATTTTCATTAAAAAATTAATTTAACCATTATTTATTTTCATTACTTATAAAGGGTGCAATAAACTTTTTTTTTATTTTTGGAGGCCAGTAAAATATTAATAAATTATTGACCATATTGGGAGCAAATCTTAATTAGACTTTGAAAGAATTCGTCACCAAGCTTAGTCTAATATTAGTCCATTATTGACTCATCAAATCTTGGAAAAGATGTAGATATCCCTTATTTTAGCAATAAAAAAAAAAAAATTAAAATTGGTTTGAAAATTGTAATGGAGGTTTTTACTTTAAAAAAAGAAAAAGTTTTTTATAGAAAATATTTACTTAGTAAATTTTTTGAGAAATAAAAATTGCAAAGAAAATTGAACAGTTTCGAGAATTGAAATCAAATTCAAGAAAAAGTTTTAAAAAATAAAGGAAACAAATTTATATTTTGATCTTTTTTTTTAAATTAAAAAAATAAAACAAATAACTCAATTAGTATAAATCCCATTTGGTATAAAACTCATTTAACATAAAAACCATTTGGCATGAATCTCATTTGGCATAAAACACATTTGGCATAAAACTGAACAGGAAGAAATCTCATTTTCCATAAATCTCATTTGGCATAAAAACTCAAATGGCATAACATTTTCTCTATCTTAAAGAAAACTTACCCTATCTTAAAGAAAATTTTCTTTATCTTAATAAAAATTTTATGTCAAATGTGTTTTATGCCAAATGGGATATATGCCTATTGAGTTTTATGCTAACTGAATTTTATACCAAATAAGACTTATGCCAAAAGAGATTTATGCTAAATGTTTTTTTATGTCAAATGGATTTTATGCCAAATGGGATATATGCCAAATGGAATTTATGCCTATTGAGTTTTATGCCAACTGAATTTTATACCAAATGAAACTTATGCCAATTGAGATTTATGTCAAATGGGATTTATCCCAAATCTGTTTTATGTCAAATAGGATTTATGCCAAATGGGATTTATCCCAAATGGGATTTATATCAAAAAGGCTTTGTGCTAAATGGAATCTATGTCAAATGGGTTTTATGCCAAATAAATTTTATGCCAGATGAGATTTATGCTAAATTTTTTTTCTGTCAAATGGGATTTATCCTAAATGTGTTTTATGCCAAATGGGATTTATATCAAATGGGCTTTGTGCTAAATGGGACTTACGTCAAATTTTGATTCCAATTGAGTTTTGCTTCAACTGAATTTTATGCCAATTGAGATTTATACCAAATGTTCTTTATGTCAAATGGGATTTATCCCAAATGTGTCTTATGCAAAATGGGATTTGTGCCAAATGGGATTTATATCAAATGGACTTTGTGCTAAATGTGATTTATGCTAAATGGAATTTATATTAATTGGGCTTTGTGCTAAATGAGATTTATGTCAAATGTGATTTATGCCAAATGTGTTTTATGTGAAATGGAATTTATCGCAAATGTATTTTATGCGAAATTGGATTTATTCCAATAAATGGGATTTATATCAAATGGGCTTTGAGTTAAATGGGATTTATGTCAAATGGGATTTATGCCAATTGATTTTTATGTCGAATGTGTTTTATGCTAAACTAGATTTATGACAAATGGGATTTATGCCAATTGAGTTTTATGTCAAGTGAGTTTTATGTCAAATCGTTTTTATGTCCAAAGAGTTTTATGTGGAATGGGATATATACCAATTCGGTTTTAGGGAGTGCCGTCCTGCAAATTTTTCCCACCCCTCAGAATTTTTGTCTTTAAATAAAGTTTTATATTTTGTTAACCAATGAAGATAAAACAATAAATGGGGACGTTTTTTAAGCTTTTGTTCTCTAATTATATAATATCTAATGATTTAGACCTTGATCTATCACCTTTAAAACGAATTTAAAAAAATTTTTTTACTATTTTTTTAAATAGAGATATGGGTAATTGTTTTAAAAAATAGCCCTTTTTTTAATTAGGCATAATTCCAGAACGGTTGATTTTGGAAAAAAATTATTAGGAAAAAAATGTGCCTTTTTATGTGTAGAATTGAAAAAAAATATTTAGAATTATTATTAATTCTACACAGTATTAATAAATATTATGATTGTTAAATATTCTTTAAAAATAAAATTATTTAGCAAGATACAAATTGTATATTTTTTTAATTAAAATATGGTGTACCCTATAAAATTTCTTTTTTATTTTTAATCGTTATAAAGGGAAAAATTTTTCATTATTATTATTTTTGTTATTATTATTTAAAACTCATTTCGTCTTACAACTTAAAAGAACCCCCCCCCCCTTTACCCCGAAGAATAGTCCGGTTATTATTTTATTATTAAATTATTAATTAAATTTTATTATTATTTAACCCCAATTAGGATTAAATTTAAGAATTTAAATTAAATTGATTAGTTAAGTATTAATTCTTTAATAATAATACTATTATACTTTTAGGAAAATATGACATTTAAATATAAAATTCTATAAAAATTTATCAAGGAATTTATTTCTTAACGTCTTTTAGGAAATTAAAATAGACATTTTTTTATTTGATAGTATTAACAACTTGGAATTAAAAAAAGAATTTTATCGAGTAAAACCTACCTTTTTAACAAGAACTAACAGAAGGCTCTTCATACTTCATATTTGTTTGTAAAACTTAAATACTAATAATAACGCAGAAAATTAGTAGAAAAATTCTTAAGACTTATTAGAGTGTTAATAATAACAGTTAAATCAAAATTTATAAATGACAGAAATTTCACAAAATTTTGTATGCATTGTGCCGATTTAGGAAACATGTTTAAATAATAATTTAATATAAATTAAAATACAATTTTTTAAGATTTCCAACAATCGAAAATCTACACGCGCGCATCGCGCGCGATTTTGTGTTCTAGTATGAAAAAATTTAGTAATTCATACAAACTATGCTATAAGAGTTTTCAAAATTTTTTTTTCATGTATCCAAGAGTCCAAAAAAAGTTTTGTAAATATCAATAATTTTTTTTTTCCGTGTAAGAAGGTTCCAAGTAAAGTTTTTGAAAAGTTCCCAAGGCAGACTTTCTGGTAATTTTCATCGCATGCTTCCCTTATAATCCTTTTGTTCCTAATAAGGCCCAATTTTTTTTCTGATGAAATCCGAGTTACGAACCCTATACCAAGTTTAAGTTTATTGTCTTTTTTGGATTCCTTGATGCTCAAAACGAAAGTTTATGTTAAAAATTTGAGATTTGAAACAATGTACAGACAAAACTCTGATTTTATCTATAAGAATTATTATAAATTGAAGTCAATTATCAAAAAATATATAATTTTTTTATTTTTAACATTTTTTTAAAAATTGATCAATCTTCCATCACAATGAACATTTTTTAGCTAAGTAAATTTATAATTTAAATAAATAAATCTGAATTTCAACAGCAGTGTCCGCTTTTCCCCCACCACCTTGAAACTGAGTTTTAAGAAACAAAAATTTGTAATTACTATCTTGTAAGAAATTCTCTGACGCATCTTTTTTCTTCAGATAATATTTTTTCTATCTCTTACCGTTTTTGAAAGAAACTCAAAAATGAATTTACATGAAATTTATAGGAGTTATAGTTTAAAGTATTCTTTGGATGATAGGCTTTTATTAATGGTTAATTATTTAACTGAAAAAAAGTTATTAATTTTTTTATCGCTCATTGTTACGTTATTGTTTGATAATCTTCAACTGCTTCGTTTAACGAGGGAATTTTCAGTAAACACAAAGTGTCATATGTTAAAATGTTCATGGATACCCAATAAAGTTTTCTGGAAAGTTTCAATTGAATTGAAATTATCGTAAACAAAATATAAGCAATAATATTTTTGCGGCGCAAGGGGCTTGATCTGAGAACTGTCATAATAGACGTAGCGCTAATATGCGTCTTCATATTAATAGATCTTATTATTTATTCACTTTTTTTTTCTTTATTGAATTTTTTTATTATTATTATTATTTTGCTCATTGTTGCATTAGTTTTTGATAATTTTCGAATGTTATAATATATAATGTAAATTTGTGATTGATTAATTCAACATTTTCTAATTCGAATAATAATGAACGATTACAATAAATAAATTACTTGAAGTACAGTATTGACATAATTCTTAATAGCAAATAAACCTTTAAATGGATTTATTTAGTTTACTAAATACTGAATTTAATCAAATATGATTTCCAGAAAAATTCAGTTTTTTGAGTTTTTTTTAAAAAAAAAACTATTAGAAGGTAGTAATTACAAAATTTTGTTTCTTAAAACTCAATTTCAATGTGGTGCGGGAAAAGCGGACACCGCTGTTGAAAATTTATGTGCCCTTATATAGAATCCGGAGGCTCAATTGAAGACCTAAAAAATAAACCAGTATCAAAGTTAAACACCATTGATTGTAGTAATTATGTTTTTGATTTTTTGAAAATTTAATGTTTTACTTAAATGCTTTGAATTTTTAATTCGAAATTTTTGTATTTGACGATAAAATCTTAATCAGAAACAATAAAAATAACCATTTAATAAGTTGAAGTCAAATTGATTAAAATATAACAAAAAATCAAAATTCTTGGATTTTTGAATTTTTCAAAAAATATCATAACTTTAGTTCATATTAATGTTTTTTAATCTAATATGGATAGAATTTTAAGTTAGGCTAATACCTAAAATACTGGCAAGGTTTACTTAAATCGGTCAATAAGTTTTTACGTGATGCCTGGTCGAAGTTTTGACGACATACATACATACACACATACATACATACATTTATACACACATACAGACATATTTTTGTCGATGGTATTTTCGGGAAATTTAAAGTATAAAAAGAAAAAATATAACCGAAATTTTCAATTCTGTGCAATGTACAGACAAAAGTCTGATTTTATTTATAAGGATAATTTAAAATTTGCGAATCAGTTGCCAGCAATTCATAGAAATTTATACGATAATTTATGGATATTTATAAAGTAATTAATGTTAAACTTATAAAGTAATTAATGTTAAACTTATATTAAAGTTATGACAGTTTAAGTAACTTCTATTTGTTTAATTTAATTTGAACACAATCACTAAAATAGTCTAGGCTAAGGGACTCTGAACAAAACACACAAGATACCGGCGATCACAACCAAACTTCAAGGTTAACAGTAGCATTTAATCTGCTAATAATAAACATAGAGCTTTTCAGGTGCTATATTAACAATCTCTCTCTGCTAAATTTAATCAAAAATTGGTTATATTTAGTCAACTTATTTTCTCAGTGTTCTTGTCGCCTATATTTACGGAAATAATACTACTATACATCATTTAATGAGAAAGGATTTTTTTTTTATTTATTGCGAAATATCTAAAGGCTTCACCATGACGATTCTGTGATTCCCTACACAAATTTGGCGCTTTCAACGTAAAAAAAACAAAAAATCAATTATAAAATTTGTTTCTATCGTATAGTGAATTTCTTGAGGGAAGTCAATTGTTGCTTATATTAAAGTATAACTAAATTCTGATTTGATTTTTATGAAATATTTCAATTTTTTAAAAAGGCTTCACCATGACGCGAAAAACTGGGGACAAGAAATAACATCTAGAAAAAAATAAAAAAAATAATTTTTTTTACAACCAATTTTTTTCTGAATTCTACACATTTAGACAATAAAAAAATATGAGCATTAATTAGTTTTATTATTAAAGTTAACTAAAAATATTTATTTTTGTTTCATAACTGACCCTGGGGACAGGCTTCATCATGATGATTTGGCTTATAAATTTGCATTAAAAAAAAATTTAATCTTATAAATTAAAGTAGTATACTACTTGCAAAATATACTGGAAACTTTTGTCTTAAAATACATTGCTAGGGTGATAATATTATTTCTCAAAAGAAGCTATAGATCAAAGTTTGAAAATAAAGCAAAAAATCTTATTTTCGTTGCCAAAAAAAAGCGCCAAGTAGATTTTTTTCATTTTACGTTTATTTTCTTCCTAATATCACCTAGAAACAGAATCCACTTGAAAATTTTATTTACCTAAAAATTTTATTTAAATCCGCTCCAGAGCACTGTGTAGCCATGCGCGCTCGCTTCTTCTTTTCCTTCTACTGTAAAATTTGCCTTTTGCAGCTAAGGCCTCTTTCACCGTAGAGCATCATATATTTTGTTTAGGATAATTTCTATTTAAATGAATCTTACCAGAAACCTTTATTGGATATCTATGAAAATTTTAACATACGACACTTTGTGTTTACTGACAATTTCCTCCAGGGGCGGCGACTTGTGTATGGTAAGTCTGCAAATTCCGTAGAGCGAAAAAGTCGCCATGTGGAATTCCATATGGCAAAATTACAGACAAAAAATAAATCTCTTAATAAAAATGTCGATAAATGAATTTACAATTCGAACAAAAAGATTAATATTTAAAAAACAAAAATCATATTTTGCAAAAATAATTGAAAATTAATTAATTAACAAATAATCAAACTAATTCGATATTTAAGGAAATAATTAAAAATGAAAAAGCAATTATTTTAAAAATTAAAGAAAATAATTGAAATTTGTAGAAATGGAATTTAAAATGTAGGGAAAAAATTAAAAAATAATAAAAATAATTATAAATTGAAGAAAAGTTTTAAAAAATGATAAAAACAGATAAAAATTGTAGCAAATAATTGAAATCATAATAGAAACAAATATTTAAAAATTGAAGAAATTTTTAAATAAATTTTAATTTATTATTTTCAAGTGTGGATTAATTAAATTTTTAATCAATGAAATTTCAAATTAATTGAAGTTCAAAGAATTATAATATATAATTTTAATTGTAGTCTTGTTATCTTAAATATATACTGCAATTCTTTCAATTATTTTTTCATAAATTTTTATTATTATTTTCAATAAACAATTACTTCCATCAATTATATTTTTATTGGATTTATTTTTCAATTTATTTTCAATTACTTTTTGTCTTTTTCAATTATTTTTTTATTGATTTTCTGATTTTTCTTATTTTTTTATCTCAAATTATAGTTAATTTTTCAATTTAAAATTATTTTCACCATTCTGCAATTATATTCTTTTATTACAAATATATGTTTCATTATTCTTCAATTAATTTCCAAGATTTAAAAATATTTTTCTCAAATTTTAGTAATTTTCTTCAATTTTCAATTATTATAGTTACCATTTGCAGTAAATTTCTTTAATTTTTAATTATTTTTACTATTCCTCAATTAAATTTCTAAAATTTTAATTATTTATCTAATTTTTCAATTATTATTTTCAATTTTAATTTTCCGTTATCTTGTTGCAATTATTTTGTCCACCTTTTAATTAGAGATACCTGTACTAATTATTTTTCAATTAATATCCTAAATTCCCATTTATTATCTCAATTATAAGTTGTATCCACTTTTTAATGTTTTAATCATTTTTCAATTATTTTTTTAAATTTTAAATACTTTTGTCAATTTTTAATTATTTTTTTTTAATATGTAATGATTTTCACAAATTTAATATTAATTTTAATATTTTTGGATTAATTCCAAAAAGTTCGATTATTTATCTCAAATTTCCATTTCTATCATTTTACAATTAATTTTTGTCAATTTCAATTAGTTTTTGATTAATTTTCAAATTTTTTAAATTATTTATCTCAAATTCTAGTTAATTTTTTAATTTCCTATTTCCAACAGGAAATGTTTTTAATTTCCAAGATTTTAAAATATTTTTCTCAAATCTTATTAATTTTCTTCAATTTTTAATTCTTCTGAAACTTCATTCCTTTAATTTTCTTGAAAAAATTTTCGATTATTTTTACAATGCTGTAATTATTTTCCTGATTTTGGAATTCTTGAAATCATTTTGTAATAAGGTACTTTCTTTTACTTCACAAATATTATGTATTTGTCAAAATTATTTTTAATATCTACAAATTTCAACTATTTTTATCATTTTTCAACAATTTTCTTGAATGATTCTAATTATTTTTTAATTTCTCCCCTAAATTTTAAATTCACAATTTCCGAAAGTTTTAATTATTTTTTTTTATTTTTTCAAATTATACCTTTTTAGTATAAATTATTCTTTCAATATCAAATTAGTTTCATTATTTTTTAATTAATTTTCAATTTCTTTCGTCATTTTTCAATTATTTTTACAAAATATGATTTTTGTTTTTCAAATTGTATTTTTTTGCTTCAAATTACAATCAATTTCTTCAATATCGTATTATTAATGTCAATTTTTAATGTCAAACAATGGAAGTACATAACTTATCAAATTTATTAATTTAATTATCAGTTTTCATTATTTTTATCGTTTTCCATAACCATTTTCCAAATAATTTTCAATATTTAGAACCTTGATCTTCCATCAATTTCTATTCAATTTTTATTTACTGTTTTCATATTTCAGTTGTATTTTTCAAGTATTTAAATGTTTTTCGATTTTCAATTACCTTCTTTTATATAAAATATATTTATTATTCTGTAATTTTCTCAATTTTTTTCTTAAATTTCCATAATTAAATTTAATTTCCCATTATTTTTATCTGTTTTCAAGTAGTTTTGTTTATCTCAAATATGTTCTGTAATTTTTACTATTTATTTACAAATTTTTATTGAATTCTCTAATTTTTAATTATTTCCATCATTTTTCAATTAATGTCTGTCGCTTTTAATAAATTCTCTAATTTTTTTATTATTTATTTTAAATTTCAGTTATTTTTCAATTCACTATTAGTTTTATGATTCTGCAAGAATTTTCTTTTATTACAAATATATGTTGTAATTTTTTCAATTTTTTTAACATATAAAAATTATTTCAATTTTTCAAAATTTATTCAAATTTCATTATTTTTATTACTTTGCAAATATTTTCTCAATATAGTAACTGTTTTTAATATTTTTAAATTAATTTCCAAGATTTTAAAATATTTTTCTCAAATTTTAGTAATTTTCTTCAATTTTCAATTATTATTGTTATCATTTGCAATCAATTTATTCAATTTTTATTATTTTTACTATTCTTCAATTAAATTTCTAAATTTCGAATTATTCATCTCATTTTTCAATTATTCTTTCAATTTTAGTTTTCTTTCTGCAATTTTTTTCTTCACCTTTTAATTATATATATTAATTATTATTTTTCAATGTATTTCCTTAATTTTCAATTATTATCTCAAATCTAAGTTATTGCATCCACGTTTTAGTGTTTTAATCATTCTTCAATTTTTTTTTTCATTTGCAATTATTTTCACAATTTTTAATTTTTTTTTATTTTGTAATAATTTTCTCAAGTTCTATATTATTTTGATTATTTGCTTATTAATTCCGAAAATTTACTCCAAATCAAATAAATTGTCAACTTTTGCGTGACAATAATTACGTTGATTAAGAAACTCTTTAATTTAATATTGCTTTTTCTCTTCTCCCCTTCCCCCCCATTCGCCCCGGACAATATTAAGAGTGCAGATGGCAAAAATTTACAAGTAGCCGCCCCTGATTTCCTCGTTAAACGAAGCAGTTAAAAATTAACAAAGAATAACGTAACAATGAGCAGCAAGAAATTAATAACTTTTTTTCAGTTAAATAATTCAGCAATACTGTAAGCATATCATCTTAAGAATACTTTAAACTATAACTCCTGCAAATTTCATGTGTGAAAATTATACTAAGTAATTTTTATTTTAGAACGAGTTGAAGTTGAAATTTTAATGTGCCAGACGAGAAATTTTTTCACACTAGATTCGTACTCTTTCTATAAAGTCATCATAATTTACTAAAATTCAATATATTATTTGTTTTTAGAAGTGTCGAGAACGTCGCTAACTTGCTTCTTCCATTATACGATACAAGTTGCGAGAGGAGCGACAGCCCACTGATTCTGTATTCAGCAAACTTCTATTATAAGATTGCTAACTTTTTGCCTGAGTTGAAGCTTGCTGAAGGTAGGTTGTGAAAGTGCACGAGAGTAAAAGAAAGAGGGATGAAAATTGAGGGAGATGGAATAAGGTAAACTTCAAGCAAGCAGAGGACAGAAGATAAATAGAAGTGAAACTGATGAAGGGAGACTATGACACGAGACGTCAACCGAGTTGAAGGCAAAGACTTGGGGTGGTTTTTCAAACCTTTAAAGTCAAAATAGCTTTAACCTGCCGAGTACGTATAAAACTAGATGCGTTTGCTATCTGCTGTGCTTGTGAAAATCTTGGCATCCGGTTCATAGTGGAGGGTTCTGGCGACTCGTCGATAAAAGTACGTCATATCCGTTGGTGGTTTTTGGTTGAAGCAAAACTGACTAAGAAATAAAAAGCACTATGCAACGGATACCAAATATTTTTTTGCCTTACGTATACGTTCCACATCTTTACCCCTCGTGGAAATGGAATCATAGGCAAAATCCTGCCAACCATGGGCCAAATCTTAAAAAATCTCGTCCCATGGTTTGGTTCAGGTTATTCCATCCATTGTTAAAAATAAAATTGGATCACGATATAATCTAATGTTTTCGAGGTCGCTGTTTACGAATCTAAAGTCTGGTTTTCAAAATTCAAAATGGCGGATCCAATATGGCGGACGAATTGTTTAAAATGTATTGAATTCGTTTGAAACTTGTTACTCAGGGGTTTTTTGTGTTGCTGATTATGAATCTAAAGTCCGATTTTCAAAATTCAAAATGTTGAACCCAATGTGGAAGAAGAATTTTTAAAATTCATTGAAATCGCTTCAAACTTGTTACTCAGAGGTTTTTGGGATCACTGATTACGAATCTAAAGTCCGATTTTCGAAATTCAAAGTGGGGGACCCAATATGGCGAAAGAATTTTTAAAAATTTATTGAATTCCCTTAAAATATGTTGTCTGAAATTTTTTAGAGTCACTGCTTACGAATTTGAAGTGTGATATTTAAAATCCAAAATGACGGATTCAATATGGCGGACAAACTTTTAGAAAACCTTATGGGTCTTTGTGGTTGTCATAAAATGTAGTTGTGTTGATAAGCATATGAGAATTATATCTATCAGCATTTTTGAAGGCCACTAAATGATTACGGTTTAAAAATTATATCAATCGGCCTTTTTAAAAGCACAATATAATTCTCCTGGTTCTGCTATTTTGGATTTAAAAAATAACTTCAAATTAGTACCAGCGACTCCAAGAATCCATGAGTAAAAAGTTTCAAGCAAAAGAAATTTTAAAAGAAATTAATAAATATATTTGCTTATTTTCAAATTCAGCGTTTTTTACAAGACACAGTAATGACGACATTTTGAATTTTAAGTTTTGACACTTTTTAATTTAAAGCAAGTACCTTGAGATCTCAAAAGTTTAACTGCATTATAAAGCCATTATCTACCAGTGGACCAAATTTGATTAAAATTGTAATGTTAATTCTTTTTACGATAGAACCTCCTTAACTTAAATTTTATACATAATTGAGTCAGAGAGACTTTCCTAATGATATTAACAGTAAATCGACAAAGTTTTGTGTTCAAATTAATATTATTTTAAGAGAAGTTTGAAGTATAACGATAGCTTAAGTGTCGTCTCTAAGTTGGATTATGGTGTGTTTTTGCGTTGTAAGTGGAAACCATATATATTATTTATTGTTTCATTTTTTTATATCTTGATTAATTAGGGGTGGTTTTTGGGGAATTAATATCAAGTTTAGCAGTGCTAACTTATCTATTGTAATGGTGTTTTTACCTTTTTACCATTTTACAAGATCAACGTTGACGGCACCGACTTTGAATTCACGGACTCCACCCTTTGAGCCCGTGAATAACCACCGAAGTCCGTTCATTTATTCGGAGATCCTTTCTCCGGGCGCCAGGTAGATCGAATATCTACCCGGACTCCGTTTTCACAACAAACGGTACCGTATCCAGACTGGCTAGCTCGACGTCTGAATTGACGTCCCGTCTCAAGATCGTGATTCACGTCGATATGGGAGAGGAGGGGTTGACAGGCACGAAACAATGCACTAATTAACAATGAAACTACTAAAACACTTTCACTGTGGTTAAACTATTGCATTAAATTTATTTCACAAAATACTTCACTGAGAATTCTCGTCGAGAGGCGTAGAGGGAATTCGCACTTCGAGGTGAACGGTCAGCCGGCCGGCGTGGTGAAGATGGCGGCGTCCGTGCTTCACAACGTGGTCGGGAAGCCGACCACTTTTAATCACAGAACTCGTGATCCCACGAGTTCTAAACACTGGCACAGGGTAGAAAAGCTGTTCACCAACCTTTTAGCTGTTCGAGCACCTTCCGGTAATTCATTTTCTGGCGATGACTCGAAATAACTTGGTGATACCGTAGAGCGCGTGTAATAGGTTAACAGGCCAAACCCGACTCTTGGAAAAACGTGCTTCATGCATGCATTGGCGCTGCAAAGCTAGCTTTCGCGGCCCACCGATGAGTGGCGCCACCATTCAGTTTTCGGGCCTCTGAATTTCCTTGCCGGTATCCACGGACCTCATAATATCGACTTCGATCCTTCGCGCCAACTGACCATTTCATGTTCGTTGATTCCAATTCAAATGTATCCAACCTCAGAGACGTGCGGTTCCCGAATTTCTCAGAGAATTACTCAGTGATACAATATTCTTTTAATTCACAAGAACTTTTTCTTTGTTGTGAATCTTTTCTTATTAACAGAAACAGTTTATATGAAAAAATAAACAGAATATAAAAATAACAATCAATAATAATTCAGATACAAAATAATATTCAAATACAAAGTAATATGAATCACTCTTTATACAATATTTTGAGTGTCGGTGAGTCCGGATCTGGCCATTATTCACGATTTAATTAAAGATTGACTAAAATAGTTTACTGTGCGAACTTATTTACATTTTTACTCGGGCAGATCATCGGTGCCGCCGTTAAGGAACTACTTTTGTGACGAGTTTATAAAAAACCACGTCACAACTCCCCTGGGCTTAGCCGAAACATACCCTTTGTTTCGTAATGCTTTCGCAGTTGGTTTCCAGACTCTCCGCCCTCTGCCAGGTAACTCTAATTTACTTTTTATCATATCTTTCCCGATTGACTGTACTTTTGTACTGGCTTAGTAGAATCTAATCTATTTACACGACCTATCGAATAGGTCTGTAATTTCTTTTCTACAACGAACAGTGTCCTGTCTACTCACCTTACCTATTTTCCATTTTCGGTTACCTTGAAACTAGTTCTGTTCAGTATGTAGGAATTCGGGAATATGAAACCTGGGACTGGAAAAATTATTGTTGTGTTTACTCAATAAAAGGGACTTCAATTTATGCTTAAGGTGAACCCGTTTATTTATTTTCCCTATTGATAACTGACAAAGCGGGGTCTCTCTTATCTCGATAAACCGTAAACTAAATGTTCCATCTATTTTGATCAAATAAGAGAGATACAAAGGAACAAAAAATCTAACTAATGATACAAAATTAAATTGGCCTATCACTAGCAAAACTCCAAAAGAAAAGAAAGTTCTTTACTTTTCGAAGAAATTTAAAAAAAAAACTCGAACTTGGCGACGTGTTGCGGATGCCGTTCGCAGCTTCTCCTCCTTCTGTAACAAAATTCACATTCTAGTTTCGTTTTCTAGGTGACTGCAGTTACTAAGAAGTTGACATTCGTGCTTTTCTCGCCGATAGTTCTAATATTCTACCAAATTTTCATATGCAAGTAACATTCTAAATCATGCAAAGCAAAGCCAAGCTAAAGCAGCAACATTCTAAGAGCATAAAAACAAATCAAAGCTGTCTATTAGGAGATTGGGGCTCAAGAATTTCTCCTACCTCCCCTTACCCTAGATTCGCGGTACGGGACTAACAACTTAATCGGGAACCTACCCAGAGATCGGCCGCTTTCCGTCGCGATTTCGTATACGGATGGTCCTTTTACGTCAATAAGGCTTGTGGTTCGCAATGTACTTCTTGAAATACTTCTAGCCTATGGTCCTTTGGTACTACCATTTTCCATACGTCTAAATCGTCAATAATCGAGTCTATTAACGGGTTTGGGCGATATCGGAATAATTTTCCGTCGGTAACTTTCCATCCGTGAAATTTACTCGGGGTTTCCTCTACTTCTCTCATACGTTGGCTATACCAGTCGTCCGTATTTAGGGTTAAAGCCGCTATTGGTACCGCCATTTCCTCCTCGTACATTCTCGATAGTGCGCCGGGAACTAGGTGTTCTGAACCTTCTCTGTGCACTATGTCAAAGCTGTACTCTAGGAGGTCTAGCGCCCACCGTGCTAACCTACCCGTCGGATTTTGTAGGTTATGCAGCCAACGTAATGAGCTATGGTCGGTTATGACTGTAAAGTGAAACCCCTCGAGGTAATGTCGGAATTTCTTTACTGCCCAAATTACCGCTAGGCACTCTTTCTCGGTTACTGAATATTTCCGTTCTGCTTCCGTTAGAGTTCGTCTTGTGTATGCGATCGCTCTGTTTTGATTGTCCTCTTTCTAAATCAAAACTGCGCCGATGCCGAATTCGCTTGCGTCTGTGTGAAGTTCGAACGGCAACTTAAAGTCTGAGTACGTTAAAGTCGGTGTCGTGGCAATCTGACTTTAGTAAGGCCAATATATTTCTGTTGCCTTCCCATGGATATTCGCCGCTTCTACACTCGATTCTATCATGGACTAAGACCGTTCGGCTGGCTTCATCAGGTCGGGTAGCCTTGGCCGTTTCCTTCGTCTTGATAACTAATGGTCCGGGTTCGATGACGGAGGTCGGTTGAACTTTCCTTGCCATCTTTCCGTCTTTCGAGGTAGACTGTTTATTAGAGGAAGAAGGACTTACTCTTACTTCTTCACCCATACTTGGTTCTAGAAACTTTGCCTCTTTCTCAACCACTGGTGGTATGTGAGCGTTCACGGAGGTCGGTTGATCGCTGTATATCACTTTTTCGTCTGTTAAGTCCGAAGCTCTGCTTGCGAGGAAAGGCTCAACCTTTTCTGCATCCCGTCGGCTTATTTCTAGGGGCTTTACCTTGTTCTCGACCACTGGTGGTATGGGAGCGTTCACGGAGGTCGATTGATCGCTCCATACCATCTTTCCGCTTGTCGAGGTTGAAGGTCTATTAGTGGAAGAAGGACTAACTCTTACTTCTTCATCCATACTTGGTTCTAGAAACTTTGCCTCTTTCTCAACCACTGGTGGTATGTGAGCGTTCACGGAGGTCGGTTGATCGCTGTATACCACTTTTCCGTCTGTTGAGTCCGAAGCTCTGTTTGAGAGGAAAGGCTCAACCTTTTCTGCATCCTCTCGGCTTATTTCTAAGGATTTCACAGGTTCATTGTCCTTTCTTGGTAGATCGACCTTGATCTCTATTTTGACCATTTCCGGGTCCAGTTCTCTGGCCTCGTTCGAACGTCGTAGGTCGGTCGGTGTCTGTAGGTCTTTTTCCAGTAAGGTCGTGGAGTTTGTCAAGGAGGAAGAGTCGACCTTTACCTCTCCTCCTTTCCCTTGTTTCCCGGACACGGGTCGCAGGTTTTTGTCGTTACCCCATCTTTTCCGCATCGCCTACAGTAGTTCGTTCTTCGCGGATGGGGGCAACCCATTTGGTAATGTCCGTTTCCTCTACAATTGTAGCACTGTACTATTACCGGTTTTCCGTCTTTCGACGTACCTGGTTGGGAGGGTTCCGTGGGAGCACTTTGTTCTGTGTTCTGTGCCGTTTTGCTCCCCTGGTTGGTTGGGTTTGGGCCTGGAGCACCTTTTCCTTTCCCGCCTCCCCTCGGCTTAGCGTTGTACGGAGTCTCTGGCACTTTCGGTGCGACTTGCTGCGTATTACTTGTCAAGGCCGCAACTAGGGCATCAATGGACTGTTTCAACGAGTCGTCGGATTTTTCCCGGTTTAATGTTCCCGGTGGCTCTTTTACCGCAGCCACTCTATTTACTGTTTGTTGTACCACACTTGATCCACGAAACGCATATTCTGGAATCAAGGACTTTTCTGGTGGTGGCGGGGGTAAATCTTCTTCCGCGTTTTCGTTGACTCTCTCGAATTCCGATGCCAATTCGGAAAGACCGTTATAATCGTTAAACTCATAACGTCTTATCGACCGTCGGTAATCAACTCTGAGATTCGCATGTATCCTGTCCATTTGAGTTGCCAGGTCTATGGGCCTGGTTGACAACTGGTACAGGCTATACATGCACGTCAGATAATCCGCGGCTGATTCATTCTGGCCTTGCCTCCGCGAACGGATCTGTTCCTCTAGTCGGTCTTGGAATCTCGTTTCCCCGAATCTAGCTTGGAAGCAGCGTTTGCAGTCTTCCCAAGAGAACCATCGCTGGCGATTCTGTCGAAACCAATGCCACGCGATGTCTTTCAACAGGAAGGGTAATGGTACCAGCAACTCTTCATCTGTCATAAACGAGGCTGCGCGACCTTCTTCCACTCGCCACAAGAAGTTGTCGATGCTGGCGCCTCTTTGGCCGTTAAAACTGATTTTCCAGCCTTCGACAATTCTAGTGACGTCTCTGGGTGGTCTGTATTGCGCGTTTGTTCCTTGCGAGAATCGCTGGTTTTGAACTCCGAACTGATAAGGTTCGGTTTGGTTCACAAAATTTCCCGGATGCTAATTTTGGGGAAACGGATTTTCTGGACATTGAGAAATTGGGCTATAAGGAGGATTACGTTCTTGTGCGTTCGTATAACCGGTCGGAATATATGTTCTATTGAGCGGTACCTTACGTCCAAAAGGTTCGGGTCTACTGTCTCTTGAACCTGCAAATTGGTCCCCCCCCCCTCCGCGGCTAGTGTCGGGTTTACGTGGGGAAAAAGACTGTTTGCTGGATACTCGGGTTGATTCCTCTCGGGTCTATTGTATCCGGTGTTCGGTAACCCGTAAAATGTCTCTGCGTACCGCTGGGTAGTCGGTGGGTACCATTCAGTCTGACCATAGGCGTCTGTTAGGGGGGGTTGTGCCTGTCGTGCCCCCTGACTCCAACTGAGTCCTGTGAACTGTCTGGTATGGTGATCTGTACTAACGGTAGGGATCACTGGTGGTACGGGTGCACTCGTTGAGGCACTGGGATAAAATTCCCTTCCCCCGGTTCCGGCCGCAGTCGTTATCAGACCTTGGAAACAGTTAGGTCTTGTCGAATACGTTGTCGTAAGACAAGTCGGACATGTCAACGGTATGGGAATCGAAACATTCGGTTGTGTACCGTTAGCGCTTTCGAACGCTGCTAACCGTTGCATTAACAGACTTACCGTTTCCTTTAGCTCGCGTATCTCTGCTTGGTTAGCCTTGTCGGGTTCTTGTTCCGGTTTTTGACTTGTTCGCGGACGCGTGTTTACATTTGGAAAGGGTGGTGGTGGGGGCAGTGTGGTGGGGAATTTAAACGCGTCATAATGTCGGGGTGTTTTTCCGAGACTTTCTTCCCAACTGCTGCTTTCCTGGCTAGAAGGTAATCGAGTATTTTGGGCACTTCTGAAATTTGCGTGGTGGGGGCGCGCGTTCCCCCCTCCTCATCGATTGAGTACCATGGAACGTCCGTTCGTCCCCCACTTCTCGCTTGTAGCCTTTCCAGTCTTGATCTAATTATCTCTTCGTTTCCCATACTGTTCACGCCCGCTCTTGCCAATTGGGACCGAATATTTTCGATTTCGTTTTCTCTACTTTTGTGTTTCGTTCCCGTGTTTTTATTTAAAACAGGCGCAGTTTGGTCTTCTGCGGACCAGGGCACTCCTTCGTCCCCACTAATTCTGGCTAACAGCCTTTCTAACCTCGAGCGAATTATCTCTTCGGATCCCGTGTCATTAACCGCATGGTGGGATAATACCGCACGAACCTGCTCAACCGAAATATTTCTGGTGGTCGGATCATCCCCACTTCCGGTCTTTCGGTTTTCCGTGTCCCCTGTGGACTGACTTTCTTTTCCGGTTTCGGTTTCCGTTGGGGAACGTTCTAGGGGTGAACTAAACGCTAACGGTGGCCCCTGTGGTCTAGTGCTTTCGCTCTGGGATGCGGACACCACTGTATCCTGACTATCATCGTCAAAAACCTCTGTCTCTTCTCCGATCTTAGGGTTTGAATCCATCTTTATTCAAGGTAATTACCCAATACCCGAAAATGAGAATAAGTAAAAAAAACGAAAGAGAAAAAAAAAATTCTCGATAAACCAAGTCAAATCTTACTTAGTCCCAATTGACACTAAAAATTAAATAATCATGAAATTCCGCTGTAATGAGAAAAAAAACTAAAATTTCTCATTAATTGTTCAAACTTTTCGATTTCCTTTTAACCTTAGCTTAAAATCGAAAAATTTTCCATAAATTTCCACGTTCTATGGGTAAATTACCGCGACATCCGGTAAATTACAGCGTCCTTTGTGAAAATTACCGACTAATCATTAAAGTTACCACGCGTCCTGTCTAAATTTCCAATTTAATTCTTAAATTTCCGGTAAAATTGGAAAGTTCCCTATGGCCGTTGGTAAATTTCCGTATGATTGTAAAAGTTCTCTTTGTTAAGTAGGAAAGTTCTCACACTTTCCGTACTCCTTTTTCAGTTCAAAAACGAAATACACTGTCACACTGAAAAATTTCACCTAAATTTCTCAAATTTCTAAAATTACCATATCTTACCGGTAAACCACTATTGTCCAAAGCAATTTACCAACGTGAACAGGCAATACACTACCACTATTTCGAAAATTTCCACCTTCATACTTACTTTCTGGCGAAGCTGGAAAATTTCCGAATCTTACCCGGTAAGTTACCGGTAAGTTATTATTGTCCAAAGTAATTTACTAACTTGTCCGGATAATACCCTATTGCTATTTCGAAAATTTCCACCTTCTAAACTAACTTCCCAACGAAGCTGAAAAATTTCCGAATCTTACTTGGTAATTTACCACGGTCTGGCGTAAATTACTTTAATTCTTAATTAATTTTTAAACTAATGAGTAACCTCGGTAATTTTTCCAGTTTAATCTTCTGGCTAATTTATAACCGAAAAACATTCTACAAAATTTGGAAAATTTCCCTCACGTCTTTAAAATTTACCAATATTACCTAAAAATTACCGATAAATACTCAAACTAAAATTAATTATGGTGGAGTACGGGTGTTTTAAACTCTTGGGAAGAACAAACTGTCAATTTCTCCCGATTTCTATTTGACCTGTCAAAAAAAAAATATTTTTAATTATTTAATTTTAACTTCTTTCTCGTTGCCTACTAATTTTTAATCATCTTTCCAACCCCCGGTTACTTTTTCCATCACTCGCGAACTCCAAACACACTCTGAATCTATTCGAAATTCGAAAAATTCACTGTTTTCGCAAATTTTGGAAATTTACCGAAAATTTCATAAATTACGGAAACTTACCGAAAATTTCATAAATTCTTTACCTTTCGAAAATTTAAAGAAAATTATCCGTTTATAAAAGTTAAGTTTCGCGCAAGTAAGTAGGGGACACTGTAGGTTATGTTACCTGTCAAATTCTTTCTAACAAATTCACTACTACGAAAAACAATCTACTGTTTAAAATTTTCAAATTTCTACCAAACCAGTACTAGTAAGCTAAGTCAAAATCAAAAAATTAGTACTCACCAAGAAGATGCGAATTCTCTCTCTTTTCTCAACACTCGGAAAAATAAAATTTCGGATTTTACCGTATTCCTTAATTTCACTAAAATTTTTTTTTTAAAAGTTCTTACGACTTAATGAAATTTTTAAATCCAAAAAATAACAACTTTTGAAAAATGACACTTGCACTTTTCGCACCTGTCACTCTCTCACGACGGCCCTATAGCTGGGCGTTATTTTGTAATGGTGTTTTTACCTTTTTACCATTTTACAAGATCAACGTTGACGGCACCGACTTTGAATTCACGGACTCCACCCTTTGAGCCCGTGAATAACCACCGAAGTCCGTTTATTTATTCGGAGATCCTTTCTCCGGGCGCCAGGTAGATCGAATATCTACCCGGACTCCGTTTTCACAACAAACGGTACCGTATCCAGACTGGCTAGCTCGACGTCTGAATTGACGTCCCGTCTCAAGATCGTGATTCACGTCGATATGGGAGAGGAGGGGTTGACAGGCACGAAACAATGCACTAATTAACAATGAAACTACTAAAACACTTTCACTGTGGTTAAACTATTGCATTAAATTTATTTCACAAAATACTTCACTGAGAATTCTCGTCGAGAGGCGTAGAGGGAATTCGCACTTCGAGGTGAACGGTCAGCCGGCCGGCGTGGTGAAGATGGCGGCGTCCGTGCTTCACAACGTGGTCGGGAAGCCGACCACTTTTAATCACAGAACTCGTGATCCCACGAGTTCTAAACACTGGCACAGGGTAGAAAAGCTGTTCACCAACCTTTTAGCTGTTCGAGCACCTTCCGGTAATTCATTTTCTGGCGATGACTCGAAATAACTTGGTGATACCGTAGAGCGCGTGTAATAGGTTAACAGGCCAAACCCGACTCTTGGAAAAACGTGCTTCATGCATGCATTGGCGCTGCAAAGCTAGCTTTCGCGGCCCACCGATGAGTGGCGCCACCATTCAGTTTTCGGGCCTCTGAATTTCCTTGCCGGTATCCACGGACCTCATAATATCGACTTCGATCCTTCGCGCCAACTGACCATTTCATGTTCGTTGATTCCAATTCAAATGTATCCAACCTCAGAGACGTGCGGTTCCCGAATTTCTCAGAGAATTACTCAGTGATACAATATTCTTTTAATTCACAAGAACTTTTTCTTTGTTGTGAATCTTTTCTTATTAACAGAAACAGTTTATATGAAAAAATAAACAGAATATAAAAATAACAATCAATAATAATTCAGATACAAAATAATATTCAAATACAAAGTAATATGAATCACTCTTTATACAATATTTTGAGTGTCGGTGAGTCCGGATCTGGCCATTATTCACGATTTAATTAAAGATTGACTAAAATAATTTACTGTGCGAACTTATTTACATTTTTACTCGGGCAGTTCATCGGTGCCGCCGTTAAGGAACTACTTTTGTGACGAGTTTATGAAAAACCACGTCACACTATATAATATTATAAAATTATATGTCAGTAGATTTATTTTTTAGATTAATATTGGGGCCATTTCAACATTTGTGACTGAAACTTCATGCTCATCTGATTATTAAGGGATGGTAGATAAAGAAAATGAATCTTTAGTCAGGAATTATCAGTTAATTTTAATGACCTTTTTTTGAAGTTGTTTAAGTCTTATTTTGCTTCTTAGAAAATGACTTGTCCCATTTAAAGAAATTAATACTTCTCATAATTAATACCTCATAATTGATGAGCTACGTGACTTTTGTCACGTACACTTTTTGACTTTGACTAATTATAACTAAAAGTTGCAATTTTTTCTGAATTTTCCAACTTTTCAAGACAAATGTAACCAATCACTACCGATAAACTAAAAATAACAATTGTATCAACTGCTTAAACAAATTATTATTGTTTAACTTCAACTTTTTATCAGATTAAACTATAGATTTGCAATTTGTTCTTAATTTTACAACTTAATGAGCTAATTGATACCAATTACTAACAAAAAAATCAAAATCAAAATTCTACTAATTGTTGAAACAAATAATTATTGTTTAATTTCACGTTTTATCAAATTAAGCTACAGAGCTGCAACTTTTCCTCAATTGTGCAACTTTGTAAGACGAATGAAACCTGTTACTAACTACAAACTAAGAATTTCAATTGTATCAATTGTTCAAACAAATTATTCTTTGTTTAACTTCAGTTTTTTATCAAATTAAGCTACAGAATTTCCGGTTGTTCTCAGATTTGGAAGTTTTTTTTTACTATTTACTAATAACAAACTGAAATGAACAATTGTACCAATTATTTAAAAAAATCTGTACTATTAAAATTGAAAGAGCCGCAATTAAACTATTTTACGTAGAGATTTAGGATTGTACTAAAAAATTATTTTTACAATAATTACTAAAACATAAAATAAAAAAATAATTTCTATTAATACAAATTTTCTAATTTTAAATAAATTTTTACTAACCTTAAATTGTTCTCTATTAAAATTAAATTAATTAATTTTTTAACCCCTAATATCTTTTCATTTATAAAAATTAAATAATTAAAATAATTTAATTTGTAAATGTGACGCGTTCTGAAGAAAGGGACCTAAGAAGGAAATTGGTTATTTTACAAGAGAGCGAAAACAAAAGTCGAGCGCGCATGGTAATCTGTACAAATTGAGAGATTTGAATTGTTATAACTTTAAAAATATTCAATAAAAACCTTTTCTGACTTTAGATAATGAAAAAGGAACCTTTGATTAAATTAAAACATCAATAAACAGAAAATCGATTTTTTGCTTCTTAGGTCCCTTTCTTCAGAACGCGTCACAAATTATTAATATCAAACATACGATTACTAAAAAACTTTATAAAAAATACCTTAATATTTATTCTTATTCAAATTGATGAATTCCACGTCAACTCATCATAAAGATTTTATCGACCTAGTGAGATTTTGATAATATTCTCTGTAATTACTCCTTAGATGATAAGAAAAATTCCCACCAAATATTTTTGGAAAATTTTAAAAATTGATCGAGATATAAGACTTTGATTTTTTTAACAGATTTTTTTAAAAAAATTCATAACTTTTGTTCTATTTATCCGATTTAAGTTTTCTTTACGGAAAATTATTCACAAATTAATGCCTTTTAATATAAAAAATATTGTGAATGTGAAAAAAAAATTTTACTATTTTTTTGAGAAGCTTAAAAATTAAAAATCGCCATTTTAAAAATATTGGGGCTTAAATTTTTTTCATTTTTGTACCAAATGTGACCTTACATGTGCTCTTCAAGACCTATAAGTTTCATCGTGGGACTGCCATAAGTTTTTAAGAAAAATAATTAAGTACAAAGCGGTGCGTGAATACCATTATTTAAATTATTAATATTATTATTATTTATAAGTATTGAAGTGCAAAGCGATAATTAATACCTTTATTACCTGATAACATCACTGCGTGTAGTCATTTTAACATCTAATTTGTTACATTTTTGCTAGAAACTTTACGAGGCTTGCGAATTGTTTTCTTTTTTGAAGTTTTTAAGTCAGGTACTACGTCATATTCCTCTGAACTGGAAAAGATTTTCGTCATTACTTCCGTTTTTGAAAACGGAATAACGGCATGTATTTTTTGTGTTCCAGGAATCGTAATGGAATTCTTGAATCGATCACTTAATAAAATGTCTTCTAATTCGTATTCATTTTTACTGCAAAATTCAACGTAAATTTCCTTTAAGTGGACTTTAGCCCATTCGAATAGTTCGTGAGCGCAAGTAATTTGATTATTATAAGGCCGTTGAAGATTTGTTCTAGCAGCAGTTCTTTTGATGATTCCTCCTATTCCATCACAAGGTCCTTTACCATGGGATGTCGCATGAAAATGCCATTTTCCTGGACAACCGAAATCATCTCTATGGTAAATGAGGTTGACGAAGTTTTTACGATTTTTGTATTGTGCTGCTGAACCATCTGTGAAGTAAGATATCTCACTCATCGGTATTCCCTTTTCGCCTAAGAAAGCTATTAATTTTTTTTTATACAGATGTACGGCAATAGTATTGTGCTCCATTGTATCTGATATAATAGCGAAACTAATGTGTTGCAAATCTCCATTAGAAGTACGATAATATACCACGAAAGGATGAATCGAAACTTGAGTTTTAGACCAATGATGTCCCTGTGATGAATCTTGATAATCAATGGAATGATTTTCTGCAAAGTCCATTAGAATCAGAAGTTCACCTACTTTCAAATCGGTTTTCATTTTATCTAAATACCGACTTTGCTGTTTGGCAATAAAATCATGCCGAAGAAGTTTCTTCATGTGATCACCGAAATCTTGAATAAATTCATCCACTGGTTTGATTACAGTTTGTAAATCACAGCGATCTGTTGATAACCATTGTTTGAATGTAATTTCTTCAATACACTCCTGTATGTATGCTTTTTCTAGTAAAATCTTAAGATTTTCATCACCGGGACAACTTTCGCAATCATTGAAATAGCAACTGATTTGAGGAGGATTGCAAATTTGTTGAGCCAACTAATGTTTAGCAGTGGGAAATGACAAAGAATTAGATTGATTTAACTCCGCTATTTTTCCACCCAAAAACATGAGTTTTGCATTCTGATGATAGACACAAACACAGACATTGTGGGTTCCACTTGTTCCTGCTAAAACGCACTGTTTCGGTCTTAATTCAGCAAATTTAGAGAATCCAACTTTTACCTCAGGATTTGCTTCTTGAAATACAACAAACAATTCTCTCAAATTGCATAAAACGAGGCGTTTCTGAAGTTTGACTATTTTTCCATCAACTTTCGTGGTTACACAATCATTTTACCCGGCATTACACGGCTATTATTATCATCTTTAAAAAATTTTTGAATAGACGTAACTGTTTCATCTGATAAAGTTTTTCCGGCTTTTGGATCAGGACTTGACAAAAAGCCGGTCGATTCTAATAACTTTTTAGCAACACGAGCCATATGATCTGAAGAACCATACTCACACTTAATTTTTCCAATTGACCAAGTTTCGGGCAGAATAGTCAAAATTGTGATTTGTTGCTTTTTGTTCAATTCAGCTTTCCTAAAATTAAATTTCAAATGTCGTAAAATTTCATCATTATCGCTCTCTACATTAATTAAGTCAAATAGCTTGCAACGTAAAGATTCACAAATTTGTTTCAAAGCAGCAGATTTTTCATTGTTTGTTTTTAATTTTCAAAAATCTATTTCTTTGTCCCCAAGTAGCCTCAAGCAAGTATTTAAGGATAAAATCGCTTCCTTTTTATCCCATTCTGATATTTCATAATCATTTTGCAAAGTTTCTGTAGTAGAAGAATCACTGTCAACATCCATATTATCTTCAGCCTCAGTTTGATTTATCTCAATATTTATGGGCAAATTTGGAACAAAATTTTTTTCTTGAATTAGGTTTTTACGGCAATTATCGCAAATAAAATCTATTTTATTTAAATTTGGATATATTTCACATAAGCTTTGAGGAACATTACGTAGATTTTTTCGGAAATCATTATGATTAGGTTTGCCAAAAGGATTTAAACACTTCTTAAAAGACATTCTCAAATATACGTTCTCAGACAGTATTAAAATATTTATAGGAATTAAAGGGATACGAATTTTCAAAAATCTGGAAAAAAATACATATAGTTGTGACAAATTTATCTTTACAAGCGGGACAAATATGTATTTTATATAAAGAACTTCAAAAATCTTACATTACGATTCAATGATATTATCTAGATGTCCAAAATATATTTCTTTCAATGTAACTACATAATCCTTCTTCATCGAAAAACACAAGTGCATATATCACTTACTTTTAACAGTCAAATTAAACAATATATTGTAAAAACTTCTAATAAATAGCCGAAAAGTGTCAAATCTTATAATCTGTATACACTCAAAATATAAGAATTTTTGTCATTTTTCTCTAAAGGTTAATAACAAATAAACATCGCTAGTAATGTACATATACATATACGTCTTGCTGATTGCTGACGATACCTTATCCAAAATTTTACAATAGAGATAATTATTTTTCTTAAAAACTTATGGCAGTCCCACGATGAAACTTATAGGTCTTGTAGAGCACATGTAAGGTCACATTTGGTACAAAAATGAAAAAAATTTAAGCCCCAATATTTTCAAAATGGCGATTTTTAATTTTTAAGCTTCTCAAAAAAATAGTAAAATTTTTTTTTCACATTCACAATATTTTTTATTTTAAAAGGCATTAATTTGTGAATAATTTCCCGTAAAGAAAACTTAAATCGGATAAATAGAACAAAAGTTATGAATTTTTTAAAAAAAATCTGTTAAAAAAATCAAAGTCTTATATCTCAATCAATTTTTAAAATTTTCCAAAAATATTTGGTGGGAATTTTTCTTATCATCTAAGAAGTAATTACAGAGAATATTATCAAAATCCGACTAGGTCGATAAAATCTCTATGATGAGTTGACGTGGAATTCATCAATTAATACTTTTTTATTTATAACAAATCTATTGAAATATAAAAATAAAATTAAAAATCCCCGCAGTAGGAATGTCAAAAACATTAATAATTTGATTAAACAATTGATAAATAGTTTGCTTTTAGGAACAGGTTACATTCCTCAAAAAAACTTGCATCATTGAGAAAAAGTTGAACCTCTGTGGCTTAATTTGATAAAAAGTTGAAATTAAACAATAATTATAATTATTATTTAATTTATTATTATTATTAAATTATTAAACAAATAATTATTTGTTTAAAAAATTGGAAAACTTTTGGTTTTTAGTTTGCTTTTAGGAATTGAAAACATTTAGCTGGAAAGCCCTATTACGTAATTTACCAGGGTGTCTACTAACCGGGAAAACCGGGTAACAACCGGGAATTTAAATTGACCGGGAAAAGCCAAAATTAACCAGGAATTTTCTGTCAAACCGGGAATTTTCTTTCTTTGCTACTAATAATTATTTTCTTCAACTGACAATTATTCTTTTCAATTTTCAATTATTTTTTTCAATTTTCAATTATTTTCTACAATTCTCAATTATTTTCTTCCATTTTGAATTATCTTTATTAATTTAAAATTATTTCTTCATTTCTCATTTATTTTCTTCAGTTTTCAATTATTTTCATCAATTTCTAATTAATATCTTTTAATTCTGAAATATTTTCTACGATTTTCAATTATTTTAATCAATTTTTAATTATTTTTTTCAATTGCCAATTTTTTTATTTAATTTTTAATTATATTCTTCAATTTTCAATTATTTTCATCAATTTTTAATTATTTTCTTCAGATCTCAATTATTTAATTTAATATTCAATAATTCTAGACTTTTTTCAACTATTTTTTTTTAATTATCATTTATTTATTTCACATCTCAATAACTCCTTCAATTTTTAATTATTTTCTTCAATAATCAATAATTCTCGGCTTTTTCAATATTTTTTTTTTCAATTATCAATTATGTTTTTGAAACTTCAATTCAATTCATCAATTATTATTCAACAATTTTCATGAAATCACATTTTCTTCAATTTCAAATTATTTTCTACAAATTTTAATTAGTTTCTTCAAATTACAATTTCATTCTTCATTTTTTATTTTTTTCTTCAAATTTTATAAATCCTGGGTTGTTCAATATCTTTTTTCTTCAATTATACCTTTTTTTCTACTTTCAATCCCATTGTTCAATTCTTGAATTATTTTCTTTAATTCTCACTTATAATTTTTGACATTCAATTCCATTCTTTAATTTTCAATTTTTTTTCAATATTCAATAACTCTAGGCTTTTACAATCATTTTTTTTAAATTCTCAATTATTTTTTCAATTTCAATTTTTTTTTGAAATTTCAATTATTTTCTTCAATTTCCAATTATTTTTGCTTCCTCATAGAGGAAGATTTGTGATCGTGAAGATTTTCGATTTTCCAAAAATAGTCTAAATCAACTTCTTTTCATCTAAAAAGCGTAAATTTTTTTTTCTAAGCAAATGTCCAGATGTATGTATGTGTGTGTGTATAGCGTTTTTTGTGTACAAGATATCTCGAGAACGCTTTAACGGATTCCAATAAAATTTGGATGACTTATAAAGCTCATGAATATCTAAATTTGGACACAGGGATTTTTGAAAATACACAACCAAATTTTTTTAAGCTTCTTTTTTCATCGAAAAAAATCGTTTTTTGACAAAATTTTTTTTCATGCTAAAAATACAACTGAAAGAATACAAAAATCATTTTCCTCATCTCAAAACGAATCGATTGACCTATATAACTTTTATAATTGATCAAAAATTCGTGAAATAATTCATATTTTTACATTTTTTTGCATTAAAACTTTTTTTTTAACAATTTCTCTAATTAACTTACACATATTATTAATTTCTTGCTTACTTGGAAGCGAAATGTCCATGAAATGGACATAATTCTCACCTAGTTTCATATTTCTTATAATTTCTCAATTTCTTTCAATTTTCAATTTCTTCTCAATTTTCTTTAATATTTAAAAATTTTCAGCTCTTTTAAATCATGTTTTTCTTTCAATTTTTATTTAAATTGATAATGTTTAAATTATTTTCATCAATTCGCAATTATTTCCGTCGATTTCTAAATTTTTCTGCTGTTTTCAAATATTATCTTTAATTTTTAAGTACTTTCTTCAATTTTCAATTATTTTCTTCAATTTTCAATTATCTTCTTTAATTTTTAATTATCTTGTTCAATTTTCAATTGTTTGTTTCAATATTTAATAATCTCGACTTTTTTCAATTTCTTTTTTCAATTACCAGTTATTTATTTCATGTTTCAAAACCTCCTTCAATTTTCAATAATTTTATTCTATTTTCAATTTAATTGTTCAATTATTTTTTTCAATTTTTAATTAATTTCTTTTAAATAACAATTCTATTCTTCAATTTTTAATGTCTTCTTCAGTATTAAATACTTCCTGGCATTTCCATTCTTTTTTTTAATTTTAAATTATTTTCTTCTTCTTCCAATCCAATTGTTTAGTAATTTTCTTTAATTCTCAATTATTGTATTCGAATTTCAATTTTATTTCTCAATTTTCAATTGTTTTTTTTTTAATATTCAATAATTCTGTGTTTTTCTGATTTCAATTTTATTATTTAATTTTTAATTTATTTCTTTAATCTTGAATTATTAACTTTAATTTTAATTGATTTTTTTTATTTTCTATCTAGTTGACCAATTTTCAATTATATTCTTTGAATTTAGTAACCATTGTTCAATTTTTTCAATTATTGTTCAATTGTAGATTATTATTTACTTTTTTTTTTAATTTTGTTTCTAATTGTCAAATATCTTTGTCATTGTTCAATTATTTCTTTTCATTATTGTTTCTTTTAATTCTTAATTATTATTTTTTGTAAAGTTCAATATTTAATTCTTCAATTCTAAATTATTTTCTTTGAATTTCAATTATTTTCTTCAATTATTTATCAACTGTTATCTTCAATTTTTGTAGCCATCAGTAGGTCTATTCATACTTAAAATAAATTTTAAGTTAACAAGAAAAAAAATAGGGAAAAATAGGAACAAAAACCGGGAATTTTGTGGGACGAAATTAGTAGCGACACCCTAGTAATTCTATAGATTTTTTAAATTTCTCAAAAATTAAATTTAATTTTATTAAATTTAAGATTGTACTAAATATTCTCATTTCAACATTGTTCTTCTATTTGGGTCAAAATAAGTGAACTGGGCCACTTGAGAAATTTTTGTTTCCGATTTGCAAGTTATCTATGCTGTTTGATATATATATGAACATATTTTTTCCCCCTTAAATATTTTTCAAAAATTTCATTTATTTTGGAATTAAACGGGGGTTGAACTTTTGGGTAATGAATTTTTCTTTTAATCATAACTCGGGAACGGATAAAGATAATTGAGCTTTCTTTTTTTTAAATTAAAGGTTAAAAGTTGTACTTTAAACTGCAATTAAAATGATTGTTGTAAAAATAAAATTTATGATTGTTATTAACAATTTTTTTAAACAATTGTAATTTAAAGCATGTTCTCAACGTCATCCAAACACTAAACTATGCTCATTCGACGCGCAATATTCTAACGAGTAAATTAAAAAAAAAAAAGTTTAGTAACCTCCAAAATTACAGAAGTTATGCATATTTTTCTGCCGACGCGCAGCGAGCAAGCAACATCTAACTTGCGAACGCGCGGGAATACGTTCGCCACTGACTGTCGCGCTTCGAAAAATTTACCTAATATTTAATAATAAGAAGAAATATGAACAATAATTATAATAATTTAAGTATTAGATAAAAGATTTCTCTTCCTTCCAGTTATATTTAATGTAAGATTTGGTTGATCTTGGGAAAGTCAGTGAAATAAAAATTAAGCAATTTTTATCTTTGCGCTACGTTTCTAATATATATTAAAAAATTAGGTAAATGTGAACTTTATTTTTAATCTATTAACAACAAACTTAATTTTTATAAATATTTTTCTTTGTGTTGTGTTAAAGAAATGTGTTAATGAAGTGCTTTAATAAAAAATTTTTAGCCTGATGAGGTTGGCAAACCCGGCCAACACACCTGTCCTGAATGAAAAAAAAGTTCTTCCCCGATGCCGAAAGAAAACTCTTGCATATTTTGAATCCTTTCGATTCAAAGAAACAAAATTTTAAAGGTACAAAATCGTATCTGATCCTCCTGACCGTTTTTTATAATTTTAATGTACATTTAGTGCAGTATAATGAAAAAATTTTAGGTTATGTTATGTTTAATATGATGTATGTTCACATGTTTCTTGTTTTGTAAAAATTCACTTCACTTCATAGAGGCATATTTCATTTGTTAATAGGACCATATTCTATTTTGAGCATCGTTTTTGAACAATTAATTCGTATTTATAAACGATTAATTTTTAAATTATTATCTCTTTGTTCATATTAATAGTTGTTAATATGTCCTTTGGGACTGATTCTAACAAATTTTATTAATTATAATGCACTAAACGAACATCAAAAGTAATGAAAAACAGTCAGGAGGATCGGATATGATTTTGTATCTTTAAAGTTTTGTTTCTTTGAATCGAAAGGATTCAAAATACGTAATAGTTTTCTTTCGGCATCGGGAAAGAACTTTTTTTCATTCAGGACAGGTGTGCCAACGAAACGTAGCGAAAAGATAAAAATTGCTTGATTTTTATTACACTGACCTTCCCAAGATCAACCAAATCTTACATTAAATTTAAGTATTAATTTGATGCTTATTAATTTATTAGGATTTTTACCACTGAAGTAACCAGTGGCGAATCTAGACAAGGGTTTTGAAGGGGGTACTATATAAGACAGAAAGATATGACACTATAGTGTTAACTCTTTCTCTCTCACATAAATATAAAACTTTGAAAGGGGACAAGCAACTGTTATCCCCCCCCCCCCCCTGGATCCGCCAATAGAAGTAACTTTATACAATTTTTAAATTAAAATATAATTGTAGATAATGTCGAAAAAAAGTTTCGTCGAAAAAAATATCAATTTCTTCAACATTAATTTTTTTCAACGATTTTATTCAACGAGGGAGCAACAAAGTACATAAGTAAAATGTTACTTATTCAGATTTAAAAATTGTATTTTTAATTACTGTTGATTTCTATTCTAGTTTTTAATATTTAACAAAAAGTAAGACTGAAATTGGTTTATACATGTAGAATAAGACCCAATGATGTACAATATATTTTTTAATTTTTAAAAAAAGGACGTAAATTAGAATTTAATATTGAACAAATTGATATTTTTTTCGGCGAAACTTTTTTTCCACATTCTCTACAATTATATTTTAATTTAAAAATTGTATAAAGTTACTTCCATTGGCGGATCCAGGGGGGGGGGAGGTTTGTTGTTAATTGTTGTTAATAGATTAAAAATAAAGTTCACATTTACCTAATTTTTTAATATATATTAGAAACGTAGCGCAAAGATAAAAATTGCTTAATTTTTATTTCACTGACTTTCCCTAGATCAACCAAATCTTACATTAAATATAACTGGAAGGAAGAGAAATCTTTTATCTAATACTTAAATTATTATAATTATTGTTCATATTTCTTCTTATTATTAAATATTAGGTAAATTTTTCGAAGCGCGACAGTCAGTGGCGAACGTATTCCCGCGCGTTCGCAAGTTAGATGTTGCTTGCTCGCTGCGCGTCGGCAGAAAAATATGCATAACTTCTGTAATTTTGGAGGTTACTAAACTTTTTTTTTTTTAATTTACTCGTTAGAATATTGCGCGTCAAATGAGCATAGTTTAGTGTTTGGATGACGTTGAGAACATGCTTTAAATTACAATTGTTTAAAAAAATTGTTAATAACAATCATAAATTTTATTTTTACAACAATCATTTTAATTGCAGTTTAAAGTACAACTTTTAACCTTTAATTTAAAAAAAAGAAAGCTCAATTATCTTTATCCGTTCCCGAGTTATGATTAAAAGAAAAATTCATTACCCAAAAGTTCAACCCCCGTTTAATTCCAAAATAAATGAAATTTTTGAAAAATATTTTAGGGGGAAAAATATGTTCATATATATATCAAACAGCATAGATAACTTGCAAATCGGAAACAAAAATTTCTCAAGTGGCCCAGTTCACTTATTTTGACCCATTTAATAGAATTTCTTTTCTTCTAAAAGTTTTTTGAGTTTACCAAAATTTTTATTCAGTCTTCTTTTATTCAATTTGTAAAATAATTTTCTAATTTTGCTAATTTAAAATTTTTGTTTCCTTTAGTAATATATTTTAACGTTCTGTTAATGACCATTTTATTTAATATTTTAATTTTAAAAATATAAATAGTAAATAGTTTAATTTTTTAAAAAGAGTTTCTACTTATTTTATATATTTTTATGTCAATGTTTCATTCCTTGTGTTTTTTTTTTTAAATTTTTTTTTCATTTCTAAAATAAACTACTTACAAATAAACATTCGGAGATGCATACTTAAAATAAATTTTAAGTTAACAAGAGAAAAAATCGGGAAAAATAGGAACAAAAACCGGGAAATGACCGGGAATTTTGTGGGACGAAATTAGTAGACACCCTGCTAGGGGAGACTGGGGCAAAGGTGCTAACCGGGGTAAAGGTAATAATCATAATATCTTTAATAATAATAATTGTCAAAACTTTCTTCTATACACGAATATTCATTTTTGTTGCGATAAAAAATAAAGATTCGTGTATAGAAGAAAGTTTTGATAATTATTAATACTAAGGATATTATGATTATTACCTTTACCCCGGTTAGCACCTTTGCCCCAGTCTCCCCTAATTCTTAAATAGCTCATATTTGATATTTTATCCCACTGTGAAACGGCAGTATGACTCGAATGGTTCATAAACAACATTTATAACCATTTCTCTATAAAAATATTAATGTAAAAAATCAGTTCTACTATAACTATGTTTATGAAAAATAAATGAAGCTTAAGGTGTTAAAAACTGCAGACATTCACCCTCCGTAAAGTCTCACTTTCCATTCGGCTTCCTTTAGGTCGCTATCTTCGCTTTTGTATAATATAATCTGGAAGTTTGACAGGGTTTGCTGACAGAGGAACCATGGAAGATTCTCAGGGATGAGGGTGTTTGGTGGTGAGTGGAGGTTTTGGCGGATGAAGAGACAGTCACAGGAAAAGGAGGCAAAGGACGGAGGGATTGGTTAGAATATAGGGAGATAGTAGGCACTAAGCATAGGTATATAGAGATTTTGGTGTGGGTGTGGGTTGTTGAGGTTGGAGAATATTTCAAGAGGGTGGTTGGTGGCATGGGAAATCGTGAAGACCCTCAGAGTAGTGAGGAAGGGTGGAAAACCTTTCTCCCTCTCTTGTCAGCTCTTCGCGACGCGCTATCCTGTGGATAAGATCAGCGGCTTCGGGCCAGGAAATGAAAATCGCGCCAACACTGTTTAATTTAGATAAAAGCATATGTTACACGCTGTCGAGTCACCACTCCCGCAAAGACCCCTTCCACTTGTTTTCAGAAACTGTTTTTAGTCAAACATTCCCTCGGCAGCCTTAAAGTTGTTCTATGAAAATATTACTTGTATTTTATACCTTTATATATTAGCTCTTTTATGCATTTTTTAGAATTGATCTTCCGTCAAAAAATTTACTTACAATTGATCTGAATTCAAATAATAGCACATGATTTAAAATTTCTAAAGTGGGCTATACTTTTTTCATCGAAATTATAGTTTTTTGCTAAAATTGTTTTTTCATGATAATAACAACTTAATGAATACAAGGGTCATATTCCTTATCTTAAAACCAATCGATTGACCTATGTAAAGTTTATAATTAATCAAAAATTCGTAAAATAATTTAGGATTTTCAATTTTGTTACATTTAAAATTCCTCTTTTATCAATAACTTGTCCAATTAATTTTTATATTATTAATTTATTGCTTCTTCTATGAGTAGGCAAATTTTTTTGCTTAAAAATTAAGCGATTAAGCATAATTATGCGAAATGTCAATGAAAGGGATATAATTTTCTTCTAGTTTAAAATTCAACCGCCATATTGGATTCACCATTTTGAATTTTTTAAATCTGACTTTAAATTATTAATATAGATATTATATATTATTATTGTATGTAAATGTACTTACCTACTTTTCTATTTTATTTCCATTCTAATACCTCACATGCACCACACAGTTAACTTTCTTTTCATTAAGTTCATGTGACAAAGAATGACGTCACTAGAACAGACAAAATTTGTTCCTTAACTTTACCATTAAATAATAAAGATTTTGACACTAAACTTTGAACAATAACTTAAAATATGATTAAAAAGGTCTGCCTGATCCAAATATGAATAATTTGTTTAAATTTCCGAAAACTAGAAAATTTTGTAAAAAATTAATTTTAAGCACAAGAGACATCATAATCTATCACATGCCCTTAATGTTACTTAAATTTATTTTAATAAATCGAAGACATAAAATAATTAACTGATTTTATTCACCCTAATTAATTTAATTGAAATAAGAGAAAATACAAATTATTGTTTAGAAATAGTTAGCGAGATAAAATTGTAAATAAATATTTAATTCGAACACAAATTTGCGCATGTGCGTTCTATTTTGAAGCGCGCACAAACTGTACAGACAACTAAAGAAAAAATGTCGCCGTTTTCATATGACAGGCTGTCAATGACAGAAGCCGGCAATCAATAATCGCATCAAGCTAACTGCACAGCCTGCTATTCCTCTTTACTCACGCAAAGAAACATTCAAATTTTTTCAATTTCTTTCAATTTTTCAAATTTCATTTCAATCTTTTAAACTGCTATTTAACTATTAGCAACTTTTAGGAATTGAACCTTATTAATTATTAATTATTATTTAATGTTAAGTACCTTACGTCCTCCAATAGATTTTATTACTACCAATACACATAATAGATAAAAACATGTTATTATTGAATCACCTGCATCAACATTTCTCATTCCTTTTTCTCCGATCTAATAATATAAATAATTAATTAAATTTTATTTTTTTTATTTATTACAATCCAAATCAGAAATCAAATCTATTTAAAAAACGATTTAACAAAACTAAAGGAAAAAAGAAACAGAATATTTTTTTAATTAGTTCTAAATGTTTTTTTTTATCTCTCCAGCAAATACACATATTTTTTGTATACTTTAAATTTTTTAAAAATTGTTTTCTTCACTGTTTAACCATTAGTGTCAAAAACTTTTTCTCTTTTGACATGTAAGAATGATTTCGATCTGTAATAATTAACGGATATACACGCATGCATATATACATTTTTGTTGCGGGTCAGTTCTAACTTCAAAATTATAACTACGTATTCTTTTTAAAATATTTGAAACTTTTTTTTATCCAATTCGATTTCTTGAAATTAATCAATTAAATATTGTTTATAAGAGTACACTTCAATCAATACTTATTTATTTTTAAATTTAATGGAACAAAAAAAAACAATTCAATGATATAATATGAATTACATTTAGGGGAGAGTGGCCATCAATGTACCGGGTTTTTTTCAAGGTCATAGTACTTATTGAATTTCACCAATTTCTAGCACTTCTTTGCATCAATATAAAACTACAACACTTCTCTAGATAATGCACACATATTATACACGATTTATTTTAATTAAATAATAAAATTTAAGATTTTTCTAAACTAACAAGCTATTTTCATTTTCAACAACCTGAGTACACAATGAACCACCTCTATAAAAACACTAAAAATGTTCAACAATAATAATATTGCAATTTCCACTTTGTAAAAAAGCTTATTTTCTATGAAAGATTATAAAAAATTATTACTTAACACTTTTTTATTGATAATGTATAACATAAATATACCTCAACTTTAAGTTAACTAGCTAAAATGGCATTTTAGTTTTGCTATGTTGAGAAAAGTACTGATAACAATCGCTGTAACATGCTGTATGCATGCCTAGTTTTATAATCAGGCATACCACTCTGGAAATCGAAAATACACCGAAATTCCAGGTGGTTCATTGTTCCCCGGTACATTGAATCAACATGACATTTGCAACAAAAATGGTTTTTTATAACTTAATCCAATATTTCAAAATCATTATCTCATTAGAATATTGTAGTTAAGGCCCAAAACAAATTACATCGTAAGTACATTTATTTTTAAATGGCCTTATTTCAATTAAAAAACGTGTTTATATTTTAGGTAAATTTTTTCTTCAGTACATCAAAAACAGTTTTTTTCAGTTTTCTCTGTAAAGAATAAATCCACACGTCTCAAATTTATAGACGTAGTGTGTTTGCGCAAACTTTATTTATATTTAAAATTAGGAGAATTTTTATTTAATTGTTTCTGAGAAAATTGAAATGGTTCATTGAAAAAACTGGTACATTGATGGCCACTCTCCCCTAGTCGTCTCATTTTGACCATCTTTGACCCCGACTACTTTGTTGTCGGTATCGCATTACAATGATTGTCTTACAGCTTCTCAATTTTAGAGTCATTGTCATTTAATGACTTTTGGGCACGAGCCAAAAATGACTATAGATAGTGGAAAAACAATCTTGAAAAATCTTCTTTGAATTTGTTATCATTTAAGGATAATGATGATTGTTACTTAACTTCGGCATATCTTGATGCCAAAAGTCGATGTCTTCGAGTCTGAAAACTAAGTTAATTGCAATTTGGTAACGTCATAGCGCAAGTTTCTCACTAATAGTCTCATTACTTCCAGTATTTTAAGTAAACATTACAAAACAATTAACAATTTTTATGATTTCTCATTAGCGTAAAGACATGATGCATTATTTACTTTCATATTTTTAAAAACCGTGACACACGCAATTACAAAAAGTGAATCAGTTTGTTCTATATGGATTTGATTGTATCTTATACAGAGAAAATGTTATGCTTTTGCTACTGCGTATCTGTTTAAACTGAGAATCAGATTAAAAAAAAACAGCTCAAAGTAGTAATGGCTGTCATTTAATGTGTTTTGAAATTGATCATATTGTTGAGCAGTGACAAACATTTTTAAACATTTTTAGAATCTAATAAATATTTGCGATTTGAAAATATTGTAATTAAATGCAATTGAAGTTTGAATCGAATGGATAATAGTAATCACAAGTTAATATTCACACTGAAAAAATTAACAATGTAATCAGAACAAAATAGTTTTGTTGAGTAATTAAACATTTGTACTTGAAAAGGCTTCAGTTATGTGAGTAAAACTATATTAATGTAAAACAGTTGTTAAACTTACTTATGACGAAGCAAAATCAAACAAAAATCTATAGCCTAACCTCGAAATCGATTTGTCACGGTTAATTATAAAAAAAAACTTTTAATATTAACAAAGAATTTTCAATTTAAAAATATCTGGACTTAATCAAAACAATTTATAAATTTAATTTTGTTTACTAGAAAAAATTACCGAAACCTTTAAATACGCTAACTTTGATTGACTTTAATTAAAAACAAAACGTCTTATGTCTAATAAAATCTTTTTTTATATAAATAACGTATTACGAGTTTTCTATCTTAAAATTAACTTTAGTGGTTATGTAATTGAGAAATGTCATTTGCCTAAATTTCTCGAAATAACAAAAAGTGGATTTATTAATACTCCTAATCCTCAAATATACTCTTGTCTAACCTATATAAAAACAATTATGTAAATTATTATTTTTATAGTATTTATTTCGTAGAAAATTATACTTATACTTAAAACTACTAATAATAAAGAATATCACTTTTACATAAAAAAATATTATAAATTAGTTTAATAATTAAAAAGAAAATTACACAAGGAATTATTATTTACATACTCTATATTCATGTTTGTTCAGCTTAAAAAGTTTTGTTGAGACTACTAATTTTTGTTGATGAAGTTACAAAAAAATTCAACAGAATTTTGTTGCCACAACAAAAATAAACTGTTTTGGTATGAAATTTTTACGAGGCCTTATATCGAATTTATACCTCAATTAAAGTTCTTATTAGTTTATTTATTTAATTGATTTGACTACATGTTTCAACATATTCATGTCCTCTTCAGGTCAATAAAAATTAAAATTAAACGATGTTCCAATATAAAACAAATAGAAATCTGCAAAAGATGAATTATGAAATTATGAAATTATAAAACATATAAAGTTGACAATGATACAAATTCCTTACCTCCATTAGGAGATTTCAGTACATAAAAAATTACATAATTGATAATAAATAATTGATCAAGTAATAACGGATCAAGTAATAACGTTTGACATTTTAAGGTTATATTCACGTGATATCTAAATCGAGATCAAAATCTAAAACGAGATCAAAATCGAAATCGTAATCAATTAAAATCGAAACTGATTAAATTTAAATTTTAATTCAAATAGGTAAATTTGAATAATTAAATTAAATAGGTAAATTTGAATAATTAAATTAAAAAAGGTAAATTTGAATAATTAAATTAAAAAATCAAAATTAAAATATAAAGTCAAAATCTACTAGTTTGAATTAAATAAGAATAAGCTTGACTTAAATTATTTATATCAGTATTAAAATTAACAGTAGAATGAATGTTTTTTTGTATATAAATCATTTCTAAATGTCTCCTTTTAAATTCATTATTTTCGTAATTTACAGTTTTAACATTAGTAAAATCAAATTTATGTGAATATTTAGTAGAATGGTATGAAAGGCCTGTATTTAAAAGTTTATTTTCAGAGTTACGTTTATGCTCATTAATTCTTTCTTGTAAATGTCTTTTTGTTTGTCCAATATAATACATATTACAATTAATGAATGGAATCTGATAAATTATATTAGTTTTTTGCAAAAAAGGAATTGAATCTTTATGATTGTGTAAAAAAATGTTTTTTTGCAAAGTTTTGTCAATTGAAAAGATCAAAGTACAGTTAGTGCCATTAAAAACATTATATAAAACTGAATCAAAACTTTGAATATATGGAAAAACAAAAAATGATGAATTGGAACTATAATCAATACATTTTTGTTGTTGTTTAGAAAAATAATTAATTGGATTAATGATATGAAGATATCGAGTACTAATCTTTTTGTCTAAAAGGGTTAATGGAAAACCATTCTTAAATAAAGTTTCTTTAATTAATACATCAATTTTGCTTCTAATCACCCAATTTCTCAGAAAATTGGTGTTATTTATTCACTTGTTGATAGAGCAATTAAGTTATCAGATCCGCGTTTTCATTTTGACAATTTAGTATTAATTAAAGAAACTTTATTTAAGAATGGTTTTCCATTAACCCTTTTAGACAAAAAGATTAGTACTCGATATCTTAATATCATTAATCCAATTAATTATTTTTCTAAACAACAATAAAAAAAGCGAATTGTAAAAATTTAATATAAGAAAAAATAAACTGTTTTGTTGCTCGTATATAAACAAAATAATTTGGTTGAGCCAAAGAAACTTTTGTTTTGTAATTCTAAACTTTTTTTTCAGTTCAACCTAAAAGAATAAAATAATGAGAATAACAAAATAATAAAATAAAGAAAAAAAGGGGTATATTGAAACACACATAAAAATTCAAAGAAAAAACAATGAATTTATTAATAAAGCGAATGATTGAAATCAGAATATCAATGTGACATTTCAAAAATGCGGAGTTTAATAAAGTTCTGAATATCTTATCAATGAAGGCAACGATATAGATATTTGAAAGTAGGAATAGTCGGGGGGTTGTCACCCTTGTCTCTCGAGCAAGTAGGGTGGGAATCCAGCCATCTTGAATGATGTATGGCGTCGGTTACGAGGTCGACTGAGCGGCCATCACTCAATGATGAGTTTAGCTCTCTGCTTTTGGGGTTGTGCATCAAAAACTCTTAACATTTGCGCCCATTCTTTGTACCCTTTCGTCTTCATACTCCATAAAAAAACTTTCAATTTCTTCCATTTCCAAAATAGTCTTTATTATCGTCAATGGCACCTGTTACCTTAAACTAAAATAAAAAAAGCATTAGATAAATGTTTCAGTTCCAGGACGCTCTTGGACCTTAAAAATATAACTGTTAAAATATATTATGTCAAGTAGGTTTTTCATTAAAAAAACTTTCTTGTTCTGAAAAATACTCATAATCTACTCTTTTAGCAAAAAACACTAGTTGTTTCAGCAATTTTAAAGATTCATTAAACAATAATATCAGCCTATGTACTAATAAATTATTATTTTAAATGTGTTTTTTAAAATGTAAATTAAATTTCCCTAAATAGTAATTAGATTTTTTTAAAATTTTCTTTAATAATAAATAGAAGCTTTGAAAATTTTAAATGAAACTAAGCTTTAATTTCATTCGAATTTATCACTCGGCAGTACATAATAATGAAGCGATGATACTAACAATCTTTCCGAGTCAGGTAAACAAAAATTAAAACATTATTTTACGTTTGAACTAACTTTGATCAGATTTTTGTTTGATTTGTTTGATTATTTTTCAAGTATTTAGTATTTTGAGGTTATGATTACGCTTCTAAAAATATTGACTATACATCCTAAATAATTATGAATGGCGTTGAACAGTCTAGATATCAAATAAGTTTCAAATTACATTTTTAATCATTATTTACGATAACTGCAATTAAAATTTGCTAATCTATAATAACAATCCATACCTATGATTCATTCATTCATTATTTCATTCTGTCCACACCTGAAGTTTATACATTTATAAGTATCTTAAACTACTTTTGAAAATAATTTTTTCATAATGATTAAAATTTTTTGTTTCAAAACTAGGCGCATGAATATTCCCTAAATCCCAAATGACATAATTCCCAATGGACTTGATTCCCAAATGACATAATTCCCAATGAACCTAATTTCCAATAGACATAATTCCCAATGGACATAATTCCCAAATGAATTCCCAATTCAAAACTGCCAACCTTATTTTTATTAAAAGAAACCTACTAAATTAAATTTCTTTTAATGGTTGTTGTATTTTAGTTGCTTGTTAAAAGTAGCTATTTTAAATGCTTCTTTTTTATTGCGTGAGCAAATTATTATTAAACATATTCCTAATTGAACATTAGATAAAAGATAGTAAATTAAAATTAGAGTCTATTTTGATGAGAATCAATTTACTGCATTTAAAGAAACTAATAAGATTAATAAAACATAGTGTACTTTAAAATATTGAACTGACATTTCGATCCACTTAAATTTTTAATGAATTAAAACTTAATTCTATCAATACAAAAATTACTTAAAATGTTCTTGCGTAGAAGTTTAAATTGACTGATATTTAGATAATTGGAAATTGAGATCTTTGAAATTTAAAAATAATTATTTATTTATGGAGATCTAAATTAATAGTTAAAGCATCGATATATTTAAGTTTTAATTAATTGAAGTTTCTACTAACTTTAGATTTCAAATGACTAATAAACGTTTTTTTATACTTATTTTAATTAAACGAATCTTTATTTTATCATGATAATAATAAATCACTGCATCTTCTAATCAAAACTTTCTTTAATGCAAAAATAATAACTCATTCAAATTTTTATTGGTTAATACATTAGAAGATTTTATATAATGGTTAATGTCAAAAATAATTTAAATACATATATGGATTGCTATATTTCGAAAATATATATGTAATACTTAAAAGTTAGAGAATTAAAAGTTTAAACAATTTAAAATTATAGGCATAAATAAACTCAAGTTTAAAAGTTAAAAATTTTTTAAGTTTAAACATGTAGAAGATTAAGATAATTATAGGTACCTAAGTTTTTAGGTTTGGAAAAATTAAAAATTCCATGAGTAAAAATTTTGAAGAATAAAAATTTAAATTAAGTAAAGTTTGTAATAATTAACATTTGTGTTGTTAAAATAAGAAACTATGATACTTTAAATTCGTAAAAATAATAGAAGTTTGAATGTGTCCAAAATCTCTAATTCTTGAATTTGGCAGCGGTTTTACTTTGCATACAAAGAAAGTTATATTTCTCTAAAACATTCATTTTATCATAATTAAATAACAAAGTTTATTATTGCATTTAAAAAAATGTATAGGTATGAATGACCAAAAACATTGAAATGTTTCTCGACAGTTCATGAAATAAATTTAATATTGGATGTATATAATTAGAGTTACCAAAATTTATAATTATATTAGCTTGATCTCAGATGTACAGCTTAACAAAAAATAAAATTAATGTTAGTGGCTATACGTTATGGGACGTACATAAATTTTTACTCTTAAATTATTATTTAAAATACATTTTCTACTTTAGTTGTTAAAAATTCAGAGAACTGTTACTACATTCAGAGAATAAAGAATGGAAAATAGTTTCTGAACAACAATTATTGCGATTTACTACAACTCTATACCTATTCAATATCTTTTCAAACACTGTAATAAATTATTTTGGCTCCAGGAAGACATAATGGTGTCTCGTGTCTAGACATCAATAATTAAAGTATTAGACTTACAGATACCGGCAATTAGGTAAACAATAATAATCTTTTACCTGTACCTTGGCTTCAAGTTGCGCTTCAACAACAATAAGTGAGTAGACTCGTAGTTGACTTATCTATGGTTTGAGATCATTGTCTCATTACAGATTATTATTATAGAGTTACAAACTGTAATTACACTGGCTAGTGTTAAAATTTGTATTTATTGGATTTGCTTCTAAGTTAACAAAAAAGAATTCTTCTTGTGGTGCCTAATTATGAATTTGGCGCCAGAAAGTCAGTATTTAAACTTTGTATTCTTTGTCAAACGTATTATAATCTTGGTATAATTTGTTTTATGACAACTAGTAAATAAAATAAATGATAACAATTTTGTAAAATTATAAATATTATTAATGATACTAAATTCTAAAAAAGCGATTGATTAAACGGGTTGAAGGGCCACTGTATTGTGTGTGCATTTCTAAAAGAGAATGAGAAGCGGAGTATCGATCCCGAAGCACGTATAAATATTTATATATGAGTATCGAAAGCTCATTATTCTGCCATTGCTAAATAATCCAGGATGGATAGAATTATGGAATATGACATTAGTCTCCCAATTCGCTCTACCAAACTCACACAAACAATATTCAATTACCAGTAATAATTTTGTTATTCATTAAAAACAAATTCATTAAAAAATTCATTGTCCAAAATCTTTTTTTAATTTTTAGTGCTATTTTAAGTTTGTCATTTACAACAATTATAACATACGACTGGTACTATTAACAACCAATTAACCCATGAAAATCCATATGGTTATACGTTACTAATATATATGCATATTAAACTGCGGATGAATTAGGTTAGCTTGTAAATTAGGTCATTACTTATTTTGTTTAAATTTGATAGAATTGCTTTTATCGATAAAGTGTTTTAAAAAAACTCAAACTACTGCCTATTTTCTGTACACTTTCAGCACATAAATAAAACTTATTTTTAGTTCAAATACTTTAATAAAATTTGAAATGTGCCTTATATAGTTTAAAAACATTTCTGAAAATGAAAATCGCGATACTTTTGCAGAGATATGTAAATTCTTGGGTGAGGTATAATATCGGCCCGATATTCGGAGTCCCTATTTCTATGGAATATATTTTTTGCACGTCACTCACTCCAGCACGTGGCGCACAGATCGATCGAAATATGGCAGGGATTCTCTGGAGTCTGCCTTCCGGAGAAATGCATAAATAAGTGCTCCCTAGTGTCTCTTTATAGTTGGTCAACTCAAAATTTAATATTATATGTACTCCAACACATTCTTATCATAAAGCTTACAACATATATGTCACTATATTTAGGCTAATCTTCAAGACAAAGAACTCATTAGGCCAAAGACAATGGTGTCTTTATCAGTTCTTGTCATCTTTCCTATATCTTACATTTCATGTCAATTTATTTCAACAAATTTTCTTCAGAGTTAAATTCCTTACAAAACTGTTGTAACGAGTATACACGATTATTATTCTTATTATTATTCATTACTGATGAAAATAAATCATGTTTGTTATAGCTTTATATATTTTAATTAGTTATCCTACCCATTAAAGTGGTCCCTAAAAATGAAATTTTAAAGTTCGTAAAAATTCGTTCGTTTTAAAGTTTGTCATCCATCAAAAAAGGAGAGACACATATTATTATTTAAAATTTTTTTTTAATATTTAATGGTGTCTCATTGATCATGAAATTTCTAATGTATTTTGCGTGGGAAAAATTTTTTTTGGTAGATTGGCAATAAAATTATGAAAAATCAACATTTCTTTATCGGACTACTCTGATGTTTAAAGAATGGCATCCAATTATTTCTTTATGAATTTTTTGAAAATATTATTTTTTAAAGAGTCCCAAAAAGGGACTCAAAAAAAAGGGTCCCAAAAAGAGTCCCCCTTGCCCGTGCGCAAGGGCGATGTTTGGGGGTTCAACCCACCGCCCCCAGAGAGGTCTAAACTTACTTTAAAAATTTTAAATATTTCTGATTAAAAAATTATTTTTAATAAAAAACGAAGTTTTCACAAATTTTTTTTAAAGCCTCCCCCCACAGGAGCAAATTCTGCGCACAGGCCTTGTTACTTCATAGAGGAAGCAATAGATTATAATTCCAAAAAAAATAAATTTTGGATTTTGTTAAAAATAAAAAAAGACATTAATTCCATCAATTTCCAAAAAAATATGGGACATTCCACGTCAACTCGGACAGAGCCTCAAACAAAAATACTAGCTTTTATGTATTAAAAGCTAAAAACGAGGTAAATAATTCTGAAACTCATTCTTTAACAGTTTTTAGGGTCGTTTATTAGGACTCTAAAAAATTTTTTTTTATTCAGAATGGCGGATCCAATATGTCGGATAAAATTTCAAAACAGTAGAAAGAATAATTTTTCTTGCGGAAAATTTATTATTTGATAGTCTTTGAGATCGCTGATAACGAATCTGAAGTTATTTTTTAGAAATTCAAAATGGCTGATTCAAAATAGCGGACAAAAATTTTTAAATTAAATTCAAAAATTCTTTTTTTTTTTTTTTTGATTGAAGGGTTTTGGAGTCGCTCATGTCAAATCTGAAGTTATTTTTTAGAATTTCAAAATTTCGGACGAAATTTTTAAAAGAAGTTCAAAACTTCGTTTGTTTTTTAGTAAAGCTTTCTCTATAATGATTTTGGCGGTAACTGGTAACAAACCTGACGTTATTTCTGTAAAAAAAATTCATGAAGAAATAATTGCATGTCATTCTTTGAACATTTTCCAAGAGAAACAGAGTATCCCGGTAAAAAAATGTTGATTTTTCATGATTTTATAGCAAATCTACGAAAAATTGTTTTTTTTTTTTCATGTAAAACGTATAGGAAATTTTTTGGTCAATGAGGCACCATTAAATAGTAAAATAAAATAAAAGAATAAAAAATACTCTTTATTTTTGATGTGTAATAAAATAAGGGGTTACGAACTTTAAAATTCGAAAATTTCATTTTTAAGAACAATCCTGTTATCCATTAAAAAATTGTTAAATAAAATTTTATTTTTTTGTTTGAAATGAAAAATTATTATTAATTAAGCAAACAATAAATAGTTATCATTTATTTTATACTTTTAATCATTTTTAAAAAATGCATGTCAAAATAGATGATAACTTTCCGCAATAAATTAATTTTTTCTTTATAGAATATTGATAATATCGCAATATAAAAATAACAGCCGGATGGCAATTTAAATTAAATTAAAAATTAAATAAAATTTTTTTTGATGATGATGATAATAATAATAATAACAACAATGACGATGATGGTGTTAGTTATTATTATTTTTCTCAATATCCTGTTAGACATAAATTTTAAATAAATTTTTAATATTTTATTCGAATCCTTTTCGTTAACTTGTCAATAACATTGCGTATTTTCCCCTGTCGATATTTAAAAAAAGTCTAAAATCTGTTTTGGATAAATTCAAATTTCTGTTTATTTGAATTAGTATTGATAAAAAGTTTAATTAATACATGGTTCAAATATACTAAAATTAAATTACATTTTTTAATTTACCCTTATTATTTTCATTTTGCAATTATTATCTTCAATTTTTAATAATTTTCATTATATCTGAATTAACATCATGAACTTTCAAATCAATATCTCAATTTGCAATTATTTTGTTCAAAATCATTTCTTTTTATCATTTTGTAATTGTTTTCTCTATTTTTTAATTATTTTAATTATTTTTGAATTAATTTTCTAATTTTGCCGTTATTATCTTAAAGTTAGATTATTGTTTTCAATTTTCAAATTTTGAAACGATTTTTCAATTTTTTTTTTTAGCTTAAAAATAAATTCTGTAATGTTTCTATTATTTTCTCTAATGTCTAATTATTTTCATTCTTTTTGCATAATTTTCAAAAATTTCATTTATTTATTTTAAATTTTAATTATTTTCATCATGGGGCCGTCCATATATTACGTCACACTATTTTTCACCATTTTAGACCCCCCCCCCCCCCCGTACCCCATGTCACACACTGTCCCATACATTAGCGCCATTTTTCTGCTTGTTGTCACAAATTGGTTGACCCTCCCCCTCCCCCTTAAAGTGTGACATAATATATGGATGACCCCCATATTAAAATTATTTTTTAAAAATTTTAATTATTTTCATCAGATTACAATTATTTTTTCAAATTTTAAATTATTTTCATCATATATCAATTCTTTTTTTCAATTTTAAATTAATTTTATCATTTTTCAATAATTTCCCAAAATTCTTAATTATTATTCTCATTTTGTAAAATTATTTTTTAAAATTTGTAAGTATTGTTTTTCTCAAATTTCAATAATTTTTTTTAATTTTTAATTAATTTCATTATTTCTAAATTAATATCATGAACTTTCAAATATATATCTCAATTTTCAATTATTTTGTACAATATTCATTTGTTTTTAACATTTTGCAATTATTTTCTCCATCTTTTAATTATTTTAATTATTTTTCAATTAATTTACTAAATTTTCAGTTATTATCTCAAATTCAGATTACTGTTTTCAATTTTCAACTTTTTATTTATTTTATTTTTTTTTTCTTTTATTTTCTCCAATTTCTAATTATTTTCATTATTTTTGCATAATTTTCAAAATGTTCAATTATTTATCTAAAATTTTAATTATTTTCACCATATTTCAATTATTTTTTTCAATTTTAAATTATTTCTATCATTTTTTAATTGTTTCCCTAAATTCGTAATTATTATCATTCTGTCAAAATTTTTTTAAAAATATTTGTAAGCATTTTTCTCAATTTTCAATTATTTTTTTCAATTTTTAATTATTTTCATTTGTTTTCATAATTTATAAAAATTTTTATTTATTATCTTGAGTTTCAATTATTTTTAGCCTTCTTCAATTCTTTTCTTTAATTTTTAATTATTTTCATTTTTTTCAGTTAATTTTTCAGATTTTCAAGTATTTTTCTCAAATTTCAATTTTGTTTTAATTTATTGAATTATTTTTATTTATTTCAAAACATTTTATTAATTAGGTTATATACATCATACATTTAAGCGTTGAAACCGACAAATGGATCATTTAAAGTATTTGAAAAAATTCTGCAATTTTTTCAATTATTTATTTTAAATTTCATTAATTTTTGTCAACTTATCATTGTTTTTATCATACTTCAATTATTTTTTTCAATTTTCAATTTTCAAATTAAAAATTTTTTTTTCAGTTTTTGCCCCAATTTTTAATTATTTTTATTTTTTAAAATTATTTTATTAGATTTTTAAATCTTTTTCTCAAATTTCCCATTATTTTCTTTTATTTTTAATTATTCTCAATTTATTTCATAATTTCCAAATTTTAAATTTATTTATCTGATATTTCAATTATTTAATTCCATCTTATGTAACCTATATTCTGTATTTTTTGCAATTATTTCACTTAAATTAAAAATTGTTCTTTTCAATTTTAAATTATGTTTATCTTTTTTCATTTTTTTTCTGTAAATTTTAATTTTTTTTTGCAATAAACTTCTAAAAGTTTCAAGCCTTTCTCTTAATTTTTCTTTAATTTTCCTTTATTTAATATATATTATGTAATTTTTTCAATTATTTTTTTCAAATTTTAATTATTTTCTTTAATTTAAATTAGGTATTTAAATATATATTATTTCCTCAATTTTGAATCATTTTAATTATTTCTGAATTAATTTCCTTAATTTTCAACTATTTATCTTAATTTCAATCATTTATTTATTCAATTTTCAATTATTCCCTCCAATTTTTTATTGCTCTTACTTTTTCAAATTATTTCTAAGGTTTTGAAGTAATATTCCCAAATTTAAATTATTTTCTTTATTTTTAAAACATGTCTATGATTTATTTAAAATATTTACATTTATTATTGATAACATAAGGTGTAAAAAACTAATCGAGCGCCAGCGGGCGTTGCTTAATTTAGTTAGATAAAAGAAATTATAATTTTTATAATTTATATAAAACACTGTTCATAATTGTTATATTTAATAATAATTTTTACACTTCACTGACTTATAGTTAATTTGTAATGATAATTATTTTGTTATTTATCTATTTTTATTTCAATAAATTGTTTGTGTTTCAAAATAGTGGAGCAAAGTTCAAACATAGAAATTAGTGCCCGGTGGAGCCATCTTTTGCCTAGTAGCTTAACACTTTTACAAGATACAGTCGGTGAAAAGAACTTTTGTGTAGAAAACTGCGCTACCGACTTTTGATGAAGAACCTACTTAGAACCTACTTAGAACACGAATAATGCATTTTTTAAATATTGAACAAACATACTACACAATTTTTAATATATGCGTCTAATGACATGAAGCAATTTTTATTTTAAAAAAGCAGTATTACGGAATTATGTAGTTTTTTGAGGCCATAAATAGAAGGTTTTATAATAATTTTGTTTCTTTGATGTTTTAATATGTAATTCACTAAATGTTTCTATACGTTCTGAAGTATACTAACAACTATTAAAAATATTAAATTGTGGTTTTAAAAAATGTTGTCATATTTCCTCCACAGAGGGCGCAACTTAATACTGACTTAAAAAAGTATAATAATGATTGTTATGGTTTTTGTGAATGATTTAAGAGCAAAAAAATTAATTTCCCTCGGTTTTTTATAGTAAAAAGCTCTTTGAAAATTTTAAAAAGGCAGAGCTTCAGTACTTGAAGAAACTTCCAAAGAACTAAATTAAACAAGAATTTTTAAAATTGGTCCAATCGTTCTTGAGTTATGACATCGACCATTTTTTAAATCAGTATTAAATTGCGCCCTCTGTGGAGAAAATATACCGTAATTTTATTTTTCAATAGTTATTAATATACTTGAAAACATGTAAAAACTTTTATTTCATAACATATTAAAACTTCTGAGAAAAAAAAATTATTAAAACAACCTTGTATTAATGTCCTGAAAAATATTAAAAATCCTATTCTGTTAATATACTCTCCTACTTTAAACATTGATGGCACTATTATTTTTATTCGCGGAGTGTGAGAAAGGATTCCCTGAAATTTAATTAAATAAAGTTATTTTGGGGGAAAAGGAAGCTCCGGTTATTAATTTACTTCTAGGCCCGTTTTCATATTTTCATTTTAGTCCCTGCTCCATGTTTCTCTTCAAATACTTCGTCCAGCGTGTTTTCGTCCCTCTTACAAGCAACCCTCTCGGATTTTCATAAGCATTTGTTGCTCTCCATCTTGGGGTTCTTATATTCAAAGCTGAAAATTTTTCAAACCTTGGAGCTTTTTAACTTTTATTAAAAACTTTGATGAAATATTTTTCCTAATGACAGGAGAATTCACGAAATTTATGAACAAGTTAAAAATGTGTAGTGAGTTTCAAACGAGGTATTTCTTTTTTTTTCCTTTTTTTTTTGTCTAGCTTGAAAGGTATTTGAGAAAAGGAAAAAATCTTGCGCCAGATTGGATTTCGTCAAAGTCACCCGGGGCTCTTTGTATCGTTCGACTTTAGCCGCCATCGACCCATCTTTAATATGAGCTTCTAAAACAAATGGTTATGTTTTTATAAAGACAATAACGCCCGTCTATCTATCACACGTCCAAGTAATATCGGCAGAACCATCAAATGTAATATTAAAATTGGAATTTTTTCTAATACAAAAGTTATTTATACGGTCTTGCTCTCTGATGTGAGTGATATTATATAATATATACGATATCATCTGATGCAAGAAAAATTCACCTTAAATTTTACTACGAGCAACCAATTTACTTTCAAGGACCTACAGAATGACTTATTTTACTCTTTGCAAAATTGGACAATTTTTTGACAAATTTTACACTAAAATTAAAAAATTTCTAATTACAATTTCTTTGTATTATTTTTTAAATTTAATTTAAAATAGTGTCGATTGGATAAATCTTAAATCTGAAATTTATTCTTTAATTACACTACCGGCTAAAATTGTGGGATTAAAAAAATGGGATTAAAAACATGACTGTCTTAAAATGGTGATAACTCTGACAGTTATTAGCGAATTGAAATTCTTTATAAATCATTGATAAGCTGTTAAAATTTGCCGTTAAACAGTCCTATTTTAAAACTTATTCGATTAATAGAAACAGAGATTTAATGTGGTAAAGGTAGGTGAATTTTTCGTTTTTTGTGAATTGTCATTGTTCTAGTTTGGTGGACTGCATTTTCTTGAAAAGTAATTGGAAAATTTTGAAATTAAACCAACTTAAATTTTGAACTACTAGCTTTAAAATAAGCCAAAGAAAATTTAAATATCTTCACTGGTTCAAAAGTTATAAGTAAATATGTATAAAAAACAAAACGCAACAATTCCTTTGTTTCCCCCTCTCCGTCTGTCTCCACTAGAATCGTTGCGTTTTTTTTTCGTATTATACATTTACTTATAACTTTTGAACCAGTAAAGATATTTTAATTCTCTTTGTCTTGTTTTAAAGCTAGTAGTTCAAAGTTTGAGTTGGTTTAATTTCAAAAATTTCCAATTACTTTTCTAGTAAGTGCAGCCCACCAAACTTGAAAAATGAAAATTCACGAAAAACGGAAAATTCACCTGTCTTTATCGCATTGAATCTCCGTTTTTATTTATCAAAAAAGCTTTAAAATAGCACTATTTCACGGCAAATTTTATAAGCTTTCTAATGGCCCATAAAAAATTTCGTTTCACTAATATCTGACAGAGTTATCAATATTTTAAGACGGTCATGTTATTAATCCCATTTTTGTAAGTGGGCCCACAATTTTGGCTGGTAGTGTAAATGCTACAATTAATCAACAATGAAGGTAAATTTTCATAATTTTCGGTCCGGATTTGTTACTACAAAGTTGTAGAGAGAATAATATGAAAAACGTAAAAAATAACAAATTTTGAATTTGTTTGTAAAGAACACATTGAAACACCAGTAATATTAACTTTTTAAACAATTTCTGAATGTTGACTTGTTAGTTGAAATTTTAAAATTAATAAAAAAGTAAATAAAACTAATAGCAACATGTAATGTGGATTTGTTTGAGAGCAAAGGAGCGACAGCTGTTCGTCGGTTGTGTGCTCCATTTCATTGTCTCGCACTTGATGATTGATGATATTTTGGGGTAGCCACTGCTGCCTTAATTCTCTTCTATCTCTTTCTTGTTTGCTCTTTTTCAATATTTTCTCTCTTTCTCTTTTTCAAGTTTCTACGCTTTATTCCCTATTCTAAAAATTGGTGACAATTATTTCCTTTTGGTTATTAACTTGATTTCAAATGTGTAGTGGAGAGTCGGGTAAGTTCTAAGTCTATTTTTGCTAATAACTTTTGAAAAAATAAAAATTCAGAAAAATTGTTTACAGTAATGAAGTTTGGTAAGATGACAAAGATACATGTTAAAATGGTGCTCCCAAATGATAATTTTATAAATTTTTAAATTTTGATAAATTTGCACTTATCGTTAAAAGCTTTTGATAATTTTTTTTTATTATAATCTTAAAATACTATGCTTTATAAAACCAATTATCTAATAGAATTAGTTTATCAATATGTTTAGAAATACAAATAATATAAATTTAAAGAAATCATTTTAATGGCAACTATTTTTTTATGAAATTCTTTATTCATTTTCAAGCTATGTTTCTAGAAACAAACTAAACAAAACTGTTTACCGAAGATACATTTTCTTTAGGTTTTGAGTGTACTCTTTTTGAATCTAAAGTCAAAAATCAATTTTTTTCAAATCAAAATTAAATATGGCGGTTTTAATGTAGAAAACCACAAAAAGTTATTTTTTTCAAGTTTGTAACTCGAAGGTTTTTGGGGTCTCTGATTACAAATCTGATACAAAATTTTCAAAATGGCAAATTCCATATGGAGGAAGGAAAATAAAAACTTGTTTTTGTTTATAAAGTTGGTAACTCGGGGTTTTTTTGGATTCTTATATCAGATTTGTAATCAGCAATCCCAAAAATTCCAGAGTTACCAACTTAATAAAAAAAAACCCGAGTGTACTTGAATCGGGATAAAATTTAATTTTTCCTTCTGTCATATTGGATCGATCATTTTGAATTTTGAAAATGTTACATCAGATTTGTAATCAGCGATTCCAAAAACCTTAGAGTAAAAAGATTTAGCCGAATCCGATGATACTTTAGCGATTGGTAAAATATTTGCTTGACCTTGAATATTTTGCAATGGATTTAATGCCATATTGGGTCCGCCATCTTGAAATTTTGAATCTTGCCTTATATGTCTTTAAAGTACACAATTTTTATGCACTTTTGGTTGAAAGTAAAACTATATGCTTACACGTTTAATTGGTGAAAAAAAATTGTCAACATGAAAATATGAAATTTTTTTATTTTTTATATTGAAACTGCCATATTTAATTTTGGTATCCCCGGTAAAAACTGTTATTTAATTTGTTTTTAGGAACATAGCTTGAAAATGAACAAAAAACTTCTAGGTTTAGGCGTTAATGGGTTTAGTGAAATTGTGAGTGATATTTTAAGGTTATGTAAAAAAATTATAGGTATACAATAGTATAAAATTTCCAGTTTCTTCATTGAAATTTGATTAAGAATATTTGGTTCTAATATATTTTGAAAAGTACGTTTCGGATATATGAAAGATTTAATTTTTGAAGATTGTTTTTTTTACAAAATGGATTTTATATTGCAAACAAGTAAATTTAAATAATTTCTTTTAGATTTTAAAATTTCCTGTAGTAAAATTGATGTTCAATTTAACTGACTCCTTTACAAATTTGTGAGTGATTTGTACAAGTTTTAACCGTGGCTGTCACTCGACATGTAAGAGCAATTTTTTCTTCTGGTATTTGCAATTTCACCGTATATATCTCAGTGCTTTGCTTCTTTGAGATAACATTATACCTCTTTTACATGCAAAAGAAGCTTAAGGCCTTATATATGCTCTATTATGTACTACGCAACATATATATATACAATTGCGATATCTCAACCTTGGTTTCCTTATTTTTTGCCGCCTTAATATGCTTTATGTAAGGCATTTTTCTACCTTTATCTCTTTCTTTTCGTATTTTTTAGGTTTTTTAAAACCGTGCTCATAAACTTCTTCTTAGCTCATCTTGTCATTAACCCATAAACTTTTTTTGAAAATGTTCTTTCTCCAATTTTTTCATTAAAAATTTTTAAATTCTGCGCTAAGATAAGTAAAAACCGAGCTAAAAACTTCAAAAACATAATGTAATGTTTATCTAAAAAATATAATATGTTCTTCTTTCAATTCAAGCTACCTAACATTAATAAAAATTGCACTCACATAAAACTCATTGCGCTATTTTTTACATTTCATAAAACAAATTATCCGACTTTGACAATCTAAATAGTAGTTAAATATTGATATTTTTTAAAACAGTGAAGTACCTTCTAAGAATAATAAATTCACTTTCACACACATTTTGGACTCTTATAGTAGATGTATTTTTTATTTTCCGGTAAATCCACATTTTTTCTAGACGAGTGCCTTGCCGAAAACAATTGGATGGTATAAAGTTCTTACGTGGCAAAGTCACTGTCGTGTATCGCGATTAACTTTAAACTTCGAGTCAAGATTCGGCTATCGCGCATCGTTCAAATAAACCAACTGAAAACTTTCACATTTCGAACGAGAATCGTCAGTTAAAGTGAAACAGAGTTATATGTTTATAAGAGACAAGACGAAAGCTGAATCCAGAGTTGAATGGCGCCCTATCCGGGACTCCAAGTCATAAATCATTTCCCCATGATACAACCCCTCGGCGCAGCGTTTCTCTGCATCACAGCCTCGTAGATTGGCAGAGGAACAAAATTACCTGGTAGCATAGTCAGGAAGTAATTCTAATGTACCATTTCAAATGAAAATTATCGCTAAAAGTTTTAATTAATGTTTTTCCATTTTTGCACCTAGTCCATTTTCAACATTCGTTAAAATATTCTTGTTACGAATCACTGTTAAAGACGAATTATTAAATTATTGAGAATTTGAAGTATCAATATCAAATTGATATTCTAGCTTAATGGATTTTTTAATAAGTGATATCTAAATAAAGTATATTTCAAAATAAATTACTTTAACCGCTTTAACTAATTTTGCCCTTCGGACAACTCGGGACAAGTTAAATGCCAAAAAAGTTAACTTACAAAAATCTTACCTTAATAAAATTACGCAACAAAAATTGTCTTCTGGGTAAAAGCAAAGTTTAAAAATGAAGAGAAAAATTTAACCTAAAACCATTTAACCTAAAATGCATTTAGCCTAAAAATCATTTAGCCCAAGCTGCATTCAACCTAAATCCCATTTAACCTAAATTCTATTCAACCTAAATCCCATTTTAACCTAAAATGTATTAACCTAAATCTCATTTAACCGAAAATGCCTTTAATCTAAAATAAATTCAGCCTAAATTTCATTAGAACTAAATCTCATTTAACCTAAAATGCATTTAGCCTAAACTGCACTCCACCTAAATCCCACTTAACCTAAAATTTATTTTATCTAAATCCCATTTAACCTAACATGTATTTAACCTAAACCACCTAAACCTCATTTAACCTAAAATGCAGTTATTCTAAAATGCAATAAGCCTAAATTTCATTTAATCTAAATCTCAATAAATCTAAAATGCATTTACCATAAAACCCACTTAACCTAAATTTCATGTAATCTAAATCCCATTTATCCTAAAATGCATTCAGCCTAAAATCCACATAATCAAAATTCCATTTAACCTAACTCCCATTTAACCTAAAATGTATTTAACATAAATCTTATTTAACCTAAAACGCATTTAATCTAAAATGCATTTAGCATAAATTTCATTAAACCTAAATCACATTTAATCTAAATTCCATTTAACCTAAAACCCATTTAACCTAACTTTCATTTAACCTAAATTTCGTTTTATCTAAAAAGCATTCAGCCTAAATTTCATTTAAAATAAAATATATTCACCTAAATGTCGTTTAATCTAAATCCTATTTTACCTAAATTCCAGTTAACCTAAATTTCATTTAAACTAAATCCCATTTAACCTAAAGTTCATTCAGGCCAAATTCCATTTAACCTAAATCCCATTCAACCTAAAATGCATTTAACATAAAATCCATTTAACCTAAATTCCATTTAGCCTAAATCCGATTTTACCTAAAATCATTTAGCCTAAATTTCATTTAACCTAAAATGCATTCAGCCTAAATTCCATTTAACCTAGATTCCATTTAACCTAAATTGCATTCAGCCTTAGTTTCATTTAACCTTAATTCCATTTAACTTAAATCCCATCTAACCTAAAAAGCATTTAGCCTAAATTATATTTGACCTAAAATGCATTTAACCTAAATCCCATTTTACCTAAAATACATTCAGCTTAAAGCCCATTAAACCTAAAATGCATTCAGCCTTTCAGGTAAAATGGGATTTAGGACAAGTGATTTTAGGCTAAACGCAATTTAGGTAAAGTGGAATTTAGGCTGAATGCATTCTAGGTTAAATGGGATTCAGGTTAAACGATATTTAGGTTAAATGAAATTTAGGCTGAATGCCTTTTAGGTTAAATGAGATTTAGGTTATATGGAATTCAGGCTGTACGCATATTAGGTAAAATGGCATTTAGGTTAAACGATATTTAGGTTAAATAAAATATAGGTTAAATGAAATTTAGGTTAAATGAAATTTAGGTTAAATGACTTTTAGGCTAAATGCAATTTAAGTAAAGTTGAATTTAAGCTGAATGCATTCTAGGTTAAATGGGCTTAAGGATGAATGCATTTTAAGTAAAATGGTGTTTAGGTTAAATGGAATTTAGGTTAAATGAATTTTATGTTTAATGCATTTTAGGTTAAATGGGATTTACGTTAAACGATATTTAGGTTAAATGAAATTTAGGCTGAATGCATTTTGGGTTAAATGGGATTAAGTTTAAATGAAATTTATGCTGAATGCATTTTGGGTTAAATGAGATTTAGGTTAAATGAAATATATGTTAAATGGAATTTAGGTAAAATAGGATTTAGGTTGAATACATTTTATTTTAAAAGAAATTAAGGCTGAATGCTTTTTAGAATAAATGGGATTTAAGTTATATGACATTTAGGCTAAATGCAATTTAGGTTATATAAAATTTAGGCTTATTGCATTATAGGTAAAATGGAATCTAGGTAAAATGAGATTTGGGTTAAATGAAATTTATGCTGAATGCATTTTAGATTAAATGAATTTTATGTTAAATGAGATTTATGTTAAATACATTTTAGGTTAAATGGAATTTAGGTTAAGTGGATTTTAGGCTGAATGCATTTTAGGATAAATGGGATTTAGATTAAATAAAATGAAGGTTATGTGGGTTTTAGGTTAAATGCATTGTAGATTTATTGAGATTTAGATTAAATGAAATTTAATTTAGGCTGAATGCATTTTGGATGAAATGCATTTTGGATTAAATGCATTTTAGGTTAAATGAGATTTGGGTTAAATACATTTTAGGTTAAATGAGATTTGGGTTAAATACATTTTAGGTTAAATGAATTTTAGGCTTAATGCATTTTAGGTTAAATGGGATGAAGGTTGAATGCAGTTTAGGGTAAATGCATTTTAGGCTAAATGCATTTTAGGTTTAATGATTTTAGGTTAAATGGGATTTAGGCTAAATGGGTTTTAGGGAATTTTCATGCGCCTTATCTAAACTACCTAATGCCCTTTGTCTCTCTACCACTAGCAGCCATCACTATTACCCATCAAATTCGCTACAAAACCCACAGGTCACTCAAAACTGCTATACAGCGAATCACATTTGGAAAAGTCCTTAAACAACAATATTCTATAATTTTTTTAATAATTTGTTAATATTAACTATTTTTTATAGGTTTTTTTTTTTTTTTTTTTTTTGTGTAGAATGTGAAAACCTGCCTTCAGGTACCCTGTAGCCCGTACTACAGGGTTATGCGGGGGTGGCGATGTTCTGCCGACCCGCTAAAAACACACCCTTATTTAGGGACCTTAGGACCACTCCCGGCTAGCACTTTTCGCGCGTATCGCCATCGGGAGTAGTCTTATATCCCCTCTTCTGTCGCCGAAGCGACTTTCTCCCTTATTCTACGGGACCTCCATTCTTTGGCGACCATCGAGATCTTTGACCCTCATAACATAATGTATGAAGGTCTCGATGGTTCGCCAATCCTCGGGAGAGCGAGTCATAAGCAGGATCATGTTCTCCGGTGTAACCTTGCGATTAACACCGGTAAACATAACCCGCCTCTCCGCGTCTTAACGCTTACAGCTGAAGAGTGTGTGCTCTGGGTCGTCCACTGGGAACTTGCAGTACACACACTCCGAGCTATCAACCTTTTTAAATCGCTCCAGATAGGAGCCGAAACACCCGTGCCCTGTGAGAGCTTGGGTTAAATAGTAGGAAACCACTCCGTGTTTCCTACTTATCCAGGTGGCGAGTGTAGGTATCAGCCGATACGTCCATCGGCCTGTCTCCTCCCCGCTCCATCGTTCTTGCCATCTGTCTACGAGTCTGCTTCTCGCATCTCGGCGAATTTGGTCCTTGCTGGGTCTATTATCTTCCGTATATACGGAAGAATTTCTCTTCTTGAAAAGGAGGAAAACTTCCTCCCTTTCTTGTGCCAAAAGATCTGCCGGCGGGACGCTGGCAAGGACCTGAGCAGCACACGTCGGCACTGTCCGATAGGCCGAAATAATACGTTTCGTAATAGTTCTCTGCGCGGACAGCACCCTTCTACAGATGGTCTTGCTTCTGTCATTTCGCAGGGTCGGAGCCCATACAGGTGCTGCGTATAGCAGCTTTGAAAGGGCAACACTCGCCACCAGTCTCCTCTTTGCTTCAGAAGGCCCACCAATGTTCGGCATTAGACGAGCTAAACTTGCCGAACACTGTCCGGCATTCTGACATGCCACGGCTATATGGTGTTTAAAATTCAAAAACTTGTCTAGTTCGACACCTAAATATTTGATATGATTCCTCCATTGGACCTCGAATCCGTCTATCTGAATACCAGGGGCTGTATAACCACGTCTGTCTGTGACTAGCAGCGCTTCGGTCTTTTCCAGAGCCATTTGAAGGCCTCTGGCCTCCAGCCAGCTCTTTGCCCGTCTCAGACATTCGTTCACCAATACGCCCAGGGCTTCTACAGTTTCGGCAGTGCATACGACCAACGCGTCGTCCGCGAAGCCGATGATCACCGCGCCTTTAGGTAGACCCATTCGCAAGAAGTCGTCATACGAGACATTCCATACGAATGGTCCTATCCTCGAGCCTTGAGGGGCACGTCTCTGCATCTCCTCTTTCAGAGTGCAGGTGTCACCCTCGTATATTACCCACCTGTCGCTAAGATAATTATCCATTATCCGCAACAGGTAGGGCGGTATTCCTTTGTTTCTCATCGACTTGATGAGATCTTCCCATCGCGCGGTATTAAACGCGTTGCGTATATCGATGGCTACCAACGCGCAGAAGCCCTTTTTCTTCCCTGGTCCCAATTTGTTTTTTCCTTCTCTGGCTAGGTCCACCGCCTTCTGAATGGCGTCTACTGTGGACAGGCCTTTGCGGAAACCAAATTGGTTGTCAGACAGACTATTCTCTCCGGTCAAGTGAGATTGCATTCTCCTCAGAACCATGTCCTCTAGAAGCTTACCCATCGTATCTAACAGGCATATAGGCCTGTAGGATGCGACTTTATCTAGAGGTTTGTCTCCTTTCCTTAGGAGGACCAGCCTCTGTCTTTTCCAGTCGCGGAAAAACTCTCCTCTCTTCAGGCAGTTGTTATAGCAGTCTAGGAGAATCTGAGGTGAAGCAACGATCACTTCCTTAAGGATCTCGTTGCCTATCCCATCTAATCCCGGCGCTTTGCCTGGCTTTAACCTACTGCCTGCTATTTTTTATAGGTTTATAAACAACCCTCATAAATGCTAAAAAATGATAATTTGTTCCAAATTACAAATTGATAGTTTCTTTAGAATTTTTCAACACAATTGTTAGGGTATTGTGGTGTGATGTGCAACACTTTTTTTCATTGCTAGTAAAACGTGTCTTATAATCAAATTCTTGAATATTTCGTGAATGAAGAATGCAGAGGAAGGAAAATACTACATTTCTCCATCATTAGATTTTCAAAAATTTAAATGTTTCTTAAAAAATTGTTGTTTTTCCAAAAAGATCTTTTTTGGCATTCTGCAAAAAAGTTGGGGTGATGTGCAACACTGCTATAGGTCACAAAAAAAATTGATAAATATCGATGTGAATCACTTTAAATATTAAGTTTAGGCTTCTATATTGCAAATTAATTGAAATCTGTTAGAAAAAGAATTTTCACTACGATATAGTCAACCTCTAAAAAGCGAAAATTTCAACAAAGAGAAACAAATTTTTGTACTTGAGTTTCGATTTATTTTTTTATTTTCGTGGCATACTGACTAAAAACAATGTAAAATGCATTAAAACTGTTCATATATACATATTTAATTATAAAATCGAGACATGCTAGTTAAGAATGTGTATTGCACAACACCCCAAAAAAAGTTTTGCACATCACCCCAAATACGATATTGCGCAGACTGGTGTGCCAGCAATATAATGGAAGGAAATCACAAAATCTCTTTGGATATTAAAAGACATTTAATAAACTAACAATATAAATAAATTTATTTACAAGATAATTCAAAACAATTTACGAAAATGCTACAAATGTCAAAAACGAAAAATACTTTGAACTTCAAAAATTTAACTCGCTTTAAGTACAGCAAACCATGCTGCTAGCTGCCTCGTGTGTTATATCAAAAACAAGTTAGTGTGGACACAAACTTATATGACAGTATTCGGATCTGTTCAATATCGAAATGTAGATCAGAAATTGACTAAACAATTTTTACATATAAAATCATAATAAGTATTCAGTAAAATTAACCACGACAACAATTTGCAATTGTTTAAACACATTATTGTTACTAATAATTAATTCTTTACAACTGAAAGAAAGATACAACATTTTCCTAATTTTACAAATTAATGGCTCTGATTACAACAAGAAAAATTATTGACTATTAATTATAATATTTACTTTGTTTAAACAATTTAATATTGTTAATTTATAACTTTTATCCCTAAACACATAGAGAGTTTCAGTTTTTTCTGACTTGACTATTTTTTATATTTAAAATTAAAAAAAGTTTTGAGTAAAATTAACCACGACAACAATTTGCAATTGGCTCAGTCCAGCTGAACCGTGTCAACAAAATTCCATTGATTTTCTGAAATGTTAAAACTTTCATGAGAATCTGTAGTTCACAACATAACAAAAAAACACTTTTAACCGTTTTTTTAAATTCCATATCTTTGTTGGTTTTTTTTGCATTAACAAATTTTAGCAACATTTTAAACAAATATTAATAACTCAACAGTGGTTTGCAATAAATTAATGAAACTTATGTGGATAATCTAAAAATGTTCACTCTTTTTAACGAAAACAATTGCAAAATTTTAATATAAAAAATTACATATTTTTAATAACAATTTTATAAACAATTTGAAATATTTAAGTGTTCTACCCCTACGGTTGAGATGAAACTCATAGAAAATGTACACAGAGATGTCTTCTTTAAGTTTCTAAAAAAAAAAAATTGGTATTTTCAATAAGAAGTGTAGATAATATATTTATTTTCTCTTCGCGCGCCAACCGTTACGCTGCGAGAAGCTCCGGTGCACTGTGGTCAGAATCTGCAATTTACTGTTCAAAAAAGGCTACAGCCTCCAAATTTTAACGAAATTGGTTGACTCTTGATTTAAAACACTCAGGAATAAATTCTTAACAACTTTAAGGAATAAGTTTTTTAAATTTATGTTTTTATTATTATTATTTTAATGTTAATAACAAAATAATGACAAAGTTTTTAGTATATCTTCATTTTATCAAATAAAAGTCGTCTTTATGCTGAATATCATTTAAATCGGCTGACTATCGATCTTTAAAAGGCAAAAAATAAAGTTTAAATGAATAAAAAAATTGTTTATTTAGTTAATAAATATTTTATTTCATTTAAGTTAACAAATGAATAACGCGCATTTTTATGGTTGAAATAAATTAGTTTTTTTGCATTTATTTTAGTATTTAGTTACAATTGACAATTATACATTAATATATAGTTTAAAAAGTGTTGTTTGTCATTATTATAAACAAATTAAATTAACAAATGATCAGCTCACTTCTTTTTCTGTCGAAACTAAATCGATTTTTTTCTCAAATTTTTATAATTCTCTTAAAATTAACATTTATTTATAAATATTTTTTAAGAAGTGTTATTTATCATTGTTATAAACAAATTAAATTAACAAATGAACAGCTCACTTGTTTTTTAGCGAAACTGAATACGTTTTTCTAGTTTTAATAAGTTTGATTTTCGTGCTATTCATTTTTTAATTAAATTTGTTTATAACAATGATAAAAAGCAATTTTTAAACTAGTCAAAAAGAAATGTTACTGTTAAAAAAATTATAAAAATTTAAGAAAAAAATCGATTTAGTTTCGACAGAAAAAGAAGTGAGCTGATCATTTGTTAACTTAATTTGTTTATAATAATGACAAACAACACTTTTTAAACTATATATTAATGTATAATTGTCAATTGTAACTAAATACTAAAATAAATGCAAAAAAACTAATTTATTTCAACCATAAAAATGCGCGTTATTCATTTGTTAACTTAAATGAAATAAAATATTTATTAACTAAATAAACAATTTTTTTATTCATTTAAACTTTATTTTTTGCCTTTTAAAGATCGATAGTCAGCCGATTTAAATGATATTCAGCATAAAGACGACTTTTATTTGATAAAATGAAGATATACTAAAAACTTTGTCATTATTTTGTTATTAACATTAAAATAATAATAATAAAAACATAAATTTAAAAAACTTATTCCTTAAAGTTGTTAAGAATTTATTCCTGAGTGTTTTAAATCAAGAGTCAACCAATTTCGTTAAAATTTTGAGGCTGTAGCCTTTTTTGAACAGTAAATTGCAGATTCTGACCACAGTGCACCGGAGCTTCTCGCAGCGTAACGGTTGGCGCGCGAAGAGAAAATAAATATATTATCTACACTTCTTATTGAAAATACCAATTTTTTTTTTTAGAAACTTAAAGAAGACATCTCTGTGTACATTTTCTATGAGTTTCATCTCAACCGTATAGGTAGAACACTTAAATATTTCAAATTGTTTATAAAATTGTTATTAAAAATATGTAATTTTTTATATTAAAATTTTGCAATTATTTTCGTTAAAAAGAGTGAACATTTTTAGATTATCCACATAAGTTTCATTAATTTATTGCAAACCACTGTTGCGTTATTAATATTTGTTTAAAATGTTGCTAAAATTTGTTAATGCAAAAAAAACCAACAAAGATATGGAATTTAAAAAAACGGTTAAAAGTGTTTTTTTGTTATGTTGTGAACTACAGATTTTCATGAAAGTTTTAACATTTCAGAAAATCAATGGAATTTTGTTGACACGGTTCAGCTGGACTGAGCCAATTATTTAACCAAATTATTGTTAATCATTATTAATTCTTTACAAATGCACAGGAAAACATGTATGTTATTTTTTTTCTTCTAAGAATATGTAAAGAATTGATTTCGAAGTGAATATAATTGTTGTTGTCAAAATAAGTGAAAAAAATTTCTTCTTTGTCTTTGACGGATAATCTAAAGAAAAGTATTGACTAAACAAATTCTATTTATAAACTGTAAAATTCAAATCTTAATATAAACCATTTATTGATGTGAAAGTAAATTACATACATTATGATTTGTATTGACTAAAAACTGAAATATGGCGCCATCTTCCTAGATTTCAAGGAATTCCAGCTTCCTCGATTGTTCTCTGGATGGCGACACCAATATCAAAACTGAGAATTCTGATATTGCGTTCTCATTCTTATAAATATATGTATAGAACAACGGATATTTGATTAGTAATGGACCGAAACAAAAAAAAAGTATCTGTACAAAGTACCGATAATTGAAACTGTCCGATACGATTTTGATACTATACTGAAACCAAAAAAATTTGATAAATCAAATATCAATACTTCGATATCTATTATATAGTTTTGTTTTTAATTTTCTAATAAATTTAAAATTCAGAACTACTTGAATTCTGAATAAAATAAAGTTAATTTGAGAAGTATATATTATTTTAAAAATAATGTAAATTATATTTTTAAGTAAATAACGACGAAGCTTAAAATTTATTCAAATTATTATTTTTTTATATTTTAATTTTTATTCTTGAGGTTTCGCAGTACTTTTAAACTAAAAGCTTGACGAAAATTGAAATGAATTCAAACTATTTTTCTAATACTTAATACTTAGAAATTCAAATGATTGCAATTTGTTGTTAATGAAATGACAGTCATTTAAATTTGTCTTATGACATAATGATGTAGTTAGTACCTATACACAGCTAGAGTGTGTCAAAAAAAAAAAAAAAAATTTTGTGTCCTAAGTCTCATTCCTTAAAAACTTTCTATATAGTGCTAAAATAATTATCAAATTTTTGTAGATTTTTATAAAATGTTTTAACCTCGGTACAAGACCTTTAAAGTGTCATATTAATCATCAATCAAGCCAAAGATGGTAAAATGTCATTTAATTGTCTAACAGCATTTTCTTTTAAGGTTTTTGAGGTCACTCAACACGAATCTTACAAAAAATTTTAAAAATTCAAAATGGCGGATGCAATTTGGCGAACAATTTTGTAAAAATTTGATGGGATTGGAGAGAAACTTTTTAAAAATATATAAAATGGCATGTAATTCGCTTACAGCTTTTTCTTTTAGAGTTTCTGAGGTCGCTGAACATGAATCTGATATCAGATTTTAAACATTCAAAATGGCGGATTCAATATAACAAACAATTTTATAAAAGAATCGATGAGATTAGCTGGAAACTTGTTACTCTCAGGTTTTTGGGGTTACTGAAAACGAATCTGACCTCAGATTACCAAAATTCAAAATGATGGACAATTTATATAAAAATCGATGGTATTTAATGATAACTTGTTATTTAGACTGGTATATTTTTTGGTTTACTTGAAACGAATGTTGCTCAAAACCAAACACTAAGGCTTTTTAATATTTCTAAATTCAAAATTACCTTTACATTTTCTTTTTTATATTATAACTAAACAAAAACACGTCTATCACATGTTTACTCAATGTTCATTTTTTTAAAACTTCACTGTATTAGTTGTTAAGAAACCAAATGTCACTTAAAAACGTGTTGCAAAATGTGTGCCAGAAAGAAAAATATTAATATTTCACCGCAAAGTAAACTTGTGGGTGAAAAATTATACAATCTAAATCCGAAGTATTAGGTGTTTTGAAATACTATCTAATATCAGAAAAGACAATACACTGAAGCTCATCGTAATTAGTGCTTATTGTTTTTTATTTATTCTCATATGATTGTAATAAGTAAAACATAATGTATTTTATAGAACAGATGTTCTTTTGGTTTTATTGTTTTTGGTCATAAATCATTAAGATTTTTTGTTATTTTTTCATTATTTTGTGTTTTTATTACGTTTCAATTGCAGTTTTGCAGCCCTTTTCAAATCTACAAAGAATATAATTGTTAGATTATTATTTACGATAAAATACATGATGAAATTTTTTTCCTTGGTATAATAATTTTAATAATACAGTTATTTTACCTGGTCTAAGACAAAAAGGTTTTTTTTTGTTTTACTATTTACATTTGGTCAAGCAATTTTTCAGGACTAAGCCTACACCGAAAAAAAAATAGTTTTGGAATGAGAGGATACTCTCAGTTTGAGAGGATTCCACTTATTTTTTTAGAGGAATCCGCATCAAAGTGAGAGGATCCTTTCATTTCAAAACTATTTTTTTTCGGTGTATCGTACATATTTATTTTTGTGAATTTTTAATAAAATGCAACATATATATTAATAAAAACAGTTGCATTTGAAGATTTTTTGATTTGACAAGTGAAATTAGCATGTAACCAGTAAGCTTGGGTCTAGGAAGAGTATTATATAATTTTACTAACTTAATTTGGCCAACCACTTTTTTCTGGTTATATTAACCATCCAATTAGATGGCTGGGAGAACTATTTTTGTTGGATGGATAAGAATTGGATGTGGCAGCTAATTTACAAAGGTCCACGAAACAATAAAATGTATACATTACCCAGCTCTGTTGTATAAGGGTACCTTTGAGTTGGTCAGCGTCACATGCTCCTTTACATATTTTTAGGTTAGTTGTTAATAATTAACAGTAGCAAAAAAAATTGTCAATGATTCTAAATATTATGAATAAATGGAAAATTCAAAACAATATATTATTTTCTTTAAAATAAAAAACTATGTATTGTTTTAAAGCCAAGTAAATATTCAAATTAAAATGTTGTGTTAACACAAATAAAATTCTATTTGCCAAGTAAAAAAATATTAAAATATATAGTTAAAAATTACACAATTAAAGTAACTCTCTTTTTTCTTTGGATAAACAATTCGAAGAAATTATTTATACATTAATTAAACACACACACATATACGATGTAAACTCTGTAAAACATACACAACTGAACTTATATATATTAACGCATATCGACCTAACCTAACAAACAACTCGCTTTTACCGACGCAACGCAACGAAAATACAATACATATCAAAGGGACTTTGCTACAAGGTTTATATACTAACCTCATCATTTCTTTACAACATGTGAGAAAGCAGAAAAACAGTTGAAACTTTTTTTATACAGCATCAATTTTTTAAACAAAGAGTAAAAAATAATCTTTTTGAGATAGGTCTATTGAGTAAATCTTTATTCTCGAAATTCATTTTAAAATTAATTAAACTTCCAACATTTTTAACTTCAACTATCAAACTTCTAATAAAAAATCGAAAAATACCAGTTAAAAATATGAAATTAAAAAAAAACCTTAAAAAAAAGAAATAAAATAAAGTTAAAAGACAAAAAATGTTAAGAAAATAACAAAAAGAAAATACAAAAATAATTAGAAAAAGTTTACATAAAATAATTTGTTAAATAATGAATACTAACATTTATTTTAAAAAATATTAATAAATAAATTTTAGAAATTTTAAAAAAGCGAAACCATTTGTAAAAATTTACACAGAGGAATTTGGTTTTTCGGGCAAAAAAGAAATTAGAAAATACATACACGTTTTTCATGTTTTAATAAAAAGATTTTGGTTGATACTATCTTATACATTTGATATAAAAGCAAGGTTTTTGTAATTCGGTTCCAATTTATATAAAAATAAAGTAAAGGCAGCCAGCAGATGCCACAAAAGTTTAGAAATATTTTTCGTTCAAGAAAAGAGTTATCAGGAATTGTCCTATTTCATGTTTGAAAAAAACTCTTTTTGGTCAAATGAATCTTGTGGATTTGATTCAAACGCCCGGTTTTTTGTAATTTGATTCGAATTCATAAACCATTAAAGAAAAAGCAGTCAGGTTGTGCCAAAAAACTTACAAATATTTTTCGTCTTTGAAAAGTTATGTCAGAAAATAATTGTTTTTCATGTTTGAAAAGTATACTTCTTGGCCTATTAAATCTTCTAGGATTGATTTAAACGCCCGGTTTTTTGTAATTTGATTCGAATTGACAAACTAATATAGAAAAAAAAGTCAAGTGGAGCCAAAAAAATTTAGAAATATTTTTCATGTCCAAAAAGTTGGCAACGCCATTTTGTTTCTTTCCAAAAAATCAAAATTGTGCTGAATTGTGCTAGGTTTGTGCCCAATTGTGCAGTAAAAAGTTTTTCAAAAAATATTTTTTTTGACCAAAAATTTTTGAAAAAAATTTTTTGCACTAGAAATGCCATTTTGTCTAAATCAAAAAAGGAAAGTTGTGCTAAAGTGTGCTAGATGTGTGCATAATTGTGCCGTAAACATATTTTCAAAAACATGAAAATTTAAAAAAAAAATTCAAAAAATAATTTTTACTACTCAAAAAAAAAAAGTTTATTTTTTTCAAAAAACAAAGTTGTGCAAAATTACTTTAAACTGTGCTAGGCGAATGCAATAAAAAACTCTCATAACATTTTTCGCTAAAGTCAATATTTTTTGCAAAAAAGTCAAAATTTTGTCTTTACCATTTGGAGGCGGCAATTTGCAAATTTCAAGATTTCGAAAAATAAAAAATTGTGCTGAATTGTGCTGTCATAAGAGTTTTTAATTGTGCTTCCCTAGCACAATTCAGCACAATTTTTTATTTTTCGAAATCTTGAAGTTGGAAAATTGCCGCCTCCAAATGGTAAAGACAAAATTTTGACTTTTTTGCAAAAAATATTGACTTTAGCGAAAAATGTTATGAGTGTTGTTTATTGTATTCGCCTAGCACAGTTCAAAGTGATTTTGCACAACATTGTTTTTTGAAAAAAACAAACTTTTTTTTTTGAGTAGTAAAAATTATTTTTTGAATTTTTTTTTTAAATTTTCATGTTTTTCGAAAAAATGTTTACGGCACAATTTAGCACACATCTAGCACAAGTTAGCACAACTTTCTTTTGTCATTTTTAAAAAATGGCATTTCTGATGCAAATTTTTTTTTTCAAAAATTTTTGGTCAAAAAAAATTTTGTTTGAAAAACTTTTTACGGCACAATTGGGCACAAACCTAGCACAATTCAGCAAAATTTTGATTTTTTGGAAAAAACAAAATGGCCTTGCCAACTTCTCGGACATATATTTTTCGTCTTTGAAAAGTTATGTTAGAAACTACCCAAGTAGCACGTAATATTACGTGAGTATCGCAGTAATATTACATTCAATATTGGTAATATTACAGGTTGATGTTACAGTAATATTACCTTGACATTAAAATGTCCGCGTCAAGGTAATATTACAAGGTAATATTGAGGTAATATTACAAAGTAATATTACAGTAATGTTACAAAGTAATATTACATTAATATTACAGTGACATTGAAGTAATATTATAATTAAATATAATGTAGAGAAAATTTGGAGCGCTGAGTCTTGAACCCTTGTAAGCTGACCAAGTCGGTTGGCGCCTTAAACCACTCGGCTACTTAACTCTTAGAATATATTATAGAAAGTCTGCTTCATATTTTACTACATATTTGTAATATTACTGTAATATTAACTCAATATTACTTGGTAATATTACTATGTAGTATTACCTCAACATTACCCTGTAATATTACCTTGACGCGGACATTTTAATGTCACGGTAATATTACTGTAACATCAACCCGTCATATTACTAATATTGAATGTAATATTACAGTGATACTCATGTAATATTACGTGCTACTTGGGTAGTCGTTTTTCAGGTTTGATAAATACACTTTTTGCTTGATTAAATCTTCTAGATTTAATTTAAAGGCCCGTTTTTTTGTAATTTGGTTTGAATTCAGAAACAATTAAAGAAAAGACAGTCAGCATAAGTTAAAAAAATTTAGAAATATCTTTCGTCCACCAAAAGTGTTGTTAGAAACTAGTTGCTTTTTATGTTTGAAAAATATACTTTTTGGCTGATCAAGTCTTCAAGATTTAATATAAAGAGCCGGTTTTTTTTAAATTTGTTTACAATTCATAAACAGTTAAAGAAAAACAGTTAGTATAAGTTAAAATTGTTCAGAAATATTTTTTGTTTATGAAAAGTGCTGTTACAGACTCATCGTTTTTCATGCTGCAATAATACTTTTTTTGTCTGACGACATCTACTAGATTTGATATAAAGGCTAGTTTTTCGTAATTTAGTTTTTATTTGTGTTCAAAAAAGAGAAAGTAGTTAGGAGATGCTAAACAATTTTATAAATTGTTTTCGAAAAAAGGTTTGTTTAAAAATAGGCTGTTTACAGGGGCTAGAATAATGCATTTTTCTTTTTGTCCTATCCTTGTAACTTTTAATATATCGAAGGCTGGTTTTTTCTGTTTGATTCGATTTGGTTGAGAAATAATTAAAAATAGGTGGAAGATACTAAAAAGTTTAAGAATATGCATTTCATTTCAAATTTTATATTTGTTTGAATCGTATAAAATACTCATAAGGTAAATGTCCCTACTTGTGGACACGTACCAATTTGTGTACAACTGAGTTTAAATGTTTAAAATAAATATCACACAGTATAAAAATAATATAAAAAACAAATGTTTTTAATTTTACCTTTTATATACTTCGTCTTGATTTATGTTTCATGATTCTTGTTAACTTAGAAAACGAAAAATTAAATATAAACTTTGACCGTGTCGTTGGTTTTGACAGATCAAGAAAAATATGACAATCGCCATGCATTTTCCATGTATGTTCACAAATTGGTACAATAACATTATTTTATTAAAACACAATAATTTATTATATTTTGATAATAAAACCTGAATCAAAATCATTTTCAATTCAGAAAAGGATTGGCTTCATTTCAATGCAAAAAATTATTTTTATAGAAGAATTAAAAACTAATTTTTTCTTTATTTATTTTAGTACAATTCTTAGTAGTGCACTAATTGGGACATTTACCTTATTTATCATTTTATAATTTGAAATTTATAAAGTATGTAATATATTGCGTCAAAATCTAATTTTCAATAACAGTAGTTTCCTAAAAGAATCATATAAGTAAAAAAAGTGCTTGAGTTAAAAAATTTGAGTGTTTTGTATAATTTAACCTCAAACTAGTATAGTAGTAGTTTATTTTACTTTGGCACTATACTTGCTTTGTGCCTATGGGGCAAATTTTCTCAAGTGTCCAGCGTCAAAATTAAAAGTTGTTGAATCGGACTAATATTTGCACAAACTTTAGTGCTATGGGTAAGTACTTTAACCACCAAATATTATGCAATTTAATTAAAAATTGTAGAGGGGGGAGGGGGTTGAAGATTTGGGTAAAGTAAGAACATTGAGTTTTTCAAAAAATCGTAGCCGATAAATAACGAAATGAAAAAAATTTTCACCTGTATGTTTTCGAAGGGTTTTTCCTGCTCTTTCACACGGTGAAAAAGTATTTTTTTAAAAATCGAAATTTAACCCTTTTTTTTTGAAAATTAAAAATTTTTTTGACTTTTTTTTCAAAATTGACCCTTTTTTTTTTCTTTTTTTTTGTCTTAAAAGAAAGCTCAAGTTGTGTACTTTAAACATACCAAAAGAACAAAATGACGTTTTTTGTTATTTTCGAATTATTAATTAATTAATTAATAAAAATTTTAAAAAATTGAAATAATTTACAAAAAAATTAAGTTACAACAATTTTGCTCTCATCCAATAAAAAGTGGATGCAGTAGCCAACCATTTTTCTGCGTGCAGGTTCCGAGTTTGATCCCATTTAGGAATTCGCAACAGGTGTTATCTTATTTTAGCACATAACTTGTTTTTGGAGAAATCTGTTTTTTTTCGAAAACAATTGTTAAAATAAACATTTCAAGCAAACTTTGAAATTGCAAGTAAGATTTTCCTTTCAACAGCCTTAGAGCATGAAGAATGAAAAATCCGTCATCTGTATTTTTGATAGCAAAAGTATATAATTTTACATGAACCTTTTAATAGAAAAATTGCGTGGCGACACCAAGCAACACTAAAGTTCATACAAAAGTTAGAGTTCTTAGTCGGAACTAGCTTAAAAAAAGACTCACTCCCGGGATTCCTGCGAGTAATATAACACTGCAAAAACTGCTGTCTTCTAAGAGTCTTATTTTAAGACGTTTTGGTGTCTTAGATACAAAAAAGACATCAAAATGTCTTAAAATAAGACACTTAGGAGACAGCAGTTTTTGCAGTGAAGTCTTTTGTTTGTAAAAAATATAGAGATCTACGTATTCCTATTCCTGTTATTAGTAACTTAAAATAATTTAAACATATTTAAATAATAAAAAAGACATAATGTAGTAGAAAATTATATTTTCTATAGTAATATATTTATGAAGCTGAAACTAGCACCCAATTAATTTTTCGAATATTTGAAGTTGGTATTGCCACGTGTTGCATTAATACGGAAAACAAATGACAATGCAATAAAATTTAAAAATATTACCATATTCACACCGAATATCAAAAGTCAAGACAAGCAGATTTTTAATGAAAAAATCCACTAAGAATTAAACATTTTTAGCATATATTTTCCTCTATTGTCACTAAAAATTTCAACTAAGTTTAAATTAATTATTGCCAATAAATATGCGTTATATAACTCCCGGGGTTCGTTTACATATTGTTGAGCGTATGCCACTCTTCTTTCCTTATGTTCCTGGGTCAGAAATGGCTGCTTAAGGGGGATAGGTTCACGACGGTAGTCAAGATAACTATTTTTTTTTTAAATGTTCAAATATGAAATAAATTTTAATATGTAAATTAAAAGATCATTTTTTAAAATAATGTTGTGTACATTTTTATGTAAAAATCTGTCAATAATTAAAACTTTAAGAAAAAACAGTAATATTTTGAAGAACGTAGTGCTTTGCAGTTAGAGATCTGGCAACATGGCATGAACAGCTGATGCGAGCGCATGCGAATTAGTGTTGTTTTGGTCAGTTTTGGTTGACATAACCCTTGTTTTATATATTTAAAAGTTTTAAGTATAACTTTTCATTGAAGCTTTAATTAAAGTAATTAATAAAGTTTAAAAAGTTTTATGTTAAAGCGATTATGCTAAACAAATTGAAATATGTGATTTAAATACAAGGTTGTATAAACAAGAAAAATCAAACGTTAATTTAAACTAATATAAGCGTTGCGTTTTATTTGTTAAAAAGTTTTATGTATAGCTTTCAATTAAAGCGCATTTTTAATAATCTTTGTTTTGTGTTAAAAACCATTAAGAAAGTGATTTTAAGTAAAGTATTATGTTCCTTAAATATTGAATTAATTTTGCTCTAATTTTGAGTTGAATCTCTCCGCTGTGTCAAAAGTTATAAACCAAGTTGTTATTTTTTTTTCATTTTTTTTTGCGGCCATTAGCTCAATGCTAAATACTGAGAAAAATAGTGAACTTTGGCCGTCAATATCTCGAAAACTATACAGTCAAATTGGCTCAGATTTAACAATAATATGCATTAATATGTCATTTAATTTTGCTGCAAATTTCAAACGAATCTCTATGATTCATGATTTTGAACTAACCTCCTTAACGGGAACAAAACTTTTTATTTTAACTTTATTTAACTGCCGAGCGTAAGTTCATGGCGTGATCGGGAGGTCCAAATTAATTACGCATGAAGCAGCAGAAGCAAAAGGATTCCTGTCCAGAATGTACTCCAAAAATTTGATTATCTTGCTCGATTGTGGTTTTTTTGGGCCTTGCATTTTTTAATCTGTGGTCCTTTAATGCATCATCACCACCTGCAGCGAATTTATCTACCCATTTTCTGCATGTTTTCTTGGAACAATTCACGCTGTCGGCCTCGCATTTCGGCTATTTCGTCGTTACTGGCTCCCGCCATTCGCATTCCAATGCCGATAATTCTTTCTCTTTCCTGTACTGCAAAGAATAATATTTACTAATAAAATATACATTTTTATATAATATACATTGCTGCCTCATTAAAAAAGTATTTTTTATCCCACAGGCACGAACATGAAGCTTTTTGATTCCTGTAGGCAGGGTCTAAACGCATTCATTTGTTCGGCCGTGTCAAAATGGCGTCCATTCTTTCCTAAGGAAAAAATGAACAGCTGATCCATGCATTTTTTTCAGCTAAGGGAAAAAATGGACCCCATTTTTATACGCCCGCGTAGAAATGGCCAAGTCTGGCAAAAGGCTGGGAAAGAATATAAATAAGGGGATAAATACCCTTGCCCAACCCTAGGAGAAGGAATAAACCAAACACTGGGAGATACCTGGATTGTGAATATTTCCCAGGGACTGGGAGAAGAATGGGAGGAGACTGGCTGGCGAACTTAGAATTTTTTTATAAAGCTTTAAGAATCCAACCATGGGCAAGCCTGGGAAAACTCTTGCTGCCGAACTTAGAAATTTTATAAAAGCGTTTTTAAAATCTAGCCGGGGCCAAGCCTGGGTTAACTCTGGCAAGCGAACTTGTAAAATTTTTAAAATCTCGCCGGGGTCCAGCCTGGGTTAACTCTGGCTGGCGAACTTAGAAAATTTTTTAAAAACAATTTTAAAATATAGGCAGGGCCAAGCCTGGGTTAACTCTGGCTGGCGAACTTAGAAAATTTTTTAAAAAAATTTTTAAAATATAGGCTGGGCCAAGCCTTGGATAACCCTGGCTGACGAACTTAGGGGCCATCCATAAACCACGTGGACAGTTTTGGGGGGGCGGGGGGGTCCATCAAAAGTCCACGTCTGTCCACGAGGGGGGGGAGGGGGGGTTGGAGCAAATGTACACGTGGACATGCATTTAAGCATGTACATAAAGATTTCTAGCATGTCAAATTCTTGACTTATGTTTAATCAAAAATGATCAAAGCCAGGGTTTTCTGAGTTTCTGAGCCCTGTTTATCAGAATCTTGACGTCATGGACCAGTTTTGTTCATGGTCATATTCTTGTTTAGTAATAAAATATCTACAAGAAAAATTTAGTCCGATGCTTAAATAAAAAAAAGTCATTTTTGTCGACCAGGGTAATTTATAATGTTAAAAATTTAGGAATTTATGTTATTTTCCGTAATCATTACTTAATAAATTATAAGATGTTCAATAGAGTGGTCCAAAATTTTTTTTGGATTTTTTTATGCTCTTACCCCCTAGAATTTTTTATCGAAAAAAATACCCCTATGATTTTTTGTTAAAATTATATAGTAATGAGAGGTAGCTCAAAGCTGATGAAGTTCCCCACGTATTTTTGATAAAATAAAGCTATAAACTTTTAATATAGCTTTAACTTTATAAGGTTTACAACCTTTTATGTTTGAAATAACTAAAAATAAACAGTAACATTAAAATTTATTTAAAAAAATGTTTAAACAATTTATTTTTGTTATTTATCAGCTTATGACAAAATTAGAAGAGAGACCTTGATTTTTTTTTATTAAGTTTTCAACTTTTTATATTTTACATAACTCAAAATATATAGCAACTTCAAAATTTATTTACAACAATTGTTAAAGCAAATTATTAAAGCATTGTTAATTGCCATCTTTTGATAAAATAAAGATAGTAACTTGCAATTTTTTCTTATGTACTATGAATTTGTAAGATAAAGTTATAATTTTAGTCATTGTTTAAGTTATTAAATAATTTTAACTTGATAATATTTTCAGACTGAAGCTAATAGAGCGGTTTAGTTTTTTTCTAAATTTATCAACTTTAGATATAATAAAGCATTAGAATTGTAGTTTTACTAGAAAATAAATTTTAAAAGAAGATTATCTTTAATTTGTACTTCTAGATCTCACAATAACAGTGTCCTTTCATTAATTTTAATGCAAAATTAAAAAACATTATTAATAAACTTTAATAGATAACTTACTGGCCATTTTAAATGTCTAGAGCTATTATTTTATCCTTCATATTCATAATAAATAATTTATTCTGTTTCTGTAATAGTTGCAATACCGTCCCAAGCATAAAAGTTGTAATATTGAGAAAAAATGGCAAGTCTCTAGCTTCATTGTATCATAAGATGATAAATAACAACAATAAATTGTTTAAACAATTGTTAAAAATAAAATCTGGTATTACTGTTTACTTTCAGATACTTGAAACATAAAAAGTTGCAATGTTGAAAAAAATTGCAAGTCGTTATATTTATTTTATCAAAAATTCATAAATAACAACAATAATTTCTTTAAACAATTGTTAAGAATAAATTTTGAAAGTATTGTTAATTGTTAGTTACTTCAAACGAAAAAAACTGCAAATTTCAGAAAAAATTGTAAGTCTCTATAGCTTTATTTTATCGAAAGTTGATAAATAACAACAATAATTTGTTTAAACAATTGTTATAAATAAAAATTTTAATTATTCATTACTTTTAATTACATATCACACATAAAAGTTGCAAAAATTAAAAAAATTGCAAGTCTTAAGCTTTATTTTATCAAAAGTTAGTAAATAACAACAATAAGTTTAAACAAATTAACAATTACGTGAATTAAACAGTAAAAGCTTATAAGTTATTTTTGTAAAATAGTGCAAAAAAAATCCCAATAAAATCGTAAAAGCTATTTTTTAACGTTTTTTCCATAATTTTGCAATTTTAGGGAAGGTTCTACGACCCTGTACAAAATATTAAACAACAAAAAATTTTTAATAAATTTTTGGATGTTATTTTTTGAACGTTTCTAAGAAGATGCAGAGTTGTCCGATTAAAAAATGTTGATTTTCGTGAATTCTATACTAAATCTACGAATAAGTATTTTTTTCCTGATGCAAAATTCATGTATAAAACTTCATCGGCTTCATCGGCTTTTAGCTAAGTCTAAAATTTAGAGTCTAAATATTATTTAACTTAAAAAAAATGGAGGTATTTTTTTCGATAAATAAGAATAATCCTAGTGGATGAGAGTATGAAAAATTAAAAAATTTGTTTACAATGCGTTTTTGGACCACCTTAATGGCCAAAGTTATTTTTTAAGATCTATAAAGATTGTTTAAAAATGTATTTGCTAGTAGTGAAAATTGTCTTTAAAAAGAGGATAGTGATTTTCTTATTGTTACAAACCACTTCTTAGGTTTACGATTTCTTATAGTATATTTATGCGTATATTTTAATTTTCCTTTTAAGAATAATGTAAATTGTGTTTATTTATTATTTTTTCATCAACTTCTTTATTCCAGCAATTTTTTTTGAAAAATATTCAGAATTAAGCTTTATAATTGTATTAACTTATTGGTTTATAATATACAAAGAATTTTTTTGCAATGTCCACGTGGACAATTTTGTAAGGGGGGGGGGGTGGTAAAATGTCCACGATTGTCCACGAGGGGGGGCGGGGGGTCAAAAATCAGCAAAAAAATGTCCACGTGGTTTATGGATGGCCCCTTAGAAAATTTTAAAAACTGTTTTTAAATCTAGGCGGGGCCAAACCTTGGTTAATCCTGTCTGGCGAACTTAGAAATTTTATAGAAGCGTTTTTAAATTCTAGCCGGGGCTAAGCCTGGGTTAACTCTGGCAGGCGAACTTAGAAAATTTTTAAAAACCTTTCTAAAATCTAGGGGGGGCCAAACGTGGGTTAACCCTGGGTGGCGAACTTAGAAATTTTATAGAAGCGTTTTTAAAATCTAGCCGGCGCTAAGCCTGGGTTAACTCTGGCAGGCGAACTTAGAAAATTTTAAAAACCTTTTTAAATTCTATCCGGCGCCAAGCCTGGGTTAACTTTGGCTGGCGAACTTAGAAATTTTTTTTAAAACCTTTTTAAAATCTAGCTGGGGCCAAGCCTGGGTTAACTCTGGCTGGCGAACTTCGAAGATTTTTAAAAACCTTTCTAAAATGTAGGCGGGGCCAAACCTGGGTTAACCCTGGCTGGCGAACATAGAAAATTTTTAAAAACAATTTTAAAATCGAGGCGAGGACAAGCCTTGAATAACCCTGGCTGACGAACTTAGAAAATTTTTAAAAACATTTTTAAAATCTAGTTGTGTCCAAGCCTGGGATAACTCTGGCTGGCGAACGTAGAAAATTTTTAAAAACATTTTTAAAATCTAGCCGGGGCCAAGCCTGGGTTAACCCTGGCTGGCGAACGTAGAAAATTTTTAAAAACATTTTTAAAATCTAGCCGGGGCCAAGTCTGGGTTAGTTCTGGCTGAAGAACTTACAAATATTATAAAAGCGTTTTTAAAATCTAGCCGGGGCCAAGCAGGGGTTAACTCTGGCTGACGAACTTAGAAATTTTTTTGAAGCGTTTTGAAAATCTAGCCGGGGCCAAGCAAGGGTTAACTCTGTCTGGAGAACTTAGAAAAAAATTTTAATACCTTTTTAAAAGCTAGGTATTGCCAAGCTTGAGTTAACTGTGGTTGAGGAGTTTAGCATTTTTTTAAAAATCGAACCATGGCCAAGCCTGGGAAAAGCCCAGCAGACTATCTTAGATACTTTGTAGGAAATTATATCTCTTAGTTAATATCCCTTAGTACGGGTATTAATTTAGAAATTTTGGTAATGGAATTTTTTGAAGATACGAGCTTACCTTTGCACGCTTTTGTGAACCTGGATAGACTCAAGATACTTTTTTGAATTGGAGAAAAAATTAGTTTTATTTTAATACTTTTATAATATGCCCTACATTTATGCATTTTTTCTGTATTTATATAAATTGTTAAACAATTTGTTGTTGCATTTTTATCATATTTTAAACTTTTATTTTCAATTCGACTTTGAATTTTGTAGAAGCAAAAAAAATTAATTCTTCCTCTGCTTCTTTGCTGGTGGGGTGGACCCTTCTTCCCTGTGTGAAAGAAAATAAAATTATGATAGTTTTCTAAAAGTGTTTTCTGTAGATTTTTAGGTATACCTAAAAATCAGGAAAATATATTTTCCTGCTTTTGCATAAATCATACCTTTCCTCCTCTTCGTTCATGTTCAGAGGCGCACCACCGTTCGAGCGATCATAATTTTCTTGACTTGATGATTGAACAGGCTTTTTGGGCTGACGCAGTGTGCAGCATTGATCATTTATTGTAGTTATGAAGTCGTCGTAAGTGAATCCTTTGAATTTTTTATGCACGTAATCTAAAATAAGGATTAAAAACATTTCGATGCAGTTACGGGTACATAGATCGTTACAGGAATGAAAAAAGAAAAAGGTAAGTATCAAATGAAACTATAGAGTAACGATAATTGAATAATTCAAGTTATAGCGAATGGATTTGTAGTAGAATTTTTCATGTTATGTACTCCAAATACATACTGTAAACGGCCAGACGTATGTCTTCTGGAACAGGTTTCAATGCATTGATGCCTTTTCTCTTGCCGAGAGCAGTCATATTTATTAGCTCTTCCGCACCCACTAATTCTAGCATCAGCTTCCTCGTCATTTCCTCAGGCTTTTTTTTGAATCTTGTAATTTCAATTTCCCTAACGGGATCGATCCAAATAGCGTGGTTAACGATTCTCACATACGTAGGCGTTGAAGATGTTTCATTTTCAGAATTAGTGGGTAATTGCTTAAAGAAAGTATCTTGGTCAGAATTATGTACCACACATATATATATATATATATATATAAATATATTGTTACATATCGTCAATTTACGAATTTTTATAGATATTTCTTAATTTTTCATTTACTTAAACAATTTATTATTATTAATTTAGAGCTATTGTATAAATCATGAACTCTGTAAAAATATTAAAGGACAATTTGATTCAATTTAGTTTATTGATTACGTGTTCACATTATTCTGTATATTCAATTTATATGTAACAATGATATATATCATCATTATTTTGTATTATTAATAAACTATTGTTTCTTTCTTTTGAAAATACTATTTAGCATGAAAGTGTCTTCGACTCTATAGTTTCACGTTGCACATTCGACGCAACGTCTGTTTATATTATATGGTCCACTTAAGAAACTACGTTCTGCGTGTCCACTTAAAGAACTTATCAAATACCGAGAAACTCCTAAGGAGAAAGAAAACCTACGAAATTGTTTATTGTATCCCTTCCATGTTCAAAATGTCATACAGTATGTGATACAGCCATAGTGAAAACACTTCCCTAAAATTCGTCGTGGAATCAACATCGATTTGTATTTTGTTCTTCTATCCAATAAAAGAAAACTATTTTATTTCAATTTAAACGTTATTACTTTTCTGTCGGCTTAAAAATCGACAGGAAGACACCCCAGTGTCACTTTTATACATGGTCCTTCGAGACGGATTTATAAACTTTTTATTATAAATTTCAATTTTTTTTACAAACTTTTCAAGTGAATTAAATTGAACCCAGTGAATAATAGACAATCTATTACGAATACGTTTACAGTGATTATTTGCAAAACGCAAATTGTGCTTAGTGTTTTTGTGGTGTTAATCAACTATATTAACAAGTTTATCAATTGGTTGTGTGCATAAACAAACATTCTTACACATGAGTCATTGGGATTCAAGTTTTGTATCTCGAGATAAATCAAGTGTTTTTGGTAACAGCTGTTTTGGAATTTTTTTACGTTGAAACAAACGTTACATACGATATCAACAACAGTTGATATAGTTGCAATATAAATTTATATTGCAAATTTCACAAACATTTTTTCGTCTTTTACAAGGTAATGCGTCCTAAAACATCTTGTAAAAGGCAGATCAAAACGATATTTTCATCGTGCTAATAAATGTGACAGGACAATACATTGAACATCCTGTATTTCTGTGCCACAAGGTGATACGTCTATACTCCTTGCACCAAGGCACAATCACACGAAAATTTAATCGTATGTGTTTTCTCAGCATTTCTTTGGGATTATTTTGAATTGAACAAGACTAGGCAATAGGGTAAGTCAACTCATAGAATCACCTCTATACTTAAGTGTCCAAAACTGTATTTGATTTTACTTTTATTTTAATCATTTGATTTTATTTTTATCATTTGATCTTATTAAGATGGAGAATTTCGATCGTTTGAGTGTTCTTTTACAAAAGCGTACTACCATAGAGGAGCGTGTTAGTTCATTTGGGGAATTTCTTGCACAATTTAACGTAAATGAATCTAATCAAATAGCTGAATTACAAATTCGTTCTAACACAATAGCAGCATCTTTTTCTAGTTTTGACGAGTTGTGCGATGAAATTCAATTAATCGATGCAGAAACTGATCATTCTATTAAGAGAAAATCTATCGAAAATTATTATTTCAAAATACTTGGTCAAGCCCAAAATTTGATAACCCCTTTAATCTCACAAAATAATAGTAAAGAAAATGAGTCTATCACAAGTGTCGAAAACGGGAATAATTCGATTTCTTCTATTAGTCGAAGAAAAATAAAACTGCCACAAGCAGTTCTCCCAACCTTTAGTGGAAAAGTTGAAGAGTGGTTGTCATTTAAAGATACTTTTAATACTATGATTCATCAACACGATGATATTTCTAGTGTAGAAAAATTGCAATATCTTAAATCAGTTTTAAAAGAAGAAGCTTTACGTAAAATTCAGGTTTTTTCAATTACTGCGGAGAATTATGAACGCGCTTGGAATTTGTTACAAAAATCTTATGAAGATAAAAGAGCTTTAATATCTCGACACATGAGTTTATTGTTGCGTTTACCTGTCCAAGAAAAAGAATCCTACAAAGGATTGATAACTTTGGCAGATGAATCGCAGCAACATCTCCAGTCATTATCAACTTTGGGTGTTAACATTACTCCTGAATTTATAGTAGCAATTATTGAAGAAAAACTACATAAGTCAACTCTTGAAAAATGGGAAGAAACTTTGAAAAGAGGTGAATTTCCAAAGTTAGAAGATCTCAATGAATTTCTTTATCGAACCGCTGCTCGTTTATCTAAACGTAAAACCGATAATTCTTTAGAAAGTAAAGAACAATCATCTCCAGCTAAAAAGCGAAAACCTGAATCTAAACGTCAAGCTTTGATTACCACTGCTTCAAAAAAATGCCCACTTTGTTCCGAATCTCATTTTCTATTTCGATGCGGTAAATTTTTAACATTAACGATTAAAGAACGTTTCAAAATAGTAAAAGAGGCAGCTTTATGTTTCAATTGTTTGCGTAATCATAAAGCAAAAGATTGTCGTTTCGGCAATTGTAAAAAATGCAGCAAAAAGCATAATACGTTATTATGTTTTAAAGAAACGACAGATAAAACAGAAAAAACAGACTCAAACGAACAATGACAATTAAAGATTTCCAAAATTTCTCTTGCGTCTCTCACCGCACCTCCATCTTTCCAAGTAATGACAAGCGCATTAGTCAAAGTGTTCGATATCAATAACGAACCAAAAGAAGTTAGGATTTTATTAGACACTTGCGCTACCGCTAATTTTGTTACAACGAGATTGGCAGAAAGTTTAAAGCTTCCCAGCATTAAATGTTCATTCAATGTGGACGCCTTAGACAATCTGTCAACGACAGTCCACAAGATGGTTTACATAACTTTCAAATCCATTTATAATGAGTATAAACGGAAACTTAATTTTCTAGTGGTTCCAAATATAACAAATTTGGTTCCACATGAAAAAATACCTAGAGAAAAATTAAAATTTCCAAAGGGTATTCTCCTCGCTGACCCTAATTTTCACGTACCTGCTTCAGTAGATATGCTTGTCGGGGCTGGTGTGAGTTTGTCTTTATTTCAAATAGGTTCCATAAATTTGTCAGAAAATAATAATGATTTATATTTGCAAAAAACGCGTTTGGGTTGGATAATTGGCGGAGGTTTGGATCTTTCAAAGAGAACACAATCATTCAAAAATTCAAATTGTTTTTTAACAGATCTAAAAACAACGATAGAGAAATTTTGGACAATCGAAGACATGAATATTAAATCATGTTTTTCACAGGAAGAAATTGACTGTAAAAATCATTTTAAAAAACACGTGTCACGCAACAATTCTGGGAGGTATATCGTTGCTTTGCCTTTCAAACATAATCACAAAATTTTAGGAGATTCTAAGCAGAATGCTCTTAAGAGGTTAAACAGTTTACATAAACGATTTGAGAATAATAAGGAATATAAAATTCAATATACCTCTGTATTCAAGGAATATCTAGATTTAAAACACATGGCTTTAATAAATGCTCAACAAGAGCCTGAAGGTTTTTATTTACCACATCATGGCGTGACCAAGAGTTCCAGTAATACCACGAAACTAAGAGTGGTTTTTGACGCTTCGGCAAAAACCACTTCAGGAATTTCGTTAAATGAAGCATTAATGGTTGGTCCCACCATCCAAGACGATCTCATTTCCCTATTAATACGTTTCAGATTTCACAAGTATGTATTATTGGCTGACATAGAAAAAATGTATAGACAGTTTTTAATTCGCGAAGAAGACCGCAAATTTTAAAAGGTCTTGTGGTGGGAAAATAACCAAATAAATGAATATTGTTTAAAAACTGTAACCTTTGGTCTCGCTCCTGCTTCCTTTCTCGCTATTCGATGTTTGCATCAATTGGCTGATGATGAAGGTCATGATTTTCCCATTGCTTCCAAATTATTAAAAAAAGATTTATATGTTGACAATTTGATTACAGGAGCTTCTACAATAGAAGAAGCAAAAGAAATTTTTTCTCAGATGACAGAACTTTTAAATCGTGCTTGTCTTAATTTGCGTCAATGGGCTTCTATTGAATCTAAGATTTTAAATGATGTAGACGAAAAATGCCTCGACAATGAATTTATATTGAATAAAAATTGTATGCTTAAAACACTTGGTATTTATTGGAAGGCCAAAGAAGATGCTTTCACGTATTCTGTTAAGACTCCAGACATATCAGTGATTAGTAAAAGAACTATTCTTTCGGAAATTGCAAAATTATTTGATCCTTTAGGATTACTTGGACCTATAATTTTGCATGCCAAATCAATAATGCAGGAACTTTGGGAATCGAAAATAACATGGGACGAATCTGTACCTTCAGCTATTCATCATAATTGGGTTAATTTTTGCAAACAATTAGAATCTATAAATCACATTCAATTCAGCCGAAATGCTGTCATTAAAGATGCAAAAAATATACAACTTCATGGTTTTTGTGATGCTAGTGAGAAAGGTTATGGAGCTTCTTTATATATTCGTAGCACCAATGGTAAAGGAAACATTCAGTGCTCTTTGTTATGTTCAAAATCTCGCGTCGCACCTTTGAAAAAACTCACTATACCAAGACTCGAATTATGTGGAGCTTTACTATTAACCAATTTATATTTAAAGATGAAAACGTCGCTTGATTTTAAAATAAATCAAATTAATTTTTGGACTGACTCGGAAATCGTTTTACATTGGTTGCATGCGTCGTCTAATTCATTAAAAACATTTGTTTCAAACAGGGTTTCGGAAATACAAATTAACACTAATATTAACCATTGGTCTCATGTACGATCTAATGACAATCCAGCAGATAAATTGTCACGTGGACAAGTACCAAATGACTTTGTAAAAAATCAATTGTGGATTAACGGACCTCATTGGTTAAGATTAGATGAAAAGTTTTGGCCAAAAATGTTTTTGAAACCTAACGATAACCCTTTACCTGAAGCAAAGAAAATAAATTGTCTAAAAATGGAAACAAATATTGATTTTTTGAAAAAATTCTCTTCATTTGTAAAAACGAAACGAATAATTGCATTATGTTACAGATTTTTTCCTGATTATCGAAAATATAAAGGTTATTTAAAACCAATAGAGTTACGTCACGCCGAAACTGTTGTCCTTAAACTCGTTCAAAAATCTTGTTTTTCAAAAGAAATTTGTGATCTGCAAAACGGAAAATCTGTTCAAGACAAAAGTCAAATTTGTTGTTTGGATCCATTTTTAGACAATGATGGCGTATTACGCGTTGGTGGGCGTATTAAAAATTCTAAAATGGTTTTTGCAAGAAAGCATCCTCTTATTTTACCAAAATCGCATTTTATTAATGACCTGATAATTGTTAGTTATCACAATGCTTCTTTACATGCAGGTTTTCAATCGACTTTGTATGCTATCCGACACAAATAATGGCCGTTAAACGGACGAAATCAGATCAAAAAGGTGATTCGTAAATGCGTAGCTTGCTTTCGCGCTAAACCAAAATTATTTGATTACAAAATGGCTGATTTACCAAACGCTCGGGTAATAAAGGCTAGACCCTTTAATCGTGTGGGTATTGATTACTGTGGTCCTTTCTATATAAAAGAACGCAAATGTAGAAATCGGAAGTTTGTCAAAACTTATATAGCTGTTTTTGTATGCATGGTCGTAAAGGCAATACATATTGAAGCAGTGGGTGATATAAGCACAGAAGGGTTTTTGGGGGCTTTGAGACGTTTTATCTCTCTACGTGGTAAACCTGAGGCAATTTATTGTGATAATGGGACCAATTTTCAAGGTGCAAAGAATGAACTAAGTGAATTACACGCTCTTCTCAAATCAGACGAATTAAAAAACAAGGTTTCTTATTTTACGACCAATGAAGAAATCAAATTTCATTTCATCCCCCCTTCATCTCCTCATTTCGGAGGATTATGGGAGGCTGGAGTGAAATCTTTCAAGCATCATTTTAAAATAGTAGCTTCTAACAAGTTGTGTACATTTAAAGAGTTTTACACGCTTTCCGTAGAAATAGAATCCATTTTAAACTCTAGACCACTAACACCTATTTCATCGGATATAAATGATTCTTCTGTTTTGACACCTGGACACTTTTTAATAGGTGATTCGTTGACTAGTTTACCTGAGCCTAATTTTTCGTCTTTACCTGCAAATAGATTATCATCTTGGCAATTGATAACGCAAATTCGACAACATTTCTGGAAACGATGGAGTTCCGAGTATTTAAACGAGTTAAATATTCGTCAAAAATGGAACAAAATTACAATAGGTCCAAAGAAGGGTATGCTCGTTGTATTAAAGGAAGATAATTCTTCCTGTATGCAGTGGCCTTTGGCCAGAATTCATCAACTTCATCCAGGAACCGATGGTGTTGTAAGAAGTGTAACCTTAAAGCTCGGTGACCGGTTGTTAAAAAGACCAACTAGGAAAATTGGTATTTTGCCTATAAATGATCATGTTGATTAAATGTGTATGTTGTTCGCAAAACTCTCAACGGGGGGAGTATGTATAAATCATGAACTCTGTAAAAATATTAAAGGACAATTTGATTCAATTTAGTTTATTGATTACGTGTTCACATTATTCTGTATATTCAATTTATATGTAACAATTATATATATCATCATTATTTTGTATTATTAATAAACTATTGTTTCTTTCTTTTGAAAATACTATTTAGCATGAAAGTGTCTTCGACTCTATAGTTTCACGTTGCACATTCGACGCAACGTCTGTTTATATTATATGGTCCACTTAAGAAACTGCGTTCTGCGTGTCCACTTAAAGAACTTATCAAATACCGAGAAACTCCTAAGGAGAAAGAAAACCTACGAAATTGTTTATTGTATCCCTTCCATGTTCAAAATGTCATACAGTATGTGATACAGCCATAGTGAAAACACTTCCCTAAAATTCGTCGTGGAATCAACATCGATTTGTATTTTGTTCTTCTATCCAATAAAAGAAAACTATTTTATTTCAATTTAAACGTTATTACTTTTCTGTCGGCTTAAAAATCGACAGGAAGACACCCCAGTGTCACTTTTATACATCTAGTGACCAGTTTTCGCCACTTTGATAGTCAGTTTACTAAAATTAAATTGCGAGTTAAGCAAATAATGATCTATAAAGTTTTTCAGTGTATTACAAATTTTGTTTGGGTTTTTTAAAATACTTCACTTTTGTGATTAAAAACTGTAATTGTAAAACAGTTATTAAACTTATTTATAAAAAAAGAAAAGAAATAATAGTCTATAACTTTACCTAAAAACATTTAAATATAATAGTATATTATGCATCAAGGGAAAGAAGTCCGTGTTTTTTTGTCAAGCATATGCATATGCTATTTTCTATCACAAATGTACGAAAATCTCGTGTTTTGTACGCGTTAGCGGGTCAGCACTTGCAGTTTTCAGGTTAGTGACGTTAGAGATAAAAAAACTTCCGAACAGTGAAAAAAACTCTCATCGCGCAGGCGCATTGCGGCGATAAGCCTGCGTGATGAGAGTTTTTTTCACTGTTCGGAAGTTTTTTTATCTCTAACGTCACTAACCTGAAAACTGCGAGTGCTGACCCGCTAACGCGTACAAAACACGAGATTTTCGTGCATGTGTGGTAGAAAAGATTTTTTTTTTATTTGCCAGAGTATACAGCCCACGATCATATAAGATCTTTTTATTTTTGTACTATTTATTTTGCGTTATAAATAATATTTTGAACCGTATAGCAAAAATATTTGACTCATTCTTATCTAAACTAAAAATAATTATGTTTATTATTGGGAGACAACACCATTTTACTAAATGCAATTTATAGGTAGAACATATTATGAATTAATTATCTACATTTAACAGTGTTACTCTGTGTGTAATATGTAGTACGAATGTCTTCAACTTTCTTATAAACCAGTGTAGCGTGCGTTGCGTAGATAGTTGGTTAGGGTTGCGGACTGTTAGTGTTAGGGTCGTGCGTTTGATTCCCAGCGGAAGGGAATTTTTCTCTTAGGTAAGCGATTATATAAATTATAATAAATATATAAATGACAAAAAAAAATATAATGGGTATAATCTCAGAATATATGCTTCAGAAACCGTGTATCGAAATATTTTTAGGATTTTTTGTTTTTGTGTATAATGTACGCATAATTGGGTAGATTAAAGGTTTTAATATTGGGCTTATATTGAAGTACCAATATTGGGCATAGATTAATTTTGAGACTCGGACCGAAGTGACAGTCCAATATTGGTAGAAACATTGGTCTAATGTAAATCCCCAATATCGAAGCTCGCGGTCCCAAACTCGCGCCGAAGCTCTTGCCGATGGATTACCCTGTTCGGGCGGCTGGTGAACCAGCCAACAAAAGGTCACTGATTTCAAATCAATGAGACACAGTCTTTTTATATTTTGCATTAAACTTTTTGGTTTTGTAAATATATATTTAAATATAAAAATGAAACTTCATTATATATTTTGAGCTCTAGGTATATTTACTGTCATGTACAAAATTTTTAGTTATTATTTAGATTTTTGAAAGGAGAATAGAAATGTTCAAATTAAATAAAGTGCAAAATTGAATACAAAAATTTTACAACATATCCCAAAGGTTTCATTTAAGTTTTGGAACCACGAAACATACTAATTTTACACACCAGTTGCTACAATTATCATTTTATTTGAAATACTTGATTGATATAGAAGGAATAGTACTAAACACTAAAATTCGTGGTGTTTTAAATAATCCATAGATATAATGTATAATATTTAATCATGTATTAAACGATACAAAGAGTCATTCTTTTAATTTAGCTGTTTAAACTTTTAAACCACTGAATACTCAGTGTATTATCCCAAATATGATGACTTTGCCTGACAGCAGATTCTGTATAAGTGAATTTTTATAAACCTCTTTCTAATCGTAAATTTTAGATAAAGGGTCAATTTAAAAATTCTCAATTCTTTCTTCTGGAGTTGAACAAATATAATGTCAAAAATTTTCATTATGCAGCTTCATATTTGTAGATGCGATTTTAGAGGAGAATTAAAAGTTGGCTTCTTAATTTTACCTGTAACAACTATTCGGCTTACTTCTTGGCCTTCAAGATCAGGTGTAGACAAGGCCATACAAACCTTAACCTCTTGCACTAGAAACCTACTAACTAAATTCATACTATAAAAATTTTACAATACAGCGACTAAACCTTTCATTATATAATAAAGAAGAAAGGAAAATTGAAAAATAAAAAACAAGTACTTCATCAGTATACCAAATAAGAAAGATGTTTGAATTAGGTACAATTTAATTTTCAAGACAGAGTTTGTGGTACGTTCACCATTATAGATATGTTTTTAATCTTCTTTTCTTTTTTTAAAACGGCTTGAAGACTTCTGTACTCTTAATAATGAAATGCATAGCTGAGATATTTTAAAAATTGTTATAAAAAGCGATCTTTCCATTAATTCTGCACTCAAAAGTCAAAACTTTAATTGTAATTGAAGAAAAAATGCAGTAAATGATTTCTGTAACAATTGTTATGATGCTCCAACATAAATATAAAAGTCATCTTCTTTTTGTGTATCATTATACAAGTTTCGTTATTATCTTGTATCAATTTACATGAACAACTGTTAATTACTTTATCTTAATGATTTGTGTTAGTTCAAACTTTAAACATTATTGTATAAATAAAACAACAATAAAAGATATGAATAATATATAATTAGAATATGTGTAAAATATTAACTGTATTTATGAATTTATAAATTTGCTGTATTTTTTAACTGTAATCAAGTTTAAAAAGCAGATATTTCTGACAACAGAAAATTTCAATCAAAACAATAGTGTACCAAATTTATAAGGTACGTATTAAAAAAAATTATTTAAAATAACAAAAAACACACTTACATTAAAGACATATTTTAAAGAATTTAAAAAACAATGATTTTACTCTGAATTCTAAAAAATTTACCTTTTTTTATTACCTTTTTTCTGAATAGACTAAACTTTTTGTAAATTAAAATGTAATTCGATTGGTTTAAAACTTATAACTTAAATGCGTAGAAGTTTAAATTAATTTAATACTTAGATTTTTGAAAATTAAGATTTAAAAATGTTTAAAATCACACAGGCCTGCAAAATTTCGTTCATGTCTGTAACAAAAAAACTGAGAGGTGATTTTTGTAGATTTTTTGAAGCAGAATCAGAATCTGACCTTAAAATGGCCCATCACGTCAGGATTTTTTGTAATATTAGCTTAAATGGAAAAAATGTCCTTTTTGGCCTTTTTCATGAAATTTTTGTGGCATACCAGAATTTTTTTTTCATTCTCCTAAAATGTATCCTGTTGAACTATTCTTAAGCTTCAAAACTCATTTTTGCAAATTGATTTACGATTTTTTAAAAAAAAGTTATGCAGATTTGAATTTTTTTTATTTAGTCAAATATGCATACAGAACTGTAGTTACAAATAAAAAAAATTAAATCCGCATAACTTTTTAAAAAAAAATCGTAAAACAATTTGCAAAAATGGGGTTTGAAGCTTAAGAATAGTAACATAGGATACCATTTAGGAGAATGAAAAAAAATTTTGGTAATCCACAAAAAAAGAATTTTGTCCTTTTTGACCAAAATGTCCAAAAAGGCCATTTTTTGTCCATTTAAGCTAATGTTACCAAAAATCCTGACGTGATGGGCCATTTTAAGGTCAGATTCTGATTTTGCTTCAAAAAATCTACAAAAATCACCTCCCAGTTTTTTTGTTACATACATGAACGAAATTTTGCAGGCCTGTGTAATTATTTATTAATGGAAGATAAAGAATATTTTTTAATGAATAAAAATATTTAGAATCGATAAATTTAATTTTTGTATTCAAATTTTCCCATAATTATGATTTCAAACATATTTTGCCAATCAACAGTAGGATATCCACAATTCGTGGTTCTAGAAACCTACTATATCGCTCAGCTTGATTTAAATATCGATAAAACTCCTTGAATTGTCAAACGAAAGTCAATATAGTAGGTTTCTAGAACCACGAATTGTGGATATCCTGCTGTTGATTGGCAAAATTTGTTTGACGTCATAATTCTGGGAAAATTTGAATACTAAAATCAAGACTTTAAAATATATATATATCGATAGTTCATATATATGTGTCATGGCCGAATGAGGCGATAAATCTGTGACATTATATCTGACATGGACCTCTGTAGCTTAGTTGGTTTAGAGCAGGTCAACCGGCAATTGATCAGACCCAAGTTCGAATCCCGGCGGAGCTAAATGTCCGTTATATTTTCACAGAATTTTCTAATATAAAAATTTAATTTTTATTTGATTAAACTTTGAAATAAGTTTAAAAGTTTTTAGCAATTTAAAAATATTTAAAGTTTATCCATAATAATTAAAAGATGGATTAATTAAAATTTTTAATAAATAACAACTGAATCACTATAAGTTTTAATTAATTGAAGATCATTAATATTTATTAAAATTAGAATAATTTGTAGTTTCTACTAATTAAAGTTTGAAACCATTTAAAATAGTATTTTCCTTTCCCTCTTTCCATTTTTGTTTTGATCAAAAAAAGCATTTATTATAGGTCAAATTAAAGCTACTAATGTCAGCTTTTTAATGCCGAGTGGGATTATTGAAAATTTTAAATATATCATTCAAAATGGTGGATTAAAGCAAACAAAGCATAAATTTTAATAGTAATAGTTGTAAATAAATTAATATTATATGTAAGTTAATTGAAGAATTTATTAAAAAAGAGAATTTTTAGTGCAAAAATATGAAAAAATATCAATTATTTTCTGAATTTTTTATCAATTATAAAAGTTATACAGGTCAATCGATTCGTTTCGAGATAAGGAAAATGATTTCTGTATTCATTAAGATGTATTTTTAGCTTGGAAAAAAATTTTGTCAAAAAATGATTTTTTTCGATGAAAAAAGGTGCTCAACAAAATTTGATTGGATATTTTCAAAAATCCCTGTGTCCAAATTTTGATATTCATGAGCTTAATAAGTCATCCAAATTTTATTGAAATCCGTTGAAGCGTGCTCGAGATATCCTGGCGACAAAAATCGCTATATATAGACACACGTACACACACAAACACACACACACACATACATCTGGACATTTGCTTAGGAATGAAAATTTACGTTTTTTAGTTGAAAATGAGTCGATTTAGACTATTTTTGGAAAATCGAAAATTTTAACGATCACTAAGCTTCCTCTATGAGGAAGCAAAAAGCAATTAAAAGTCATCACAATCACTGGAAACTTATTACTCGGAGGTTTTCGAGGTCGCTAAATACGAATATGACAATATCTTTTCAAAATTAAAAATGGCGGATCCAATATGGTAGACAATTTTTAAAAAATTCATCTGAATCACTTGAAATTTGTTACTCAGGGGTTTTCGAAGTCGCTGAATACGAATATGACAATAACTTATCTAAATTCAAATTGTCGGATCCAGTAAGGCAATAACTACCCTTAAAAGTCACCCCTAAGAAGAAATAATCCAAAATGAATACGAAAAAACTTCTCATTCCCCACATAAACTTTTACTCAAGTTCTAAAACGATGGAAAAGACGTGGGAGGATCAACCCTAGGTCATCAAGATGATAATTGTTAACTACCCTTAGAAGCCACCCCTAGGAGAAACAATAGAAAATAATTCGGGAAAGAAATTATTATTTTCCATAAAAATTGTTATTCAGTTCTAAAACAATGAAAGTAACGAAATAAGATAGCTCCTAGTTTTTAAAGATGATGAAAAAGGTTAACTACCCTTAAAATTCACCCCTAAGAAAAATAATCGAAAATAATTCGGAAAAAATTACCATTGTCTACAAAAAATTTATGTTTATTTCTAAAAACGTGAAACTGACGTCAAAGTATATCCCCTAGTTATTCAAGATGATAATGACTGTTACCTACCCTTAAAAGTCACCCCTAAGAAAAATGATCGAAAATAATTCGGAAAACAATGACCATAGTCTACAAAAAATTTGTATTCAGTTCTAAAACCATGAAACTGATGTGAAAGTATGTCCCCTAGTTATTAAAAATGATATCAAGGGTTAACTACCCGTAAAAGTCACCCCCCAGGAGATTAATCAAGAAGGTTTGTGAAAAATATTATCATTTTCAACATAAAATGTATGGTTAGTTCTAAAACTATGGAACGGACGTGGGAGTATATCTGCTAGTTATTCAAGATGCTAAAAAATGCTAACTACCCTTAAAAGTCATCCCTAAGAAAAATAATCAAAAATAATTCGGAAAAAATTACCATTGACTACAAAAAATTTTTGTTCAGTTGTAAAGCAATGAAACTGACGTGGAAGTATATCTTCTAGTTATTCAAGATGATAAAAAAGTTAGCTACCGTTAAAAGTCACCCCTAAGAAGAATAATAAAAAAAATTCGGAAAAAAATTACCATTGTTCATAAAAAATTTTTATTCAATTCTAAAACCATGTAACTGACGTGGGAGGATATCCTCTAGTTATTTAAGATGATATCAAGGGTCAACTACCCCTAAAAGTCAACCTCAAGGAGATTAATAAAAAAAGTTTCTGAAAAATATTATCATTCTCCAGAAAAAATTTTTGTTCTATTCTAAAACCATGGAACTGAGGTGGGAGTACATCCCTTAGTTATTCAAGATGATCAAAAACGTTAACTACCCTTAGAAGTCACCCTTAAGGAAAATAATCGAAAATAATTCGGGGAAAAACTACCATTGTCCACAAAAATTTTTTGTTCAGTTCTAAATCCATGGAACTGACGTGGAAGTGTATCCTCTAGTTACTTAAGATGATATCAAGGGTTAACTACCCTTAAAATTTACTCCTATGGAAAATAATCGTTATTAATTTAAATAACTAGAATATATCTTTCCACGTCACTTCCATGGTTTAAGATCTTGGTAAAAATATTTTTTTGTAAGATGATAATTTTCTTTTGATTCATTTTGCAATATTTTGATTAGGGGTGGTTTCTAGGCTTGGCTATCACTTGATATCACATGGGCAACTTATGGGACACTCTGGTTAGTTGGTTCTACAAGTATAGATCTTGAATAGATTTTTTTGGGGATGTGATAGTCTTTTTCAAATTTATTTTTGTATATTTTACATAGCGGTGACTTTTAAGGGTAGTTAATATTTTTTATGATCTTGAATAACTAAGGGATATCTTATCTCGTTACTTTCATTGTTTTATAACTGAACAAAAATTTTTTGTTGAAAATAATAGTTTCTTTCCGAATGATTTTGTATTATTTTTCTTAGGGGTGGCTTTTAAGGTTAGTTAACAATTATCATCTTGATTACCTAGGGTTGATCCTCCCACGTCTTTTTCATTGTTTTATAACTTGAGTAAAAATTTATGTGGGGAATGAGAAGTTTTTCCGTATTCATTTTGGATTATTTCTTTTTAGGGGTGACTTTTAAGAGTAGTTATTGCCATATTGAATTCAGCAATTTGAATTTAGAAAAGTCATTGTCATATTCGTATTCAGCGACTTCGAAAAATCCCGAGTAACAAATTTTAAGTGGTTCAGATGAATTTTTAAAAACTGTCCGCCATATTGGATCCGCCATTTTTAATTTTGAAAAAATATTGTCATATTCGTATTTAGCGACCTCGAAAACCTCCGAGTAACAAGTTCTCAGTGATTATGATGACTGTTAATTGCTTTTTTATAACTATTACAATTAAAATTTATGCTTTGTTTGCTTTAATTTGCCATTTTGAATCAGATATTTAAATTTTTCAAAAATCCCACTTGGCATTAAAAAGCTGAGATTCGTAGCTTGAATTTGACCTATAATAATTGCTTTTTTGATGAAACCAAGAATAAAAAGGAGTGGCCCAGTTGGGAAAGAATGCCTCATATAATTTTTGTTTTCACCTTTAGGAAACAAAATAATCATACCCAGGACTATGCTTATTTCAAAAAAATGTTGCTTCCACGTCAGCTAAAAGACTTGCATGAGAAAGCAATAATTTAATTTTTAAACAATTAAAAACTTAAAAAACTCAATTTTTAATTTAGACAAAATATAGTCTTAATATAGGTTAATCGATTTTTTTTTAACAGGGAATATAATTTTTTATATATTAAATTAAATTAATAGTAGGTTGACAAAATTAAAAAAAAAAAATTTCAAGAAATTCATGTTTAATAAAATTTCTTTTCATACTTATTTGAAAAAACCCTTGCGTCTGATTTCAGATTTTAGTTTTAAAAATAACGATACCAAATTTTATTGAAATCCGTTAAAGAGTTCTTGAGTTATTGTGTTCACAAGAAAAAAGCACATCGACACGCGCACACACTCACATATACATCCGTACTAGGGTGGTCCATAAAATGAGAATTTTCGAATTTTAAAGTACTCACCCCCTCATTTTGTTACTAATCGAAAAAGAAGAGATACGTATTTTTATTTTTTTTTATTTTAATATTTGATGGTGCCTCATCGACCCTGAAATTTCCCATGTATTTTGCATGGGGAAAAAACAATTTTTCGTAGATTTGCAATAAAATCATGTAAAATCAACATTTTTTTACCGGATTACTCTGTTTCTCTTAAAAAATGTTCAAACAATGACATTCAATAATTTATTTATGAATTTTTTATTATTAACTATTTTTACAGGGCCGTAAAAATATCCCATAAATTGCAAAATTATGGAAAAATCGTTAAAAAATATTTCTTATCACATTTTACAATATTTTCCACTAAAATTCCGTTTAATTACATGGAAATTAACAACTAACAATTGTTACATGTGTTTTTTAAATTGTTTAAACAAATTAATATTGTTTATTTGTAACTTTTCATCTAATAGAGCTAGAGAGCTGTAACTTTTTCCTAATTTTGCAACTTTCTTAGCCTAGTGAAGCGCAATATTACTAAAAAACTAAAATATACAATTACAAAAATTGTTTAAACAAATTCATATCGTTTATTTGCAACTTTTCATCTAATAGAGCTAGAGAGCTGTAATTTTTTCCTAATTTTGCAACTATCCAAGCCTAGTGAAGCCCAATATTAGTAAAAAACTAAAATATACAATTATAAACAATTTTTAAACAAACTAATATTGTTGATTTGCAACTTTTTATCTAATAGGGCTAGAAAGCTGTAACTTTCTTTATATTCGCAAGCTTTTATTTTTGAAAAGGTAAGAATGAATGTAAAACACAATAATTGTGCAGAAATTCTGCAGTTTACTTTTTAAACAAAACGCGACAAATTTCTTCACCATTACAGCATTGTTTCTGTTAACATTTTTTTATTACAGTCTGAGAGTCTGGGAACTGTTTACTATATTCCGTAACAACTTATAAAAAGTGCTGTTATTGATCCTCATCTCTTACTATTAGATCATTATAATCTGTCATTAATTTAACATTTCACTCCGCAATATCAATAGTCACTTTTTAATCCTGGACATAATTTTTAAACAAACTTTTGTCGCAGTAAAAAAAGACAAACTTGAAGAGACAAATTGATAAATTCCCAAGAATTAATAACTTATCATCACTTACAATTCTCTTAATTTCATTGATAAAAAATTAGAAAATATACCATATTAATATGTTGAAAAAATTTGAATGATTGTTGATTTTACTTTGCTGTTAGTACTGGGCTTTATGTAGCTTAAAAAGTTGCAAAATTAAGAAAAAATTACAACACTCCAGCTCAATTAAATGAAAAGTTGCATATAAACAATATTAATTTCTTTAAACGATTTTCATAATTGTGGTTTTTGTTTATTATTAGTATCGGGCTACACTAGGCTTCAATAGTTGCAAAATTAGGAAAAAGTTACAGCTCTCTAGCTCTATTAGATGAAAAGTTGCAAATAAACGATATGAATTTGTTTAAACAATTTTTGTAATTGTATATTTTAGTTTTTTAGTAATATTGCGCTTCACTTGGCTAGGATAGTTGCAAAATTAGGAAAAAGTTACAGCTCTCTAGCTCTATTAGATGAAAAGTTGCAAATAAACAATATTAATTTGTTTAAACAATTTAAAAAACACATGCAACAATTGTTAGTTATTAATTTGCATGTAATTAAACGGAATTTTAGTGGAAAATATTGTAAAATGTGATAAGAAATATTTTTTAACGATTTTTCCATAATTTTGCATTTTATGGGATATTTTTACGGCCCTGTAAAAAATAGTTAATAATAAAAAATTCATAAATAAATTATTGAATGTCATTGTTTGAACATTTTTTAAGAGAAACAGAGTAATCCGGTAAAAAAATGTTGATTTTTCATGATTTTATTGCAAATCTACGAAAAATTGTTTTTTCCCCATGCAAAATACATGGGAAATTTCAGGGTCGATGAGGCACCATCAAATATTAAAATAAAAAAAAATAAAAAAATACGTATCTCTTCTTTTTCGATTAGTAACAAAATGTGGGGGTGAGAACTTTAAAATTCGAAAATTCTCATTTTAAGGACCACCCTAAATTCCGTACATTTGATCTGGAACTCATATAATATACATTTCTATTAGAGTGAAGTTAATTTAAAGCACTTAAAAAAATTGTAAATTATTTGAACTCTTAAAGCTTTGGTTATTTTTAAATCATTATAAAGTTTGAAATAAATTTAGGTTTTCAAATGAAAATCAAAATTTTTATTTACTCAAATTTTAGTAAAAAATTTATTGGTTATAGTTTGAGGCATGAATCTTGGATTGATTAAAGATTTAAAGAATGATTTGCACCTAGAATAAATTTGTTAAAATTGAAATTTGTAATACTTAAAGAAATTTCAAGAATAAGAAATTTTCATTTTCATTTAAAGTACTGAAGGTTAAATACATTTTACCAAAAAAAACTAATTTAAAAAAAATTTCTTGCTTTTTTGTAATGTACAATAAAAAATTTTGTTTTTAAATTAAAACAAAAATATAATCTTATTTCTGAAAAGTTTGTTCCATTTATTAATTTTAGTTTTCTGATAATGTAGTATTTTATAAAAATGATTGTAATTGATAATTATAATCAAATTAAATACTGATTGATTTTAAGCATCCTATTTAATTTAATTTAATTTTGATTTAATTTAACAAAATTAATTTAATTAAAGTAAATAAATAGTTTAGTTCTGACATCTAATTTAAATCGTATTTATTTTACTATTAAAAGAAAGATTATTATTGATAAATTAATTCATTATTATGTACATTGATAATTAATAAAAATGAATGTTATGCAAAACACACATAATTTAAAAAGAAACCTTGCCTTTTTTACCAAATTAAAAAAAAAATTATACACTAAAGGAAAAATATTCCATTAATACTAAACAATAAGCATTTAATTTAAATTCTCATTACAAATGGATTTTAAAATAACTGATCATATTCAAGTCATTGGTTACGTTTGTTTTAAGCAACTAAGTTCAACTTATTGAACTGTCATTTAACAGAATAGCAAAATGTCAGACAGAGCAAAAAAATATTGTCTAGTATTTTGGAAAGCCAAAAAAGACTGGACAGTCATGGAGGAGCGAAAGGACTTTTATTCTACTCCTGATGGAGCAGAAATAGATATTTCTGTGAAAGGAAAATTGAAGACGGGTGTTATTTTAGCTAGAAGTGGTATTTATAAAAGATCTTTTTTATTACAAAAACTATCAATAAAGAAAACTATTATTAAAAACTACAATTAAAAATAAATCTCATTGAAATTAATAGTCACAATAATTTTTACTTCTTTTATAAAAATTGTTTCAATGTTATGCATAGAAAGCCAAAGGAAGCTGAATGAAATGCAAGTCTCTTCCGAAGGAAAAATAATAAAATCTAAGAAAAGCTCGCTAAATAAACCCGAAAAGAAAATCGAAGATGATACCATGAAGAAATTGAAAGATAGGCAACGTAAAACAGTCCAAGCAGATTTAAATGCGGAATTGATGCAGCTGAAACCATTAAATGAGTTGGGAAAAAACAATGCACCTAAAAACCCTTCAATGGAAAAGCATGAGGACTCTTCTCAAAAAAATCGCAGTGATCCAGATGATGTTTCAGCTCATCCAATAAACAAGTCTCAAGAAAAAGAGTTTCAAGGAGATACAGAGGAGGCAAACCTTGTCGAAACCAGTAAGAAAATTATATAAACGTAAATCACAGTTTTCCTAAATCATTGTCTTAACATTCTCATGGTTTATACATCAAACGTCATATACATTTTTCGACATTTATTAATAGCTACCAGCTATTACACTTATACTTAATTCATCTACCAATCCTTACCCTTACCTCTACATTAATTACGAAATCATCGATCAAATCAACTGCTAGGCGATCTGTTCATTTATTCTTTGATACAAACTTGACGCTCACCTTTCAATCACATATCAACTTAACCACAACGAAATCTACTACTCATTCATTCACCAATCCTTACCCTAACCTGTAAATTAATTACGAAGTCATCGACTGAATCATCTGCCTAACGATTTGTTCATTATCTCTTTGATACATACCTGAGTTACACCTTTCATTTGCATTTTTTAACATCGACAATTTACCAATTTACAATTTTATCCTTTTTCTATTATTCGTGTAGAAAAACCGAGTTCCTTGGATCGCCGTCCTTTCGATTCTGAAGATGGGGTGACGTTTAATGCTTTTGAACAAAGTTCAACAGGAGACGATAATGATCTATCAGTAAAAGGTTACGATGCTGAAAGAAGCGATAGTGAATTAAATAAGGATCTAGCTAAGCCTTCGACTTCGAGAAATTCAGTGACGAATGGGACTGGTTCAGAACAATTGCAAATAGTGCAATCATTTTTGACAAATAGTAAGCTTTTGTACTTTGTTTAAGGGGAGGTTCTAGTGCAAATCGACAAAAAAAATTATTTTTTTTTATTGCTTTATTTTCATTCTTAGGGTCTTGAAATTGTGTATGCAAAAGGATATTCCTCTATCTAATTTATTTTACGAGTTATATCATATTAGACAAACAGTGCGTCTGCCGAAAAACAAGTAAAAACGCGCGCTCGCAACGCCTATTAATTTACCTTTTTCAATTTTCAATTATTTGGTTTAACTTTTACATTCACTTTTAAATTTTAATAATTATTTTTCCTCTTTAAATTAAGTCATTTTAACTATTTATTCCTAAATTGTATATTATTCATCGCAAATATTAATTAATTTTTTTAATTGACCATTATTGTAGTCATTTTGCACTTATTATTTTCAATTTTTGATTTTTTTTTAAATTTTCATTTACTTCAATTATTTTTCAATTAAGTTCCCCAATTTACAGTTATTATCTCAAATTAAGATTATTGTCATCAACTTTCCAAATTTTTATCTATTATTTTGTAAAATTTATAATTATTTTAATTATTTTGGCATAAAATTTCAAAATTTTCAATTATTTATTTGAAATTTCAAGAATTTTAATAAATTTTGGTATATTTCTGCGATTTTTTTATTTTTCTCCTTAATTGAAAATTTGCAAGTATTTTTTTAATTATTTTCTTTTCTTAACCATATATTCCATGATTTTTCAATTATTTACCTCAAATTTCATTTAGTTTTTTCAATTTTTCATATTTAAATTATTTTCATTATATTTCAATAATTATTTAATCAAGTTTTAAATAATTTTATAATTTCTTAATTATTTTCAGAGATTGTTAATTATTTTTCTCATTTACTAAACTTATTTTCTGAGATTGCTAAGTATTTTTCTAAAATTTCAATTATTTTCTCCAATTTTTAATTATTTTTAAATAAATTATTTGTTTTATCTTTATATCATTCACCTTTTCAATTTTAATTATTTTCCCATTTAAATTAAGTCATTTTACTTATTTATACAAAAATTTTATACTATTCATCGCAAATATAAATTAATTTCTTTAATTGACCATTATTGCTGTCATTTTGCAATTATTATTTTAATTTTTAATCATTTTTATAATTTCTGAATTAATAACCTGAACTTTCAAATATGTATCTCAATTTTTAATTTTTTTGTTAAATTTTCATTTATTTCAATCATTCTTCAATTATTTTCTACAACTTTGAATATTATTTTCATTATTTTTGAATTAAGTTCCTCGATTTACAGTTATTATCTCAAATTTAGATTATTGTCATTAATTTTCCGAATTTTAAACGATTTTTCAATTATTGTCTTTTGCTTAAAAATAAATTGCGCAATTTTTCTATTTATTTCTTCAATTTCTAATTATTTTTATTATTTTGGCATAAATTTTCAAAATTTTCAATTATTTATCTGAAATTTCTAGTATTTTCATCAATTTTTGAATATTTTTGCGATTTTTTTATTTTTCTCTTTAATTGAAAATTTAAAAGTAATTTTTTAATTATTTTCTTTCTTAACCATATATTCTATGATTTTTTCAATTATTTCCCTGAAATTTTATTTACCGTTTTCAATTCTTCATATTTAAATTATTTTCATCATATTTAAATTTTTTTTTCAAGTTTTAATTAATTTTATCATTTCTTAATTATTTTCCTCGATTATTAATTATTATTCTCATTTTCTAAAATTATTTTCTAAGATTTTTAAGTATTTTTGTAAAATTTCAATTATTTACTGCAATTTTTAATTATTTTCATTTGCTTTAATAATTTCCAAAAAAAAATTTATTTATTGTTGTAATTTGAAATTATGTTTAGATTTATTTAATTCTTTTCTTCAATTTTTATTTATTCCCAATTCTTTCACTTAATTTCTAAGAACTTCATGTAGTATTTTCAAATTAAAAATATGTTTTTTATTTAAAAAATTTCTGTAATTTTTTTAAATATTTCGCTCAAATGGCACTTATTGTTAAAACTTATCATTGTTTGTATCATATTTCAGTTATTTCTTTAAGTTTCAAAATTTTGAATTATTTTTCAATTATTTTCCAACATTTAGTTCCTTCAATTTTTAATTTTTTCATTTGTTTTATAATTTCCAAAATTTTCTTTAACCTTCCTTTATTTAAAATACATTATGTAATTTGTTTCAATTATTTTTTTAAATCTTAATTTTTTTTTTCAGTTTCAAACTATTTATCTAAATTTTCAATCACTTTGCTTTTAAGTGTCAAATATTTTCTCGAAATTTTCATTATTCAATTTTTATCAATGATTTGATTTTAAGATTTTCAATTATTTTTCTCAAATTTCAATTATTTTCTTTATTTGTAAAACATTTCTATCATTTTCTAAATTACTTTCCTAAATTTTTAATTAAATTCATTTTTTTTTCAATTAATTTGCAAAATTTGCAATTATTTTGTTTAATTTCAATTATTTTTTGCAAATTTTATAAATTTTGGCCTGAATAATTAATTATTTTTTTATTTTTATTAATTTAGTTTTAAATATTATATTCAAATTATTTATAATTGTTGATAACAAAATGTCTAGAAACTAATCGCGCACCAGCGCAAATTGTTTAGTTTAGTCAAACTTTAAATTACTACAATAAGTAAGGTTTTAATAATTAAAAATAATCAGCACAGACAGCAGGCGCATAGCGCCTACAATCTAGGGTTTCGTGGTCCACATTTTCGTCTATATTACACGCAACTGTAATTATCACTCATTATTTCCCTCTCTCTCGCACACTATTTCCCTCTCTTTCACACAATATTACCCTCTCTTTTACACACTATTTCCCTCTCTTTCACTCACTAATTCCCTCTCTCTCACGCACACTATTTCCCTCCCTCTCACACACTATTTCCCTCTCGCTCGCACACTATTTCCCTCTCTCTCACACACTATTTCCATCTCTCTCACTCACTAATTCCCTCTCTCTCGCAGTCTTTTACCCTCTCTCACTCACTATTTCCCTCTCTCTCGCTCAATATTTCCCTCTCTCTCTCGCACACTATTTTCCTCTCTCTCTTTTACACACTATTACCCTCTCTCTCGCAAACTATTTCCCTCTCTTTCGGACACTATCACCCTCTCTCTCACTCACTAATTCCCTCTCTCTCGCACTCTATTACCCTCTCTCTCACACACACACTCTTACTACAATTAGTAAGGTTTTAATAATTAAAAATAATCAGCACAGACAACAGGCGCATAGCGCCTACAATCTAGGGTTTCGTGGTCCACATTTTCGTCTATATTACACGCAACTGTAATTATCACTCATTATTTCCCTCTCTCTCGCACACTATTTCCCTCTTTTTCACACAATATTACCCTCTCTTTTACACACTATTTCCCTCTCTTTCACTCACTAATTCCCTCTCTCTCACGCACACTATTTCCCTCCCTCTCACACACTATTTCCCTCTCGCTAGCACACTATTTCCCTCTCTCTCACACACTATTTCCATCTCTCTCACTCACTAATTCCCTCTCTCTCGCACTCTTTTACCCTCTCTCATTCACTATTTCCCTCTCTCTCGCTCAATATTTCCCTCTCTCTCTCGCACACTATTTTCCTCTCTCTCTTTTACACACAATTAGCCTCTCTCTCGCAAACTATTTCCCTCTCTTTCGGACACTATCACCCTCTCTCTCACTCACTAATTCCCTCTCTCTCGCACTCTATTACCCTCTCTCTCACACACACACTCTTACTACAATTAGTAAGGTTTTAATAATTAAAAATAATTAGCACAGACAGCAGGCGCACAGCGCCTCCAATCTAGGGTTTCGTGGTCCACATTTTCGTCTCTATTACACGCAACTGTAATTATCACTCATTATTTCCCTCTCTCTCGCACACTATTTCCCTCTCTTTCACACAATATTACCCTCTCTTTTACACACTATTTCCCTCTCTTTCACTCACTAATTCCCTCCCTCTCACACACTATTTCCCTCTCGCTCGCACACTATTTCCCTCCCTCTCACACACTATTTCCTCCGTCATTTTATTGTAAACAATTAGTGATATTTCACTAATTCTTAGTAGGAATTTCTACTAATTTAATTGGTGGACGACTTCTCACCATTTCATTAGTAGTTTTTGACAAATTCAGATTTAGAGAGTAATTTAAAATAATTTTATTCTTGAAATACCGAGAAATTAATTTGAATTTTCGGGTTCAGCTTGATTTAAATATCGATAAAGCTCCTTGAATTGTCCAACAAAAGTCGATATAGTAGGTTTCTGGAACCACGAATTGTAAATATCTCACTCTTCATTGACAAATATGTTTGACGTCATAATTCTAGGAAAATTTGATTATGTTAATTTTTAACTTTTATGCTAAAACAACTAACGAGTCGTAATTTTTTTAAACTATTAATTGATTATATTTAAGACCACAAGATATTCAGCAAAATTAATTGTAACAACCTTTTGGAATGTTTAAGCAAATGATTGTTAATAATTATTAATTATTTACAAATAAATAAAGAGAGACGCAAATTTTCTTTAATTTTACAAATTGCGTCTTTATAGGAGCTTTTGTAAAGAATTAATAATTATTAACAATAATATGTTTAAACAATTTTAAGTGGTAGCCACGATTAATTTTGCTAAATATCTTATTGGTTTCAAAATAAAAAATTATCAAGTTAAGGGAACTAAAAATTGCTAGGTGTTTTAAAAAAAAGTTATAAACAAAAATAATACATTGTCAAAACAAAGTAAAAATAATAACTAATAATTTTTAAACACTTTTTCTTTTTCTAACCAGAGCCCTTTCATTTGTATAGTTAGGAAAAAGTTGTGTCTTTTGAATAATAGCTGTATAAAAGTGACACTGGGGTGTCTTCCTGTCGATTTTTAAGCCGACAGAAAAGTAATAACGTTTAAATTGAAATAAAATAGTTTTCTTTTATTGGATAGAAGAACAAAATACAAATCGATGTTGATTCCACGACGAATTTTAGGGAAGTGTTTTCACTATGGCTGTATCACATACTGTATGACATTTTGAACATGGAAGGGATACAATAAACAATTTCGTAGGTTTTCTTTCTCCTTAGGAGTTTCTCGGTATTTGATAAGTTCTTTAAGTGGACACGCAGAACGCAGTTTCTTAAGTGGACCATATAATATAAACAGACGTTGCGTCGAATGTGCAACGTGAAACTATAGAGTCGAAGACACTTTCATGCTAAATAGTATTTTCAAAAGAAAGAAACAATAGTTTATTAATAATACAAAATAATGATGATATATATAATTGTTACATATAAATTGAATATACAGAATAATGTGAACACGTAATCAATAAACTAAATTGAATCAAATTGTCCTTTAATATTTTTACAGAGTTCATGATTTATACATACTCCCCCCGTTGAGAGTTTTGCGAACAACATACACATTTAATCAACATGATCATTTATAGGCAAAATACCAATTTTCCTAGTTGGTCTTTTTAACAACCGGTCACCGAGCTTTAAGGTTACACTTCTTACAACACCATCGGTTCCTGGATGAAGTTGATGAATTCTGGCCAAAGGCCACTGCATACAGGAAGAATTATCTTCCTTTAATACAACGAGCATACCCTTCTTTGGACCTATTGTAATTTTGTTCCATTTTTGACGAATATTTAACTCGTTTAAATACTCGGAACTCCATCGTTTCCAGAAATGTTGTCGAATTTGCGTTATCAATTGCCAAGATGATAATCTATTTGCAGGTAAAGACGAAAAATTAGGCTCAGGTAAACTAGTCAACGAATCACCTATTAAAAAGTGTCCAGGTGTCAAAACAGAAGAATCATTTATATCCGATGAAATAGGTGTTAGTGGTCTAGAGTTTAAAATGGATTCTATTTCTACGGAAAGCGTGTAAAACTCTTCAAATGTACACAACTTGTTAGAAACTACTATTTTAAAATGATGCTTGAAAGATTTCACTCCAGCCTCCCATAATCCTCCGAAATGAGGAGATGAAGGGGGGATGAAATGAAATTTGATTTCTTCATTGGTCGTAAAATAAGAAACCTTGTTTTTTAATTCGTCTGATTTGAGAAGAGCGTGTAATTTACTTAGTTCATTCTTTGCACCTTGAAAATTGGTCCCATTATCACAATAAATTGCCTCAGGTTTACCACGTAGAGAGATAAAACGTCTCAAAGCCCCCAAAAACCCTTCTGTGCTTATATCACCCACGGCTTCAATATGTATTGCCTTTACGACCATGCATACAAAAACAGCTATATAAGTTTTGACAAACTTCCGATTTCTACATTTGCGTTCTTTTATATAGAAAGGACCACAGTAATCAATACCCACACGATTAAAGGGTCTAGCCTTTATTACCCGAGCGTTTGGTAAATCAGCCATTTTGTAATCAAATAATTTTGGTTTAGCGCGAAAGCAAGCTACGCATTTACGAATCACCTTTTTGATCTGATTTCGTCCGTTTAACGGCCATTATTTGTGTCGGATAGCATACAAAGTCGATTGAAAACCTGCATGTAAAGAAGCATTGTGATAACTAACAATTATCAGGTCATTAATAAAATGCGATTTTGGTAAAATAAGAGGATGCTTTCTTGCAAAAACCATTTTAGAATTTTTAATACGCCCACCAACGCGTAATACGCCATCATTGTCTAAAAATGGATCCAAACAACAAATTTGACTTTTGTCTTGAACAGATTTTCCGTTTTGCAGATCACAAATTTCTTTTGAAAAACAAGATTTTTGAACGAGTTTAAGGACAACAGTTTCGGCGTGACGTAACTCTATTGGTTTTAAATAACCTTTATATTTTCGATAATCAGGAAAAAATCTGTAACATAATGCAATTATTCGTTTCGTTTTTACAAATGAAGAGAATTTTTTCAAAAAATCAATATTTGTTTCCATTTTTAGACAATTTATTTTCTTTGCTTCAGGTAAAGGGTTATCGTTAGGTTTCAAAAACATTTTTGGCCAAAACTTTTCATCTAATCTTAACCAATGAGGTCCGTTAATCCACAATTGATTTTTTACAAAGTCATTTGGTACTTGTCCACGTGACAATTTATCTGCTGGATTGTCATTAGATCGTACATGAGACCAATGGTTAATATTAGTGTTAATTTGTATTTCCGAAACCCTGTTTGAAACAAATGTTTTTAATGAATTAGACGACGCATGCAACCAATGTAAAACGATTTCCGAGTCAGTCCAAAAATTAATTTGATTTATTTTAAAATCAAGCGACGTTTTCATCTTTAAATATAAATTGGTTAATAGTAAAGCTCCACATAATTCGAGTCTTGGTATAGTGAGTTTTTTCAAAGGTGCGACGCGAGATTTTGAACATAACAAAGAGCACTGAATGTTTCCTTTACCATTGGTGCTACGAATATATAAAGAAGCTCCATAACCTTTCTCACTAGCATCACAAAAACCATGAAGTTGTATATTTTTTGCATCTTTAATGACAGCATTTCGGCTGAATTGAATGTGATTTATAGATTCTAATTGTTTGCAAAAATTAACCCAATTATGATGAATAGCTGAAGGTACAGATTCGTCCCATGTTATTTTCGATTCCCAAAGTTCCTGCATTATTGATTTGGCATGCAAAATTATAGGTCCAAGTAATCCTAAAGGATCAAATAATTTTGCAATTTCCGAAAGAATAGTTCTTTTACTAATCACTGATATGTCTGGAGTCTTAACAGAATACGTGAAAGCATCTTCTTTGGCCTTCCAATAAATACCAAGTGTTTTAAGCATACAATTTTTATTCAATATAAATTCATTGTCGAGGCATTTTTCGTCTACATCATTTAAAATCTTAGATTCAATAGAAGCCCATTGACGCAAATTAAGACAAGCACGATTTAAAAGTTCTGTCATCTGAGAAAAAATTTCTTTTGCTTCTTCTATTGTAGAAGCTCCTGTAATCAAATTGTCAACATATAAATCTTTTTTTAATAATTTGGAAGCAATGGGAAAATCATGACCTTCATCATCAGCCAATTGATGCAAACATCGAATAGCGAGAAAGGAAGCAGGAGCGAGACCAAAGGTTACAGTTTTTAAACAATATTCATTTATTTGGTTATTTTCCCACCACAAGACCTTTTGAAATTTGCGGTCTTCTTCGCGAATTAAAAACTGTCTATACATTTTTTCTATGTCAGCCAATAATACATACTTGTGAAATCTGAAACGTATTAATAGGGAAATGAGATCGTCTTGGATGGTGGGACCAACCATTAATGCTTCATTTAACGAAATTCCTGAAGTGGTTTTTGCCGAAGCGTCAAAAACCACTCTTAGTTTCGTGGTATTACTGGAACTCTTGGTCACGCCATGATGTGGTAAATAAAAACCTTCAGGCTCTTGTTGAGCATTTATTAAAGCCATGTGTTTTAAATCTAGATATTCCTTGAATACAGAGGTATATTGAATTTTATATTCCTTATTATTCTCAAATCGTTTATGTAAACTGTTTAACCTCTTAAGAGCATTCTGCTTAGAATCTCCTAAAATTTTGTGATTATGTTTGAAAGGCAAAGCAACGATATACCTCCCAGAATTGTCGCGTGACACGTGTTTTTTAAAATGATTTTCACAGTCAATTTCTTCCTGTGAAAAACATGATTTAATATTCATGTCTTCGATTGTCCAAAATTTCTCTATCGTTGTTTTTAGATCTGTTAAAAAACAATTTGAATTTTTGAATGATTGTGTTCTCTTTGAAAGATCCAAACCTCCGCCAATTATCCAACCCAAACGCGTTTTTTGCAAATATAAATCATTATTATTTTCTGACAAATTTATGGAACCTATTTGAAATAAAGACAAACTCACACCAGCCCCGACAAGCATATCTACTGAAGCAGGTACGTGAAAATTAGGGTCAGCGAGGAGAATACCCTTTGGAAATTTTAATTTTTCTCTAGGTATTTTTTCATGTGGAACCAAATTTGTTATATTTGGAACCACTAGAAAATTAAGTTTCCGTTTATACTCATTATAAATGGATTTGAAAGTTATGTAAACCATCTTGTGGACTGTCGTTGACAGATTGTCTAAGGCGTCCACATTGAATGAACATTTAATGCTGGGAAGCTTTAAACTTTCTGCCAATCTCGTTGTAACAAAATTAGCGGTAGCGCAAGTGTCTAATAAAATCCTAACTTCTTTTGGTTCGTTATTGATATCGAACACTTTGACTAATGCGCTTGTCATTACTTGGAAAGATGGAGGTGCGGTGAGAGACGCAAGAGAAATTTTGGAAATCTTTAATTGTCATTGTTCGTTTGAGTCTGTTTTTTCTGTTTTATCTGTCGTTTCTTTAAAACATAATAACGTATTATGCTTTTTGCTGCATTTTTTACAATTGCCGAAACGACAATCTTTTGCTTTATGATTACGCAAACAATTGAAACTTAAAGCTGCCTCTTTTACTATTTTGAAACGTTCTTTAATCGTTAATGTTAAAAATTTACCGCATCGAAATAGAAAATGAGATTCGGAACAAAGTGGGCATTTTTTTGAAGCAGTGGTAATCAAAGCTTGACGTTTAGATTCAGGTTTTCGCTTTTTAGCTGGAGATGATTGTTCTTTACTTTCTAAAGAATTATCGGTTTTACGTTTAGATAAACGAGCAGCGGTTCGATAAAGAAATTCATTGAGATCTTCTAACTTTGGAAATTCACCTCTTTTCAAAGTTTCTTCCCATTTTTCAAGAGTTGACTTATGTAGTTTTTCTTCAATAATTGCTACTATAAATTCAGGAGTAATGTTAACACCCAAAGTTGATAATGACTGGAGATGTTGCTGCGATTCATCTGCCAAAGTTATCAATCCTTTGTAGGATTCTTTTTCTTGGACAGGTAAACGCAACAATAAACTCATGTGTCGAGATATTAAAGCTCTTTTATCTTCATAAGATTTTTGTAACAAATTCCAAGCGCGTTCATAATTCTCCGCAGTAATTGAAAAAACCTGAATTTTACGTAAAGCTTCTTCTTTTAAAACTTATTTAAGATATTGCAATTTTTCTACACTAGAAATATCATCATGTTGATGAATCATAGTATTAAAAGTATCTTTAAATGACAACCACTCTTCAACTTTTCCACTAAAGGTTGGGAGAACTGCTTGTGGCAGTTTTATTTTTCTTCGACTAATAGAAGAAATCGAATTATTCCCGTTATCGACACTTGTGATAGACTCATTTTCTCTACTATTATTTTGTGAGATTAAAGGGGTTATCAAATTTTGGGCTTGACCAAGTATTTTGAAATAATAATTTTCGATAGATTTTCTCTTAATAGAATGATCAGTTTCTGCATCGATTAATTGAATTTCATCGCACAACTCGTCAAAACTAGAAAAAGATGCTGCTATTGTGTTAGAACGAATTTGTAATTCAGCTATTTGATTAGATTCATTTACGTTAAATTGTGCAAGAAATTCCCCAAATGAACTAACACGCTCCTCTATGGTAGTACGCTTTTGTAAAAGAACACTCAAACGATCGAAATTCTCCATCTTAATAAGATCAAATGATAAAAATAAAATCAAATGATTAAAATAAAAGTAAAATCAAATACAGTTTTGGACACTTAAGTATAGAGGTGATTCTGTGAGTTGACTTACCCTATTGCCTAGTCTTGTTCAATTCAAAATAATCCCAAAGAAATGCTGAGAAAACACATACGATTAAATTTTCGTGTGATTGTGCCTTGGTGCAAGGAGTATAGACGTATCACCTTGTGGCACAGAAATACAGGATGTTCAATGTATTGTCCTGTCACATTTATTAGCACGATGAAAATATCGTTTTGATCTGCCTTTTAAAAGATGTTTTAGGACGCATTACCTTGTAAAAGACGAAAAAATGTTTGTGAAATTTGCAATATAAATTTATATTGCAACTATATCAACTGTTGTTGATATCGTATGTAACGTTTGTTTCAACGTAAAAAAATTCCAAAACAGCTGTTACCAAAAACACTTGATTTATCTCGAGATACAAAACTTGAATCCCAATGACTCATGTGTAAGAATGTTTGTTTATGCACACAAACATTGGCCTTTACTCGTGAATCCAATGTTGGCAATACGATAATCAGCCGAAGTTACAGCCAATGTTGAAAGCCCGAGTATCAATATACTACATAGAGCCAAGCAACGGCCACGTTGGCTAGCTCGGCAAACCCTGCTCGGGCGGAGGTCCGGTAAAAGTGATAATTTCACTGATTCCATAAAGAAGAGCAACTCAATTTTACTAGGAATATATTTAAAGTTTATATTAAACAAACATTTACATGGATCAGCCTTTTGATATATTGTAAATTACTTTTAAAACTGACCCTTGACAAAACATTGTTTTTGCAAAAATTTTATTAGTTTTGATCGATGGTTATCGATGGTTATACGTTTGCGTCTCAGACTAAAGTTTTAGATAATACCTATTTTTGAACTATTCACTTTCTATAAAATTAACTGGTTTGCAACAAATTTTAATATATCATCATTTTCAGAAATTGTCAATATAAAGCATACATTTTGTAAATTTTCTATGTTTATAATATCCATTTGTTCTGGAATTTCATAAACTTTATAAATAAAACCTAAGCCTATTTGCGGCAAAACTGTAGAAGGGAAAGCAAGTTCATTTCTGTATTTTCTAATGACTGCATAATAAGATGCTGGACAATCACAATTTTTCTTACATTCGCAAAAAGTAACTTTAATAAAAAGTCTAATAATTCCGAATTTACACTCATTTTCTATAATATATTGCGCACAAGTAGAATTGGTGACTTTGGCTCGAGTGTAGATCTCGGATGTATAAATTAATTTGTTCTTCATTAATTTTTTAAAAATAATATATTTTCTTCCTAATATATTGTTTTCTACAAGTATTTGGTTAACATCATTTGGTACTTGAAGTTTTGAAAATCCGCCAACAATGTTTAAATTTTCTCCAATACGGCGTAATTTCAATTGTTTGGTACAGCATATGCTTTTCTTGCAAAAAAGATATGGTTTAGTACCTTCATTAAGCATCTCTTTGTTGAGCGTAAACGTATTAATATATAAAGAAGTCCCATAACATATTTGGAGCGCGGCATCTTTGCTTCCGTGTACCAATTTTTTTAGTTTCCCGTTAATATCCTCATAAGTAAAACACGAGTATATATAAAGAGGACCTAATTCGCGTACCATTTCAGGAAAATGAATTAATGAATGCAAATTATTCGTCATATGTTCGAGACCGTAAAGATTTTTAAACCTGGACAGGAATTCTTGTAACATTCTATCAGCAGATTCTATCATATCCTCTGATATACTTGGTTGAGTAAGAAGATAAATTGCACCAACTAATAATTTGAAGTGATCTAAATATTCAGTTGACAAAATGTCCTGTAAAACTATAAGCGACACGTAAAAGAAGAAAACTTTCAATTATGATGCTTTCCAGTAAGATAAATGCTCTTTTATTGAGCGAAGTCGTCTTGGCACAAATTGTGGTAATTTTATATTACTGGTACGTTGATCAACGATATCCACTTTGTCGGAAATAGAGAAACGTTCGCCGGAATAAGCTGAATCAAACCAAAGTGTTAAAAGTGATTTGAAATTACCGCTAAATACACAGTGCATTGGATCAATTGCAGTGGTTCTAATCCACTTATAAACTAAAGAAGATATAATAGTCGGACCTTTAACACCAGAAACAGATTCACCTCTTTCTACAGCTTGCCGTGCATGTAATAACGTCCCTTCCTCAGTTCTGTTTTCGAAATTGCGTTGATACGGATAAACTTGAAGCGTTCTTATTCTTTTTCCCCTAAACTTACACTTATGGCAACCAAAATACCCGTTATATTGTTTCATATTGAGGAATAAAGCTTTCGCTGGAAGATCGAAAGCTCCTGTTACAATCATTCCTCTTATATTTCTGTGGCTGAAAGGCATAATATCATAACTGCATTTTCATTGTTTTGAGATAAACGAGGTTTAATATTCTTTTAGTTCTGTAAAATCGAAAAATAAAGATATCTGTTTGGTGTTTGGCATTTTAGTCTTATTATTTAATGTATTTTTCAAATATGTTTACTAAATTTGATAAAAATACAGATTTTAAAGAAATTTAATATATTTTATTATTATCATGTGTGTTGTTACAGTTATGTAGTTATGTCGTTCAAATTGTATTATGTAACTAACTTCAGTTTGTTTTCAATTGTCAAAATTAAAAAAAATTGATTTAATAGCGACGTACAAATCCGATTCAGAATCTCCCTTATCGGACAGCAATGAAGAGAAAAATGTTTGTGAAGAAGGTAAAAAGGATAAATATTTATTATGTACAGAGAATTTTATAATTAAAAAGTAAAATTCAAAAGTATGTTTGTGTATAAATAAATGGTTACGAAATTGGTTAGGTTTTATTTTCAGTTATTTATATGTATAATTTTTTTGTAAAAATATTGAGAAGAATCCAGGAGGAGGTCTTTCGGAGTTTTTAATGAAGAAAGATAATCGGAAAGTTAGTCAATTAAAAAGGAATACTGGACAGGAGTATGTTTCAAGAAGTGGGAAAATCGTAGCAAAAAGGACTCTAAAGAGATTATCTTACTGCCAAAAACAGTGCAATTTAAAAGTTTCGTTGGAAGATCAGCAACGGATATTTTCTTCATATTGGGAACAAGGATCTTATGAAGCCCGATCTGCCTTTCTGAGCACTTGCATTGAAATAGAACCGAAAAAACGAGTAACCAAATCCAAAAATATTCGTCTAAGAAAATTTTCTACAAAATACTTTCTCTATACTGATGACGGCAGACAGGAAGTTTGTAAAAAATGTCTTGGCTTAACTTTAGATGAAACTGAAGGTTTTTTTCGAAGCGTTATAGACAGAATGTTGAAAGCAATAGGTGCAGCTTTTCCAAAAGATGGCAGAGGTCGTCATGTTCCAACTAACAAAACTTCGCCGGAGAAAATAGAAGAAATTGAAGCTCAAATAAAGAAATTTCCTGCTTATGAAAGCCACTACTCTAGGGCTCACACATCTAAACAATATCTTGGATCTGAATTATCACTTCCCATAATGTATGATTTGTACAAAAACGAAGTAACCGATCCTGTAAGCATGAAGATTTACCAAAAGGTGTTCAAAATGATGGATCTTAAATTTAAGGTGCCAAGTTTGGATACGTGTAACAAATGTGATTCGTTTGCTGCACAGTTAAAGTTTCTACCTGAAGATGATGAGAAAAGAAAAATTACTGAGCTTCAGAAAATCCATCATGAAGAATCTGAAAAAGCTTACGAAACTAAGAAAATAGACAAGAATATTGCAGAACAAGATTCTTCGAAATCAAAAGTAGTTTGCTCTTTTGATCTGCAACAATGCTTGCCTACTCCTTTAATTCAGACGTCAGTAATGTTTTATAAACGGGCCTTGTGGACTTACAATTTAACGATCAGCAACAGTACTTTAAAAACTACTGCTTGTTATATGTGGCATGAAGGTATTGGAAACAGAGGTGCCAATGAAATTGCTTCATGTTTATATAGTTTTCTACAGAATCTACCTCCAGAGGTGAAACATGTAGTTTTCTACTCAGACACATGTGGCGGACAAAATAAGAATAAAATCGTAACAGCTATGTTTTCGTCTTTTGTGTCAAAACACCCTACATTGGAGATAGTGGAACATAAATTTCTTGTTCCTGGTCACACTCACATGGAATGCGATGTTGATCATGCGTTAATAGAACGAGCAAAAAAGAAACATAGCCACAAAATTGAAGTCCCAGAAGATTGGTATGAATTAGTTCGAAGTGTGAAATCTAAGAAGCCATTTAATGTTACAGTAATGGGCAAAGAAAATTTTTACAATTTTGAAAAACTATTAAAAGGTCCTCTTGTTGTGCGGCACAAAAATGAAAACAAGGAACCTTTCCTGATGTCTGATGTTAAATGGCTTAAGTACGCTAAAAGTCAAGGACTAGTGTACTATAAAACAAGCTTATCTACAGACGACGAATTCCAATTATTAAATTTACGAAGAAGAGGGGTATCGAATTTTGATCTTAATAATCTATTCTCTATCTCCTGAGTCCATCATCAAAACTGTTTTACGAAAACTTATCAGCAGATGTAGCACCCAGTTTATCAAATTTTGACCCAGACATTGATCGAACAATGGAAATTGACTTAGATGCAGAAAATACTGAAGGTGAGAAGGACAAAGAAAACGTCAACCAGACTACGGAGAAAAAAAGATGTCAAAGAAAGAGGAATTCAACAATTGATGAAGAAGTAAAGAATATTGAAGAGAAGGTCGAAAATTGTAATCTTCCTAAAGCGAAAAAAAGGTGTCAGAGAAAGACAAAATCAGCAATTAACGAAAGAATTGAAAATATTGAAGATGTCGAAAGTGCCGATCTTACCAACGCAGTTGCAGAAAATATTGAAGATGAGAAGGCGAAGAAGAACGTCAACCAGACTACAGGGAAAAAAAGATACCAAAGAAAGAGGAAATTAGCAATTAATGAAAAAATACAGAATATTGAAGGAGAGGTCGAAAATTTCTGTCTTCCCAAAGCGAAAAAGGGTGTCAAAAGAATGAGAAAATCAAAAAGTAATGAATAAAAAAAATATTGAAGATAGATGCGAAATTGATAAAGAAGTAGAAGAAATTGAAGAAGAAGTCGAAAATGGACACTAAAAAACCAAAATTTTAATTATATTAATATATTTTATGTATTTATTCAAATTATTATATTTATAAAACTATTAAAGTTAATAATTTGATCGAATGTTAATAATTTAACAGCATATTAATAATTTCATCGAATAATGGCTCACTAAACAATAAAATTTGTTACTGCTAAATTGTTTTTACTTATTTTATATTTTGTACGAATGAAAACATAATGAATTTTCGATTTGAAGATTTTTTGTGGTTATATTTTTTTAATTATTTTAGAGTATGAAAATAATTCTAAACGTAAATAAAATCTTTTACATCAAAGTATTATTAAAAAATCATTACAAAATTGTTTTATTTTAATTATCATTCTACGATACGAATATATTATTACAAAATAAATAGAAATTGAAATTTGTAAGTATAAAAAATAGAATGTTTAACATAAAAATATTTTTAAAAAATCGTTACAAATAAATGCAATTTATGAACGTTCTTTTACTTATTTTCTTTTTAATCTTTTACTAAAATGACAAATTTATATATTTATTTTTTAAATGTACTTTAATAAATTTATATTATAATAATAAACCGAATTAAATATTATAATCTAAAAAAGTTTTTTGTCTTAACTTTGAGTTTTTAAAAAGTTCAATTGTTTTTCGCAGCCTGAATGTAGATATGCAATTATGCCATTCTATCGACGACAAAAATGCAGTTATGTAGTTGTGTTATTTAATATTTTCTATGAAAATAAACATTAAAATCATTTTATAGTTACGAAACATTAATAAGCGTTACTGAATGAATACAAATCTGATGTTATCTCAAATTTGATAAAATGTCACTTATGATGTTATGCCTTTCAGCCACAGATTTAAAACATCATTTTCGGCTTCAGGCATATGTACGTCAATACCATTTAATAATTGTGAAACATCGTCGCGTAGGGGATACAAAAATTGATTAGGTGAAGGTTTGTTTTCTCCAAACCAAATTCCTGCCAAAATCAGATTTTCTTTCCTAAATCGCAGATTGTAGGGAAGTTCGTTAATCACTAAATAAAATGGCCAGAATGAAAATTTTGAAGAGTTAAAAACTTTAACTCCATCGGTATACCAAGACAATGAAATATTGTTTGGGTTATCTAAAAAACTACCCGGTAGTGTCAATTCTTTATAAACGTTACCATCATATATATCTTCGATATTTTGATCATTGATTTTGACTCTGTTAAATCTGTGTGGCAATTTTTCATGGAAACCTACACGCTTACAAAGTGCTTGAATTTGAGAAATGATTGAAATTGTAATAAAATAATCACTTTTGATTTTCTGCAAACACTGTGGACATTCCAACATTTCTCTTTCATGATTACTTAAACAGAAAGGACAATAATAATGTCTTTTTAGAGGACTATGTAAATGTTCAAAGTGTTTTTTGAACTTATATAGAGTTGTCTTGCAATTATTGGGTTCAGGACAATGTAGTGCTATTAATTCTAATATAGACGCTATTATTACACCCGACAAAGAAAAACGTAAGACAACAGATAATATGCTTAATATACTTTCGTTGACTATAAGAGGAGCTCCTTGAAATAGTGGAAGGTCGTCTTCGTTCTCATTTACGATATTATTATAATTTATTTCTTCATTGTTATCATTTCCATCAATACTACCATTACTTTCTGAATCATCATCTGTATTTTGAATTGAATCATTTTCCTCCTCAGAAATTCTCATATCATCAGCGTCAAAATATTCTATTAAAGATAATAATATTTCTATAAAATAATTGAAATAAAAAAACTTACAGACAACATAAGTTGTCTGTAAGTTTTTTTATTTATATTATATTTATTATATTACATTATAATTTATATTATGTTTGTGTCACTACAAGAATATAACGGGACTCATGAATCTTCTATTATCTCAATTGACATAATGCACAATTGAGCGTCCGGATCAAATAACTTGATCTGCTCTTGGTGGTGCTCTTAACATTTTCTTATAGCAGTAATATTGTTACCAATAATAAACAAAAAGTGAAAAATTTTTGTTTTCAATTTTAATTAAATTTTAAAACATAATTCGTTATATCTCGGGTAAATCTTAATAAAAATAAATAAAATTTGGTTTACATACACATTTGAGTCCAGTGAACCCCACTAAATGATTGAAAAGATAAAAAACATCCATAGTTTAATTATTTTTAAATGTAAATAGAGACCTGTTTGTAATAATGTTAGTGAAAAGTAGTAAGTGAAGAAGTTTTTTGTTTCCGCTATTAGGAAAAACTTAAAGAGAAATAGTTTTTTATTAATGTCCAAAGAAGTTTTCTGGAAAACGCCTACAATCTAGGGTTTCGTGGTCTTCTGTTACTCTATATTTCCATCTCTCACACGCAACCGGAATCTCCTTCTCATTCTCTATTTCCCTATCTCTCGCATACTATTTCTCTCTCTCTCTCTCTCTGTCTACTTCCCCCTCTCTCACTCACTAATTCCCTCTTTCTCACACATTATTTTTCCTCTCTCTCACTCACTAATTCCCTCTCTCTCACACACTATTTTCCTCTCACTCGCACACTATTTCCCTCTCACTCAATCTCTATTTCCCCATATCTCACTCACTATTTTCATCTCTCTCGCACACTGTTTCCCTCCCTCTCACTCACTATTCCCATCCCTCTCACACACTATTTTCCTCTCTTTCACACACTATATCCCTCCCTCTCACTCACTATTTCCCTCTCTCTCGCACACTATTTCCCTCCCTTTCACACGCTATTTCCCTCTCTCTCACTCACTATTTCTCTCTCTCACACACACTATTTTCCTCTCTCTCATTCTCTATTTCCCTTTCTCTCTCACTCTCTATTTCCCCCTCTCTCACTCACCAATTCCCTCTCTCTCACGCACACTATTTGCACGCACACCATCTCTCACTCACTATTTCCCTCTCTCTCGCACACTATTTCCCTCTCTCTCACTCATTATTTCTCTCTCTCTCACTCTCTATTTCCCCCTCCCTCACTTATTAATTCCCTCTTTCTTACGCACACTATTTCCGTCTCTTTCACACGCTATTTTCCTCTCTCTCACTCACTATTTCCCTCTCTCACACACACTATTTTCCTCTCTCTCACTCTCTATTTCCTCATTTCTCACTCACTATTTCCCTCTCTTTCACACACTATTTCCCCATCTCTCACTCAATATTTCCCTCTCTCTCGCACACTATTTCCCTCTCTCTCAATCACTACTTCTCTCTCTCTCACTCTCTATTTCCCCCTCTCCCACTCACTAATTCCCTCTCTCTCACGCACACTATTTCCCTCTCTCTCACTCACTAATTCCCTCTCTCTCACGCACACTATTTCCCTCCCTCTCACACACTATTTTCCTCTCTTTCACACACTATTTCCCTCTCTTTCACTCACTATTTCCCTCTCTTACACACACTATTTCCATCTTTCTCACTCTCTATTTCCCCATCTCTCTTTTACACACTATTACCCTCTCTTTCGCACACTATTTCCTTCTCTTTCACACACTATTTCCCTCTCTCTCACTCACTATTTCCCTCACTCTCACTCACTATTTTCCCCTCTCTCACTCACTAATTCCCTTTCTCTCTCGCACACTATTTCCCTCTCTTTTACATACTATGTCCCTCTCTCTCTCTATTTCCCCATCTCTTACTCGCTATTTCCCTCTCTCTCGCACACTATTTCCCTCTCTCTCACTCACTACTTCTCTCTCTCTCACTCTTTATTTCTCCCTCTCTCACTCACTAATTCCCTCTCTCTTACGCATACTATCTTCCTCTCTCTCACTCACTAATTCCCTCTCTCTCACGCACACTATTTCCCTCTCTCTCACTCACTATTTCCCTCTTTCACACACACTATTTCCCTCTTTCTCACTCTCTTTTTCCCCATCTCTCACTCACTATTTTCCTCTCTTTCGCACACTATTTCCCTCTCTGTCCCTCACTATTTCCCTCTCTCTCACACTCTCTCACACAAAACCTCATATTGACAGCTATTGGCTGTGAACTACAGACGGACGACAAAGTCTCACTGTAAGGGTTTCGGTCCCGAAGCTTGAAACCCTAAAAAAGTAATAACTGTAGGAAATATAACAATTTTAAAAAAGCGGGTCTTTCGCGTCATAGTTTGCGTGCAATTGCTACGTGTATGAGAGTTATTGTTCTTGCAATAATACACGTAGCTGTTGCACGGAGACGATGACGCGCAAGCCCTACTTTTTTTAAACTGTTATATTTTCTAAAGTTATTACTTTTTTTATTTGAAACTTTCCAGAAAACTTCTTTGGATATTAATAAAAATCTTTCTCTTTTTAAGTTCTTCCTAATAGCGGAAACAAAAAACTTCTACACTTACTACTTTTCAGTGTAACATTATTACAAACAGGTCGCTATTTACATTGAACAATAATTAAAATGTATAATTTTTTTTTATCTTTTCAATCATTCAGTGGGTTTCCCTGGACTCAAGTGCGTATGTATACCAAATTCTATTTATTTGTATTAAGATTTACCCTAGATATGACGAATTATGTTTTAAAATTTATTTAAAATTAAAAAAAAAAATGTTGGACTTTTTGTTTGTTATTGTTAAAAATATTACTCCTATAAAAAAATGTAAAGAACAAAAAAGTTGCACAATTTTATTCTTTACAAGGCTTTGTTTTTGAAAAATTAAAATTTCGACTTTTATTTTTGGAATTTTTTGCCTAGCTTGACTGTCTCGAAAACTATCCACAAGTCGCAAATCAAGTTAGCTTTGACTTTTATTTGCAGAATTGTCACTTTACAGAAATTATTTTAGAATAAATAAACATTAGGGTGTCCGTACAAAAGTTGACTTTCGAATTTTGTTTACGCTACCTGCCAGTTTAATTCCAATTAAAAAAAAAAAAAATTTCTGTAAAATTCCAGCCTTATTGATTAATATTAACCCGTGCCAACAATCGACTGAACTTTCCCATTAACAATGCATTGGAAAAATGAAACTTAAAAAAAAATCATAACTATTTTGGTTTCAAATTTTTTTATTTTTAAATATGATTTAAGACAGCGTTTTTAGAAAAAATTTAATTATCAAAATTTTAAAAATTACGGATGTTCAAAAATGGATCAATTGCAATTGCAATATTTGCAGCGTTTTATAACATAAATATTCAAGGAAACTCATTAGATCTTCTCATTCGGGAATTTTTGAGGTCAATAATGAAGATGACGATGTCAAAAATTAATTTTGCAAAATTTTAGAACCAATATGGCCTACTCAAAATTTTGAATTTTCACATTTTTCAATAAATAGCGTTTCAACACCGTTATCGGGGTTTTCAAGGTCGCTATTAACAAATTTCATGTCAAAAATTTATTTTACAAAAAACCTGATACAATATGTCGGATTTAAGAAATTTTTTATTTAAATATAATTCTTATTTCTTACATTTTTACATTTTAATCATTCGGTTTTTGATCATCAATCCAAATCTGAGTTAGTGATTTATATGAATTATCAAGAAATCGGTTATTATAAAATAGTGAAAAATTGCACTATTTTTTGCTAGAAACTTTCTAATTATTATTAGTAAAGAACTACTAATTTGACAGTTGAATGACTACTAATTGAGAAAGTGAACTTTTACAATTTCAATTAGTAGATATTTCACTTTTCAATTAGTAGTTTTCTACTAGAACATAGTGAAAGTTTTTACTATTTAATAGTTACCGATTTGACACTAATTCATTAGTAGAAAATCATTAATTCAAATTTAGAGAGCAGTTTTTCTTATCATTGATGACAAAAAATTGAATAATTAAAATGTAGAAATGTAAGAATTATATTTTTAAAAAAAATAAAATTGTTTGAATCCGGCATATTAGATCGATTTTTTTAGAAAATAAATTTTTGACATGAAATTTACTAATAGAGACCCTGAAAACCCCGATAACAGTGTTTCAAGGCGAGTTCTTGAAAAATGTGGAAATTCAAAATTTTAAGTTCGCTATATTTGTTCCAAAATTTTGAAAATTAATTTTTGACAGTGTAATCTTCTTTAGCTGCCTCAAAAAACCTATTAATAAGAATATCTATTGATTTTCCTTGAAAATCAGATCAAATCAGGTAGGCTAGGCATGATCGGAAGTGAAAATCATTTTTCTATCCAAACTGTTGTTTCTTAAAGAATTTTAGACGACATGTATTTTTTTGTTTAACTGAATAAAATTTTTTCATGGAGTTATACACTAAAAGAAATTTTAAAATAATATTTAAAAATGACGCTATAAAATTTAATATTAAATATATTGAAAGGAGACTTCTCAAGACCTACTGGAAAAAACTAATTGGTCTACTTTTAAACTATTACATTGACGAAAAGAAAATTTAATAGTGACCATATTAATATTCGAAATTTAGTTTTAATATTTAATATAGTCACTATTAAATTCTCTTTTCTTCACTTCAATAGTTTAAAAGTAAACCAATTAGTTTTTTCCAGTAGGTCTTTAATAGTCTCCATTCAATAATCTTATATTAAAATTTATTTTTCAATTTCTTTCAATGTAAAGATTTTAATTTTTAAAGTCAAAACTCTCGTTTATTTAAAAAATAAAAAAATCTTAAATGTGAAAGAATGTTTTAAGTTATTGGAATATCTTATTCTTTTTTTTTTGTCCAGAAAGAGTTTTTAGTTCTCTTTAAAAATATATTGAAAAATTTATAATATGTTCTAAAAGAACAAAATAGCGGCTGTTTAACTAAAAAAATTTGAATTGAAATTATTAAAAAACCCCACCACTTTTTCGGTTAAATTTTTTTTTAGAAATTATCGTTGTAGAAAAGATTATTTTCCATCATAATTTAATTTGTGCCAAATTTTGATAAAAGAGATAAAAATACTTTTTATTCTTTTAAGGGCATGTGATGGATTATGACGTCACTGGTATAGGCAAAATTTGTCCGCAACTTTTCTCTTAAAATATTGAATATTTTTTTATGAAACTTGGTAGAATTACTTAAAATTGTCATTAAGAAGGTCTCTCAGACCCAAGTTTGTTTAAATTTTGTCTCAAAATTAATTTTTAAAAAAGTTTGCAATTTTTCAAAAAATTCCAAAAATTAACTTTGGGACAAATTTTAAACAAATTCGGGCCTGAGAGACCTTCATAATGACATTTTAAGTAATTCTACCAAGTTTCATGAAGAAATATTCAATATTTTAAGAGAAAAGTTATGGACATATTTTGCCTATACCAGTGACGTCATAATCCATCACATGCCCTTAAAGGAAAATTTTAGTTTTCTCAAAAAATGCACCAGATATCAAAAACTTCCTGAATAAAAGTTGTTTCTCTTGAAAAAAATATAAAAGAAGTTTTTCTTGGTATTTTTCTCTTTTTCTCATTTTTAACAAATTTCGTTAAAATTTCTTTAAAAGCTAATTAAAAAAAAATTACAGTGTTTAGAGATGCAAATAAGCAAATAATTGTTAAAAAATATGCATTTTATTAAAATCGTTTATATTTGAAACGTATCACATTTTTTGCTTAAGAAGGTTCCCTTATGCAATTCAATGAGTTAAGGGATGAAAATACCCAATAAAAGTTGCTTTAAGGGTTGGTGATGTAAGTTTATCACATGATTTCATTTGGGGATGATTGTTGAATATTTACCAGCCCTTTAATGTAATGTAAAAAAATCTTTTGGTTCATTAAAGTAATTTAATTTGTGAAGGGATGGAAATATCTAATTAAGGGTAGCTTCTAAGGGTTAATGATGTCAGTGTATCACATGATATCATTAAGGGTTGATTATTGTTTATTTTTCAACCGCCTAACGTCATAAAAAATTTTTTTTGTTTCGCTTAGGCAATGTAATGAGGTAAAAGATGAAAATACCTAATAAGGGTAGGTTTTAAGGGTTGTTGATGCTAGTTTATCACATGTTATTACTTGGGGTTGAGTATTGTTTATTTTCCAACCACTTAAAGTTATGAAAAAAAAATCTTTTTGTTCGCTAAAGCAATTTAATGTGTTAAGGGATGATAATATCTAAAAAGGTTAGTTTCTCTGAGTTTGTTATCTAATAAGGGTTGCTTCCAGGGGTTGGTGATTTTTGTTAAAGCAAGATATCATTTCGGGTGAATCTTGATTAGTTTTTATCCGATTATAAGACTGTTACCTTATTATTGCAAATGAATATTTTTTTTGTTATTTATATAAATTGGTTTCTTATCTAAGGTGGTGTGGTGGTTTTTTGCATATTGGGATGATTGTAGTATTATGGTCTTTGGAAATTCTTTGCGAGTATAAGCAATGTGGTTTTAATTCTTTTTTTTTTTTTTTTTTTTTGTTAAAGGTTTAATTCAATTTGCATGTTCACAATTTTTGTTTTTTTCTAAAAGGGGGTGGTTTCAACCCTTTATTTTGGGGAAAGTATTTATTTTTCGGTTTTTTCCTCTATATATCTTTACTTGGAACACTTTAAACTAAAAAATATCAAAGTATAAAAGAATTCAGCCGTAAGCCATTTGCAATGCATTTAGTGCGGGGTCCAACTAGCATTTTATTTATAATGATAATTATAACTACCATCGTCTGATATACCATCGTTCTCTCTATTTTCTGTGTCAGTATCAGAAATATAGTCCACATCATTATCGCTACTGTGATCACTGTCATTGTCATCAGTATCAGCAATCATTCCGTCAGAATGCATATCCATATTAAAAACATTGTCCATTTCATTGTCATTAGGTATCTCAATATTGTTTGATAAATTCATTGGCATTGGTTCATCTTCAATATCCTAATGAAATAATTTGACTAGATGTATAAATAATTAAATTTTTTCGTTACATTGATATTTTAGATATTCACTGCATTTAAATAATTTGATATTGTGAACAAAAGTTTTTAAATTTAAGCATTAGTTATTTTTAATTTCTTTAATAAACTTCTTTAATAAATTAATAAAACTTTTTGCTTTATAAAATATAAGCATTAACATGTTTGAATATAAAAGTTTTCAATTCTAATAACAATCAATAATTTTACGGAATCAGAAGAACTAGGGGAATCATTTTGTTGAGCATTTAAATGTTCCCGATTGGCTAGTAATATTCTTCTTTGTGTTGAACTGGAATAATTTTCAAAACCTTTATTCCGAACCATGATTTAAAATTTCCTTGAAATGAATTCAATTTCAAATTCAATTCAAGTTCAAGTGAATAAAATTAATATACAACATTTGATTGACATATTAAAAAAATCTGTTTAATAATTTTTTATTAAAACAAAAAACGAATAGTTAAATTATGAAAACATATGGATATTATAATTTTAAATCGGTTCATTTAAATATAAAATTTTAAAATAAAAACAGAAAAAAATAAAGTTATGAATTTTTTAATAACAGCAATTTTACACTTTTTACTACAAACAATTAAATTGCTAAAAAATAAGAATTTATATTTAATTTTCACTACAAATAGATTTCAAAATAATTTACCATATTCAAGTCATTGGTTACATTTGTTTTAAACAACTAAGTTCAACTGACTGAACTGTTTTTAAACAGAATCCAAAATGTCAAACAAAATCAAAAAATATTGTCTAGTATTTTGGACAGCCGAGAAGAGTTATACGGGAATGGAAGAGCCAAAGGAATTGTACTCTACGCCAGATGGCGAAGAAGCAGAAATTTCCATAGACGAAAAAATGTACACAGGGGTTATATTGGCCAGAAGTGGTATATATAATGTTTTTAATTATTTATAAAACATCCCAATTAATATACATATAAAAAAGTTTTTTAAAACTAGTAAAAAAAAAAGTTTTTTAGCATACAGTTAAGGATATTATATTTTTTTATATAAAAAATTATATCATTTTCTGCATATAGAAAAACAAAGTTACCTGAATCAACTTAAAGTTTCAACCGAAGGCGAAATAATAAAAAAGCAAAAAAGCTTGAGTAAAAACTTACAACAAAAAAAGGAAAATAAAATAATTAAAGCACTGAAATCAAAACAACGAAAAACAGTTCAAGCAGGATTAAATGAAGAATTCCTGCAACTAAAATTGTTAGATAGTTGTGAGAAGGCAAGTGAAACTGAAAACAAGTTTAAAATCAAGCAGAACAACATCCCTGAGCAGTGTCTTCATAGTGATTTAGATGGCTTTTCACCAAATTCAACGATTAAAAATACTGACGGTGAAACATCAGCGGAAAAAATTATGAAAAATCCTCTTTTAACCAGTAAGAAAACAATTTATTCTATAACCTTCAATAACATTCACTACATAAATATCTATATTTATTAACCTTTTCCACTACACATCAAACGTATTTCTCTATATTCTTCTATCATTAAAACACGCATACATACAAACGTCTCAAGATTAAATCATTCAAAACTTAAGTATGTATCATTAACCTATAAATAAATTTTCACTAACAGAATCAATTTTCTCAGAAATAAGGTAATGTGTATATTAAAAAATTTACTTTCTACCAACAGCAAATCAATTGAACTATTCACATGTCCTATTACTTCATTCATTCATTAATCTAATCATTCTTCTCTTCATCAATACTTTAAACATGGACAAACAAAAATCATACAATCTATTAATTTATTTCTTGATTCTTCCTAGACGGTCATCAGTAAATTACACGTCAGCTTAACCAATATCCAAAAAACTATTGATTCATTCATTAACCTATACTAACATCTGTTCACCATTCATAACACCATTGCTGAAATACTCTGTCTAACTATTTCTTCATTCATTCATTGATTCATCCCTAACGTTCAACCTTAAATTACAAATCAGATTAAATACTTTTAAATTTACTATTCATTAATTAATCTATCTATACGATCATCTGTTTATTATTCATAAAAGCATTAATCAAATCATCTGTCTAACCCCTAATTCATTCACTCCTTGATTCATTCTTGTTGGTCATCATCGCATGACACATCATATTTAATGCCCTTAATTCCACTGTTCATTCATTCATCTATCTAAACGATCATCTGTTCACTCTTTATAACACAATTGAGCATATCATCTGCCTATCACTTTCTTTATTCATTCTTTAATTTATATCTCAAGTTCATCCTCAAATCACGCATTAGGTTACATGCTTTTAATTCCACTATTCATTCATTCATCTATTTGTACGATCATCTCTTCACTCTTCATAACACAATTGATCAAATCATCTGTCTAACACTTTCTTCATTCATTCTTCGATTCATCCTTGAAATTCAGTATCAAATCACACATAACATTAAATACTGTTAAATCCACTATTCATTGATTCATCTATCCATACGATCATCTGTTCATTATTCATAAAAGCATTGATCAAATCAATTGTCTAACAATTTATTCATTCATTTCTTCCTTTATCCTTGACGGTTATCCTCAAATCACTCGTCGGCCGAACCAATATTCATCCTCAAATCACACATCAAACTATATGCTGTTAAATCTACTATTCAGTCATCAGTTCATTTACATATATACGATCATTCTTCCTAACAAAATTGATCAATTAATCTGACTAACGCTTTCTTCGTTTATTCTTGAATTCATCCTTGTCGTTCATCCTCAATTCGCACATCAGATTAAATTTTGTTAAATTCACTATACATCCACTCATCTACCTACACGATCATCTGTTCATAATTCATAACAGCATTGGTCAAATCATCAGTCTAGCGCGTTCTTCATTCATTACTTGCTTGATCCTTCACGATGATCCTCGAATCATACATCTGATTAAATGCTGTTAATTCCACAATTCATTCATTCATCTATCTATATGTATGATCAACTGTTCATTATTTATAACCTAATTGATCAAATGACCTGACTAAAGCTTTCTTTGTTCATTCTTTGATTTATCATTGACGTTTATCCTCAGTTCACACATCAGATTCAATACTGTCATATCTACAAATCATTCATTTATCTATTTATACACTTAACTATTTAACAATCAGTTAACTATGGAGCAAAGTGCTGTCGATTTACTCTTGCATTGATTGAGTCATTTCAGATATTCATCGATCAGTGTTATTTTTTTCACTATCAATAATTGTTTTTATCCGTTTCACAATCCACACAATTATCTATTGATCAATATTCTTACAGAAAATCTAAGTCCTCTGGATCGTCATCTTGTGTCTTATGAAAATGAGGAATCGTATAATGCTTCTGTCCAAATTTCATCAGGAAACGATAATTGTGTACTAGGACGAGAACATCAACCTGAAGGAAACCTTCCAATATTAAGTGTGGATCCACCTGCTTCTTTAATATCGAAAATAGCACCAACTGATGTTACTGGTTCACATCTATTACGAACAGCGCATTTACTTTTGACGAATAGTAAGGATACAACTATCGCTCAATCAATTTCAGCATTGATCAATTGTTGATCTACTCATACCTGCATTTAAAAATCTGTTACATAATCATTAATCCATCCATTTTCTGGTATTGAAATTTGAAAGTATACATATGTAGTATCTGAAATTATTTTTTGAAAAATGTAGAACCTTGGAAATCTTCGACCGTTTTAAAGATAGATTTAAGTTTCTGTTTAGCTCAGGTATCATAGTAAATAGTTTAGGTTCGAGAATTGCTCTCCTAGAAGATTATAAAATGTAATTAGAATCTCAGCTGTTAGGAAGCTAGTAAAATTGTCCCTGGCCAGAATGATTGTCCTCAGGTAAGCAAGAACAGGGAGGACCGACCTCCAGGCTTGCTTACCCTTAACAAACCAGTATTGCGGCGACGTTTAAGACGAAATGACGAAAGACGAATTTTGAATTGTCAAGTCGCGTTACTCATTTTGTAAATGTATTTTGGTCTTTGTTTGTTCAATTATTAATAAATATTTAAGTTTTGTTCAATTTTAACATTTGCCTAAATTACTCAAGTTAATTATCCCACACACATATATATAGTATATAGGGGAGAGTGGCCATCAATGTACCAGTTTTTTCAATGAACCATTTCAATTTTCTCAGAAACAATTAAATAAAAATTCTCCTAATTTTAAATATAAATGAAGTTTGCATAAACACACTACGTCCATAAGTTTGAGACGTGTAGATTTTTTCTTTACAGAGAAAACTGAAAAAAAACTGTTTTTGATGCACTGAAGAAAAAATTTACCTAAAATACAAACACATTTTTTAATTGAAATAAGGCAATTTAAAAATAAATGTACTTACGATTTATTTTGTTTTGGTCCTTAACTACAATATTCTAATGAGATAAAAATTTTGAAATATTGGATTAAGTTATAAAAAACCATTTTTGTTGCAAATGTCATGTTGATTCAATGTACCGGGGAACAATGAACCACCTGGAATTTCAGTGTATTTTCGATTTCCAGAGTGGTATGCTTGATTATAAAACTAGGCATGCGTACAGCATGTTACAGCGATTGTTATCAGTACTTTTCTCAACATAGAAAAACTAAAATGCCATTTTAGCTAGTTAACTTACATTTGAGGTATATTTATGTTATACATTATCAATTAAAAAGTGTAAAGTAATAATTTTTTATAGTATTTGATAGAAAAAAAGTTTTTTTACAAAGTGAAAATTGCAATATTATTATTGTTGAACATTTTTAGTGTTTTTATAGAGGTGGTTCATTGTGTACCCAGGTTGTTGAAAATGAAAATAGCTTGTTAGTTTAGAAAGATCCTAAATTTTATTATTTAATCAAAATAAATCGTGTATAATATGTGTGCATTACCTAGAGAAGTGTTGTAGTTTTATTGATGCAAAGAAATGCTTGAAATTGGTGAAATTGAATAAGTACTATGACCTTGAAAAAAAGCCGGTACATTGATGGCCACTCTCCCCTATGTATAAATATTGAAAAAACATGTGGGCATTCTCGGTGAAACGGACCCCGAACCTCTGCCGAAAAGGGGTTTAAAAATAAATGACCGTTCTTTTTTTTAAATTGCAGCTTGGAATATGCAGTTACTTTTGCCATATGGCTTTTTTTGATTAAATTTTTTTTTAAGACAATATAGTGTTCTAAATAAAAAAAAAAAGCTAATATGTTGTCGGGAGTTTTTGGGGTCACTGATTACGAATCTGAAATCACTTTTCGGAAATTCAAATGGCAGATCCAAAATAGAGGACACCATTCTTAAATTTTGATTAGTTTGTCATCAAACTTGTTACTCAGGGGTCTTTGGAGTTTTTAAAAGTTTCTAATGAATAAGAAATTATTTAATTGTCAATTGCCCTAGATATTAGGTTGTAATAAAATAATTATATTATATTATAATTAAACCCATGAAATAAGGTTATCACCTAGATGATAACTGAGCTGATCAACCCTTAAAACTCACCCTAATAGATTCAGATTTTCAACCCTAAGGCCTATTGCCCGTGTGGAAATTGCCAAACTAGCACCAAGCTTGTTTTGAAACACCGAGCCCAGCTGGGCCCAAGCTTGGTTTAACCTGTATCTTGGCTTAACTTTGGCATCAAACTAGGGGGAATCTTGGCTGGGTGTTTCATTTCGATTTTGTTATTTCTAGCTTGGCCCAAGCTCGGGCCAGGACGAAATTTCCACACGGGTGTTCTTCACTTTCGTAAGGTCGACGAATTTAAGGGGTTCTAATGAAATGACTTGATATAAAGTGATAACCTTAGTCCATCAAGCCTTAAAACTCACCTTAGATTTAGATTTTCAACCCCAGAGCTTTTTATTGACTTTTGTGAAGTCTTCGAATTTTTTAAGGTTTTCTAATAAATTCGACATCATATACTGGTCAACTGACCTTGATGTCAAGTGATAACTTGAGCCGATGAAACCTTAAAACTCACCCTAGATTCACATTTTTAACCCCAAAGCATATTATTGAATTTTGTGAAGTCTAACATTTTTTAAGGGTTTCTAATAAATAGTAAATTATTCGGTGGTCGACTGACCCTGATATAAAGTGATAAGCTGAGCCGATTAACTCTTAAAAGTCATTCTACATTTAGATTATTAACCCCAAAGCCTTTAATTTTTGTTTGTAAGGTTTAAGAATTTTTTAAGGGTTTCTAAGGAATAGAAAAATATTTGGAGGTCGAGTAACCTAGATATAAGGTGGTAACCTGAGTTCATCAACTCTTAAAGCTAACCCTAGATTTAGATTTTCAACCCCAAAGCTTATTATTGTCTTTCGTGAAGTCTAAGACTTTTTTAAGTGTTTCTAACGAATAGGATATTATTTGATGGTCGAGAGACTTTGATATTAAGTGAAAAATCTGATCCGATCAACCCATAAAAATCACCCTAGATTCAGATTTTCAAACCCAGGGCCTTTTATTTACTTTTGTCAAGTCTAAGAATTTTTGCAGAGTTTCTAATGAATTGGAAATTATTTGGTGGTCAACTGACCTTGATATAAAGTGACAACCTAAGTCTATCATATCTTAAAACTCACTCTAGATTTAGATTTTCAACCCCAGAGCTTTTTATTGAATTTTGTGAAGTCAAAGAATATTTTAATAATTTTTAATGAATTGAGAATCATATATTGGTCAACTGACCTTAAAATCAATTGATGACCTGATTCGATTTACCCTTAGAACATCCCCCAGTTTCAGAGTTTCAACCCCAAAGCCTATTTTTCACTATTGTGAAGTCTAAAAATTTTTAAAGGGTTTCCAATGAATTAAAAGTCATTTAGTGGTCAACTGACCTTGATATCAAGTGATATCCTAAGCCGATCAACTCTTAGAACTTAACCTAATTTCACATTTTCAACCACAAAGGCTATTATTAACTTTTGTAAAATCTAAGAATTTTTTAAGGGTTTCTAATGAATTGGAAATCATTTGTTGGCCAAATGACCTTGTTATCAAAAGTGATAACCTAAGTCGATCAACCCTTAAAACTCACTCTAGATTCAGTTTTCTAGCCCGAATGTCTCTTAATTACTTTCGTGAATCGTTAAAATTTTGTTGTTGTTGCTCAATTAATGGAATTCATGTTTTGATTACCCGTCTTTGATTGCATGTGATTCAAATTATTAGAATTGCAACTATTGACTTCTTATTTGTTAATCTTATTGTCTCAAAACCCATTCCTTATTTGATCCTGAGATTTTCATAGGGCCTATTATTATTATTATTATTATTATTATTGGTAATTTTTACAAGTTTCTCGATCGTTGAAAATCAAGTCGATAACCTTAATCGTAATTATTTTTATCTTAATCATTAAAAAATCCAGAAGCTTGTGGAAATTACTAATAATAATAGGCCCTGTTACAACCACAGGATCAAATAAAGAATGACTTTTAAGACAATGATATTAACAATTAAGAAGTCAATAGTTGCAGATTTCTAGTAATTTGAATCACATGCAATCAAAGACGGGTATTCAAAACATAAATTCCATTACATTAGAAACACAAAAAAAAATTTCTACTGTTCACAAAAGAAATGAAGGGACCTTAGTGCTGAAAATCTGATTCTAGGGTGATTTTTAAGGGTTGATCAGATCAGGTTATCACTGAATATCAAAGTCACTCAACCACCAACTAATTTCCTATTCATTAGAAATTCATAAAAATGCTTAGACTTCACAAAAGACAATCATATAAGCTTTGGAGTTGAAAATCTAAATCTAGGGTAAGTTTTAAGGTTTGATCGGCTCAGGTTATCATTGGATGTCAAGATCAGTTGACCAGTATATGATTTCCAGTTCATTAGAAACCCCAATTTCATTTGAAAATTCGAAGACTTCATAAGAGTCAATAAAAAGCTCTGGGGTTGCAGATCTTAATCTAAGGTGAGATTTAAGGGTTGACAGCCTCAAGTTATCACTTTATATCAAGGTCAGTTGACCACCAAATAATTTCCATTTCATTAGAAACCCTTCAATTCTTAGACTTTACGAAAGTTAATAATAATAGGCCTTGGGATTGGAAATCTGTAATCTAGGGTGAGTTTTAAGATTTGATTGGCTCAGGTTATTACCTTATATCTAGGACAATTGACCATTAAATAATTTCTTATTCATTAGAAACTTTTAAAAAACCCCAAAAAACCCCGAGTAACAAATTTGAAATCAACCTATTTTACAATTGGTTCCTAAAAGTCTTCTATTTAGACAATTTTACCCTAAAATCCTCCATTTTCAAGAGAATATATTAAAAATCAAAGTATCTAGAGATTTTCAATTATTTTCAATCTTGTTAAAATTGTTATTAATTTTTTCAATCTTCAATTATTTCTATTATTTTTAAATCATTTCTTCAATTTGTAAAAGTTCAGGAAATCTATTGAAGTATAATTATTATATTTCAATAGATTTCCTGAACTTTTAGTCTTTCATCTCAGTTTTTAATTATTTTCTTCAATTTACAATTATTTTGATCATTTTTTAATTTTTTCTACTATTCATACTTATTCGTATTATTATTATTTGACTAATTTCATAAACTATCAATGATTTTATTCAATTTTTTTCTACTTATCAAATATTTTCATTATTTTTTTAATTAATTTCCAAAACTTGCAATTATTGTTTTACATTCTAATTTTCTTTATTACTTTTCACTGTGATTATCATTTTACAGTTATTGTATAGAATTTCAAAAATATTTTCTAATTTTGTCACTTATTTTTCATAAATTTTACTTATTTTCTTCAATTTTCACTTATTTCTATAATTTTCTAAATATTTTCTCCAATTTTTAGTTTTGAAAAGTATTCTTTCATACACTTTTTACATTTCTAATTTATTTACCTCAAATTCCACTTATTTGTATTATTTTTCAATTATTTAATTCATTTTAAATTGATTTCTTCAATCTTTCAAAATTTTTCTTCAAATTACGATTTTTAAAATTATTTTCTGACTGATTTACTTTTAATTATTGATTGCAAATTTCAATTATTTAAAAACAATTTTGATGAAGTTTAGAATTTTTCAATTATTTTTTTCAAATTTAAAATTATTCTCAAAAGTATTTTGTAATTAATTTCCTAAATTTTCAATTATTTATATCAAATTTCAATTATCTTTAAAAATGTATCACTATTTTTGCCTTTTTTCAATTATCTTCCTCAATTCTCGATTGTTTTCTTCAATTCTCAAATAATTTTTTAATTTTTAATTACTTCAACTTTCAATGATTCCTACAATTTTGCAATTTTTTATCTTCAATTGTTAATTTTTAAAAGTATTTTCAATTTTATTCACTTAATCTTTAATTATTAATCCTAAATTTCAATTCTTTTTTTTTAATGTTCAATTTATTTTATAAATTTCTTCAATTTTCAATTATTTCTAGAATTTTTCAATTTTTTTTCTCCAATTTTTAATTAGTAAAATTATTTTTAATTTGATTATTCGATTTACTTAATATTCAACTATTAATCATAAATTTAAATTCTGTTTTTTCAATGTTCAATTTATTTTACAACCTTTTCATTGATTTCTTTGATTTTAAATTAGCTTCATTATTTTTTAATTAGATTCCTATATTTTCAATTATTTTTCGCAATTCTCGATTGTTTTAATCAATTTTCAATTTTCTTTCAATTATGCTCATTATTTTTAAATTAATTTTTTCAATTTTTAATTAATGTCTTCAATTTTTAGTTGTTTCTGTAATTTTGCAATTATAGAAACTATTTTTACTTTTTAAAATTATTATTAAATTGATTTATTAAATTTCCAATTATTTATCTCAAATTTGAATTCTGTCGTTTAATTTTTACTGGTTTTATATTATTTTAATTGTTTTCTTACAATTTTTAATTATGTTCATAATTTTTTAATTAAATTCCTCAATTTTCACTTATTTTTAATTTACCATTATTCTTATTTTTTTTAAATTATTTCCTCTTAGGTCATATATATTGTGTACTCTTTTAAATTATTTTTCTCGTTTCTCAATTATGTTCTTTAATTGTGAAGTATTAATATTTTCCTATTATTTAAATATAATATAATAATATATGATATATATAATATATGGAGGGGGAGGGGGTAAAAAATGGGCTAAAAACCTGTTACGTAATTTGTGGACGAAGACTAATTTAATTTGAAAAATGTTTTACTTTCTTCTAGTTACTCCAGAAGTTGCAACATTTTTAGAACATTTAGCAGCATACGCCCGTCTTTCTGTGTCGAGTGGTGGTGCTCCTGAAACTATTTCGATAGTTAGAAATATGTATACATACATTTAGATGCAAAATATATATATATACCCGTGTGGAAATTGCCAAACTATCGCCAAGCTTATTTTGAAACACCCAGCCAAGATTTCCCCTAGTTTGACGCCAAGGTATATGTGGCACATAGTTATAACCAATATACTTTCTTTAAGCAATTGTAATGATCGTATTTTTTTGGTATTCCCAAAGGATTTGCTCGCCGGATGGAGTCCGGGTACCAAGTTAATAAATAAATCTTATTTTTACACATATGGCGTGAAGCGCCATCTACGCTTAACAATAACGCTAAATCAAAGAGTTTCTGTGAATTGGATAGAGCAGGAATAGTCAGTAACAAAACAATAATTTAAACCTTCGTAAGTAAATATATTGTAACAAAAAAATAAAGAGAATATAATACAATAATAAAATAATAAACGACTCGATATAATACTAAATAAATAAAATAATAAATGACTCTATATAAAAGAAAAGAAACAAGGCAGCTACTCGAATATAAAACAAATATAAAACTATAAAAATATAAAAACATAAAAATATACAAGAAAACTATGATGAAGAGAGACTCGTTTGTCTCACTCTTGATCTCTTTCTCGCTCTAACCCTCCAGCTCATTTGCCGAACGTCTGAAAAATAATAAAATAATGATCGGCCGATTAATTTCCCGACACTACAAATGAAAAGAATACAAATAATTGTTTAATGACGCGATGTTTCCTATCTGGGTGGTTTCTAGAATACACCCCCTAGTTCTGCGACCAGGTGCGACTCCTGGGTGTGTACACGAATTAATTTTCATTAATCTGAAACTACGTCGACGTGCCTGTCGACGGCCTTACCCGACACGAAACGAAAATAGGAATATGGTACTAGGATGACAAGAGAATAGTACGACCTGAGGAGCACCTCAAGGACGTCATCTCCTGTTGAACGAGGAGCACCTCTATTCAACAGGGTGGATTGTAGTGGATGGTGGTCAGGATGGAAGTCGAAGGTGTTCCTGGACTCGGGAGCACCCGCAGGCCATGGTACCTCTTCTTCGGGGAAATCATCGGAGCTGGTGAAGGAAGAGCACCTCTCTTCACTTACTCTTTTGATAGGAACATCTTCTTCTAGCCAGGAGGAGCACCTCACTAGCTAGAGAAGATAAGGGTGGAAATTAGGAGTGAGCACTACCCTGGAGCAGCTCGAGGCAAGCCCGAAACTAGTCGACGGCAGACTAACTAAAAGTTCTGGCGAACGAGAATATATTATTGCTCGAGAGGCCAGCGGTGACGTTGCGCGGAGAGGGAAGCGAATCGACGCGGCAAGGGTGCGCCTTCGTTACTCCTGACTCGCTGAGCAGACTGTGCACTGAATTGTATATTCTGTATACTTTCCAGGCAAAATTAAATGAACTTGTTTCCTCGCTCTAAAATCAATTTTAATTTTCAGCTATCGTTACACAATTACCTACTAATTCTAACTGCGAAGCATCTGTAACATCTAAGATTGTGATAATCGTTGACAAGGCCATTTGGATCGATCCAGCCAGGGAAATTGAAATTACTAGATTCAAAAGCAACCCGAAGGAAATGATGAGAAGGCTGATGTTAGAATTAGTAGGTAAGGAAGAGCTACTAAATATGACTGCTCTCGGCAAGAAAAAAGGCGATAATTCATTGAAACCTTTTCCAGAGGACATACGACTAGCTGTATACAGTATGTATTTTGAGTACATAATATGAAAAATTCTACTCACAAATCCATTCGCTAATCTTGAATTATTCAATTATCGTTATTCTGTAGTTTCACTTGATACTTACCCTTTTCTTTTTTCATTTCTTTTATGTTTTTAAACCCTATTTTAGATTACGTGCATAGCATATCCAAGGATTTTTCGTGTAACGAGTATATTGATGCCTTGAACACGCAGTGCTATAGTCTAAGACATCCGAAAAACAAAAAAAATATTCATTTGACAGATCAGAAAAATACTTATGCATCCTCGAGCGGTGACAAGGTTCCCCACCAAATTGAACGGGCTAAAGGGTAAAAAGTATCAACAAAATAACTCCACTTTTATTCTTTTAATCCATTTATCATTGTCATTTATTTGTATATATTTACCTTTAAAAAATGTGGTCCTTACCTTTAGAAAATAAATATTTAATTATTAAGTTTATTCTTATTAAAATTTTATTAAATTAAATAAAAGAGCATTAACGTTTTCTTATTTCTTAAACAGGGAAGAAACATCAAGCTCCATAGCTGAAAAGGAGAAACAAATTTAATTACATTCAACTTATTGTACCTGATAAACAATTTGAATTACAAATTTAAAAATAAAATTATACAGATTAAAAAAACCTTTTTTTCAATTCTTAAAAGGACACTATTTTTATCCAGGTTTAAAAAATAGTGCAAAGGTAACCTAAGAAAGTTTAATTTATTATTTCATATATTATGTTCCCATTACGAAGACTGGCATATAGTTTTCTCTACGACCAACTTATTCCCTGCCATAAACAGAAAAATATTCCTAACAAACTAAGTTCGTCAGCCATAGATTTCCCAGGCTTGGCCATGGCTAGATTTTTAAAAGGTTTTTATAGAACTTCTAAGTTTGCCAGCCAGGCTTTACCCAGGTTTGACCCTGCCTAGATTTTAAAAAGGTTTTTATAAAATTTCTGTGTTCGTCAGCCAGAGTTAACCCAGGCATGGCCCCGGCTAGATTTTAAAAAGTTTTGTAAAAATTTTCTAAGTTCGGCAGCCACAGTTTTCCCATGCTTGGCCCCGGCTAGATTTTAAAAAGGTATTAAAAAAAATTTCTAAGTTCGCCAGCCAGAGTTAACCCAGGCTTGGCTCCGGCTAGATTTTAAAAAAGTTTTTAAAAGTTTTTTAAGTTTGCCAGCCAGGCTTTACCCAGATTTGACCCTGCCTAGATTTTAAAAAGGTTTTTATAAAATTTCTGTGTTCGTCAGCCAGAGTTAACCCAGGCATGGCCCCGGCTAGATTTTAAAAAGTTTTGTAAAAATTTTCTAAGTTCGGCAGCCACAGTTTTCCCATGCTTGGCCCCGTCTACATTTTAAAAACATTTTTACAAATTTTCTATGTTCGGCAGCCAGGGATAACCCAGGTTTGGCCCCGCATAGATTTTAAAAAGGTTTTTATAAAATTATTAAGTTCGTCAGCCAGAGTTAACCCAGGGTTGGCCCGGGTTAGATTTTAAAAAGATTTTAAAAATTTGTAAGTTCGCCAGCCAGGGATAACCCAGGTTTGGCACCGCCTAGATTTTAAAAAGGTTTTTATAAAATTACTAAGTTTGGCAGCCAGAGTTTTCCCATGCTTGGCCCCGGCTAGATTTTAAAAAGGTATTACAAAAAATTTCTAAGTTCGCCAGCCAGAGTCAACCCAGGCTTTGCCCCGGCTATATTTTAAAAAGATTTTTACAAATTTTCTATGTTCGCCAGCCAGTGATAACCCAGGTTTGGCCCCTCCTAGATTTTAAAAAGGTTTTTATAAAATTACTAAGTTCGTCAGCCAGGGATATCCAAGGCTTGGCCTCGCCTAGATTTTAAAAAGGTTTTGAAAAGTTTTTTAAGTTCGCCAGCCAGAGTTAACCCATGCTTGGCCCCGGTTTGATTTTAAAAAGGTTTTAATAAAATTTCTAAGTTCGTCAGCCAGGGTAATCCCAGGCTTGGCCCCGGCTAGATTTCAAAAACGCTTTTATAAAATTTCTAAGTACGTCAGCCAGTGTTAACCCAGGCTTGGCCCTGGCTAGATTTTAAAATAGTTTTTAAAAATTTTCTAAGTTCGTCAGCCAGGGTTAACCCAGGCTTGGCCCCAGCTAGATTTTAAAAATGTTTTTAAAATTTTCTAAGTTCTCCAGCCAGGGTTAACCCAGGCTTGGCCCTGGCTAGATTTTAAAAACGCTTTTGAAAAGTTTTTTAAGTTTGCTAGCTAGGCTTTACCCAGGTTTGGCCCCGGTTTGATTTTAAAAAGGTTTTAAAAAAATTTCTAAATTCGCCAGCCAGAGTTAACCCAGGCATGGCCCCGGCTAGATTTAAAAGATGTTTTTGAAAATTTTCTAAGTTCGTCAGCCAGGGTAATCCCAGGCTTAGCCTCACCTAGATTTTAAAATTTTTCTAAGTTCGCCAGCCAGAGTTAACCCAGGCTTGGCCCCGGCGAGATTTTAAAACGGTTTTTAAAAATTTTCTTAGTTCGCCAGCCATAGTTAACCCAGGCTTGGCCCCGGCGAGATTTTAAAAAGGTTTTTAAAAAATTCTAATTTCGCCAGCCAGAGTTAACCCTGGCTTGGACCGGCTAGATTTTAAAAATGTTTTTAAAAATTTTCTAAGTTCGTCAGCCAGAGTTAACCCATGCTTGGGCCTGGCTAGATTTCTTTAAAATTACTAAGTTCGTCAGCAAGAGTTGGATTCTTAAAGCTTTATAAAAAAATTCTAAGTTCGTCAGCTAGTCTCCTCCCATTCTTCTCCCAGTCCCTGGGAAATATTCACAATCCAGGCATCTCCCAGTGTTTGGTTTATTCTTTCTCCTAGGGTTGGGCAAGGGTATTTATCCCCTTATTTATATCCTTTCCCAGCCTATTGCCAGATTTGGCCATTTCTACGCGGGCGGTCAAACAAATGAACGTATTTAGACCCTACTCTCTGAATCTGAATTAGTCAAAAATGAATAATTCCTCAGTCATTAATGACTAATTCAAATAAGGCGGATTCGTTAACTGTGAATTAGTCAACAGGTACTAATTCAATAACTAACAAATGTGTAACTAAATGAATTTGTAGCTTTATGTACTAAATAAATTTGTAGACTATAAAATATTAATCATCTAAGACATCGTCGTGGAATTGCATCAAACGAATGTTGATAAACTATTCCCAAACTGTAATTAAAAAAATAAATAAAATTAAATAAATTTTGAAGCCTCCAAACAGTATTAGTATTAGACTCCTTAACTAATTTTAACTAATAATCAACTACCTAACAGAAAAATCCCCTGTCGCTGGAGATTGAACGCACGACCCTAACACTAACAATCCGCAGCCCTAACCGACTATCCACGCAACGCACGCTGTAGGGTTTCATAAGAAATTTGAAGACATTCTTTCTATAGACCCCATATAAAGTAACATTGTCAATTATAGATAATTAGTTTACAATGTGGATTACTAATAAATTGCAATTAGTAAAATAATCCAGTCTTTCATTTTTTAATTTTAAAATAGCTAATTTATTAATTAATGCAAATGTAAGGTTAAAAACAAAAGATACAAATTACTTAAGCTGATATGTTTATACTAAATTATGTTTACATACAAATCAATATGCTGTTATTTACCAAGTTTTTATACAATAATAGCTCAAAATTATAAGCTGTACAACCACATGCAATTATGTAAAATAACAAATTTCAATTTCGTAATAAAAAAATATAATATTTTAAATTAAATTCCGTTAAATTTTACAGAAAGTTAATTTAAAAATTTTATCTTGAATTTATTATTGAATTTTATTCTTAGAAAAACATACTTTCATTACTACATTTTGAGTCACAGTTAAAAAAATGTTATAATAAACTTTAATTCATAACTGCCCAGTAAAAAAAAAAAAAATTATTGGATCTTGGGCAAAGGGAACTGGAACTTTGAAAGTTCCAGTTCCTTTCGTTGCATTAAAGGAATTGGAACTTTCAGAATTTTTAAATCTGAAAAATCAGTTAAAGGAAGGTTTAAAAAGTAGAAAAACAACTTAGGTGCTGATATTTGTCAATTATTGTCCCTTAGCTGAGGTTACATACGTTTTTTAAGTGAAAAAACTAATTTATTAAATAAATTGTGTGAGACGTAGGACTGTTTACCAACAGTCGGTAAATTTGAATATGAAATTACGAAACATGTTTATTTTAGAAAATATATAGTTTTATAACTTATAAAAAAACGTAAGAAAATTATAAAAATTACAATAATTTATAATAATGATAAGTATTGTTTTAAAGTAAGAATACTATGTAGTAGTTTTAGAATTATTGGCAACTTGTATGCGCGCCTAAATCATAGCAGAGAGAACCCCTATTTAATAGGTTGTGTTATGTAAAATTTGCATTTAAAACATTGTTTCATTTTTTATTAATGAAAATAAGAAACATATTAATTTAACATTAAAAAAAAATTATTAAAATTAAGGAATAAAAAAATTTTTTTTTTTTGTATTACTAAGTATAAAAAAAATTTTATTTAAGCAATTTATGTACAGTTTCCAATTTTTTTATAGATTAAATTTATAAATATTTCTTAAAATTCAATATTATTCTTTTTTTATTATGGAAATCATATATAGACAATTTAATTTCTAGATACTCCATCTAAATTATTTAAATTTTAAAATAAAAGAAAAAATTTGAATTTAAAAGGTATATTATATTATTAGGTATATTACGAACACGATAATTCATACGGCAATGTAAACTACTTCTTATAATTATGTGACCATTTTCTTTCAAGAAAATTCAAAAACATATTTAAAATTAGAGAAAGTAAACAATTAAAATTTTTCTTTTTACTACTTTTTTAATTGAATTAAAAATTTTAATTAAATGTAATTTTTTTTTAATTGAAGCCGTCAAACTGAAGTAAAATAAAGTGTCAACTGTTAAAAAATAAATAGAAAAACTTTTTTCTACTGTCCTATTTTTTTAGACATGTATGATGATTGTCAAATTATAATAGCAAAGAATTTGGTATATTTTTGTTAAATAAATTTATTTATTATTACTGATTGAGAAAAAAATATTATTAGTTATTTTTTACTGCACTGTTGACAACTTATGTATAAAGAATATAGTCCATATTTTAAAATGCTTTTTAAATGCAGTTATAAGCGTAACAAAAATTGCTTAAATAAAAACAATCTTTTTTTAAATTCAAATTTTTTTCTTTTATTTTAAATTTAAAATAATTTAGATGGGGTACCTAGAAATTAAATTGTATATATTATGATTTCCATAATAAAAAAAGAATAATATTAAATTTTAAGAAATATTTATAAATTTAATCTATAAACAAAATTGGAAACTGTACATAAATTGCTTAAATAAAATTTTGTTTATACTTAGTAATACAAAAAAAAAAAAAATTTATTTATTCCCTAATTTTAATAATTTTTTTTTAATGTTAAATTAATATGTTTCTTATTTTCATTACTAAAAAATGAAACAATGTTTTAAATGCAAATTTTACATAACACAACCCATGAGACAGGCCTGAAACGAAAGAGGATATTAAATAGGGGTTCTCTTAGCTATGATTTAGGCGCGCATACAAATTGCCAATAATTCTAAAAGTACTACACAGTATTCTTACTTTAAAACAATACTTATCATTATTATAAATTATTGTAATTTTTATAATTTTATAATTGACAAATATCAGCACCTAAGTTGTTTTTCTACTTTTTAAACCCTCCTTTAACTGGTTTTTCAGATTTAAAAATTCTGAAAGTTCCAGTTCCCTTTGCCCAAGTTCCAATAAATTATTTTTTACTGGTTGAATAATTAAATTTAATTCATTCATTCTACATGTAATAGATTGTTTTATTTTTAATAATAATTAAATACTTTATTATCACATAAAGAAAAGTATTGTGTTTCAAGATTACTTTAAAAAAGTAATGTCTATTATGTATTATAATGTGAGGTTATGTTTTATTATTTTGACTTATTGAATTTGTAATATATGACGACAAAATAAATTAGTAGAATATCACTAATAATTCATTTAGCAAAGGAATATGACTTTTTTTTTCGTAGAAAGAGATGAAATAACTAATTCAGCAGTCAAAACTGACGCTACTAATTCCATTAGCCAAATTTTGACTAATTCAAATTTAGAGAGGAACCTACAAGCATTTAAAAGTCCCTCGTTTGTGCTTTTTGAATAAAAAGTATCGTAGGCAACACGGGTTTAAAATCAGTCCAATTTATTTAGAATGATGTTTGTGTCACTCATACACAAACATCATCGTAAACAAATAGCTGCCTTTAACCTCTTGTTGCTTAATATACTATTTACCCTCAATTTTCGGTTTCGATATTAATTTACTTATCTGCATTTGAATGTTTAGAATTTTTGGTAATATTGCAGAATCGCTACTTTTCCGAATTTTAAAGTTTTTTAATCTGGACCAAGTCTAAGTGGTGTATTTGAACACGAAAACAAATACAGTAGAACCTCGATAAGTCGAAGTTGAAGGGAAACGATGAAAACTTCGAGTTAAAGAGGTTTCGACTTATCGAGGGTTTCGAGTTATAGAGGTTTCTGAAAATATAATTCGAGGTGTAGAGGTTTTCGCATACTGTGTATTTATACATAAAAAAAAGTTTCTACACATGAAGCCTGATTTTTAATTATTGTTGAAAGTGTACTTAAAGGTATGCCATATTTTAAAGCAACATCTTTTTTTTCACCACTTTTCACATTTTCAATAATTTTTAACTTTTCTCCATATGATAAAGTTTTTAATTTTCGTTTCGCACACATTTTTCTTAAAGATATAAATGTATACTAAACACGCAAAATCAATGCAGGGACCTCTGTTTGATAACAATTCACGACCGTCAATTGTATTGAATTAGCTTCGAGATATAGAGGTAGCGACAAAAAAACCTTCGAGTTATAAAGGTTTAAAGGGCCATACGTACTAACTTCGAGTTATAGAGGTTTAAATACATTAAAAAGTTGTTCTAGGGAAATTAAAATTACTTCGAGTTATAGAGGTTCCAGAATTCGAGTTATAGAGGTTTTTAAGCTTCAAGGGAAGGGAAACGCTAAAAACTTCGAGTTAGAGAGGTATTCGACTTATCGAGGTTCTACTGTATTTCGGTGGGGGAGGTTGAAAAAGTTCAATTAAAAACCTGCGCTTTTTAAAAAAAACTTTATTTTTTCACTATAGAAGTAAAACATATTTTTTTACTTTTTCAGACAAAATTACTTAAAAATAATATATTATGAATTCGGTCAAGTGACCGATGACGTTGTAGGACCAACATAATTTAAAAATAATAATTATCAAAGAAGTAGCAATTGCCGGAAAATGATTTTCTACAGGCCAGCGTGTAAAAAAGGAAGATTTACCGGGTTGAGGTGCCACTATTAGTATCACCCCATCCCCACTGTATCTTTCCAAATAGTTAAAATAGTTAGAAACATAGTTAAAATACCGTGGGTGTTTAAAGGTGTACTAATGTTTTAGTACCTTTCCATCAGTTTTACTTGATGGAAAGAATATTACGTATAAAAAGGTCAAAAAATGAATTGTGGAAACCTTTTAAGTTAAAATGTATTTAATTATATAAAAATGAAATTGAAGACCATTCGTTACAACGTCGAATATCGGACTGGCTTTTTTGAAGCGTGATCTAACAGGCTCTTTGTTCTAAAGATTTAGAATGAGAAGGGATAAACTAAACAAATTTTGGACACGTGAGTTCGCTGAAATCGCTTATCTTATTTAGAAATAAGAAACTTACTAATATAGACTAGCTCAATGTGAGGTTTTCTTTCCATTCGCATCACTCACATTCATTTCATTTTTAAGATTCGTAGATTCATATAAATTTAATTTTACGAACTAAATGAATAAATCCGTACATTTTGTATGAAATATTTGATAGCATAAAAAGCATACAATGTTCTTATAATACTAGATCATTTAAACTCACATGAGCTTCAACAGTGGGGTTGGGGTGATACTAATAGTGGCACCCCAAGCCCACGGTATATATATTCCATTTTTGCACGCTGGCCTGCAGGAAATCATTTCACACGGCCGAAGGCCGTGAGGCAATTGCTGTTTCTTTGACAATGATTATTTTTATATTATATCGGTCCTACAGCATCATCACTTTATTAATGAGTTAAATAATGAGGTGAATTAATGAGTTTAATAGAAACTTTTTTTTAGAAAAAGTTTAATTATTAAATTTTGATTTTTGAATAGTTCTTTTAAAAGGGCAATGAAAAGATTTTAATTTATATATGCAGTATCGAAAAAAAAGAATCAAATATTTGAAAAATACAGGCGGGGTCAGTGGGGTCGTTTTGACCGGGGTTATACTTTCGCTGTTCTAATTTAAATATATGTATTTTTTAATTCTTTTAATTATAAAATAACCCTAAAAACTAGGTTAATTATATAAAGTAATGTTTTAACATTGAAACAGTAACATTTTAATCATGACCCAATCTGCCCCGAGTCGGGGCGAGTTGGGTCACTTTAAATTTCTCCAAAAACAATGTTCCCAAACAAAAAACTAAAAGCATTAACGGGACTTTTTCTTTTTTAAATGGAAGCTGAAATATTAGAGCAAGTTTTCTGTACGATAAGGTTTTCATAAATTGAATATTAACGAAGTTAAACAACGAAGAGTGCAAAATGACCCAACCAGCCTCGGTCTCCCCTACTGCTTGAAAATTTTTTTTTTATACTACGACAATAATGAATATTTATTCTTTTCTGAAAGATTTTTTTTAATAATCTTCTTTCAAGATTTAAAAATATAAGATAACCAAATTCGAATCTGGCTTAGGTACATTGAACTTCACTTTAGGTCAGATTTTTAAAAACACACATTTTATATCATTTTTATCCATAAATCCTCTAAAATGTCCATAATAAATTCAAAGGGATTCAGTGGCGTAACTAGAAAACTCGGAGCCCTGATGGGAAAAAAATGTTGGGGCCTCTCGGAATCTACAAAGCGATATCGAATACTAAAAAAAAAAAACTTAATCTGTTTTATTTTTGGGGGCCCCCAGCCCCCGGGGGCCCTGATGTTTCGGTTCCCCTGCATCCCCTATTGTTACGCCACTGAATGGATTAGAAACTATAAAACCTCTAGCCGTCTTTTTACATGGGTTTCAAGAATATTTAAGGAGGGGTGTTCGGAGATATCCAGAGTTTTAGATTTCAAACAGGAATTTCTTGATGAAATTGACAAAAGTTTAAAACAAATTAAAAGACTAATTGAAAGAAGAATATAGATGAAGAAGAAAATAAAGACATTTTAAACGATTATGAAAGATTTGAAAAAGAGATTCAAGAAGAAATTTCAGAAAAGAACATTAAAATCTCTTTCAAAACAGTGCATAACATATTATCCATGATTTAATTTTCATCTAATTAATATTATTTAAAAAGAAGCTTTTTTGTGATCTTCTTTTCTCGGTGCAACGGTTTGAAATAGAATACTCTATATATTATTATTTGGGAGAAAGTAAGACAGTAGTGTCAATGGCATGGGCAGGAATAGCGTCAATTTTGTTTCCTGGTAGAATGACAAGTTACAGAACATTTAGCTTGCCATTAGATTTTTCAAATATAGAAACTACATTTTTAAAATTAAAATCAGATAAAGAAAAATTACGAAAGTGTGATGCTATAATTTGGGATGAAGCTTCAATGATACCAAAAAAAGCTTTAGAAGTTGCTGATCAAACTTTAAGAAATTGCTGTAAATTAGACGATTTACCTTGCGTGGAAAATTAGCGATTTTCGACAAATTTTACCTCTTGTAAAATAGGGTGGTAGAATAAATATAACACAAAAATGCTTTAAATATTCAAATTTATGATGTAAATTTTGAAATTATGAAATTAAAAAATAATATGAGATCTTGTAATTTAGATTTTTCAAAATTTTTGTTAAAAACTAGAGCGTAAAATTGATATATTGCAAATTCCTGAAAAAATAGAAAACAATAGACATTTGTAACAAAATATATGACTCAGTGATTTCAAAAAATATTGATATTGATCTTTCTAATAAAGTAATTCTTTCAAGTCACAATGAAGATATTTATAATCTGAATTCTGAATAATAAAGTATTTAAAAGAATTAAAAGTGAAGGTATTACATATTACAGTATAGATTAAGCGAAAAATAAAGGAATTGACCCGACAGACGATGACGTACAATTACACTTTCCAATAAAATATTTAAATTCTTTAAAATTTCCAGGATTAGCAGTTCATAAATTAAATTTAGAAGTTGAAGCAATAGTAATGCTCATAAGAAATTTAAGTATTAACGATGGTCTTTGTAATGGTACTAGACTGAAAATTCCTAAGTTGTATAAATTCAATATAAAAGTTATAATAATTACTGGAATAAAAGCTGGACGTAATGCTTTTATTCCTAGAATTACTTTAGCCTCAGCTGAAATTTCTTCACTGCCTTTTATTTTATATCAAAGACAATTTTCAATAGTTTTAGCTTTTGCTATAGTTATACTTACGATACTTTTTATTCCAAAGGAACAAAGAAGGCGCTTTTAGATACCTGAAGACAGGAATTGGATGTCTTTCATTTGTTTGATCATAAGAAAATAGGCGTCTACTTTTGTCCTAGGAAAAAACAAAGCATGGGCCAGATCTTCATTTCTTTTCTAGGACAAAAATAGACGCGATTTTCATATGTTTGAATAAATGAACGAATTCCAATGCCTGTCTTCAGGTATTCAAAAGCGCCATTTTTGTGCCTGTGGAATAAAAACAATATTCTGTTGATTTTTGGTATGTATGTCTAAGCGATCAACAGGATGTGATGTTCCTGATAACCGGTTTATCGACAGTCGAGTTTTTAGTGATCTGTATAACACGGAGAGAAAATTTGACAGGATTTACATCGATTATATTCAGGGTAATAGCGTCGATATACCATCGAGGCAATACCAGTTGAAGAACGACGAAAAAAAGGTTGATATTCAAGGCCCGCTACACTGTTAAAAATTTATGTATTGTGCTTCACATACGTGTATATGAAATTCAATCTAAAATAGAATTATATTAAATTTAATATAAATTATCCTAAATTTAATATACTGTATATTAAATTTGCTATTCATGTATCTGATTTTCCCCTGATGATGATTCCACACTCGAACATAAAACCGATGCCGCCCCGGCTTTCCGGGCCGACTTGCTCGCGACAGAAAAAGACAGAAACTCTCTCTGTCCTTTTCTGGCGCGTGCAAAATGGCCGGCCAAATTTCGAAGCATGGGAACTTGTGAGTGCCTCAGAAGGGAGGGGATACGGAAAGGCTAACGGAGAAAGAGAGAATCTCTCTTTCTTTCCGTATCCCCTCCCTTATGAGGAGCTCACAAGTTCCCATGCTTCGAAATTTGCGGATTTTCCCCTGATCGTCGAGGCAATAGAAGTTGATCGTTGAGGCCATACGCTTTGATAGACTATCGACTTAGCGGACCTCGAATATCAACCTTCTTTTCGTCGTTCTTCAACTGGTATTGCCCCGATGGTATATCGAAGCTATTTACCCCGTTTCAGTTGACGTAAATCCTGTCAAATTTTTTCTCCGTGAAGTCATTTCCGGACAGTACATTATTCCTCGACGCCAAACCTTCCACTAAAGTCACCTCAAGTGCCAAAAAAATTCCAAGCTTCACAATTTGGATTACAAGTTACTGTTAATAAATCCGGTCTACTAATTTCTGCGATTTATAGTCATAGCATTTTAATAGATTTGATGCATATGCCTCGGACTGCTAATATAAATAGACGGTAACACAAGGTACCCGATCATTCCCCCGAACGTCTTTTTGCCTGAATGGACATTTCCCCGAATGTCAACTTTACAGAAAAATTTTTCCCCGAATACCTTTTTACCTAACAGACAAAATCCCGAAAAAAAAGAAAATAAAATTTTTAAATTAATCATTAAATATTTTTTAAAGAGATATATTCATTTAATGTAAATATTAAAAAACTTGATACAATTTATAAATTTTATCAAAATAATTATGTTATAAAATTAGTGTAAACAAATATAAAAAATAAAATATAGAAAAAATAAATAGAAAAAAAGTGTAAATGATCAATATTTAAAGTACAATATTATGGGCAATAACAGTTAAAAATTTAAGTTCTTCACCATCATTTTTGTAATCTTCATATTCTTTAACTATTTTTTTATGCGATGCTGATAGTCAGGACATTTTTTTGTAGCCTCCAAAAAGAAGTTTATTATTTGCAACTTGTGCCATAATTCTAAAACTTTATTTTCTTAAAGTTTATTTAAAAAATTTCGATTAAAAAACTTAAAAACATTAAACTGAACCTGTCAGTTATAAAATTGTATTTATTTACTACGATTGCTAGGGTGATTTAAAATAAAAAGAAGACAGTTAACGCAACAAGATATTTTCAAAAACATTAAATTCGGCAGAAACGATGTTCGGGAAAAAGGATTCGAGGAAAAATTTTTTGGCAAAGTTAACATTCGAACAAATGTCCATTCGAGGGAATGTACGCGAATCGTAACACAAACATATTTGCCAAGCGTTCCATGTCATTGAAATTATTCGAATTATTAAAAGCACTTCGTAAAACGTGATCAACTAATCCATAACACTCTATTCTTAATTTTTCTTGATTATAACGGTAAAAATCTAATCGATTACTGTCGATTATTATTAAAACTTAAACGAGTTATTGTTGCGTTAACCGTTCACAATATAAAATGGACTAAATTTTTCATTTGGTCTAAAAGCCACATTAAAAGCCATGTTGTAAAGTCGTTAATATTTTACCACTTTAAATTTTTTTTTAAATTGAGGACTTCATTCCAAATCTCCAGAAGGAAACATAATGGAAAAACTCATCGGGTCTAAATTAAATGAAGTTTTTTTTAAAACAGTACTTTCGTCTGTACCTGTATTTTTAACAAAACACAAAGAATATTCTGAAAAATATTTTTTTTTGTTTGGCATTTCATATAAGGATTTATATTCAATAGCTTAGGGATTTTTATTTAAAATTTTTGTTAATATTGTTACATATTTATCAACCAAATTTTTATTATTTTTTAACCGCTGTTGAGTTGCATCAAAATCATCATAAATATTTACATATATTTGCCCCAATCAAGGTTTTCTACAATTTTGGACACAAATTGAATTAGGTGTAAAATGGTAGACCTGCTCCTGATTAATTATAAACACATTTACGCGAATTACTTATAGTATTGGCACAAAAAGTTGCAAAAGGAAATGAAGTATTATAATATGAATCAATTCTTTAAAAACTTTGTCATATAAAAGGGCTTTTAAATTTTTGTCGTAATCTTTTAATGGAGAAATTTCTACTTTACTAGCGTGACAGCAACTTCTTTTAAAAATTTCTATGGACCAATACATAGCTCCACAATGAATACATTTATTGTACGACAATAAGTTCATTTCTCCAAAATCTGAGTAATTTACGTTAGGTTTACAAATTTTTGAAATAAATTGTCTTTTTCTTTTTTATTTTTTCTTTTTTCGGACATCAAATTTGTTTTGGCTTTTTATCTCTCCTATTTAATTGTTTCTTACACATTTTACAGATTCAGTTAAGTTTTCTTTTTTTTTAAACGTTTAAAACCCACATTGTCAACTTAGTCTGCTTTTCTTTTTTTCTTCAAACGTTCTTCATGTGTTTGTGGTTGAGATTGACTGTACGTTCTTGATCTTGTATATGCTGTAATTCTCTAAAAAGATAAATTTTAATTAATTGATTAAATTAATGTATATTCAATTTAAAAAAAATGATTATTCATTGTTGTAATAAGTTAAAATTTTCAAATTAAATTTAATTTTTAATTGCCTTTTTATTACATTATTATTTTAATAATTTAAGGTATTACACCGATTGGCAGTCCCTGACAAAAGTTAGTATTTCAGTTAATAGGCATTATTAATAAAAATAATTTATTTCTTGACTTATTATTTACTGTTAATAGTTAATCAGCAATTGGCCAATAGTTTTTTAATAAAAATGTTTCAAAAATGAACAAATGTTGTTAAATTTTTAACGTTTTTCAAAGATACCTTTTTTACAAGTCTATCTTTTCTTTCCATTATTTTAAAAATGATTCAATTTTGTAAATAATAGCTTATTTTCTTCAAAATAACAAACTCTACAACTTCACCTCGTCGGAATTTTAAAAAAGAGGATAATTTTTTAAATAAAGCAGTTTGTTTATAAATATTTAAACATATGTTTTTAAATAAATTACAATATTAAATAAATGGTTCACTTTTTCAAAAATCTGACGATGTGAAGTTGTAGAGTTGGTTTTTCTAAAGAAAATAAGTTTTTATTTACTTAAATTAAATCATTTTTAAAGAAGTAGTAAGAAAATATAGACTTTTAAAAAAGGTATCTTTGAAAAACTTAAAAGTTTAACAACATTTGTTCATTTTTAAAACATTTTGATTAAAAAACTATTGACCGATGGCCGAATAACTATTAACTGTAAATAATAAGTCATGAAATAAATTATTTAAATTAATAATTGCTATTAACTGAAATACTAAGTTTTGACAGGGACTGACCATCGTAGAAATACCTGTAACTAAACTAACTAACTAAATTTATTTAGTGTATTGAATTATATTTATATCTATATACCTGGTGTTTTCTTTTTACTTCCTTCTTTTTCTTTAATTTCTAGAAGCTGTGGATTCTTTTCTTTTTGTTATAATTTTTTTCTTGCTTTTTCGCTTTTTTCCTTCTTTGCATTCTTCTGCTTCTTTTCCTTCTGTTTATTTTTATCCTTCTTTTTTTCTTTTTCACTTTTTTATTTGATCAAAAGTCCTTTCTGTCAAAAGTCCATTCGGTCAAAAGTCCAGTCGCTCAAAAGTCCTCTCAGTCGAAAGTCCTTTTGGTCGAATGTCCATTAGGTCAAAAGTCCAATGAATCAAATGCTCATTCGATCAAAAGTCCAGTCGATCAAAAATCCTTTCGGTCAAAAGTCCATTTGGTCGAATATCCATTCGATGAAATGTCCATTCGATCAAATATCCTTTCGATCAAATGACCATTCGGTCAAAAGTCCATTCGATTAAAGGACCAGTCGATTAAATGACATTCGGTCGAATGTCCATTTGATTAATTACATGTATAATTTTCTCGCTTGTATTATCATTATTTATTGAGAATCATTTTTCTCTCTAAATTTCTTAGAGTGAGTTTTCACTCTAGAACGAGTGGAAATTGAGCTACTCCAACTAGAGTGAGAAATCTACTCCAAGGAAAAAGTGAACACTCACTCTAATTTTGGAGTGAATTTCTACTCTAACTGGAGTGAAATTTCACTCTATAAGAGTGAGATCTCACTCTTTTAAAGTAGGTTTCCCACTCTGATTGGAGTGGCTCAATTTTCACTCGTTCTAGAATGAAAACTCACTCTAAGAAATTTGCAGAATTTAGAATTTACTTACAATATAAATTTATGAATAAATTACATTTTGGAATTCAAACCAAAATGTACATGTAGAGCTTGTTTCCTTGTTTATGCAGCGCACTGTTTATCCGGACACTCCTGCTCGTCCCATTCTTTCTGTTGTAGAGAAAAGTGATTTGCAATCAGCACGTAATGAGCACATTCGTCCTCTTGTTCAGAAAACAAAACAAAAAAATCCAATACAAACAGTATTCGAATTGGACCAAGACTACATTGTCAAAGTAAGGAATATCTAAATGTTGGGTATAGTTTCAAAAGAGTTATAACACCTTCTCTGCAAAACTATATAGAGAATTAAAAAAAAATTGTTTTAGTAAATTTAAAACAGCTGTCTGGAATTTATGCAGCTTCAAACGACTAAATCAAGATTTAAATGAATGGACATGTGTGAAGAAGAATAACAAATATTAAAATTAATGAAGTTTTAAAAAATACTTCTGATTTTAACGAAAACACCATATCTTGTACGAAGTAACGCGTATCACATAACAATTTTTCGTTTATACAAAAACATTAAAAACAGGGGGTTCCAATTCTTTAGTTTGTAGTCGGTAAATGACGCTAATAAATAAATAAATAAATAAATAAGATATGACAATCTCCATTTTTTTTGACAATTTATTGATAATTTGCATAGAATTATAAAAAAGGTGTTCTGTTCCTCCTAGACTTACTCTAATAGAAATGTTTGTAGTTTTACGTTCTCGTGACGTACTATATAAAATCAATAATATATTTCATCGGTATATTAACCTTATGTTTCAGATTTATAATATCTCTCAAAAAATTACGATTAAAGTCAGTCAAGCTCGGAAATTCAAACCCCTAATTTAGGAAAGTGCATTTCTTAATCAGAGAAAATAAGTGTCACTTTTGATTGCTCTACGTTCCTTTGTATAATAGATAAAATCAAAAAACATTACATTCGAGGTTCTGATATCTCTTGAATGTAATCTAGAGATAGCGAGTCATCACCTGAATTTAGTCTAAGTTGTAAAATTCAGCTCTTAGCTTCTACCTTTGAGCCATAACCAATTTCTTGTCGGGTTTTTGCGTAACGCATTGTCAGCTCTCTGAATTCTTGTATGTTACCTATCGCAAAAGTTTTAAGAAAATAATTCTGTAATTGTCGCAGCATGCGTTAATGTATAAAATTCTATTGTTAAATCTATTGCGAAATTAATTGGTAGAAATTATATCGTGGAACTGGAAACAAGTCCGGTTTTAAAAGATCGAGAAAACTCCTGACATACAAATTGTCAGTAATCCTAATTCACCCTTTTTTCCCTAATTAATACCTTGATCCAGTCTTTCTAACCCTTCCTTTTGAATTCTTACAAATTTAGATATCATATCCATTTTTAATTATATCTCTAGTCAAATTTACCCATTTTTCCTTACAAAATTTACAATCCATCAATTAATCCTTTTCTTAATCCTCAACCCTTGACTTTAATCCTTTGATAATAATATATCTTTATCGATCTAAAAATTACGAGTCGTCAAGTGTATTTAGAGCTTTAAAAATCTTAAACAAGAAAAGGACCTGTCTTCATCTCTCCAACGAATACATAAATTATCTCTAGTATTAGAGAAGGGCATCAACCTTGAAAAGAACGTTTGAACTAGGACTTCGAGTCGTCGGTACGGTGTCAAATGACTCCATGATTGAAGGACTGCACCGGAGGCAATAAATTACTCCGCCCATTCACGCATATCTGCACGATAAATTCGTGTATTCCAGAGGCCAAATCAAGGTATTCTTAAAAACCAAATTCTGTAAGTCTAGTATTTTATTTAGTTTTCCCTAAATCTTAAAGTAAAAGTCTTTCCTACCTAAAAGTCGTTTATTGTTTCAGTGAAAGACGATTACTAATCAAGGATTCGATTTTGTCAAGGATTCTTCCTTTTTCAACCAATCTCTCAATCACATGACTAATTTCTTCGATTAACTGGAAATTGTAATTTAATTAATAAAGTGATGTGTTTATATATTATAACCTAACTGATGCATATTGTTCGGTAGACTTTCTTTTCCTTGTTCCCTTAGTTCAAACCCCGCTAGCATTGTAAATGAATCAGGGGTAAAATAATTAAAATTATAAGATTGTAGTTTGTCCCTTCCGGACATAACAATAGCATTCAGGAGAAACTGCTCTATGTGGATATCAATTCCAACAGTGGATAACTTCGAATACGATTGTAGGACAAAAGTTCCAATCCAAAAGTTCCAAACCAAAAGTTCCAATCCAAAAGGTCCAATAAAAGAAAGTTCTAATGTGCAGAAAGTCCAATTTAAAAAAGTTCCAAAGTGAAAAAGTTCCAAAATAATAAATTCCAATATAAATAAGTTCCAAATTTGAAAATACCAAAGTACACAAGTACCAACGTAAACATATTCAGAAATAAATATAAAAATTTAATACTTATAAATAAATAATACAAAAAATAAAAGATATATAAAAATCGAAAAACGTATAATAAACAGAAACAAATTAAAAAGTTATGTTGTGCCCGATATTTTTCAAGTAATTAATAATATCATCATTTTGGGTGTATTTGTGGTATTTAATCACAATGTTGTATATTCTGTCTTCTATCTGTTGACGACTCGATGGGCAAGGTTTTTTAATTTTTTGGCCAAGGTTAAGTTAGGTTAGCACAGTTTCTGTCTCGCCTTTCTCTTTTATTATTTCCATCAGAAAGTTATACAAGCTCGGATGGTTTCGACCAATTACTACTTGGAATCTGTTATGCCAGCCTAAAATAATTTTGTTTTTTATTTTAAATGTATATTTATGTACAAACAAAATAAGGCAAACCGTGCACATACATACCTTCAGATAAATTATTGGTGCGATGATGCTTTTGAAGAACTGACTCGTATTGATTCCACAGTGAAGGCGAATATCTTGGTAAAACAGCTCGTCGTCTTCCTCTGGCTGCTATACCCTTAATGTATGTTTGTTCAAAGTACGTCGCAATGGGCATAAAAGTGTCGGAGTGTCTCAATAAATTTTTCAAAATCTATAATCACATTCTCTTTAGGGACAAATCCTAGGGCAGCGATAATAAACGACACCATTTCCCGGAGAATGTCGCAAATATAAAAATCCATCAATATGTAAATACCTAGTTCTCCCCGAAATGAACACTTCCCCCATATTGTATACGTTTATAAAAAATTAATAGGAAAATATGATATAAAAAATACAGGTTACAACGACGTTAAATGACAAACGAATTGAGCAACATGCAAACAAAACAGTACAATGCCGTGAATACAGTTTTCAAACTTGAAGTTTGAATAAAAATAATTGGAACTTTTGGCCTTTGGAACAAGGAATTATTGGAACTTTTGGCCTTTGGAACAAAGAATTATTGGAACTTTTTTTCTTTGGAACTTTTGGATTGGAACTTTTATCTTGAAACTGAAATCTGAAAAGTGTAATTTCACTTATTTAGATTTAGAGAGTAATTATAAAGCAATTTAAAAATTTTATTCACAATAATAATTAAAACATTGGGCAATTAATACTCCTGATAGATTTCAAACATTTTGTCTCGGTATAATATTTATTTTTAAAAATATTTAAAGTTCTCTATTTTTAGATTTTCTATCCACTACAGGACAGCCTCCCCTACCTTAAAAAATGTATTAAAATTATTTCTTATGCGACCTGTAACTCCCTAACTGCGCCGATATCTAAGATTTTGTCTGTCAAATTTTTGTCATGCCACTTAAGAGGTAAAAGAAAACATTTATATACCTACATGTAAAATGAACAAATAATAAAAGGATATTATTACTTTTAGGTCCCAAAAAGGTTGTAAACCGCAACCGTGCCATGGTGAGCTGACTATCATGTATTTTTGTGTCACCTTAAATCAATGAGACTTCTGCTATTCGGACATCCAACTGACGTTCTCCTTCGCCCTCTCCAACTACGCGGCTATTCTACCGTTTAAAAGCGGAGAATTGAAAATATTTTGTAAATGAAAAAATAATTAATTTAAATTAAAATTTTTTTAAGTTTTATGTAATAATTTAAAAATAAAAATTCCAAATTTGTAAAAATTGAAACAAATTTAGAAATGTAATTTTCAAGTTATTAAGCAAAACTGGAAATTTATTTAATTTATACATTAATTAATTTCTGACCGGAAATTAAATATTATTATTATCTTTTTAAGTTAAAAATTATATGTTCTTTTTTAATTAACAATTATTGCAGGAAGATTCAATAATATTTGTTATAGTAAAAATATATTTTTTAATAATTGCTTTAAATTTTTTGTAAAACAGGTTATCTTAAGTTTTAGTAAATAACGTTTAGACATGAGTAGGTTCAACATTATAAAAAAAATTTATATTTATAGCATTGTACTATAAATTACAATCATTTACTTACAAAATTTACTTTGTTCATTATTTAATACATGCTTCATCCATTAACTCATTCATTTATAAGTTTATCATGATTATAACGAAAAATTGTAATTTAAATGAAAACAAAAATAATGAAACTATATACAATTTGATATAGCATTAATTTGTTAGGAATTTTATACGTACGAACAGTTTAAATTTGAATATTTATTTATTATTAAAACATCAAAAAACTAAATAAAATACATAATAAAAATAAATAATATTCTATACTAAAGAAAATATTCAAAATTAATTTAGAAGACATGAATCACTTAAATTATGTTAAATTAAGGTCATACAGAAATTAACAATATTAACATACAAATCATCATATTAAATATTTAGAAATGTTAGCAATTATTTTAATTAAATAAAGAAAATATTGCTTATCCAACCTCCGAAAGTCTAGCACTCCTGATGTTGACACATTTCACTGACATTTTAACCCTCCGTCTGACACCTATCCTGTACCCTTTGGACCGACACCTGGGTCTGGCTGGATCCCTGTACATTTATGTTTATTTGTATTCAAAAATATTTTCATTAAATTTAAACTACTTAAAATTTTACTATTTTTATTCACTAACTGACTTCTTGCTTGTTTAGTAATTCAAATTTAACAGAAAAACTACGATTTTAAGTGATATTTTAGTTACTGATTCACTGAATGGATAAGCAAAAGATTAATCAAATTCCAATTTATTCAGATTTAGAAAGTGATGAAGATATTCAAACTCATCTTTGTAGCAAGCAAGTATATATTTATAATTTCATATCTTTCTCAGTGGTTTTGACATAAACTGAACTATTGACAGGTAAACATAACCTGTTTGGTGACACAAAACCCACAAAACTGACCATAAAGATTGTCATACTGTATAAACACAAGTAGATGTTATTTCGAACAACAGCTAAATTTTCAAAATACTGTTAAGTCAAAATCATAATGACTCAATTTGAAACATCGAAAAAGTAAAAAAAGGCCGTTTGCATGATTAAATTGTATCAAATTCTGAACGTTTTTAAGCATAGTGCAGAGGGGTCCAGCCAGACCCGGGTGTCGGTCCGAAGGTGTATTTTTAAAATCCTTGAAATAATCCTGTGTAAGTATTTTTTTCTCCTTTTTATTTTTCATAAATCGAAAGCCAATTAAATTTTAGGAAGCTACCTGAAAGCACAAGTCCCTAACTGAATTAGAAATATGTTTAATTAACTATTAAAAACGAAAAGGGTCTGGCTGGACCCAGGTGTCAGGCGGAGAGTTAAAGAATTATATATCTGAGGCCTCTACCGGGTTTTTTGTTACTGAAATTTCGCTTTTTTATCAACGCGTTTCCATCTATCAAAACGCATTTCATTTCTATTTCACATTCTTTTGTTTTTGGGAAAATGAGATTTTAGGATATCGACAGTTCTGGTAATCGATACCCAACCCTGTTGTCGATTATACTCGCCAGTTTTCAAAATTTTCCTTCGATTGTCAATTATTTTCCCCATTTCTCAATTCGTCGGCTTAGCGCAATATCGTATTTATTTATAGAACAAAATAAGAACCATGGACGTATGCACATTGGGTCAGGGTGGGCCGCTGCTTCCCCCCTAAAAAGCCAGTTTCTATGAGAGAGAAAGAGATATCAATATATTGTTGTCTGTCTCATTCCCACATAAAACCCCCTCAAAAAAACTTTTTCATTCCACAGGCACAAAAATGGCACTTTTAAATACCTGAAGACAGGCATTGAAAGTCGTTCATTTATTCGAACATATGACAATCGCGTCTATTTTTGTCCTAGGAAAAAAATGAAGATCTGGCCCATGCTTTATTTTTTTCCTAGGACAAAAATAGACGCCCATTTTCATATGATCAAACAAATGAACGACATCCAATTCCTGTCGTCAGGTATCTAAAAGCGCCTTGTTTGTGCCTTTGGAATAAAAAGTATCGTAAGCAACATGGAAATAAAGACAGCCAAATTTGTTTACATTGATGTTTGCGTACTCGTATCGTTCGGGCTTCGCCCTCGACTCTACTCGTACTGCAAACATCAACGTAAACAAATGGCTGACTTTATGTCCTTGTTAATTAATATACTATTCTGGGAAAGCCCATGGCAAGAACGCACCTAATCAAAAACAGCATCAAGAACGTAACAATTCAGAAATTAACATACTTTGTCAAATTTCAAGTTGTATTTATGATTTTAAATTTAATTAAAAATTACTTAAATTTTATGTCATTTTGCATAGCTTTTCTATACGAATGTTATTCTTTTCGGAAAAAGGTTAATAATTTAATATATGGATTTTCTTGACATTTCAAATTTGATAAAAAAGCTTGATTTCTAAATTGTTACTTTTTTGCCTCTTTTTATGGTCAGGTACGTTCTTGCTTCTGTTTTTTATTAGGTGAGTTCTTGCTTTGTTTTGTTTTTTTTTTTTTTAAAACGATGTAGCGCTAAGCCGACGAATTATTTTATTTAATATTCAATAATTCTGACGTTTTCTCAAATATAAACTAATTTCTTAAAATTTTAATACAATTTTTTAATTTTCAATTGATTTCTTTAATTTTCATTTATATTTTACAATTTGTTTCATAATTTTCATCAGTTCTCAGTTGACAATTTATTATTCTCCTTCAATTTTGTGATGTTTCATTAATTTAAAAAAAAATTTTGTTTAAATGTCGTTTTTTCTCACCATCTTTCGAGAATTTTTTAATCATTAATTAATTTAAAATTGAAATAAATAATTGAAAGTGTTGAAAATGATTAAGATTAAGAAAAATAATTTAATATGTTGAAAATAACACAGGCCCACAAATAGAAAAGAGGTGAACATGTTTTGAGTCCAGTGGACCTTTATGTTTTTGGGGTCGCTGATTACGATCCCAGTGTCCACATAACTCTATCACGTCTAGTTGAAGGTCACGTCAAGGTCAAGCACCTTAATTTGAAAAATTAAATTTTCTGACCCCGGATTCTGAAAGAGCAGGAGATTTTACGTCCGGAAACGTCTTAATCGCTTTCTAATTAGACTCTTAAAGGTCATTTAAAGGTCATTTTTAGGTCAAATATTTCAAAAAATAAGGTGCTGGACCTTGAAATTTACGTGATGGAGTTATATGGACACCGGGATTGTAATCAGCGACCCCAAAAACATAATGTTACACTTTCTATAGAAAATTAAATACCATGCATTGGCTAAAATTCCATGCATGCGAGAGATGACATTAAATATTTGACCTTTAAATGACCTTCGAATGACCTTTAAAGGTTTGATTAAAAAATTGGTCAAGACGTTTTCGGACGTAAAATTTCCTGCTCTTTCAGAATCCGGGGTCAAAAAAATTTTTTTTTTTCAAATTTAGGTGCTTGACCTTCACGTGACCTTCAACTAGACAACTAGACACCGGAATCGTAATCAGCGACCCCAAAAACATAAAGGTCCACTGGACTCAGAACATGTCCACCTCTGCTTCTATTTGTGGGCCTATGTAATTAGTGTAGAAGTGTATTTCACAAGTAGGTAATTTTTTTTTTGGGTCGGTTATTCTTTTTCGAATGTCTTCTACTACTTGAATAAACTTCTGTTTCTCCTCTTCTGATTTGGTCATATTCATAACATTTTCTTCAAATCAGTAAAATATAAAATACTATATTTCTCTTTTATTTAAAAAATATAATATAAAAAAAATTTACTTCATTAACCTACCTTTTTTCAAGATTTTGACTTTTTTGTTTTGTCGCCGTAACTTACAGAATATTTAAAAAAATAAAATAAATGCATTGCTAAAGGAGGATATACCATCGATAGTTTTCAGTTTCGATTTTTTGTTTTTCAGACGAATTAAAAGTTTTTAATTAAATATTGGAACTTCAAGTTTATTTTATAAAACTACTTATAATGTTAGCAATCTAAAATAACAAAAATTTTATTAAAATAATTAATATATAGAAATTAGCTTTGACCTTGACTTCCCTATACGAAAACCCTTTCGACCAACTTCAGAGGTGTAACGTGTTTTTTCAGGCTTCTGATTGGCTAGCAGATTTTCGATATTTTTTGACAACAATAACATCACAGTTTAGACGTTTATTTGTACTGTTTTTCAATTAATTAAAATCTTTGTTTATTGAATAATTGCATTTTATGAAATAATAATAAATCGAAAATAAATTAAAATGTAATAATTAAGGAGTGATAGTTTAAGAAGTGACAGTGACTTTAGTGAAGTTGTTAAGGTTATAGTGTTTTGAGTAAAATAATGTTTTGTTTACATTGGTATTCGTTTCTGACAGGTGAGTAATGATAATAATATTAATAATCTTTTATTTATTTTTATTTTATTTGTAACTTGTTTATCTGTTTTTTAGTTCTATTATTTAAATGTTAGTTTTTTTCTTAAAGTATCATAATTATTGATGTCATTTAAGGTTTTGTTATTTCTTTTTATTGGAATGCACGTGGTGATTGTCATCGGATTTCTTTTCGGCCAAGTGGAAATGGTGAAACTGGTAGGTAATAATAATTTTTAGTTCTTTATTTTTTTTTATTGTATATTTTTAATTAACCTTTTAAGTTTCTGTAAAATAAAAATATTATACTTTCATGTTTAAAGTTATGTTTTTTGTTATTATTCTCCGGTTAGGTAGAACAGTAGAATAAAATGACAAAGTTTGGTTCAAATTGATTTTAGACCGCAATTTTAATATAAATAATTACACTTGATGAATTTTCTTAAACAGTTGTTACGTCCCTAATATTGTCAATTTTATTATTAATATTATTATTCAAAAAAAAAAGGAATTAATAGATTTTCTAAAGCTAAGAACGAAACTATTTCCCTAATGTTCCTCAATTTAGCTAGGTTAACTAAATAACCGTCGCAGGGATGAGGCCAGTCAAATAAATACACAAAGGTACATTTAAACGATATTTATTATAACAAGAAGAAATCTTTTGGTTAATTGTAAATTTGAAATTGTTTTCCAAATAGTTTTAATGGATTTTGAAGATTCGAAATCTGTAACAAGAGTTTACTATTAGAATTTCTTCATATACATTATTTTCGAAGATTCTTGGTTTTTCTATCTTTTTGGGATTTTTGAATTATTGTTACCTTTTTATGAGTTTAAGTGGGCTAGAAGACCTTCCGACTCAAATGGCGTGTCCGTGAATAGAGGTAGTAAATTCCTGCAATTGTTGTCCTCAGCAAAGAGTTTACGGTTGGCACTGCGTAAGGCTTGTTCTCGATAGTAGCTGGTACTGCAATTTTCTTCCAACGGCTCTCGTTTATGAATCCAAATTTCAACTTTAATAATTGACTCCAAAAAAACACTTGTTTTAATCTGACTTCTGATTAAACTAGTTGAATGACTCCGGAAAATACTTGTTTCGATCTCTCTTGATGATTGAACTGAATAGAAAACTGAACTCAAACTGAACTGCTGACTAAATAGTCGCTCGATATTTATAGTCTAGAAAAAGGCACAGTTTTTGAGTAGCGAGGCACCTTATTTCGTTTTCGGCACATTTTTCGTTATGCTGCATAATAGGGCACAGTTCCTTTGTTTGAAAAAAGCACAGTTTTTAGAGTACGAGGATGCTGGAGGCACAGACCCTTTGTCTAAAAAAGGCACAGTTTTTGGAGTACGAGATGCTGAAGGCACAGCGGGCCCGTTGCGCGTCATTTTCTGTGTGTTGTATCTGTGTAGGTTTTCTTCTATGTGTTGCAGCCTTGCACGTCTTCTTCTTTGCGTTGAACCCATTTCAGATTTACCAAGAGGAAAGCAATCTCTATCTTTTCAATTAACCAAATTAATAAATACATGATTTATTCGTGTAATTATTTAAAACAGGTGTGCGTTGAGAAAATAACATAATTGTTGATAACGCTGATTATGAATTCGCTTATTACAAGAATTATATTTGTTTAAACAATAAGTTTACATTTGTTATTTTATAAAGAGATAAATATTTAATAACTAATTATTTTGCTAGTAGACATCTAGTGTTCAGTTAACTAAATTTGTTTAAACAATCAATTTTATTTGTTTAAACAAATTTAGACAAAATCAATTATTATTCTGTAATCAATTTGAAGATTATTTCTATTGAAACCATGTACATTGTTTAATTGTTTATTTTAATTTGTTTAAACAATTTATTTATTTGTTTAAACAAATTAGACAAAATCAATCGTTATTTCTGTAATTAATTTCAAGATTATTTCTATTGAAACCATGTACATTGTTTAATTGTTTATTTTAATTTGTTTAAACAATTTATTTATTTGTTTAAACAAATCAGACAAAATCAATCGTTATTTCTGTAATTAATTTCAAGGTCATCTCTATAGAAACCATAAACATCGTTTAATTGTTTATTTCAATTTGTTTAAACAATTTATTTATTTGTTTAAACAATCAAGATAAAATTGATAATTATTTCTGTAATTTATTTCAAGGTTATTTCTATATAAATTATAAACATCGTTTAATTGTTTATTTCAATTTGTTTAAACAATTTGTTTATTTGTTTAAACAATTTATTTATTTAAATAAACTCGTCAATATGTGTGGTTTCAATATAAAGCAATTGTCGAATGATAAACATTACTTAATTTCTTATTTTAATTTGTTTAAACAATCCAATTATTTGTTTAAACAAACCAAATATAATGATTTAATAATTTATACTTAACTAATTGTTTGTCCGCTTCACTAAATAAAAGTTAATTGTGTAAACATAAAACAACACAAATTTGTATTATTTATTGCACTAAAATGTGATTAAAATATTAATTAAATATTAATTAATTAATTAATTAATAGTCATGGTGACATGACACAGTTTACATTATAAACATTCATTAAGAAGAAAATAACAAGCGCGCCGCGGCGCGCGGGTCTGTCTCGTATTGTAAAAAAATAGTAACAAGCGGCTAAAATGGTATTTTTGCAAAATTTTGTCTTTTAAGCCTTGTCTTTAAGCCTAAATAATGTATTGTTTTAAAAATCTTGTATCACATTGTATTTAAATTACAAACATCATTTGACTTTACATTGTTTAGAATTTGATACACATTGCATAACAATCTGAATAAATAACAGAATCCATGAAATACTTTAAAATTGTATTAATGAAAGAAAAGTTGAAACAAATTGTTTCAAAAATAAAGGAAAGAAAAAAAGAAGACAAAAAATAAATGTCTTTTAAAAGTGGGAAATTAAATGAAAAGAAAGTAAATATTTTTGAAAAAGGTTGAAAACCTTTTAAAAAAATAAAAAAAATTTTTTAATATTAAAGTCTTCATAAAAAAAATCATGTAAATATAAAAAGTTAAGAAATTATTAAAAGTTTTAAAAGTGATTAACAAAAGTATAAAAGAACAAATATATTGAAAAAGCAATTAATGTAATTTAAAGGAAATACACAAAGGGGTAATAATGAATATAAAAGACGATTAACATAAAATTAAAAAGTAATAAATGAATATTTTGAAAAATGAAAAAAGTTTTTTAAAAAAAGGAATTAAAATGTGAAAGAGTATTAAAAAAATTTAAAACAAAAACAAGTAGAAATGATACAAATTGTAGAAAAATAAAGTGAAAAAATAGAACCTAATTGGCGCTTGGAATTTATTTGAAGTAAAATAACATTGAATTATTAAAAATTCACAGGTTATTTTAAATGTTTAATGATCTTGCACCAAATTCCCGATGTCTTTTATGATATACTAAATTTCCGGCACTTTCCCGGGTTTCATGATTCGCTACTCACAAAACTAGCACATAAGAATTTTTTTTTATAGAATGATTACTCATCTCATTACGCAATTGCATGACAAAATAAACAGTACAAAAAGCAGGCGCAATGCGCCTACAAATGAGGGTTTCGTGGCTTTTTTTAACAATCATATTGGCTAAATACCAATGACATACATTAATGAACATAATAAACTTTTAATTTTTATCTCCATGTATCAAGGTTTGAAACGGTCTTAAGGAACAACAAAACAAAGGACAAGGATCAGTGTGTGAAATATCAATGTCTCAAACTATCACTTCAATTTAAAATTCGTCTCCAAGTGGTAATAATCAAAGAAAAAAACGTTAACGGTTTCAAAGGTATTTTGGTCTCAAATTCAATACAAAAATCTAAGGTATTAATGTATAAAATAAGATTCTTCCCAGAACCAATCGGGTAATTCCGTAACCTTTCAGGTGTTTTTCGGAACTATTCGGGTGTTTCCGTAACCATTCGGGTGTATTCGAAATCTTTCGGGTGTTTTCGGAAACATGCGGGTGTTTCCGTAACCACTCGAGTGTTTCCGTTACCATTCTTGTGTTTCCGGAACCTTTTGGTTGTTTTCTGAACCATTCGGGTGTTTCCGTAACCATTCAGGTGATTCCGTAACCATTCGGGTGTTTCCGTAACCATTCGGGTGTATTCGGAACCATTTGGGTAAATTCGGAACCATTCGGGTGGTTCTGTTACCTTTCGGGTGTTTCCGGATCCTTTGGGCGTTTTCGGAAACATTTGGGTGTTTCCGTAACCATTCGGATGTTTCTGTAACCTTACGGGTGTATTCGGAACCATTCGGGTGATTCCGTAACTATTCAACAGTTTCCGTAACCTTTCGGGTGTATTCGGAACCATTCGGGTGTTTCCGGAACATTTCGGTTGTTTTCGGAACCATTCGGGTGTTTCCGTAACCATTCGGGTGTATTCGGAACCATTCGGGTGTTTCCGTAACCACTCGGGTGTTTCCGTTAGCACTCGAGTGTTTCCGTTAACATTCGGGTGCTTCCTTAACCTTTCAGGTGTATTCTGAACCACTCGGGTGTTTCCGTAACCACTCGAGTGTTTCCGTTAACATTCGGGTGTTTCCGGAACCTTTTGGGTGTTTTCGGAACCATTTGGGTGTTTTCGTAACCATTTGGGTGTTTTCGTAACCATTTGGGTGTTTCCGTAACCTTTCGGGTGTATTCGGAATTATTCGGGTGTATCCGTAACCATTCAGTGTGTGAAATATCGTCTTAATCTATGAATTCAATTTAAAATACGTGTCACCCTTTAGAATCATCCCTTTAACATTAATTAAAAAGAAAAGGAAAATTTTTATTAAAATACAAAAATTTTAAGAGAATTCGTCGGGTTTAAAAATCGCACAAATTATATTCCTATTTACCTTACCTCCTTTAGCACCAAAAACCACCCTTTAAAATTGCCCCTTAATCATTAATTATGTGTTGAACTCCCTCTAGCACACAACCTAAAATTGACAGCTATTGGTTTGCGTGTTTTCGTTTTTGTCTCTCACTATCACCCACTCTCTCGCACACAACCTAACATTCACAACTATTGGTTAGTCTGTTTTTGTCTCTATCTCTTACTATTACCCTCTCTCTCGCACACAACCTAAAATTGACAGCTATTGGTTTGTGTGTTTCCGTCTCTGTCTCCTACTATCACCCTCTCTCTCGCGCACAACCTAAAATTGACAGCTATTGGCTGTGAACGACGGACGGACGGACGACAAAGTCTCACTATAAGGGTTTCGGTCCCGAACCACGAAACCCTAAAAATAAAGAAACTTAAAAATAAATGTCAAATAAAGAGTTTTATTGCAGTATTTGTATAATATATTTAATAATATGCTATAATTAATTTAATGAGATGATAATAAAATAAATATTTTACTTTTACCTTAGATAATAAGAAATGTCTCATATGTATTAGAATACATACTCTTTATTATAAAATTGTATGAAAGAAGGAAAAAAATGTAATAAATAAAAAAAATAATAATAATAAAGTATTTTACTCCTACATATATAATGATAAATTTAATAATGTTCTGTAAGCCATTTAATTTTTAGTTAATAAAATCGGAATTATAATTTTACCTTACCCAGAAACAGGAGTTATTTATAATACAAAATTTATAAAGGTATGTAATAACATTTTTCACTTTCTTTTAAATAAATATACAAGTTCTATTATTACATAATTAAAACTAGTGAAATTCATTATAATTTAATTATTAAATTTTTATGATTTTAATACTGATCAAAAAAACAGAACTTTATCATCTAGTTATGAATTTCAATTTATTACAAATAATTCATTTATTTATTGATTTACAATAATTAATATTTATAGAGGAATGGAATTTTAGCTAATTCTTGTGAATCTTTCATTTGTACTTAAATAGTGAATAAATATAATATATTATAAAGTTCAAAAGTTTAAATAAAATATTTTATACGCTAAATACAAATCAAGATATAGATTAAATTTAAAATCAATAAATAACATTTATTTCTACAGAAATTATAACTATTAATTTCATTACTCATCATTAAATATCCTTTTGCCTAGTTAAAATAAGAATAAAGGCATAAATTTCTTGCATACAATTGGCGATTCAAACTGCTAAACCTACGCCTCTGTCGGGCGAGTGTGAACTACTGAAGCGGTGATACACTCTTGCTTTTGTACAGCAATCCACGCGATTCTGGCAGTTTTATCGGGTTATTTTAAATTATTTTAAATTCTTTTTTTAAATATTAAAAGTATTATTTAATTATATAATGTTAAAAGTGTATTTATCACGGAAGCACATAAATATTCACGAACAGAAAAAAGAAAAAAAAAATAGAACGACAAAACTGTTGTGTTTCTTAGTGCTTCGACTACTAAGAAAAAAGGAAATTCATTTACATAATATTCCGAAAGATCCTGTAAGACGAAAACAGTGGGCTATTGCCATAAAAACGGGTAAAAAGTTCATCAATTTAATGCTTGTTTGCAGCGAACATTTTAAATCTTAACGGGCAAAGTTTCTTCGCGTTTGACAGGTGAACTTATTATAACTTTATCGTGTGATCTTAGTCAAATTTTGAGATGGTATAGCAATTTGTTTTAAATGTTTTATCGAACCAGGTTCACCTGTGCAAAATAAAAATTAAATGAAAAAAAAAATCAAAAAAATATTTTGAAAAATTTTCATGAAACATAACCAAAAAATGTCAACAAACTCACGAGTCGACACGTAATCCTGTTTAAAATGTTGGCTGCAAACTAGCATTGAATTGCTGAACTTTTTACTCGTTTTTATGGCAAAAGCCCACTGTTTTCGTCTTACAGGATCTTTCGGAATATTATATAAATGAATTTTCCTTTTTCTTAGTAGTCGAAGCACTAAGGAACACAACAGTTATGTAGTTCTATTTTTTTTCTTTCTTCTGTTCGTGAATATTTATGTGCTTCAGTGATAAATACACTCTTAATATTATATAATTAAATAATACTTTTTATATTTAAAGAACAATTTAAAATAATTTAAAATAACCCGATAAAACTGCCAGAAGCGCGTGGATTGCTGTACAAAAGCAAGAGTGTATCCCCGCCACAGTAGTTCACACTCGCCCAACAGAGGTGCAGTTTTAGCTGTTTGAATCGTCAATACTTATACAACACCACATTCAGAATTACATTTAAGAAATTTTATTTTTATAACCAATACGTACCTGTGTCTCCATCTATTGCTCACCTCATACAAAACAAGGCTTCCAAATTACCGACATTTCACTTTTCCACTAACGAAGCATCTCTACATAACGTATACAAATGCTGTAATATAGAAGCAACTTGAAGTCAGCCGTCGGTAGCCAAAAGTGACTTTATACAAACTGAATTTGAGCGAAATTACTCCCTACCGTAAATCCTGTCAAATTTTTTCTCCGTGTACTTACCTTTTGTTGTTATTATAAGATTTAAGGTAGTTCCCTCGAAAAGAATTTTTCTTTAAATATTTTTCCAATTGAAATATCATATAATAGAACATTCAACGAATACAATGATATTTTTTTAAAACTAGGAAGCGGTGCTACTTCTTAAGATATTTGTGAATGAAGTTGACTTTTTAACATGGAAAAAAGTAGAAGCCATGGTTAAAAAATACAATTTTTCTAAGAACGCAATAAATTTTCTTTGAGTTTAAAAATAAAAGCTACTAAATTATATTTTAAAGTATAGGGAATAAGATACCGTTTTGAAAAATGTGTCTTGCCGTACTAAATTTCGAAAAATAGTATTTTAAAATACACGTTTTGACGTTCTATTCATTAGTTTTAATAAATACAAAAGAGAGAGACTCTACACCTTGAAGTTGGCGCTATTCATTAAACATCACAATTTAAGTAAAAAAATGACAAATTTTGAGTTGAGAACCACTGAAAAACTATTTTAAATTGAGGAGTGAAGCAAATTCTTCTCATTTTATCCTGTTTCATGTACTTTTTTTACATTTTTTTAATTTATCAGTTAAACATTGACCAGTTTATCATCCTTGTTTAAATTTTTATGTTAAATAAGAACACGTGTATTTCTAGTTATTTTTTCTTGAAACGGTTAATCGTTTCATGACATGCAAGAAGAAGTTCGTTTTTTGTTTTTATTTTTCATGACACAAATATGACGTTAAACTTTGAAAAAGAAAAAATGTTTTAAATTGAATTTATAGAAAAACCTATATGTAGATGTTTTTGAATAAAAAATAAATGGTCCCTTTTATTTTTTTAATACTTCCAACTTCTTGCATGTTGATACCTATAATTAATCAACCTGTATATCAAGAACGGAAAAGAGTATTATAATCAATTGAGGAAACTAAAAAAGAAAATAATTTGCAAAAAAATACTATAGGTACCATCAACTGCTACGTATTGGTGTAGATCAGTCCTGACATCAGAATCTTTCGAAAACAGTATCTGTCGGTATTCTCTATGCCAAGAAAAAACAAATGCACAACGGTGAAACTGTTTAGAAACAAATGCCTGTTGGTTTTCCCTATGTCGAGAAAAAACGTATGGACAACGGCGAAACTGTTTAAAAACAAACACATGACGATATTCTCTACTTCGAGAACGTAAAAAGAATGTCTACAGACATTTGTTTTTAACATTTTCACAGTTGTGCATTTGTTTTTTCTCGACATAGTAAATACCGAAAGGCATTTGTTTCTAAACAGTTTCACCGTTGTGCATTTGTTTTTCCTCGACATAACATCCAGATACACATTAAAAACAAGTGTCTTATTTTGTTCTCATTTTGAAGACATTTTAGGGTGTCTTAATTTTAAACCATTGAGAAAGTGTCTTAAAAATACCTGTAAAAATACTCTTAAAATAAGACACTTGTAAGACACCTGTTTTTACAGTGTAGCTGTCCCTATGTTAAATGATAAACATATTTAGCTTTATCATCTAGATGTTACTGGTAAACATCCATTATTCTCAGCGTATGAATTTTGTTGTGGATAATAGTAATTTTTTTCAAACTTATTTTTCCTTATTTTAGTCAGGGGTAGCAAATAAGGGTCGAATCATTTCCCCCTCACATAGGAATATTTGGGGGTATGTGTCAAAGTATCTGTATTTATTTTGAAACGTGTATGAATTTCTACAAATTTATTTTCACTTATATTAGTTAGGTGCAGCTAATAAGGGTCAAACCCCCCCCCCCCCCCTATCACCTGGAGTTGTTAGGGGGCACGTCCCTGAGGATCGTCATCTATTTTTGAACATGTTTAAATATTTTTGTTCAAATCAGTAATTTTTTTCAAATTTATTTTGCCTTATTTTTGTTACAACTCACCCGCAAAATTCCAAGTAGCTGGATAATGTCCAAGTTTTGCCTCTATCAATTTTTCAAAATGGGATTAAACTTTTGTTGCTGAATTTGGAATTCGTACACACAAATTTCTTCATCTCTTAGGTCGTTGAGGTATTTTGTTTCAAAATCTTTTAAAAGTTGATTAACTGCGTTTAAAACTTTAATAGTTGCTCTTGTTTTTAAATTTTCATACGAGCTAAGCATTTTGTTCCTAGGTTAAAGCGGCAATGCCATTAAACGTAGCAGAAAGAACTTCGTTTCATTATCAGCATCTTCATTCATTACATCACGTAGATTATGTTTCACAATTAATCTGTAAACATCCTGTGAATTAAAACCAAACATATTAATAAAAATAATAATAATATTGAAAATTTGAAAATTATGTTCATTTTATGAACATTTTGCTTCCATGTGAGCAAAAAAATTGTTTTCATCATAGAGGTAGCAATAAAATTTTAAAAAGAGAAATATAGAAATTTAAAAAAATTAAAAATCGCTATTAATTCTACAAATATACGGGACAATATAAATTTTGTATAGATAAATCGACTCACTTTTTATTGATCGATCAAACGAACTTACCTTGTGAAGTTCGATCGAAATTATATATAGTCTCGTTCGAAGAGATTACATAAACGTAGTACCGCTACTTCCACACAGATTTCGCAACATTTTCAGAGTAAAATAAAGGTCTTTTTAAAACCTGCGGTTCTCGCTACGCTTACCTGCGCGCCACCTAACCAACTTCATATTTTAGAGCAAACCCATTATAAAATAGTTAGAAAAAGCAAGGGGTGGGTTTGGGAGGGGTTGTAATCTCTTCGAACGAGACTATATATAATTTCGATCAAACTTTGCAAGATAAGTTCGTTTGATCGATCAATTATATTCCGTCTCGTTCTCGAGATTACATAAACGTAGATGTTTAGAGATTTGATGTTCTTGTTATTTTATTGTTAAAAAACATGAAATTACAAAAAAATTATAAAAAGCGCACCGGAATCCTTCATGCAATATTAGCGTCGATGTCCATGCGCTAAACGAAACAGATTTCCCTCCGTGTAGTACTGTACGCTGTGTGCTCCTCCGCTACTCCACTACGCATCAATACTGCTTTTATCCACCTACTAATTGTCTGAATAGACGCTGCTTTATGAGGATTTTTACAAGTTATCATTAACTGATCACAATCGCCTCTTAAGGTATTGGTAACCTTTACATATTCTTTTACTGTATTCGCTATACAAAGTTCTGGTTTTTCAGAAAAGTACGATAGTCGCAATAAGGGTTGATAACTACCAGCTTTTGAAGTTTTAATAAGGGCTGGAATCTTAACTTCTAAATGATCTTTACAATACTTAATATTCTGTATCTTAATGAGCGACAGCGTCTGAATCCTGTGCCCAGTACCTAAAGCTAATAGCGTCACTATCAGTTAATTCTGACAATTTTAAGTTAGTCAATGGATGCAATTTAGAAACAAAACCTAATACTAAAGACGGATCCCAAATCGGGAAAAAGGTCTTTGGGAAAAAAGTATTCGGGAAATTAGACATTCGGGAAATTAGACATTCGGGATATTAAACATTCGGGATATTGCCTTTCAAGAATTTGAATTCGGGAAAATGACCGGTAACCATTGGACCTAAATATTGTTTTATAGTAGATTCGGTCAGGGATGCCATCATAATGTCTGCTGCAGAAGACGTTAATTTTTTCTTGATAAAGGACATCCTGATAACTTCCCGGCAATTAGTCTTGATGCCTTATCAGCTTCTGTATTCTCTTTGGAGGGAGTATACGCAGCAAAAATCCAAAAATTTTTTTCTTCGCATATCTGTCATATTTTCCTAGATAATGAATTTAATAGAGGATATTTAATCCCGCCCATGCGATTCACGTTGCTGTTGTATTATCTACTCTAAGCAGAACATTACAATCCCTTATCCCGGAAATAAAATTTTTTAATACTAGCAAAATCGCCGTTAGTTCTAAATAATTTATATGATTACACTTTTCTTTAGGAGAACAAAAACCACTAACCGTTTCTCCGTTACAAAATGCGCCCCAGTCTGATCGGGTAGCGTCTGTATATTACATATTCTTAAATTCTGTCTTTTATTCTGTCTATTATTCTGTCTTTTACATATTTTTAAAATTTGAAGGAGTTATATGACGTTAATATCTTTGGTTACCACCAAGTAAACTACTCTTGTAAAGTGGGTAAAGTGATAGTTGTTTCGTAATCATCATTATTTATTGTTAACATTTGAAATTTTAATCTCTCAAATCTCTTGGTATAAAGCTAGCTATACTTTATTGCTGGGCAAGCTGCAATTAAGTTACCAATGAGCTGAGCAAACTCTCTTATCTTACATTTTTCTTTAATTTTAAAGTCTTTAATCAAATTCAAAATTTTTAGACGCTTAGATTCCGGATAACTTCAGGATATCTTTTCCCAATCCAATATAAAACCTCAAAATTGACAATTTTTACTAGGTATTAATTCGCTTTTATCTCTATTAATAATAAAACCGAGACATTCTAATACTTTCACTGTTGCCCGTACATTACGCTGGCGTGACTCAAAATCTTTATCTTTACACAAGAAGTCATCTAAATATACTACTGAACAATAACAATTGGCTCTCAAGCGATTAACAACCGGGTTTAAAATCTTTGTAAAGATATATGGGGCAGTACACAACCCGAAGGGTAAAACTACAAATTCATATAATTTATCCTGAAAAACAAATCTTAAATATTTTCTACCATATTCGTGAACGGGTATTAAAAGGTACGCATCTTTTAAATCTATATGAGCCATGAAATCACCTTTAAGAATAAGTTTAGTAGCTATTTTAATGTCCTCGAGCTAAAAATGGTCCTTAGAAATAAGTTTATTTAAATTTTTTAAATTAATTATAAATATTTTTGACCCATCCGATTTATTTACAAAAAAATATGATGATAAAAACTACCCTTTTGTATACGAGCAAGGTTGAATGGCACGTAATTCAATAAACCGTTATATAGCATTGTGATATTCTTTATATTCGTTGACGGATTTAAATTTCGTTAAGGCCGGTACATGATTTTGTTACACAGGCTTTTTAAATTCAATCTTATATCCTTGTACACAATTGAATACAAATTTATTTTTAGTAATTAATGACCAATTTTCAATAAAAAAATTTAGTCCACCAGCTATTTTAACTACCTGCTTTATTTCGCTTGATACTCCTTCGTGGGTCGAATCTGCCTCTGCTGAGGACGAAATTCCGGAGGGATCAAGTACTTTTGATCCGGGACACTTTTCCGAACCGGGTTGGGCTTGTTTTTGAAGTTCACAAACTGGCGTTGTTTGCCCACCTTTGATGCCTCCAATTTGTTGAAAGGTGGATTCTTCCAATTTAAAACACTTGACTGCCTCAATGGGGTTGATGGATTAGGTAAGACTTTAGCCTTCAAATCAGATGCAATTTTTTCAGACAAACCTTCGCCGAATAATTTGTCCATTTGTCTTTCTTCTAACACCACCTTCATCTTTTTTTCAACACCAGAGAGAATGAAAGTTTTTCTTGTCCGTGCCTCATGATGATGAAATTCACATAAAAGTTTCCCTGAATCAACTAAGTATTTTAGCAATTGTTCCCGATCAATTCCCTCCTCTTCATTTTCAGATAATAACATTGAAATCGCAGAACCAAGAGCTACCATTGCCGAACCTGTCAAGTTTTGTGACTCCCGAGCGAACTTATCCTGTTTTATAGCAGCAGAATTCATCATATGTGCCACTTCTGAATTTAAAATCTGACCTTCAAGAAATCAATTTTTCGCACGCGGATAAGTAGTCACTAATTTTTCTTTCTCCTGCTTTTTTATTCCATCTGTCAACCATTTTGACCATCTCGACGCTAAAGCAGGGTGAAGTTTAGCTTTATTAATATTCTCCTTCTGAGGATCGTCCCCTAAAATTTTTAAAGTTTTCACGTCGAGGATAGAGAACACAAACTGATCCGACGGATCGGTTTGTTTATCCTCTTCAACTTCGATCGATAAGGGAGGTTGAGATCGTTCTGACAGTACAGCGGAACCAGAGGTCTCTGCTTGATGTGTAAATAAAATCAGGTTATGCCTTACCACTCGTGTAAGTACTGTTCTTATCATTTATACATACGATATGTCTCACCACTCGTGTGAGCCCATCGCTATTTGAGAAATAGAAAATATTCTTATCCTTGTTCACTGAGAACATTAACAGTTTATCGTTTGTATCCTGAACAGAAATTTGTATTGTGCTTCCACGCAACGGCGACGGTGGCTCACTAGAAGGCTCAAAGTGCAAACGAATTATTTTTTCCAAGCTGGATAATCTTTTATCCATTTCTTCTTTTTCTTCTTTATCTTTTCTTTCTCGTTCACGTTTACGCTTTCCCATTTTTGACAATTTATATAGATAATACACTTAAATTTAGGAAAACACTAGAGAATAACACTCTGAAGGTGCGGTTCTTCTATGTACAAAAAACGTTATGAAGTTGGTTAGGTGGCGCGCAGGTAAGCGTATCGAGAACCGCGGTTTTTTAAAAAGACCTTTATTTTACTCTGAAAATGAGTCGACATCTGTGTGGAAGTAGTGGTACTACATTTATGTAATCTTGAGAACGAGACGGAATATAATTGTAAAATATTTTAACACAAAGAATCATTATTAAATAATGTCAATTGCAACAGTTTCAATTAAAAATAAAAATCAAAATTTCATAAAACATTAAAAATCGGGCAAGTAAGAGTCACACCCATACTAAAATCGCGAGAATTTTTAATTATTTCTCAAAAAGTTTTCATAAGTTTGTGGACAAAATTTTATATTTTTTTACGCTACAGAAAACGATATTTAATAAATAAATCAATAATAGTTTGAAAAAGGAGATAGAAGGTAAATAGAAATAATTAATTTATTATTTTTTCATAACGCAGTCTTAAAAATGGCGTGATTCGGTTCTCTGTAGATAACCAGAAAGTTGCAGATTTAAGAACGATTCACTATGTGACGTCAGAGTGCAAACAAGTACAGTCCAAATTGCATGTCCCCCACTTTTCTACTTTTCTTGCACGCACTGTTTGACCAACAGAACAGAGTCGATATCTTTAGCGTGAGTAGTACAGCTTCAAAATCTAACCTGACCGTATCACTAGCGCGGCGTGTTGACAAGTAAAAAAGTGTGAGACATTCAATTTGGATTGTATTTGTGTACACTCTGACGTGACATAGTGAATCATTCTTAATTCTGCAACTTTCTGGTTATCTATACAGAGAACCGAATCACGCCTTTTATGACTTTGTTATGAAAAGTATCGTTCGTAACTGCGTGAACAAAGCAGTCGTTTTGAAACTCGCGCAATTTTTGCAACTCGTTTCACTCGTTGCAAAAACATTGCTCTCGTTTCAGAAACGACTGCTTGTCACGCATGTTACGAAATATACTATTAAATTATTACTTATATATTTAACATTTTATTGTGCAGCGTACACAAATACAAAGTTTTGTCAACAAAATTATAAACTTTTTTTGAGAAATAATTAAAAATTAAAATTAGTATTTACTAGTATATTAAGCAACAAAGGGTTAATGGCAGCCACTCGTGCTACAAACATCAAGGTAAACAAATCGGTCTGACTTTTTACCCCTGTTGCTAACGATATTTTTTATTTCAAAAGCACAAAAACTGTAATTTCAAATAGCCTAACGACAGGGCTGAAAGTCATTTATTTGCTTGATTGTATAAAAATGGCGTCCATTTTTAACCAAAGGCAAAAAGCACACGCGTCTTGCCCTCCTTTTCTGCCCAAGAGCAAAAATAAACATCATTTTCTTACAATCGAATAAATAAATGTTTTTTTATCTCACAGGCACAAACATGGCGCTTTTAGATGCCTGTAGGCAGGGTCTAAACGCATTCATTTGTTCTACCGGGTAAAAATGGCTTCCATTTTTTACCTAGGGAAAAAATGAACAGCTGATCCATGCATTTTTTCCACCACAGGGCAGAAATGGCCGCCATTTTTATACGGTCAAACAAGTGAATGCATTTAGACCCTAACCTACAAACATTTAAAAGCACCAAGTTTGTGCCTTTGGAATAAAAAGTATCGTAAGCAACACGGGTTTAAGGTCAGTCCAATTTGTTTACAATGATGTTTGTGTACTCGTTCACGTCTCGGGCTTCGCCCTCGACTGTCACTCGTACACAAACATCAGCGTAAACAAATGGCTGCATTTAACCCCTTGTTGCTTAATATACTATTTCGTGTATGTTTTCAGGTATCTAAAAGAGCCATTTTTGTGCATGTGGGATAAAAAAAATTCCATACATTTTTTGTTTAAACAATATTTAACAATGATTGTACGGAACCCTCGGTTTTAATTACGGGTGTAACTCGTACTTGCCCGATTTCTTTTCTTTTACTATTGAACATTCAATGCTTAAATTTAATATGCACATGTAAAAAAGCATTTATTAATTGATTGTCTTTTTGGTCAATCCGCATGAATTTTGCTACCGATCAGTTAAATGATTAGTAAGCTCACCGAGGTGTCCTAAAACTAGCGAACAAAGTGAGTTCTGCGAGCAAAGCGCGCAAATGGGAGTGTGACACACACATGCATATACTATCGTCGGGAATTATAATTCGTGAATTTAAGACATTATGGAAGGATTACATCCATCACTTGATATGTTTTTAAAATATTTTGTAATTTTCTCATTCTTGATTCATTTGTTTGAAAGCCTGCAAAATCAAGAATAATTAAAGAAAAAATTTAAAACTTATACAGAATTAAGCATTGCAGTCTCAACTTTAAAAAGAGCCATTGACATTTAAAAATGATGGAATGATGGATGAATGGAAGACGTCGAACGCGTCAATGATGTTGAAAACGTCGAGATGAAAAGTGTTGCTGGTGAAGAGGAAACTGCGTAAAACGAAAGAAGAAGTCTAAAGGCTCTAAATCCAAACCTAAGGTCAAACGAAGTAAGATCTTTTTTTTTAAATAAATTTATAAATTATTTTTAATTTAACTCATTATTGTACTTAATTTTTATTAATATTTATATGTTCATAGGGTCCATCCTGAGCATTTTTAAGGTGTCCAGTAAGGACGAACTTAATGAACGAGATGAACAATTGTATGACCTTATAACGCATCTCTCGCTTGAGTTACGGAAGGCAAAGAAGAAAAAGGAGAACGTGAGGGATCGTCTTCAACGATCAGAATCGGTAAGTTCTCAAAGTTATGCGTCTTTGTTGGAAAATGATACCGCTAGTTCGTAATTTTAATTTGTGTCACTTTTGCAATGCTAAGGTTAGCAAATTTCGGAGTCTTTACATTAGAAGACAAAGTATTCGCACTCCCTTTACAAAAAAGAAGCCCTTCGACATTTAGTTATATGTCTAAAATATTATATCTTCCCAGCTCGGAAACAATTAGAAAACTGGCGTCATCCTTAGAAGTTAAACCGGGATTAAGCGACGCAGTATTTGAAAATTTTCGAGCGCAAGGGGAAAACGCGATTTAGATGACAGGTATTGCGTTTTAATGATGAACGAGTTGGAAATCAGTACAACCATGCTTTTAAACAAAGCAAAAGACATGGTCCAAGGTTTCGCTGATGACGGCACTTCAATAAGTTGCGAAATAGCAGACCATGCCTCAGTATGGATGCTGAAGGGTTTGCTGAAAAAAGCCTCAGAGAAGCCTTGGAAACAAGCAATCGCGTTTTCCTTCTGCAAAACTTGCATGGCAATTGAGGACATAAAGCGAACTTACAAGGCAATCGTTAGATGCGTTAATACAGCCAGTTTTCAGATCGTTGCATCTATTTGTGATCAAGGCCAATGTAATGCAAAAGCCTTGATCGATGATACGAGAGCCGAATTCCTGAGAGAAGGAAAGCTCCATGTGAACAATACCATTATTAAAGATAATATTGAAATATTGAATAATCGGGCGAAAAATAAATGTGGCAAATTTGAAATAGGTGCTTGAGGTGAAGACATTGGATACCTTTGCTATTTCTTAGATCAGGTATTTGACAGTGTAAATGGCACATGGAACACTGAAACAGGTGAATCCATTTATAAAGGACCTATTCCAACTGAAGGGGATTCCCCTAGTGAGGAAGTTTGGAATAAAGCCATTAGAGTTTTTGAGACCATAGAATATGTTCCAGTTCGGAAAGGTGATACTCGAAAACCTCCCGTGTTACAAAATTGTGGAAAAACTCTAAGAGGATTTAAAGTTTTACGCAAGAAGATGGCTGAGTACGGGTTTAGTAGCTTCGGAGAACGCCTTTTCAATCAGGATCCTTTAGAGAATTTTTTTGTCAAATTAAACAACACGGAGGGAAGAATGTCAGACTAAATTGCGTCAATTTTCAAGATTACTATAAGAATTTATTTTTTAATTCTCTCACGGACAATAACTTGAAAGTATCGAATAGGTCCAACTGCAAAATGGATGATTCTCCCTCATTGCTTGTTGACGTCGAAGCATTTTTGCCAAAAGATGATAAACTTTTACCGTATCCGCTTTGGGAATTGAATTCGATTGTCTAATGTGCTATAGAAACCTGTTTGGTCAATGTGAAAACGGATATTGTCCATATTCTTGTGATGGCACTGTTCTAAGCCATTCCGCTTACGAAGTGCATAATATTTGTAAATATTATTTTCCACTCGTCTCTCATCAATACGGATTTTTAGAAAAACTTAAAAATTACATTTTTAAAAACGTTAAACTCAATTTTTTTGCGTGTGTCATTACAAGATTTGTAGAATGATTATCGCGAAATTATTTCCATTTGCTTTTAAAAATTCTAAAAGGAAAAATTGAACTACCTTCAGAGCATGACACGGTGCATGAAAGTTCTTCGGTAACGAGTAAACGATATCAAAAAAAAACATCAGTAGACTGTGATTTTTATGATCTCAATTATTTAAGGGTAAATATATAAGATCATTTTATAAATTGTCAATTTTGAAACAATTCGTTAAAATTTTATAGTTTTGTTTTGGTTCATAAATTCTTTGTTGATTATTACAATACTTCTAAACTTGTTATTTGTTTTTTAATAAGTTTCATAAATTTTTACTTCGAGTAGTATGACTAACTGCACTTATAAATTGACTATTACATTTATGTTGTTTTATAAAAGACTTTAATAACTTATAACAGTGGCGTATCCAGAATCGGTTTCTGGAGAGTGTCAAACATGAGAGAGAAAGAGACAACACTATAGTGTTGTATCTCTCTTCCATGCAAATCTAAGTTAGCTTAAAGGGGGGGGGTCATGACTCCCTTAAACCCCCCTGGATACGCGCATGACTTATAAGACATTTCTTTCAGATTCTTAGTTAATAAAAAATAATTTATGTTTTTACCAATACAAAGTTTATATAGTTAAAAAAAATGTATTATTTATGTTGTTATCTTTCAATAAAAAAAGTTTATTAGTTCATAAGGGATTTTTTACCAAAGTTTCGTCATTAGTTTTTAATGTTTTGGCATATTAAAGCTTTAGTAGTTTATGAGAATGTGAATATGTGAATATGTAAATATATATAACTGTGTAAATATGTAAAATAATGTAAATATATCTTTTAACAAACGTGAAATATAAATTAGTTTATAAGGATATAAAGATGTTAGTGTTTCACAGAAAAATATGTATTGTTTCCAATTGTTTTTGAATACAGAGAGTTTATTCCCCACATATAATGTGGGTTTTTTCCCTACATTAAATGTGGGTTTTTCCCGTATTAAATGTGGGTTTCTTTACCATATTAAATGTGGTTTTTTTTTCTCTAATTTGGTTGTTTTATTAAATAAATTGAATCCTTCCTGAAATTTGTAATACATTTATTTAAATATTAGACACATATAAATTCAACCGAATAAATTTCATGAGCACTAAAAATCGCTAAGAACTTATCATTTTTGAAATGCAAATGTAAAAAATCTTAAAATAAATATAGATTTGAGAAGGTAACGTTAAAATCCATTAAAACTTTTCCAACAAAGCAAAGTCATATGTGTTATGTCCATAACCTATATTAATACTTTAAATTCTTTATTATATAAATTATATTGAATCCAAATATGTTTAACCTTATAATAGTACTAGATAGAAATTCATTTGATACTTGTATACAAAGAGTTTACGTTGGAAAGAGAGAACACAGTCTACGATATAAAAGTGGTAACCATGAAGCAAGACTCATTCAAACCTAAGAAGAATCAACCTACATATCGATACAAGAAGAATTTGGTGAATACCCGAAGAGTCAACAAGTCTCACTATTTTGCAGTGACCTACATACGCACATCTAGCGGATAATTAAACTCGGAACAACCAGAAAGATCGATACTCAGCAAAGTGAAGAGATTGATGCTCAAAGGAAGGTTCATCCATAGAGAGGGAATCAAGAGAAAGGGATTGATAAGAAGGGGATTGATAAGAAGGGATTGATGCTTTGCATTCGGACCTATAAAATCTGAAACAACAATACAGAAGACACAAGTTCTTAGTTCAGAAGCAGCTTTAGTCAACGTTAACACCAGTTCTGAACCCGTCAAATTTAAACTTCAAGTTCTTAATTAAAAATCAGTCTCTGTCTGCGTCAATATCAGTTATCAGTCTACAGTGCTCAATCCTAGTTAACATCAGAATAGTGCCAACTTAAAGTTAACTACAAATTCCCAATTAACTCAGTTATTTGCTCGAACATCGAAAGGAGAAATCAGTTCAAGTAATCGAATGATTCTTGAACCCCTTCAGTGCAGTGAAATCTTAATTCATCTCAAACTGTGACTATCCAAAAGAAAACGATCATTTTTAGTGATCCTGCGAGGCCTTTCTTCAAACTTTGAAAGTGTGAAATCATTAATCTAAACACCAGTTCCAAACACGTTTATCTAGTGTCTACAATCATCTTGAGTTAGCCGACTACGAGATATATACCAATCGCTCAAGACAACGAGGACTACTATCTCGGGTATTCACACTCAAGATAAGGATCTTCACTGATTCTTCACACACAAGGACTGTTTTCTCTTCCAAAGTAAGACTCAAATAATAAGAAATTGTTTTTATTGTAAGATTTTCTCTCTTGCCGATTAATAAATATTCTATTATAATAAACCTAGCTTGCTCATTGACTTATCCTCAACCCAAATCAGATTCCCACCGAAACTGATTTAAAACGAGGAACTTAGGGAAGATTTGACAGGACTTCTCCTTCTAACATAACATATGGATAAAAAGTTTTTTTTATATTAATTAATTTATATTATATTAATATAAAATTTCGTCATCTATTTTATCTTTCATTTTCAGAAACTCTTTTTCTACAGAAGGAAATTCGTAATTTCTAAAACATGGGAGACATCTAGAAAATTCGAAAAACTCGTATTTATGATTTTTCGGCTACGAATGTTATAAGTTTATTATAAATAAAAACCAATTATTATTAGATTGTACATTTTCTGTAACAGGCAAGCTTCGAATGAAGTCTTTCCAATACTTGTCCCCATAAACCATTCGTTCATTAAATCTCATGTTCCTCGATTCAAAGAACTTGCCTGGCTCAGGATTCAGGAAAACATAGCCAGTTCCAGTATATCCCACCAGAACTCTTCTGGCAGCTCTTGCAGAAAATTTTGATTCTGATTTCCTTTGGATTGACCAATATGCTAAACATCTAAATAGTTTAATTTGATTTACATCGTAACGCAAATTTGGTGCAAAAATCTCAAGGGGTGCCTTGAAATGATTTAATCGGTGAAGAGTTCGGTTATATACATACACGGATGCTTCTAAAGGTAAATCTTACATCGTTTCAGGAAGCCTTGAATCGAACATAATGGATCTAATCATTTTCAAAATCGTTTAATTAAATTTTCCAGAAGTTCCATTATGTTGAAGAGTATCTGGGCAGGCTGGTTGGGTTTCAATTGCTTCACGAATTAATATCTCTTGGGTGTAGCCTCCTATATATTCAGTACCTTGATCCGTTCGTAGGTAGCAAATTTTCTCACATGTTCCTAATAAGTTTCGAGCAGATTTAATAAAACGTTTTAAACCATGGCCAGTAGTATCTTTTGTTTTCATTGAATATGATAGGGCCATTCGTGAATAATCATCAATAAAAACAGAGATATATTAATAACCAAAAGAGTGAGTAGATGGTGCAATTTTTCCCCATTACATCGGAGTTTATAATTTGTAAAGCTCGTACTGCTCTATTTTTTTGATTTTGGAACGGTAATTTAGATAATTTCGTGAGTGCGCAAATTTCGCATTCTCGTATACTGTCGTAAAAAATTACACTCCGTAAATCAATATTATCTTTCCACAAGCTTTGCAGCATTCATAAATAATCGACAGACGTATGGCCCATCCTTACGTGCCACAGCATCGCTTTACTTGCTTTCACTGAGACAGAGTATGATTTATTTAGAAAAGAATCATCTTCTAACAAATCAATCGATGGTAATTCATCTAGATTTGTTGTTTTCCTAGTCGTAAGTTGTGTATAAAAATCTGTAAAGGTGCAATTATATTCCCATAACAAATATTATGCAACAGTATGGACAAAAAATTGACCTATATGTTTTTGAAAGGTTTTCTGCACACGTTTCGTTATGAATACTACTCGAAGTCAGAGTATTCTCATCATTGTTATTTAGCGTCATTTCGTTTAACTCAGTCGTGCGACATTCTTCGATCTTATTTTTGTTCTGTTCGTTGCGAACGTAAATAGTCTACTTCACTATAGTCGACACTTTTGTAGTGAACTAGACTATTTACGTTGGCGTCCCTGGTTCAACCACATTCGTATCAAAAACAAACACATCTGAAGTATTTGCTCTTTTCTCTAGATTTGTCCTGTTAACCTGAAATTTCATAACCCAGCAGGGTTTATCGTATATTCCTGACGCGTAAACTTCGTTCGCTTTTGGATCATAAATTTTAACTCGCTCCTTATCCAAATAAGTTGACAATCATGCTTCCGTAAATTTCCTTAGCAAAAATGAATTTTCTAAAAGTAAATTTGTATAAATAGTGTTGCCTAACACTAGCGATTTCTTGTTGTGAGTTCGAAATAATATTTACTGCCCCGTGACCCTCAGCAACCAAATCATCTTCGTTGTTTTTGTTAGCGCACTTGATTATAGTTAATTTTTCCTTCTTAAGAGCACTAAAGATTTTATTAGAATTCGTTATTTAAATTTTTATTCTTCGAGTTTTGTAAATAATTTGTCAACAATAACGACTGTTTTTGACTTTTAAAATGAGATTTTGATCCTAATTCATAAGAAAAAACATTTTCGTACGTATCTTTATTAGTTTGATAAACCTTCGGACTTGTACTCGTCCCTGTTCGAGGTTGGTTGACTTATTACGAAAGTTTCTTGACTTGAAAGTTAGTTTATTGTTCGCGAGAAATCTATTTTTGTATTTATTATTACTAGCAAAACTAATCGCGCGCTATAGTGCGCGTAATTTTATCTTGTCATTTAATTACTAACCAGTTAAAAATTTTTTTTGTATAATACTACATTCTAGTAAACTTTACATATGAACTACTTATAAATTTTTTAAACAATAACAATAATTTCCTTTTAAAGAAAAGTTTTATACAATAATTTTAATTGTTTAAATATAAATAAAAAAAAAATTTATAATAATTAAGTATTTAAAATTTTTTAAAATCATTGTATTTAAGGCTGATTAAACACTATAAAAAAAAATCCACCTGATTTCAATGTTGACGTTTCTCGCTCTTAAAAGACCAAATAAATTAGTAAATGTTAATTTATTAGAAATAATAGAGTGGTACATGTGGTGGAACTTTAATTTTATTGCTATAAACAACAAAACTGTAGATCTACTATTTGTGTCACTGTATTTCTAATAAATCTACATTTACTAATTTATTTTTTTGATTAAGAACGAGAAACGTCACACGGTGGGCTTGAATTAACTTTAACCCAAAATTCCGTGCACATCGCCGTTTTCTCTTAAAATTACTTTAGTGATGTCTTCTGAATATTTTAAGACAAAAATGAAAATAATCGGCGGAGGGACACTAAAATTATCTTGATTTTTCGTTTTTTTAATGGTTATTTAATGTAATTTAATCAAAAGAAGGTTTCTTTGAATTTTTTTTTACAAAAGTTGTATTTCGGTTTCAGTAAAGAATCTCTGTAATAGTTAATAAATTTAAAAATGTTTAACTATTAAATTTATTATTAATTAATAGAAAAACCTGGTTTTTCTTTGGTTTTTTGAAATTAACGCGTCTTGTAATTACGTCACACTAAAATTGTCCTAAAATGAATTAAAGTATATAAAATTCTCTGCAAAACTAAAAAAAAAATGTTCTACGTTTTACCATTTCTTAAATATGACACGTTAAAGTTGTTATTTAATGAAAAATTTAAACTTAGGAGCGCATTATTTGATAAATTCTTTTATTTTATATCTTAATATAACTATTATGAAAAAAAATATTTAAGAGGACTCTTTTTCGAGTAATTTCAGACAGATAAAATTATTTTATGTTTATTGGTATGAAAGTTACAGAAGTTTAAACTTTTGAATACTGACCATCTCCAAGGTAACAAATAATTGTTTATTTTAATTTTTGTCATGCCAGTGATTAAAATGTTTTGCGATAACTGTTTTTATCATTTAAAATGCCAAAAGCAGAAACACCTAATGAAAACCGGTAAAAAGTTTGTTTATTGTGTTTTGGAAGGTCAAAAGTTATGTTTCCAGTGCAAGAGAAGTTAAAAACTTACGTTGAAAATATGTATGAATACGATCCATGTGATGAAAGATTACCCAATGCTTTGTGTACAAACTGTAGAAGAGAATTATATAGGGTCAAAAGTGATAAGAAAAACACATTCAAATTACCAATTTTTTCTGATCTTGAACCACTCAAGAATATAAAAACTCGCTTGTGCAGCAAAGCTTTGTGCGATTGTTATGTTCGCCTTCTCGTACGGTATTCTGTTCCCACAAATATTCTTTTCATAACGCAGTCAATGGCGTGATTCAGTTCTCTGTAGATAACCAGAAAGTTGCAGATTTAAGAACGATTCACTATGTGACGTCAGAGTTTAAACAAATGCAGTCCAAATTACATGTCTCCCACTTTTCTACTTTTTTTGCACGCACAGTTTGACCAATAGAACAGAGTCGATGTCTTTAGCGTCAGTAGTACAGCTTCAAAATCTTACCTGACCGTATCACTAGCGCGGCGTGTTGACAAGTAAAACAGTGTGAGACATTTAATATGGATTGTATTTGTTTACACTCTGACGTGACATAGTGAATCGTTCTTAATTCTGCAACTTTCTGGTTATCTATACAGAATTTGCGCCGCTACCAATCAAAGAGGGGACCTCTTTTCATGGTGGATACCTAGGCCCCTAAGGGCTATACTCCAAAGGCTACAAACCCACTGACCAGAGGGTCACAAGATGGAAAAATTGCTGTTGTAAGGATCGTAAGATCCAAATCAGCTAAGAAGACTGAGCGCCCCGAAGGGAGGGCAGTTAGCAACGCTTGTTTCGGCCCAGCCAATTTGCTTGGCCGGGACACGCCAAGCGCAGTACCCAGCGAAGACCGCGTGGAGGTTCCGCCCCTGGATTAGAGCCGAAGCTCGTCTCCACGCTCATAAGTTTTTCCAGCCCAATGCCGGACCATTTTTACGTGGTCATTAGTGGTTCAGCTGTTAGAATTCAGAATTAAGGTTGAGGTACGCACTTCCCTGCGGCCCACAGTGGTCTGAAACACGATTCTAGCTGGACAAAACTATTTACTCAAAAAGTCTTTGATGGAATTTTACACCACTTTGTTTCTAGCAGTTTTTGAGGTCGCTGATTACGAATCTGAAGTCAGATTTTAAAAATTCAAAATGGCGAATCCAATATGGCGGATCAAAAAATGAAGAAATTTTTGCATATTAATAAAACATAGTATTTAAAGGTTTCGGGGGTTGCTGATTACGAATTTGTTATTAGATTTTAAAAATTCAAAATGGCGGATCCAATATGGCCGACCTAAACATAAAAAATTTATGGATTTTAATAGAAAATTGTATCTAAGGGTTTTTGGCGTCTCTGATTAAGAATCTGGAGTCAGATTTCAAACATTCAAAATGGCGGATCCAATATGGCGGATCATAATATGAAGAAATTATTGTATATTAATAAAACATGGTATTTAAAGGTTTCGGGGGTTGCTGATTACGAATTTCTTATTAGATTTTAAAAATTCAAAATGGCGGATCCAATATGGCCGACCTAAACATAAAAAATTTGTGGATTTTAATAGAAAATTGTATCTAAGGGTTTTTGGCGTCTCTGATTAAGAATCTGGAGTCAGATTTCAAAAATTTAAAATGGCGGATCCAATATGGCGGATCAGAAAATGAAGAAATTATTGTAGATTAATACAGCATGGTATTTAAAGGTTTCGGGGGTTGCTGATTACGAATTTGTTATTAGATTTTAAAAATTCAAAATTGCAGATCCAATATGGCCGACCTAAACATAAAAAATCTGTGGATTTTAATAGAAAATTGTATCTAAGAGTTTTTGGCGTCGCTAATTACGAATCTGAAGTCAGATTTCAAAAATTCAAAATGACGATGCCAACGTGGCGAACATTAAAATAAAGGAATTAGTGTATTTTAATAAAATATGGTTTAGTCTGAATAGTTAAAGAGAAAAACGTGTTATTGTGAATAAAATTTTAATCTTATAATCTATAACAGTTAAAAAATAATCGAATTAATAAAAAATTTGTATTAATAATAAATATTGGGCGGAAAGATTTAAAATGTTAGTCAATTTCGTCATCTGCATCCAGGGTAGGTTCGAATAGAAGTAAAGGTAGTACTTCTTGTGGAAGTTCATGTTTCTTCTGTCTTGGAAGGCCTCGAGCTTTGGCTATGACAGGATCAGACATTGTCAACATCATATTCATTAAGTCCGTTGTTGTTTTAATGCGGTCCATTTTTCGTGTGTGTTTATCTCGAACTTGTTTGTAGACTTTATTACTCGCTTCTTGAGCTTCTTCGGACATCATCCCTATAGGTAACATAATTGTCTGAATAACTTCTGCTCCATGCATAATTATTTTGTGAACACTGACTGGCATTCTGTACCAAGAATACTTTTCCATGTACAAAACAGCAGTTTCTTTGGCGAATTCATCATATTTTACAGTATCTATATTGTGTCCACTTGATAAAGCAACCATGGTAATCCAAAATCTTCGAATCAATTCTTCGTCTACGCCTGTAATCCTGGAAGCTTCTTTGTAGTTTGCAAAAAAAGTTCGAGCAACATTTCCCGTATTTGAAGTTCCCTTACCTTGCACGACCTTGTCGACTCTAATTCCCATACTTTTATACAGTTCTCTGTGAATTGTGTTTTTTCGGTCTTCTAAAATTTTTAGGTCTTCGGAGCTTATGCCTCTGATGGTAGGTTTCTTCAATTTCAATTTATAGGCAATGTGCAATACACATTCAAAAAATTTCATCCAGGCGTGCATCGTTGTAAGTCCGTATTCTAAATAATCGGGATTTACATTTGCATGCTTGTGACTGTTCAAATTATTCATTTCAGTTGGTTTTGATTTACACAAGTAGCAAGTCTGGGTGGAATTGTTATTTGTTATGGCATTTATCACTTTGACATCAAGCATGGTTAAATGCATATCGAATTTGCAGTTAACAGTTTGCTCATCATTAATAGTTACAATGATGTCCTGTAAGTTTGATATTTCATTTTTCATTGACTGGATTTCGGTGCGTATCAACTCAGTGCTTTCTTTTGCATATATAAATTTCTTAGGTCGACATAATCGTGTTGAGGAAGGACGTGGGTTTTGCCATAGGATCACTTCTTCGCCATCATTGCGTAGTCCAATGATGCGCAATGGTACAAATGTAATTAAAAATAGATTCGAATCCTGCAATTGTTCATCGGTTTCAGATTGTGGTTTCTGCATAAATTCGGGATGTCCTGAACTACCATCTGCTCCCCATTTAGAAATTAATGTTATTGCTGTCACAGTCGGTGCAATCTCGATTGTTGATACTAATCTTCTAATAGTATGATCAAGCAGTTCTTGCAATGGTACTTCAGAACCTGTAAAGATAAATTCTTAGAATATCTAAACAGTACATTTTAAACAGTTAAACATTTCTTCTATGATTTTCTATTAGCTATTTGGAAAATACAATTACAATTGTAACATAAAACCTTCGTGAATTTTAAAATATGTTTAATTGTGTTTTTTTTTTAATATATTTATACTAACCACTATCAGTTACACGTATGCCTTCTGGATAACACAGCTTTTTGGCGGTAAGTACCTTTTCGTAGGAAGGATATATATCGGCATTCCGCTGCTTTGCTCCCAACCTGGTTTGGACGTACGCTTCTTTAGACATTCCCGTATTCAGAATAAAAGCTAGAGCTTCTTCTGGGGTGTACGCTACAATTACTTTCTGAGACTCGACCTCTTTGATTATATGACGCATTTTGACGGCTTCAGACGGTGAACCTTCTGAACACTGACCCAAGAGATCTGCCGCAGATCTTTTTCCTTCCTTATACAGAGATGTTTTAGCCGCAAAAACAAGTTCTTCTGTACTTACACACGCTCTAAGTACTTCCGTTTTTCTTTTCTTTGTCTTTAAACTAGATTCAGAAAAATCCTTCTGCGGACGTCCGCTAATATTTTGCGCATTTTGTTGAAGATTCGAAGAAGAAGCCCCTGACAGAGTCGGATCATAATCGCTATTTTTAACCGCTGACTTTCCTGAAATTTAGTATTTTTCAATTTATAATTATTCATGGAATAATACAGTGAAAGCAGGGTTGTGCGTAATTCGGAAATTTTTAATTATAAAAAGAAGATTAAAAATAGAAAAATTAATTAATGAACAAATTTTACCGGACAAACTAGATAAATCGAAAATCATATCAAGCCAACTAGCTTGTTTTAAAAGAAATTTCGACTCGGTGCGATGTATACCCTTGGAATTCCATCTTGACGCTAAGTTATTACAAAAACTTCTTATTTTTATTCTAAGTTTTTCTTCAAAAGAACCATCGAACATTTGTAAATTCAATGAAAGAATTTTTTCTTTTACATAACGGAGAAGGCAGTCTGACGATAACGTCGAGGGATTTGTTAATGATAGAGAGGCATTTCGTAATTGAACATATAATTCGCGGTTTGTCAAAACCAATTTCGTTGTAGGAGACATCACTACACTGAAAAATACAGTGATGATAGCAAGAAATTTTTTATAATTTTTGTAATATAATATATTGAATTAATATATAACTTGAAAAAGTTGATATACTTACATATGAAACAGTTTTTTAATATTCACGAATTTCCGCACATCACCTTTATTAATATGATTCTATGTAAATACCGCAATACAAATATAAAGCCCTCAAACATACAGGGGTTTTACATCTCCTTAATGAATTAAAGAAGGAGCAATAAGAACAAGACTTTTAATTCATACTCTTGGAAAATCTTTTTTTTAATATTTTGACATAAGAGGTTATCATATTTACAACAAACAATTGCAGTCTATGTGATGAACAGCTGCTTGACGGACCTGAATTTCGTTCTTATACATTTAGCATTCGTTTGTTTTACGAGATAAAAACGATCCCGCCACTGAGACAATTACCATTGTTTTATTGTGATTACATTTTAAAAAAAAATAATTACTATTGTCTTATTGTGGTTACATTTTTTTAAAAAAATATTGCGATTTCCGGTTCCATGTTTAAGGTTTAATTTAAAATTTCGATTGGAAAGTATGTATTAAAATACACTAATTTTAAATTTTAATGTCCGATATATTGGCTCCGACATTTTGAATTTTTTAAATCTAACAACAGATTCATAACCAGCGACCTTGAAAACCCTTAAATGCAATGTTTTATTAAAATATACTAATTTTTTTATTTTCAGGTCCGCCATATTGGATCCGCCATTTAGAACTTTTAAAATCTGACTTCAGATTCGTAATCGGCAACCTTGAAAACCCAGAAATACCATGTTTTATTAAAATAAACTAATTCTTTTATTTTCAGGTCCGCCATATTGGATCCGCCATTTTGAATTTTTAAAATCTGACTTCAGATTCGTAATCAGCTACCTTAAAAACCCTGAAGTATCATGTTATATTAAAATAAACTAATTTTATTATTTTCAGGTCCGCCATATTGGATCTGCCATTTTGAATTTTTTCAATCTGTCTTCAAATTCGCAACCAGCAACCTCAAAAACAGATTATAATAAAGTGGTGTAAAATAGCATCATAGCTTTTTTGAACAAATAGCTTTGTCCATCTAGACTCGGGTTTCACGGACCGTTTTAAACATGAAAATATCGAAAAGTGGCAAAAAGTGGCAAAAAGTGTTAATGGTTTTGAAAACTTTAAGTCTTAATAAACATTTTCCCATGAATAACTTTTTAAACAAATTTAAACAATTTAACTTTTTTCATTTTGAATTTTGTAATATGCATTTAGCAGACAAACTAACCTTTGTCGTCGGTTTTTAAATATAAACATTAAAAATAGAATAATTTATGTTACACTATCTTACAGAGTGTGAATCATACTACAAAATTCATATAGGAATAATTAAAATTGGATGACTTAATAAGTCACTAGCTTTGTTCAATTAAAGCCACGATTTTTAGAGCAAAATAAACTACGCATCAGTCTACGTCAGTTCGTGCACTAATACAGTCAAATAAAATTTTTTTAGTGATTGAATCATACAAAAGTGGACGCTCTAGATATAATAGAACATAAAAATACTGAAAAAAAAATTTTTGAAAGCGATCGATTTTCCGACTTTTGTCCACCTAGATTTGGAATTCAGACCACTGTGCGGCCCTACGTCGTGTCAGCAAGCGAGAACCGCCTGATGACCCGTGATCGGGTCCTAGCACAGCAAGAACGCGCACCTCCACGTCTATTAACCATTAGCCTATTGATTTCTTCACATTGACATCGGTCGGCTTTTTGGAACGTGGATTCGTTGTTTAAGATTGCTCTCGCAACGTACTTAGGCCGAGGCCAGAGTACCCCTTAGCCACAACAGATAAAGGCAAGCGCCGTTGCACGAATCGAATGCATAAGTGCTCATCACAGAGGCGCAAAAGCGTACTAAAGCTAACCTCTTTACAGATGTCACTTCCGGCTTAGCTCAGGCACTGCGGGATCGCTAGTTCCCGTAATCAGCGGTGCGTTAGCACGGCTGATTCCTTGCGGAATGGTTATCTATACAGAGAACCGAATCACGCCTTTTATGACTTTGTTATGAAAAGTATCGTTCGTAACTGCGTGACCAAAGCAGTCGTTTTGAAACTCGCGCAATTTTTGCAACTCGTTTCAGAAACGACTGCTTGTCACGCATGTTACGAAATATACTATTCTTCTGACTCAAAAAGTGTTACTTCCAAAGAGTGTTTTACTGATATAACAAAAAAAAACTATTTCGGGTATGATATTTTCTAATTTTTATATGTAGATTTGCTGCTTTTTTATATTTGCACATCTGAATGCTAAAACTAATTTTAAATTGTTTTGAAATTTAATTTTTAGGGAAAATCAATACTTCTTTAGATTAACGCTGCGATTACTGTTTGTCATTAATTGGCAAAGGACTTTCTCACAAATGTAGCTTAACAACTCGTTTAGAGAACATTACTGAGAGTATCGTCAAATTAGGTCCTAAGGCAACGGAGCAAGTTGTTTCGTCATTGTTGAAACTAAAACTTGAAGAATCAAATGAGGAGAAGAATACGTCATTTTCTCTTTGTCAAATTCGAGGTGGTCAGCCTATAAATATTACCGTGGGTGCAAACAATAACAAAAATACACTGAAGCATCAGCTTCTATCTGCAGATGATTTCTTAAAAATTCAGAATCGGTTTCACCTTAGTCAAAAGAAAACTATTAGTATTGCACAAGCTTTACGTCTGGCTACAAGTAATAAGAAACTAGTTAAACCTTATTTAAAACAGAAATTGTCAGAAAAAATTCACTGCGTCGATAAATATTTTTCTGTTGAAAATTTCCAATTCGTCAACATAAAAAATAACCAAATTTTCTCAACGTATTCCAAAGCGGTTGCTTTTTGTACAGACCTTGAAGGTTTAATTAAGCATGTCAAAGAAAAGCGATCAGTTTCTGATGTTCATCTGATATTTGGTATTGATGGTGGTGGAGGGTTTTTAAAAACAAGTCTCTCTATTCAGTCGTCTACTGAAATTGAAGAACATTCCGGTTGTTGTAAAACTTACAATCAGGGAATTCTTGCTAAGCGATTTAAAGATTCGGGTGTTAATAAATTGTTTATTATCGCATTAACACAATGTTGTGAAAATTATAATAATGTCTCTCTTTTGTGGTCTGCACTAAAAACCAATGATTTTTTAGGAACGATTGCCACTGACTTAAAATTAGCGAACATTATATCGGGAATTATGAGCCACAGTAGTTCTTTTCCTTGCACATCGTGTTTTCCCCCATTCTATTGACTAAGGAGGATAGAACATATCTTGACGTGAGTCTTCCACCCGAATTACATCTAATGTTAGGGGTAGTAAATGCTTTATTTTTGCATCTGTTAAACAAGTGCGAGGAAGATGCTCTTTTTGGGCAAAGACATGTAATGTTCAGCGTGACATTACGTATGGTAGCCCATCATTTAATGGAAATTCTTGTATAATTTTATTAAAAAAGTTTGATTTGTTGCGTTCTAGAAGTAAAAACTTAGGATGTTTAAAATATATAGAAGCTTTTAAAGCTTTTAATGATGTTGTAGGCGCATGCTTTAGTAAAAAGCTGGATCCATATTTTGAAGATGAAATTAGGACTTCAGAAACTGCCACTTAGAACCAAATATTTCTGTTACGCCAAAGGTTTATGCAGTTTTCTATCACGTTCCTGCATTCTGTAAAAAAACCAGGGATGCGTACGAAAGTATTGTTATGGTTCTGTTCCGGGCGCCAGGCACATAACGAAAGTAGGTAGGGATAATGTTTACGTGCCGCGGCACGTAACAAAAGTCGATGAGCAATCGGTTTTGTATACAAACACGAAACAAAAACTCAAGAGACTTTTGTTTTGGGCTGCGGCACGCAACGAAAATCCAAGAGACTTTCGTTCCGGGCCCAGACACGAAACGAAACGAAACGAAAATACTTTCGTTCTAGGCCAAGTAATGAAATGAAAGACACAGAAGGAAACTTTGTATCGCCTCGAGATAGCGCATTATATTTTTGTTTTGAACTTAATGAAATAGAAAAGAAATACAAAATATTAATTGTTAAATTACAATTTAATCAATTGTTGAAATTAATTATTTTGTTTATTTAATTGTTTTCTTTAACATCTAACTCATTAAATACGAAAATAAAACTGACTATGCTAGAATCGTAATAACTATTTGATTTATATTCATTTTTTAAAAATAAGTTTCACGTACATTTTTGTTTATAATTTTTAATTATTTAAACACATTATTAAAAAAATGTCTTAAAAAATGAGAGTACGACCGCGTAAATGTTGGATTTGTAAATTGACAATGCGAAAATATTTATTACTTTATTATAAGAAATTGATTTATTTTCGTGGATCATTGAACCACCACTTTATATCCAAATACGAATATAAGTAATAAATTTAAACAGACATGTTTTTAGTGAAATGATATGTAATGAAATGTGTAGAGTATTGTGTACGTGAGGTTACTGAAAGATTTTTCTTAATTAAACCTTGCTTTCTCTATAATCACCTATTTTGCTCTCTTTATACGAAAATAACTTTTTAAAAGAAGCTGTATTTTTTTTTTATAAAGTTGTTATAATTAATACTTTATGAATGAAATTAAAAACTATTGATTTAAAAAGTGTATAGAATGAAAAAAATTATGAAAATTTATTATCAACTACATTTTTTTGCCAGTTGTATTTTATTCATCCAAACGTTATAAACAGTTAATTATTATTTGTCTATAACTATTTTTTTTAAACCAGGGTTACCACAGTCCAGGAAACTGAAATGGGTCAGGGAAAAGTCAGGGATTTTTATCAAAAGTACTGGAAAAATGCAAATAGACTCTAAAGAAAAATTATATTTTTCTGAAATTACAAGTATAAAAATTTACTCTACAAAATTTTAAAAGTCATATTTTAAAAATTACTAAAAATAATTAATGTTTGCAATTTAAAAAATAATTATCTTTTACACTCAGAAAAAAAATATATTAACTCACAGACTACTAAGTTTTTTATTTGAATAAAATAAATTTTTATTTGAATCGTATAAATTTGTATTTGTGTTAAATAAAATTTTTTATTTGAAACAAATAGAAAGTTAGTTGGCTGTGAGACAAATATATTTTTATTCGGCACACATAACTAATCTGTGTGTCAAATATATCACTTCTCTGGGTGTAGAATTTTATATTTAATATATGAAATACTATAACTGACAAAACCGGAAAATATCCAGGATTTTAAATTAATCGAGAAAAACCGGAAACCAGCCGGGAATTTTACACCCAGAGAAGAGATATATTTGACACAAAGATAATTTATTTGTGACAAATGAAAATATTTTTCTCTTACAGCCAACTAACTTTTTATTTGTGTCAGATAAAAAAATGTATTTGAATCAAATAAAAATTTATTTAATACAAATAAAAATGTATTCGATTCAAATAAAAATTTATTTCATTGAAATAAAAAATTTAGTAGGTTGTGAGTTAATAAATTTTTTTCTGATTGTACATCAAACCAGGAATTTTGTTATTATGCTTAAAACAAAGATTATTAATATGCCATATGTGATAAGCTTGATGTAAATCATTTAATAACCCTGACTTTTTTACTGAAAAAGAGCTAGGCTTTGCAAATCTTTATGCTGCAGTGATTCTAAAAAATATTTGTTTGTATTTACGGAGATAATTAAGGATATTTTTTAATCTTAAAAATGTCCGTTTCTCAAAGTTTAAATAACGATAATGGATGTCATTTTAAAGAACTTTTTGTTTGATTTTATACCAAAATAAAACTATCTTCAATATTTTTATGTTGTAATTTGTTTGATTTTATACCAAAATAAAACTATCTTCAATATTTTTATGTTGTAATTTCTAATACTAATTTAGTTTTTAAATATTTTTTGCGATTTCATTATTTATTTTTATATTGAAAAATTATCTCATACTAAAAAGTAAAGATTAGTAAACATTTCACTGTATTTTAATTTACTAGAATATGTCAATCAGTTATATTTTACTAATGTTTATTTTGATTTATTTAATTTTTAAAAAATCTAAAAATTAAAACAAATAATATGTGGTATTTTACATATAATAGTTTCTTTAAAAAATTAATTCTTTGTACAAAAAAAATGATTTTAAAGTAAACTAGACACAAATAAATAACACAATGTCAGTCAACCGAAGATTTGTTTAAAAACAAATAATTAAAAAAATACGTAAAAAATGTTTGATAATTGTTTAAAAAAATTTAATTAATTAACTTTATTCCATAAAAATCTTCAATATAAAGTAAGATATACAACAAGTTATTAAAACCTATGTAACTACTTCTTTGATGTCCAGCGTAAAAATATAAAAACTTATATATTAAAAATAAAAGATTCTTCATATATAACGAACTTTTGAATGTTTTAATTCATTGTATCTTAAGCCATTTTTTATTATTATAGTAAAAAGATAAAAACTTTTAACTTTAAAATTAAAGATTCTGGATTTAAAGATGATTTTCAAGAGTAAACTTGTCAATAGAAAGACTGAGAGATTCTCATAGTTTTTATAATATACAGGTACTCTAAATTTGAATTAGCAGAAGCTATTTTTAAAAAGAAATAGATTAAAAGTTTAGTTAGTATCAAGTATACTGATTGGTTATATCTGAAAGATATACAAAAATTTTGAATTTATACACTCAGAGAAAAAATATATTAACTTCCAGCCATCTAACTTTTTTATTTAAATCAAATAAATTTTTTTATTTCAAACAAATAAAAAGTTAGTTGGCTGTGAGACAAAGATATTTTTTTTTTGATACAAATAACTTATCTTTGTATCAAATATACCACTTTTCTGTGTGTATAGTTATTTCAAAATAAATGTAAAACGCCAACCTTAAGAAGTTAATAGATAGATTTCACTTTGCTATACATATTCTAAAAAAATTATACTTTTTTGATGTGTCGGATGAAGATTTACTATAACTTTAAAGATCATCTTCAAATCCAGAATCGTTACTTTTGAAGGTTCAATTTTTTATATTTCTACAATGAAAATAGAAAGCGACTTAAGATTATAAGAGAGTAAAGTTGAAATAATTGCATATTTTTAAGAAAGGTCCATTTCTCAAAAATAAAAATACTTCCTAGACAAAAATTATAAAATGTAACAAATTTGTTATATTTTGTATAGAAACTTCAATAACTTGTTTCACAACTTATTTTCTATAAATGAGTACTTTTATTTTTAAAATTTATGCGATTTTGATTTATAATAGCCCAATTTCTTCAGAATTCGATTATCTATAAATTAACGGATGTGGATTTTTAAAAAACTGCACCGTTTTTCAAAGATGATAATTTGTTTAACAAATGAAGTGCAATTTTTTTAAAACAAATAATCATATATCAAAAACGGTGCAGTTTTTTAAAAATTACCTTAAGTTAATTTATAGATAATCGAATTCTGAAGAAAATGAGCTATTATAAATCAAAATCGCATCAATTTTAAAAATTTGTAAAGAAGCGATGTAAGAGAACAGTTTGATTCCATAAAAATGTGTATAAACAATTTTTAACATTACAAATTTTTTTCCCTAAAAAATGACAATTCCCCTTCCCAAAAATATAGTTTTCAAAAAGTTTTAATTCCTTTGAAGGACACTGGAACTTTTTTTCTGATACCTTGTATTCAACCGAGAGATATACCTTAAGTTGGACACAAAAACATAATGCGATATATCGAGAAGATACAGTCGAAATCATACCTACATGGCTTATCTCGTCAACGCTTGTCTTATACACGTGAAGATTTATACTGTACAAAGTTCTTTTCTGTGTCTTTCGTTTCATTACTTGGCCAAGAACGAAAGTATTTTCGTTTCGTTTCGTGTCTAGGCCCGGAACGAAAGTCGACTTTCGTTCCGTTACATGGCCCGGAACAAAAGTCGACTTTCGTTGCGTGCCGCAGCCCAAAACAAAAGTCTCTTGAGTTTTCGTTTCGTGTTTGTATACAAAACCGATTGCTCATCGACTTTTGTTACGTGCCGCGGCACGTAAACATTATCCCTACCTACTTTCGTTATGTGCCTGGCGCCCGAATCAGAACGAAAATCATTTGCCGTTCCGTTCTGTTTTCGTACGCATCCCTGAAAAAAACACAAAGCGATCTCGGATTTTACAGTGAGCAAGTAATTGAGTCTCTACATTCCGACTTTAAAAGTATTTGGATAAAATATAAAGTTTCCAGAGATCATTCTGGGTATCCAATCCGATTACTACGAGCTGTATGTGAATACAATAGTTTACATATGTTTTAGAAAAAGATAATTTATTATATAGTTATTAATTAAAATGTAATATCGTTGAATGTTAAGAACAAATACTAAACAACCAGTAATTTAAAAAATGTCTTTTTGAAAAACCCATAACTTTCATACCAATAAATATAAAATAATTTTATCTGTCTGAAATTACTCGAAAAAGAGTCATCTTAAATATATTTTTTTATAATTGTTATATTTGGTCATTTTAAATGATAAAAACAGTTATCGCAAAAAATTTTAATCACTGGCATGACAAAAAACAAAAATTAAAATAAACAATTATTTGTTACCTTGGAGATGGTCAGTACTCAAAAGTTTAAAATTCTGTAACTTTCATACCAATAAACATAAAATAATTTTATCTGTCTGAAATCACTCGAAAAATAGTCCTCTTAAATATTTTTTTTTATAATTGTTATATTAAGATATAAAATAAAAGAATTTATCAAATAATGCGCTCCTAATTTTAAATTTTTCATTAAATAACAACTTTAACGTGTCATATTTAAGAAATGGTAAAACGTAGAACAGCTTAAACATGAAAGTATAATATTTTTATTTTACAGAAACTTAAAAGGTTAATTAATTATAAACATTAAACATACAATAAAACCAAATATAAGGAACATTATTTTACTTAAAACACCATAACCTTAACAACTTCACTAAAATCACTGTCACTTCTAAAACTATCACTCCTTAATTATTATAATTTCATTTATTTTTAATTTATTATTATTTAATAAAATGCAATTATTTAATATACAAATATTTTAAATAAATTGAAAAATACTTAAAATAAACGTCAAAACTGTGATGTTATTGTTGACAAAAAATATCGAAAATCTTCTAGCCAATCAGAAGCCCGATAAAACGTGTTACACCTCTGAAGTTGGTTGAAAGGGTTCTCGTATAGGTAAGTCAAGGTCAAAGCTAATATCTATGTATTAATTATTTTAAAAATATTTTATGTTATTTTAGATTGCTAACATTATAAGAAATTTTATAAAATAAACTTGAAGTTAATATATTTAATTAAAAGATTTTAATTCGTCTGCAAAACAAAAAATCGAAACTGAAAACTATCGATAGTGAGGTTTGATATGTACTGACCAATGGGAGACTCGGAAATGGAGTTACACGTCTGAAGTTAACCACAACGTCTGTTCTTTTTAGAATAGGATAAAACAAAAAGTCCCCACTACACTGTAAAAAATTTCGGAAATATATCCGTTAAAATATCAGGAAATATTTCCAAAATGTTGGAAATAATTCCGAAATTTCGGAAAAACACAATAATTCCAGTAAAATTGGGAAATTTTTCCGGAAAATAGGATATATTTCCCACATCGATGGATTTTTTTCCAGAACATAGGAAATAAATCCTAATTTTAAATGGAAATATTTCCGAAATTCAGAAAAATTAAAAAGTTCCGAGCAAAATAGGAATTTATTCCTAAAAAGTGGAAAAAATTTCCAAAAAAAAGTGGATTTTATACCAATTATTCGGAGATAAATCCTAGTTCATACTGGAAAAAAATCCCAAACATTAATGGAAAAAATATCTCCAATTATCATTGGAATTTATTCCGGAAAGAAGGAAATATTTCCAAAGTCAATGGATTTTTTACCGGAACAGTGGAAATAAATCCTAATTTTTATTGGAAATATTTCCGAAATTCGGAACAGTTAAAAAGTTCCGAAGAAAATAGGTATTTATTCCTAAAAAGTGGAAAATTTGCCAAGATATTCGGATTTTACTCCAATTATTAGGAGATAAATCCCAGTTCATACTGAAAAAAATTCCGAAACTTTAATGGAAAAAATATTTCTAATTATCATTGGAAATTATTCCGGAAAGAAGGAAATATTTCCAAAGACAATGGATTTTTTTCCAGAACAGTGGAAATAAATCCTAATATTTATTGGAAATATTTCCGAAATTCGGAACAGTTAAAAAGTTCAGAGCAAAATAGGTATATACTCTTTAGGAAATATTGGAATTTTTCCGTAAATTGGAAAATTTTCCGAACTAGTGGATTTTTTTCCTAAGGTTAGGAAAAATCCACTATTTCCAAAAAAAAGTTGGAAATTATTTCTAAAGATTGGAAAAATTTCCGAATACAGCTGATTTTTTCCCAAAAATTCGGAAATAAATCCCAAGAATTGGTGGAAAAAATTCCAATTTTTTAAGAAATAATATTTTCTTTAAATAATTGGAATTTTTTCAAAATTTTGGAAAATTCTCCTAACGCAATGGATTTTCTTCCAGAAGTTAGGAAATAAATCCTAAGTCTAGATGAAAATAATTCTGTAGTTCGGAAAAATCCACCTACTAAAAATGAAATCTGAACTTATTCCTATAAAAAGATTAGAAAATTTTCCAACTATAATTGACCCCCCTCCCCCAATTTTCGAAACTAACTTCTACACATTTCATTCACTCAAAAACCACAATTGGTGCACTAAGGATACAACATATTCTTTAGCAGATAATTTTTGCAAGGTCTTTGTCTAACATAAATTTAAAAAAAAATTAAACAACAATTAACAAAATCAATTGAGAATCCTACAAAAATGTTAAATGATAAATCCAATTAATATATCATAATCTACTACTTCTACCAAAATCAACCACTTACCTTCATAAGGAAATTTTTGAAAAAAAATACATTTACATTATTAAAAAGAACTTCAAATTCAATTATTAATTGATTTTTAATTTAAGGTTTTTTAAAAAAAAACTTTTTTACGGAGGTAAGTAGTTTATTTTGGTAGAAGTAGGAGATTATAATTGATTATAATGTATTAAGTAGATTATTATGTATTAATTATAAGTAGTATGTTATAATGTATTCATTAGATTTATAATTTAAAATTTAACAATTTTATCTACCAATTGTAGATAAAATTGTTGATTGTATCTATCAATCTACCGATTGATAGATACACTCATGATTATAGCGACATACGTATATTACTTGGAATTCCTTTGATGATATCCAGATTCTTATATGCAGATATAATGTTCTTATATAAAGTTGTTAATGGGATAATCAATTGTCCGGCTATGTTACTTGAGATTAAATTATCTGTTCCTGAGGAAAGAACTGTAGAGACTAGAAGTATTAAAAGAAACCCATTATTTTTTGTTAAATTTCATAGAACCAATTATGGGAACCATTCGTTAATTAACCGACTTTGTATGGAAGCCAATTCTATTTCAGACGATATTAATTTGTTTGATATAAAAGTGGAGAGATTCACTTCCTTATTGCGAGCATTGTTGTTTGAGATTAGCTAGTTTAATTAGCGCTTACCTAGCATTTTATTATATCATATAATATAAGTTGCGGTGTTGCAATCTTTAGTTTTTTAGGAGTACATTTGTACGAAAGGGCTGGTCCCGTATGTATTAAATAAAAAAAATAAAAATAAAATTTTTGCAGGTTTCTTTATTCATTTTTGATTGTTAATTGTTGTTTTAAATTTGTTTGTCGAAACATGTTGTCGAATGAAAATAAATGAATAAATGAGTTAAAAGAGAATTTATTGTGTATATTATCGAAAAAAGGCATTGTAAACATTATTTAATAATAATAATTAAAGATACGAATTGTAAAATTATTTCAACAATATATTTTTTTATTAAACATTTAAATATTGACATTAGTAAAGAGTGTTTGTCAATTATTTTATGTATTCAAAGTGAATTTTTATTGCACGTCATCAAAATGATTTTTCTCATGAACTCGATTATGGAGAAAGTAATAAAGAAAAACTTGAAAATTTATAATAGGGAAATAAAAGTTGAATATTTTTTTGAAAGTTGAAATTCACAATTAATTTGATAAATAATGCAAAAACAGAAAATTTATAATGTAAGAATAAAAATGATTTTATGTGTTAATTTTTTTTCAAATAACCAATGAAAAATATAACTAAAAAGCACTGTTTTGATGTATTAATTACGAATGGTTCTTTAAATTTCTGATAAAACATTTACTTTATTATATACATCAGAACTTTTGCTTTAATGCACATTCTTATCATATTTAATTATGATACCTTTACAAGGTGAAGAAACATTTTTTTTTAAATAAATTTTTTAAATGTTGTAGATGTAGTCAATTTTTTTTATTTAATAAAATCCTTGTCCAAGATTTTAGATCTGAAATCTCATTCAGAAATCATAAATTTTATCTCTAAAGTTTGTAGAAAAATTTTGAAATTGTTATTAAAAAGAAAGTATTAAAAAAGTTAACTTTACAAAATGTGAATAAAACTAAACTTTTATTCTGGTATACAGTAAAGGGGTCATTCCAATTTTGGAGCGCCGCACGAATTTTATCCCGAAACTTGGATGCGACTAGAACCGCCCCTGTGTGTACATTTTATTCTGCTAACACATTTCAAATATATAGTGTTGAACCTCACCAAGATTTCTTGAAAGCATCCTATCTCGGCACCGTGGCCGGGTTCGTTAATGCGTTGCGTCTGTTAGGCTTAGGTTAGGGTTAGGTTTAGGAGTTCGAATCCTTTAATAGCGGTAAGGATTAATTAGCGTTATAAGCGTGCGTTTACTTGTTTAACTAATAAATAATGTCAATAACAATGAGTAAATAAAGAAGCCGCTGTGAAAATATTTTTAAAATCAATTTTTTTTTTATTTATTAAAAATTTTTTTCATCTGATTGTCGGTAATGTATTTTTATGGAAAAATTTCCAAAAATTTAATTGGAAATTTTTCCAAATGTAGTCAGGCAGCTGCAGTTCCAAATAGTTAGGAAAAATTTCCGATGAAAAGGTTGGAAATATTTCTGAAAGTAGTCGGGCAGCTGCAGTTCCAAATAGTGAGGAAAAAATTCCAATGAAAAGGTTGGAAATATTTCCGAAAGTAGTCGGGCAGCTGCAGTTCCAAATAGTTAGGAAAAAATTCCGATGAAAAGGTTGGAAATATTTCCGAAAGTAGTCGGGCAGCTGCAGTTCCAAATAGTTAGGAAAAATTTCCGATTAAAAGGTTGGAAATATTTCCGAAAGTAGTCGGGCAGCTGCAGTTCCAAATTGTTCGGAAAATTTTCCTTCTTTTTATTAGGAATTTTTTCCATTTACTTGACGGCAATATATCCAACGTTTTTTTAGGAAAAATTTCCTTACTATTTGGAACTACAGCTGCCCGACTACTTTCGGAAATATTTCCGAAAAAATTTTTACAGTGTACTACAATTAGCTATTTAGGAATTTTGTCCGACTTGATCTGAATAACAGATCAACAAAGTTTCGCCGTGTTGGTAATAAATAAAAATTTCATGCGTGGGCTCATGGACTACTAGATGTTACGGGTAATATTCCATTATTCTCAGTGTATGAATTTTGTTGCGGATAATAGTAATTTTTTTCAGACTTATTTTTCCTTATTTTAGTCAGGGGTAGCAAATAAGGGTCGAATCATTTCCCCCTCACATAGGAATTTTTGGGGGTATGGGTCAAAGTATCTTTATTCATTTTGAAATTTGTATGAATTTTTACAAATTTATTTTCACTTATATTAGTTAGGTGCAGCTAATAAGGGTCAAAGCCTCCCCATATCACCTGGAATTATTAGGGGGCACGTCCCTGAGGATCGTCATCTATTTTTGAACATTTTTGAATATTTTTGTTAAAAACAGTAAATTTTTTCAAATTTATTTTGCCTTATTTTTGTTACAACTCACCCACATAATTCCAAGTAGCTGGATAATGTCCAAGTTTTGCCTCTATCAATTTTTCAAAATGGGATAAAACTTTGGTTGCTGAATTTGGAATTCGTAAACAAATTTCTTCATCTCTTAGGTCGTTGAGGTATTTTGTTTCATAATCCTTTAAAAGTTGATTAACTGCATTTAAAACTTTAATAGTTGCTCTTGTTTTTTAATTTTCATACGAGCTAAGCATTTTGTTCCTGGGTAAAAGCGGCAATGCCATTAAACATGGCAGAAAGAACTGCGTTTCATTATCAGCATCTTCATTCATTACAACACGTAGATTATGTTTCACAATTAATCTGTAAACATCCTGTAAATTAAAACCAAACATATTAATAAAAATAATAATAATATTAAAAGTCTGAAAATTATGTTCATTTCATGAACATTTTGCTTCCATGTGAGCAAAAAAATTGTTTTCACAATAGAGGTAGCAATAAAATTTTAAAAAGAAAAATATAAAAATTTAAACAAAATAAAAATTGCTATTAATTTTACAAATATACGGAACAATATAAATTTTGTATAGATAAATCAACTCACTTTTTATTGATCGATCCTAATTATTTAAATATACGATATGTCTCACCACTCGTGTGAGCCCATCGCTATGTGAGAAATAGAAAATATTCTTACCCGTGTTCACTGAGGACATTAACAGTTTATCGTTTGTTTCCTGGACAGGAATTTATATTGTGTTTCCACGCAACGGCGCGGCGTCGCGTCGGTGGCTTACTAGGAGGCTCAAAGTGCAAACGAATTATTTTTTCCAAGCTGGATAATCTTTTATCCATTTCTTCTTTTTCTTCTTTACCTTTTCTTTCTCGTTCACGTTTACGCTTTTCCATTTTTGACAATTTATATAGATAATACACTTAAATTTAGGAAAACACTAGAGAATAACACTCTGAACGTGCGGTTCTTCCATGCACAAAAAACGTTATGAGTGTCGCGCAGGTAAGCGCACAGTGGTTTGAAATAAGAAATTGATGTTCAAATCAACTTTTAGAGAGAACGGCTGCATGGATTTTCAATTTTTTTTTTTTTTGAAAAATTCATAAATAAATTCTTAAGAGATCTGTGAGAGTAGATTTTTGTTTTTTGTTTTATTTGTTTTTTAATGTTAATGCAAACAGCTGAAAAAATGTCAACTTTTTCGTTTTCTTCTTTTATTTTCTACAAAAAATTTTTTTAATGCCTGCCAATACCTTGATTTTATAGAAGTAACGAAATAGAATAAACAAAAATTTCGAAAGCGCTAATTTAATTGTTATTTACCCCCTATTACCCCCTAAGAGGGGGTAGGAATTTCAAATTATACGAAAAGTTGAGTTCGGTGTCTATTCCTATATTTTTTGGGCCGCTGAAACCGAAAAAGACCCTTAAAAACAAATTTCACCCCTTGTTCACCCCCTACTACCCCCTAACAGGTGGTTGATATTTCAAATTTCGAAAAAAAATCGAATAGGGTGTTTTTTCCTAAGGTTTTTGGGGTGCTAAACCCGAGAAAGACCACCAAAAACAAATTCCCCCCTCCTTTACCTCCTATTACCCCCTAAGAGGGGGTAGGAATTTCAAATTTTACGAAAAGTCGAGTTCGGTGTCTGTTCCTATGTTTTTTGGAGCGCTGAGACCGAAAAAGACCCACAAAAACAAATTTCTTCCCTACTTTACCCCCTATTACCCACTGATAGGGGGTCGATATTTCCAATTTAGAAAAAAAATCGAATAGGGTGTTTTTTCCAAATGTTTTTGGGGCGTTAAAACCGAGAAAGACCACCAAAAACAAATTCACCCCTCCTTCACCCCCTATTACCCCCTGGGAGGGGGTTGGAATTTCGAATTACACCAAAAGTCGAGTTCGGTGTCTATTCCTATGTTTTTTGGGGCGCTGAAATCGAAAAGGCACCCAAAAACAAATTTCTCCCCTTCATCACTTCCTAATACCCCTTAACAGGAGGTTGATATTTAAAATTTCGAAAAAAAAATCTAATAGAGTGTCTATTCTTAAGGTTTTTTGGGCGATAAAACCGAGAAAGACCACCAAAAACAAATTTCCCTTTACCCCCTATTACCCCTAAGAGGGGTTGGAATTTCGAATTTCAAGACAAGTTGAATTTTGTGTCTATTCCTATACTTTATGGGCCTCTGCAACCGAAAAAGACCCCCAAAAACAAATTTCTTCCCCCTTCACCCCCCTTTACCCCTGGGACGGGGTGTTTGCCCCTATGTTTTTTGGGGCACTTAAACCGAAAAAACAACCAAAAAAAAAGTCCTCTTTTCTTTACCATGTTTTACACCCTAGCAGTAAATTCAATTTTTAATTTTACAAAAGTAGAGTACAGTGCCTATTTTATTATGAAATTCGAAATTTCAACCCCCTGCCAGGGGGTAATAGCTTGTGAAAGATGGGAGAAATTTGTTTTTGGGGGTCTTTTTTGGTTTCAGCGCTCCAAAAAACATAGGAATAGACACCGAACTCGACTTTTCGTAAAATTTGAAATTCCTACCCCCTCTTAGGGGGTAATAGAGGGTAAGGGAGGGGGGAATTTGTTTTTGGTAGTCTTTCTCGGTTTTAACGCCCCAAAAACCTTAGGAAAAAACACCCTATTCTACTTTTTTTCGAAATTTGAAATATCAACCCCCTGTTAGGGGGTAATAGGGGGTGAACAAGAGGTGAAATTTATTTTTAAGGGTCTTTTTCGGTTTCAGCGGCCCAAAAAATATAGGAATAGACACCGAACTCAACTTTTCGTAAAATTTGAAATTCCTACCCCCTCTTAGGGGGTAATATGGGGTAAATAACAATTAAATTAGCGCTTTCTAAATTTTTGTTTATTCTATTTCGTTACTTCTATGAAATCAAGGTATTGGCAGGCATTAAAAAAAATTTTTGTAGAAAATAAGAGAAGAAAACGAAAAAGTTGACATTTTTTCAGCTGTTTGCATTAACATTAAAAAACAAATAAAACAAAAAACAAAAATCTACTCTCACAGATCTCTTAAGAATTTATTTATGAATTTTTCAACAAAAAAAAAATTCAAAATCTATGCAGCCGTTCTCTCTAAAAGTTGATTTGTACATCAATTTCTTATTTCAAACCACTGTGAAGCGTAGCGAGAACCGCAGGTTTTTAAAAAGACCTTTATTTTACTCTCAAAATGTGTCGACATCTGTGTGGAAGTAGCGGTACTACGTTTATATACTACGTTTATTTATTATGTTCCGTTTAAAACATAATTGTATAATATTTTAACACAAAGAATTATTATTAAATAATGTCAATTGCAACAGTTTCAATTAAAAATAAAAATAAAAATTTCATAAAACATTAAAAATCGGGCAAGTAAGAGTCACACCCATACTAAAACCGCGAGAATTTTTAATTATTTTTCAAAAAGTTTTCATAAGTTTGTGGACAAAAATTTATATTTGTTTACGCTACAGAAAACGATATTTAATAAATAAATCTATAATAGTTTGAAAAAGGAGATAAAAGGTAAATAGAAATAATTAATTGATTATTTTTAAATTATTATTTATATATTTAACATTTTTTTGTGCAGGGGGTCAATTGTGTAATGTGATCTCATTCTCATCTCATCTCATCGACTTTCAATTTTTCTGATTTTTGTAGTTTAAATTTTAAATGATGTAGATTTTAACAGCATGCACGTGGTTGACGGTGTTTATTTTTATTTAACCTAATATTAAATTAAAAATTTTATTTAAAAGTGCAAATTATATAAAAGTAACCTTAGTAAAGTGCAGTGCAGTGTTGTATGGTGAGTGAAGAATGAAGAATGATGAATTTGAGTAAGTGGAACACATAAATGAGGCAAAATATATTGATGAAGAATAATAATTTTAAAGTTATAAATTTATATTTTAAAAAATAATAACAATAAATAAATTATTTAACCATGTATCTTTGTGTAATTTTTTAGTCAACTAATTTTTTAATGAATGTAACTTATTAATAGTTTAATAATTTGGTTTTTAGTTGATTAACCTTAGTAAGATAACTTTTTTATCGTATTTAAAACATAAAAGTGGACGTTTAATATATTTACACGTTTTACAAATTATGGTATTATAATTAAGTTTTTTTAAGTTAAATTATAGTAATTTTTTAATGCTTCAATAAATCTGTAGCATTCTAATTTAGTAACTCAAACGTAAAATAACCTTTTTTGTTGTTTACAAGAAATAACGTGATTGAATTAATTATCTTTTTTGGCGACAAATGCTGTTATTTATTTTAGTAAAGTTATTAATTTCGCAGCTTAATATTCAAGTAATATTTTATAAGTTTCTTTTTTTAATAAGTAAATATCGTTAAGAGTAAAACAGTTTAAGAGTAATTTATTCAAATGATTAAATAAATTTTCTTAAAGTAAAATTAACATAAAGTAATATTAATTTGTCAAATAAATTCTTATTTACATGTTTAATTTAAACATTAAACGTATATTTCTATGTTTAATAATACATTTATGTGTATATTTAGGGTTGGAAAAAATAAAAAACAGAAATTCAGAAGATAATTACATGTTTTAAGTTAAATTTATAATAATTAATGATAATAATGTAATTACCACATTTTCTCTTTATTCTTGTGCTTCTTATCTTATTTCTGTCTTAAAAATATATTTTTTGAAATAAGTATTAAAAACTTTAATATTTATATTATCAAAAGTTTTAATGTAAATATGGATTTATGTTTAAAATACATTTTTTAATTATAAAAGCATTAAATTATTTTTCAATTTTGTTAATTATCTTTAACTTAAATTTTTAAAAATCATTTTTATTTGAAGTTAGTTTTTATTTTCCTCCTATTATTTGCTTTTTTATTTATTCATGCAATCTACAGTTCAAAACTCAGTTATAACTGGATTAAAAAGAAATTTTACAATACATATGTATTAGAATAATTAAATTTTTAAAAAGTACACATAAGGCAATATTATTATGGTTTATAGAAACTAATGTGATATAATCAAAATGCGGTTGAATTAAGAAAACTTAGCATTACGCAGAATGTCTATAAGTTCAGATTTAAATGTCAAATAAATGCAGTTACATTTTTATTGATGATTTTATACAAATCTTGAGATTCTGGAGTCATCTCAGCAGTACCTACGGCAGCAGTGATGAAAACGCAAAATTCTTTAAATTAATTGAGTCAACATAAAGGAAAAATTTTTATTAACCAGTAATAAGAACATTGTAAGTACTAACTTATTAACCACTAACACAAAAATGTAAATTAAAATTGAATATAAATAAAAAAATTGAATTAAATTAAATAATAAATGAAATAAATACATATTAATATATAGTTTTTTAAATTAAATTTTTAATCTTCCTTTTTCTATCTGTTGATTTTTCTTTTCTTTTGCAGTCGCTCTTTATTTTTCAATCTTGTTCTTTCCCTTTTTCTCTATTCCTTTTTCACTCCCTTTTTTCTGTCTCTCTGTTTTATTCTCATTCAAATTTCCAAATCGCTTGGTTCTTGTGATACTCTCTGCCATTTTTAATAGACATGTTATTATCTGATTTTTAAAAGTTTCAAAAATAAAGTGTTTTGGTTGTTGGAAGGTTAAATAAAAAAAAATGAGAAAAATTAATTTGGAAGCAAAATGAAAACAAAACTTGATCAGACAAACCATCCTAATAATATTTTAAGTAATAATGATATTATAATGATGCAGTTATAGTTTTGAGACCTCAAGGTACTTTTGAAAATAAATATAAATGTCTAAATGTATATAACAAACTACTCAATTCCCATAAAACTTAATGTAACATGTTAAAAACAATAACTTTTTTCACAACACAAGTATCTTCAAGTCTTAAAACTTTAACTACATCATTATAAAACCATTATTTACCAGTGGACCAAATTTTATTAAAATGGTAATGTTTGTTCTATTTACGATAGAACCTCCTCAAAAAATAAAATTTTAATGATTAAGAATTTCTATATGTATTGATGAAATTCAACCTCTTATTGTGTAATAATAATGACTAAAATATAAGCATTAAGTTTATACCAATAATTAAATAAACTCTTACTCAAAGTCACTTTTTAAACTTCCTGAAGTGTCTGAAATATTTTTTAAATGTTCTGAGCAAGTTTCATATTTTTTGTTTTCTAGCTCCAAAAACTTTCTTTTCAGTTTCAAGTCTTCCTTTTTTAACTCCATTTTTGCAGCCATTATTTCCAGAGCTCCTTTACCTACATGCATTAACAATTAATTATTTTAATGTTAGAGATATTTAAAGATTAGTGTGGCACAAAAATGCATTCTACCTTTTTTTTTTGGGAAATAGGCAAGTCACCCTTCCGATTTGTTCTAATGCGACCAAAAAGTAAATACTTATTTTTTTATTTTTTTTCTTATAAAAAATTATTTGGTTGAATAAATTAATTTGTTAAAACAAAAATTAAATAATTAACATTATTAATAAAAAGATAATTAAAGAGTTAATAATATCTACAATGAATAATAATAACAATTTCTGTCGATAAAACTGTCAAACATGAATTTTATAAAGGCAAAGTGCGTATATATATATGACCAAAAATTTTAAAAGGAGTAATTTTGGGGTGCTTTGGTTGTCATGTTTGGATTAGGTTTGTCAAGATTAAAAGTTAAGTTAATTATCACTTTTTTCGAAAACTCGTGATTGATTTTAATTATTTGAAAATTGAAATTTTTCCATGCATTTTACCTAAGAAAATTGAAATGCCCAGCGATACTAGTTAAGGGCATGTGATGGATTATGACGTCACAAGTATAGTCAAAATTTCTCCGTAAATTTTCTGTTAAAATATTGAATATTTTGTTACTAAACTTAGTAGAATTATTAAAAATCTATTTAGGAAGGTATCTCTGACCCGAGTTTGTTTAAATTTTGGCTCAAAATTATTTTTAAAAAGTTTGCTATTTTTCTATAATTTTTCAAAAATTAAACAAATTTGGGTTAGAGAGACTTTCCGAATAATGTTTTAAGTAATTCTACCAAGTTTTGTGGTAAAATATTCAATATTTTAAAAGAAAAGTTACGGACAAATTTTGTCTATACCAGTGACGTCATAATCCATCACATGCCCTTAAGTAAAAACTTATTTAATTTCAATTAAAAACAAATTTTAAGAATGATTATTCGTCTTAGAAGAACCACTCTCTAAATCAGAATTAATAAAAGAGTTACTAACTTTACGGTGACAAGTTCGTTACCACTTCAAATAGCGATTGTGCCGCTATAATAGTTTAGTAAAAATTACTAATTTAACGAGGCGATAATTTTAACTAGCTCGTCTAGTCTCGGAATTAATGGATGTATTATCGTCTTGTCTCGTCTCGAGGGTCGAAAATGCTTTTTCATACAAAATAGACTATAGTAATAATATTTTTGATACTTGTGAATTGACCTAATAGCATAAAGTATAAACTTTGTGTGCATTTTAAAAATTAAAATCTCGTGATATTATTCTTGTATCATATCGTATTTGGCGATAGATAAGAAAAAAGTCTCTCTCGTATCGTATCGTGTCCGAGTTCTCTCGTCTTGTCTTGATCTAATAAATAATTTTTTCTTTCTATATCTTAGTCAGCAGAATATCTTACACTGAGAAAAATAGATTTTTAAATTGAACTGGAGATGTTTAATAGAACAATAAATATCTACGATGTTGAATGTAAGCATCTAGATATGTTTAATATGTAAGGATCAATATCTTCAAATTAAGTATCAATATGTTCAAGATGATCATATAGATGATTACCTTCATCTATATGATGATCTATACATCATAGAGGCTGTTTACACCACCATACATAAAGTAAATTACTTGAAATAAGGCATACTTAAATCGTGTTACATACATATATTCGAGTCAGCGCAGAACACCAGTGCCCAGGTTTGCCAACATTATATTAGATTCATATTGACAGGTTCGATTTTCTAACCGTTGATTTAGAGGTTAGGAATATAAATATGTCAAATATAATGTTGGCAAACCTGGGCACTGGTGTTCTGCGCAGACTCGAATATATGTATGTAAAACGATTTAAGTATGCCGCTTATTTTAAGTAACTTACTTTATGTAAGGTGGTGTAAGCAGTCTCTTAGATATTTGTCCTTATTAATTATTATTGGATTTGTTAAACATTCATTACTTTTCTCAGTTATTTTCTCAGAGATTCATGGGATATATTCATTAAATATTTTGTGCTGTGTAGGTAAAAAAGTGTTAAGTCAAAATTTATTACATTGTGTTATAGGATAACGAAGGTTCGCCAAAGACAAATTAAAAATTCGTTATTTCTTTATACACTGAGAAAAATAGATGTTTACCCGTAACATAATTACTTCTTCCATCCTTTTCGTTAAAAATGTCAACTATTGCTGCATCAAGCGCTTCTCCATTCATTTAATAATTCTGAAAATAATGTTTTATTTCATTATTTTGTTATAGTTATTATCACATACGTGACCTAATTAGTGAAAAAAATCGATTGTCTGTTTTAGAATCATTCGAAAGAGCAAACTTTTTTTTCTAGAATCACCAATAAACCTGGGTCTGATAGTTGAGCCAACGGTGTCTGTTACTGAACTGTCTAGCTATAAGGTTTATTCCATATTGGTCATTCATATATCTCATGGGCTGGTGGTTAGCCTACTGGACTGGCAGCTGGAAAACCCGGGTTCGAATCTTCATGACTAATGAAATTTTTCTTTTTCAGGTTTTCATTAATATGAAGTTTCTACATTCTCATCCGATTATATTTGTGTAATTAAATTTATAACATGTGAATTATGTAATCATATGTGTTGGCCGACAGAAAATTCGCACCTGGGTTAGTTAGCTCTCAAATAAAATTTTTTTTGTGACAACCAAAATTTTTGTTATCCCGAATAAAAAAATATAGTTGTGACAACCAAAAGTTTTTGTTATGCCAACAAACAACACTGAACCAATTAATTTAGTTGTCTCAACCAAATAGTTTGGTTGATTAAATAACAACCAAATAATTTTGTTGGCTCAACCAAATTTTCGTTGCTATGACTAAACATTTTTCTCAGTGCATATATTGAATTATGAAAAAATATTGTATATTTATTTTTTTCTTGCAAAATGGCAGCGAGGGAGTGAGTTTCGCAACTCCGTTTTTTTAAAGGGCTCTACGGGAGGAAAGATTTCTCTTCGTGTATGTGACCTATAACAAAAAATGAAATAGTTTCATGATCTACATAAGATTGCCCTTGGAAGTACGTTGGGGTTTTTGTTTAAATCAATTTTTGTGAAAATGGTGCACATTTTTCGAAAAAAATCGATTTTTGACCAAAAAAAACGCTTTAAATAATTTATTAAAAAAAAAGTTTACATTTTATCGAAAAACTCCTACGTACTTCTCTGAATAATGTATCTGACAAAATTAAATTTTTAAAAATTGGTTATGTAATTTAAAAGTTTGGAAAATTCTACATAAAAAAACTTCATACGATTTTCAAATTTAATGATTAGGAAAAAAGTTATTGGCAAATGAAAATTATGATGCCTTAAAATTTAACTCCTGATAATATGTCAACCATGGATTATACTGACATAACAACCTACATTTTATATTTGTTTTTACGTATATTATGACATGTATCATTAACTAAACAATTTTTTTTTGGGGTGTCTTTTTTCCCGAGAATGCCCCATACATAGAGTTGGAATTGAAACTAATTTTTAAAACTAACATTCGGGAAAAATTTGCATTTAATAGTTTAAAAAAAACATATTTTCTAAACAAGACTTTTTTTTAAACATTGTAATCGTGTGTTCTTCAATATTACTGACGTCTTTTTTGTAAATAAAACCAGTGATAATGTTTTTACATTTTTATTTTTAAAAAATTTGAAAATTGCCCTTTTACAGAGAATGAGCTTTGAATACTTTATGAAATATGACTGGCAAGTTCCTTTACAGATAACAACTAATTATTCAGCATTAATTCTTGGAAAATTTATAACACGTCGATAAAAAAATGTATTCGTGACTAATAAAATCTCACAGTTTAAAAAAAAACAAACAATATTTTTCTCCTAACAATAAGCAAATTACATCTTTACTAACATTTCCAATTTGCAAAACAAGTAAATAAAAAAATAAATTAATTAATTTGAATTGAATATTTTGAGACGGTAAAATTTATAAAACTATAATTTAAAATAGTCTATGTGTTTAAAAATACATAAATATCTCTGATATATATTATAGTCAAACAAAATATGTTTCAGTTAAAATTAATATAGGTATATGTGAATTGAAGATAATAATTATGTTTCAATTACACATGCTCAATTTGAATGACATGATTTTTAATATGTATTTTATTTTGTTATGTTATATAATATTTTAAACCTGTAATAATATTTTTAATTTAACACTTTAAAATTTTGATATAACAATTATTTGAATTAAAAATATCTGTCATTCAAACACATATATTTGGTATATGACTGCATACCATATCAAAAATATTTATGTATAATACAAACAGCTTTTTAGTATAACAATAAGTCAATGAAAATATTTCAAAATAATTAAAATTTTGATAAATCTATTAAACTATAAAACTACCGAAAATATTTACATTTATTAGTACACAAATATTCGTTGAAAGATTTAAAAATCCAGTTACTGTTAATTTCTAACAGTGTAATCATAATCATGATAATTAAACGGTGCATATTGACATCGATATCTCTTCCAATTTCTGCGTTGCTGCAAAATCAAATCAGTCTTTTCTTTACAAATCTCTTTATTTTTTAGATAATTTAGATACTTTTTGAAAATCTGCATTTGCTCAAGAGTTTCAGAATAGTTGCTAACTGCAGAAGTATTCAGAGAATAAAAAGGGCAAGTATAGTTTTTCCCTGCAGAAATACACAAATTTTTGGCTTTTTTTATTTGCTCTTTCTTCAGTTTTGTTCTTCGTGTTTGAAACCAATTTCTTATTTCAGTTTCGGTGAGATTTAAATACAATGACATTTCTTTTTTCCGTGATCGAGTTATATATTGACATTTTTGAAATTGCTTTTCTAATTCACATAACTGATTCTCAGTATAATCTTTCCTCCTAATTGGTACCTTTCTTTTTTCATTTAATTGTAAATCTAAAAAAAAATAAATCCTTTGAAGCAAGTGTAATATTATCTGCTTATTAATATGAAACTAATAATATTATGGAAAGTAACCCATTAAATAAGAAGATCAATGAAAAAATTCTTTTTTCTTTCTTCTTCTTCATTGATCTTGTTTTTAAATAAATAAGACTTAAAAAACGGGGCTAAACCTTATTTAAAAAGTAACCCATTAAAGTTTAAATGAACGTATTTTTGAAAAATATTCTGTTTTTTTAATGATGATATCTTTGAAAAAAATATTCTACAATGAAGAACGTAAGACAAATTTTTGCTGAATTTGAATTTTTCGAATTTGCTTTTAATAAAACTTATATAAATCCGAATTTTAAATTAAAAATTTATAGAATTTTTAAGTGATCAACTTCACATTTAACACAATTATTTTAATTTAACAGAATTTATGTTTAAGTGACTTTTTATTTAGAAGAATTTAAATTTAAATAAATTTTCATTAAGAACTCGCATTTTAAAGAATTTTAAGTGAGTATAGAATATTTAAAAGCTAGAATATACATTAGATTCAATCTTTATTTATCCAAATTTTTATTTGCTCTAATTGATATTTTAAAGATTTCTTAAATCGACTAGTGTTTATTTGTCAGAAATTGAAAATCGCCAAAAAAGCATCCGACAAAAAGAGTCTTGCGTGAATTTTAATATATTTCGAATGAAAGCAAATTCGAAAAATTAAAATTTGGCGAAAGGGGAATTATTTTAATGAAATTCTATAAAATTTTTTCTCCGCAAAATTAATGTTGACAATTTAATAATAGATATATTGTTTAGTAGGCAAAACTTTTTAGAAAACTAACAAATATAAAAAACTAATGTGATAATAATGAAAAAAAAAATTATTAGACAAAATGTATTATATTTACCTAATTTTACATTTTTCTTAACCTTGGACAGTATTTTCTTCTTTGAACTTGGGTTTTTATTAATTTTTTTCACATCTTCTTCGGAATTAAGTTTTATGCTACTAATAATTTGCGGATTAACCGTTTCGCATGTTCCAGTTGAAATACAATACTTGTATTCTACAGAATTAGAACTATTTTCTTGATCCAATTTTTTATTTAATTCAGGAACAAACAAGTTATTTGTATATTCGTTTTGATCACAAGCTTCTATTATATCAGCTGACATTTTACAGGCCCAAATAAACTTTTAATTAAAATTGTTATTGACGAATTTCTCTAGATACGAGTGATTCACAAAACTCGAAAATTTTTACTTGAAAGTTTCACGATATAATTTTCATATTTTAGATAAAATGAAACTAAATTTTCATTTAATTCGATGCTATTCACTCTTTGGTTTTCAAAATCAGAATAGTAACACTTTTCTTTAATTTTGTAAATCACTAAATGCTAAACAGTAAACTTAACGTAAGACAACACAGACGTGACAAGTATCAGAATCTAATGAGTTTATAAATTGTAGTGCTATTAGTAAATTTTGGCTGTAAGTTAACACGCAAGGATACAATAGGAAAAACGAATTAATGAATTTGCAAAATATTCCATGACGAGAATTAAGTATTCCATGTCAGTAAATATTTTTAAATGTTATCTTTAGTTTGTCTTTTAAATAACAAACAATTAAAGTTTTTAAAAATTAAATTTAATTTAAATAAAATCTTTATACAAGCACAATATTAAAAATAAATTTTATTAAAAAATAAAATAGGCCCACTAGTTTTTTACTAAATCATCACTTTCTTCTCTTCATTTCAATAAATAAAATTTACGGAAAATTTTAATTTCATTAAAACCACGAATTAGAACCAAAAAAAAATTTTTTTCTTTCCGAGACACTAAGTTAATGAATTTTTACATATTTTTCTCCGCTAAATCCGACTCCAAAGTTAGGATAACCAGATTGGATAAAATTGTTTAGATAATCTAAAAAAGCGATTTTCTGTGTTTTTGAGCAGTTTTTTAAGATTATCTAAAAAAATTTATCTAAACAAATTTTTTTGAAATTTTTCGGGTTTTTGAGCAGTTTTTTTGTAATTTTTAACTCTATCGTATGGGTTTTAAAAATTTTAATTTAAAAAAATTGTCTAAAATGGCCAAGAACATTTGTTTAAATTTGTAATTCTAGATCCAAATTATGCCAGATAAATGGCATTTCTAAGCAACGGGTTTAATTTTATTAGTTTTGGATTTTAAATATTGAACTTCTTTCACAATTTTTATAATTTTCTATCACTAATTTTTTAATTGGCATTTTGTACAGTTTTGAAAAACATTACGCATGGATTCTGAAAATTTTTACCTTTAAGAAAAATGTAAATTCTAAAATTTGTTAAAAAAGTATTTCTTAATTTTATAATTGTAGTATAATTTTACACATAAAATAATCCTAAAAAAAAATTAGCACCTCTGTGATCCATATATTTTAATGGGTGAAAATTTCAAATTTGACTGGACTTAAATCTTTTTAAAGGACTGAGAATTATTGTGTAAAACGAAATAAAGTTTCTAATTAGCATTTACTTTATTGCTATTAATAATATTGTATTATAATAGTTAGTAAATTAAGAGATTCGTTTAAATTAAAATTTTGTTGCATTAAAATAAAAATCTTTTAAATCAAACGGTTACCATTAGAAAAAATGGTAACATAAAAATAATATAAAAATTTCTGGTAAAATAGTATATGTGTAAATAGCTTTTAGAAGAACCTTCTTTGAAATAACTTTTCTTTAAATTGTTCCCGCCAAACAATTCTACCAACCTAAACTCATTAGCGATAAAATCTTTAGCCTGCATAGCTCAAAGTGCAGAGTAGCGCAGTAGGGTGGTCCAAGACAAAAATATTTTAATTTTAATGCTCTCACCCCCTAGGATTGTTCTATATCGAAAAAAATACCTTAATTTTTTTATTTTTAATATTTAGATGGGGCTCAAAGCGCTCAAAGTTTTCCATGCAAAATGCATGGACAAAAAATACTTTTTCGTAGAAATGGTATAGAACACTTGAAAATCAATATTTTTCATCGCCCAACTTTGTTTCTCTTTAGGAGACTTCAAACAACAATGCCAAATTGTTTATTTAACAATTTTTAAATATTTACTATTTTTTATAGGGCCCCAAAAAAGCCCCATAAATTACAAAATTATGAAAAAATCGTTAAAAAATATTTTATACTATTTTTATGAGAGTTTTTCCCTATATTTTAAAAAATAACATAAATATTGATTTTTGATTATTATTCCACGTAATTGCTAAATTGTTTAAACAAATTATTATTATTTATTTACAACTTTTTATCAAATTGAGCTAGAGAGTTGCAACTTTTTCTTAATTTTGCAACTTATCGAGGCCATTGGAGCCAAATACGAACAAAAAAGTTAAAATAATAATTTTAACGATTGTTTAAACAAATTATATTGTTTATTTTCATGATTTGCGCAAATTGAGCTACAGAGTTGCAATTTTTTCTGAATTTTGCAATTTTTTGATGACTGTGAAGCCATATACTAAGAACAAATGAAAAGTAATAATCTTTACGATTGTTTAAACAAATTATGTTGTTTATTATTAACTTTTTATTAAATAGAGGTATCTTTTCATTGAATAAAACTAGAAAGACCAAAAAGTGTCAATTTATTTATAAACGATGATTCAATGAACTTCTTTTCGCGTTTTAAGATGTAAACTTCTTTTCTTGAGGAACATCCCTCACTATGTCAACAGAATGTCGATTATTACACTTGTATAAAAATTGTAAATTGTCTAAAATTAATTAATGATAATGCAGTGCGAAACGTTAAATTATTATCTGATTTTAACAAACTAATAACAAGAGATAAGGATCAAAAGCAAAATACCGAAAACAGTTTACGAACTGTAACAACAAAACGTTATCCGAAAAAATGATGTGGTAACCAACATTTTCATGCATTAAAGTATTTATCATATTAAAAAAATAAATGTTCTAAAGTTTTTTACTTAATTATAATGATGTCTTACAGTTACAGTCATTCCTACCTCTCAACAAAAGTAAACTTGCAAATCTTAGAGAAAGTGGTAACTTTCTAGCCCTATTTCATAAAAAGTTGATTATAAACTATAAAATTTGTTTAAACAATTGTTCTCATTTATTTTCTCATTTAGTTGCTAATACTTGCTTTTATACGCCTATAAAAGATGCAAAATTGAAAAAATCTGCATCTCTGTAGCTCGATTTAATAAAAAGTTGATAATAAACAATATAATTATTGTTAAAATTATTTTTAAGTTTTGTTGTTGGCTTCACTGAACTCGAAAAGTTGAAAAATTAAGAAAAAGTTGCATCTCTGTATCTCTATTTAATAAAAAGTTAATAATAAACAACATAATTTGTTTAAACAATCGCAAAGATTATTATTTATCCTTTGTTGTTAGTACATGGCTTCACAGTCATCAAAAAATTGCAAAATTTAGAAAAAGTTGCAACTCTGTAGCTCAATTTGTGCAAATCTTGAAAATAAACAATATAATTAGTTTAAACAATCGTTAAAATTATTATTTTAACTTTTTTGTTTGTATTTAGCTCCAATAGCCTCGATAAGTTGCAAAATTAAGAAAAAGTTGTAACTCCGTAGCTCAATTTGCGCAAATCATGAAAATAAACAATATACTTTGTTTAAAGAATTGTTAAAATTATTATTTTAACTTTTTTGTTCGTGTTTGGCTCCAGTGGCATCGATAAGTTGCAAAATGAAGAAAAAGTTGCAAATCTCTAGCTTAATTTGATAAAAAGTTGTAAATAAATAATAATAATTTGTTTAAACAAATTAGCAATTACGTGGAATAATAATTTAAAAATCAATATTATTTATGTTATTTATTTAAGGGCATGTGATGGAGAATGACGTCACGAGCATAGGCAAAATAATTTGTCCGTAAACTTTCTCTTTGAAAAATTACCTGATTTTCGGGAAATCAAAAAAATTAGTTTTAAGACAAAATTTAGAAAAACTTGGGTCTAAGAGACCTTCTTAATGATATTTTAAGTAATTCTACAAAGTTTGAGGTCAAAATATTTATTATTTTAAGAGAAAGTTTACGGACAAATTTTGCCTATACCAGTGACGTAATAATCCATCACATGCCCTTAAAATATAGGTAAAAACTCTCATAAATACAACGGTGAACCAGTTTAGAAACAAATGTTTTTCGGTGTTCTGTATGTCCAGAAAAAACAAATGCACAACGATGAAGTTTTTTAGAAACAAATGCATGTATAAGTATTCTCTATGGCAAGAACATAAAGATAAGAATATCTCTAGGCATTTGTTTCTAAACAGTTTTACCGTCGTGCATTTGTTTTTTCTTGACACAGAGAATATCGACAGGTACTTGTTTAACAAAAGGTTTTGATGTTTGTACTGATATGCGTAGCACTACGTAGCAGTTGTTGGTATAACCATTATTGTATATAATATATAGGGGAGAGCGGGGCAATCCGAACCGGCGGGTAATTCGGCTCATTAGCGATTTCACGCCTTAATTAGAATCTAGGAGGGAAAGGTCGCTATAGAATATAGGTCTCAACATTTTAGTTAGGTAAACGTTTAAAAATTATAAATATATTAATTTATAAAATACTTATAATTAAATGATTCCATTTATATAGGTTATTTTTTTAATCAAAACATATTTATATTATAAGAAGTTGAAGTGATAAAAGTAAAGACAAATAAAAATTTTGTTTGATTATTTTTAAAATTAATAATTAATAAGTTTGTAAAAACTGTAATAATTTAGAGCATATCATTAAAAAAAAATATAAATTCTTGCTTTTTCTTAATTTGCAATTGAATTGAAATGATCGTTTTTATTTCCTCTATTTTACAAATAATATGTTAATAAATTTGTAAAACATTAAATAATTAAATTTATGCATTTAATAAGTTATTTTATCAATTAAAACATATTTATATTATAAGAAGTTTAAATGGTGAATGTTTATGGCAAATAAAAATTTTGTTATCAATTCATTTATTAAATTAATGGTTTTGAAATTTGAAAAAGTCTAATAATTTATTAATTTAGATTAGATAGAGTTTATTAAGTAAAACATAATTCTATTATTAAGAAAATTAATAATTGTTTTTATGTTTAATTATAAAAACTCTAACCTAAAGTTTTAAAAAACATTTTATCTATTTATAATAATTTAAAAAATTTATTGATACTCACCAATACTGCAGAAGTCACTGCTTAAAATCCATTTTTAATTTTCACACTTTCACTAAACACACGAGGTCATAATATTTTTAAATTATCACTATTTTTATATTTCGCGAAATGTAAACAACACTGTTTACAAAACTGATGACCAACGATGACACCAATTGACTTGTCAGTTAGTTGGCCATACATTTATCGTTACAAGATGCGCCGCTGATTTTCAATTTTCATCGGCAACTTCAAGTACAAGGCATTTTTGCATTCCTCTGTACATGTTCATGTTATAGAATTTCAAAAGCGTGGTTTGCCTCACATTTATTTAATATTATTTTTAGATAAGAAATTTGCAATTCATAATGCAGAAACTGTGGATAAAATCATAAGTGCAGAAATTCCAGATGAAAAAAACTAAAATTATACGAAATTGTGAAACAGTTTTAAGTTCATGGATCATGCGGACATCAAAATATGAATTGACTTTGCATGGATTCTGAGAAAAAAGTTTGCACGAAACATTATCCAAAAGTATTTTGTTCTGAAACGAATTATCATTCTAAGGCTTATCCTTTATATAGACGTCGAAATAATGGTAAACGTATTACTTTATAGGAATAATGATAATAATCATGAAAAAGGTGAAACTGTTGCAGATAATAAGTTTATTGTTCCATATAATTTGTATTTAAGTTTAAAACTTAATTGTCATATAAATGTTGAAGTATGTTTAACTGTTGATTGTATAAAATATTTATTTAAATATTGTTATAAGGGTCATGATTGTGCTATAGTAGGTTTTAGATATAGGTAATAATTAAGAAATTCAATATGATGAAATTGAACATTATATAAATACGCGATATGTATGTCCACCAGAAGTAATGCACAGATTGTCGGAATTTAAAATGCATGAACAGTCAGATGCAGCTTATAAACTTGCTGTTCATTTGCCTAATGAACAAGTTGTATTGTTTACAGAGGGATTAGAGCAAAAAGCACTTGATAAATTTATAAATACGACTTTAACTGCGTGGTTTCAACTCAATAGGAATGATAAAAACGCAAATAAATTTCTGTATACAGGAGTATCAAATCATTATACTTATAATAATACGTCCAAAGTTTGGAAAATGAGGGGAAAGTTTAAGAGACCTGTACTCTGTCGCATGTATTTCGTTAGCCCGAAAGATAGCGGAACAGGTTTGGTTGTGGGCACCCTCTTGTTTTTGACTTCATAACTTGTGCCCAATAAATATGATGCGCACATAAACATATGTATGGAAAGCTAGAGACCTTAGCTAACTACTGGCAAAGAAATTAAATTGATTCTGTCAAATAGAAAATTTTTTCTTTAGAATATTACAAATTTAACAAAATGGTAATTTTTCGCAAAAAAAAAATTTTGGTTCGATTGTGGGCACCCTTATAAAAATCTGCTAAAAATAGTAAGAAATGAACTAAAACCACCGCCAATATGGAAAAAAAATTTAACTTTTAATTATATGATTAAAGATGAAAATATTTAGGTTATTTAAATTAATTTAATTATTATTTCCGCACTTCGATTTGTGCCACTTTTAAAAATTGTTAAAAAAAACTCTTGTGTTAATTTTACCGTGTCAAAAAATTAATTTATTTGAATTCAAATTTTCCCAGAATTTTTGGTGTTGAACTTTATTTGCCAATCATGAGTAGGCTCGTACACAAATCGTGCATCTCAGAAACCTACTATATCGAAACTAAGTTCGTAAATTCAGGAAGATTTTTTCTCGATATTTAAATCAAGTTGAAACATGAAATTCAAATGAATTTTCGATTTTTCAAATTAAGTTATTTGAAATTAGAAAATTCTGTGAAAAAATATCGGACATTTAGCTCAGCCGGGATTCGAACTCGGGTCTTTCAAATGACGCTTGACTGCTCTAAACCAACTAAGCTACAGAGGTTCATGTCGGATATAATTTCACAGATTTATCGCCTCATTCGGCCATGACATATATATATATATATAGACCACTTAAATTTTCGTTACAATTTTCTGTTATAAGAACTAAATTCTTACAGTAATTATTGTGGTCTTTGATATTAAAAGGGTTGCAACACGTTTTAGGGGGTGTCATTTTTAAAACGTAGTTTACGAAACAGTTCAAGGATAAAAAACAGTTATATTTAAAATTTACGTATTTCGCATATTTTAAAAGTCAGTGATTTTTCCGGTTACTTTATAAAGACAGAGAACGTTGGAACGGCTGATAAACGTGTCGAATATTAATTGTTTCCGAATGAAAATATATTTGTTTAACTTATATTTCAATATATGAAAAACTAAGTAAATAAATTTTTAAATATGAGTAAATAATTTAATTTACTTTATTATTCAATTTATTAAATACATAAATTATTATCATTGATTTTATAAAAGACAACATATTAATTTTGTTTGTATATCAAAATCACTGAAAATCTTCTGATCACAAGTGTTTTTTTTTTACTTATTGAAAGTAACTTTTGTAAAATACCAAAAGTTAATCAAGTATTGTTGCAAAAACAATAATAGAAATGAATAAAAATCAACGAAGACAAGCGCATCATGTAAAGGTTCTTTCAAGAACAATCGTGTCTCGACGCGTCATAGCGCAGCGGCAGTGGCCGGGGCAGTTCGAGAGCTTGGACGCCGCTCTTTAAAGTTACACCATTTGCTCAATTTTCAAAGGTACTAAATTTTTTTTTTTTAAATTAAAGTGCAAAAAACACAGAATTTTGCTGTTTTTGAATTTTTTTCATACGTGCTCCAGAAGTTGTTTAAAATTTGAATTGTTTAATTAATTAACAATTTATTTTGCATAAATAATAACAAATTTTTAAAATCCTGATCTTGATTAACAGAGACACTATTTTTTTATTTCTCTGCCAAATTTCATTCAATTTTATCAAAAAACAGCAGAGCAATCCTCGATTTCGTAAAAAGGTGCTTTAAACTTCAATTGTTTATAACTAATTGAAAAATTAATATATTTGAAAAAGTGTTTCAGGAATGTTTTTGTACCACCTGGCTGTAATAAATTATGTATAAAAGTATTGCAAATTCGAAAAGTCAGTTTTAGGTGGCCCAGTTCAGAAAATTTGACTCATGTATTATTTTAAGAGAAAGTATCAGAACGTCTTTGCTTGTACCAATAACGTCATTCTTTGTTCCATGCAGGGACGTGAAATTGCGTAGAACTTGGAGTTTTCCTACTTAAATTCCTTAAAAATGTAATTCCTGTTTATAATAGTCTCATTTTCTTCTTTTAAGATGAAGGAGAGTTTCAAAAACCACAAAAAATTCATTCTTCCTATAACGGTGCGCCCGAAATTTTTTTTTCTAAAAGATTCTTCTACTCGAAATTTTCTTGTGGATTTTAAATCTGTGAGGTTTCTAGAAGAACAAAAAGAAAATAATCGCTAAAGCACTTTTTCAGAAACTTTAATTTTAACCCAAAGGTGCTGGTACCTGGATATTTCTTGTCGATTACAACAAAAATAAAAATATTGGTCCAAAAATTTTTGAGAAAAACAGATTAAATTAGTAGCTTGACCAATACTATGTTTAAATAAAACAAACTTTTCTCTCAGTGCAGGCTACTAAAAATTATGATTTTAAAAAATTTTTATGTGTGTGTATGCTAACATTATGTTTGGCCCAATATTTCGGGCAACCATAGTAAATAGAACAATGTTACCTAAAAATAACCAGTCTCTCAGACTAAGGTCAGAGTATGACATAGGTTATTTGGATGGCTTATTAAGGGGTAACATCACCCAAACATTTTCAATATTTAAAAAATGACATCGAATTTGTAATCAGTAACCTTGAAAACCCCCAAATAGTAATTTTTGTGAACTTAGATTCACTTTTTACACTGGTGACATCTGTTTTCATAATTGTAAATTTTAAACTCGTTTTTCTAGAAATTAGATTTTTTAAACTGTCCGGAAGGATTTCTTTCACAGTTTTGGACGGATTTAATTCAAATTTAGACTGTAGCTTCAAGACATTATTCTTTAGAGAAGTACATAGGATTTTTTGGATTAGTTAATGCGTTTTCGTTCTATAACTATTTTTTCCGCGATTTTTTAACAAAAAATGTCATTTTTGTCATCAAAATCATGTCATTTTGCAAAAAATTGACATTTTTAAAATATCCTTTGTACTCCTCTAGTAAATGTCGCATCCTCTTTCATAATTCGTTTGAATTGACGTCTAGGTACTTCTGGAAGGTAGAAAACCTTCCGGCCGCAAAGGTTGTTTTAAAAAACGTGATCTCAGTTGAATTGCTGTAAAGGCGCCATTTTATAAAAAAAAAAAAAAAAAATTTATTTTTAAATTTAGTTTAATACATGTGTTTAACGTTAAAGAAAACCCAACATCATTTCTTAAAATCATTGATTGAAATAGATTCTATTTTTTATGGGCTCTGGGTCGACTGACTTATTCTTTTAAATTGAATTAATGGAATTTTACTGATTTAATAGCCAAAAGTGAGTCACTAATCACTCTCAGTGAAGTGTTGACTGATTGAAATCAGTCAATTTGTTTCATCTAAAGAGATTACTGATTCATCAGTAAAATATCACTGATTCTCAATGAGAGTTCACTGATTCATTTTAAGAGAATATACAAGTCACATAACTCACCATAAAACCATACAATCCTCTCTAAATCTGAATTAGTTAAAAATAACTAATTATTAGTAAAATCGTGGCTGAGTTTTTGTTTCAGAAATTAGTTAAAAATAACTAATTATTAGTGACAAAATGACTAATTGTTAGTAAAAAAATAACTAAAAAATAGTTAAAATTTGACTAATATAATAAGTAAACAGAATGTAATGTATTAATGTATTAAAATGTATTAATGAATATAATGTATTAAAACGCATTTTTTGACATTCTTTTACGATAAATTTTAATTATATCTAATATGTTCATTTGTTTAAAAAATTATCCATTTTTTTTATTTTTTGATAACTCAAGAACGGTAAAATTTAAAAAAAATTTAAGAACATGAATTGTTTCTTTTCATATAGAAATAAAAATAATATGTAGGGGAGAGTCGCTAGTTGTGAGACGGGTTTTATTTTTGACCTATAAATTGAAAATAGGTAAACGAAATCGTAAATAAAATACACCGTTCAAAAAGTAACTTAAATACGCAACTTCTATTCATAGAAAGTGTAGTGTTCAGATTAACTCGAAAAATTTTATGATCAATTTTCCGAGCACATCTTTTTAGTCAAAAAAAAAAAGGTGTCCAATTGTGAGACACTTATAAAAAAATGCTAAAATTTAAAAAATTTGGCATGAAACATTATGTTTAATATAAATAACTAAATATATTGATAATACATATTATTATATACTAAATAAAAAAATTTATTCTTTAAAATATGACTATCAGTTTTCTTCATCGAAATCGCTGTCGCAATGTAGGCAAATGAAATAACTTGTGCGCATGTTCCCACACTTTAAATAATTGTTGTGTTATCAAATGTACGTAACGAACTAAACTGAACAGAGCGCTTTATGCTGCATAACGAAAAATATAGGCTATTCCAGATGGGCGGCGCCACCGTCTCACAACTGGTGACTTGCTGTGTCTCACAACCGGAAATTAGCGCTATTTTGAAAAAGCAAAAAAAAAATATTTCCAACTGTAGATTGAAACAATGCAATATTGCATTACAAAATAGAAGGAAAATACTAAATAAAAATGCATAACATTTAGCTTTTCCAATTAATTAACTTAAAAAAAAAGTACTTTGCACATATTGAAAAAAAGTTTTTTAGTCGATTTTCACACACAGTGCTGGCATCTAACACAAACAATACATATATCCGCTTCGGTGTACACGCAAAAGTTGGCCCGTATAAAAAGAAATGTTTTTATGTATACCAATCAGCCTTTTTATATTTCGTGTTAAAAAAATGGACTGTCTCACAACTGGACCCGTCTCACAACTGGCGACTCTCCCCTATATTTAATTTTTTTTTCAAATTTTTTGTATTTTTAAGTTTTAATTGTAGGCACTATATGTATACTCACTACAACAAACAAGCAAATTTTTATGACAATAGTAGAATCTTCAGACAGTTTACAAATAACAAATCTTATTATACTATTAAAAGTTATTTAAATGATTTAACAGTTAAAAGAATTGAAAAGTGATAAAAAAATACGATTTTAAATTTACTCGGATGTTGTAGTGTGTATAAAATGCAAGTTTCTACAATTAAAACTTAAAAATATAAAAAAATTTTAAAAAAAATTCTTCAAAAAATGTTGAAAAAATTTTTTTGGAAACCAACTTAAATATTTTTTTCTAATTCTACATGAAAAAAGAAACAATTTATGTTTTTAAATTTGTTTTAAACCTTACCGTTCTTGAGTTATAAAAATTGAAAAAATGGCTAAATTTTTAAACAATTGACCATAGAATAATTAAATTTTATTGTAAAAAAATGTCAAAAAATGCGTTTTAAAGGTAATAAAATTATCTTTCAAACGGTATAAATACAATTAAAATGTGACAAATCCATAAACAATTGTATCGCTTTAAAAATAAAAAAATGAAAAATTTTGTTTTTCCATAAAATTAATTAAGCATTAACAAAATCTTTCTTTTATTTTTGTTTTATATAGTGATGAAGCTCAAATAATGAGCTTTCAATTGAGGCCTTTTCGAACTTTGTAACTTTAATAATGAACAAAATACTGAACTTTTTGTAAAGCTTTTAATCATTGTAGGATGGGCAAAAGTTATTGACCGGCAATGTATGAGGACAAGGCCGTAGCCAGGGGGGTGATAGGGGTGTTTGACCCACCCTCCGAAATTTTTTTAACAGCTGTTCAAGTTTTAAGAAAAAAAGTAATCACTTTGACTGTTTGTTGACAAACCCCCCCCCCCCTCCGAAATTTTTTTTCTGGCTACGGCCTTGTATGAGGATTTCATGTATAACCTCCTCCGAAAATCTTATTTATCTTATTAACGTTTTATTAACTGTGTAAAGTTGGTTGACAATTATTGACTAATATCATTGTAGTATATTTTTCTGTACACAGAAATTATTATGTGACCTGGAGCAAAAAGCGACCTACACTGAGAAAAATGTTTAGTCATAGCAACGAAAATTTGGTTGAGCCAACCAAATTATTTGGTTGGTATTTAATCAACCAAACTATTTGGTTGAGACAACTAAATTATTTGGTTCAGTGTTGTTTGTTGGCATAACAAAAATTTTTGGTTGTCACAACTATATTTTTTTCTTCAGGATAACGAAAATTTTGGTTGTCATAAAAAAAATTTTTATTTGGAAGCTAACTAACCCAGGTGCAAATTTTCGGTCAGCCAACACATATAATTACATAATTCACATGTTATTAATTTAATTACACAAATATAATCAGATGAGAATGTAGAAATTTCATATTAATGAAAACCTAAAACAGAAAAATTTCATTAGTCATGAAGATTCGAACCCTGGTTTTCCAGCTGTCAGTCCAGTAGGCTAACCACCAGCCCCTGAGAGACATGAATGACCAATATAGAATAAACCTTATAGCTAAACAGTTCAGTAACAGACACCGTTAGCTTAACTATCAGACCCAGGTTCGGCCGACCGTCTGGTATTGGTTTTTATTTAGATTTTATTTATATTATTATCGGCAGCTGACTTACAAACTAATCACTAATTTTTTTTAATAATTGTTTGGTTGTCACAACCAAATTATGTTTGAATGTCACAACCAATTTCTGTTTGGTTGTCACAACCAAATTATGTTTGGTTGTCACAACTAAATTATGTTTGGTTAAACCAAATAAGAGCAACAAAATAATATGGTTGTCCCAAACAACTTGATGTGTTACGCCAACCAAATCGTTTTGTTATACCAATCAAAATATTGTTGTTACAACCAACAATGGTCAACTAAAAAATAATGTTGGTAAAACTAAACCTTTTTTCTCAGTGCATTGTGTTAATATGTCAAAAGATTAAAATTTAAATACTTGTCAAATTTTAAAAACGTTTTAAAACTGGTAGAAACACTTCGTTTCATGTCAAGCAACGGTCGAACGATAACTAAAGTTCGAAGTGGAGTCATAAAGTGTGTCATGAAACTTCGACTTATTATTAATTTAAAAAAAAAACAATTATATGATTAACAAATTAAATATGGGAGATACGGTAGAATTCTATATTTTAGTTCCAAGATCTGGGACATGACCTTGATGAAAACTACTTGAATTTTAACCTTTAAGTTTGTATTTGAAACAGATTTTTTAAATTGAAAAAACTATAATAGTATCTGCCAAATTTTGATATGATGGAAAAGAAGATCAAACTTAAAATTTAAAAGAACAGTTGGGTTTACTTGTCTATCTGAAGAAAAGTTTTTAAATCGAAATGACTAACATTTCTCAAAACTCCAATATTGAAGGTAAAAGTATTTATATTTCTGCACTATATTATAAGATCAAAAAGTCCGTAAAACCAAGTGAAAGTACCTAAAAATTACTTAGTATTAAATTAGGGCCTTTTCACGTCAGAAATATCAGAGTTGTCAAAGGGTTCATCGATTTTCTTGAAACTTCGTGGTATTATACTGCTATATAAGAAACTTTTTCCTTCCAAATGATTTTTAAAAAAATTCAAAATTTTAGAAGATACGCCATTTTGAATATCAACATTAATTTAACAAAATTGTTAATATCTCAAAATATTATAAAGATATTTTGATGAAACTTACACATGTTTTAGTTAAAAATATGTACTTTTAAATGAAAATGTGTAAATTCTATTTTTTTGGGTTATTATTAATCAAATGTAGGAGGTTTACGATGTGATTTCGTAACCTTAAATTTGTCACTTTTTAAAAACACGTTATATTTAAAAAAGTATTAAATATTAGAAATCAAAACTTACCAGAAATATAAATCCCGTTATTTTGATCTTAAAAATGATAGAAATCTTATTAAAATACATTATTTTAAAATATGTTGTTAAATTTTTGAAGTACACATATGAATAGTATTTTAATTTCATTAATCTTACAGGTTATAACTCGATTTTGAAACGTGAAATTTCAGCCAACGCTCAAATTAAATTTGTGTACACTGGTTCTCGTCCGATCACCAAAGTTAAGCAATTTTAAGCGTGGTCAGTACTTAGATGGGTGACCGCTTGGGAATACCACGTGGTGTTGGCTTCCTTTTTTTCTAATTCAGAAAAAATATTTATTAGAAGTTTCTCTAATGAAAATTTTGTTTTTCTTTTCAACTATTGTATTGAACATAAGTGCGCACTTATTTGGTGCTTGAAACAATTTCAATTGTTTTCTTCAATTTTTAATTATATTTATTTGTTTTCATAATTTCAAAATTTGTTTATTAATTATTGTAAATTTCAATTACTTTTAGCTTATTTCTTTAATTCTTTTGTCCAATTTTTAGTTATTTTCTTTTTTTGAATTGATTTCTAAGATCTTCATGTATTTTTTCAAATTTCAATTATTTTTTTCTTTATTTAAAAAAAATTCTGTATTTTTTTCAATTATCACACTTAAATGTCATTTATTTTTTACAACTTATTAGGGTATTGTTTGTATCATATTTTAATTATTTTCGGCAAGTTATAAAATTTAAAAACATTTTTCAATTATTTTCCAAAATTTATTTCCTGCAATTTTCAATTCTTTACAATTTTTTAAAAATTTCAAAATTTTTTAACTATTTATCTGACTTTTCAATTATTTCATTAATTATATAATTTTTTATATTATCTTTTTCAATTTTCAATTACTTTCGTTCTTCTTCTCGTTCTTTTTCATAATTGCCAAAAAGTTTTTACTTATCTCTTTAATTAAAACTTGTTCTGTGCAATTTTAAATTATTTTTATCTTTTTTCATTTATTTTCTCTAATTTTTAATTATTTCCTTTTATTTCAATGAACTTCTGAAAGTTTTAAGTATTTTTCTCAAATTTTGTTTAACTTTCCTTTATTTAAAATATTCTATGTAATTTGTTTAATTATTTTCTCAAATTGTAATTAATTTTTTTAATTTTAATTTATTTATCTCAATTTTTAACCATGTTTTTTCAATTTTCAATTATTTTCTCTAATTTTTCATTATTTAATTTTGTTTTAATTTACGTTTAAGATTCTCAAGTATTTTTCTCAAATTTAAATTATTTTCTTTATGTTTAAAACATTTTTATGATTGTTTAAATTACTTTCTTCAATTTTTAATTGATTTCATTTTTTTTTTCAATTAATTTGCAATTATTTTGTTTAATTTCAATTATTGTTTGCAATTCTTTTTAATTCAAAAACATTATAAATTTTGTTCTAAATAAGTATTTATTTTATTTATATTAATTGATTTTAAATATTATATTTAAAATATTTATTTCTTCTTATTAGATAAATATTATTTACTGATTTTTTATATTTATTATTGTACACAGTTAAAAGTTTTGTGTATTTGTGAAACAATCGGTCCTTGTTAAATTTTTTGTGTTAAAATTTAACATTTTTCGTGTGTTGATTTAATAACTGTCATTTGATTCTTGAACATAACCTCAATTTCTTAGTAATAACATTGCAATTTACATTTAATTTTTTGTTGTAAAACGTAAATTTCGTTTTAAAAATTCATTTTAATAATAAAGTTCAGTACTGATTGAATAATATTGACTCCATAACTCGACGCGATTATATTTTACCTCTCTCAAGCAAACGATAAAAAAAACAACACGAATCCCTGTGTTAAAAATTAACACAAATTTTGTGTGGACCGTTTGGAACATGTGATTTATGTTGAATTTATCACAAAATTTTTAACTGTGTATTTTATAATTTCTAAAATGTATGAAAAACTAATCGCGCGCTGGCGCGCGTTTTATTTTGCTAGTATTGATAATTATATATATATTCAAATCCTCAAATTCAAAAATTAGAGAAACTTCTATTAAATATTTTTTCTAAATTAGAAAAAAAGGAAGCCAACACCACGTGGTATTCCCAAGCGGTCACCCATCTAAGTACTGACCACGCTTAAAATTGCTTAACTTTGGTGATCGGACGAGAACCAGTGTACACAAATTTAATTTGAGCGTTGGCTGAAATTTCACGTTTCAAAATCGAGTTATAACCTGTAAGATTAATGAAATTAAAATACTATTCATATGTGTACTTCAAAAATTTAACAAAATAATTTTGCTTATTAAAAAAACTCATTTTTCATTAAATCTCAAATTACCGTAAACAATATAAAATTAAGCAAAAATGAGAAAAACAAGTTCTTTTCTACTGGATTAAAATACTAATTTATAAGATTGTGATAAATTCTAGATTTAATGTAGTTGTTTCAAAAATCGAAATCATAGAGAATGTAATAAAACTTTCAGCAAAAAAAGTATAATATTCAATACGTATTTCCACAAAAGAGAAAAGTAATTTATGGCTTATCTTCTGAGATATTATTATTTGAAAGTCACTATTTTTACACAGGTATAGGTTAAAATACATCTTTTTGGTGACAATTTTTTTAATATCCAATAGATAAATCATAGAGATCAAGTTGAAAAATTAGATTTAAATAATTAAAAGTTTGTAGATTTCATAAATTTTAATTTTAACTTATTCCACCGCAAGATAAGAGAGTAAAATTAAATAAATAATTAAATTTTTCAAGTTTTGTTTTTGTTTAATCGAAAATTTATACATATGGCAACATCGTTTTTTCAATGATTCAGAAATATGCATAACTATATTCACACTTTTTGACATTTGTAAACGTTTAATGTTTACTATTAGTACAAAACAAATGAATTTAATTTTGAAGTTAACCTTTTTAAAAAAGCAACGTTGCCACGATAAACTAATAGAAAATGACAACTGTAAGCAAATAAGGTTTATTTTTCACACTTATTTTTATTTAATTAGTTTTTTTTGTTGAAAGTTTACCATTCAAGTTTAAAAGTTATTTTTGAATATTTATTGACTAAATCTAAATGCATTTCTGATTACCTTTTCATAAAAAAAAATAAATTTAACTAGCAACGTTGGCTTATAACTATACGTTAAACACATGACAGATGTCATCAACTTAAATTTATATATACCTTACAAGTATGAGAACTATACAATATGTTTATAATTTTTATAAATTAGTTTCTTTTAAGAAAATATTGATGTTGAAGTTTTTTCTATCACATTTAAAATCTGTGTTTTGTGATGATTGTTTAGTATATAACTTTTTCCTGAAAAATTTGAATTTAAAGGAAATAGTAGAAAACAATTATTTTGATGTTCTTTTTCAGGAAGCTAAAATTATGAGAAACAGTCAAACCTGGAAATGCGACCGTCAAAGAAAAAAGATTTTTGATTTTAAAAATTAGTTTCAAACCCCACCATTTGGGGCAAAGACACGAATTTGAATTTTTTAATTCAATTAAATAATGTAATCATGATTATGATAAATGCAATAACGACTATTAAAATCTGTTACTGGTTAGTTTTAGCGGGGTAGCAAACTAAAATTACTCTAATAAAGTGTTTAGCTAAATATTTATGCTTCAATAAATTTAAACCTGGCAGTTTTGTCTCACTCTTCCCTGCGCATGGCATAAACAAATTATTTTCAGAATACATATATATTTTTATTACACATTTTTATAAGATAATTACAATTTCTTTCGGTACAATTCATTTACGTATAAAAGTGAATTTATAGATACATATATGTATAATTTAATAGCTTCATAATAATAGGGATGAACAATTATTAACATTTACAATTCATACAAAAGTCAAAGATGTAAATATCTAAATATAAAATGTATATTTTACATTATGTTTTAACACGTAAATTGAATCCTAAAAAAATCCAATATTAATTACATATTTTATTACGATATACTGACTTTTACTTTTAATATACCATACACACATTTACATACACCTGAATTACGTTTACCAAAATCACGTTCAAAATCACAGAGTTTGAATTTCCTAATACGTATTTTATAACTTATATACAAAAATATGGAATTCGTTTTTAAGGACTGCTTAAATTCAGATACAAAGGAAAGACGAACCAACTTTAACTGTAGCATAAAACCAAGGTGGGGACTTAAGAGTAAGAGAGAAACTCAGCGTCTCTTTTTTATCACTCTTAATTATCCACTCCAATTTTTAAGTCACTATTAAAGTAGGTTACTTCTTTAAGCGTGTCTGTAAATCAGCGGTGTAAACAAACTCATTTATTCTTATATTTTACTAACAATAAGTACAAAAATCTTGAAAATCAGTAACTTTAAATTATAAAACTTATTCCAAGTAATTTGTTAAAATACATTAAACGTGTAAAAAAAAAATTTCCGTGCTTGAAAAATTTGTTACAAAATAACAGTTTATAATTGTTAATCTTTTTTTACAGTACGGGGAATTCGGCACATCTGTTGTAGAATAAGATTATAGTTATATGGTATAAAATATGTCGGATAACGCTGATAAGCGTACTGTTGCGAAGAAGAACTACTCATAGGAATTGAATAAATATTAGATTGAGGAATTGGTTGAATTGGAAATTGCGATGAACTTGTTTTATGACCTGGTAAATTTTGTATCTGCTTAATAGTTTTAGATTCATAAACAATTTCAGGAACATCTTTCTTTGGCTCATGATTTTCTAGTTTTGAGGACACACTTTCAACTAGTGAAATATCTGATTTCTTTGTATTTGGTTCTTGACGAATTCTTGTTTCAATTTTTTCTTCTGGAAAATTTCTGAAGATATTTGCACGAATGTTTGAATGCGGCAATAATACTCTGTTCCGATCATGGGGTATTGGAGATAAAGGAGAAGAGGTAATCCCAGGTGTGCTTTTAGAACAATGCAAAGCAGAATCAGCTTTCTTTTTAACCATTTCGACTTTAAAATTAGGGGCAGAATTTGGACTCTCCTTTTTATGCTTCATTCTTCGATTTTGAAACCAGATTTTTATTTGAGTTTTTGTGAGACTTAAAGATGATGATAGTTCAGACATACGTTCACTGCTTACATATTGACGATTTTTGTATTCATTTTCTAAATTCCATAGTTGGTGACTTGAGAAGCATGTTCTTGGTAGTCTTTTCTTCTTTTCGCTTTTTTGTAATTCTGTAAGAAATAAGTAAAGAAAAATTGGTATCTAAGAAACTTGTGTTAAAGTTAAAATTAGGTTGAATTTTACTGGAGAGCAACATAGCCTTAAACAGTGACTGCTGAATGTAACTATCAAAAGAATACTATTTGAACGTTATTTTTCATTTATTTTCATATGAATTTTTAAATTATTACTGGTTATAAGTAAAACAATTTTTTTTTAAAACAATTACTGACGAGTTTTAAAGTATTTTTGACTGGAAATCAAAACTGATGTATCGTCAAATTATACTGTAAATAAATATCATTATAATAATTTTGATGTTTAAAATAATTATTTATGAGGCATTTTACGTGTAATGTCCCAAGCTCAAAATTAATTTCTTTCAAAAAAATTGAAACTTAGGAAATTTATTTTCCTATCTAGGTGTAATAAAACCCAAAAGAAAATTTTGACTTTTTTGAAAAATTGAAGGGGGTAGAAGGGAATCAATTTTGTCTAGTTTGCTTAAAACCGTCTTCTTACTTAATTTTCTCTTTCTTGGCGGATAATGAAAAAAATTTCTTCGAATAGGATTTTTAAAGGTTTTTTAATGCTCTTTTCATTGGTAAATTTTATTTTTTACTATTCTAAAAATTTGACCCTAATTTTTTATAGTTAATATTTAATTTGCTATTTTTACCAAAATCGATTCGTTTAATTTTAAAATAAAGTATTGCAAACAAAAGCTGAGGTTTTTCCTATTGATATAGAAATTTTTAGAATGTCCTTTTTTTTTTGTTTTTAAGATATTAATTCTCAAAGAACGGATTGTGGCGCGCGGTCGCCTCGCATCAGGCCGTGTCAGCTATACTCACTATTACCAAAAGCACTATTTTTGGACAAAACTCTGCTGACAACTCAAAACTGATCCAAATTAACTTTTTTTTTTAAATACTTAAGAATGTTTGTCCTACAACTCTGAACTGCTAAAAAATTAAGATTTTTTTTATTAACTGAAATAAATGTTAATAACATTTAAAAATTGAAAAAAATTATTTTTGAAAAAGTGACTTTAAGGTCCTTCGATTTCTGGAACTTTATATATTTATATAAATACACACAAAACTTATTAAAAGTAATTAATTAATTTCACAAAAGAAACGGAATCTAAGGAAGGGAAACTTTCAAAGTTATTAATTTGTTAACTAAGATTGTTTAAACAAATCAAAAAATGTTTGTGAACGTTCTTTAACTCTTTCATTATTCTAGGCCAATAGTTATTAATTTTACAAAAGACATGAAACGAAAGTAAAGTAAATAGTAATTTATTAATTTCACAAAAGAAACGGAATCTGAGGAATGGATATTTTTAAAATTATTAATTTGTTAACTAAGATTGTTTAATCAATTTGAAAATTGTTGATTATTATTAACTAAGAACCATTTAAAAATACTTTTGATAAGTTTTGTGTGTATTTATATAAGTATATAAAGTTTCTGACATCGAAGGGCCTTGAAGTCACTTTTTCAAAAATAATTTTTTTCAATTTTTAAATGTTATTAACATTTATTTCAGTTAATAAAAAAAATCTTAATTTTTTAGCAGTTCAGAGTTGTAGGACAAACATTCTTGAGTATTTTAAAAAAAAAGTTAAAATTGGATCAGTTTTGAGTTGTCAGCAGAGTTTTGTCCAAAAATAGTGCTTTTGGTAATAGTGAGTATAGCTGACACGGCCTGATGCGAGGCGACCGCGCGCCACAATCCGTTCTTTGAGAATTAATATCTTAAAAACAAAAAAAAAGGACATTCTAAAAATTTCTATATCAATAGGAAAAACCTCAGCTTTTGTTTGCAATACTTTATTTTAAAATTAAACGAATCGATTTTGGTGCAAATAGCAAATTAAATATTAATTATAAAAAATTAGGTAAATTATTACCAATGAAAAGAGCATTAAAAAACCTTTAAAAATCATACTCGAAGAAATTTTTTTCATTATCTGCCAAGACAGAGAAAATTAAGTAAGAAGACGGAATTAAGCAAACTTGACAAAATTGACCCCCCTCTACCCCCTTCAATTTTTCAAAAAAGTCAAAATTTTCTTTTGGGTTTTATTACTACTAGATAGGACAATAAATTTCCTAAGTTTCATTTTTTTTTTGAAAGAAATTAATTTTGAGCTTGGGAAATTACACGTAAAATGCCTCATATACGTATAGATGAAAATGTTATGTTAAAAGCGAAAACCTTTATTACTTTTTTCTCAGTAGACGAAGTTTGATTAAAATAGTAATCTTAAGGGAATGTGATGGAGAATGACGTCACTAGTATAGGCATTTGTCCGTAAACTTTCTCTTAAAATAATAAATATTTTGACGCCAAACTTTGTAGAATTACTTAAAGTATCATTAAGAAGGTGTCTCTGACCCAATTTTGTTTAAATTTTGTCTTTAAATTAATTTTTTTAATTTTCCGAATATCAGCTTATGTTTTAAAAAGTTAACTTTAATGCAAAATTTAAACAAAATTGGGTCAAAGAGACCTTTTTAATGATCTATCAAGTTTGGCGTCAAAATATATTTATTATTTTAAGAGATTAAAAGAAATATATATATATATTGTATAATAAACAATAGAAAATTTGAATGCATAATCCTAATTTTGTATGTACCGAAAATATAATACATCAATATACTATTAACAAATCAAATTATGTCAAAATATTAATATATTTTATTATATTTACCCGACTCCAATAAGTTTTCTGTCGAATTTTCTTGAACATTAGGTTGTGTCCCCAAAAAATTCGGTTCCTGGTCAAGTTTTTTTGAAACCTCTGGGTTAAATTCCAAAGAATTAATTTCTTTATTGATAGGTATGACTTTCTCAGTTTCGTTGTAATTGTGTGTTAAACTGCTAGAAGATAGAATTTCTGAATTTTCACTTGTTTCCAAAAAAGGTATATGTATTCTACACATCACATTTTTTGATAATGCATTTCTTCTTATAATTGTAGGTCTTATCAATTCGGAAGCAATCGTTGGTCGATTTTCTTCACAATTAGCACTTACTTCTTCTTTACTTGTCATTGTTGACAAAAAGAATAAATTTTCAATTGAAATTAAAACCTTCTCAATATAAGTGAATAAAGAAATTTTCTTTTTTATCGAAACTTTGTAATAATGTTTCGAAAACAATCCACATTTGTTTTCAAAAGTTGCAACAGTAAAACTTTTCTCAAAATTTAAAAATTACAGGACGATAATGAGAAAATAGAGGTAAACTTGAAATGAGACACAACACAATTGAAAAGTTTCAGAAGGTATACAAGTTTACAAATAATGCTGAGCTGGAAAGGAATTTGGTAGTCAGTAGAGAGGAAAACCTACACGTTGGGGATAATAAATGAAGTAATTTATAGAATATATCTATTAAGCGAATTTATATTTTCGTTTCCATCTTCGGATAATTAAAATTTTAATAAATTCAAAATATTTTTTTGAGTATTTTTTTCACTCTTTTTCTTTATAACTCGTTAAAAAATAGATATTGTAAAAATTAGAAAATAAAATTTTGCAAAAAAAAAAAAAACAATAAAATTAGTAAGTAATTTATGGATTAGTACAGAAGCATAAATGCATAAAACATGATATTATGTCTTTTTCATGAGCTTTTTTCGGAATTTTTACAGTAGATTGAGTTCCAAGAAACACGTATTTTATAATTTTCAATAATACCCTAAAGAATTTAAATAAATAATGTTTTAAGTTAGCCAATCAGATAATTTAATTTATTATGTAGGGGAGAGGGCCACAAGTTGGACACTCTTTCGATTTATTGCTGTAGAATTCAAGCCAAATAAAATAGGATAAAATTTTATTTTCAACATAAACATTTTTTAAAGCAGTTTTTCTAATTGTTAAAATTTTCTGTCTAAAAAAAGTGGCCCCAAGATGAACACCTTCTTAAGTCTCTGAAAATTGCAGTAAATAAAAAATGAACAACGTGTAACAATTATTAAACTAATTTTTAATCATTTTACGGAATTTATCAAGAAATAGCATTACTAAAAACGTCAGTTTAATAGCTTAACAGTAAAAAGTAATAAAATATCGAAAAATGTCGATATATCAAATTCTCTAATTCTAATTCTCTCTCTATTTCTCTCACATTTTATGGTAAAAAATAAAAAATTTTAATTAATTGGCTCAAAAAATTATTGAAAAAAGTGTAATTTCAAAAATATACAAATAAATACATTGGAATTTGAGGCCTGTCCACCTTAGGGTACATAACGCCATTTTTTAATTCCCAGTAAAAATATATATACGAACACAGAATCAGTAAAAAATTTAAAAATTAAGAAAATTATAAGAATATGGAATAATAATTTTATGGAAATAAATGTACATTGAATAAATGTATTGAAAATAGAAAAAAATAATTAAAATTGAAAAAAGTAATTGACTGTGGAAAATCCCTAGAAAATTACTAGACGTTTTCTTTTTAAGTGTGTGGCAGCACTGTGAACTTCGAGACGGAAAGTGTGTGTGTGTGAGTAGTAGCAAAATGGACGCTTTCGAGTCAACGTGTATCGTTAAAATAATGTATTTCTTTTCTTTAATAATTTAATATTTAGAATGTTACAAGTTTGTTCAAGTCATATTTAAGTGGTGTTCTTTTAATAAAATAACTTTTCTTTCAAGCAATCAATTTGAATAATATTTATTATATATTTTACATTTTTGGTGCCGAAACCCGGGAACGCGTGGTCTTTTTCCGCGGACATTTTAACGCACTTTAACGTGAACGAATCTAACGACTTCAAATTGATTTAACTTTAACGTGAAAAGAAAAGTTTAAAAAATGAATTCCACTCTAAGGAAAACGTATAGATCGCAAATAACGAGACTTGAAGGCCAAGCAAATCAGCTGATAAGCGGTGATTTTGATATTCAGGAAGCTGTTGTTTTGATTGCTCGCATGAAATTTGCCAATGAATCATTATCGAAAATAAGTAAGGAGATGCTTGCTGAAGAGGATGAAGAGAGCCTCGAAGATGAGTGCGTCAAGATGTTAGAATATGAAGAGAAAGCAGTTGTAATTGTTTCCAAATTAGAATATGCCATTAGTCGGAAAAAGATGGCGATTAACGAGGCGAGTGCACGCCAATCAGGAAGTGGCAACCTCACAAACGGAGGAAACGTGAATGAAACTGGCAACGCCGAAAACGGTGGGAACGCGAACGGAATTGGCAACGTCGATCAGACAGGTCCACGTCGACAAAAAATATCGGTGAGACTTCCAAAATTAGAATTAATAAAGTTTAACGGAGATTATAACAATTGGCCTGCTTTTTGGGAGCAATTCAACATTGCTATTCATACAAACCAAGATTTAGATGAAACTTCCAAATTCACCTATTTAAAGTCAGTATTAACGGGAAACGCTGCGTTGACAGTTCAGGGTTTGACGACGAGTGCTGCAAGCTATAATAATGCCATCGAAATGCTGAAAGATCAGTATGGGAATAGTGAAAAAGTTATCGATAGTTATATCCAGCAGCTTTTGTCTTTGACACCTGTGAAAAGCAGGAACGATGTTATATCTCTAAGATCATTATATAACACGGTTTCCAAAATAACGAAATCGCTTAAATCATTGGGAATGTCGGCAGAAAATTACGGTTTAATGGTGAAACTAATGATTTTAAAAGCTTTACCATTTAGTATGCGAAGTGAATTTCATAAGAAACGGTCAACAAGTGCTGATGATAATAGCGATAACGAATCAGTTCACAGTAGTGTCCACGGAAGTGTCAACAATCGCGATCAAACTTACGAAGATCAAATTAATCAATTGTTAACTTTTATCAAAGTGGAAGTGGAATCTGTGGAACAGGCTAGAGTTCTAGAAGGTGAACGAAAAATTAACGATAGAGATTTAGATTCAAAACAAAGTTATTCAAAGAAGAAAGAGACATTTCGGGAAAAGGAGTGCACGGCAGCCGGTCTGTTAACGTCAGTAAAGGAAGAGTGTTTGTTTTGTAAATCTCTGTGTCATAATACTAATGATTGTGGTGCTAGTGTTACGTTAACGGAAAAAAAGAATATTTTAAAAAACCAGAGACGTTGTTTTCGTTGCACGAAAGCAAATCATAATTCCAAATTTTGTCGCACGAAAATTCAGTGTTCTAAGTGTTTCGCCAAACATGCAAGTTCAATGTGTGATCCCAACTACAAAAAAGAAGTGAGATTTAAAGAATCTAGTGCTCCAAACAGTTCAGTGGGTACATCAGCCAATACTTCTACGAGTAACGATTTTTTGGTTAATTTAGTGGCGAACGGTCGCTTGGACACTGTTTACTTGAAAACTGCATGTGCAGGAGTTTCGACAGCTGGTGAACCAACGACGAATTTTATTCGAATGGTAGTGGATGGAGGCAGCCAATTGACTTTTGTGAAAGAATGTGTATCTCGACAATTAAATCTACCAGTTATTGGTCATCACAAAATTTCTATTATGGCTTTTGGAAATTCTGAAAGATCACCTGCGAGAATGTGTAGAAAAGTTTCGCTGACTCTAAAAGGGAAATATAACGATAAACTAACGAAGATAACTGCTATCGAAGTACCAGAAATATGTTTCCAAACTCTGAAAGTGCCGTCATTAAAAGATGCGTCAATAAACAAATTTAGTGCTAAATTTCCACTAGCTGATTTTCCAAGTGTTAGTGATGGTGTTACTCAAGGAATTTCGCTTTTAATTGGATCTGACTATTATTAGCAGGTAGTAACTGGACAGACCAAGCGCATATCTGATAATTTAGTAGGAGTGGAGACAGTTTTCGGTTGGACAATTCACGGAGTGGGACGAGAGTCTCAAGAAGAAAGTGCTTTTTCGGTTGGAGTAATCGCAGCAAATGTTTTGCATGTTCAAGTGGAAGCTGACGATCATTCAGTGGATTTAAGAAAGTTTTGGTCTCTAGAAACGATTGGAATTGACAATGTGAAGAATAATGATAGTTCAAAAACTGACAGTTTCTTAAAAAATAATATAACCTATAAAAATAATCGATATTGTGTTGCTTTACCATTAAAGGACGCTAACGTAAATGTTGATTCTAATTTCTCATGTGCATTAACAAGATTAAAGAATTTAACGAAGAAGCTTTCAGTGAGTGCTAAACTACAAGATTATGACAAAGTAATGAGTGAATATTTTGATAACGATTGTGCGGAACGATCTCCAGAACCATTTAACGAAGACAGAGTGTATTTTATGCCACATAGAGCAGTATATCGAGATGATAAAGATACTTCAAAAATACGTATTGTTTTTGACGCCTCGGCGCACGCTCCTGGACTTCCATCACTGAACGATGTCCTCGATCAAGGAGAAAATCTCGTTCCAGACTTACTCAAGGTACTGATGAATTTTAGAGTTGGCAGAATCGCTCTTGTTGCTGATATAGAAAAGGCGTTTCTACAGATCGAAGTCGCTGAAAGGGATAGAGACTTACTTAGTTTTTTATGGTATGAAAAATCTTCTAACGATTTGCTACAATTTTCTAATCCGGTTAAATTTCGGATGAAAAGAGTAACTTTCGGAGTAAATTGTAGTCCGTTTGCTTTAGCAGTTACAATAAAGAAACATTTGACTTCACAAACTTCTTCGTTGAAAAAGACTTGTGACACCTTGATTCGATCTTTTTATGTTGACGACTTGGTTACAACATGTGATAGTTTTGAGGAGGCTGAGAAACTTTATCTAGAAGCTAAGGAAATTATGGCAAGGGCCAGTATGAATTTACGAAAGTGGCGCAGCAACGATTTAAATCTTCAAAAAATCATGGGCTCTGAAGTTCAAAATACCGAACGTGAGACAAAAGTTTTAGGCATGTTTTGGTTTCATAACGAAGATGAACTTTCAATAAACTTATCTGCAGCGAATGAGAAGATAAATAAAGAAAGAATGACAAAAAGAGAAGTGTTGGCTGTTGTTTCATCGATTTTTGATCCATTGGGATTTCTTAACCCATTTTTAATCAGATCGAGAATTTTACTGCAGCTTTTGTGGAAAGCTAAACTAAACTGGGACGCATTTTTACCGGATGAATTATCGGAGATATGGTTGGCCTGGTGTGCTGAGTTGCCATTGCTGCAGGATTTTTCATTAACTAGGAGTGCAGTATTTGGAAATGAAGGGGTAATTTCGCTACATATTTTTGCTGATGCTAGCCTGACAGCTTATGGAGCTGTGGCTTATTTAAGGAGTGCGAAAGACGATGGACAAGTTAAGTGCAGATTTCTTATGTCAAAGTCGAGAGTGGCTCCGCTTGATAATAAAAGTGAAGAAGATTTGACGCTTCCAAAGCTCGAATTGACGGCGGCCGTTTGTGCTGTTCGTTTACAGCGTTTTATTTTGGAAAATATAAATATAAAAATTAGTGAATGTATTTTGTGGAGTGATTCCAAAATCACTTTATACTGGATAAAGGGAGAAGCGAATAACTGGAAACCCTACGTGCGGAATAGAGTGATTGAGATCCAAAATCTGTCAAGTGGTGAATGGCGTCATTGCCCTGGTGTAGACAATCCAGCAGATCTTTTAACACGTGGAATAAAATCTCGCAAACTAATAGACTCGAAAGTTTGGAAATTTGGTCCAGAGTGGTTGAGTGCACATACCGATGAGTGGCCTTATGAAGAAGAAGTGAGTAGCGTTGATTCATCTCATGTTTTAGCAGTTCACAGTAATGAAAGTGTACCAGCAGAACCAATTTTTCCTACAGAAAAATTCAGTAGTTTAGAAAAAACCTTGAGAGTGACAGCTTATATTCAAAGATTTATATTTAACCTGAAGGATCTAGACCACAGGAAATTGTCTCCCTTGGCTACAGCAGAATTAAGGGAAAGTGAAAACTATTGGATTAAATTCACACAAGGGGAATACTTTCCCGATGAATTAATTGAATTAAAGAAAAATAACGAAGTCAGATCATCTTCGAGTATTCAAATGTTACGTCCCTTCTTGGACAACGAAATCATGCGACTTACTGGACGAATCCAGGAATCATGTTTGCCGTATAATTCAAAATATCCAATAATATTACCTAAAAAATCGAATTTTACGGATAAAATAATTTGGAGTGCGCATTTGTCGACTTTGCACGGAGGAGTAAATTCAACTATTGTTCAAATCCGAAAAAACTATTGGGTTGTTCAGTGCAGACAACGAGTGAAGTCTATTATTTCTAAATGTATAGTGTGCAAAAAATTAAAAGTCAAGGCAGCTAATGAACCATTTGCTCCTGTACCAAGAATTCGGTTAACTGCTACTGATCCATTCAAGGTGACTGGAACCGATTTTGCTGGACCTCTTTATATAGTTTCCGAATCAAATCAACGCGTTAAATGCTACGTGATGCTTTTCACCTGCGCTGTCATTCGTGCAGTACATCTGGAATTAGTGCCAAGCATGTCTACAGAGAGTTGTATGAATGCAATTCGAAGATTTATTTCAAGACGAGGAGTCTCAGATGTATTTTACTCGGATAACGCAAAAACATTTAAAAGAACATCGTTGGAACTACAGGAGGTTATGAAAATCATCAAGAGTGACACGATTCAAAATTTTGTGAGCAGATATCGCATATCATGGCAGTTCATCGTGGAAAGGGCTTCCTGGTGGGGCGGATTCTGGGAACGAATGGTAAAGCTGATTAAGGACTCCTTGAAAAAATCACTTGGAAGGAGAACCTTGGGTTTTGACGAGTTACAAACAGTTTTATCTGAAGTTGAAGCAACAGTGAATTCCAGACCTCTTACATATATTTCTGAGGAGAATGATCAGCTGATGATTTTAACCCCATCGCATTTTTTAATAGGTTCCAATGAATGTGGTTTTCCGTTGAATATTAATGATCCACAAATAAATAAAAATGATATTCTGAAACTATGGAAGAAACGTAATCAGCTGACAAATGCTTTTTGGAAAAAGTGGTACTGTGAGTATTTGCAACAGCTAAGAAGTTTTCATATGCAAAATCCAGTTAAATCGAGAAGTATTCAACTTGGAGATGTTGCTCTTCTACATGATCAAAATTTACCAAGATTATTGTGGAAATTAGTGCGAGTAACTAAGCTGTTCCATGGACGAGATGAAAAGGTTCGAGCTTGTGAAGTGACAACAGAGAATAAAACGACTTTGAGACGACCAATTCAACTTCTTTACCCCTTGGAAATTACTTCGGCGGGGGAGGATGTGGAAAATCCCTAGAAAATTACTAGACGTTTTCTTTTTAAGTGTGTGGCAGCACTGTGAACTTCGAGACGGAAAGTGTGTGTGTGTGAGTAGTAGCAAAATGGACGCTTTCGAGTCAACGTGTATCGTTAAAATAATGTATTTCTTTTCTTTAATAATTTAATATTTAGAATGTTACAAGTTTGTTCAAGTCATATTTAAGTGGTGTTCTTTTAATAAAATAACTTTTCTTTCAAGCAATCAATTTGAATAATATTTATTATATATTTTACATTGACAATTACGGAGTAAAGTTGAAATTTAAAGATTATAATTAAAAATTGAAAAAAGCCGAGAATTATTGAAAATAGAAGAAAATAATTAATAATAGAACAAAAATTACAAAATGTCGAAAATAAATCAAAATACAACTGAACAAACAAATTGAAAATTTAAACAATAATTATAAAATTGTAAGAGAATAATTGAAAAATAACGAGAATAGTTGAAAAAGTAAAAAGAAAATATCTAGAAAATGACGAAAATAAATATCAATTCAAAAGAAAATTCAAAAAATTACTAAATAGATAGAAAAAAAATTGTAAAAAATAAACAAGAAAAATTACTTTTAAAGAAAGTAATAGCAAATTGAAAAATTAAGAAAATTAAACTAATAAATGTTGAAAATAATTGAAAATTAAAGAAAATAATTCAAATTTTAAGAATATAATAAAAAATTGAAGAAAGTAAATGAAAAAAGTCAACAATTATTAAATACCCAAGAAAATAATTGAAAGCCGAAAAAAGGAATTCGAAGTTAAAAAAATTGAGAATTGAAGAAAATAATTGAAGAATTTAATTAAAAATTAAAGAAACTTATTGATAATTGAAAAAAAATAACTAAAAAAGGCGTGATTTTTTTAAAATTAAAGAAAATGATTAAAAATTGATAATTGGAATTGAGATTTGAAGAAAATAATTATAAATAGAAGAAAACAGTTGCAGAATTGAAAAATCAAATAAATTACTTAACAGTCTCTATAATTGAAATAAATAATTGAAATAATACGAGAATTATTGAATATTCACACTGAAAAAAAAAACAATTTAAAATTTACTTGAGTATTAAGTAATATTTAATTTGTTACTCAAGCAATGCAAATAAATTAAAAATTGCTGTGAATCCAGGTAATTTTTACTTTGTTTTCTAAGGAAAAAAAAACAAATGACACTTTTGAAGCAAATTTGACGTTTTGTGTCAAAATCTTCGAAGTTAAATTTGAATTATATTTCGGAAGATTTAATAATGGAAGTATAAATAAAAGTAGGTAGAAAAGTGATTTATGTAATACTTTATTATTTTTTTTTCTTTGATTACTTCAAATATTTGTTTTAAATACAAAACGTCAAATTTGATTCGAAAAGTGACATTTTTTCTCCTTAGAAAACAAAGTAAAAATTACCTGGTTTCACAGCAATTTTTAATTTGTTTCCATTGCTTGAGTAAAAAAGTAAATAATACTTAAAACTAAAGTAAATTTTAATCTGTTTTTCTTTCAGTGCAAGAATTAATTGAAAATCGAGAAAATTAATTGAAGATTAATGAAAATAATTAAAAATTGCAGAATCAAATTGAAAATTAAAAAATTAAATAGACATTTTATGAAAATAATCAATGATTAAAACAAAAATTAAAAAATGATAAGAAAAATTTAATAATTTAAAAAATAATGGAGAAATAAGGAAAATACTTGAACTTTGAAAAAATATTCGAAACTGGCGAAAATAATTGAAAACAGAACAAAATATTTGAAAAAGTTAAAGAATAATTAAGAAATTATAAGGGAATAAATGAAAATGAATAAAAGTAGAAAATAATTGAGAACTGATGAAAATAATTTTTATTTAAAGGAAATAACGAGAAGAATTACAAAATGAGTTGGAAAAAGTAATGAAAAGGAAATTCTGAAAATAATTGAAAAATAAAAGGAAAATTACAAAAGGACGAAAATAATCATATGTTAAAGAAAATAATTAATAAATGAGGAGGAAAATAATTGACAATTGAAAAAAAATTCGAAATCTGACAGGAACAATCGACAAAGGAGCAAAATAATAAAAAAAAGTTAAAGAACAATTATAAAATTTTAAGAGAATAAATGAGAATTGAAAAATAGTAGAAAATAATGGAAAATTAGAGAAAATAATTAATAACAGAAAGAAATAATTGAAAAATAACTATAATAATTGCAAAATGGAAGAAAATATCTAAAAAATGACGAAATAATTGACAATTGAAAAGAAATTTTTAAATTGCTAGTTTAATAGAAAACTGAAAAAATTAAACAATATAAGTATTAAATTTAAACAAAGTAGTTGAAAATGGAAAAATTAAGAATATTATAGGAAGAATTGGTGGAAATAATTTTAAATTGAACAACTGGTTTGAAAATCGGGAAAAAAATTAGAATTAAAGGGAATAATTGAAAATTGAAGAGTGGAATTGAAGTTAAAAGAATACCTATAATTAAAAATTGAAAAAACAGAGAATTTTTCAATATAAAAGAAAATCATTGAAAATTAAAGATTGGAATTTAGAATTGAAGAAAATAATTAAAAATTGTACAAATAAATTTAAGAATCAAGAATTAAATTGAAATTTGAAGACAATAGTTGATTATTGAAAGGGAAATTAGAAAATGACAAAAATAATTAAATATTATAGACAATAATTAAATCTGGCAAGAATTTTTAAACATTTTTAGAAATAAGTGATTAAAAAAATTTTTTTCTGTTTGGAATTAAAAGTTTTGTTTCCGAATTCAAGACCATTTTAAGGACTTTAAGGACAAAAAATCAATTCAAGGATTTTAAGGGTCGCTGGACACCCTGATTATAATAATTCTTGAGCATATTTTACGGAAATTTTGATTGTAAAATAGAAAGAATTTTCAAGTCTTTTGTGGCATTTGTTTTTAAAATTTCAGAAATTTCAGAATTTTCGAAAAAAAAAGAAAAGAAGAAAAAATTCCAGAAATATTTTTAAACTCCATACTATTTCCAGGTTTTCCATACCCTTTTGGAAATTCCATACCTTTTCCAGGTTTTCCAGGTTTTCCAGGGTCTGTGGCAACCCTGTAAATTTAAATAAATTTACCAACTTGAGAAAAAACTGTTACAAAACCTTTTTAGACTCAAAATTACGTGGTATGTGTAGAAGAAAAACAAACTGGTTTTTTTTCTTCAAATGTGCATCAAAATCTTCGTCTATACAAACAACAAAAATGACAGAAAGCATAAGGCGCTGTCACCTTAAAAAAAATTTTATACGAAATGTCCATCTTGTAACGTCTTGGATTTAAAATTATCCTACGGTGAACAATTAGTAAAAGAAGTAAAAGCAACAAACCTATCTACATATAATAATTTTTAAAAGAGCAGTAAATATAAAGTTATTTTTAAAATAACCAAATTAAGTAAGTTCTTAAATACAAATTATTTTAAAACTAATTTTTAAAGTAAAAAATCTTTTCTTTTTTTTTGTCAATCACATTTCCAGGATTGACTTCTTTTGTAATTTTAGCTTCTTGAGAATGCATGTTAAAATCATTTGTTTCCTCTAATTCCTTAAACTGTAATTTTTCCAGGAAAATTTTATATACTAAACAGTCATAGCATAAAACAGAGATTTTAGGAATAATAGCAAAAATTTCAATATCAACATTTTTTTAGAAAAATTGGGTTTGATTTAACTTTTTTTTTCTCTCTTTTGTTATTTAGTTTTAGTTTTTTATATTTTTAAGTACTTTTGTACCAAAGGGCTTTCAGCCCGTAAACATGTAAATAAATAAATAAATAAATAAACTTTTTAAATTTTATTAATTTTTAAGAAAATTAGGAAGATTGTAAAACGCGATATTGTGGTGTCAACGATAGGCGACAATTTGTCTATCAGCAATAAACAATTAGATTTTGCACGCAACAGAAGGTCAAAGCGTAATTATGGGCAATTATATGTTTAGTAAACTCTAATTTTCCCTGCTCAAAGTAATTAACTTCGTGAGACTCTATTTAATAACCTTAAATCTATATTCAAGTCATTAGAATTAAAATATAATTTATAAAAACAAATAAGATAATTAAAGGCACAGAAAACAAGTTTCTGGCCAATAAACACTGGTAATATTCCATAAATCTCAAATGGCATAATTCCCAAATGACATAATTCCAAATGACATAATTCTCAAATGACATAATTCTTATTTGACATAATTCTCATGTGACATAATTTTCATTTGACATAATTTTCATTTGACATAATTCTCAAAAGATATAATTCTCAAATCACCTAATTCTCATTTAATATAATTATCATCTGAAATAATTCTCATTTGACATAAATTCCATTTTACATAATTCTCATTTTACATAAATTCCATTTGACCTAAATCTCATTTGACATAATTTTCATATAAAATTATTCTCATTCGACATAATTCTCTTTTGACATAACTCCCATATGACATAATTCTCGTTTAACATAATTCTTATTTGACATAATTCCTATTTGACATAATTCTCATTTGTCATCATTCTCATTTGACAAAAAATTTTTTATATTTAAAAAAAAAATTCTTTATTTAAAAAAAAATGTTATGTTAAATGAGAATCAGGTCATAAATTTTTTCATATAAGAATTATGGCAAATGAGAATTATGTCAAATGAGAATTATGTCAAATAAGATTCATGTCAAATGGGGATTATTTCAAATGAGAATTATGTCAAATGAGAATTATTTTGAATGGGAATTATGTCAAATGAGAATTATGTCAAATGGGGATTACATCAAATAAGAATTATGTCAAATGAGAATTATGTCAAATAAGATTTATGTCAAATGGGGATTATTTCAAATGAGAATTATGTCAAATGAGAATTATGTCGAATGGGAATTATGTCAAAGGAAAATTATGTCAAATGAGAATTATGTCATTTGGGAATTATATCAATTGGGAATTATATTAATTGGGAATTAAGTCATAGGGAATTATGTCATTTGGGAATTACAAATGTTGTTAAATTTTTATGCTTTTCAACGATACTTCTTTTACGAGTCTATCTTTTCTTTCAAATTTATGAAAAATGGTTCAATTCAAGTGAATAATAGCTCATTTTCTTTAGAAATTCAAACTTTACAACTGCATTTCGTTAGATTTTTGGTATAGTGGATCATTTTTCAAATAAGACAGTTTGTTAATAAATATTTAGAAATTTTTTTTTTTTAAATAAATTACTAAATTTAAAAAATAGTCCACTTTTTTAAAAATCTGACGAGGTGATGTTGTAGTGTTTGTTTTTATGAAGAAAATAAGCTATTACTTACTGAAATTGAACCATTTTTAAAAAAAATTGTAAAAAAAGATAGACTTGTAGAAAAGGTATCTTTGAAAAACGTTAAAAATTTTACAACATTTGGTTGTTTTTAAAACATTTTCATTTATAACTATTAATGTCCGATTAACCATTAATAGTAAATAATAATTAAGAAAATAAATTATAATAATTAATAATCGGTATAAATTGAAATACTAACTTTTGTCAGGGACTACCCATCGGAGAAATATCTTAAAAAGTTTTCAAAAATTCGTCTGCCTTATTGGATCCGCCACAAGCAATTTTTAAATGTTGATATAAGGTTCGTAATTAACGACCCATAACACCCACGAGGTCGTTGGTTACGAATCGGAAGTACGTTTTCCAAAATTCAGAATAAAAATTCGATATATCGGTTTACCGCGTAACAAGTTTAAAGTCCATATTGGATCCGCCGTTTTGAATTTTAAAATTTAGACTTTAGATTCGTAATCAGCGATCCCAGAAACCCACAAATAACAAGTTCCAAGCGATTTCAATAAATTTTTATAAATTCGTCCGCCATATTAGATCCGCTGTTTTGAATTTTGAAAATATGAAAATTCTGACTTCGGATTTTGTAATAAGCGATCTTAAAAATCCCCTAGAATGTAAATTCTAGTAGTAAATTCCTGAAATAAAAAAATGTATACTTCAAAGAGTTAAAAGGGACCTTTTGTGCGAAAAAAATAAATTTCACTTTTTTATTGATTCTTATGGAAAAAGAAATTCTCTCTTCAATGGAATTAACAGCACATTTCTAGCTTCATTATTACAAAAAAAGCCAACACCACGTGGTATTCCCAAGTGGTCACCCATCTAAGTACTGACCGCGCTTAAAATTGCTTAACTTTGGTGATCAGACGAGAACCAGTGTTCACAAATTTAATTTGAGCGTTAGCTGAAATTTTACATTTCAGAATCGAGTTGCTTTCGAAAAAGGTTATTATTTTGTATAAACATATAGGTAAATGTTATTTTGTACAACACCTGAATTTAAACTTTGTAACATTTTATTATATTTCTGAGGGATTCTAGAAATTGTCTTAAACTCTGATTAATCAAAATCCAAAAAGTGAAAACATAAAAGTTCCGACATATTGAATAGGATATTATGAAAATTTTTAAAAACGATTGTTTTATATCTAACACAAAAAAATGTAGCTGATGTAATAACCTTCTAAATACAGTGAGTACTTTAGAGTCGTTTGATCCTTTGATTTTTTACCACTCTTCAAACTTCGAAGTCGTTTAATTGACGCATAAGGGGGCTTTCATAAATTACTTAACATATCTTAAAGGGTTTGGGGGAGGGTAAAATGTTAGTAAAAACAAACATTAGGTAATTGGTGAACGTGTCCTAAAAAAATGCCACTGCCTACAAATCGAACGATTTTGAAGAATAAATGACTTCAAAGTTCAACTACTTTCGAGTACTCACTGTATAGTGATGTACTATTGCAAACAAAAACTTTTCATACATTTTGATTTTGGAGTCTAAAAGAGTATAAAAATGCTCATTGTATTTCACGCATGTTTATTTTCGACTTTTTAAATTATTGCAAAATTTTTAAAAATCAGCACATTAGCATTGTTAATTGATAAAGAACGACTATAATTTGTTTAAAATAAATTAAAATTTATGTGGAATAATTTTTGTAATGGCCTATCTTTAGATTAGTTATTCAAAATCTTACAATATAATCTAAATATAGTAGTAAAAAATTTGTTTTTTCATTTTTGCTTAATTTTCTATTGTTTTGGTATATTTTGAGATTTATTAAAAAATAAAGAATTTTTGAAATACCCATATATCAAACGTATTTTAATTTCGTTCATTTAGCATGTCAAGTTGCAGGTTATACCTCGATTGTTAAACGTGAAACATCAGCCAACGCTCAAATTAAATTTATATACACTGGCAGTGTCAGACTAAGGGGGGGCGGAAGGGGCGGTCCGCCCAGGGCCCCTAGTCCAAGGGGGCCCCGAAACTCCTGTCAAAATTTTTTTTTAATTTAATAATATTAAATTGGTTCGTGAAAATTTTTTCTAATTCCTCAAAGAAATTTTGTATGACTTGTTTAATTTATTGAATCTTAAGAAAAGTTATAGAATTTGTTCTTTCACTGGAGGTTCAAAATTCTTTCACTGGTCAACTTGTTCTTTTACTAGTGAAATAGGTAGGTATGTTTTAATTATTAATTAAAATGTGTAATTATACTTTAAATTTATATAATTTAAATTTGACCTTCATATTCTACACTTAAAAAACTGTTGAACAAATATTTGCAAGACCATTTTCATTACGTGAATTGAAAAATAATTAATGGTAAAAATATGCTCTTCCTTAATTGTACTTTCACTGGTTCCGTTACCCTATACAAAGTTGTAAAATATAAAATAAACCTTTTTCATTACCTTACTCTTTATTATTTCTTTTTTCTCTGAAGTTAAACAAAAATAATGAGGGGGGGGGGGGCCCAATTAGATTTGCCGCCCCGGGCCTCCGACGAGCTTAGACCGCCAGTGTAACACTGGTTCTCGTCCGATCACTAAAGTTAAGCAATTTTAAGTGTGGTCAGTACTTAGATGGATGACCGCTTGGGAATACCACGTGATTGTTGGCTTTTTTCTAATTTAAAAAAAAATAATTAGTCAAAATTTCTCTGATTTTTAAATACTTTTATTTTTTATATTCTGTTATTTTATTTAACAATTTATTTAAAATTTTAAAACTTTTTAGAAAACGAAATACTCTTTATCAGGTTTCTCTCATGGATGAAGCAATAAGTTACTCTTCAAAAAAAAATAATTTTTCAAATCTAAATTTTTCTTTTTGGGCGAGAGACACTACACGTATTTTTACCTATTTTTTTAGCTAAATCCGACTACCAAGTCAGAATAACCAGGTTGGCTTAAATTTTGTAGTTAATCAGGAAAAACTACTGTAAAATATAAATAAAAAAAAAAATTTTTTTTGGACTTCTGATTCAGATTTAGAGCACAAAAACATGTAAGAATACATTAGTGTAGTGTCTCGGCCAAAAAAATTTTTTTTTTTTACACTGAAAAACTTTAGTGATCAATATTTAGTAAACGACTATTAATGTGGGGAAAAAATGGCGTAACTGGAAAAATTTAGTAGTCAGGCGATCAAAATGGTTGCGCACACTAGCAAGTAAAGCGTGTAGTTGTGAGTGGTGGGGGAACGGAGGTTTGATCGCCTGACTACTAAATTTTTCCAGTTACGCCATTTTTTCCCCACATTAATAGTTGTTTACTAAAAACTGAACGTCTCTTACTAAATATTGATCACTAAAGTTTTTCAGTGTTTAAATATTGTAATATCCAATGATCACAGATATTCTCTATTTATGGAGAATAATGAATATCATTTACAAATGGATATTAATGATTGTGATATTCCTGAATCAATTGCCCCTTTGCAAGCTGAAGCTGATTTTTTAGATCCACACACTTAGTTAATTGAAGTAAATAATATTATTTCTAATTTGGGTTTGAATGTTGCACCTTTACAATTGGATATAAAAGATGGTTCAATTCAGAGTTATGTTAATATTATTATGTTAGTTATACACTGAGAAAAAAATGCTATTAAATCAATTACATATTGGTTTGATTTAACAAATGGCATATTCAATATCGTTCAAACAAATATGTAATGATTTTAATAGTGCGTACTTTCATTTTTAATATTATTAAAACTATAGCATATACTATTGCTTATATGCATGATGCTATAAAATGAATGTTGCTGCATTTTAAGTTTTATAGACTGTTACATTAAAAAGAAATAGTTTAGTCCTTTCATTTAAGAAAATTAATTTATTAAACCAAAAGCAAAAGATATCTGTAAAATAAAAAAAAATATCGGTCTTTTTCTTATTCAGCTTTATTTTACACCGGCTCAACCCCTCCCTCGGTCTTGAACTGTTGTACACTACCTAATTTCGCAGTACATATTTTTTTTATTTCAGAATATTTATAATTTCAGTGAAAAATATCAAGCTGTAGCAATATCACGGAGACGGTCACCCATATAATCTCTAACCAGTAACCACGCTTGACTTTGCTTAACTTTCGTGATCGCGAGGCCAGAGCCGCTCCGCAACCTGGTATTGAGGATTGAAATAATTCTTTTTTATCTTTAATATAAGCTAACGGTTTCAGAATATTATTTTACCATGTTCTCAAGATTTTCTTAATAATTTAATAGTTTATGAAAATGCCCCTTCATTCGTCAAGTTATCGTTTTCTCTAAAGATCCTTTAAAAAATTGTATTTTTGAATATATGTGACCGCATCTTTCGAGTAAAATGAGTTTAAAGTTTTTCATTAAAATATACTCGATTACTGGGAACGTTGCATATTAATAATTACCCAGATAGATGTTTCTTATGTAATTTTTTCCGCCAAATACGATTTTCGTAATAAAACAATTGTTTAAACATCGCTGTTATTGTTATAAACAAATTATGTTGCAAAAATCAAATGCTTAAAATTTTAAATCAAATTTAAACAATTTCTAATTGATCTAGAGATCTGAAAATTTATATGTACATTCAGAACTAACAACAATACCATAATTCACAATTTATTATTGATCTATTTAACTAGGTCGCTACCCTAACAGGGTAATCCATCGGCAAGAGCTTCGGCGCGAGTTTGGGACCGCGAGCTTCGATATTGGGGATTTACATTGGGCCAATGTTTCTACCAATATTGGACTGTCACTTCGGTCCGAGTCTCAAAATTAATCTATGCCCAATATTGGTACTTCAATATAAGCCCAATATTAAAACCTTTAATCTACCCAATTATGCGTACATTATACACAAAAACAAAAAATCCTAAAAATATTTCGATACACGGTTTCTGAATCATATATTCTGAGATTATACCCATTATAATCTTTTTTTGTCATTTATATATTTATTATAATTTATATATTCGCTTACCTAAGAGAAAAATGCCCTTCCGCTGGGAATCGAACGCACGACCCTAACACTAACAGTCCGCAACCCTAATCAACTATCTACGCAACGCACGCTACACTGGTTTATAAGAAAGTTGAAGACATTCGTACTACATATTACACACAGAGTAACACTGTTAAATGTAGATAATTAATTCATAATATGTTCTACTTATAAATTGCATTTAGTAAAATGGTGTTGTCTCCCAATAATAAACATAATTATTTTTAGTTTAGATAAGAATGAGTCAAATATTTTTGCTATACGTTTCAAAATATTATTTATAATGCAAAATAAATAGTACAAAAATAAAAAGATCTTATATGATCGTGGGCTGTATACTCTGGCAAATAAAAAAAAATTGTTTTATATTTAAATGTTTTTAGGTTAAGTTATAGACTATTATTTCTTTTCTTTTTTTATAAATAAGTTTAATAACTGTTTTACAATTACAGTTTTTAATCACAAAACTGAAGTATTTTAAAAAACTCAAACAAAATTTGTAATACACTGAAAAACTTTATAGATCATTATTTGCTTAACTCGCCATTTAATTTTAGTAAACTGACTATCAAAGTGGGGAAAAGTGGTCACTAGATAAAATATTTTATTTAATATAAGCTTATTAACAATATATGATTTCTTTTTTATTAAAATTTAGTAGTCAGTCGATCAAAGCTGCACGCATGCAAATGAACATTGCTCGTACATGTAAGAAAACATAAGCCTACGCACAAATGAGGAGCACTTTTTCAAAAGTTGATAAATCCATTTTTCAAAAAAGTTGAGATAATTACAAATTTAACATATTAGGAACCTTACAAATCGATCTGTCACTGTTAAATTCAAGAAAAAAATTTATTACCAAAGAATTTTCAATTTAAAAAAAACTTGTACTTAAACAAGATGATTTAAAATTTTTATTTTTTTTCTAGAATAAATTACAAAAACCTTTTAATTACTTTATTACTATAAACTTTAATAAAAAATAAATCTCCTTAAGTGCAAAAAATATTCGTATATAAATAATTTCATATATTTTTTCTCAAATGTACTATCATCTTCAAAAGAGATTCTACTTAAATGAAAATCAATTATGTTCCTTCGAAAATTTGACCTGATTAATAATATTCAATCTGACATATTTTGAAACTTTTGGGTGTGTGTTAGAAACAATGTTTCATTCGAAAATACTAATCTCACAAGTGGTAAGGAAATTATTGGATACATTACGTCGGTTAAATAGCTTGAAATAACCGTAAGACGCTTTCTTAATGTCTTGTGTCTTAAAATAAGACACTTAGAAGACAGCAGTTTTTGCAGTATTTAGGTTAAGATGTATGTTGTAACATAAGTTATATTATGTAATTTTTAATTCTACTTTAATACATTCAATAATATATTATTGAAGGTAGCATTGAGGTTAGGTTAGCTGTTATATGGCGATTCGACGAAGTGTTGTGTTTCCGCTCTATACTTTTTCTTTCTTTTAGGATAAAATTTTAATCAACAGACTACTAAAAATTGAATGTTCTTTTAGTCAAACCATGAATTTTACATTTTAATAGTCAAACTGTGAAATAATAATAGTGTTCCAGTTTTTTTCTGGTATGATAGTTAGTTTACTAAAATTAAATTGCGAGTTTAGTAAATATTGATCTATAAAGTTTTTCAGTGTATAAAACTAAAGTATACGTTATTATAAAGGGTCGTTATGATTTTATTGTTCATATTTTAAAGAATTTATTTTCCATATTAAGTGCCAAAAAATATTTTATTCCTGATTGTTTACTTCTGCGAAATATATCTGTTTGAATTTAACCTTAAATTTTACTGGACAACATGATATCTAGAGATTTTACCACCTATGATGATAAAAAAGTAACAAAATCCTTAAATAATGTCGGATGGTAAAATTGAGGGTTAACTTCAAGCTAATATTTTGCAGCAATAAACAATTAAAAATAAAAATGATTTCTTAGCACTTTTAAACATGAATTCTTATGTATAAAAAGACTGCATGTGTTATAAAAATATATTTAAATATGAAAAATAAATTCTTGAAGATATGAAAATAAGCCCATACTGTCCTCTTAATTACAACATGGTAGTATTTTATATTCAACAATATTTTTGGTTATGTGTATATGATCGACTTAGGCCGAACATTGCCCTTTTGTCTCATAACCAACATTGGCACAAGTTATATAAGCCCCAGAATCGGCAGAATGTGGGGCCCCCAACCTAAGACAGTCAATATTGGCACAAACATTGGCCTTTACTCGTGAATCCAATGTAGGCAATACGATAATCGGCCGAAGTTACAGCCAATGTTGAAAGCCCGAGTATCAATAGACTACATAGACCCAAGCAACGGCCACGTTGGCTAGCTCGGCAAACCCTGCTCGGGTAATGACGGGTATACATTTTAACTCGTCTCCGAGATTTAAGATTTAATTTTTCTCAGATAGTTTTGATATTCATATTTAAGGTTCAATGCAATAATTATTTGTTTAAAGCAGGAATAATTGTATCAAAAATTTCCAAAAAAATAACAATTTTACAATTTTAAAAAATTCATAACCTTTTAACTATTGATTTTCATCAAAAATACCAAGAATCATTTTTCTTTTAAAAAGACCTATATTTTCATAAAAGAATTTTGTCAGAGTTGAGTAGTAAAAGTTAAAAATTTTGTCGGAGTAATCATTTTTTTTTTAAATTTGCTTGAAAAAGTAAAAAAAAAGTTTGTTTTTGATCAGGATTGATCGCATTACATTTTTAAGACCTAGAAGTACACGAAACCGTCAAAAACCAAAAATCGATTTTTTTTGGTCATAAGTACCATTTTCTCAGACGCGGTCACATAATGTACTTTGTTTTATTTTATTTTATTTATTTTTGATTTATTTATTTATAAAGTTCCTAGGTTTTAAATTAAAAAATGCAAAAATGCATTTTATTATTTCTATTTTTTATATAATACAATTCAATAAATAGTTTTACCGATCTATTAAATGTACTTTCAATTTTATAGCATCTGCATTTGAACGTATGTGAATATGCCGTTTATAATAACAAAAGCAGATGCTATTGATTCAAAAGCATATTGCATCATCTGAAATATATATTTGTACAAACTGTAAATAATATTTATTGATATAACAAGTTATATTTATTTTAAACCATATAAAATAACTTTAAATTAACTATTTCTCTGTATGTTATAACTACTTTAAATAATTCTTTTAAAAACATCATGCTTTTAATTTAAAAGTATGAATTGTTATATTTTAATATATATTAGTATAATTGATTACAGATATTATTGAGTAAAAAGAATTGAATTCAATAGCATCGGCACTATTGATTCAACAGTTTCTTTTTCTCAGTGTAGTTATGTATTATAACTCTAATACAGATGATAAAAATACCCAGGTATGGGACACAAAATTATGTTTAGCTCTTGAAAATTGCACAACATATTCTGAAAAACTTCGATTACTAACAATAATTTTCGATGTTTATTCTAAAAATAAGATTTTAGACATTTTTCCACAAACAACAATGCATATGGTCAACGAAGCAAGAAAGTGAGAAAAAGAAAAGGAAGTTTATGGGTCTCCAGACTTACACTGTGCTCATTCTGTTAGCGAAGTAGGTGTGAAATTCGCAATGGAGTACACAGGCCTGCAAAATTTCGATCAAGTCTGTTAAAAAAAAAGCGGGAGTTGATTCTTGTAAATTTTTTGACGCTGAATCCGAATCTGACCTTGAAAATGGCCCATCACGTCAGGATTTCTTGTAATATTAGCTTAAATGGTCAAAAAATGGCCATTTTTGACATTTTCGGGAATTTTTTGTGGCTTACCAAATTTTTTTTTCATTTTTCTAAATGGTATCGTATAGCACCACTCTTAAGCTTCAAAAACCATTTTTAGAAATTATTTTACGATTTTTTTAAAAAAAGTTATGCAGATTTGAACTTTTTTTATTAAGTCAAATATACATACATTTAAAGGGCATTCTACGTCGCAGGGACACCGCACTGCCCAAAATTTATTTCAATGGAATAAGTTGTAATTTAGCTTAAAATGTAAGTTATTAGTTGTACTTGTATATGCAAAATAACACCTTTTGAAATTGCAAAATGGCGAATCCAATATGGCGGAAAATTAAAAAAAATTTTAAAAAACTAACTGCATGAAAATTTTTACTTTGCGGTTTTTTGGGTTATTAATTATAAATTTGACGTCAAATTTTCAAAATCCAAGATGGCTGATTCAATAAAGCAGAGAAGTTAAGAAAATTTAAGAAATGGGCTGGTTCGCCTGAAGTTCCGTGAATTTTCACCTACTGGGTGCGCAGACGACCCAAAGGTTTCTCGGTGTAGAAACTAGATCAACTTCAATTTCTGTATTTTTAAATGAATTGAGAACTTAGGCAATTAAAGTAAGCCTTCATAAACGAATAAAAGAGGCACAACAATTGGAAATAAAAAAAAAGAAGAAAACGCGAAAAGCAATTCGACAAAAATTATTTTGCACTTTGATTTTGCTAAAAATTGGAAGAAAGTGAATAAACAAGAAATCCAAAGTGCTTATTGGAAATCTAAGCAAGTGTCTATCTTTATGGATGTTTGTTATTATGATAAAGAAATTAAAAGTTTCGCAATTGTGTGTGATGATACAAAACATGATACAGCCCATGCTTTATTAGCAACGAATGAAAATTTAAAATATTTAAAAGCAGAGCTTCCTAATTTCGACATTGTTAAAGAAATCACTTATATTTCTGATGGAGCTCCAGCTCATTTCAAGAATCGTTTTCAATCTTCTGAATTCAGCAAATCAAAGCAAAACAAAAAATGGATTTTCTCAGCAACTGGTCCCGGAAAGGGTGCGTGTGATGGCATTGGAGGAATTGTAAAACATCTTGCAACTACACACAATTTGAGAATGACGCATACAGAAAGTATTAAGAATGCTGAAACATTTGTTAGTGAAGTCCAGAAATACTCCAACTCAATAAAACTATTGTACCTATCATCCGAAAACTTAAAAAAATATAGGAATGAACTAACTCGGAGAACCAGGAATGTAAGACCTATTAGTGGAATTCAAAAGTGTCATTTGTGGAAAGTAGAAAAATCAGAAGAAAGCAAACGAGAAGTCTTCATGGCACAAACAGCCCATCATGATTGGCAGTGCATAGATGTAGAAAACTGAAGTATTCTCGAAAAATAAAGGTCATCCATTCCATATATTCATCAAATATAAAATTTAATGATTTTTGGTTTATGTAAAAGAAGTTTAATTGCAATTTAAATTACAAAATTCAAAGACACACTGCGTAGTTTAACATTTTTAAGAAATTATTGTTTATGAAATTAATTTTATATAGAATTCGTTAGTTTTTACACATGTAACATTTCTTGCATTTTAGTGATATATTGAAACTTTATTACACTTGCAAAAAAACAAAATTTATGTATTTATTTCGTGTTATAATTAATAATTTGGAAGAATCGCAAGTTAGAGATAAAAACCATTAGACTTTTTTACTCCACTTTTTAAAAGGGACATTTTTTCTATGTGGACTTTTTTTGAATCTAATACAGGGTTTAAAAAAACTTTGAATTTTCCTTTCTAAAAAAGAAAAATTTTTTTTATTCTTCTCCAAGAAACGGGACTCCAATAAATTCTTACAGAAAACAATCGCTATACCTTCAGAAAGTAGTAAAAAAGTTTTAAAAAAACATAGTTACGATAGTAAATTAGTCAGAAAATGTTATTTTTCAAAAGAAAACAGCATTTTTCGAGAATCCTTGACAATAATCGTCACGTATCATGGAAAAAATTAAATTTTCGCCACTTGTCACTTATGCCACTTAAAAAAGCATAAAACAGGGTACTAAGAAAAGCAAAATAATTTAAATTCAATTTTGCGGAAGGGGGTCGTAGAGAAGAAAAACTACATTTTTCGCTATTTCTAGACAATAACGATTAAAATTCCCACCAAAAATGACATTTTTGCCACTTGTCACTTATGTCACTTTAAAAGGCATAAAAAAGGTACTCAGATAACCAAAAAAATTTAAAATCGACTTTACGGAAGGGGGTCGTAGAGACGAAAATGAGCAATTTTTGACGTTATCGATCAAGTTTCCCAACAAAAATAAATTTTTGCTACTTGGCACTTATGGTACTTTAAAAGATATAAAAAGATGTGCTAAGAACAGTAATAAAATCAAAAATCGATTTTGTAGAAGGGGGTCGTAGAGACGAAAATGTGCATTTTTTGACGTTAACGATTAAGTTTCCAAGACAAAAATAAATTTTAGCCACTTGTCACTTATGACACTTTTAAAAACACAAAAAGATGTGCTAAAAACATCAATAAAATCGAAAATCAATTTTACGGAAGGAGGTCGCATTTTTCGCGATTTCTAGACAATAACCAAAACAGGTAGTTTAACGTCCAGGAGTTATCATCAAAGTAAGAAAAACAAACACGTATTCTCCAGACAAAAGTCAGTCAATTTATTTCAACGTAAAGACACGTCTAGACAATAACGATTAAAATTTCCACCGAAAATTATATTTTCGCCACTTCTATCATATAGTAAAGTTGCAAACTAAGGAAAAAAACTACTTTGTTTTTTTTGTTTTTGAGAATTAGTTGAACTTTTATCTTTAATTATATAAATGCACAAATTAAGTAATTTTACTTTCTTGAGAATATTTTTTCCCTTGGTGTAAAATGGTACATAAACATGTAGGGGAAAGTAGCCTAAGACGGGCTAGTGCATAAGACGGGCACCCTTTAATGTCTTCGAAATAAAGAAACTTATTGAATAATTATGCATATAGATATGTAGTCGAGATGTATCTAGTTAATTTAGAAGTATTTTTTATATTTTTTAAAAAAATATGAATAATAAGAGTGACAAATATTTTTAGTGCTTCAAAAAATGAAATATAAACTAGCTTAACATCTGGATGTTAACGCTTAACATATTTATCACTTAACACTGGGAAAGCTATCTAAATGTTCAGGGTTAACATCTACATATTAAACTTTAATATCTAGATGTTAAAATTTAATATCTTAGATGTTAACCTTTAATATTTAGAGGTTAAGCGTTACTATCTTGTTTTAAACATCTAATTCTAAACATTTATTTTTCTCAGTGTAATAACATATTTCTCTAAACTCAAATTCCAAAAACTTATTAACGCTCAAAGTGACCCAAAAAATTTTGACTTTTAAGAATTTTAGAGTTCCAGGAGTTCTGGTCAGAGTTCTGTTTGCCCTCTGAAGTGCTCGACAAAAAACCGTAGTAACAAATTTCTCTAAACTCAAAATTCTAAAAGTTATTAGCATTCAAAGTGACGCAGACATTTTTCATTTTCAAAAATTTAGAGTTCCGAGAGTTGTCCTACTTTATGATTTTTCATTATTATCAGATGAAAGAATAGTTTGATTAAATATAAGCAAAATTGGCGTAGGTGTATTATTAGGGTCCGTATCATTTTTATACACAATTTTATGTGAAAATTGTTATATTGTACTCCGAAGATAAATGTTATTTGGTACTTCTACAAAAATCGAAAATTTTTAAATTTTTTTGAGTAAATAACTAATTTTAATACATTGAATTAATATTAAAAGACCTAATTAATCTATTAAGGTATTTCTCCGATAGGCAGTCCCTGCTAAAAGTTAGTATTTTAGTCAATAGCGATTATTAATTAAAATAACTTATTAATAACTCTTTATTAATAAAGACTTTGTCTTTTTATTCAATGTGCTAGTGTTTTTTTACCTACACAATTTGGCTCCCATGGATCAATGAATCTTTGTCTTATTATTAACAATGGAGAGCGATCAAATATTACCTTCTAAAATAACTTATTTCTTGACTTATTATTTATAGTTAATCGGCCATCAGCCAAAAGTTTTTAAATGAAAATGTTTCAAGAACAAATAAAGTGTTGTTAAACTTTTAACGTTTTTCAAATATACCTTTTTTACAAGTCTATCTTTTCTTAGCATTTTTTTTTAAAATGGTTTATTTAAAGTAAATAACAGCTTATTTTTTTCAGAAAAACAAACTCTACAACTTCACCTTGTCAGATTTTTAAAAAAGTGGATCATTTTTTAAATATAGAAATTTATTTAAAAACATATTTCTAAATATTTATAAACAAACTGCTTTATTCAAAAAATGATCCAGTTTTTCAAAAATCTGACGAGGTAAAGTTGTAGAGTTTGTTTTTCTTAAGAAAATAAGTTAATATTTACTTAAATTGAACCACACTGAGAAAATAAACCTCTAGCCAGTTATTAGGTTAAGGGACTCTGAACAAAACACACAAGATACCGCCGATCACAACCAAACTTCAAGGTTAACAGTAGAATTTAATTTGCTAATAATAAACAAAGAGCTTTGCAGGTGCTATATCAACAACCTCACACTGCTAAGTTTAATAAAAAATTGATTATATTTGATCATTTTTTAAATATTTTCACAAAAAAACTATTGGACGATGTCCGATTAACTATTAATAGTAAATAATAAGTAAGAAAATAAATTATATTAATTAATAATCGCAATAGACTGAAATACTAATTTTTGTCAGGGACTGGCTATCGGAGAAATACCTTAAATTCAATTATTCAATAATAAATATACTCTCTAAATCTGAATTAGTAAAAAAAACTGCTATTTAGGGTTTCAAATCGTGAACGAGTTTTCTCTTTTTCAATTTGTGACGAACCTCACAATTACACTTGACTTTAATTTTACTCGATAATTTATTTTTAAATAGAAAATAAATTAAACTTAACTTTGAGGTTAAGTTACACTCTCGTCTTATTTTTAAACTGTCAAAACGTGGTCTAGCAGAAGTATCTGCTAGACAGCCGCGCAACCTGACACGCGCATCGCCGGAAGATGGCGCAAAGTAAAAATGACCGAGCAGCCCCTACCATAAGCTGCGTCTATATATCGACCTGCACGCCTGTAGATCGGAGAGTCGGCCCTCAGGGGCAGACCGAGGAACATCTCGGATAAGTTGCTCTGACTCCTCCAGATATCATAGTCTTGGTCCTTCAGGAAATTATATCTGGAAACCGTTCCGAAGATTTTAGCATTGGTCCTCCAATGAAAAATCTAAGGAAAACTTTGCTTTCCTCTAGTCAGGATCGTCCTCAGATTTGTCACGGTTCACCGTGGAGTCTCAGACACGATAAAATTCTGGACATCTACCTCGTAGACTAAGGAATCCTGGTTTGAGTAAAGAATACTCCGTGACGAGTTCCTGATCATTGTCGTGGTCCTCCACGAATGATCAGAGAATTCGAGAAAATTGTTAGAACACTTATACGTAGGAAAGTGTTCGAAGCAATTTTAAAAATCTCCCGCGCCGGATCATTGACGTAGATTGTCACATGGGCTTTTCCTAAGTGCTATGTCATTGGAGAATAGACTTTGCTAGGTGAACACCCGCGTTGTTTAACTCTTCTCCAAATAAATTCACCTCGCTCCTGAAGTTACGCGTTCAGATATATTTGATTTTTACCGGACTGAAGCGCGTAATTAACGTGGAAATAAATTAATTAATTTCTTTCTTACCTGATAATTAATTTCATTTTTACGTAACCGCGAATTGATCATACGTGTCTAGATGGTCAATTTTATTTAACATTACGGTGAATGACGGCGGCAATATTTTTTTAGCGGTTCGTCCGTAATTTATATTGAGTGGAGACGGAGTTTACCGATTAGATCCGCGACCAAATACCGGAAAATTCTAGTAGAATAAAATATATAGTATTTTATTATTTTTGTAATCTACATTGTATTTTTTTTTATCTGTTTATGGATTCCGAACAATCAAACTCAAAGAGAGTTTTGGCAGGACGAAGTCCTGATATAAACAGCTGGATTTCTGATTTATTTTGTTTCTTTTATTTTCACCGGCTCTTCTAGCATTATATTGTATATTTTTATTGTTAAATTCTTTATTTACCATTATTATATTTTGTTAATTAATTCTATCTTATATTATATTATTTTTTGTATTCTTCTTAATTTTGGTTAATATATTTTATTTGTTATTTCTTATTAATAGAAATCCTGTGAGTTTTATTGACTATACCTAACCTCAAAGCGACAGTAGAAAATTAAGTAAGAATATTTATGGTCAAAATCTAGTTTATCAGCATAAGTGAATATAATCCGAGAACCTTGGCTCCGGCGAGCAAATTCGGAGCATATCAAAATTTTACTTCGTTACAAATTAGTAAAAAATAACTAATTATTAATAGAAAACTACTAATTCAGTAGTTTAATTTAACTAATTAAATAGTAAAAAATAAATAATGTAACTAGTAGGGGAGACCTGCATAAATCTGGTCACGGGGTAAATCAGGTCACTAGCGATTTGTCACTATGAACTCAACTTACGAAGGAGATATTGTAAATGGTACTCTGTCATCCTTTTAAAAAAAGGCACTATCTCACTAATGTGGATAGTGGTTTTCTTAAAAAGGACGGCAGTACTTAACACTCAACTTATGTTAACGAACTTTTGTTTACTTTCATGAATTCAATTTTTTAAAAAAAATTATCTCAATATGTTACACAGAACAGAAGATATAAGGATTTGCATCTTTTTTCAAAATTTTGACATTTCATAAACAAATAAACAAATTTTGTTACTTTAGATGTCTATAACAAATTCCCAAAGTGTCCTAACATTTGGTTTGGTTACTCTGAAATAATGTAAATAGACGATGGAATCGCTCGTATGTGAATTAAAAATGATCTACAAATAAAACTAAAAAGATAAATCAGAAACTCTTTTCTGCTTTGAAAATAGAATTGATAAGTTTTCGAATGACATAAATTAACTTGGATTTTGCTTATGAATATATTTATTAAAATATTTGAAAGTAAATATCGCATGAGGAAGGATTCGAACCTGCGTCTCGACGGAAATTCGCACTTAAACCTATCGCTAAACGGCCGCAGCTATGAGGCTGTTTACACCACCTTACATAAAGTAATTACTTAAAATGAGGCATACTTAAATCGTGTTACATACATATATTCGAGTCTGCGCAGAACACCAGTTCCCAGGCTTGCCAACATTATATTTGACACATTTATCTTCCTAACCTCTAAATCAAAGGTTAGAAAATCGAAACTGTCAATATGAATCTAATAAAATGTTGGCAATCCTGGGCACTGGTATCTGCGCAGACTCGAATATATGTATTTTATCACGATTTAAGTATGCTTTATTTTAAGGGGTTACATCTAGTTAAAAACCCTAAAAAATGAGGTTTTTTCAAAAAGTTTTCCTGAGAAAAAATCTAAATTTATTATTTCCAGCATTTGTACACATATAATGGTAACTTTGAAGAGTAGTTAAAAAATTTTTATTTGTAAAAATAACAGTTTTTGAAGCTGCTACAGCAGATCTCCAGGAACCCCTTCCAAATAAAGGCGTTTTGAGGTGACCACTATATCTCTGAAGTGAATTATCTGAAATGAAAAAACCAAACCGATTTCGTTAAAGTAATATATAATCTTGTAATTAATCGAAGGAATAAGCAAAAAAAAATTTTTTGACAAAATGGCGGCTTCTCAAAAAAAAAAAAAATTTGAGAAAAAAAAATTCTTTTTGAGAAGCCGCCATTTTGTCAAAAAATTTTTTTTTGCTTATTCCTTCGATTAATTACAAGATTATATATTACTTTAACGAAATCGGTTTGGTTTTTTCATTTCAGATAATTCACTTCAGAGATATAGTGGTCACCGCAAAACGCCTTTATTTGGAAGGGGTTCCTGGAGATCTGCTGTAGCAGCTTCAAAAACTGTTATTTTTACAAATAAAATTTTTTTAAGTACTCTTCAAAGTTACCATTATATGTGTACAAATGCTGGAAATAATAAATTTAGAAGTTTTCTCAGGAAAATTTTTTGAAAAAACCTCATTTTTTAGGGTTTCTAACTAGATGTAACCCCTTAAGGTAGTTCTCTCGAAAACAATTTCTCTTTAAATATTTTTCTACCCTGGTAGAAAAATTTCGTGGCGCTAGATAGGTACCAGTCTAGACTTTCAAGGCCCTAAGATGGCGCTTTGTATATATGTAGCGTACTTTCAAGCAAGCGACTAGCCTGGAAACTAGACCGACGCCAGTCTCGCGACTAGAATGAATTTTGAGGTTACATTTTTATGAATTGAGTACTCGCTAACTAGCACACGGTGTAGAAGCTAGTCTGGCGTTAGTCTTGCGACTAGAATGCATTTTAGGAATAAGATCCCGTTTCAAGAAATATGGCTTGCGGTACTAAATTTCGAAAAATAGTATTTTGAAATACACGTTTTAACGTTTTATTCATTTTTTTTAATAAGCACAAAAAAGAGAGACTCTGCACCTTGAAGTTGGCGCTATTTATTAAACATCACAAAATAACTAAAAAATGACAAAATTTGAGTTGAGAACCACCAAGAGAATTACCTTAAGTAACTTACTTTCTGTAAGGTGATGTAAACAACCTCATACATATATTTAGACAAACATTTATTGATCCATGAGAGCCAAATTGTGTAGGTAAAGAAAACACTAACATATTGAATAAAAAGACAAAGTCTTTATTGACAAAGTTTCGTCAACATTTCGTTGACCTCTTCAGGCTAAAAACATAATATATATCACGTTTAATAAGTATTTTTTAACACGAACTAACACACCTAAGTGTAAAAAAAGAAGATTTTTACTTTGAACGGAAAAAGTTATAAAATTAAAACTTCACAAGCTGTGAAATTGTCACGAGATATGTTTTTTTGTCCTAGGCCAGGTGAAAAACTGAATTAAATTGAAAGAGAGCAAAGATTACGAATTAAACGAACGTATACATGACATTGTTGAATCAAAACAAACAAAAGTTAAATAGCCCAAAATTAAAGAGAATTTTACGAAATTGGAAAATTCTTTTGCAAAAGTTGCTTATAAGTTTTGTTTAAACCGTCAATATTATCTTCTTTATTAACGCTGTTCGGATCATGGTTAATAAAAATCATTTCTGGCAACACTCGTCTTCTCCAATCACGTTTATAGTCAACAATTACAGTACTTTTAAAATCGAATTCGTGATTGTTTTTATTACATGTGAGCGTTAATGACAAAATTCGGATTATTGTTACTTTCATGTTCAGACACTCGTTTTTTGAGGATTCTTTTAGTGTCGCCATAATAAACAGCGTTACAATGTTTACACGGAATTTTGTAAACAATATCACATTTATTTCACTTATCTGTCGAATCCTTGCCTAATTTTTCCAACATTATTTAAGGATTTTACAATTTTGGGAATAGTACAGATGTTACAATTTTTTAGTGTGTGTTTACATTTAGAATAAAAATTTGTATTCTTAAACGGAATAACAATTTTAGGCTGTTTGGCATATAAAGATTTTTTTAGGCGAGATAATTCACCATTGTTTTTTTTTTCTTTCTCTGTCTAATGCGATTAAGTCTCTCAGAAATACAACTGTTGACAAAACTTATTGGCTAGTTATTAATGAGTAAATTTTTAATCAAATCAATATTCTTTTTATGAAAATTCTTGTGAGAGAGAGAGACAGCCCTATCAACAAGATTAAAAACAATATTTCGTTTTAGATTAACAGAGTGATTGGATAAGAAATTCAACAGTCTACCAGAAGATGTAGGCTTCTGATACCAGTCAAAAATGAGTCGGTTGTTTTTTCTTATCACAGTCAAATCAAGAAAATTTATTTTTCCATCATTTTCCAATTCATAAGTGAATTGCAATTTTTAATGATAAGAATTGAAAATTTCCAAAACATTATTTATAAAATCTTTGTGAATACAAATAATTGTGTCGTCAACATATCGAAAATAAAACAGGATATTGCACTTAAATTTTTGTTTAAGAGTATTTAAACTTTCATACCCCAAATCTTCCAGGCAAATATCTGCAAAAAACGGTGAAATAGGAGACCCCATGGGGGTTTCATGAATTTGGTGATAAAATTTATTATTAAATTTAAAAAAAGTATTCTGAAATGAATATTTGGTAATATCAATAATTTGAGAAAAAGGTATATCACATTTACTACTTATTTGATGGTAACGTCTGTCCAAACTATCTACTACTAAATCACAAGGAACGTTGGTAAATAATGAACAGACTTCAAGCGACATTAAAACATGATCCTTCGGAATATTTCCATTTTTTAATTTTTCTTTAAGTTCAAAACTATTGTTTATATGAGAGGACGGTGTAGAAACAATGTTTTTTAGTTTTTAATATAAAATTTGTGCAAGAGAATGATTTGGAGAATTAACGCATGAAGCAATCGGACAAAGGGAGGGGAATTTGTCTTATGAATCTTAGGCACACCATAAAACAGTGGAAGTGTTGAGTCAGTTTGAGTTAAAGTATTGTTGTAAAATTTTGAAGATAGGAAGCCTTCATTATTTAAATCTTTCATAATATCAGCTACTCTAGATTGTAATTTAGTTAAAGGATTTTTATTGATTATTTTATAAACATTTTTGTCATCTAAGAGTGTATTAGCCTTTTTAATGTAATCATTTTTATTGAGACATACCGTGTGGTTGCCCTTGTCAGCTGCGGTAAAAAATAAGTTATCGTTGTTTTTAAGACAGCTTTTGGTATAACAAATTTTTTTGGCAAATTCTCGATCTTCAGATGTGATTTTTTGTTGACCATTTTTATTTAACGTAAACTGAATATTGTTAACTATAATTTTGCGAATTTTATTTTTTGCATCTGCGTCTACATTAAGAAAACCTAGCGAAGATTCAATATTTTTTATTGTATTAATCACATCTGGTTTTGAGAAATCTGAGATATAACTGTAGTTTGAACCCAAATTAACAATGTCAACAACTTCGTCAGGGATCGCCACGTCACTCAAATTACAAAACCAATCGTCTCTGTTAATCAAATCATTAGAATTATTAGAATTTTCTTTTACATTACTTAAGTTTTGAAATTTCTTATTATGAGAAATATTACATTTTTCTTTTATATTATAAAAACATTATATTTGACATATTTATATATTCCTAACCTCTAAATAAAAGGTTAGAAAATTGAACCTGTGAATACGAATCTAATATAATGATGGCAAAAACTGGGCAATGGCGTTCTGCACAGACTAGAATATATGTGTAACACGATATAAGTATACTTTATTTTAAGTAAATTACTTTATGTCAGGTGGTGTAAACAGCCTCTATTATTGCTAATGTGAACAAAATTTGACGCGTCTTATTAGACACTGTATAGACTAACAAAACGCTACTGAAGCTTCTATTTATAAAGCAAAATTTAAATTAAAAGCATTCTTAGGTGTCACAAATTACAAAAAAGGAAATTCTTATTTGTATAGACTGCATATTCTCAATTTAGAATAATAGATACTATTTAAAAACATGTATCTCTCACAAAAATGTAAATATATCCCATCCCTAAATTGTATTCATGTAAAATTTACTGTACATCTTTTCTCAGTGTACCAAATATTTTATACCAAAATGTACATTCATTAAAATATTTTCTCATTTGAAAAAGCGCATTTTCACAAATATAGTAACACACTGAGAAAATTCTATCTGTAATGATTACAAGACTAACCTGTACTCATCGGACGAAATGACCATCTCTGTTATATTTACTTCCCCTACAACACCGAAAATTTCCTAAAAATGTATTTAATATTAACTTGCAATATTCGAAATATGTGATTGCAAACTTTAGTGAAAATTTTGTAAAGACTTAAATGTCCCGATTAAATAAATGTTTAGCGTAAACCTTTCCTGAACATTTAAATTAAGTTTTGCCTAATTATAATTATAATTATACGAAAATGTTCAGGCAAATTTCAAGAAAGTTTCACGCTAAACATTTAATTAATCGGGACATTTAAATCTTTACAAAATTTTCACTAAATTTTGCAATTACATATTTCGAATATTGCAAGCAAATATTTAATAAACTTTTAAAAAATTTTCGGTGCTGTGGGGGTTATTAACTTTATTGTTTTTAAGAATGTATCTGCTAATTTTACAAAACGTTTTATAATCTGTCATAAGCTGTACTATACTTAGCATCAAATTTTTGTTCTGAGATTATTACAATTTAAAAAAAATTAAATTTTAGATACAGTGGTCTGTCATAAAAAGAAACTACACTATTAAAGAACTCATTAATATAAAGTTGTAAGGTTCCTATAAGCACAGAGTGCAGTATTAGGAAAGATAATTTTACAGAACTGCTTTGTAACACATCACGTACGTAACATTAAGGAAGGTAATATTTGGCAACTTTCGGCTTCACTCGGCAACAGCCAACGCTATACAAGACGTTGCAGTTCATACAGAAGGGTCAAAACTAACTGTCATGTGCGTTGATAGCTGCGGTCGTTAAGCGGTAGTTTTAAGTTCGAAGCGAAACTTCAAACATTATTCAGAGATATTATATCGTTTTTTGCAGCTTGGAAGTTGAAAATAAACTTTGAAAAATGTGAGATCATTTTATTCAGGCCCCTAGTGGACGACACGAGCAAAATATATAGAAAAGTGTTGAGAGAGTTCAAAATTAAACCGAGCGACGATTCTGGAACTGGGATAGAACACAAGAGGTCGGTTCGATATTTGAGGATTGTCCTGGATTTTGGTCACCGGCTCCCCATCTATGGACGACAGACTTAAATTCGATTCACACGCAGTGATAACTTTAAAGAAAGAAAAAACTGCATTTGTAATTAACAAACATTTTTTTTACTCTACAAAACTAAATTTAAAAGTAAAATTAATATGTTATGTACTAGTAGTTAGGCCAATTATGACGTATGGCTGTCCAGTGTTGTACGGGATTGCTCCGTCCTCAATGGAAAAATTCAGAGCGTTAGAGAGAGTATGTTTGAGGGCTTGTCTCGTGATGCACAGGGACCCGAACACTGAATACGAAACGTTCGTCTCGAATAAGAAGCTATACGATGCAGCAGGGTTGCCAAGGGTCGACGGTTTCCTTGTGGGACTTATACGAGATCATATCGATAAGGCCTGCAAGAACCGAGCAAACCCTCTGGTATCGTTGCCCTTCGGAAAAGGATACCAGTGTTTGAAAAAAATGGTGGAAAAGGGCTGCCTGTTGACAGAGGCATTTACCTATTTAGACAAACGAGAATTTGTGCAGAACGAATACAGCAGGCCAATCCTGTATCACATTGCCAGGCATGCGAGGCACAAAGTTATAAAATATAAGTCGCAATCAGTCTGTGACGACCCAGGTGTCGCATTGAGATATTCCACAGAACTATACCGAGGAAAAAAATTCAAAAATTACAGAGCTGAGACGAATAAATACTGGTGGCTAAATTATGAAAAACGTAACTTACATTTCCATATATAACGTATTATTGTTATTCTAACTTAATGAAATCTAGCACTGTTACATCAGATAGCAAAATAACACAGGTCCACAAAAAAAAATCGATGAGGGGTTCCTTTCACCAAACCTGGTGTATTATATATTTTTGGGGACGCTAAACACGAATCCGAAGTACGTTTTGCTCCATCACGTCATGATTTTTTTCTAACCTCAAAAAACGTGGTGGATTTTGAGTGTCAAACTCAACATTTTTAAACTTTTTTAAAAATTGATCAGATTCGCTTAAAACTTGTTACTCGGGGGTTTTTGGGGTCGCTGATTACGAATCTGACCTTAGATTTTGAAAATTCAAAATAGCGGATCCAATATGGCGGACGAAAAATTAAAAATTGATCGGATTTGCTTGAAACTTGTTACTCGGGGGTTTTTGGGGTCGCTGATTACGAATCTGACCTTAGATTTTGAAAATTCAAAATAGCTGATCCAATATGGCGGACAGAAAAATTAAAAATTGATTGGATTTGCTTGAAACTTGTTACTCGGCGGTTCTTGGGGTCGCTGATTACGAATCTGACCTTAGATTTTGAAAATTCAAAATAGCGGATCCAATATGGCGGACGAAAAATTAAAAATTGATCGGATTTGCTTGAAACTTGTTACTCGGGGGTTTTTGGGGTCGCTGATTACGAATCTAAAGTGAAATTTCTCGATTAAAATCCTTATAACGCATAAACGGAATAGTCAAGTGTTAAATTCTACTTATATACGTACAGATCGACTTATGCATACATCTTGATCGCCGAATCAAAAATTTTTTTCGTGTGCCTGCATCCAGGGCACCTCCACGTGGTGACGGCGGGCAACGGAGTTGTTCTGTGATCCCGCAGAGTCCCTGCATCACGCTCCTCAAGGTGAGTCTATAATAGGCTTAATTGTACTTGAACGTATAACGTTAAGCGACACGTTTCTACATAGATTAGCACTGAGATGTTCGCGTAACGTATACGTGCATGTTATACTATGCCTATTGTAGACTCACCTTCACGCCGTCATGGCAGACACACGAAAGAAACGTACGATGCAGGGAGTCGGAACCCCAGTATCGGCGTCTGGTCAGGGTGGAAAGCAGGCCCGCAGGCGTCGTCATCAAGCAACTGCAGCTCTACATTGGTGGAAGACTTGGCCTTTGATGAGTGTAATGCTACAAGAAGGGCAGTTTGCAATAAAGAAATAAATAATTTCTGTTTCGTTTGTGGGGAATATGTTGTTAAGAAGGGTCGAAAAAAATTTACAGATTTACTTAAATCTAGTTACAGGGAATTTTACAGTATAGAACCTAATGAGATGGTCAATGATTGGACTCAAAAAGAGATATGCTTAAAATGTTATTTGCAACTCAAGAAACATAAAAAAACGAACGTTTGCTTCTCCAATGATCTGGCGTAAACAAAAAAATCATGAGAAAGATTGTTATTTTTGTTCCAGTTCCAGTTCCAGTTGCTGTTGACACTGAGGACATAGAAATGAATGATGAATCATCAGAAGAATCATGTGATGAGACTAATGAAAATCCAAATGGTTTTACTCAAGCAGAGTTAAATGACTTGGTTCGAGACGCAGGACTTTCAAAAGAAGTTTCTGAACTATTAGCGTCCAGATTGAAAGAGAAAAATTGTCTAGCTCCAGGAACTCATATAAGTTTCTATCATAATCGAGATGTTGAATTTAGAAAATATTTCATAGATGTCGACAATTTAGTTTACTGCTCCGATATTGAAGGACTAATAAACGAATATGATATTCCCTATGAAGCTAATGACTGGCGCCTATTTATTGACTCTTCAACACGAAGTTTAAAAGCAGTCTTGCTACACAATAACAACCAATATGCTTCGTTACCAGTTGCTCATTCCGTAGTATTAAAAGAGGAGTACAGCAACCTACATTTCTTACTCGAAAAACTAGAATATGATAAACACAAGTGGCAATTGTGTGGTGATTTAAAGATAATGACAATTTTATTGGGTCAACAAAGCGGTTTTACAAAATACCCATGGTTTTTATGTGAATGGGATAGTCGAGCCCGCGACAAGCATTATGTGCAAAAAGATTGGCCGCTTAGGAATACTTTAACTCCAGGTTCTAAAAACGTCATAAAAGAGAGTCTAATACCAGAAAGTAAAGTAATTCTTCCACCACTCCATATAAAACTGGGTCTTGTAAAACAATTGATTAAAGCGATGAGAAATACTGAAAGCAAATCTTTTAAATACCTCTTCGAAAAATTTCCCAAATTGTCAGAAGCGAAAGTAAAAGAAGGTGTTTTGAATGGGCCTCAGATAAGAGAACTTTTAAAAGACACTGAATTTGAAGAAAGAATGACTACGGTAGAGAAAGCAGCCTGGCAAAGTTTTAGAGAAGTTACAACGAAATTTCTAGGAAATACAAAAAAACCTAATTATGCAAGTATTGTTGACAAAATGGTGAAGAATTTTCAAAAATTGGGATGCCTAATGAATCTAAAATTGCACTTTCTTCATTCACATGTCGAATATTTTCCTGACAATTTGGGTGACTTTAGTGAAGAGAAGGGCGAAAGATTCCACCAGGATTTACAAGAGATCGAAAAGAGGTATCAGGGCATGTGGAATGCTCATATGTTGGCAGACTACTGTTGGTCACTAAAAAGAGAATCATCAAAGGAACATAAAAGAAAAGCACTAAGGAGATCATTTGAAACTAAAAGAATTCGTTATCACTGAGTCAAGACTTATAAAATTTTATTTATAAATTTTTGAACCTAACCTATGAATAGTGAGAGGCAAGGGGAACTCACTTTTAATCAAGCACCCCAAAGGGAACAGAAGCCTGCTACGTCCATGTCGTTGTTCCTGGGTATGGCTGAATTTAGGTAAATGCAAAATAAAGGACGTCTTGACCATATAGTGGATATTAATTTAGCAAATCTGTTATCAAATTCGTAATCAGCGACCCCAAAAACCTCCGAGTAACAAGTTTCAATCGAATCCAATAATTTTTTATTTTTTGTCCGCCATATTAAATCCGCCATTTTGAATTTTCAAAATCTAAGGTCAGATTCGTAATCAGCGACCCCAAAAACCCCCGAGTAACAAGTTTCAAGCAAATCCGATCATTTTTTAATTTTTCGTCCGCCATATTGGATCCGCCATTTTGAATTTTCAAAATCTAAGGTTAGATTCGTAATCAGCGACCCCAAAAACCCCCGAGTAACAAGTTTTAAGCGAATCCGGTTAATTTTTAAAAAAGTTTATAAAGTTGAGTTTGATACTCAAAATCCACCACGTTTTTTGAGGTTAGAAAAAAATCATGACGTGATGGAGCAAAACGGACTTCGGATTCGTGTTCAGCGACCCCAAAAACATATAATACACCAGGATTGGTGAAAGGAACCCCTCATCGATTTTTTTTTGTGGACCTATAATTATTTATTAATCAAATCTGCTAACGGCACATTAATATCGGGGCGCCAGCAGGGGGAAGCAGGGTAAAAATTGCAACTCGCCGAGGGGGCACGATATGGGTAAAGTTAGGATTATATTATTATGTCAAGGTTAACAGTAAGAGCAAAACATAAAAATAAAAAAACAAGTAGTTAGGGATATTAAAATCTAATTAGTATACTTTTAATCGTAAAAATCGTAAAAATCGGGCATTTTCAACCTCGCTCTCCCCTTTCATAATTGTTGTTTCATTTCCAAAATCTTACATAAATTTTTAGTTACAGTTGATATGATATGACTCTATTGTCGGTGGAAAAAGAAATAAATAATCAATGTTTCAATATAGGTATAACGTGCAATTGTAGTATTCGGGTCTAAATTCAGAAATGTATAGAGCCCGTTACGGTGATTTTAGTCATGCAAATGACTTAACTAGCATTGCAAACGAAATACTGAATTGGAAAGAACAACAGGCACATTCAGATAATAAACAAACATCATCAATCCCTCTGGACACAATAAACTCCCATTATTTAGGAAGAGTAACAGATGCAGAAGACGTAGGTCTGTTATTTGGATCTAAGAAAGTTATGAATATTTTAAAAGAATGTGAGACTTTGTATGTGGATAGCGGCTTCAAGATAATTAACTTTTTCACAAATATATGATAAATAGTGGTGAAAAAATGAGAACTTAAAACAGTACTGTTTTAAATTATTATTGTTGCATACACTGTAAAAACAGTCTTAAATTCAGTAAAAGTGTCTTAAATTAAGACATATTTCGTGTCTTAGTCGACATTCAGACATGAAATATGTCTTTATTTAAGACACATTTAAACAATTTAAGAAACCTGTGTTTGCAATGTAGGATACAGGTACCAGTTATTGGAAATTCGGTGTTAGATCGTTAAATATTAATTATTGTTTAAAGAAATACGCACGTATTTATAAAAGATATTAATTAGAATACACATAATAAGTATTTCTGTACATATATGTTATAAAAGTAATAGCTAGATCAATCAAATTTTGTCCACTGATTGAATGGTTTTATTATACTAGCTTTTGAGCATCAAAATCTAGTCGCGCGCCACCAACAGTATTTTTTGCCAGAAAGTATTTTTTGAAAAGAATTTCTTCTTACCAAAAGTGATTTTTTGACGAAAAGTATTTTTTGATGGAAAGTATTTTTTGACAAAAAGTATTTTCTTACAGTCCATATTTTTTGCCAAAAATTTTTTTCTTCTAGTCATGCACTAAAACTTGAGTTTATACGTGTTAAGCAGGGTTGAAAATCAAAGTTTTAAGGTGAGGTGACGTCAGGGAAAGTTAGATAGGGACTTGAGATTAAATTATTTGAAAATTAAAATAATTGATGAGTTTGAATAAAAATTACGAAATTTTTCGAATATCGTTCCCTTTGAGGTTTTCCCTTGTTTTCTTTGCTGAATTGTACGCTTTAATTTGAGCTAAGAAAACTTAAAAAATTTTAATTGATTTTGGAAATATGACTCAATTTAAGTCATATTTCGAGAACCACTTGATATTTTTCAAGTTTTCTTAACTTAAATTAAAGCTTACTCTCTAGAGTTGAATACAGTAAATTCACTTATTAGATGTCAAAAGTATTCCACTCTTTCAATAAGTGCATATGCACTTTTTTGCACACTTTTTGCAGACCAGGCAACGAGCTTAATTTAGGGATGGTAATTTTTATTCAGACTCATTGATAATGATAATTAGTTTGATATGTCAAAAATAATGTATCAGTAGATCATATGACGTAGAATTTTATAAGTTTTACAAATATTTTAATTCCAAAACCCTATCTAACTTTTTGATCAAATATCCTAATTTGAATTGACCTCTGTTTTTAATACCACTTTTATCCATCGGACCAACAATTTCTGACGGTAGTGTATTTTGGTATTGTATTATTTATTTCTTTTGTAAAATTATCTTATAATAATAAAATTGTAAATTACATAGTCAACATTTCCCTATAATTTAATTTACTAATATATTAATCAATTATATTTTACTAATTTTATTTTGACTTATTTAAAGCAAAAATAATTTTTATATTTTTAGGTAAAAAATTTTAAATTAAAAAAAAACCTTAAGGGGAGGGAATAAAATGTAATATAAAAATATTGGGAGATACTGATTATGAAAATGGGGGTAAAGTTTTACCAAAAAATGTAGTAAATGTGGATTGTAGAATTACAAGATATAATATATGTTGAAAGTACATAAAGAGAACAAATATGGTAGAATTAAAAGATGAAAATTCAAAGGAAACAGGAAAATGTAGTGAGCAAAATGCAGAAATATTCTCTGCAGAAGCAAAGAATCATTGAGTCATTGAGGCAAGTAATATAATAAGTAAAGATAAAAGTAAAATGAAACTAAATGACGACATTTTGTTTAAAACAGAAAATATATATTCGAATATGATACATCGGAGACAAGAAAATTAGTATAACAATGAGAAGACCAACTCAACAGACAAACTGTTTCAAAAAAATAACTTTCATTTGAATTTTCATAATAGTTTTGATGAAAATAAGAAGGATAATGTTTATTTCAAGAAAAGAGATGATAGTAGTCCGAGCAGTAGTGGTACCAGCGATACAGGTGATATTAGTGATAATAATCATACAAGTGATAATGATAATACTAGTAGTAATGATAATACTAGTGATTATATCAGTGATTCTAGTGTTACTTCTTCATCAGAATATTTTCCAAATAATACAGATGTGGCGCGCCCACACGTATGTAAGCAAATAAGGGCCAAATATACTTATCATCGAGGTGAACTATTATTACCTTTTAACATTGATATATATATATATATATCGGTACATTAAAAAAAGTAAAGCAAATCATGTACAGTATTCAGTCTGCAGAAATGTTAAATGTAAGCAAAAATTCAAATTTGATATTGTGCTTGAATACCCTTTGAAAACATCTATTTTTGTTAGTAGCACGAATCATAGTGATGAAGTTCGTTGTAGAAAGTTATATGATTATTATCAACTTAGGGGAGAGGCAAGATTGAAAGTAAGACAAGATTTGATAAACGTTCAACTTCGATCGTATCAGCTAAATGTTCTGAACACCATTGATTCCGATATTGCAAGGTCTGGAAACATGCAGCACGTAAGAAGTTTAAATGTGTGTCAAAAAGCAAGAACAAAAGAAATGGCAAAACATGATCTGACTTTGAAATCTTTAGAAAAGCAAGATTTAACCCAACTTTAGATTAACGATAATAAAACAAGTGATCCGTACTTTCGTGTCCATTCTGATTCATTAAGTGTAACACTGTATGATGAAGAAAAAATGAAAGTTATAGGATCTGAGCGAATTTTAAGAGCTGATGCAACTGGAAATTGTTGCGGCCAGCCAACATATATGGATACTAAAAGAGTCTTATATTATGCGTTTGTTGTAAATGTGTGTGGAGTAGTTTTACCGGTTTGTAAATTAATAACAACACAGCATGACATAGATGAAATTAGCATATGTGTAAAACGTTTTAAAAAAGTTCTTTTACAGGCAACTGAAACTTGGCCTTATTTTCCAATTGTTATAATGGATTGGAGTTGGGCATTCATTCATTCATTTATAAATGAGTGGAATTTCACTGACGTATATGCACACCTGTCCTGAATAAAAAAAAGTTCTTTCCCGATGTCGAAAGAAAACTCTTACATATTTTGAATCCTTTCGATTCAAAGAAACAAAATTTTAAAGGTACAAAATCATATCCGATCCTCCTGACTGTTTTTCATTACTTTTAAAGTTCATTTAGTGCATTATAATTAATAAAAAAATTTTGAATCAGTCCAAAAGGATATATATTAACAATTGTTATTATGAACAAAGAGATAATAATTTAAAAATTAATCGTTTATAAATACGAATTAATTATTTAAAGACGACGTTCAAATATTTGTTAATATTGTCATATTAACAAATGAAATATGCCTTTATTAAGTGCAGTGAATTTTTATAAAACAAAAAACAAATGAACAAACATCATATGAAACATAAGATAACGTAAATTTTTTTCATTTTAATGCACTTAAGGACGATCGATGGACAAATCGGACAGTGTTCGTCAAAGACTTTTCCCATTTTTGGTAAAAATTTGCATTTTGACAATTTATTTTAAAAAAACCGAACACTTTTTCCACAAAATCGCTCTGATTCAGAAAATCGTAGGTAATTGTTAAATTTCTTATTACATACGATTTTGTCAATCAGAGTGATTTTGTGGAAAAAGTGTTTGGTTTTTTTTTAAATAAATTGCCAAAGTGCAAATTTTCACCAAAAGTGGGAAAAGTCTTTGACAAACACTGTCCGATTTGTCCATCGATCGTCCTTAATGTACATTAAAATAATAAGAAACGGTCAGGAGGATCGGATACGATTTTGTACCTTTAAAATTTTGTTTCTTTGAATCGAAAGGATTCAAAATATGCAAGAGTTTTCTTTCAGCATCGGGGAAGAACTTTTTCTTCATTCAGGTCAGGTGTGTATGAATATTTAAGAATCTGTTTTAAATGTGCTGTTGACAAATTTTTATTTCCTAAGAATTGGTTCAAAATTGTGCTGTGCACATTTTATAAAGAGTATCTGATAAACTTGATGAAGTTGAACCATTATTTATAGAAAAAATTTAATAATGGATTGCATGGCCTTTATGGTTCGAAGTACCTCTACACAGAAAAAACCTGAACTCATATTAAACCGGTTTTTGCTCGTTTTGAGACGCAGCGAAAATGAGATTTCCTTTTCATTTGTTAAGTTTTAGTTCAAAAAATTGCAAAATGACTTATTAAAACTGAAAAAGTCATTTTGCAACTTTTTGGACTAAAACTTAACAAAATAAAAGCAAATCTCATTTTCGCTGCGTCTCAAAACGAGCCAAAACGGGTTCAATATGAGTTCAAGTTTTTTCTGTGTATTTTTGATGTAGATAAAATATTTAGACAGACGATTACAATACTTGTATCTAATAGTGTGTCTAAAGCAGATAATGCAAAAGAGATATTCTATAAAATGGATTTTGAAAAATGTGAAAAAATTATAGAAACCAAAGAAGAAGAAAATCAAAATGAAAGAGAACAAGAAGTATACGAAGATGAAGGCGGAGTACAGGAAATTGAAGACGAAAGACAAAAGTTCCAAGACGAAATTTTGAAAGAGAAAGGGAATGAAGTGCCTATTTTTCAGGATTCACCTTTTCATGACAGGTACCTTTATATTCTTGACGAATTAAAGGCAAAATTATATATTCTATCGCAAATTGTAGAAGAATTGTAGAAATGACATTTCAATCATTAAAATTAGCATCTTATATTGTCGACTATTATACATCTTCTGTGCCATCAATTATAATCTCTACTCAATATCCTGGTATAAGCCACCTGCATAATCAACATGTTGAAGCACATTTCCATACTGCAAAGCATACAGTTTTGAATAATAGAAAAGATACCCCAATCGGTCGAGTCATTTGATATTTAAAACAATATTCCCAATCATTAACAACAACAAATCGATGTGGAATTCCATATTTATAAACGTGAAAAGAGGGAAAAGCCCGATTTTGTATCAGTTAAACAAATTATTGCGGATCAGAACGATCCAAACGTAACAAAAGACTGGGAAAAAGGAAACAAGAGTTCTAAGACGAAACATACACATTTTTAAGGTGTCAATTTAAAAAGAAAACTATCAGATTATGAAATTATATTAGAAAATGAAGAACTACAACAACAACAAATAGACAATAAACGTACCAAAAGATCTACAAGAAGTAAAAATAATGTTGCAAGGAAAATGAGAAGAAAAATCACAGATCCTGTAAAGAAGAAACAAAAATACAATCAATTCAAACGACAGCCTTTAAAACGAAAGTCTGAAAATGAAAGTAACCTTCAACATAGCAAAAAACATTGTACAGAAGAAACAAGACTTGACACATTTGATAAGAGAAATGAAAAGACTTGGTAAAATGCATTACCATCAATTTTAAGACAAAGCGATTCTTCATTTTGCGTTCAAGCTATGGAAAATGGATTATTTGATGATTACGAATATTATATGCAATCTGCTGAAAAAGATGTTGCTGTAGCACGATTTTTAGCTGAATCGGAAGTACCATTTTTTTATGACATAAATATATATGGATCAATGTTTTAAACTCTAAATACAGAGGTACATAATTTTAAGTAAAAAGGGATAGATTCTTACATTATTGATGCATCTGCTTTAATACAAATGGAAACATGGGAAATTGTTTCATATATTAATTATGGTCAAGGTAATTTTATGATTGGAAGTGTCGAAGATAAAGTTTATAAAACTCTTCAAAAGAAAAAAGGAATAAAATGTCCAGACAGGAAAAAAGATTTTAATAATTTATTTCATACAAAATGTGATTTGAAAAATATTGTGTTTATTTTTTTACTAAGAAGCAATTATTGGTAACTTGTAACGCTAAACATGACTGAAGAATCTTCAATACTTTTAGATCCCGTCAGAAAGCACTGTTCAAATGAACAAGTAAAACTTATTATAAATCAGCTAAAAAGGTTGTCAAAAATATATCCCGAAGGAACAAAATTAAATGATTTCAAAAATAAAAAATGGAAACCGCGACTTTATAAGGAACCTAAACCTCTTCAAATTGATATAGTTTTAACTGTGGAGTGTATGTCATGTTCTATATGTACAGTTTAGGGTATGGAATACAAATGAATGTGAACTTTGATCCTAATTCATATAGAACATCCGTAGCAGGATTAATCTTAAGAAAGTCTGAAAGCATGAGAGATATTTGCTTGCATTGTTTTGTTAATAAGAGGGAGAATTTAGGGTCACATATCGATTCTCCCAAAGTTTATTTTTCCCAAAGATTTTTTCTCCCAACAGAAACTAACATTCAATAGAGATGCACACGCTTCCCAAAACGTGTGAATTTAGTTTGAAATACAGGCGGAAGATGTCTCACAGCAGAAGTTCTTCGGGATTTTTGAATTCACTTGAAGTACATCGAAATATTAATCGGTGGTGTGTTTATTTACCTATTGTTAGGTTATGTGACAAATTAAAAGTTATTGAATAATACGAAATGGGTAAGTTAATAAATAAATAAAATATAACTGACTATTATTTTAATGTTTTCTTAGTTTTTTGTTTTTAAATTTTTTATCAAGTTGATGTCTTTAATGTTTCAGTTCACAGATTTTAAAAACACAATAGTATTATTATTATCATTTTTTAGACTTGTTTTGATACGAAGGAATATGCTTTCTTTTAAAACGTTTATAATTATAAGTAAATTAATTAATGAATTATAATTTGTAATGAATTTTCAGCTTTTTCTGGGCCATTTGAATCAGCTTGTTACGAAAATAAAGTAATAGGTTATGTATGCGGCAAAATTGCGGTTCTCTGAATAATATTACTTTTATTTGGTGAGTACTGATAATAATATTAATAATAAAATCAATAATATAATTCAGGGTTGCCACGTGTCAGAGAAATGTCGGGGAATTTAATAGAAGGTGCTGGAAAAATGTAACCTTAGTGCAAAGCTTTTTCTTCATATTTTTTTGGATCAAAAATATAGAATTTTTTGTAAATGTTTCAAAATAAATTCATAAAATTCAGATTCAATAATATTATTATTCATTCTGATTTATTATTTATGTTATTTTGTAAAAGTTTGTTGAACATTTCCTTGTTATTTTCGTAGCTTTTCTACGAAAAGTTGTATGTTTTTACTTTTTAAAATTTTTTCTTACTTTTTACATACACTGAGAAAAAAATTCTATTGAATCTACAGCTCGCGTATTCAAATATGTCAAAAAGCATATTTGATTTATTTGATCAAAAATGTGCAAATAATTTTATAGCATTCATCTTTGAAATGAGAACAAAGCTATAAAATTAATAACACTGTTATAAGCAGGGCTACTATTGATTAAAATCATTGGGGCATTTGCATTAAAATCGTGTTTGTATAGCAAAAATATATTATAGTTGTTAGTAATTATAATTTAAATAAATTCAAAACGTCAATTAACTAATACTCCAAAGTGTTCTAACTTTTAAATCTCAATTAATTCAAATTTTATTGCATATTAATTATTTTCCTCATTCGCAATAATACATTTGTTACTTCTTATAATATTTCTAAGAAATATTACTCTTTTGAAAATGTTTAATTTTTATCTTAAAATTTCTTATTTTTACAAAATTTTAAGATTTTTTCTCCTTCAATTTTTACTTTTGATATTTTTTTTGTATATTTGTCTTTTTATTTTAGGATTTTATTTAATTTTCTTTTTTTTTTTTATGTAAATTATTTAATATTATTTTACAAAATTTTGTTATAAAAACTATAATAAGATTAATCAATTGTTATAATAACTTAACTTTGTATTTCGTTCATTTTCATAATTATTTTCATATTTTTAAAAATAAATACTTGCATTTTTTGTATATTTATTCAATATGTTTTCGCATCTTGTTTATTTTTTAAAAGATTTTTTTCAAACTTATTTATTCTTTTATAAAATTTTTGATTTTCTTTAATGTTTTCAAATTTATTGTTGAACTTGTTGTAAGTGTAATATAAAAAATTTTTTGGTTTCATTGATTTAAATTTTTTTATTCTTAAAGGATTTTTAAATTGCTTTTGTGAACTTTTTATTCATTTTGATACATACATTTTTCAATTTTATTTTTATTAATTCCAATTTTGTAGTAGATTATAACTAAATTTTACTAGTTTTTTTTACTTTTTACATTTTTTTACAGTTTTGTAGGTTAAGGAAAAAAACATTTCGCCATTTCCTTCCTACGTAATTAAATTTCTTGCGTTTTTCCTATTTTTTAGTCCTTTCTTGCGTTTTAATTACTTTTTTAATTTTTGTTATAATTTTTCCATTTCTTAAATACATTTTCCCTTCTTATAAATTGTTTAACTTTTTATTTTATAATTACGAATTTTTGACAACATTTATTTCATGTTTTTTTTCTACATTTTTAAAATTTCTCAATTTTTTTCTTTTTTAAAAGCTTTTATTCTTTTATTTTAATTAATAATCTTGTACTAAATATTATCATTTTAACATCGTTCTTCTATTTCATAGAATTTCTTTTCTTTTTTAATTTGTTTTTAAATTTTTCCAAAATAGTATTCGCTCTTTTTTTATTCAATTTGTAAAATAATTCTCTAATTTTTCTAATTTTCAAATTTTTTTCTCTTTAGTCGTATAATTTAGTCATATAATTTTAACTTTTCTTTAATATTTGTGACAAGTGTTTCTATTCTTTTTTTTTATAGAGGTATTTTTATGTCACTGTTCCATTCTTGTGTTCTTTATACTGGTTATATATAAAAAAAAGAAATGTTTGATTTAAATAAAAAAATCGGGGTTTTTTGACTTTTTTAAGAAGATTGTGATTTTTATCAGCCCTGCTTTTCAGAATAAAGAAAAATTTTATTTTATTTTAGCTGTTTATTTATTACTTACAATACAAATTTTATGTCAGAGAAAAGTCAGGGAAATGTCAGGGAAATTTGTAAATTGAGTTTTGTGGTCACCCTCATAAAATCAATTACATATTTTATGAAATGAAGCAAATTATGCTTTTGGACGTATTTGAAAACGCGTGCTATCAATTCAATAGTATTTTTTTTCTCATTGAAATTTTTTCACATTTATTGTCATTTATTTTGATTGTTTATTTTTCTGCTTATAATTTATAAATGTTTCTCACACATTAGTACATAACAGATTTTCTTTTCTTTGCAACTTTTCTATTAAACTTTTTATTTCTCAAAGAATTAAAAATTGTATTCTTACTTTTCCTTTTTACAATCTAATCATAAATAAGAAGGTCTTAAATTTGTGCAATTTTGAAATTTTTCTAACTTTTGCATTTTTTCGACATTTTCAGACCTCCGGAGTCCAAAAAAAATGTGTTTTTCGAAACTGTCTGTCTGCAAGTATGTCTGTTAACTAGAATATCGGAATGGGATTACTGGAGTAAAAATTTTTACATCAGCTTCATATTTGGTACACTTTTTCGAGGTCCAAAAATGTAGGTTAAGTTAAATAGTCAGCTATTTTTTACCAGAAATATCAAAAACAGAACATTTGCAAAAATCCAAAAATTCCAGTCAGTTCAAAGATACTATAATACTACTGTTGATTATTATCTACTGTTAAAATTCACACTGGTTCATAAAAAAAGTAAAGTGCTTAATTAATTATGAATGAAGTAAATCAACACTTCGTGGTGGCATACATTGTTTTTCCAAACTTGAATTTTAATAATAACGCATTTTTGATTTTTAAATACTTTGTATTCTTCATAAAAAAAGTATAAAAATATTTCAGCTTAATTTTTTTTCAAAGTTCACAACCGGTTACTTTATTTTTTACACGATAATTATTTATATTCTTCCAAAAAACATTGTTAGGTTACCTTATTTTGCTCCTAAATTTATATTGCGGTAAGCTGAATTTAAAATTTGAAATCATTTTTTATAAAATTCAAATTATCTACTCTTTGTCATTATATAGTGTTGGGTACTCTCCCTATTGTTCCTCTTTTTTTTACTTCTTTCAATTTTTACTAAATTCTTAAATTATACTATTTTTTTTCTATTTTCTTAGAACCTTTCACTATTTTTTAGAAATTTTTTTCTTTTTCTCAAGAAAGGATCTTCTCATTATCTTCTTTCTGCATTCTAGAGGTTTTTAAAATATTATTTAACACTGTTTAGTATTGCAATAGTACATTTATTATTCCTTAAAATAACAGATTCGGGAAAATTGTAATTTACGATCCTTAAAATCTGGGAATTAGTCGGAAATTAAAAAATTATGATTTTAGGTTTAACACTTTTTAAAGTTGCGTTTTTTTACTCTCCTTTTCCTTTTTAATTCTACTTTTTATTTAACACAAATTCTGATTCAATGTCTACAATACCTTCTAATTTATATTCAATTTCTGATTTAAATTTCAATCTTAATTTCTTTTCTTCATTTAAATGTTTAATTATTCGATATTTGAATCAGTTTTTAATATCCACTTTTTTACTTTAAGTTTTTAAATATTTCACTTTATTAATTTATTTATTTTAATGTCTAATATTTACATTCCTGATTTCAGTTTTCTTGTCTGCTGAGAGGCTGAGCCCTAAAAACTAGTAAATATTGGTTATGACGGATGTTAGCTTTTTTTCCTGGCCGGAGACAACTTTTCACTCTTTCAACACATAAAATAACTGTTTGATATTTAAAAAACAGCAATTTACAGATTTTTGCTATAAATTAAAGGACTGTAGAGTATTTGTATACAGTATAAATAAAATAGATGTTATACATTTTCCATAAATGGCATATGATTTTTGTCCTCTGCTAGTTCAGATTAAAAATTAATATGAATATTTATTTTTTATAAAGTTTCTCAGACAAATACATTTAAAAAGAAGTCTGAATATGCTTCATTGTGGTAAGTATTTTTAAACCTACGAATTTCTTATATTTAAATTAATAATAAATTAATATTATTGAACACTTTTCTATAAATCGAAAATATCGTGAGAAATAAATTCAAATGACATTAAATATGTGTAATTTTTAACAGTTTCAATTTTGATTTCCAACTGCATAATGGTTTGGTCAAAGAATTTTTCTGCTTTTCTATCTGAACAAATAATTACTTACAATTTTATATTAATAACGTTAAAAAATTAATAAAATAACCAAAATTCGAATCATTCATTCGTTCATTCATTCATTCATTTATTCATTCATTCATTCATTCATTCATTCACTCATTCTTCATGCCTTCTTAGAGCTTAATTCTATTGTGTATGTTCCATTTCCGTTTTTTACTTTTTGGAACTTAACAACGGAAGAAGAATCACATTTCAGTTTTTTCAAATCAATTTTTCTGGGAGGTGCTTCCCGTTTTGCCGCTTTTGGCAATTCTAATTTATAGCATTCCACTTTTTGACGGATTTTGTTGACTTTTGGGAAATTCAATTCATGACATTCTACTTTTTCACAATTTTTGCTCAATACTACGTCTGGAATAGTTACTTCCTTTCCCTCCACCTCTGTGTCTTCTTTTGTGGGGGCTTGGTTCTGATCATCAGCATAATCTCAATAAGACCAGGTCGGTTGTGCTTTTCCATTCTCTTCTTCAGACGTGAGCTTCTTCTCAATTTTACAGTAATCATGCTCCGTTTCCAGAGCATTTTCCTGAATTTGAGATGTCATACTCACGTCCTCGGAAGGATCCTCTCTTAATTCTGTGATGGTGCACTGCCCATCAGCATGGAAGTTATTGCAATCCACACACTCTACGAAAAAGTGGTCATCTTTAAGATGGAGCATTAAACCCATTTTGGAGATTTGGAATTGGTCACAGATGTTGCAGTAAATCTGCGACTTCTTTGTTCTTCTGATATCCACTGAAATAAAACAAATTTTATGTTATAAAATAAGAAAACAAATTAGGGTCATCTAGGGCACTTGTGACAATTGAAAAACTACAGAATTTTTTTTTTTAATAAAGAAATAATAATTGAAATTTTTAAAAAATACATGAACATCTTAGAAATCAGTTAAAAAAAAGAAAATAACTAGACATTGGAGAAAAAGAATTGAAGAAATAAGCTAAAAGTAATTGAAATTTACGATAATTAATAAACAAATTTTAAAATTATGAAAACAAATAAAAATAATTACAAATTGAAGAAATCGATTAAAATTTTAGAAAAATTCTTAAAAATCTTGGACAATAATTTTAGAAAATGAGAATAACTAAAAATTAGAAAAAAGACTGGAAGAATGCTAAAAATAATTGAAATTTACGATAATTAATACACTTTTTTGGAAATTATGAAAACAAATAAAAAAAATTTAAAATTGATGAAAATAATAGAAATTGGAGGAAAATACTTTAAAAAATTTAGAAATTAATTTTATAAAATGAGAAAGCTAAAAATTGGAGAAAAGTTTGGAAGAAAGTTAAACATAATTGAAATTTTCGATAATTAATAAAAAAAAGTTTGAAATTCTGATAACAAATGAAAATAATTAGAAATTAAAGAAAATATTTAAATTTTCAGAAAAATACTTAAAATCTTAGAAAATAATTTTAGAAAAAGAAAATAATAATTAACAATCCAGAAAAATAATTGAAAAATGATAAAATTAATTCAAAATTGAAAAAAATAATTGAAAAGTTCTGAAAATCATTTAAGATTGAAAAAGAAAATTGAATTATGATGAAAACAATTTAAGTATGAAAAATTTTAAATTTTCAATAAAATTTGAGAGAAATAACTGAAAAAATCATAGAGTACATGTTTAGAAAAAAATAATAATTACAAAATTACTTAAAAAATTTTAATTAAAGAGAATAATTAAAAAATAGCAGAAATAACGAAAATTCATGAGAATAATTGCATAATCGGATAAATAATTGAAATTTTTAAAAGTAATGACAAAAATAATTAATAGAAGTATAAATTAATGCAAGTTAAGAAAATTTGCAGAATTTATTTTTAAGCAAAATAAAATAATTAAAAAATCGTTATATAATGGAAAATTGATGACCAATAATCTAAATTTGAGATAATAACTAAAAATTTTGGAAATTAATTGCATGTGTATGTATTTTAAACTTCTTCAAAAATCTTCTATTATATTAATACGATACCGAGAAAACTTCGTTCATCGTCGAACAGACTTCAAAGTTCACCTACTTTTTCCAATAGGTTACTTACAAAAATGTTCATTTTACCATGTTATTATAGTTTGTAACAATGCGCACTGGCACTATTCGTGTCAAACATGTTAAACTGAACATTTTTTTATGCACAACATATTGTTGCACATGCGCAGTAGTGCACCACAGCTGTGTAAACGTGCGCAATACTTAACAAACATTTCACATGCGCAGTTGTTTTGTATTGCTGTTACACATGCGCAATCATGCACAGTGATAGTCACACATGAGCTCTAATTAAATTCAAAAATTACGCATGCGCTGTGCGGTACTTTACTAGATAAGTACATTTTCAGTACATATAGCATACTTTTTTTAATAAGTGCGCAGTAAAAATCCGTTTTATTATTGCGCACGCGTAACACAGTAACATGATAACTGCACATGCGCAAAGGTACCTTTATTTAAAAAATTGGTTAAAATTGTTTTTTTTTCATTATTATTGTAATTAATGACCCATAATAGAAAAGAATATTCAAAATTCAATCTAAATATTGGAATTCAAGAAATTTAATAGAAAAATTTATATTATTGAATATAAAAAATAATAAAAACATTAAAAGTGTATTTAATTTTATTAATTTTATTCTTTTTCTCTTTAAAATATTTATAAAGTGTAACAAATTTTGATCTGAAAGTTTTCAATTTTTCATACTTTTAAAAACCATTTTCTAGGGGTACCGGGGGGAGGGGGGGGTAATAAATATTTAACATACTGTCAGAAAATCTTCCATATAATTAGTGTTTAAAAAAGTTTTGTGAAAATTTACTTATTTATTGAGAATAAAGAGTTTGAAAGTTCTCCCAATATTCATAAAATTGTACGTGGTAATCTTCTATTATATTAATACGATACCGAGAAAACTTCGTTCATCGTCGAACAGACTTCAAAGTTCACCTACTTTTTCCAATAGGTTACTTACAAAAATGTTCATTTTACCATGTTATTATAGTTTGTAACAATGCGCACTGGCACTATTCGTGTCAAACATGTTAAACTGAACATTTTTTTATGCACAACATATTGTTGCACATGCGCAGTAGTGCACCACAGCTGTGTAAACGTGCGCACTACTTAACAAACATTTCACATGCGCAGTTGTTTTGTATTGCTGTAACACATGCGCAATCATGCACAGTGATAGTCACACATGAGCTCTAATTAAATTCAAAAATTACGCATGCGCAGTGCGGTACTTTACCAGATAAGTACAATTTCAGTACATATAGCATACTTTTTTTAATTAGTGCGCAGTAAAAATCCGTTTTATTATTGCGCATGCGTAACACGGTAACATGATAACTGCACATGTGCAAAGGTACCTTTCTTTAAAAAATTGGTTAAAATTGTTTTTTTTTTCATTATTATTGTAATTAATGACCCACAATAGAAAAGAATATTCAAAATTCAATCTAAATAGTGGAATTCAAGAAATTTAATAGAAAAATTTATATTAATAATATAAAAAATAATAAAAACATTAAAAGTGTATTTAATTTTATTAATTTTATTCTTTTTCTCTTTAAAATATTTATAAAGTGTAACAAATTTTGATCTAAAAGTTTTCAATTTTTTATACTTTTAAAAACCATTTTCTAGGGGTACCGGGGGGTGGGGGGGTAATAAATATTTAACATACTGTCAGAAAATCTTCCATATAATTAGTGTTTAAAAAAGTTTTGTAAAAATTTACTTATTTATTGAGAATAAAGAGTTTGAAAGTTCTCCCAATATTCATAAAATTGTACGTGGTAATCTTCTATTATATTAATACGATACCGAGAAAACTTCGTTCATAGTGGAACAGACTTCAAAGTTCACCTACTTTTTCCAATAGGTTACTTACAAAAATGTTCATTTTACCATGTTATTATAGTTTGTAACAATGCGCACTGGCACTATTCGTGTCAAACATGTTAAACTGAACATTTTTTTATGCACAACATATTGTTGCACATGCGCAGTAGTGCACCACAGCTGTGTAAACGTGCGCAATACTTAACAAACATTTCACATGCGCAGTTGTTTTGTATTGCTGTTACACATGCGCAATCATGCACAGTGATAGTCACACATGAGCTCTAATTAAATTCAAAAATTACGCATGCGCTGTGCGGTACTTTACTAGATAAGTACATTTTCAGTACATATAGCATACTTTTTTTAATAAGTGCGCAGTAAAAATCCGTTTTATTATTGCGCACGCGTAACACAGTAACATGATAACTGCACATGCGCAAAGGTACCTTTATTTAAAAAATTGGTTAAAATTGTTTTTTTTTCATTATTATTGTAATTAATGACCCATAATAGAAAAGAATATTCAAAATTCAATCTAAATATTGGAATTCAAGAAATTTAATAGAAAAATTTATATTATTGAATATAAAAAATAATAAAAACATTAAAAGTGTATTTAATTTTATTCTTTTTTTCTTTAAAATATTTATAAAATGTAACAAATTTTGATCTGAAAGTTTTCAATTTTTCATACTTTTAAAAACCATTTTCTAGGGGTACCGGGGGGAGGGGGGGTAATAAATATTTAACATACTGTCAGAAAATCTTCCATATAATTAGTGTTTAAAAAAGTTTTGTAAAAATTTACTTATTTATTGAGAATAATGAGTTTGAAAGTTCTCCCAATATTCATAAAATTGTACGTGGTAATCTTCTATTATATTAATACGATACCGAGAAAACTTCGTTCATCGTCGAACAGACTTCAAAGTTCACCTACTTTTTCCAATAGGTTACTTACAAAAATGTTCATTTTACCATGTTATTATAGTTTGTAACAATGCGCACTGGCACTATTCGTGTCAAACATGTTAAACTGAACATTTTTTTATGCACAACATATTGTTGCACATGCGCAGTAGTGCACCACAGCTGTGTAAACGTGCGCACTACTTAACAAACATTTTACATGCGCAGTTGTTTTGTATTGCTGTTGCACATGCGCAATCATGCACAGTGATAGTCACACATGAGCTCTAATTAAATTCAAAAATTACGCATGCGCAGTGCGGTACTTTACCAGAAAAGTACATTTTCAGTACATATAGCATACTTTTTTTAATAAGTGCGCAGTAAAAATACGTTTTATTATTGCGCATGCGTAACACGGTAACATGATAACTGCACATGCGCAAAGGTACCTTTATTTAAAAAATTGGTTAAAATTGTTTTTTTTTTCATTATTATTGTAATTAATGACCCATAATAGAAAAGAATATTCAAAATTCAATATAAACATTGGAATTCAAGAAATTTAATAGAAAAATTTATATTATTGAATATAAAAAATAATAAAAACATTAAAAGTGTATTTAATTTTATTAGTTTTATTTTTTTTTTCTTTAAAATATTTATAAAATGTAACAAATTTTGATCTGAAAGTTTTCAATTTTTCATACTTTTAAAAACCATTTTCTAGGGGTACCGGGGGGAGGGGGGGGTAATAAATATTTAACATACTGTCAGAAAATCTTCCATATAATTAGTGTTTAAAAAAGTTTTGTGAAAATTTACTTATTTATTGAGAATAAAGAGTTTGAAAGTTCTCCCAATATTCATAAAATTGTACGTGGTAATCTTCTATTATATTAATACGATACCGAGAAAACTTCGTTCATCGTCGAACAGACTTCAAAGTTCACCTACTTTTTCCAATAGGTTACTTACAAAAATGTTCATTTTACCATGTTATTATAGTTTGTAACAATGCGCACTGGCACTATTCGTGTCAAACATGTTAAACTGAACATTTTTTTATGCACAACATATTGTTGCACATGCGCAGTAGTGCACCACAGCTGTGCAAACGTGCGCACTACTTAACAAACATTTCACATGCGCAGTTGTTTTGTATTGCTGTTACACATGCGCAATCATGCACAGTGATAGTCACACATTGGCTCTAATTAAATTCAAAAATTACGCATGCGCAGTGCGGGACTTTATCAGATAAGTACATTTTCAGTACATATAGCATACTTTTTTTAATAAGTGCGCAGTAAAAATCCGTTTTATTATTGCGCACGCGTAACACGGTAACATGATAACTGCACATGCGCAAAGGTACCTTTATTTAAAAAATTGGTTAAAATTGTTTTTTTTTTCATTATTATTGTAATTAATGACCCATAATAGAAAAGAATATTCAAAATTCAATCTAAATATTGGAATTCAAGAAATTTAATAGAAAAATTTATATTATTGAATATAAAAAATAATAAAAACATTAAAAGTGTATTTAATTTTATTAATTTTATTCTTTTTTTCTTTAAAATATTTATAAAATGTAACAAATTTTGATCTGAAAGTTTTCAATTTTTCATACTTTTAAAAACCATTTTCTAGGGGTACCGGGGGGGGGGGGGTAATAAATATTTAACATACTGTCAGAAAATCTTCCATATAATTAGTGTTTAAAAAAGTTTTGTGAAAATTTACTTATTTATTGAGAATAAAGAGTTTGAAAGTTCTCCCAATATTCATAAAATTGTACGTTGTAATCTTCTATTATATTAATATGATACCGAGAAAACTTCGTTCATCGTCGTACAGACTTCAAAGTTCACCTACTTTTTCCAATAGGTTACTTACAAAAATGTTCAATTTATCATGTTATTAGAGTTTGTAACAATGCGCACTGGCATTATTCGTGTCAAACATGTTAAACTGAACATTTTTTTATGCACAACATATTGTTGCACTTGCGCAGTAGTGCACCACAGCTGCGTTTTGTGCAATTTACTCTTATAAATTATAGGTTTTACGCATTACATGGAACTTTTTTGTTTACACATTTTTCTACATTTTTTTACCTTAGAATAGTTAAAATGTCATTTATACTTCACATTTTTACAACTGCGCATGTTTTTTGTTCATAGAAAACTACTGCGCATGCTTTACTGGCATAGGAACCTATTGCGCATTACTATATACTTTACGCAATGTTTTTAACTTTTTTGTTAACTTGTTTCTCTATTTGCTTTGACAATTACATTTTTTGACATTAATTTTTCTTTGTTACTGTAACAAGTATCGTTCATAGGAAAGTACTGCGCATGCGTAACTGCCTTTTGGAGCTTTTGCGCATGTATAAGTCTGTTAAAAAGCTACTGCACATATGTTTTCATCTTTTATTATTATTACTTCTTTGTTTCTTGTTGTATTCGAAATATATTTTTTAGAACCTTTCTATTATATTGCTTTTTAAATTATAATTTTTTTATCAAGATATTTTTTAGTTAGTTGTTTATAGATGCAATCGATTTTATGTATTTATACTTTTTTCAAACGCCTTTTTTTTAATGTTAGGAAGTTATAATTTGTTATTAATTAATATTTAGTATTATTATCATTATTACTGGCAATATTTTTTAAAACAATCTTTTTGAGAATACTAGATATTATTTTTAAAATAAAGCAAATAAAATTTTAAAAATTAATTTTATATTTCTAAAAAAAATTAATAATTAATTATAAAACAATTTAAAAATATATATTATTATTACATAATACATATTACAATTTACTACTTTTTAAGTTATTCAATTATCATATTCTTTTAAAAATTGGCCGCATCGACTTAATATGAATTAGAATATAGATTATTAAAATTTATAAATTTATAGATTTATATATATGTTCAAGAATACATAAAGTAAAGAAATATATAAAAGAAATAAAAAACGAGCGAGCGTTAGCGAGCGAGGGTTGTTACGCTAGTCATAATAAATTTTTAAAGCATTTTTCGAGGCTTTTTCTTTACACAAATAACAATTAAAAACCAGCACAGCAAAATAAAATAACAGAGACTAACTTCACTCTGGATTTTAAAACGTGGACAGAAAAATATGAATAAATATTAATACTAACTAAGTTCCCTTCAGACTTTAAAACGTAGACAGAAAAAAATGAATAATCTATCTAATATTTTAACAACATTCTGTTGACTTATTGAATTAGTCAAATTTTAACTATTTTTTAGTTACTTTTTTCATTCATAATTAGTCACATTTTACTAATAATTAGTTTTTTTCACTAACTGATGAAACAAAAAACTCGGTGACGATTCGACTAATAATTAGTTATTTTTAACTAATGTACATTTATAGGGTATCTGCGTGTCAGAAACTAAAAAAGAAGACAATCTCTCTACCTCCGAAATATGTGTGGTTGAATATAATTTTTAAAATATAACTGGCATTTATTTGCATAATGTTCACCAACTTTCTAAATCTAAATTAGCAGATTTCTACTATTAATTGGCGGAAAGTGAGCCAAGAATTTTACTAATTTTTTAGTACAAAATTACTATTTTTTAGTAGAAAAGTACTAATTGAAATAGTGAAACTTTAGTTTTAAAAAAAGTATATTTTTAATTAGTAGTTTTGTACTAACAATTTGTAGTAGAGAGTAAATACATATAACTTTTCAGTTTGTACTTTATGTTGTAAAGTGTTAAATGTTAATTGTTAAATGTAAAATGTGCTGCACAACTTTTTTAAGTATGAATTGTAATGTCACTTTTCAAATTTGTAAATCTTACTTTTAATGGTTTGGTCAGTTGGAGGGTTTCCTTCCACACTGCAACTGTGGCTTTCCGTTTCAAAATTGTACTTTCTGCCGCATATGTCACATTCTGCCACCTTGTGATGGACTAGCATGTGTTTTTTTAAGAAGTGTGCAGCTGCAAATGTCCTCTTGCACTTCTCGCAAGTTGCATTCTTCTTTGAATTAGCTTCTTCAGGAGTAGATGCTGCTTCTATATAAAAATTTCAACTATTATAATTATCAACAGTTCACTGCAAAAACTGCTGTCCTCTAAGTGTCTTATTTTACGACATTTTGATGTCTTTTTTTGTATCTAAGACGCAAAGAAATGTCTCATTTTAAGACAAGTGTCTTAAGGTGTCTTCAAACAAGACACTTACACGGAAAAAAATAAATTAGCTACCGCAGCTAGAAAATTTAGCTGATGCTTATTTAGTCACCACAGCTAAATATTTGCTAAGACAGCTAAAACGTTTGCTACGACAGCTAAAAGTTAGCTGTGATTCCTAATATTTGTAGATATCATAGCTAAAAAGGTTTAGCTGTCCCTATGACAAATAACTATTTTTAGCTGTGGGGTCCACTTCTGTTAGCTTCCACAGCTTACTTTTAACTGTCTTAGCTAATATTTAGCTCTGGTGACAAAATAATTGACTGCTAAATTTGGTTAGCAGCAGCGACTAACTCATTTTTTTCCGTGTAGGAGACTTTAGTTTTGCAGTTTTGGAAAAGATTGCGCGATAAGCTACACTGTAAAAACAAGTGTCTTATTTTAAGACATTTTTGTTATCAATTTTAAGTCGTTTTAGTGTGTCTTAATTTTAAACCAATGAGAAAGCGTCTCTCAAAATTATTGGCAATTGAAATTGCTTAAAATAACCATAAGACGCTTTCTTAATGCCTTGTGTCTTAAGAACTTACTGTAATGAAAAGTTTTAAAAACTGACATTATGATGCAGTGAGAGGATCTACCAATACATATCGCTGCCTCCTAGTTCTTAACTCACAAGTACAGTTTAAAGTTTTACACTCAATTTGTAGCATATATGGGGGATTATTTCTCAAGTGTCACAGGTCCGAAAAGCAAGCTCGAAAGCAAGTTTATTCTATCGGGCTGAAACTTGGACAAAATGTTGTCCTATTGAATAGTAATGAATAAAAAAAAATCTTGACTATAGAAGAAATATTAAGATTGGGAGAGGGGATGAAATTTTTGATTTTTTTAAAAAAACTGTTGACTTTGATAAAATTTTTGTTCTTATAATTTAAATTGAAAAAAATCATGTAATACCAGTTTCGATAGATTTTTTCATGCTCTTTCGATTGGTCATATTGTTTTTTACGAGAAAAAATTTTTTGATCCCTAAAAATGGAAAATAAAAATAGAAATGCCTTTTTCTTCAAAAAGGACAATTTTTAATTTTTTTTAAAATTTTTTTAAATGAAAGCCCTACTTTTTTCATATAAAAAATCTTTGGAGTAAAATGTTGGATGAGAACTCCTAATCATCGAAAATAAATGTTGAATAGAATCTAACGCCTATGGCGCTCGCTGGCGGCACTAGCCTATAGCACACATTGTGGCCAAAAGCACTATTTTTGGACAAAAATCAACCGACAACTCAAAAATGAACCGATTTTAATTATTTTTTTATAATACTCAAGAATGTCTGTACTATAACGCTTAACTGCTACCAAATCAAGATTTTTTTTATAAACTAAAATAAATGTTAATAACTTTTAAAAAGTAAAAAATTGATTTTTGAGAAAGTGATTTCCAGATACTTTGATGCCTTATATATTTTACATACAAATTTTGTCTAAAATATTTGTAAATGGTTCGAGTTATAACACAACAATTTTTAATTTGTTTAAACAACCTTAGTTAAAAAATAAATAACTTCCAAACTTTTCCTACTTTAGACTTTGTTTCTTTTCTAAAACTAATTAATTACTATTGGCTTAGAGTTCTAATATTGTTGGGGATCATTTCTAACAATTTTTAAATTGTTTAAACAATCTTAATTAACAAATAAATTACTTTTAAAGTTTTCTTTATTTAGATCTTGCTTTTTTGTTAAATTTATTAATTACTATTTGTCTAATATTCTAATACAGTTCAGGTTGTTTATTAACAAATTTTAAATTGTTTAAACAATCTTAGTTAACAAACAAATTACTTTGAAAGTTTTCCTTACTTAGATTTCGTTTGTTTTGCAAATTTAACTGATAACTATTGGCCTTGATTTATCATAAAGTTTAAGATGTTTAGTAATAATTAATAATTAACTAAGATATTGTTTAAACAATAGAATAATTGTTAGAAAACACCTCAAACTGTATTATAAATCTAGGCCAATTCTTAATAATTAAATTTGCAAAAGAATCCAAATCTAAGGAAGGAAAACTTTTAAAGTAATTTATTTGTTAGCTAAGGTTGTTTAAACAAATTAAAAATTGTTGTGTTATAACTGGAACCATTTAAAAACATTTTAGACAAAATTTGTGTGTAAAATATATAAGTTTATATAGTTTCTTGCATCAAAGTATCTGGAAATCACTTTCTCAAAAATCAATTTTTTACTTTTTAAAAGTTATTAACATTTATTTAAGTTTATAAAAAAAATCTTGATTTTCTAGCAGTTAAGCGTTATAGTACAAACATTCTTGAGTATTTAAAAAAAAATAATTAAAATCGGTTCATTTTTGAGTTGTCGGCTGATTTTTATCAAAAATAGTGCTTTTGGCCACAGTGTGTGCTAGTGGCCGCGAGCGTCACAGGCGTTAGGTTCTATTCAACATTTATTTTCGATGATTAGGAGTTCTCATCCAACATTTTACTCCAAAGATTCTTTATATGAAAAAAGTAGGGCTTTCATTTAAAAAAATTTTAAAAAAAATTAAAAATTGTCCTTTTTGAAGAAAAAGGCATTTCTATTTTTATTTTCCATTTTTAGGGATCAAAAAATTTTTTCTCGTAAAAAACAATATGACCAATCGAAAGAGCATGAAAAAATCTATCGAAACTGGTATTACATGAATTTTTTCAATTTAAATTATAAGAACAAAAATTTTATCAAAGTCAACAGTTTTTTTAAAAAAATCAAAAATTTCATCCCCTCTCCCAATCTTAATATTTCTTCTATAGTCAAGATTTTTTTTTATTCATTACTATTCAATAGGACAACATTTTGTCCAAGTTTCAGCCCGATAGAATAAACTTGCTTTTCGGACCTGTGACACTTGAGAAATAATCCCCCATATGCAAGTTCAAATATTCCTTCTCTGTCGTATAGGAGAGGTCTCCCATTACGTATGTCAGCTTTGCAAATGATACATTTGCGGTGCAGAACGAATAATGACGTTATGCTGTGGTCCATGATTCAATGGATCATGGATCTGTTCATAGCACCATAATTGTATATAAGTATTAAAGGTCTTAAACTTTCACATTAAGTTTACCTCAAATGTAATACAAAGCCCTAGATTAAAATGTATTCAATTTTGTTTTACATTGGCGGGTGTGCTCCATTATCAGATTTTACTTTCATCATAGTGTTTACTATCCTTTTGAATCCTTTTATATTCCGTGACATATGTGTGTCTAAAAACATAAACTTACCATTCACTATTACTATTCTAGTACTATTCACTGTGAATATTTTGGTCAAGGTTGTCAACGACTGAACTATAGTAATACTGAAGCAGGTACCAGCATTGAGAGAGCCCAATGGGAAATTTACATACGGCGTAGTACGGGCCCAGTACGGGCAGTACGGGCCCGGTACTGGCAGTCAGTACGGTGCCCGTACTGGGATATATCTGGCATATAGTGCTCTTCTGCACTGACAAGCAAGTACATTAGTTCGAACACAGATAATATCGTCATTCAATCGTCATTATATCAAGCGCAAGTAGTATTTTATACATAAATACATGCGCAGTAGTATCCCAATGATGAAGTACATGCGCACTAGTGTTCAAGCGCTCAAATACATGCGCAGTAGCGTTCTAATACTCAAATACATGTGCCGTAGTGTTCTAATACTCAAAAACATGCGCAGTAGTGTCTTAATAATTAAATGTATGCGCACTAGTGTTCTAGACCACAAATACATGCGCAGTAGTATCTTAATGCTTAAAAACATGCGCAGTAGTGTTATAATACTCAAATACATGCGTAGTAGTGTTCTAATACTCAAATACATGCGTACTAGTGTTCTAGAGAACAAATGCATGCGCAGTAGTGTCTTAATGATTAAATGTATGCGCACTAGTATTCTAGTCCACAAATACATGCGCAGTAGTATCCTAATGCTTAAAAACATGCGCAGTAGTATTATAATACTCAAATACATGCGTAGTAGTGTTCTAATACTCAAATACATGCGTACTAGTGTTCTAGAGAACAAATGCATGCGCAGTAGTGTCTTAATGATTAAATGTATGCGCACTAGTATTCTAGTCCACAAATACATGCGCAGTAGTATCCTAATGCTTAAAAACATGCGCAGTAGTATTATAATACTCAAATGCATGCGCAGTAGTATCCTAATGATTAAAACATGCGCAGTAGTGTTATAATACTCAAATACATGCGCAAATACAATTCTAGTGCACAAATACATGCGTAGTATTGTCCTAATGCTCAAAAGCATGCGCACTAGTGTTCAAGCGCACAAATACATGCGCAGTGGTGTTCTTCTGTACAAATACATGCGCACGAGTGTTCTAGGTCACAAATACATGCGCAGTAGTGTTCTAGTGCACAAATACATGCACAGTAGCGTTCTAGTGTACAAATACATGCAGAGTAGTGTCCTAATGCTAAAAAACATGCACACTAGTGTTCTAGAGCACAAATACATCCACAGTAGTGTTCTTAGCGTTAAATATGTGCTATTCAGTATTCCAAGGTAGTAATTCAAATTCAGTGGACAAATTTTGGGTGTACTTCCGAATAGAGCGTACCTCCGATTTTGATGAAACTTGGTATACTTACGTATTTCGATGCGCTGATTACGAAAATCATAGTGAAAATTGGCGCAAATTGATTTTCATGGTAAAAAAGATGTATAAAGAATCATGAAAATTTTGGTTTTTTGCATTTATCTCTTTAAATATTTCAAATATAAAAAACAAATTTATATAAAAGATGTAGATCTCATTAAAATACACATTTTATGTTAAATGCATTTTTTACTGAAACAAATTAGTTTAGGAAATAATTGCAAAAAACATAAATCACCATAAATGTGACCAAATTCCCACACTATATCAATATTAAATTATCTACAGTCGTAATTACGTTATTACATTACGTAACATTACGTTTATTACGTAACATTACGTACACTTATGTAATAACGTAAAATTACGTAATTTACTTAATGTCCATGCAGTAATTACGAAAATCATATTTAAAAAATTGTAAACTTGATCATTTTTATAATGAATACTTTAAAAACCAACACAACTATAGGTTTTCCCACCGCTGTCCACATTCCACTTTCAGTATGGCACCCCAACCCCCCCCCCTCCCTAGACTGTCCAAGACATGGGGGGTTAGGGAGTAGCATAATATATATAATAACAAGCCAACTTAAAAGATTACATAAAAATAGGTAAATTACGTTATAAATAACGTATTTATGGTGATTTCTAGTTTTTTGCATTTTTCTTGAAAACTATGCACATTTCGAAAAAATTTGGTCACTTCTATGGGGAATTCCGGTTTTTTGCGTTTTTCTCGTAAATTAATCAGTTTTAGAAAAAACTGTTATGTACATAAAATATGTATTTTAACGAGACCTACAACTTTTGTACAAAACATTTTTCGATATTTCTAATATTTAAAGAATTATATGTAAAAAACTCATATTTTCAAGGTTTCTTATGGTTTTCACCATGATAATCGAATTTGCGCCAATTTTCACTATTATTTTCGGAATCAGCGTATCGAAATACGTAAGTATACTCAGTTTTATCAAAATCGGAGGTACGCTCTATTCGGAAGTATATCCCAAATTTTATATTATTATTAGTTTAATCTAGATTTTTTTTCTTAGACAGAGACACATATATATTCGAAAAGTTATTTGTTAAATAGTAAAATAATGTGCATTTTCTTCAATAGAATAATAGTGCGTCTGAAATTACTGCTTCTTATATCACTGCACATATTTATGTTGATTAAGACACTACTAAGCATGCATTTAGTGCTTAGAATACTACTGTAAATATTTCTATTGATTAGAAATCTACTGTGCATTATTTGTTATCTCGAACACTACTGCGCATGTATTTAGTGTTTAAAACCCTGTTGCGTTTATTAAAGATGATTTCAAGACTAATGCGCATGTATTTGATGCTCACATCACTACTGCGCATATATTTGTGCGCTAGAACACTACTGCGCATGTATTTGTGAGCTAGAACACTAGTGCGCATGTATTTGTGCACTAGAACACTATTGCGCAAGTATTTGTGGCCTAGAACACTACTGCGCATTTATTTGATGCTTAGAACAGCACTGCGCATTTATGTAATGCGCAAAACACTACTGCGCATAGTTTGACCATTACAATTTTACTGTGCATATATTTGTACGCTGGAACACTAGTGCGAATGAATTTAATGCTCAGATCACTACTGCGCATATATGTGTGAGCTGAACAATAGTGCGCATGTTTTTGTGCGCTACAACACTACTGCGCATGTATTTGTGCACTAGAACACTAGTGAGCATGTTTTTAAGCATTAGGACACTACTGCGCTTCTATTTGTGAACTAGAACACTAGTGCGCATACATTTAATCATTAAAACACTACTGCGCATGTATTTGTGCATTAGAACACTACACTGTTAAAAAAAGGAGTTGAAATTTAACTCCCTACGGGACTCTATAAAAGTCGCACGCTTCGAAGAGTTGAAGTAAAGAGAGTTAACGCTTAATCCTTCAGTCCCCACTCTTCTTAAACATGGAGCGTATGAGACTCACTCACCTTGGGGAGTCGATTTTTAACTCTAAAATCTCAACTCCCAACTCCAGCAACCGTTAACTCCCCAAATTTTTAACAGTGTAGTGCGCATTTATTTAAGCATTAAAACACTAGTGCGCATGTACTTCAGCATTAGAACACTACTACGCATGTATTCGTGTGCTAGAACACTAGTGCGCATGTATTTGAGCATAAGAACACTACTGCGCATCGATTCGTGCGCTAGAACACTAGTGCGCATGTGTTTGAGCATTAGGGGTGTAATATTCTTATTTTCTCAAAGAAATCTTGAAATATATTTTAATCCTCATAAAATGACCTTAATTATCAACAAATCTATCATATTTTATTAACAGTGGGGGCCCAGTATTGGTCCTGTACGGGTGACCAGTGCGGGCATGCCAGTACGGACCCCGTACTACGACATTTGTCAATACTGGCGCAGTACAGAAATTTCCCATTGGGAGTGCTTATTACAATTTATTTGTTATAAAATTATGTCATGCTCTTTCTTTCTTCGCTATTTGTGTACATAATTATGTAATAAGAGCAAAGGCATATACATTGTACCCCTATCAATCTGTCGTAATGGTACTGCTCTCTTTCAGTTGTATTTCAGTATCTACTATTAACTCGTACTCTATAAATCTTGACCAGTGTAATTTTACTGATTTTCAGTGACTACTTTTTCGCGATTTGAAATCAGTGAAACTCCACTGGAAATCAGCAGAAAATGACTGAGTTTTTAATACTTTCTCACTGGTTGGCCAATGCAAAATAACTGACATTTTTATCAGCACCTGTTACTGAAATTCTAAATGGTTTTTCTGCTGGTCAATGAGTGAAAAATTACTGAAAATTCATTTATTTTCTACTGATTTCCCGAGGAATTTCAGTGATTCATGTGTCGAGAAAGACGTCACTGAAAATCAGTGAAATTTTCACTGACTCAAATTAAGAAAGTACAAGGGAAAAAATGTCCTGTGCAATTCACAGAAATTTTTGTGTCATCTACAAACGGAGATTATAGTTTCCACAAACAGCTCATTTTCTGGAATACACATACCATTTTCTGTAATACACTATTGAGTTTGTGGAATACACAAGTTATTTTGTGTAATTTACAAATCAGTTAGTAAAGTGCACAAAACAGTTTGTCACTGACACAAACTAACTTGTGTCTGACAAAATTTTACGTATTTGTGTAATCCATAAATTGTATTTCTGGATTATACAGGACCTTTTTTCCTTGCAGTGTTGTCAACTCCCAAAAATTGTCTCAGAAATACATAATTGAAAATGAGGTACTTCTTCAAAACCTGAAGCATAAATAAAATTCAATCATTAGAAAAGTGTTCATAAGGTACTTGCATGCAAAAAATATTTCATGCAGAAACTGCGATTAGTGATTTTATATTAAGGCTTCCTTCATAAACTGCGTAGCAGGTTTTGGGGGGAAGGGGGTTTCTCATTTCATTACGTAACACTCAGACTACATAGAAAAGTGCAAAGTACGTAATAAAGTATATTAATTTTAAAAATAAAACAATACTGAAAAATTCGGGGGGACTTTACAAACTGTTACGTAATTTAGAAAAAGTGTTTTTTTTTTAAAGTTATTTCCTGTGACAAGGGAGGGAGGGAGTCAAAAATGGGCTAAAAACCTGTTACGTAATTTGTGCAATAAGCCTAAGGCCGTTGTAAATACACTAAAAAAAATTTCCAAACGCAAATAGTCACAAGAGGAACCCACTAAGAATTCTTTGTTGAGTTAAGCAGATTACTTAGTTGATATAGCTATGCATTTGTCAACATAACTACACGGAAAGAAATATATTGGTTTTGTACCATTAGATTACTCTATTAAATAGTATTTTCCTATTTTAGTTTGCTAACCTATAAAAGCAACAATATATACTATATAGTTTTGCAGTATTAGGTATCGCGATAGGAGATAACTATCATAGACTTACTTTTATATTAAGAACATAATAGTCTAGACGCAAAGACGTTATTAGGCCAAAAGCAAGAAACATCGTTATAGTGCAATCGCAAAGAGTATAACAGGATTAGACTGTTATTTAAAAGTAAGTCTTTGATAGGTATTTCCTACGGCGATACGTAATACCGCAAAACTATTTATTGTTGCTTTTATAGGTTAGCAAACTCAAATAGGAAAATCATTTACATACAGTAATCTAATGGTAGAAAACCAATATATTTCTTTCCGTGTAGGAATCTTAGTTAAAGTGACTCTGATTCTTGGTGGGTTTCTGACGTGAATATTAGTCGTATAAACAAATCAAAGGAATTTTTTTCAGTGCAGAAACATGTTAATTCGGAAAATATTTTAAACTTTCACTTTAACAATGTTTTTCTGCAATCAACAAGTCGCCGTTTCCAACGGCCTTGAACACCTATTATTTGTTAAATTTTCATTTAGGTAGGATTTTACTGTTACAAGACGGAAAAAACTGGACAGATGTTGTTTTCATGGATGTGGATTAAAACGAAATAGATATAAAGTAGCAAAGACTGGAACATGAAGTAATAAAGGATTGCTTAAAGCGCATAGACTAAGTCACTTAAAAATCACACAAAACCTGAAATGCTCAAAACGTTGCATAATGATGCCATTTTTTAGCTCAATTTGTAAAATAAATCCAAAAAACGGTATCATTAGGGGAGTCCGGGTCTGGTTGGGTCATTTTGTACTCTTCGTTCTTTAACTTGGTTAATATCCAATTTATGAAAACCTTATCGTACAGGAAACCTGCTCTAATATTTCAATTTTCATTTAAAAAAGAAAAAGTCCCGTTATTACTTTTTTTTTTTTTTTTTTTTTTTTTGAACATTGTTTTTGGAGAAATCCAAAGTGACCCAACAAGCCCCGACCCGAGGCAGATTGGGCCATGATTAAAATTTTACTGTTGAAAATGTTAAAACATTACTTTATATAATAAACTTAGTTCTGAGGGTTATTTTATAATAAAAGGAATTACAAAATAAATATATGTAAATTAGAGAAGTGAAAGTATAAGATTATAATATAAATAAATTGCTCATATTGAAAAGACGTATTTTTTAATTCCTAATTGTCAAAAAGTATTATTATTAGTTTCAATTAACTGAAATAAATTGCTGATAGTGACATTTTATTAAATTAATGCACTTTATTAATGTAGAATAAGTATATAGTAGATTCCTAATTTGCTAATGCATTTTGGCGACCCAACTAACCCCGGCCAAAGCGACCCCACTAACCCCGCCTGTGTTTTTTCAAATATTTCATTTTTTCCATCGATACTGCAAATATAAATTAAAATCTCTTCACTGTATTTTAAAAGTAACTATTCAAAGATCAAAATTTGATAATTAAACTACTTTTAAAACTATTACTCAGGAAGATATAACAAAAAAACCAAGTGGGTAAAAATTTACTTTAGAGTATCAAAATTAGTTATTGTTACATTTACTCCACATAATTGATGATATAATAATGAAACTTGGTACAAACTTGCATCTCACTATGTAAAATAATTTTTGTGGAGAGAGCAATTAATTCGACTAATAACATTTGAGTAAACTGCAGTGACCCGATCTAAGCAACGATTTGAGCTTCTTAGGTTTTCAGTAAAATTGTTAATGTAATTCTCAGAATGTTCAATCATTTACTAAGAAAATTGGATGTTTACCTGTAAAGACTGGACAACCTTTAAAGGGCCGGGAATTTTCCCTACAAATTAAGTTTTTTTTGTGTGAAAATTATCACTCCTACACCAAAAATTCAGTATATGGAGACAGTAGTAAATTAGGTGGCCACTATAGTGGCCACCCCGGCCGGCTGAGGGGGGTGAGGCAAAAAAAAATTTTTGCAAAATTGTTCAAAATCGTTTGAAATTTGTTACTCAGGGGTTTTTGGAGTCGCTGAATCTAAACTTGAGTCAAAAATTCAAAATGGAGGATCGAATATGGAGGATCCGATATGGCGGACAAAATTATGCAAAATTAATCAAAATCGTTTGAAACTTCTTACTCAGGGGTTTTTGGGGTCGCTGAATCTGAATCTGAAAACAAAATTTCAAAATTCAAAATCATCAGTACCACTGATGACCAGCTACGAACAACCCCTTGTAACCAACCCTTATTAGGATATTCCACTCATATTATTTTTGCTTAGATTTACTACCCCCAAAAACTTTTTGCACTTGTATCTGACCTAGAAAATGTATCTGGTACACCTAAGAGTGATGACCACAGATGACCAGCTACAAACAACCCCTTGTAACCAACCCTTATTAGAATATTCCACTCATATTATTTTTGCTTACATTTACTACCCCCAAAAAATTTTTTGCACTTGTATTTGACCCAGAAAATGTATCCGGTATACCTAAGAGTGATGACCACTGATGACCAGTTACAAACAACCCCTTGTAACCAACCCTTATTAGGATATTCTACTCATATTACTTTTGCTTAGATTTACTACCCCCAAAAAATTTTTTGCACTTGTATTTGACCCAAAAAATGTATCCGGTATACATAAGAGTGATGACCACTGATGACCAGCGACAAACAACCCCTTGTAACCAACCCTTATTATGATATTCCACTCATATTACTTTTGCTTAGATTTACTACCCCCCAAAAATTTTTTGCACTTGTATCTGACTTAGAAAATGTATTCGGTACACCTAAGAGTGATGACCACTGATGATCAGCTACAAATAACCCCTTGTAACCACCCCTTATTAGGATATTCCACTTATATCACTTTTGCTTAGATTTCCTACCCTCAAAAAATTTTTTGCACTTGTATCTGACCTAGAAAATGTGTCCCGTAAACCTAAGAATGATGACCGATGATGACCAGCTACTAACAACCCCTTGTAACCAACCCTTATTAGGATATTCCACTCATATTACTTTTGCTTAGATTTACTACCCCCAAAAAATTTTTTGCACTTGTATTTGACCTAGAAAATGTATCCGGTACACCTAAGAGTGATGACCACTGATGATCAGCTACAAATAACCCCTTGTAACCACCCCTTATTAGGACCTTCCACTTATATCACTTTAGCTTAGATTTCCTACCCTCAAAAAATTTTTTGCACTTGTATCTGACCCAGAAAATGTGTCCGGTATACCTAAGAGTGATGACCACTGATGACCAGCTACAAACAACCCCTTGTAACCAACCCTTATTATGATATTCCACTCATATTATTTTTGCTTAGATTTACTACTCCCAAAAAATTTTTTGCACTTGCATCTGACCCAGAAAATGTATTCGGTACACCTAAGAGTGATGACCACTGATGATCAGCTACAAAAAGCCCCTTGTAACAAACCCTTATTAGGATATTCCACTCATATTATTTTTGCTTAGAATTACTACCCCCAAAAATATTTTTTGCACTTGTATCTGACCCAGAAAATGTATGTGGTACACCTAAAAGTTATGACCACTGATGACCAGCTACAAACAACCCCTTGTAACCAACCCTTATTAGGATATTCTACTCATATTACTTTTGCTTAGATTTACTACCCCCCAAAAAATTTTTTGCACTTGCATCTGACCCAGAAAATGTATTCGGTACACCTAAGAGTGATGACCACTGATGACCAGCTACAAACAACCCCTTGTAACCAACCCTTATTAGCATATTCCACTCATATTATTTTTGCTTAGATTTACTACTCCCAAAAAATTTTTTGCACTTGCATCTGACCCAGAAAATGTATTCGGTACACCTAAGAGTGATGACCACTGATGACCAGCGACAAACAACCCCTTGTAACCAACCCTTATTATGATATTCCACTCATATTACTTTTGCTTAGATTTACTACCCCCCAAAAATTTTTTGCACTTGTATCTGACTTAGAAAATGTATTCGGTACACCTAAGAGTGATGACCACTGATGATCAGCTACAAATAACCCCTTGTAACCACCCCTTATTAGGATATTCCACTTATATCACTTTTGCTTAGATTTCCTACCCTCAAAAAATTTTTTGCACTTGTATCTGACCTAGAAAATGTGTCCCGTAAACCTAAGAATGATGACCGATGATGACCAGCTACTAACAACCCCTTGTAACCAACCCTTATTAGGATATTCCACTCATATTACTTTTGCTTAGATTTACTACCCCCAAAAAATTTTTTGCACTTGTATTTGACCTAGAAAATGTATCCGGTACACCTAAGAGTGATGACCACTGATGATCAGCTACAAATAACCCCTTGTAACCACCCCTTATTAGGACCTTCCACTTATATCACTTTAGCTTAGATTTCCTACCCTCAAAAAATTTTTTGCACTTGTATCTGACCCAGAAAATGTGTCCGGTATACCTAAGAGTGATGACCACTGATGACCAGCTACAAACAACCCCTTGTAACCAACCCTTATTATGATATTCCACTCATATTATTTTTGCTTAGATTTACTACTCCCAAAAAATTTTTTGCACTTGCATCTGACCCAGAAAATGTATTCGGTACACCTAAGAGTGATGACCACTGATGATCAGCTACAAAAAGCCCCTTGTAACAAACCCTTATTAGGATATTCCACTCATATTATTTTTGCTTAGAATTACTACCCCCAAAAATATTTTTTGCACTTGTATCTGACCCAGAAAATGTATGTGGTACACCTAAAAGTTATGACCACTGATGACCAGCTACAAACAACCCCTTGTAACCAACCCTTATTAGGATATTCTACTCATATTACTTTTGCTTAGATTTACTACCCCCCAAAAAATTTTTTGCACTTGCATCTGACCCAGAAAATGTATTCGGTACACCTAAGAGTGATGACCACTGATGACCAGCTACAAACAACCCCTTGTAACCAACCCTTATTAGCATATTCCACTCATATTATTTTTGCTTAGATTTACTACTCCCAAAAAATTTTTTGCACTTGCATCTGACCCAGAAAATGTATTCGGTACACCTAAGAGTGATGACCACTGATGATCAGCTACAAAAAGCCCCATGTAACAAACCCTTATTAGGATATTCCACTTATATCACTTTTGCTTAGATTTCCTACCCTCAAAAAATTTTTTGCACTTGTATCTGACCTAGAAAATGTGTCCCGTAAACCTAAGAATGATGACCGTTGATGACCAGCTACTAACAACCCCTTGTAACCAACCCTTATTAGGATATTCCACTCATATTACTTTTGCTTAGATTTACTACCCCCAAAAAATTTTTTGCACTTGTATTTGACCCAGAAAATGTGTCCGGTATATCTAAGAGTGATGACCACTGATGTCCAGCTACAAACAACCCCTTGTAACCAACCCTTATTATGATATTCCACTCATATTAAATTTGCTTAGATTTACTACCCCCAAAAAATTTTTTGCACTTGTATTTGACCCAGAAAATGTATCCGGTGTATCTAAAAGTGATGACCACTGATGTCCAGCTACAAACAACCCCTTGTAACCAACCCTTATTATGATATTCCACTCATAGTACTTTTGCTTAGATTTACTACCCCCAACAAATTTTTTGCACTTGTATTTGACCTAGAAAATGTATCCGGTACACCTAAGAGTGATGACCACTGATGACCAGCTACAAACAACCCCTTGTAACCAACCCTTATTAGGATATTCTACTCATATTAATTTTGCTTAGATTTACTACCCCCAAAAAATTTTTTGCACTTGTATTTGACCCAGAAAATGTATCCGGTATGACCACTGATGACCAGCTACAAACAACCCCTTGTAACCAACCATAGAGATATAAGAATAGAGCGCGCGAGTTGGTTAGATTCCCATGAGAGTCGGCGACAGTGGTTTTAGAGCGAGACAGCTGCAAAGGAGGCCCCCTGAGTGTGTCCTTCTACTACACACAGGGGGCCTCCTTTGCAGCGGTCTCGCTCTAAAACCACTGTCGCGCATTCGGGCCACTCGCGCACTCTATTCTTATATCTCTATGTAACCAACCCTTATTATGATATTCCACTCATATTATATTTGCTTAGATTTACTACTCCCAAAAAATTTTTTGCACTTGCATCTGACCCAGAAAATGTATTCGGTACACCTAAGAGTGATGACCACTGATGATGAGCTACAAAAAGCCCCTTGTAACAAACCCTTATTAGGATATTCCACTCATATTATTTTTGCTTAGATTTACTACCCCCAAAAACTTTTTGCACTTGTATTTGACCCAGAAAATGTATCCGGTATACCTAAGAGTGATGACTACTGATGACCAGCTACAAACAACCCCTTGTAACCAACCCTTATTATGATATTCCACTCATAGTACTTTTGCTTAGATTTACTACCCCCAACAAATTTTTTGCACTTGTATTTGACCTAGAAAATGTATCCGGTACACCTAAGAGTGATGACCACTGATGACCAGCTACAAACAACCCCTTGTAACCAACCCTTATTAGGATATTCTACTCATATTAATTTTGCTTAGATTTACTACCCCCAAAAAATTTTTTGCACTTGTATTTGACCCAGAAAATGTATCCGGTATATGTAAGAGTGATGACCACTGATGACCAGCTACAAACAACCCCTTGTAACCAACCCTTATTATGATATTCCACTCATATTATTTTTGCTTAGATTTACTACTCCCAAAAAATTTTTTGCACTTGCATCTGACCCAGAAAATGTATTCGGTACACCTAAGAGTGATGACCACTGATGATCAGCTACAAAAAGCCCCTTGTAACAAACCCTTATTAGGATATTCCACTCATATTATTTTTGCTTAGATTTACTACCCCAAAAAATATTTTTTGCACTTGTATCTGACCCAGAAAATGTATGTGGTACACCTAAAAGTTATGACCACTGATGACCAGCTACAAACAACCCCTTGTAACCAACCCTTATTAGGATATTCCACTCATATTACTTTTGCTTAGATTTACTACCCCCAAAAAATTTTTTGCACTTGTATTTGACCTAGAAAATGTATCCGGTACACCTAAGAGTGATGACCACTGATGATCAGCTACAAATAACCCCTTGTAACCACCCCTTATTAGGATATTCCACTTATATCACTTTTGCTTAGATTTCCTACCCTCAAAAAATTTTTTGCACTTGTAGCTGACCTAGAAAATGTGTCCCGTAAACCTAAGAATGATGACCGTTGATGACCAGCTACTAACAACCCCTTGTAACCAACCCTTATTAGGATATTCCACTCATATTACTTTTGCTTAGATTTACTACCCCCAAAAACTTTTTGCACTTGTATTTGACCCAGAAAATGTATCCGGTATACCTAAGAGTGATGACCACTGATGACCAGCTACAAACAACCCCTTGTAACCAACCCTTATTATGATATTCCACTCATAGTACTTTTGCTTAGATTTACTACCCCCAACAAATTTTTTGCACTTGTATTTGACCTAGAAAATGTATCCGGTACACCTAAGAGTGATGACCACTGATGACCAGCTACAAACAACCCCTTGTAACCAACCCTTATTAGGATATTCTACTCATATTAATTTTGCTTAGATTTACTACCCCCAAAAATATTTTTTGCACTTGTATCTGACCCACAAAATGTATGTGGTACACCTAAAAGTTATGACCACTGATGACCAGCTACAAACAACCCCTTGTAACCAACCCTTATTAGGATATTCCACTTATATCACTTTTGCTTAGATTTCCTACCCTCAAAAAATTTTTTGCACTTGTATCTGACCTAGAAAATGTGTCCCGTAAACCTAAGAATGATGACCGTTGATGACCAGCTACTAACAACCCCTTGTAACCAACCCTTATTAGGATATTCCACTCATATTACTTTTGCTTAGATTTACTACCCCCAAAAACTTTTTGCACTTGTATTTGACCCAGAAAATGTATCCGGTATACCTAAGAGTGATGACCACTGATGACCAGCTACAAACAACCCCTTGTAACCAACCCTTATTATGATATTCCACTCATAGTACTTTTGCTTAGATTTACTACCCCCAACAAATTTTTTGCACTTGTATTTGACCTAGAAAATGTATCCGGTACACCTAAGAGTGATGACCACTGATGACCAGCTACAAACAACCCCTTGTAACCAACCCTTATTAGGATATTCTACTCATATTAATTTTGCTTAGATTTACTACCCCCAAAAATATTTTTTGCACTTGTATCTGACCCACAAAATGTATGTGGTACACCTAAAAGTTATGACCACTGATGACCAGCTACAAACAACCCCTTGTAACCAACCCTTATTAGGATATTCCACTTATATCACTTTTGCTTAGATTTCCTACCCTCAAAAAATTTTTTGCACTTGTATCTGACCTAGAAAATGTGTCCCGTAAACCTAAGAATGATGACCGTTGATGACCAGCTACTAACAACCCCTTGTAACCAACCCTTATTAGGATATTCCACTCATATTACTTTTGCTTAGATTTACTACCCCCAAAAAATTTTTTGCACTTGTATTTGACCCAGAAAATGTATCCGGTATATCTAAGAGTGATGACCACTGATGACCAGCTACAAACAACCCCTTGTAACCAACCCTTATTATGATATTCCACTCATATTAATTTTGCTTAGATTTACTACCCCCAAAAAATTTTTTGCACTTGTATTTGACCCAGAAAATGTATCCGGTATATCTAAGAGTGATGACCACTGATGACCAGCTACAAACAACCCCTTGTAACCAACCCTTATTATGATATTCCACTCATAGTACTTTTGCTTAGATTTACTACCCCCAACAAATTTTTTGCACTTGTATTTGACCCAGAAAATGTATCCGGTATGACCACTGATGACCAGCTACAAACAACCCCTTGTAACCAACCCTTATTATGATATTCCACTCATATTATTTTTGCTTAGATTTACTACTCCCAAAAAATTTTTTGCACTTGCATCTGACCCAGAAAATGTATTCGGTACACCTAAGAGTGATGACCACTGATGATCAGCTACAAAAAGCCCCTTGTAACAAACCCTTATTAGGATATTCCACTCATATTATTTTTGCTTAGATTTACTACCCCCAAAAATATTTTTTGCACTTGTATCTGACCCAGAAAATGTATGTGGTACACCTAAAAGTTATGACCACTGATGACCAGCTACAAACAACCCCTTGTAACCAACCCTTATTAGGATATTCTACTCATATTACTTTTGCTTAGATTTACTACCCCCCAAAAAATTTTTTGCACTTGCATCTGACCCAGAAAATGTATTCGGTACACCTAAGAGTGATGACCACTGATGACCAGCTACAAACAACCCCTTGTAACCAACCCTTATTAGCATATTCCACTCATATTATTTTTGCTTAGATTTACTACCCCCAAAAAATTTTTTGCACTTGCATCTGACCCAGAAAATGTATTCGGTACACCTAAGAGTGATGACCACTGATGATCAGCTACAAAAAGCCCCTTGTAACAAACCCTTATTAGGATATTCCACTCATATTATTTTTGCTTAGATTTACTACCCCCAAAAATATTTTTTGCACTTGTATCTGACCCAGAAAATGTATCTAGTACACCTTAAAGTTATGACCACTGATGATCAGCTACAAATAACCCCTTGTAACCAACCCCTAATAGGATATTACAGTCATATTATTTTTGCTTAGATTTACTACCCCCAAAAAATTTTTTGCACTTTTATTTGAGATAGAAAATGTATCCGGTACACCTAAGAGTGATGACCACTGATGACCAGCTACAAACAACCCTTTGTAACCAACCCTTATTAGGATATTCCACTCATATGACTTTTGCTTAGATTTACTACCCCCAAAAACTTTTTGCACTTGTATCTGACTTAGAAAATGTATTCGGTACACCTAACAGTGATAACTACTGATGATCAGCTACAAATAACCCCTTGTAACCACCCCTTATTAGGATATTCCACTTATATCACTTTTGCTTAGATTTCCTACCCTCAAAAAATTTTTTGCACTTTTATCTGACTTAGAAAATATATTCGGTACACCTAACAGTGATAACTACTGATGATCAGCTACAAATAACCCCTTGTAACCACCCCTTATTAGGATATTCCACTTATATCACTTTTGCTTAGATTTCCTACCCTCAAAAAATTTTTTGCACTTTTATCTGACCTAGAAAATGAATCCGGTACACCTAAGAGAGATGACAACTGATGACCTGCTACAAACAACCCCTTGTAACCAACCCTTATTAGGATATTCTACTCATATTAATTTTGCTTAGATTTACTACCCCCAAAAAATTTTTTGCACTTGTATTTGACCCAGAAAATGTATCCGGTATACCTAAGAGTGATGACCACTGATGACCAGCTACAAACAACCCCTTGTAACCAACCCTTATTATGATATTCCACTCATATTACTTATGCTTAGATTTACTACCTTAAAAATTTTTTTGCACTTGTATCTGACTTAGAAAATGAATTCGGTACACCTAAGAGTGATGACCACTGATGATCAGCTACAAATAACCCCTTGTAACCACCCCTTATTAGGACCTTCCACTTATATCACTTTTGCTTAGATTTCCTACACTCAAAAAATTTTTTGCACTTGTATCTGACCCAGAAAATGTGTCCCGTAAACCTAAGAATGATGACCGTTGATGACCAGCTACTAACAACCCCTTGTAACCAACCCCTACTAGGATATTCCAGTCATATTATTTTTGCTTAGATTTACTACCCCCAAAAAATTTTTTGCACTTGTATTTGACCTAGAAAATGTATCCGGTACACCTAAGAGTGATGACAACTGATGATTAGCTACAAACAACCCCTTGTAACCAACCCTTATTAGGATATTCTACTCATATTAATTTTGCTTAGATTTACTACCCCCAAAAAATTTTTTGCACTTGTATTTGACCCAGAAAATGTATCCGGTATACCTAAGAGTGATGACCACTGATGACCAGCTACAAACAACCCCTTGTAACCAACCCTTATTATGATATTCCACTCATATTACTTATGCTTAGATTTACTACCTTAAAAAAATTTTTTGCACTTGTATCTGACTTAGAAAATGAATTCGGTACACCTAAGAGTGATGACCACTGATGATCAGCTACAAATAACCCCTTGTAACCACCCCTTATTAGGACCTTCCACTTATATCACTTTTGCTTAGATTTCCTACCCTCAAAAAATTTTTTGCACTTGTATCTGACCCAGAAAATGTGTCCCGTAAACCTAAGAATGATGACCGTTGATGACCAGCTACTAACAACCCCTTGTAACCAACCCCTACTAGGATATTCCAGTCATATTATTTTTGCTTAGATTTACTACCCCCAAAAAATTTTTTGCACTTGTATTTGACCTAGAAAATGTATCCGGTACACCTAAGAGTGATGACAACTGATGACCAGCTACAAACAACCCCTTGTAACCAACCCTTATTAGGATATTCTACTCATATTAATTTTGCTTAGATTTACTACCCCCAAAAAATTTTTTGCACTTGTATTTGACCTAGAAAATGTATCCGGTACACCTAAGAGTGATGACCACTGATGACCAGCTACAAACAACCCCTTGTAACCAACCCTTATTATGATATTCCACTCATAGTACTTTTGCTTAGATTTACTACCCCCAAAAAATTTTTCGCACTTGTATCTGACCCAGAAAATGTATTCGGTACACCTAAGAGTGATGACCACTGATGACCAGCTACAAACAACCCCTTGTAACCAACCCTTATTAGGATATTCTACTCATATTAATTTTGCTTAGATTTACTACCCCCAAAAAATTTTTTGCACTTGCATCTGACCCAGAAAATGTATTTGGTACACCTAAGAGTGATGGCCACTGATGACCAGCTACAAAAAATCCCTTGTAACCAACCCTTATTAGGATATTCCACTCATATTAGTTTTGCTTAGATTTACTAACCACAAAAAATTTTTTGCACTTGTATCTGACCTAGAAAATGTATCTGGTACACCTGAAAGTGATGACCACTGATGAATGAATTTTCAATTTTTGATTCAGATTCGGATTCAGCGACCCTTAAAAACCCCCGAGTAACATCTATAATGTTCAGGTTAATCATCCCTTTTTCTCAGTGTTGTAACTGTGATGATCGCTCGTATGTTTTATTTCTACGAATGCGCTCATTTTTATTTCATAAGAGCTGAATGTTAAATATATGATTTTATTCGCTGATTTTAATATATGGGAGAATTTAAAGAGGAAAATTGGCCGCCATTTTTATACGGTCAAACAAGTGAATGCATTTAGACCCTAACCTATAAACATTTAAAAGCACCAAGTTTGTGCCTTTGGAATAAAAAGTATCGTAAGCAACAAGGGTTTAAAGTCAGTCCAATTTGTTTACAATGATCAGCGTAAACAAATGGCTGCCTTTAACCTCTTGTTGCTTAATATACTATTTGGATCAGCGTGCAATTTCCCCTGCATACGCTCTCAGTCAGATTTTGCTCGTCCTTCGAAGCGTTAACTTCATTTTTCTACTTTTCGTGGTCTCCATTTCCTTTTTGGAAATTACAGTTATTTATTGAAGAGTTAAATTCTGTTTCTTATTTTGTGTTATTTTCTTGTTAACCTATCTTCATAAGACAGATGAAAAAGTACCCATGAAAAATATAACTTTTCATTAATTTAAGATGAAGCTTTTAAATTCGCCGCTTCAAAACTAGACGGCCATGAGTTCAGAACGTCACATAACGGGGAAAGTGGAGACGTCCGCAAGAAGTAGGGTTGATTTGGCACTAAATTGGATTTATCTAAATGAACATAGAGTGTGGTTACAGCAAAGGCTTTAGACAAGCGTAAGATACCTAAAAGTAGGCTTAGTAGAAGTGGCTTAGCTTAGTTACACTGAGAAAAATGTATTAACATCTAGATCGTTAACATCTAGATGTTAACATATTTATTATTTAACATAGGGACAGCTATCTAGATGTTAAGCTTTAATATTCACATATTAAAATTTAATATCTTAGATGTTAAACTTTAATATTTACACTGCAAAAACAGTTGTCTTAAAGTGTTCAAAATGTCTTGAATTAAGACATTTTTCGTGTCTTAGAAACCAAAAGTATCTTAATTTAAGACATTTTTGTCCAATTTAAGGCACTATGTTTTTGCAGTGTAGATATTAAGGGATACTATCTTTTCTTAAACATCTAATTTTGAACATCCAGTTTTCTCAGTGTACCATGCAAATCACTACTTTCCAGCTAAAAGATTATCTTTAAGTCCGGTTTTAAACGTGATAAACCATTTTGAAGTCTGGGGTGTATCCACACTCATATTCTTGATTACATTTCCAACATTTCGAAAAGTGTCAGAACTCACTAAATAAGAAATTCGTCAAGTCACAAGAATTCAAAATTAAAAGTATGACAAACGGAGTTTTGGTACAAACGAATTACAATTTCAGGTATGAAATAAGGGTGGCCCAACCATTAGCCACAGTCTGCGACCAAGATTGTCCCAACCTTACAAGTGGTTGACCCAACTCTGGGGCCGTCCGACAATTCGCACCTGGGGAAGTACTCTTAATTTGAGAGAATATATGTTATTATTGATTTAAGAGGAAAATTATATCTTTAAGATACATACTTTTAATCGCTATAAAGTATAGCGTAACCTATTTTTTAAGAATTTTGTAAAGAATTGTATAAAGGTATACCACTGATTCCAATTAGCGTATATACGCTGTAGAAATAGTGAAAAATCACTGGGTGATCAGTGAAATTTCACTGCTTCAGAAGAGTATATACGCTTATTGGAATCAGTTTTATACTTATTGCTTTTTCAAATTAAGAGAGTAGTGTGCAATAAGATTTTCTTCTGATATCACAAATGTTTTCAGCAATTTTAATAATATTAAATAAATAAATTTACATTTATACATTAAACTTCTCAGGAAGATAGCAGACTAGGATGCGAGTCGACAAAAATTCTGTCATTGAGAAGCTTTTGTGGGTCGTAAAGGAATATATTTTAGTGTGAGGTATACTGAAGCGTTTAAAAACGTTTTTAAGCCACAGTGTGACACTGGGGCATTGATTGACTTTAGAGTGCAGTCTCAACTGCAAATTAATACATTTTTTCAGATTCAAATTTAAAGAATAAGAAGGTATGAAGTAAATCATTTACATTTAATGCGATCTTAATGAAATTTGAACAACAAAAATATTTAATGCGCTGTCATCTTCCTCTTATTACCACATAGGATTCAAAAGGATAGGAATAGTCACAGTTTACAGGGGTAGGTGGATAAATATGTTAGCACAAGTTGAGGATGAATTTGAAGGATTTTAATAAGTTTTTTAATCATCTTTATCAAAAAGAGATGTTATTGGAATATTTTTTTTAATGTTTTGTTTGTCAAATTATATATTCTGTATACTCAGTCCCATGAGAGAAAGGTATATTTGGTGCATCCAAATGACGGATTACATTCAAAATAAACTAGGCTTTTGCAGTTTTTTTTCACCCAATTGTTACCATCTGAATCTAATGCCTGACTTTTACAACTGCGGTGGTAAACAAAATTTTATAGTTTTTATGTTTTTTTCAGCAAAGAATTTAAAATTCACGCTTCCTTTTATTGCTTTTGCATTAAAAATAGATGTACGTGCACAGAGATCCAAAACTTGTATTTCCAAATATACTGTTCTATCATGGAAAGATATATGGCCATTGGCCATATTGCTTGCACTGCACTGCCGCGTTTTCGAGAAAAACAGTAATTTCATGTATCGCTTTGGCTGATTCTGTACTACTGGAATAGTGACCTACGCGACAACTGAAGTGATTGTGTTTCTGTAAAACACGGCAGTGTAGCATTGACAGGTAGAACAAATTCTGTCATCTATACAGTTAGAAATTTTGTCTTACATTAAAGGTAAATCGCATGTCCCAAATGGTCCACTAAAAGGTTTTAAAAGTAATGTTAAACTGTTCATCAATAATGTTCTTATTTCTTAGAACCACACGTCGATATAACGCTTAACATCCCAGATGTTAACGCTTAACATCCACATTTTAACGCTTCACCGAAAAAATGAATAGGCGATTTGACTATGCTCCTAATAGTTACGAGAAGAGCCCACTAAGAATCAAAGTAACTTTAACTAGGAATCCTGATTGTGATATCCAGGATCCTAGTAAATGTAACTCTGGATTCCTAGTGGGATCCTCGCGCAACAGAGCATAATCAAATCGCCTATTCATTTTTTTCGGTGTTAATATCCAGTCGTTACGGGTAAACATCCATCTTTCTCAATGTACTTGTATAAATTGTTTTTTAGTTGAACGCCGCCCCTGTTAAGAATTGTCTCGACGTAGGGTTCTACTGTTTATTGAAAACTACACAGAGGGCACTCAAATTTCCGGGAAGTTACCTGGAAGATTCACATGGTATCACTCTGTTAATAAACACACACAGTGGCGGATCCAGACTTGGTTCCAGAGGGGGTTATACAGGAAAGAGAAAGAGACAACACTATAGTGTTGTCTCTCTCTCTCTCTCTCTCTCTCTCATGCAAATCTAAGTTAGCTCCAGGGGGGGGGGGTCATGACTCCCATGACCCCCCCGTGGATCCGCCACTGAAATACACGTAAAAATGCTGTAATTGCATCTGCTCCAAGAAACTAGTAGTCAAAATACTCCAGGCTGTGGTGACAGTAGCCTCAATTGAACCGTCCGCGATCAACTGGAAAAGTCGGGGCACGCATCGAAAATATGTGTGCAACGCACCGTCTAGATAGCATCACTACACCAAAAATCCAGATGCCATCTATGCATCTTATAAACTCGTGACTGTCACCTTGTAAATCTATGCGTACACCGGTTTTCTAGGTGAAACCTTCTTTCCGTGAGGCCAACGAAAGTCACGCGTAAGCCCTTTTGATCGCGGTGGGTTCAATTGAAGTGAATGTAGCTACCTGGCAAGAAGGCTGGAATAACCTAAAATTAATTTGATTAATTCTATTTAATACTTGAATTTCCCTTCAATTTATGATTTTATATTGTGAATTAAAAATAACAAAATTCTATTCCTTATAATTAAGTTTTTGAAAAAATTCCAATATATATAAGAATTGATCCCCAATTTTTATGATACAAGTCCATGAAAGTAAAACCACTGAGATACACGTGACTTGAAAATACAAACATTAATGAGCTTTTCCTGCAGGAAAAGAAAAAATTTCAACTGTATTTTTTATTACGGAATTATCTATTCTGATGCATGTAATTCAAAATCATTTTAAAATAAAATAGAATCAATTTCAAAAATATTCTTTTCTATTTCTGTAAGTAAGTATTTGAGGGAAATTCAAGTATTTAATAGAAAAGAAATCATTGCGATTTTCAGTAAATGTCAAATAAATGTAATTCTTTTCTTTCCAAGGCTTCTTGTCGGGTACAGTTATGAGGTAAGTGAGTTGCGTGAGCATGCGCGGTGGCGCTCTACTCAGCTGACAATCGACATTGTGTTAACCTTTACTCCAGTAAAGTTGAAGTAACTTGAACTCTAGTTTCTTTTATAGTAAAAACGGTGGCGTAAGTGGGTAGGGAAGGGCCCCGGGGCAAAAGAGAAATGGGGCCCCAATCAAACTATATGAATTACTAAAAGTGGAAAGGATCTCGGAACTCCCCCCCCCCCCGAAAACATTTCTTATAAAAAATATTGTTGTAAATTACATACAAATTTAAATTTTAATGTCATACACTTTTTATTCTCCAAGAAAAAAAACATTCATTTGTTCCAAAAAATTTTGACCTACTACTTTCTCAAGAATTTCTTAAGATAAAGACCAAACCGAAACTACAAATTTATACAGATTTAACGAGGCCTGGACGAGACTTTATAGAAACTCACTTCATCCCTGCACCCAGAGAAAAAATATATTTGTCTCACAGCCAACTAAATTTTATTTGGTTCCAATAAATTGTTATTTGAAAAACATAAAAAGTTACTTGGCTGGGAGACAAATATATTTTTATTTCACACAAATAACATATCTTTGTGTCAAAAATATCATTTCTCTGGGTGTACTCATCTCGTCAGTAGCCCTGATCAACAGACGAGTGTGTTTAACATTTAACAGAAAAAATATAATAATGACTGTCTTTTAGAATAATACACAAAATTTCCAACTGTGTAGTGGACACATTGTTTTACCGTGCATTTATTAAAATAATAAATATTGAAAAACCTGATATAAGATTGTAATCTGATACGTCGTTTCCTTTGATGCAAGCCTTCAGAAACTCAATCAATTTTTGATTGACATACGTTTTCTTTGCAACTTGGAGGAGTGAATCGATTTCGGCCCAACCGGCTTTAACGATTTTTTCAAACTTTTTTTCTTCTGGCCGCAAATTGCTTAACAGACATTCTTCATAACAGCCATCCACAACTCTCTGATGAAACTCTTTTTGCATCTTGCACAAGTTGTCTAAAAATTATACATGAAATTTAATTTAAACAATTCGGTCAAATCACGAACGACTTTCACAGCAAATTTTTGAATTTACAATTTAAAAATAATTCTAGTTATCCACACTCTAAACCTGAATTAGTGGTTTTCTACTAATGAATTAGCGAAAAGTGAGCTACTAAAAAAATAGTAAGAATTTCACTAATTCTTAGTATAAAACTACTAATTTTGTAGCAGAAAACTACCAATTAAATTAGTAAAAAAATCTACTTATTTTAAAAGTAAAGTTTCACTATTTCAATTAGTAGTTTTCTACTATATGAATTAGAGAAAAATGAGCCATGAATTTGACTAATTCATAGTAGAAAACTACTACTTTAGATTTAGAGAGCACATGACCCAAATAGACCCAGATAGTATCAAAGTTTGCAGAAAGTTAACAGGAAGTTAACAGTGTTAGTTCACTAAAGTAACGCTGTTAACTTTCTGCTAATCCTGGTTAGGCATTATATAAATGTCTACTCGTTGTGAACGTTGCCTTCTCAACTTCCTGTAAATTTCAAATGTTAATTTGGTAAAAGTTTGTATGATAAGTTTGCAAGAAGTTTCCAGAAAACTTGTGGTATAAAATTGAAAGTTAAAAAAAAAATTTTTAACCTGGGTAGATTTTAGTACGTACGAACCTCCCTCAAAAGGAAGGTATAATTTAAAAGTACTGCGCAGCCCTGGCTGATACAGAAAACTACTACGCAGGACTTTTAATATTTAACCTAACAGTTATAATTGACAGGAATTTAACATGGTTAAATCAACAGTGTGCTCTCTAACTCTGAATTACTTAAAAATAACTAATTTGAAAGCAAAAACTCAGTCGCTAATTGAAATAGTTATATTTCTACTAATCATTTAGTAAAAAATAACTAATTATTAGTCAAGTTCATTTTTAGGCTATGTAAAAATTACTAAAATTTTAGTAAAATTTTGTTTACAAATTCAATTAGTTAAATTGTAACTATTTTTTAGTTATATTTTTACTAATAATCAGTCGTATTTTACTAATAATTAGTTTTTTTTAACTAATTGTAGAAACAAAAACTCAGGCACGATTTTACTAATAATAATTAGTTATTTTTAACTAATTCAAATTTAGAGAGTGGGGAACCCACGGGGGGGATCTATTGGAGCTGACTACAATAGAATTCTAAACAAGAAGTTAAACCAGTTACCTAAAAAAGTTATCATTGGAGGTCTAGTTCCCATGTACGTATGTAATTTTCCATGATAACGCTCTTCTTTGCCATTAGTCCGATGCATAGACTTGTAAACGGAAAACCTTTGTGGTGTAACGATCCCTAACCAAAAACCTCTATAGTAATCGATAAAAGGTTTTAATAAAACAGGAACCAGTACTTCCTTTGTTACGCCGTCTTTCGTAGTAATACTTAATGAATTCTTTTTTTTCATGAGGTCGTCCGTTACTGTTTCAAACACTTCGCTTATATACGTTGCAGGAATTAAGCAAAGGTATCTTATGAATTTCATGTATAAGCGACCATCTAAGGAAGTTTCAAGGTACGGAAGAATATGCAACTCTTTAAACTTATTGTCAATGCACTGAAAACGAAAAATTAATAAATTACAAATTAATAATTTATCTGAATCTGAGCAATTTTTTAAGGAACCAGAATTATTCTAAAACTTGTTCAAGAACTGTGGATACGGGAATAATTGGGGAATTTGTTTAAAACAAGTTAATAATAATTCAACCGCTAATATGGCTCAGGTATGCGCCTGTCTTCGCAGACGTGGCAGTTAAGCAACCCCCGGTACGGTAAGTAATTGGATGGGTGACCGCTTCTTAATACAAGTTGTGGAAGTCTTCTTAAAACAAAAAGAAAAAAAATTAGTACCGGAAATTTTCCGTGCATTAGAAGTGTAAGTGTACAATTGTACATAAGAATAACTATATTTGTTCAATAAGATTTTATACAAAATATTTTGTACTTTTTAGTCGGGTTGTTGTGAAAAATAGTGCGTGACTAGAAGAGAAGCTGTGTTTCTCGTCTCAAATGATTGCCGCCGTCGTCGCTGCGCTCGTGCTTCTAACTTCGTTCACGACGGCTAAGACTGCGTTTCTCCCCTTGCCACCTCATGTAATATTCCCTTCTTCAGACCTGCCGCAAACCATGACTGGTATTATTTACCATGGCTGGTAAATAATAGTGTCTTGGCTATTAAAAAAAAATCTACTTTCATTTTTAGTTTTTCTTTATTTCACCATCCCGTGGGGAAAAAGTTTCTGGTAAGCCTGAATCCAAAAATATGATTCACATTTGCCAGAATAAAAATTCGGAAACCCCTAGAATGATCTGATTTGGAAGGCCTAGTCTGGACCAGCTTTGGCCCTAATCAAGTATGGCAGAAAAAAATATTTTTTAAGAAATTTTTATTAAAAAATCTTTAAAACATGCAAACTTGACTTTTCTAAGATAAATATATTTTTCCACAAATATTCTCAAACTATTTTCGTATCCTCAGTTCCTTAACAGACTTTTCTGCTACAAAAATTTTTTTCCGAAGATTTCTAAATAATATTTGGTATTACAGTTAAGAACATTACGGGTATTTTTTTAAATCTAAAATAAATTTATGAAATCAAAAAACGCAAAAAAATTATGCTGTGCTTATGCATTTTTGGACGACCACAAATAATGTGTACATTATTCATTCATAAAAAATTCAACTAACTTGGTCGTAATGGAATCTGCATCCTTGTACGTCAGCACCCAAAAATGTTTTGACGCTATTCATTTCAGCCAGCTCGAAGTCAGTAATTACATTCTCAACCTTGAGTGCACTCAATGAAGGCAATACTTCAATTTTGATTGCAGTCAGTACTGCATCGTATGCCGCTTGACTCTTACGACTCATTAGAGCATAAAAAACTGGTACTGCCTGCAGAAGAAGATTGTATAATATCTGAACATGAAAATCTCATTAAAACAGAAGCATTCCAAAGTTCCCTCTCTATACATCTGAACTAGCCAAAAAATGCTCATTGAATGTTGAGAATAGAGTAATGTTTTGACTGCAAATTAGTTATTTTCTATTAATTGAAATTGAAGGAGTTTTTATTCCAATAATAATCATAATGATCATCGGACAGACTTGAATTTACAGTATGTCAGGAGGTAGGTTTTGTGTGAAATTTTCACATCGAGCCAATAAGATTTTGATACTATTTCGGAGCACGGTTTTAGATTTTTCAGATTTTAAAGGTCGGAATAAAATATGCCTTGAAAACCCACCCAGTATAGAGTTGAACGGAAATCAATGTATTAGAAAAATTAGGAAACTTCTAAATTAATTTTCCCAATTTAAAATTTTCCACTCACTTTTCCTTCCACTTCTACCATGAAAGTAAGAAGCTGATAGGCGTAGTTAATGTGTGGCACGGTTTGGAAAGTTGCATCCATAAACCCGTAAACTGCGAGTGACAGTAACTCAATACATTGCGGTACAGCAAAAATGACCGCCGGAAAATCTTCCTTGTCCGTAACTGACCAGGTACGGATATTGTAAGTTTTTTTAATCTTTGTATTTGGGAGCTCGCCGTCTTGTACAATTTCATAACTCAATCGTTTCTGCCATGGAGGTGTATTAAGTTCATCGCTTATTAACTCTAAGCTGTTTGATAACGGAGGACACATTGAATGACTCCATCTTTTAATAGAGCTCTGCTTATTGGAAAACGATGTTCCAATTTCTCCAAGGGGATGTCTACGAAACAATGCAAAAAACATTAATTTCTTTCAAAAATTTTATATTCTATCCTGAAAAATTAAGATTCTAACCAAGTTATTCTCATAGCTCAGGTCAAGGTACTTCAATTAAAAGAAATAGTAAGGTAATCCTGCTATGACAATGGAACTCAAAAGTAAAAAGTACCCATGCAATAATTTTTTTGTTACAACCCAGATAGCACGTAACCTTGCAGCAACCTTCCCACAATGTTGCTGTACAAGTTTTGCAATATTGCCGGGCAACATTGCGGCAAGGTTGCGATGAGGTTGCTATAAAGTCATAAAATATAATTAAGATAATTAAATATGGTTAAAATTTAAATGTTTTTAAAAAAATATATTTTTGATTTAAATTAAACCAATTTTAAATAACAGAATTATGTTATCTATGAAAAAAAAAATTTAAAAAATATATTTTTGATTTAAATTGAATCAATTTTAAATAGCAGAATTATATTATCTATGGAAATAAATTTTTACAACCTTGCAGCAACCTTGCAGCAGCCTTGCAGCAACCTCACCATGCAATCTTGCCGAGCAATCTTGCGACAATAGTACCGTGCAACCTTGCTGCAAGCTTACTGTGCAAGGTTGGTCAATGTGGGACATTTTAACCTTGTAGCAACCTTGCCGCAATGTTGCCCGGTAATACTGCAAAACTTGCAAGGCAACATTGCGGTAAGGTTGCTGCAAGGTTACGTCCTATCTGGGTAACCGACAAAGTATTTTCTAAGTTATGTAGTAGCAGTAGGGGCAAGACGGGGTACCTAAGGTTTGAAGCTCAACAAAACTAACATTACCGACTCAAAAAGTACATTATTAATTGTAATAATAATGTTTAGTAATCAGTCTCTTATGAGTAATACGCTAATTCAATCAAATGTAGTTCCAATGTATCCAATTATAATCACAAAAAGAATTTTTGTTTGTAAATGAAAATCATAAATATTTTTACCGAGCTTTTGTTTCAGTGTAAACTCTTTCGTTTTGGCTGATCGTAGCAAGAGAGTTGATGTACAATGCTTCAACAAATTCTCCTTCCTTAAACTTCTCCCGACACTCCTTGCGATGTGCATTATACAAAACAAATTCGTAAGGGGCATTTTCGTCACCAGTTTCCATTAATTTTCCCTTACCAGGGCAATCTACATCAGTTCGGCAGTCACTGCACTCCACATATCTGCGTATTTAAAGTATCTAATAAAATATAGTCAATATATATATATATATATATACAGAGTGTCCGAAAAGTCTGAAAACGGTCAAATATCTCGGAAAATATAAATTTTGGAAAAAATGTTTTAGACAAAACTTGTGAAGAAATAAATAATCTATTATGTGTCCTACAAGAATAAGAGCACCGGGACCCAATGCAAGGCCCAAAATGAAATCAATGTTTTCGGTAATTGCGATCATTATATTTCAATTAAATATTTACAATGCTAGTCATCTTACAAATTCAGACATGTGTGACACATGCCCAAAATATTGGGCCCAAGGCCCATTGTAACGTACTCGGTAAAGGACGTACCTCTCGTAAATCTGTTCAATTACCATAAAAGTCGTTATTGCATTCGACATAACGTTCCAGACAAATCATCAGAATTGTGTGCGAAATGACAATATTCATTAGCCACGGGCCCAATGTAAGGCCCAAGTTAAAAACAATGTTTTCAACAAATAAGATGAAATGCTTTACAGTGCATATATGCTATAATGGTAAAATTTTAAAGTAATACATGTCTGACACATGGCCTTGAGCCTTAGGCCTTGGGCCCTAGATAACATTCTAGGTAGAATGATCAAGTTAGATCATCACTTCTTATGAATCTAAGGTAACCAAAAAATATTTTCTTCTTAAGTAGAAATCTAAAAAAAATATCTAACTTAAAAAAAATAAAAAAGCATTTGCTAATTAAACCTAAACAGAGAATGGATTTTAGGAGATGATTAAGTTAGGTCATCACTTCTTATGAATCTCAGATAACCAAAAAATAATTTATATCCAAGTAGAGATCCCCAAAAAAATGTTTATTATCATAAAAATAAAGAAAGCAATAGGCTAAGAAAAACTAAAAAGAGGGTGGATTTTAGGGGATGATCAAGTTAGGTCATCACTTCTTATAATTCCCAGGTAACCAAAAAATAATTTTTATCCAAGCAGAGATCCCCAAAAAAATGTTTATCATCATGAAAATAAAAAAAAAGCAGTAGGCTAAAAAGACATAAACAAAAGTGGAATTTAGGGGATGATCATGTTTGGTCATAATATCTTATTATTCTTTGGTTACCTGAAATTCATAAGAAGTGCTGACCTAACTTCATCATCCCCAAAAATCCACCCTCTGCTTAGGTTATCTTGGCCCATTCATTTTTTTTATTTTTATGATAATAAACATTTTTTTGGAGATCTATATTTGGATAAAAATTATTTTTTGGTTACCTGGGATTCATAACAAGTGATGACCTAACTGTATAATCCCCTAAAATCCACCCTCTGTTTAGTTTTTCTTGGCCTATTCCTTTTTTTTATTTTTATGGTGATAAACATTTTTTTGGGGATCTATACTCGAATAAAAATTATTTTTTGGTTACCTGAGATTCATAAGAAGTGATGACCTAACTTTAACTTCCCCTAAAATCTACCCTCTGTTTAGGTTTTCTTGGGCTATTCATTTTTTTATTTTTATAATAATAAACATTTGTTTGGAAATCTTTAAGTGAATAAAAATTATTTTTAGGTTACCTGAGATTTCTAGAAAGTGATGACCTAACTTCTTCATTCCCTAAAATCCACCCTTATTTAAGGTTTTCTTAGCCTATTGCTTTTTTTTATTTTAATCATGATAAACATTTTTTTGGGGATCTCTACTTGGATAATCATCATCCCCTAAAATCCACTCTCTGTATAGGTTTTCTTGGTCTATTCTTTTTTTTTATTTTAATTATGATAAACATTTTCTTGGGTATCTTTACTTTAATAAAAATTATTTTTTGTGACCCTAAGATTTATAGAAAGTGATGACCTAACTTCATCATTCCCTAAAATCCACCCTCTGTTTAGCTTTTCTTAGCCTACTGCTTATTTTTATTTTTATAATGATAAACATTTTTTTGGGTATCTTTACTGGGATAAAAATATTTTTTGTAGACCTAAGATTTATAGGAAGTGATGACCTAATTTCATCATCCCTTTAAAATCCACCCTTTGTTCAGCTTTTCTTGGCCTACTACTTTTTTTCATTATTATGATGATAAACATTTTGTTAGGTATCTTTACTTGGATAAAAATTATTTTTTGGTTACCTGCGATTCATAAGAAGTGATGACCTAACTTTAACTTCCCCTAAAATCCACCCTCTGTTTAGGTTTTCTTGGCCTATTCCTTTTTTTATTTTAATAATAATAAACACTTGTTTGGGGATCTTTAAGTGAATAAAAATTATTTTTTGGTTACCTGAGATTCATAAGAAGTGATGACCTAACTTTAACTTCCCCTAAAATCCACCCTCTGTTTAGGTTTTCTTGGCCTATTCCTTTTTTTATTTTAATAATGATAAACATTTGTTTGGGGATCTTTAAGTGAATAAAAATTATTTTTTGGTTACCTGAGATTTATAGAAAGTGATGACCTAACTTCATCATCCCCTAAAATCCACCCTTTGTCAGCTTTTCTTGGCCTATTCCTTTTTTTTATTTTTATGATGATAAACATTTTTTTGGGAATCTCTACTTGGATAATAATTTTTTTTTAGCTTTTCTTAGCCTACTGCTTTTTTTTAATTTTTATGATGATAAAAATTTTTTTAGGGATCTCTAATTGGATAAAAAATATTTTTTGGTTACCTGAAATTCATAATAAGTGACGACCTAACTTTATCATCCCCTAAAATCAACCCTCTGTTCAGTTTTTCTTGGCCTATTCATTTTTTTATTTTTATAATAATAAACATTTGTTTGGGGATCTTTAAGTGAATAAAAATTATTTTTAGGTTACCTGAGATTTATAGAAAGTGATGACCTAACTTCATCATTCCCTAAAATCCACCCTTTTTTAAAGTTTTTTTAGCCTATTGCATTTATTTATTTTAATCATGATAAACATTTTTTTGGGGATCTCTACTTGGATATAAATTTTTTTTTGGTTACCTGGGATTTATAAGAAGTGTCATCACTTCTTATAATTCTTATAAGTTCTTATAGTACTTATGACCTAACTTCATCATCCTCTAAAATCCACCCTCTGTTTAGGTTTTCTTGGTCTATTCCTTTTTATTATTTTAATTACGATAAATATTTTTCAGGGTATCTTTACTTGAATAAAAATTATTTTTTGTGGACCTAAGATTTATAGAAAGTGATGACCTAACTGCATCATCCTCTAAAATCCACCCTCTGTTTAGGTTTTCTTGGCCTATTCATTTTTTTTATTTTTATGATGATAAAAAATTTTTTGGAGATCTCTACTTAAATAAAAATTATTTTTTGTGGACCTAAGATTTATAGAAAGTGATGAGCTAACTTCATAATACCCTAAAATCCACCCTTTGTCAGCTTTTCTTGGCCTATTCCTTTTTTTTATTTTTATGATGATAAACATTTTTTTTGGTATTTCTACTTGGATAAAAATTAGTTTTTGGTTACCTGAGATTCATAACAAGTGATGACCTAAATTTAACTTCCCCTAAAATCCACCCTCTGTTTAGCTTTTCTTAGCCTACTGCTTATTTTTATTTTTATGATGATAAACATTTTTTTGAGTATCTTTACTTGGATAAAAATTATTTTTTGTAGACCTAAGATTTATAGGAATTGATGACCTAACTTTATCGTCCCCTAAAATCCACCCTTTGTTCAGCTTTTCTTGGCCTATTCCTTTTTTTTATGTTTATGATGATAAACATTTTTTTAGGGATCTTTACTTGGATAAAAATTAATTTTGTTTACCTGGGATTTATATGAAGTGATGACCTAACTTCATCATCCCCTAAAGTCCACCCTTTGTTTAGCTTTTCTTGGCCTATTCCTTTTTTTTATTTTTATAATGATAAACATTTGTTTAGGTATCTCTACTTGGATAAAATCTATTTTTTGGTAACCTAAAATTCATAAGAAATGACAAACTAACTTCATCATTCCCTAAAATCCACCCTCTGTTTAGGTTTTCTTCGCCTATTAATTTTTTTTATTTTTATGATAATAAACATTTTTTTGGAGATCTCTATTTGGATAAAATTTATTTTTTGGTTACCTGAGATTTATAAGAAGTGATGACCTTACTTCATCATTCCCTAAAATCCATCCTCAGTTAAGGTTTTCTTGGCCTATTCATTTTTTTTATTTTTATAGCAACAAACATTTTTTTGGGGATCTTTACTTGAATAAAAATTATTTTTTGTGGACCTATGATTCATAGGAAGTGATGACCTTACTTCATCATTCCCTAAAATTCACCCTCTGTTTAGCTTTTCTTAGCCTACTGCTTATTTTTATTTTTATGATGATAAACATTTTTTTGGGTATCTCTACTTGGATAAAATCTATTTTTTGGTAACCTAAAATTCATAAGAAATGACAAACTAACTTCATCATTCCCTAAAATCCACCCTCTGTTTAGGTTTTCTTCGCCTATTAATTTTTTTTATTTTTATGATAATAAACATTTTTTTGGAGATCTCTATTTGGATAAAATTTATTTTTTGGTTACCTGAGATTTATAAGAAGTGATGACCTTACTTCATCATTCCCTAAAATCCATCCTCAGTTAAGGTTTTCTTGGCGTATTCATTTTTTTTATTTTTATAGCAACAAACATTTTTTTGGGGATCTTTACTTGAATAAAAATTATTTTTTGTGGACCTATGATTCATAGGAAGTGATGACCTTACTTCATCATTCCCTAAAATTCACCCTCTGTTTAGCTTTTCTTAGCCTACTGCTTATTTTTATTTTTATGATGATAAACATTTTTTTGGGTATCTTTACTTGGATAAAAATTATTTTTTGTAGACCTAAGATTTATAGGAATTGATGACCTGACTTTATCGTCCCCTTAAATCCACCCTTTGTTCAGCTTTTCTTGGCCTATTCCTTTTTTTATGTTTAGGATAATAAACATTTTTTTAGGGATCTTTACTTGGATAAAAATTATTTTTTGTTTATCTGAGATTCATAAGAAGTGATGACCTAACTTCATTATCCCCTAAAATCCACCCTCTGCTTAGCTTTTCTTAGCATATTGCTTTTTTTTATTTTTAGGATGATAAACTTTTTTTTGGGGAACATTACTCGAAAAAAAATTTTTTTTTTGGATTTAAGATTCATAGAAAGTGATGACCTAACTTCATCATCCCCTAAAATCCACGCTCCGTTTAGGTTTTCTTGGCCTATTCCTCTTTTTTATTTTTATGATGATAAACATTTTTTTTGGGGATCTATATTTGGATAAAAATTATTTTTTGGTTACCTGGGGTTCATAACAAGTGATGACCTAACTGTATAATCCCCTAAAATCCACCCTCTGTTTAGTTTTTCTTGGCCTATTCCTTTTTTTTATTTTTATGGTGATAAACATTTTTTTGGGGATCTATACTCGAATAAAAATTATTTTTTGGTTACCTGAGATTCATAAGAAGTGATGACCTAACTTTAACTTCCCCTAAAATCCACCCTCTGTTTAGGTTTTCTTGGTCTATTCTTTTTTTTTTATTGTAATAATGATAAACATTTTTTTGGGTATCTTTACTTGGATAAAAATTATTTTTTGTAGACCTAAGATTTATTGGAATTGATGACCTAACTTTATCGGCCCCTAAAATCCACCCTTTGTTCAGCTTTTCTTGGCCTATTCATTTTTTTTATTTTTATAGCAACAAACACTTTTTTGGGGATCTTTACTTGAATAAAATCTATTTTTTGGTAACCTAAAATTCATAAGAAATGACGACCTAACTTCATCATTCCCTAAAATTCACCCTCAGTTTAGGTTTACTTAGCCTAATGCTTTTTTTTATTTTTATGATAATAAAAATTTTTTTTGAAATCTCTACTTGGATAAAAATTATTTTTTGGTAACCTTAAATTCATAAGAAATGACGACCTTACTTTCACATCCCCTAAAATCCACCCTCTGTTTAGGTTTTCTTCGCCTATTTATTTTTTTTATTTTTATGATGATAAACATTTTTTTGGAGATCTCTATTTGGATAAAATTTATTTTTTGGTTACCTGAGATATATAAGAAGTGATGAGCTAACTTCATCATTCCCTAAAATCCATCCTCTGTTTAGTTTTTCTTGGCCTATTCCTTTTTTTTATTTTTATGGTGATAAACATTTTTTTGGGGATCTATACTCGAATAAAAATTATTTTTTGGTTACCTGAGATTCATAAGAAGTGATGACCTAACTTTAACTTCCCCTAAAATCCACCCTCTGTTTAGGTTTTCTTGGTCTATTCTTTTTTTTTTATTGTAATAATGATAAACATTTTTTTGGGTATATTTACTTGAATAAAAATTATTTTTTGTGGCCCTAAGATTTATAGGAAGTGATGACTTTACTTTATCATTCCCTAAAATTTACCCTCTGTTTAGCTTTTCTTAGCCTACTGCTTATATTTATTTTTATGATGATAAACATTTTTTTGGGTATCTTTACTTGGATAAAAATTATTTTTTGTAGACCTAAGATTTATAGGAATTGATGACCTAATTTTATCGTCCCCTAAAATCCACCCTTTGTTCAGCTTTTCTTGGCCTATTCCTTTTTTTTATGTTTATGATGATAAACATTTTTTTAGCGATCTTTACTTGGATAAAAATTATTTTTTGTTTATCTCAGATTCATAAGAAGTGATAACCTAACTTCATTATCCCCTAAAATCCACCCTCTGCTTAGCTTTTCTTAGCATATTGCTTTTTTTTATTTTTAGGATGATAAACATTTTTTTGGGGATCTCTTTTGGATAAAATTTTTTTTTCGGTTACCTGGGATTTATAAGAAGTGATGACCTAACTTCATCATTCCCTAAAATCTACCCTCAGTTAAGGTTTTCTTAGCCTATAGTTTTTTTTTATTTTTATAGCAACAAACATTTTTTTGGGGATCTTTACTTGAATAAAAATTATTTTTTGTGGACCTATGATTCATAGGAAGTGATGACCTTACTTCATCATTCCCTAAAATTCACCCTCTGTTTAGCTTTTCTTAGCCTACTGCTTATTTTTATTTTTATGATGATAAACATTTTTTTGGGTATCTTTACTTGGATAAAAATTATTTTTTGTAGACCTAAGATTTATAGGAATTGATGACCTAACTTTATCGTCCCCTAAAATCCACCTTTTGTTCAGCTTTTCTTGGCCTATTCCTTTTTTTATGTTTAGGATAATAAACATTTTTTTAGGTATCTTTACTTGGATAAAAATTATTTTTTGTTTATCTGAGATTCATAAGAAGTGATGACCTAACTTCATTATCCCCTAAAATCCACCCTCTGCTTAGCTTTTCTTAGCATATTGCTTTTTTTTATTTTTAGGATGATAAACTTTTTTTTGGGGAACTTTACTCGAAAAAAAATTTTTTTTTTGGATTTAAGATTCATAGAAAGTGATGACCTAACTTCATCATCCCCTAAAATCCACGCTCCGTTTAGGTTTTCTTGGCCTATTCCTCTTTTTTATTTTTATGATGATAAACATTTTTTTTGGGGATCTATATTTGGATAAAAATTATTTTTTGGTTACCTGGGGTTCATAACAAGTGATGACCTAACTGTATAATCCCCTAAAATCCACCCTCTGTTTAGTTTTTCTTGGCCTATTCCTTTTTTTTATTTTTATGGTGATAAACATTTTTTTGGGGATCTATACTCGAATAAAAATTATTTTTTGGTTACCTGAGATTCATAAGAAGTGATGACCTAACTTTAACTTCCCCTAAAATCCACCCTCTGTTTAGGTTTTCTTGGTCTATTCTTTTTTTTTTATTGTAATAATGATAAACATTTTTTTGGGTATCTTTACTTGGATAAAAATTATTTTTTGTAGACCTAAGATTTATTGGAATTGATGACCTAACTTTATCGGCCCCTAAAATCCACCCTTTGTTCAGCTTTTCTTGGCCTATTCATTTTTTTTATTTTTATAGCAACAAACACTTTTTTGGGGATCTTTACTTGAATAAAATCTATTTTTTGGTAACCTAAAATTCATAAGAAATGACGACCTAACTTCATCATTCCCTAAAATTCACCCTCAGTTTAGGTTTACTTAGCCTAATGCTTTTTTTTATTTTTATGATAATAAAAATTTTTTTTGAAATCTCTACTTGGATAAAAATTATTTTTTGGTAACCTTAAATTCATAAGAAATGACGACCTTACTTTATCATCCCCTAAAATCCACCCTCTGTTTAGGTTTTCTTCGCCTATTTATTTTTTTTATTTTTATGATGATAAACATTTTTTTGGAGATCTCTATTTGGATAAAATTTATTTTTTGGTTACCTGAGATTTATAAGAAGTGATGAGCTAACTTCATCATTCCCTAAAATCCATCCTCAGTTAAGGTTTTCTTGGCCTATTCATTTTTTTTATTTTTATAGCAACAAACATTTTTTTGGGGATCTTTACTTGAATAAAAATTATTTTTTGTGGACCTATGATTCATAGGAATTGATGACCTAACTTTATCGTCCCCTAAAATCCACCCTTTGTTCAGCTTTTCTTGGCCTATTCCTTTTTTTTATGTTTATGATAATAAACATTTTTTTAGGAATCTTTACTTGGATAAAAATTATTTTTTGTTTATCTGAGATTCATAAGAAGTGATGACCTAACTTCATTATCCCCTAAAATTCACCCTCTGCTTAGCTTTTCTTAGCATATTGCTTTTTTTTATTTTTAGGATGATAAACTTTTTTTTTGGGGATCTTTACTTGAAAAAAAATTTTTTTTTTTGGATCCAAGATTCATAGAAAGTGATGACCTAACTTCATCATCCCCTAAAATCCACGCTCCGTTTAGGTTTTCTTGGCCTATTCCTCTTTTTTATTTTTATGATGATAAACATTTTTTTTGGGGATCTATATTTGGATAAAAATTATTTTTTGGTTACCTGGGGTTCATAACAAGTGATGACCTAACTGTATAATCCCCTAAAATCCACCCTCTGTTTAGGTTTTCTTGGTCTATTCTTTTTTTTTTATTGTAATAATGATAAACATTTTTTTGGGGATCTTTACTTGAATAAAAATTATTTTTTGTGGCCCTAAGATTTATAGGAAGTGATGACTTTACTTTATCATTCCCTAAAATTTACCCTCTGTTTAGCTTTTCTTAGCCTACTGCTTATATTTATTTTTATGATGATTAACATTTTTTTGGGTATCTTTACTTGGATAAAAATTATTTTTTGTAGACCTAAGATTTATAGGAATTGATGACCTAATTTTATCGTCCCCTAAAATCCACCCTTTGTTCAGCTTTTCTTGGCCTATTCCTTTTTTTTATGTTTATGATGATAAACATTTTTTTAGCGATCTTTACTTGGATAAAAATTATTTTTTGTTTATCTCAGATTCATAAGAAGTGATAACCTAACTTCATTATCCCCTAAAATCCACCCTCTGCTTAGCTTTTCTTAGCATATTGCTTTTTTTTATTTTTAGGATGATAAACATTTTTTTGGGGATCTCTTTTGGATAAAATTTTTTTTTCGGTTACCTGGGATTTATAAGAAGTGATGACCTAACTTCATCATTCCCTAAAATCTACCCTCAGTTAAGGTTTTCTTAGCCTATAGTTTTTTTTTATTTAAATGATGACAAACATTTTTTTGGGTATCTTTACTTTGTTAAAAATAATTTTTAGTGGACCTAAGATTTTTAGGAAGTGATGACCTTACTTCATCATCCCCTAAAATCCACCCTTTGTTCAGCTTTTCTTGGCCTATTCCTCTTTTTTATTTTTATGATGATAAACATTTTTTTTGGGGATCTTTACATGAAAAAAAATTTTTTTTTTGGATCCAAGATTCATAGAAAGTGATGACCTAACTTCATCATCCCCCGAAATCCACCCTCTGTTTAGGTTTTCTTCGCCTATTCCTTTTTTTTATTTTTATGATTATAAACATTTTTTTGGGTATCTCTACTTGGATAAAAATTATTTTTTGGTTACCTGAGATTGATAAGAAGTGATGACCTAACTTTAACTTCCCCTAAAATCCACCCTCTGTTTAGGTTTTCTTGGCCTATTCATTTTTTTATTTTTATAACGATAAACATTTGTTTGGGGATCTTCAAGGGAATAAAAATTATTATTTGGTTACCTGAGATTTATAAGAAGTGATGACCTAACTTCATCATTCCCTAAAATCCATCCTCAGTTAATGTTTTCTTGGCCTATTCATTTTTTTTATTTTTATAGCAACAAACATTTTTTTGGGGATCTTTACTTGAATAAAAATTTTTTTTTGTGGACGTATGATTCATAGGAAGTGATGATCGAACTTTATCATCCCCTAAAATCCACCCTCTGCTTAGCTTTTCTTAGCATATTGCTTTTTTTTATTTTTAGGATGATAAAAATTTTTTTGGGGATTTCTACTTGATAAAAATTATTTTTTGGTTACCTGGGATTCATAAGAAGTGATGACCTAACTTTAACTTCCCCTAAAATCCACCCTCTGTTTAGGTTTTCTTGGCCTATACATTTTTTTTTTTTTTATAATGATAAACATTTTTGTGGGGATCTCTATTTGGATAAAAATTATTTTTTAGTTACCTGACACTCATAAGAAGTGATGAACTAACTTCATCATCCCCTAAAGTCCACCCTTTGTTTAGCTTTTCTTGGCCTATTCCTTTTTTTTATTTTTATAATGATAAACATTTGTTTGGGAATCTTTACTTGGATAGAAATTATTTTTTGGTTACCTGAGATTTATAGGAAGTGATGACCTAACTTCATCATTCCCTAAAATCCACCCTCAGTTTAGGTTTACTTAGCCTATTGCTTTTTTTTATTTTTATGATAATAAAAATTTTTTTTGAAATCTCTACTTGGATAAAAATTATTTTTTGGTAACCTAAAATTCATAAGAAATGACGACCTAACTTTATCATCCCCTAAAATCCACCCTCTGTTTAGGTTTTCTTCGCCTATTTATTTTTTTTATTTTTATGATGATAAACATTTTTTTGGGGATCTCTACTTGGATAAAAATTATTTTTTGGTTACCTGAGATTCATAAGAAGTGATGACCAAACTTCATCATCCCCTAAAATCCACGCTCTGTTTAGCTTTTCTTTGCCTATTGCTTTTTTTATTTTTATGACGATAAACATTTTTTTGAGGATCTCTACTTGGATAAGATTTATTTTTTGGTTACCTGATATTATTTTAATTGAAAACAAAGCTCAAAAAAAGTATAAAAATAATGAGCATTCGAACAAAATGTTTTTTAACATTGTAATGAATAATCATAAAATGGAAGGAGAATAATGAATTGTCAATTAATAGCTGATTAAAGTTATAGAAATGTGTAGAAAATAAATTAAAATTAAAGGATTGTATTGTCAAAAGACAAATATGAAAAGTGTCAAGAATAACCGATAGCAGAACAAAATAATAAAAAAAGTTGAAGATTAATTATAAAATTTAAAGAAAATAATTGTATATTGAAAATTATTAAAAATCATGGACAAAGGTATAGAATTATTCATTAACGTAATTAAAATTATTTGAACTGATACATTTATATTAATGTGATTTTTCATGAAGTATAAAGCATTTTTTAAAAAGTATTTTATTAAAACAAAAAATATGTATATTTTTTTAGTACCAAACTTCAGGCGTAGACAGAAAAAAAATGAAGAAAGGAGTGAAAGAACCTACCGACTATTATTATTATTGTTATTATTATTATTATAGATTAGTGATATACGAAAAAAATTGATTTTCGAAAAAAGTTCTCAGAAGATTTAAATCCACGAAGAAATTCCCGATTAAGTAACAAATTTCTCGTCCATTTCATGTTCAAGTACCCACTCTGAAAAACTCCGTTTTTTATTAAAAATCATTTTTTAATCAGAAAGATTGAATATTGTGAAAGTAAGTTTAGACCTCTCTGCGGGGGTGGTGGGGTTGAACTATCAAACCCCCCTTGCGCATGGGCCTGATATTAGGGATATAATTATTATTATTTAATCATTAATTATTTATTATAGAGTTTGCCACTAATTTGAAAAAAATTATGAATTTTGAATAATAAATAAGCATTATTATTTAGTCATATTTTCGCATGGTTATTTAAATAACATTATATTTTTGAAGAGTCGATAAAGTAGATTTTGAAACAAAATAAAAAGCAATTAATTTTAAAATATGAGGTTAAAAATACAAGCCATCATTATTTTCAATCAAATCGATTAAATCTCTTTAAAAATCCATACAATATTTATTTTTTATAATTACTGCACCAATAAATGTTATGTAAAGTATATATTTTGTAGATCATTTATTATATTTGGAATAATAATATTTGCAAAAACGTCTTTGCCCCAACAGTTGGGGCAAAACCGCTAGTTGAAATCTTTTTAAATACAATTAATATAATTGAATGGAAAGTTAAAAATTTTTGCATTAATAAATTTAAACCTGGCGGTTTTGCTTCACTCTCCTTTAAATAAAATTTTCGTTTTACTGGGCTTTAAAATGAAATTAATATTGAAATGTTAAGTTTATTTTTAATTTAATTTAAATAATGAAATGTTATTCTACATTAATTACATCTAATTTCTTTAAGAAATGAATGGAATTCACAATTTTTTTAAGATTGTTAATAATTTTACTATTAACATTTTTAATGATTTAAAGATTTTAATAGAGAAACTTAAGAATTTTAATTTAAAAATATTAGAGTATAATTATAAAAATATAAAACTACAAGTTAAAACTTTTTTTTAAAATGTAATAATTTGTGTAGAATGTAGTTGAAAAATTTGATTTAAATAAATCACTTTAAATTAATTATTATTAGAATGTATAAAGTAATTTATATTTTATAGAAATAATGATTGAATTAGAAAAATATATATATACAATAATCTGATTAATAAATATAAAAATTTTAAATAATGAATCAAGGAAAATCCAATATTTATCTATTTAATAAAAACATGCTCCTAGAACAAGTTACGTGAAGTCAACTGTACTTAATGAATTAATGAAATAGCTGAAATATTTAAAGAATACAAAGATAGCACAATACATTGTCTTTTAATTGAAGTATTAAATGAATTATTTAATAAATTATTAACTTTATTATTGAGAAAAAAATTAAATTTTATTTCTACTTCAAAAAATCGGAAATAAATTTATTAGTCGAGAAGACCTTATAAATTTTTAGAAAACAATAATAGTAATATTTTTAATTACAATTTTATCATAAGGGTCAGGCTTCGCCAAGCAGATCGGCCGAAATTTTAAAAATTCTATTTCTAATGAGACATTATTTTTGTTATCCTTAAACTATGTAAATTAGTCTCTAAAATTATTAGAACAAAAAAAAAATTTTTTTTCGAAGTTATTAGTGATTGAAATTTTTAATAGTGCAAAATGAAAACATATTTTTCTCGAGATCTTCTTAACCGATTTTAAAAGTTAAAAAATCGTTTTAATTGCCTTGAAACGTAGTTTTTAAAAATATTTTTTGTTGTGAAGAATTTTTAATTTTTATCGTTTTTTAAATTATTTATTTAATAAATGTTAATAAAAAACAGCTTTCTGCGTGCATTACGTGAAAATTTAAAATACTGTTGTATTCTTCACACTTTTTTGAAAATAAAACCGTTAGGAAAAAAATGGCCCGCGATTAGGAACAAAGATATTACATTTTATTTCGGCGATCAACATTTTTTTGCATAGGTAGTGAATAAAGGTTTAAAAATTATTTATGTTTAAATTTTCTTTTGTTTTCAATGGTTTTTATAAACAACGGATTTATGTAATTGAGGTAAAAATGTTTTTTGCAAGCCGAAAAAAAAATTTAATATCTTTGTCTCCAATCGCGGGCCATTTTTTTTCTTAACGGTTTTATTATCAAAAAATTGTCAAGAATATAATAGTATTTTAAAATTATACGTAATGCACGCAGAAAGCTGTTTTTTATTAACATTTATTAAATAAATAATTTAAAAAACGATAAAAATTAAAAATTCTTAAGACCAAAAAATATTTTTAAAAACTACGTTTCAAGACAATTAAAATGCTTTGTTAACTTTTAAAATCGGTTAAGAAGAATTTGAGAAAAATATGTTTCCATTTTGCACTATTAAAAATTTCAATCACTAATAACTTCGAAAAAAAAAATTTTTTTTGTTCTAATAATTTTAGAGCCTAATTTGCATAGTTGAAGGATAACAAAAATGATGTCCTTATTAGAAACAGAATTTTTATAATTAATTTTAGCCGATCCGCTTGGCAAAGCCTGACCCATAATTGAATTTATTTTTTTGGTAATATAAAAAAATTAAAATATTTGTTTGAAGGATAACAGAATAACTTGAAGGATAATAGAATAATATTTGTAAAGAGGTGTTATTTATAAAAATTTTTGTGACCTTCAAGTTCGATTCAGGTAAGTGTGCAATGAAGAAATTTAATTATTAGGTTTATCCAACTTTTGAAACCTTAAATGGCTTGAATTAAAATGGGTGTGAGCCAGGTTGGATTCTATCTTTAAATAATTGTTAAAGAATTGTGCGAAAAGACTTTAATTAAATAAATATAGAAATAGAGTAATTTGAATTAACTAAGATTTATATTGTTATTAAAAATTGTTAGTATACAGTTTAAATGAAAACATTATAAGTTCGTTCTAAAAATTATTTAAATCAATTTATTATTATAAATTAAATTTAAATAATATTTCATATTAATTTATAAAATTAACTGTAATACATAAGATTATACGTACAATTGATTGAATTAAATAATTTTGATTAATTTAAATGAATAAAAATAAAAGAAAGAAGACATTTACTTAGAAAAATTTTATAATTATAGATTCATGAAGTGCCAGTGTTTGCGGTTAAACTGAGCTATAAAAAATTACTAATTTAATAAAAATATATTTAAAATTGTATTAAATGAAAAATATATACAAATTAAAATAACCTAGTAGAATAAAAAATTTTGTATTTAAAATAATATAATTGTACAAAATAATAATTAAAAATATTTAAAAAGATGTAATAATAAATTGGGATTAGATATCTTATTATATAAATTTTATTATTAATAAAGAAAATTTAAATAAATAAACTTTATAAATTTGACGGTATTTAACTCATTCAGAGGGATTTAGAAAGTAATTATTGATATTTCACAATAAAATAGACTTTATTTTATATAATTTATGTTTTTGTTTGAAAAATTTTTTTAATGACAGTAATTTTAACAATTTTAACATTTAAAAATTATTAAAATCAACATGCACTTTATAATTAAGATTTATATTGAATTACAATAAATTTATAATTTCATAATTACAAATTTAAATATTTTTAAAAAATGGGTTTTTTTGAAAGCAAATTCTATTACATTTATAAAATTGATTTTAAATTTTAAATATTGACAAATTTCTCGTGAATACAATTAATTAAAATTAAATAAGTAGGAAGAAAGTAAATATACTAAAAAGTGAATTTATAATTTGTTACAAATTCTTGGAAAAAAATAAGCAAAAAAAATTTAACACTTCAAAATTTTAAAAATTTGGCAAAAATTTCGAAAGTAATATTGAAACAGAAAAATGTGTTTTGTCTAAAATGAAAAAGTTGACGTGAGAGTTTTCTTCATCCCCACCCCCCCCCCCCCAACCCACACATTCCTTAGTAACATGTAGCCAAAAAAACCTTCCTATTTTGACTTCGATTAATTAATGGACGCCCCCAAATTATTTCCTTCTACTTTCAAAAAATGGATTAGTTTATTATTTTTTCTATAAATTACATTTCTCAAAAACAAAAAATAAATAATTATTTTAAAGAAACACGGTTTGTATTAGTTAAAGATAAGTTTAATTACATAAACGTACTTACATAAATTTCCTTTTTGCTTTCTTATCGTATCCAGGACCTTTTATATGATATCTAAATTTTCCATCGTAACACCTATCTGTTCCTTTATAAATTTCAATTGCACTATCACGAACCGTATGCTTGATCGAAACAGTTTTTTTGCTCGGGGGTTTCTTCTTCTGTATATTCTTCTTTTGGGAGAACATGTTTTATTAAAACAGAAAAAACTAAAATATGTTATTAACACTAACGCGCACTCTGAATTAATAACAAAAAGTGAAATCCTCCAAACATTGAGAAAGAACAGGCCCATTCATTTGTTTATAACATATATATATAATCATATTGTTGTATAGCGGCGCGCGCCGCTCAACTAAACATTTAATTGTTTTTTCACTGGAAAAAGTGGCGGAAAGTGGAAAAAATGATATTTTAATTATTGATTAGTTATTAATACGCAAAATGAAAATATTTTATAAATTAGGTGTGTTAAATGTTACAAATCTTGAAGCCATTCATCCGTAATCATCAATATATTGTTCATTGTTATACATCATGACGTCACTAGTCTAAACGTTCAATTGTTTTATTTAAAAAAGGCGTTTAATTCAAAAATAATAAAACGAAGGAATGAATAATACGAATTTTTGTTCCTTATGTGTAAAAATTGAAGTGAAATTGAGTTGGAAAATTAAATTTTAATGAATCGTTAAATTAATTTTTGTTTTTAATTTTCTAACGTTATTAATATAAAATTGTAAGTAATTATTTGTTCAGATAGAAAAGCAGAAAAATTCTTTGACCAAACCATAATGCAGTTGGAAATCAAAGTTGAAACTGTTAAAAATTACACATATTTAATGTCATTTGAATTTATTTCTCACGATATTTTCGATTTATAGGAAAGTGTTCAATAATATTAATTTATTATTAATTTAAATATAAGAAATTCGTAGGTTTAAAAATACTTACCACAATGAAGCATATTCAGACTTTTTTTTAAATGTATTTGTCTGAGAAACTTTATAAAAAATAAATATTCATATTAATTTTTAATCTGAACTAGAGGAATTATGATTTCAACTTTTTTCGACATTTTATTTAAAATTAAACAATTTTTCTGAAACTTAAAATAATTTATAGCATTTGTATAAGTTAACTTTATTGTTGAAAGATTGAAAAATCATTTTAGCTATTGTCACTCTACTTTTAATTTCTGCCAGGAAAATGAACCCTCCAGTTGTGAATCTATGAAAAAACCCCAATTTTTAAGTTTTTAACTTTAACTAGTGAAATTAGTATTTAACAAAAACCACACAACAAATTTTTATTAAGGATGTCAATGCTATTAATAAATATTAAAATAAATAAATATCTCAGGCCACATAAAAATATTGAGTAATATTCGACAAGCCAGAGGAATTATACAAAAGCAGAGGACAAAAATCATATGCCATTTATGGAAAATGTATAACATCTATTTTATTTATACTGTATACAAATACTCTACAGTCCTTTAATTTATAGCAAAAATCTGTAAATTGCTGTTTTTTAAATATCAAACAGTTATTTTATGTGTTGAAAGAGTGAAAAGTTGTCTCCGGCCAGGAAAAAAAGCTAACATCCGTCATAACCAATATTTACTAGTTTTTAGGGCTCAGCCTCTCAGCAGACAAGAAAACTGAAATCAGGAATGTAAATATTAGACATTAAAATAAATAAATTAATAAAGTGAAATATTTAAAAACTTAAAGTAAAAAAGTGGATATTAAAAACTGATTCAAATATCGAATAATTAAACATTTAAATGAAGAAAAGAAATTAAGATTGAAATTTAAATCAGAAATTGAATATAAATTAGAAGGTATTGTAGACATTGAATCAGAATTTGTGTTAAATAAAAAGTAGAATTAAAAAGGAAAAGGAGAGTAAAAAAACGACAACTTTAAAAAGTGTTAAACCTAAAACCACAAATAAATTTCCCAAGCACTGAAATTGATAAAATGTAAAATTAGAACAATATGTAATATAGTGAATCATAATTTTTTAATTTCCGACTAATTCCCAGATTTTAAGGATCGTAAATTACAATTTTCCCGAATCTGTTATTTTAAGGAATAATAAATGTACTATTGCAATACTAAACAGTGTTAAATAATATTTTAAAAACCTCTAGAATGTAGAAAGAAGATAATGAGAAGATCCTTTCTTGAGAAAAAGAAAAAAATTTCTAAAAAATAGTAAAAGGTTCTAAGAAAATAGAAAAAAAATAGTATAATTTAAGAATTTAGTAAAAATTGAAAGAAGTAAAAAAAAGAGGAACAATAGGGAGAGTACCCAACACTATATAATGACAAAGAGTAGATAATTTGAATTTTATAAAAAATGATTTCAAATTTTAAATTCAGCTTACCGCAATATAAATTTAGGAGCAAAATAAGGTAACCTAACAATGTTTTTTGGAAGAATATAAATAATTATCGTGTAAAAAATAAAGTAACCGGTTGTGAACTTTGAAAAAAAATTAAGCTGAAATATTTTTATACTTTTTTTATGAAGAATACAAAGTATTTAAAAATCAAAAATGCGTTATTATTAAAATTCAAGTTTGGAAAAACAATGTATGCCACCACGAAGTGTTGATTTACTTTATTCATAATTAATTAAGCACTTTACTTTTTTTATGAACCAGTGTGAATTTTAACAGTAGATAATAATCAACAGTAGTATTATAGTATCTTTGAACTGACTGGAATTTTTGGATTTTTGCAAATGTTCTGTTTTTGATATTTCTGGTAAAAAATAGCTGACTATTTAACTTAACCTACATTTTTGGACCTCGAAAAAGTGTACCAAATATGAAGCTGATGTAAAAATTTTTACTCCAGTAATCCCATTCCGATATTCTAGTTAACAGACATACTTGCAGACAGACAGTTTCGAAAAACACATTTTTTTTGGACTCCGGAGGTCTGAAAATGTCGAAAAAATGCAAAAGTTAGAAAAATTTCAAAATTGCACAAATTTAAGACCTTCTTATTTATGATTAGATTGTAAAAAGAAAAAGTAAGAATACAATTTTTAATTCTTTGAGAAATAAAAAGTTTAATAGAAAAGTTGCAAAGAAAAGAAAATCTGTTATGTACTAATGTGTGAGAAACATTTATAAATTATAAGCAGAAAAATAAACAATCAAAATAAATGACAATAAATGTGAAAAAATTTCAATGAGAAAAAAAATACTATTGAATTGATAGCACGCGTTTTCAAATACGTCCAAAAGCATAATTTGCTTCATTTCATAAAATATGTAATTGATTTTATGAGGGTGACCACAAAACTCAATTTACAAATTTCCCTGACATTTCCCTGACTTTTCTCTGACATAAAATTTGTATTGTAAGTAATAAATAAACAGCTAAAATAAAATAAAATTTTTCTTTATTCTGAAAAGCAGGGCTGATAAAAATCACAATCTTCTTAAAAAAGTCAAAAAACCCCGATTTTTTTATTTAAATCAAACATTTCTTTTTTTTATATATAACCAGTATAAAGAACACAAGAATGGAACAGTGACATAAAAATACCTCTATAAAAAAAAAGAATAGAAACACTTGTCACAAATATTAAAGAAAAGTTAAAATTATATGACTAAATTATACGACTAAAGAGAAAAAAATTTGAAAATTAGAAAAATTAGAGAATTATTTTACAAATTGAATAAAAAAAGAGCGAATACTATTTTGGAAAAATTTAAAAACAAATTAAAAAAGAAAAGAAATTCTATGAAATAGAAGAACGATGTTAAAATAATAATATTTAGTACAAGATTATTAATTAAAATAAAAGAATAAAAGCTTTTAAAAAAGAAAAAAATTGAGAAATTTTAAAAATGTAGAAAAAAAACATGAAATAAATGTTGTCAAAAATTCGTAATTATAAAATAAAAAGTTAAACAATTTATAAGAAGGGAAAATGTATTTAAGAAATGGAAAAATTATAACAAAAATTAAAAAAGTAATTAAAACGCAAGAAAGGACTAAAAAATAGGAAAAACGCAAGAAATTTAATTACGTAGGAAGGAAATGGCGAAATGTTTTTTTCCTTAACCTACAAAACTGTAAAAAAATGTAAAAAGTAAAAAAAACTAGTAAAATTTAGTTATAATCTACTACAAAATTGGAATTAATAAAAATAAAATTGAAAAATGTATGTATCAAAATGAATAAAAAGTTCACAAAAGCAATTTAAAAATCCTTTAAGAATAAAAAAATTTAAATCAATGAAACCAAAAAATTTTTTATATTACACTTACAACAAGTTCAGCAATAAATTTGAAAACATTAAAGAAAATCAAAAATTTTATAAAAGAATAAATAAGTTTGAAAAAAATCTTTTAAAAAATAAACAAGATGCGAAAACATATTGAATAAATATACAAAAAATGTAAGTATTTATTTTTAAAAATATGAAAATAATTATGAAAATGAACGAAATACAAAGTTAAGTTATTATAACAATTGATTAATCTTATTATAGTTTTTATAACAAAATTTTGTAAAATAATATTAAATAATTTACATAAAAAAAAAAAAGAAAATTAAATAAAATCCTAAAATAAAAAGACAAATATACAAAAAAAATATCAAAAGTAAAAATTGAAGGAGAAAAAATCTTAAAATTTTGTAAAAATAAGAAATTTTAAGATAAAAATTAAACATTTTCAAAAGAGTAATATTTCTTAGAAATTGTAACGTCGTGAGTCACTCCGTTTTTTTTATCTTTTTAAAAATCTTCGTTTCTCATATTCTTGAAACGAAAAACATAATTTGACCATCTCTTGAAAAGGGAGGAACAGCATAGCCTGTCGAGTTTTCCCAGAGTTCGGACACATTTGAAAAAAACAAGACTTTATAGTTAACAGATGTCTGGCTATCGACTCGATTTTCTAAACAGTCCCTAAAAACTCTGAGATTAGGGGTCGCGCTGAGACAAACTCTGTTATAGGCGATGCTGGCCCTCAGTTTGGACAAGTGTTCACTTCCGCCCTTGAGTGCAGGCCCACACTGTGTTTCCAAGAAAATGATGGTAATGTATAAAACAGACATCCGTCGAAATGACCCCATGTATAAGAAAAAAATAGTTACGATTTCAACACAAAAATAATATTTACAGAATATTCTAATTGAATACTTAAAATGCATAAAAATTCATTACAACCCTTTTTATTAACTCTTTTACACTGAAACATATTTGTGTGTGTGTGTGTGTGTGTGTGTGTGTGAGCACAATAGCATTCAAAAATAATAATAATTAAAAATAATTATAAAACGCTTTAAATTAATTAGCTAAATGATGTAAATTATAACTACTTAATATTTTCAATTAAACTTTTAAAGATTTAAGGTTATGTACGAAAAATACGCGAAAAACAAAAGAAAAGGGTTATGTCAATTGATTAAGATCAATTCTAAGATTAATAGTACTAAATTTGAATTCATATAAGAATTGTTAATCAACTTTTATAAAATAAACGTATCTCGAGGTAACATAACCTCAAAAATGTAAAAATTAAGGAAATAACAAAAACATAATTAAAAACATTCTTAAAATTAATAGAACAAGTCTAATGTCAATTTTAAGGTTAAATAAATATGTCAATCATTCAATAATAAAATTTTCACTCAAACATAACCTTAAAATTCAGAAATTATGAAAAATAAATTAAATAATAACATTTCAGTATCAATGGATTTAGTTAAAATTTATTCTTTATTGAATGATTGAATATTAAATATTCTACTGAATATGTTCATCAAATTAATTAACCTTTAATTAAAAGTTAATATAACATAACCTAAAAATTGAAAAACATGGATACATAAAAATTTATTGAATATACATATAAAATTTGATAGTTCTCATTTGAATTCAGTTAAATTGAAAGAAATAAAACGAATACTCGACATTCACTCTATGAGAAACATAACCTAGAAATGAAAAATCTAGGAAAATTAAATATTGCATTAATCAATATACATTAATCTTTTTCTTTTAAAATAATAAAACATAATTAATATTTAGGCAAAATCAAACCTATATTCATCTGAAATTGTTAAAATACTAATATTATAAACAAATTTGAATTTAAAAATTGTATTACTTATATTTTCAACATTATTCATTGTTAACATTCAATTTTATATTTGAAATTATGTAAGAAATCTGTCTTGAATTATTTGTAACTAGGATCCTTGGAAGTGGTACAGAGGGCAGCATCAACAAGAACTACTGTGCTTTAGGGCGGATTTTCTCCACCCACTGACTTTTGAGACACATTTCAGGACCAAATCAAAATTAGGAAAATAGTTGACTTCTTAGCTTTTCTAATGAATTCTCTACTCCCACGCAAGCATGCAAGTCCCAATAGCCACCCCTCATTATCGGTTTTCTCTCTCTTCGCCGTTCTTCTTCGTCGTTCTCTTTCTACCCTCAACACACGCCTACACGCTGAAGCGTTTAGGGCCTTTCTTCATTGGTGTTTTCTAAGACTCCCCTAGTTTCTCCCTTTTTTATCTTCCCACTTTTTCTTCTCTCAGAAGCTAAGGGAAGGAAATACATGAAAAGTTGAAACACTCTCCAAAAAACTTCCATCGAGAATGGAGTGTCAGAAAACTCCGAAAAACTGTCATCGAGAATGGAGAGTCGGAAATCATTATTTCAATCTTAAACTATTTCAAATGTAAATTCAAGTCAAGTTAAGTTCATTTCCCACAATTTTCATGTGTGCTACGAGTTCTAATATTCGATTTTGTTATTCTTTAAAATCAGTGTTGGATATTTTATTCCATATTAAGACTGTTCCTGTGTCTGTGAATTTTATCACTATTTGTGATTTTATGCAAATATTTTTGGATTTCCCGCTTCAACAACAGCGCCAGTGCTGGTACCACTTTCTAAGGATTCCTGGATTCTATTTTGTTCATCAAATACGACCAATCAAAGTAAGTTAAATAAACAAAAACTCAACATTTAAGTAACTCTCTATTTTCATTTTTTTCACTCTTCTTTTCCTTTCCTTAATTTTATTCATTTTTTCAGGGTAGAATCCCAATCCCGGGCCCGTTTAGTTACTGGGGCTAGGATTGGTCCTTTAATATTTTTTTTCTCGTTCTTTTCTTTTTGTAGGGTACCCCTATTTTAAAGGGCGATACTCCAAAATTGTTTTTTTCGCGTTATAGTTTCCCTCCTTGTTAGGAAACTTATGAAATTTTAATTAATCACAAAAAAGGGGAAACCAGAACAAAGCACCAGAAAGGTAATCGATGTCCCGAGCTATTGCGATTAACTTCGTAGGCTCGAATAAATTTTAAAATTAATATAAATAGATTAATGTTATTTCCGGAATTTTCCGACGTGACATTATATCTTTTTAAATTTTTGGAGGCCCCGGAGGGATAGATGCCTTTTTGTGCTTTTTTCTTGTTTTCTTCTTTGACAGTGTTCTCTTTTTATCTATTCTCTTATATTCTTTTCTATTCTTTTCTATATCTTTGGTAAAAAAAAAATGTGTTATTTTCTATCGTTTTCTTTTATAAACGAAATAAAATCATTTTTCAAAGATTTTTTTTTTTTAATAATTTTTAAATATATTAAAGCAAATTCTTTTTGAGTTTTAAACTTTTTATCGAAATTTCAATTAAAATAATGAATTTTTCTAAAAATAAAGTTTTTATAAATTTTTCTGTTTTTGAATTTTTAATGGGAAAAACCTGTTTGAAATGTAGTTTCTTAGAAAGTATGTATTAAAAATAATTTTTCGCAAAATATGAAAAATATTGTTTAAAAAAAAATACAATGAACCAATTATGTTTATTAAAAAGCAAATTCTTAAAAATTCTTAATAAAAATTGCTCTCTTTAAAGAAAAATTTGAATAAAAATGTGTAAATTGATATTAAATCGACTCGTTCTAAAAGTGACTCGTTCTTTATAAAAAATTTAAATGAAATTTGGATAAAACTCCAAAGCGACTCTTTCTAAAAATGTCAACAAAAAATTTATATTATATTGTAAATCGACTTGTTCTAAAATTGACTCATTTTTACAATATTAAATTCAAAGAAATCTAAATTGACTCTTTCTTGAATTATGTATTTTGACTCGTTCTTAAAAATTTGAATTATTTTAAAAATATAAAAAATATTTGAACCGTTATGAAATTAAAACTAAAAGAAAAAGCATTAACTCTTTCTAAAAAAATGAAAATAAAATTGATTTGTTCCATAAATCAATAAAATTAAAAAAATATGATTATTTGACTAATTCGGGAAAATAAGTGTTTGAAGTATATATGACTCAGTCTTGAATTATTAAAAAAAAAAATTGGAAAAAATGCAAAATTAAACAAGATTTATAAGTAAATAAAACTATTAAATAAAAATTGTTATTAACAAATTAATAAAATTTAAAAAGTCCATGTGTTTAAAGTCCGATTTAAATTTAAAGTTATTCCAATGACAAGGAATGACAATATTATAGAAGATCTTTCGAACTTAGTGGGAGCTTGCCACGCAAACCACCGGTAAATCTGAATGATTACATTGATTACCAAAAGGAAAGGGGTGAGACCGCGCTCTGATTGGCTGTTTCTTCTGATATTGTTTTTGCGGCAAATTTGAATTTGAATTTGACACCTTAAGTATTTTTCGTGTGGAAGTATAAATAATCGGTCGTAATTACGTAAATTGAAGATACAAAGAATTTTAGATATTTTGAATAAACAAATTACTCTTGTATTATGTAAACAATCTAAAAATTATTTGATTTTTTTTAAATCACTTAAATCTGACTATATCATAAATCTATAGTTTCTATGAAATAATTATTTAAACAAAATTCGCATTATTTCCATTGTTTATAAAATTTTGAATTTTGATAAGCTGTTTATTCTTGCATTTCTTAAAAAAAAAAAAATTGAATTTATATCATGAATTTTCTTTGAAAAAATAATTGTACAAGATTCTATTTACATAACCTTAAAAAAATAATTATTTATTGATGTGAAAATTATAAAAGTTATAAAAAGTTAACAAATTAAAAAAATTAATAACTATTTGCAATTAAAAAATAAATTTATTACAAATATTTTCTTTTAATTAACAAAAGAGAATTTTTAATTAATAAACAAGCAACAAATTAAACAATTAAATATTGAATAAATAAATAAACATTCAATTAACAATAATAAACAAAAGAAAATGGTTAATTAACATAGAAACATTAAATAAACAATCGAGAATTGTTAATAAACAATAAATAAATAGAGAGTATTGTTAATAAATAAACAATTGAATTTTTATAATTAAAAACAAATAAAATTTAAACAATTAACAAATTAAACAATTAAATATTGAATAAATAAATAAACAGTCAATAAACAGTTAATAAACAAAAGAAAATTGTTAATTTACTAATAAACATTAAATAAACAAAAGAGAATTGTTAATAAACAAAAAAATAAATAATTAAATATTGAATAAATAAATAAACAGCCAATAAACAATTAATAAACAAAAGAAAATTGTTAATTAACAAATAAACATTAAATAAACAAAAGAGAATTGTTAATAAACAATAAATAAATAATTAATAAACAAACAATAAATAAACAATTGATAAATAAATAAAAAGTAAATATACAATAAGTAAACAATAAATTAATAAACAATAAATAAAGAAAAGAGGATTATTAATAAATAAACAATTGAATTTTTTATAATTAAAAACAAATAAAATTTAAACAATCAACAAATCATGCAATTGAATATTGAAAAATAAATAAATAAACAAATACTTAACAAAATAAAAAAATATGTGCTATTTTTAAACAAAGAAAAAATCATAAATAATTAAAAAAACAAATTTTTATAAATCTAATTAATGAACTTGTATAACAGAAATAATAATATTTCTTGAAAATAAAATTTCGAAAATATTTGCAACTTTGGTTTCATTTGTCAAAATAAAATTGAAAATCAATTCACGAATTTCTAATACTGAAAATCAAGGCATAGCAGAGTCGGCGGGATGCGCTCATTGTATCCGTCGCCTAGCTAGTCATAGTTGAATGGCAGATGTTGCCTACTGTCAAGTCGCAGGCATGCTGGATGCACGTGTGGATTTTAAAGACTCGGATTCTTACAGAATATTATGCATTGCTCTAAGTTTTGAAATGAGTGACCATCGAAATCACATGAACGTGGAAATAATATTTGACTCTATTCGACGTCAAAAGTATAAATAAAAATGGTACTAAAATTTTAATATTTTATAATTCACATGAATAAATAAATAAAAGTTAATAATAAATAAAAATGAATGTTTAAACAAATTAACAATAAAAGTAAAAACAATTAATTGTTTAGTAAATAATAAAATTCGATTAAACAAATTATCTTTCTTTTATGATTTAAACAATTCATATTAATAAATAATGTTTATTACAAAGAAATTATTAAAATAATAATATCAAGCAACAAATAGAAAATAAATAAAATTTTAAGGAAAAATAAACAAATGAAAATTTTTTATAAATAAATGAAATGTTAAACAATTAATTAATTAATGAAATAAAAATAAATGTTTAATTAAAATTCTTAAACAAAAGAAAATAAATAAATTGTTATTATAAAAACAAATAAATAAACAAAGAATTAATAAATAAATGAAAAAGAAATAAATAAACAAATAAAGAAACAAAGAATAAATAAGTAAACGAAATTTAATAAAAATTAAAGAACAAACAAATGATCAAAACAATCTATTGTTTAAATAAATGAGAATAATAAAATACATTGGTGGAAAAATAAATAAATAAAACGTTGAAATAATGAATTAAATAATAAATAAACAAATAAATTAAAGAAATAAATTAATAAATTAAAATAAAATGGGACGTGAAATAATAAATGATCGTTGAAATCATAATTAAAATCAAATAATGGAAAAAGTTTTGAAGCAAACTTTAAATGAAATAAGTTATTCTTTCTAAAGAATGCCGATATTGGGACTATTCTGAAACTGCAGAGGGGCGCGGGGGTATCTTGATGCGTCTGCTCCCTCAAGTCCCTAAACACACGGCTAGACTGTATGTCTGCCGGTCATTGTGGAAAATAAGCTGAAAATTACAGTGTACAGTGCTTTAAAAAAAAAAAATTTATAATTATCAAAGATTTTTAATAAACTATTCTTTTGAATATAATCAAATACAACGTAAAGAAAATCAGTAAACAATTAACTTGATTAAAATATAAATAAACAAAACAAATAAATAAATAAAATTCGAAAGATTTTTAAACAAACAAACAAATGGGTATATTCAATTACAATAAAAAGCAAATAAGCAAAAATCGAAATACATTAAAATATAAACAAAGAAATTAAATAAATAAATAACAAAAATAAATTATTATTAAAAACGTTGAATTTTTTTTTTAATAAAGAAAAAAATCATGTAATTAATCAAGAGTCATAAACAAAGAAAATCAAATAAACTAATAAAACAAAGAATAAATAAATATATGAATGTATTAAAAGAATAAATTATTGAATTAAATAATAAATTAGTAAATAAACGAAATAATAAATCTAATAAATAAATAAAGTAATCAATTCACGAATGAAGGAGTAATAAATTATTTATAAGCAAAAAAATGAAGAAAAATCCTATAAATAAGCAAATTCTTAAATCCAGAGACAAAAAGAAGCTCTGAGATCCTGTGTAAAATTAAACAAATTTTGAATCCAGAGGAAAAATGAAACCCTGCGATCAATGATATGTAAACAAATTCTTAAATCTAGAGACTAAAACAAGCTCTGAGATCCTGTGTAAAATTAAAAAAAAATTTTAATCCAGAGGTAAAATAAAACCCTGTGATCAATTTATAAATAAACAAAGTTGTAAACTCAGAGATAAAATGAAAACCTGAGTTAATTTACAAATCTTTACGAATTTGGGTAGTGTAAAAAAATATAAATTTTAGAAGTCAGGAGATTTACAGTTACTAAATCTTGTAAGAGTATGGGTAATTTGCACAATACTAATTCGGGTAGGTTGCTGATTACGATTTTGGTCAGTTACGAGAATTTCAATTTATAAATCTTAGCCGAATTCGGGTAGTGGTAAGAATACTCATTCGGGTAATTAGGATAATACTAATTCGGGTAAGTTGAAAGAATACCAATTTCTGAACCTTTTATAAATTCGGGTAGTTTGCAGAATACTAGATCAGGTACTTAGATAGGAGTACAAATGCGGGCAGATAGGGAGTACAAATTCGTGTAGAGTGAGGAGTACAAATACGGGCAGATAGGAGTACAAATGCGGGCAGATAGGGAGTACAAATTCGTGTAGAGTGAGGAGTACAAATACGGGCAGATAGGAGTACAAATGCGGGCAGATAGGAGTACAAATTCGTGTAGAGTGAGGAGTACAAATACGGGCAGATAGGAATACAAATTCGTGTAAAGTTGGGAATACAAATGTGCTAGAGTCGGGAGTACGAATTCGTGTAAAGAGTGGAGTACAAATGCTAATGCAAACGGTTATAAATTTATTGTAGTTTAAAGAATACGAAGCCAGTTATATGTAAGAATACTAATTTGGGTAGGTAGGAGAATACTAAATTCTTAATTTTAATGATTTTGTGTTACTTAGAAGAATACTAATTTAGGTAGTTTGAAAAATACGAATGCGGGCAGTTAAAAGAAATTAATTGCTAAATCTTATACAAATTTGAGTAGTTTACATAATACGAAGTAAGATAGTTTGGAGAACAAGAATTTGAGTTTGAGTGAATAATACATTTTTGAATAGTTTAGAGAATAAAAATGTGGATAGTTTGGAGAATCTGAATTTAAAATATTAAGTTTGGAAAAATTTTGTGTCGAAAAATTTTTTAGTTCGAATCTTCTACGAATTTTAAAAAATACTGAATTTAAAAAGATTTAAATTTTAATTGGTTAAACATTTTTTTTTGATATCTGACTTTCTGTAAAATTTAATTTTCAATTTAGAATTCTTGAAAAATCGAATATTTGAAAATATGAGTTTTTATTGAATAAAAAAGCATTATTTACTTTTCTTTCTTTTCTGAAAGCCTAATTTTTTTTTAATTTAAAATATTTTAAATTATTGATTACGTATATTTTCGAAAAAAAATTGAATTTATTTTAAATAAAATGATGTTAATAAATTTACAAAAAATAGAAGTAAATCGTAACGTGTAATCGTAATTTGAAACATTAGTATTGAATTATTGCAATTAAAATTTTTGTTATGTGCATTTATCACAAGGTATAAATTTGAAGATTTGAAATTTCCCGCTATTTTGGTGAATTGCTTTTTACGCATTATTTTAAATATGAAAAATTGATTTCTTTAAATTGTTAAAAACAAAGGAAATCGTTTTGAATAAATACCAAGATTATATTAAACATAATTGAATTGCTTTTACATAACCTAAAAATAAATTTTTTTTTATTTAAAAAAAAAATATTTCAAATTAAGAAAAATCTGATTTGAAATTTGTATGAAATCTTACATTGGTACTGACATATACCGAGAGAATTCGGCAGTGACCACTGACATTGTGAAAATAAGAATTTTATTCTTTTGTGAAAGAATACTTTCAGTTAATGAAAAGAAAACAATTAAAATAAATTATAATTATCTACAATTAAAGAATTTATTCAATTAATTGATAGCAAATAAAGTAAATGAAGACATAAAAGAATTGAAGTATATCAGAACACATACTTTTCAATAGGTCAATAACTATTTACAAGTAAAATTAATTATAATTAAATAAATTTAATTAATTACCCCCCTAAGAATATTAGTTAATAAATAGCAAATTAATACCAATAAAATAAATAATTAAAGTATCAAAAATAAAGATTTAGATTTAATTATATACTTAAGCAAGTTAAAATCTTAAATTTAAATAAAAAAATATATAAAAAGAAACTATTACAAAAAAAAAAGTTATTAACATTTAATAATAAAAAAGAAACTAACACTTACTTAAGTAAACTTTAGTTAATTTTATATCCTACTAAATAAATAAATAAATAAAATAAAATGAAAAATAGTTTCCAACCTACATGTAAGCTATTATTTGGAGCAATACTGTTTTGGTATACAGCCAACGTTGGGCCAATAATGAACATATGTCTAAGTTAGTATATTAGTGCGTATTGTATAATAACTTATTGCTACCATTACTAGGGCATGATTTGACTATATCAATGACATTAGACATAATTAATATGTTTTGTTTAAACAAATTGTCCAAATAATAATAATGCTGAACTTAACAAAAATGATGTGAAATTTGGAAATAAGAAATTTCTATATCTTTTCCTAAGGAAAATTAAAAATGCTTTGGAATTTCTGATTAAGAAAATTATGATTTTGGAAATAAAATTTAAATAAAGCAGATAAATTAAAATCTCTTGTAATGAATAAATAACGTATTGAATATGAGATTTCTCTATTTGCAAGCCCGTAGAAGCTTGGCGCATTTGTGAAATAAAACTTGTGTAGGCATGTTTGGGCCAGTATTGGACAATCTAATACTTGATTAACGCGACCTCGTAAAATACCTAATTAAGGGTGTGTATATGTACAAAATGAGATGTTTTCTAGGGAATATTCTTTTTCTTTCAAAAAAACGCGCGTTTTTGAAATAAAATTTTTGTTCTGAAATAACTCATTGAAATTTCTTTTGACAACAAGAGAGGAGAGCTAAATATCAGATGTGAAAAATACCATCTTTTCTTGATCCGTACCGATCAAACCTAATGTGTTTATCTTGTTTATTCATAAATTAAGGTTCGTTTCCTTTATCCTACGAAGTAAATTTTGCATAGATAATTCTTTTGTACTTATTTATATTCACTTGCTTGATTAAATTTTAAATTAAAAGTTTATAATTTTTTTTCCCTCTTCTCGAAATAATTAATCGTAAAAAAATTCTTATAAAGCCTGATGTATTCGTTACTATAAAACCTATAAACGGTTATGAGGAATAGAGATTCAATAATGTTTTATTTGGTTTTGAAACAAAAGTCATGTTTTCTAATTCAGATACATTAAAACATAGATGTTCGTAATGCTTCAATAGCCACTATATTGCTTTTATAGGTTTTGAAAAAAAATCAGTACGAAAATAGGCCTTAATAATAGTACAATACAAGTAAATAAGCTGATAATAATAATAGTAATAACAATAATAATAAGATATAGCATTTAAAAAAAAATAATAATAATTTTTATTGCTAATTCAAATAATGAATCAATAAGTAATTAAGAATAAATAAATAATAACAATAATAAGGATAATTATAATAATAAATATATCAACAAAAAAAAAACAAATAAATACTTTAAAAACGTAATATTACACTAGTTACCGATTGTTACGTAACTAAGAAATTGCATTCAAACTCTTTTTTTTTTATTATTAATTCTACTGAAAAGGGTAATCATTACTAAAATATAAACAGAAAAATGATTTATTATAACGAATATATTACAGTTAATCGATATTATAGTGAACAATCGAAAAATCGATAACAATCCTTTCTGGATTGACGTCACATGTCCTTCTCTTTCTTTCTAACTATCTACTATCTACTATTTCTCTCTTTTCATTACTCGTGGTGGTTTATCTTCCCTAACTCTTAATTACACTATTTCAGAAGCCAGTATGAGTAATAATCCTGTAGATCATATTGTAAATCGGTCAAATTTAAACATGGCGGAAGAAGCTGTACCTGCCACACACCCACAAGCTGTTTCCATACGGGATGCTGTACTGGTTGTTCCCGAATTCGATGGAACAGATAGTTGTAGACATTTTATAGAAGGATGTAATGAAGCTAAAGCTATGATCGAAGCTGATTCAGAAAGATTCTTGGTCAAACTTATACGTAGCAAGGTCCATGGTGAGGCTCGTCAAATCACTAGTGGCATGACGTTCAACACAGTGGATGAGCTAACATCCTATATTAAAACTATTTTCGCTCCTACCAAAACTATAACGCAATTATTCGGAGAATTAGGCGCGGAATACCAACGTGAAAATGAATTCGTGATCACTTTTGCAATTCGAATTAGAAAAATAGGTGAATTAATTTTTGATACAAAACGCGTTGAAACAGGTGTAGCTGTATTACCAGATTTTAGAGATTCTACAAACACTGCTATCATAGAATCATTTAAAAAGGGATTAAAATTAGAAATCGAACAACGGTTAACTGAAAATGCAGATGTTAATAAAGTAATAAAGAATGCTATTGTTGTAGAAAAACAGCTATTGTCGAGACAAGCTCTTAGGAAATTGTCCACCCCTTCTAAAGAAAACAAAGCTATTGACTGCTCTAAAGTACTAACTTGCCATCTATGTCAGGAGCCAGGATATAATGTTAGAGAATCTCGGTCACGAAAGCGATGTTTGCTTTGTAACAGTAATGATCACACATCTGACACATGTAATTTTAGGGTAAATACTATAAATGTTACACTGGTGTGTCAAATTTGCTACCAAACAGGTCATTCTGCAAAAGCTTGCAACCAAATTGCTGAGTGCAAAGTCTGTCATAAAAAAGGGCATTCTGCCGAATCATGCCAAATGACTAAAACTAATTTTCAGGTATGCCAGAACTGTAATAAGTCAGGACATACTTTAGATAAATGCTTCATGCTTGGTAATAAACTAAATCAATCACTTAATATTATTAAATGCAATAAATGTCACAAAATAGGTCACTTGAAAGACACTTGTCGTCTTGATGTAGTTTGCAGTTATTGTAAAAACTTAGGTCATATCCTTAAAGACTGTCGTAAGCGCATATATAGTCAGCGTAACTCGGGAAACACTCAAATTTCATATTTACCGGTCAATATTGAGGAAAATATCTGAACCAGTACGAAATCTCTAAATTAGCTCAGAACATTCAAAACGAATTTTAAAGGTCAAAGATTGAGCCTTCAATGGAAACAATAGAATCAATTCATTCAAACCCATTATAGCGTTAGCTAAAACGTTTAACAATTTCCCTATTGCGTATCGATAGATTGAGATTCAGAAGTAAATTTCATTAAAAGTATAAGATCCCAAACTGCTGCGTGTTTGCTTTATATATTTTTCTAATTATTCTAATTTTCTACTCAACAGCTACTAATATAGCTATCTTCTCTATTTCTCTTCTTATATATCTATCTTTTCACTTCTTTCTTTTTAAAAATAATTTCAATATTATCATATATTTTACTTTAATTGAAGTTATCTGTTTCAGAATATTAACAAATCGCCGAATCAATAATAATTTTTATACTAAATAACCACAAAAGTTTCATAGGTTATGATTGCAACATCAGATATATAATAGTAAAAATCTAATCTCTCTTAAAGTAAGGGAAATGTAACATTCTTTACACACAGGTAAATACAACTACTAAAATCACTCAATTGCTTCAGATCAATTAATACTCCGATTTTATGTGATAAACTCATGTAAATTTGAAATTCATCGAAACATTAATCTTTGCCGAAAATTTTCTTTTGAATACTTAGTTTAAATGTCAAAAATGAATATTTGTTAAAATTTGGTAACTGCTTAGGCTTAGTTTGATGTTAAATAAAAGAAAAATAAACATAAATGCTAATCATTCTATGTATAGCGTCAAAATAAACAAAACTTTATTTTTCTAAGTAGTTAAAAAAATCAAAGGAGAACAAATGCAAGAATGTAAGTTGGGTCGATTCTTTAGTTTTTTTAAATAACGCGATAATCCGCAGTAAAATTAACATTACCATTACAGAATAATTGGTTCTCGACAAACTAGACTTCAAAAGAAAAAAAAAACAATTTTGCTTATGTTCCCCAAAACATATGTCCTCTTTATGATAAATTATGCATCATTCAGGAGGAAGGTTATATCTTTTGAAATTCACTGTGCGATAGACTATTTTAAAATATTTGCAAATAAAGTTTTAGATCATAACATAATCAAAATGTTTACTTTCTATAGTTACAATATAACCTTCGCCTTGATCAATAAAAAGAAGGAATTTTTATGCAATTACGAATAAGATAGAACCTTCGAAACTATCTTCGAGATTTTTAGAAGGAAATGTTTATCATTAATAAAGAAAAGATTGTATCAAAAACTTTAGCATTTTAAGTCACTAATCATTAAATTTGTATGCGAAAAAAATATCAGACCTCCGATAACATGGATTGTACATAACTCAGAAAATGTAACTTAGATAACGAATTGTTGAAAATTTCTTAGCAATAGCTACTCAAATACCAAATGAATTTTGAAGGTCTAAACAGAAGTAGTACACTAATTAAAATGTAATCCTGTGAAGTAATGATTGAGCATGGAATTTCTTCATTAACTGAACTTCAGGTCATATAAAACAACACACATTCTTCCTTACACTAAGTCAATAATATAAGGATACAATTAACTTGCAACCAATTTTGCCACCAGCAACGTACTTCATGGCGGACCGGAAATTGAATATTTTCTTTCACTACAAGGTTACCGTAGATGACACAAAAATTTGTTTACCATATGACAAATCCAGTTGTCATATGTTAATCTGACAGAGCTAGCAGCAAATAGCACCAGTAGCCAAGCAGAGATCAACAAACCTCGGCAACAAATCATCTATCCAGTAGGAAGATCACCAGTATCTAATAGCTTTGCTAGATACAACAACAAATAGTCTACCTAGATACATTGGCAACATGCTTCAACTTATTCAATAAGGATGTATTGAAGAAGACCTTCAGTTCTACTTAGGACGAATTGGTGAACCTGTTTTTATTACCTTCTGTACTTCCAGAGTTGGTATCATCGCATGGTTCAGAAAATGTCCATCTGCTTAAAGCAACAATCAGAATCAGTAAGCACGCCTACGATATCATTCAGTCTATGCAAAGATGTTTCATCCTTTGGGACCCATTTGAAGATCATTCAGAAACCAAATACAGCATCTAACCAAGAAGAAATCAACCAACCCTGATGTTAAACTTAAAAAAAATTAGGAATCAGAAGCAGCTAAACCTTCTACGAGTCAATCCATTGGAGGAAGTATTCTTGAACCACATCACCTCAGTCCTAGCTAAACAGGCTACATTTGAAAAGTAGAAACTTCAAACTTGTACTTTCAGTCATTATTTCAATTTGGAATTTGAGAGCAATTATAGGAAGTTGTATGTTATTTTAGAGCAAATTCAAAATTGTAAATATTATGACAACTCAGAGTTATGTTTGCTATTCATTCTTAACTTTCTAGCAACCATTTTACAGTGGGGGTGTAACGTCGTGAGTCACTCCGTTTTTTTTATCTTTTTAAAAATCTTCGTTTCTCATATTCTTGAAACGAAAAACATAATTTGACCATCTCTTGAAAAGGGAGGAACAGCATAGCCTGTCGAGTTTTCCCAGAGTTCGGACACATTTGAAAAAAACAAGACTTTATAGTTAACAGATGTCTGGCTATCGACTCGATTTTCTAAACAGTCCCTAAAAACTCTGAGATTAGGGGTCGCGCTGAGACAAACTCTGTTATAGGCGATGCTGGCCCTCAGTTTGGACAAGTGTTCACTTCCGCCCTTGAGTGCAGGCCCACACTGTGTTTCCAAGAAAATGATGGTAATGTATAAAACAGACATCCGTCGAAATGACCCCATGTATAAGAAAAAAATAGTTACGATTTCAACACAAAAATAATATTTACAGAATATTCTAATTGAATACTTAAAATGCATAAAAATTCATTACAACCCTTTTTATTAACTCTTTTACACTGAAACATATTTGTGTGTGTGTGTGTGTGTGTGTGTGTGTGTGAGCACAATAGCATTCAAAAATAATAATAATTAAAAATAATTATAAAACGCTTTAAATTAATTAGCTAAATGATGTAAATTATAACTACTTAATATTTTCAATTAAACTTTTAAAGATTTAAGGTTATGTACGAAAAATACGCGAAAAACAAAAGAAAAGGGTTATGTCAATTGATTAAGATCAATTCTAAGATTAATAGTACTAAATTTGAATTCATATAAGAATTGTTAATCAACTTTTATAAAATAAACGTATCTCGAGGTAACATAACCTCAAAAATGTAAAAATTAAGGAAATAACAAAAACATAATTAAAAACATTCTTAAAATTAATAGAACAAGTCTAATGTCAATTTTAAGGTTAAATAAATATGTCAATCATTCAATAATAAAATTTTCACTCAAACATAACCTTAAAATTCAGAAATTATGAAAAATAAATTAAATAATAACATTTCAGTATCAATGGATTTAGTTAAAATTTATTCTTTATTGAATGATTGAATATTAAATATTCTACTGAATATGTTCATCAAATTAATTAACCTTTAATTAAAAGTTAATATAACATAACCTAAAAATTGAAAAACATGGATACATAAAAATTTATTGAATATACATATAAAATTTGATAGTTCTCATTTGAATTCAGTTAAATTGAAAGAAATAAAACGAATACTCGACATTCACTCTATGAGAAACATAACCTAGAAATGAAAAATCTAGGAAAATTAAATATTGCATTAATCAATATACATTAATCTTTTTCTTTTAAAATAATAAAACATAATTAATATTTAGGCAAAATCAAACCTATATTCATCTGAAATTGTTAAAATACTAATATTATAAACAAATTTGAATTTAAAAATTGTATTACTTATATTTTCAACATTATTCATTGTTAACATTCAATTTTATATTTGAAATTATGTAAGAAATCTGTCTTGAATTATTTGTAACTAGGATCCTTGGAAGTGGTACAGAGGGCAGCATCAACAAGAACTACTGTGCTTTAGGGCGGATTTTCTCCACCCACTGACTTTTGAGACACATTTCAGGACCAAATCAAAATTAGGAAAATAGTTGACTTCTTAGCTTTTCTAATGAATTCTCTACTCCCACGCAAGCATGCAAGTCCCAATAGCCACCCCTCATTATCGGTTTTCTCTCTCTTCGCCGTTCTTCTTCGTCGTTCTCTTTCTACCCTCAACACACGCCTACACGCTGAAGCGTTTAGGGCCTTTCTTCATTGGTGTTTTCTAAGACTCCCCTAGTTTCTCCCTTTTTTATCTTCCCACTTTTTCTTCTCTCAGAAGCTAAGGGAAGGAAATACATGAAAAGTTGAAACACTCTCCAAAAAACTTCCATCGAGAATGGAGTGTCAGAAAACTCCGAAAAACTGTCATCGAGAATGGAGAGTCGGAAATCATTATTTCAATCTTAAACTATTTCAAATGTAAATTCAAGTCAAGTTAAGTTCATTTCCCACAATTTTCATGTGTGCTACGAGTTCTAATATTCGATTTTGTTATTCTTTAAAATCAGTGTTGGATATTTTATTCCATATTAAGACTGTTCCTGTGTCTGTGAATTTTATCACTATTTGTGATTTTATGCAAATATTTTTGGATTTCCCGCTTCAACAACAGCGCCAGTGCTGGTACCACTTTCTAAGGATTCCTGGATTCTATTTTGTTCATCAAATACGACCAATCAAAGTAAGTTAAATAAACAAAAACTCAACATTTAAGTAACTCTCTATTTTCATTTTTTTCACTCTTCTTTTCCTTTCCTTAATTTTATTCATTTTTTCAGGGTAGAATCCCAATCCCGGGCCCGTTTAGTTACTGGGGCTAGGATTGGTCCTTTAATATTTTTTTTCTCGTTCTTTTCTTTTTGTACGGTACCCCTATTTTAAAGGGCGATACTCCAAAATTGTTTTTTTCGCGTTATAGTTTCCCTCCTTGTTAGGAAACTTATGAAATTTTAATTAATCACAAAAAAGGGGAAACCAGAACAAAGCACCAGAAAGGTAATCGATGTCCCGAGCTATTGCGATTAACTTCGTAGGCTCGAATAAATTTTAAAATTAATATAAATAGATTAATGTTATTTCCGGAATTTTCCGACGTGACAAAATATTATAAGAAGTAACAAATGTATTATTGCGAATGAGGAAAATAATTAATATGCAATAAAATTTGAATTAATTGAGATTTAAAAGTTAGAACACTTTGGAGTATTAGTTAATTGACGTTTTGAATTTATTTAAATTATAATTACTAACAACTATAATATATTTTTGCTATACAAACACGATTTTAATGCAAATGCCCCAATGATTTTAATCAATAGTAGCCCTGCTTATAACAGTGTTATTAATTTTATAGCTTTGTTCTCATTTCAAAGATGAATGCTATAAAATTATTTGCACATTTTTGATCAAATAAATCAAATATGCTTTTTGACATATTTGAATACGCGAGCTGTAGATTCAATAGAATTTTTTTCTCAGTGTATGTAAAAAGTAAGAAAAAATTTTAAAAAGTAAAAACATACAACTTTTCGTAGAAAAGCTACGAAAATAACAAGGAAATGTTCAACAAACTTTTACAAAATAACATAAATAATAAATCAGAATGAATAATAATATTATTGAATCTGAATTTTATGAATTTATTTTGAAACATTTACAAAAAATTCTATATTTTTGATCCAAAAAAATATGAAGAAAAAGCTTTGCACTAAGGTTACATTTTTCCAGCACCTTCTATTAAATTCCCCGACATTTCTCTGACACGTGGCAACCCTGAATTATATTATTGATTTTATTATTAATATTATTATCAGTACTCACCAAATAAAAGTAATATTATTCAGAGAACCGCAATTTTGCCGCATACATAACCTATTACTTTATTTTCGTAACAAGCTGATTCAAATGGCCCAGAAAAAGCTGAAAATTCATTACAAATTATAATTCATTAATTAATTTACTTATAATTATAAACGTTTTAAAAGAAAGCATATTCCTTCGTATCAAAACAAGTCTAAAAAATGATAATAATAATACTATTGTGTTTTTAAAATCTGTGAACTGAAACATTAAAGACATCAACTTGATAAAAAATTTAAAAACAAAAAACTAAGAAAACATTAAAATAATAGTCAGTTATATTTTATTTATTTATTAACTTACCCATTTCGTATTATTCAATAACTTTTAATTTGTCACATAACCTAACAATAGGTAAATAAACACACCACCGATTAATATTTCGATGTACTTCAAGTGAATTCAAAAATCCCGAAGAACTTCTGCTGTGAGACATCTTCCGCCTGTATTTCAAACTAAATTCACACGTTTTGGGAAGCGTGTGCATCTCTATTGAATGTTAGTTTCTGTTGGGAGAAAAAATCTTTGGGAAAAATAAACTTTGGGAGAATCGATATGTGACCGAATTTAGTGATGTGCAAATTCTGCAGGCGATACGTACATGTATCTTGCAATTCCGGTCCTAGAAAAACCATTCATTATTGATCTCAACCAGATAGAGAATTCAAATGCTTTCAATGAAATTGTAGCGTCCGTGAATGGATGCCATGTAAAATAGTATATTAAGCAACAAGGGGTTAAAGGCAGTCATTTGTTTAAGCTGATGTTTTGTACGAGTGACAGACGAGGGCGACCTCGACTGTCACTTGTACACAAACATCAACGTAAACGAATTGGATGACTTTAAACCCATGTTACTTACGATATTTTTTATTCCAAAGGCACAAACGTGTCGATTTTAGATAACCTGATGACAGGGACTAAAAGTCATTCATTTGTTTGATTACATAAAAATGGCGTTAATTTTTAACCAAGGGCAAAAAAACACACGCGCCAGGCATCCTTTTTTGCCCAAGGGAAAAATAGACGTTATTTTTATATAATCGAACAAGTGAGTGCCTTTTAGTCGCCGTCTTCAGGTATCTAAAAGCGCCATTTTTGTGCCTGTGGGATAATAGTTATTTGTGTAACAAGGGCGCATCTGTAGGAAAATCGAGACTCGTGTAAAGTTTGCTGCACGAGCAAAGCTAGTGCGGCAATCACACGAGTCAAGATTTCCCTAGATGCGCTCGTGTTTCACACATAACTTTATATAATAACCCTGTGTTAAGAAATCTACTGAAAACGCTGTTTTTAGAGTTTTAGAGATTAAAAATGAAAAAAATCCTACTTTTTATCACAGTTTAACCCCACCAGCAATGCCATTCAAGTACGCTTGCTGTTCTAACACGTGACGCGACAGCAGATGTTTAGGTTGGCAAGCGGGCTTGAATGGCGTTGCTGGTGGGGATAACTGTGATTAAAAATAGGATTCTCTTCCTTTTAATCTCTAGAACTCTAAAAACAGACTTTTTAGTAGAGTTCTTGACGCAAGGTATTATATAAAAATAGTTTACGAAATGGTAAATAAAAGATAAAGTCTTGTATTCCGCATGCGCAAGTATGTTGTATCATACTTCTCTAAAATTTGAACGTTCATTTACATAACACTGCAAAAACAGGTGTCTTATTTTAAGACATTTGTGTTATTATTTTTAAGACAATTTCAGGTGTCTGAATATGAACCAATGAGAGTGCGTCTTTCAAAATTACCAACCAATGAGATAACTTGAAATTAATGTAAAACCCTTTTTAAATGTCTTATGTCTTATTACAAGACACCTGTTTTTACACTACAATCCCTAGCACCTTACTCTATGTATAAAAATAAATTCAAAACTAACAAGCCATGACTAACCAGTTTTCCGGTGAGTGGGAAATGAAGATCATCAACAAACCACGATTTTAAACTAAATCACAAAAGAACATTTTTATTAAATTTTACTAATCTTAAAAGGTTTACAAAGTTTCAAATAGCCGGCCGCACGACACGGCTATTTTGCAATAAGTACGCGCACTAAAGACTGATTCTATTTTTAATGTTTATTTTTGGAGATCAACCCCATAAAATACTCGACTACAACGATGGCTAAATTCAAGTAGAGAATTTTCCACTTCTCTATATAAAGCATTCTGTGGAAAAAATCCACATCAACAATTTTTTTTGTCAATGTTACATTTTATAATATACATAAAAACAAATATAAAAAGTAGGGTGTTAAGTCAGTGCAATGCGTGGTTGCCATATTATCAGGGGTTAAATTAATGAGTATTGAAGATAATATCAAAGTTATTTCTTAATAAGTGACCGGAGTACTGCTTATTATAATATTAACGTTTAATTTATTCAAACAAATATTTTAACAAAATAATTTAAACATTTAAATGTTAAAAAATTCTTATTTGCAGCCCAATTATTGATACACATCAACTCTCAAATGCATTTGTCTCCAAGTCTACTTCTGTGCTTGCTGATGGTTAGAGACGATCGGAAAAAAAGTCGTTCTGCCGATACTAAAGTTGCTTGGACAGAAAACTAATCTTTTGTCATTCTTGAAAGATTTGGAAACCTGGATGCATTTTGCTTTCACCACATAAGTATATCAACATTGCCATCAGCTGTATCTTCTTTACAATAATAATCTAATTCTTGTCTCCAATTTTCTTTTTGACTCTTATTGCAAGATGCCTGTTGTTTCTTTAAACGTTTAGTTTTATCAAAAAATGAATAAATATTTATAGCATTATCGTCGCTGGATTCTGATTCTTCAGCTAGACATTCATTATTAGAGATGAAGGAATCATCATTGACTCTTTTTAAAGCTGGAGAATAATATTCTTGCTTGTAAATGTTTTCAAATTTCGATATTGATTCTTTTTTCATTTCCTTACCCCATTTTGTTCTTGAAAACGCTTCAATTTTGAGCCAGGGATCCAAAACAAAAACTGCACAATAAATCAAATTGCACTTTTCATAATGCTTCATTAATTTTTGTTGAGCAGAGAAAAGTGCATTGTGTAGTTTATCGTCAAAAATATCTTTTTTATCTGCTTCGTCATTTTTTCTTATTCCATTCTCTAATTCATCAACTAATAAATTAAATCCAATTATCACTGAAGATAACGTTGCATACTTTTCCCCACAAAACACGTCAGATAAAATTTAAAAGTGCTTAAGATATTTTTAAGCACATTCAAGGAGTTTCCACTCGTATTCGGTTTTTGAAAGTTCTTCAATTTTCTTGTTTGTAGAACATAATAATTTTAAAGGTTCTTTCAATTTTATTCCTTTAGCTATCATCATTTCAGTTGAGTTCCACCTTGTTTTTGCATCTATCATCGGTGACAATTTATTTACGTTTAAAGAAATGCTGCAACATTTTAATTAGTTTCTTAGTTGTTCACTATATTTTATTTTCAGAAACAATACTCTTAATTTTCAAATAGGTGATTCATTGCTCATACTGTCTGTTTCAATTTCTATTGCTTCCTCTGATTCTTCTTTCTTATCGTTTTCGTTAAAATCCTCTCTGACATGTTTATCCGATATTAAATTCATTTTTTTCAAAAAATCTTGTATCGCTAAGTTTTTTATATGTGATAGACAACGGAAATGTTGGTTTATTTTGTCAAAAGAAACATTATCTTCTTCCATAGTTAAAGCAAACTTTGCGATAAAAGTTGTATTGTTAGAGGCATTATCCAATGTTATTCCTAGAACTTTTTCTTTCAAATCGTACTCGTTTAGAAAATCGTTAAATAATTTTGCGATATGTTTTCCGGTATGATGTCCCTTAGATGGACAAATTCCAATCAGCATCAATGTAATGTCCTATATTATAAAAAATAAAATTCTGTAATATAATATTTAAACACTCTAAATCTGAGTAAGTGAAGCTTCAGTAAAATTTCATTGATTTTTAGTGTTACCTTTCTTTTGATTTTAATTCGTAAACGATTTTTGTAAATTAGTTAATAACGACATAGTGGTCAGTAACTTTTTAATTAATTAACCAACAGAAAATATATGAAATTTTAAATATTTGTTACTGAAATTGTCAATTATTTCTCATTCATTAATCAGTAAAATTTCACTGATTCGAATCGTAAGAAGAGAAAAGAGAGTCTTCTCTTTTCTCAAATCAGTAAAATTTCAATGATTCAAATTTAGAGAGTAAAATACTTTTATTCTATTCAAAGTCTAATTTTTAATTTTAACTATCATTTGCAAATATTAAAAGTGATAAGGAATTTTTAATATTAAATTATTTCTTTAAATTCTTATTATTTTCTAAATCCACAAATTTTCTACTCTTAATCTGATTTTACTACAAATCAGTTGAGAACGACTGAATGGGCAATAATTCTTAACTAATTTATAAATGGAAAATATTTGCTAATTTCAATAATAAGTATTGGAAATTTTAGTTACGATCCGTCGATTAATCAGTTAAAAATTTACTGAATTTATACATTATCAATTGACTATCAATGAAATTTTACTGCTTCTAAAAAAAAACTCACAAGTTATAATCAGTAGTTAATTGGATACTGACTAATTAGTGAAATTCACTTATTCTTATTAAGAGAGTAAACGTCATAATGTTAAAAATTTAAACTTTGAAATTGAAAAATTAAATATATAAATAATTTAATGGGAAATTTTAAATTTTGTCTAATTAATAGACCAAGGTATAATTAAATTTTTATGCAAATTAAAACAGATAACAAAAATGGCTTGTATATAACTATTTTAAGTATCTAAATTTTTTGGAGCTAAAGCTTTAACTACAAAACTAAAGTGACAAATATTAAATTTTAACATTATTTCCGTAATACGATTTGCCTGCTATCGATGTCCATCCATCTAAATCAAATGATAGTTTTGATAAATTATTCTGTAGTTCTACCACGACTACTTTTTCATTTTTTCGAACTTTTTATAACACATTGCTTTCAGAGCATTTCTCAAAGGTAATTTCGCATCTTTTTTTATATATCTAAAATACTCCTGAGTAAATTCGTCGTCAAAAAAATTCAGCGGTAAATATTTCTTTGCTACCCATTCTACTTTCATGTCATCCAGTTTATTTTTATCGAATTTCTACAATAAAAATCATTATAAAACTTTATACTTCCAGACGTTTGTAGTAAAATATTTAAAATTAATTTAATAACATATTCATAATTGATTTTTATGATTATTTACAACTTTTAAAAATATAAAAATTTAATTTTGAACTTTGTTTAATAAAAGAAATGGTTTTTCTAATCAAAACTTAACCTACAATTAAATTTAAAAAAATTAATTACTTCAATTTTAGTAGTGGAATTTCCAAATGTGACGCGATCTGAAGAAAGGGACCTTAGAGGCAAAAAATCGAATTTCGATTTATGGTTGATTTAACTTTAATAAAAGTTCCTTTTCCATTATTTAAAGTCAGAAAATGTTTTTAATAATTATTTTTCAACTTATGACAATTCAAACATCAACGATTTGTACAGAGCACCATGTACGTTCGTCTTTTCTTTTCGCTCTCCTGTAAAATTACCGATTTGCCTCTAAGGTCCCTTTCTTCAGATCGCGTCACAAATGCTGACACAAAATCTTCTGGGTTGTAATTTTCTAAACACCTTTTTGTTCCACTGGTGTTTTCATTTTTTATTTTTATAATTCTTCAAATATTTTTCTCTTCAAAACACTTTCTACATTTAGCAAATTTTTCTTCAGCTTCTGTGTAACTGAACTAAAAAATAGCTTCTATAATTTCTCCTTTCTTCTCTTTAAAAATACCTTTAGAGGATATAGCGTATCCCCCATAGTAATTATAATTACTAATAATCTCATCAGTGAAAATTATTTTTTGCTTGAAAAACAATACAAGATCAAATCGATGTAAAACAAAAGAAAGCTCAAGAAAATTGTCTAAAAATATTTTTTATATCAAGCGATTTCGAGAAAACATACGAATTTATCGTCTTGACATGCATCTCTATTCTAAAAAGACTTCAGTAACTTCGCTACTGTTGCAACTGGAGCAGCTCATAATTTGCGTAGTATCAGCCCATTTTCCTAGATATTCGAAACAATTTTCACAAATTCGATGTTTTTAGGATACTTCTGCATCAAAGTTTGGTAACACCAGTGTAATTAATTTTATCAACATATATTTTGTCTTTGGAAGTGTGTTTGGACTCAACAAAAGGAAATCTAAAGTTTCTAAAATGTCAGACAATGCTTTTTTTGTTAACCTATTTTCAACGTATAATTTAAGGATTCGATACAAAGCGTGACTTCCATCGACATCAGGATTTTCATATATTGGTTTTTGTAACCATAAGATGATTGTCAAGAGTTTCATCAGCGACATAAGCATCAACGTCCAAAGAAATTGATGACTATGTTGGCACTTCAGATGCACAATTATTTACAGAAATTCGTAAACTAATGTGAGAAACCCAAAAATTTTCCCTTAAAAATCATTAGACATTTCAACGGACGGTAATGTTGATATTTCGGATGAAACAGTACTTAAAGAAGTCGGACAATTGTTCCATAAGACATTATCATGTATTTCAATTTCAGAAGGTAACGTTGATGCTTCTGATCATTTCTTGAAAGAATTTAAGAATTGATTCATAGAATATCGTCAATTATTTCCATTTTAGGCAGTAATATTGATGCTTCGGATTACTTGAAAGAATCGTAGAATTTAGACGAGAAACATTATGCGTTTCATCTTGACAATTAGTTATAGATAATGAAGAATTGAATTCATTAGACAAAAGATCACCATCTTAAAGATTCTGAAAATATTGATATTACAAATTAGTTCGTAAATTGAAAGTATTATTTTAAACTTTTGTCTTTTTAATTAGTCATTTTTTTAATTTATCATAATTTTTATTTCTAGTCATTTTTAATCAACTTTTAAATGTTTTTATCTTTCTATAAATTTTTATGCAAAATTTTAAATTCTACCATTTTTGCTTCTATTTACCCAAAGCATTATAAGAATATTTAGCAAAATTTAGCAAAATTTATCATTCCTTTTTTTTTTGTAATAATTCATCAATAGTCCATTTTTCTTTGTTTTTTCAATTACTATCTTCAATTTATAACTTATTTAATAAATTATCATTTATTTGCTCCAATTTAGAGTTTAGAGTTTTTTTCAGTTTGTATAATTCACTTTGTTTTTTCTAATAAATATTTCTTTAGCCTGTAAATATCAATGTGTAGTTATTGTTTTGCTTTTCCTAGTTATTTTTTAAAACTTTTTTTTTATTATTATAATTAACTATATTAATTCTTAAAAATTATTTTTTAATTTGTTAACCTATTTTTTAAATTTCTATTAAAGGAGTCTAAGGTTGTGTAAAAACACCATTCCGAGATACGCTTCATGATAAAACCGGAAAATTTATGTATATGTGCGGCTCAATTAGATGGTTTTTATAAACTGGAGGTTCAAATACAAGATAAGACTGAAGAACTTACGGTAGAAAAAGAAGAACCTATTGAACTGACGGGAGATATGAATTTCAAAAGTAAATATTTACTTATTTTTAGAAATAATTTCACAATTAAAAAATTTTAATTAATTAAAATTTTTTGTTTTTATTTATTATTTTTAATTACATTTCAGATAACAGCAGTTTTTTTAAAGTCGATTTAACTAAAGATGTCATAAAAGTGTTAAGAGAAAAATTGGAACTAAAAAAGCTTCTTAAAATATCAAAAACAATAGTGAAGAGAATCAATTGCGATGAAGTTGATACTTCCAAAGCAAAGAAGCCAAAAAATTAATTAAAATAACAAAGTTATTTTTGTTCAAACAAAATTGTAACTTTTTTTGCAGTTAAAAATAAATTTTGTTCAATTTTATTCATGTGAAAACAAATTTAAATATTATTATCGTATTATTATAACTATTTTTTGCTTCATTAATTTGTAATAGTTTATTATGATTTTTTTAACTAAATAAAATTAAAGTTTACTTGAATTTTTACCATATTAAATAATTATTTGTTTGTTTTAATAAATTTTTGCTCCTTTATATGTTTTAATGTAAAAAAAAAAAAAATAATAAAAATGTTAATGATCGAAATGTATACATTTTATTGTTTTTCGAGTAAGATTTATATTATTTGAATAATTTAAAATGAAAAAATAATCCAATATAGATATAGAATAAATTTCTATTCAAAATACAAAATAGAATGAAAGTAAAGAAATAAACTTTAAATTACAATTTATTTAGTAGGAACGATTAGAGGAAGGCAGAGGAAAAAATTTGGAATATTATTTCCACTGCCTTCCTCTGATCGTTCCTACTAAATCAATACAATTATGAAAGGGATAAATTTTTTTAGTTACTATTAAATTACAATTGTTTAAACATTTTGATTTATTGTGTTTTTATTTTTAGAAAATAAATTACTCACATTATTTATAAAGCAAGTTTTAAAATTTGATAAAAGTAAATTAATTTAAAACAATTTTATTAAAAAATATCGATTTTTCATTTTTGAAATAAAAAGAATGAATATGAGAGACTATATATTTTATTTTCCAAATTAATTATACATTATCCAGTCAGTTACTATAATCTGTTTCGATTTATACATTTTTTCCAATTGTTTGAACTTTTTTCAAAACTATCTTTTTAAAAACAAATTATTGAACCTATTATTTACCTAATACAGTTGAATCTCTCTGGTTGTCATGACAATTTATTAACATTTAGAAATGTCAAAAAGAGAACATTAAAAAAAATTTGAAAAATGTCGAACGATAAAGTAGTCTTAAAAAGCGAACAATCTAAAACTCATTTGCTTGAGAATAACGATCCTCAGAATTCTCAGACTTCGTTTCAAAACGAAAATGATAATAATGAAGAAAATGAGATAGAAGACATGTTTTCCTTGAATAAAATTTTTAAAAATATTGAAATTGGAGATGCCAGTGTGTAAGTTAAAAAATCTTGTCTGAATATAAAGTTGTAATTTCTATAATTTATCATTTCTATCAACTTCAAGTATTGTTTTGTGCAAAAAATTGTTTTCATATTTCTTAACCTATTTTTGTTAATTTTTAAACTTTTAGATAAATCTCAGGCTTTGTGAATAACATTGATGGTACTAAGACAGTGACTGGAGGTTTTACCCTTTTTTCCTTTGATATAAATAATTAAACAAAGAAGAAATGCCGGGTTATAGTTTAGGGAAAATCGTTAGCAGAGAAGATTGAAATGTTTTATCAACAGTTTTTACGTTTGAAAGAAGAGTTGCCACTATTCCTGCAAAAGACATTGCACATACCTGCTTTTCTTTGCTCTTCAATAAATGCCACAATGTAGTATATACAAAAGCTTTTCCAGATCCTCCTGGTCCGTCAACATAAAAGTATATACATTTTGATATTCCATCACTATTCACTGCAGTCAACATTGTTGAAACAATTTCTTTTTGGTCTTCGTTAAGTTTCTCAAACTGTTCTAAACCAATTCTTGTAGAAACCTTACTTGATATACCATTATCATTTACTTCAGTAAAATCTGTAATTTCAGGCATTCCTGAAAATTAGATATGCTCCGTCCCTCTAATAGTAACATTGAATTTAATTCTGCATATGCTTTATTTTCACCTTGTATTGGACCAAATTTTTTTTACATAATCTTCTGACATTGGTTCTTTAAATTCTTCCCACAATTGGTTAGAGTGTAGTGGATTAGAATGTATTAGAATACGAAGAAACAATCTACGAGGACTCTGCGGCATCATCCAAACTGTAGCTTCTTGCAAGGCTCGTTTCCATTCATCATCATTTTCAATGAGACCTCGTTCTATACAAGCCTCAATAACGTTTGAAGAATTTCATTATTAACAGTTCGTAAATCTTCAAAACTCTTTGCACCTTTTACTGATAATAGTAATAGCCTTAAATAAAACAACTCAACTTGTGATGCATTAACAGAATACATTCTTCCTATAACTTTAAATTTGATTTTACGTGGTTGCCATTGAGATACGGTCTTACCATTTATTTTTGTCTTTTTAAATCTGTAGTGCAAAGGTATGTCGGTATAATAGTAGCTTTTAGAATTTACATCTCGAGCATTTAAGGCAAAATAATCTAACAACATAGTTGCTTGATTTATTGCTCGATTTAAAATAGACCCAATTTCATTTCCATCCATTGTATCATCAATTGATATGTTTTGCTCATTTGGTAAATGCACAGGCAAACGACAAATAAAGTAATTTTTTTTTGTAAATTTTTATTTAAAATACGCCATATAGCCTCAACTAGTCCTACATATCGAGTTTCCAAAAAATCTTTTATTTCATCATGATTAATTTCACCAATTTTAATTGCAGAAGCATCATGGCCTTTGTATATGTATTTATACAAATACTTTGCACATTTTTGACCGTCTATAACAATTTCTACATTGACGTGGCATCTTAATAATAATAATAATTAATAATAAGACCGGACAATAAGGAACGACATTCCCATTGTCAACTAAATAGTTTCCAGGACGATTATAAGTATTACCTGTATTTCTTCTACTACACTGAAAAAAATACTGTGATGAGATTAGACATTTGAGTATGGTTGACAGGTTATGTAGAAGTTTGACATAATGCATCGGTGCGCCACAGTCCATTTTACCTAACCTTACAATATGACTCGCGGTTTCTCACAGCTGTATGGCTAAAACACCAATACGTATGGCAGTTCCCAAAACAGCAATAAAATATTGCCAATCTGCCCATAATTATCGCAGTTCCACGGAAATATTTTTTTCAGTGTATATCAAACACCTTTATTAACGTTTATTATTGTGTTTTCACAATATTTTTTGGGATAATATTTAGAACATTTTTCGTTTACCAGGCACCAATCACCATAAGGTCCATGAATCGTATTTTTCATAACAATTTCATGTAAATCAGGATTTAAGTTTGGATCCGGAATTTCCGCTGAAATTCTTTAAGTGGATATGCGGCAATCCTCGTTTTTGAAATTCAATTACGTATACGAAAGAGAGAACTTCACCAAAAAATTTTTGTTGAACTATTAGATCGATTAAAAATTTTACTTTTAAAATAAAAACTCGTACTACAAGATCGGGTTTATCTGCGGCTGTTTGATTTTCGAATAAATTTTCTTCTATTTCTGGTAAGGATTGCAAGTCATTGTTAGAAATATATCTGAGTTTCCATGTTTTCGTACAAGGGTCATGACATCTTGATAATGCTGCATCATATTTTGAGGAGAACCATTGAAAGTTGAAGGTAGTATAACCATTTTCCCAAAATTTGTGTTATTTTGATTTGCTGAATTTTTCATGTAATCCATTAACCCCTGATATGAATCAACTCTTAATTTTTTCTGATTTGCTTTGCAATACTCTAATCTGTCTCTTTCCACTTATACATAACTATCCACTACCCACTGTTAAAATAATCGTTCACCTAATAAATACAGTTTAAATTTATTATCAGGCTCTGCTATTCTATATTTAACGTAAGCACCTCTACTAACACGTTTGTCGCTATTTTCACGTTTAATATCACGATGCCATCCTTGATTACCATATAGATAAAATATTGGCTAGATCATGGGTTCAGCGTTAGCGTTCATGCTACTTACATACTGTAAGGTTTCAGTATCAATATCTTGTATAACGAGATAAGATTAAGGAATTTCACCATCAGCAGAAGTAGAAAAAACAGCAGCCACTTCATAAATTCTTTAAAAGTTATATCTATTTCGATTTATTTCTGGTTTTAAAGTAAATAACAATTGTAACTCTGGCATTGCTTCATTATTTTCAATTGCTTTTTGACGCTGAATTTTAATTTCTTCACCCATCATTTGATAAGAATTAGCCAATATGTTACAGTCTCGCATGATATTTTCTTGAAGTCGTAAAAGTTCGTTATCTAAGCCGAAAGTATCCGAACGATAATTTACTGCTTCATTAGCATCAACATTAAATAATTGTCCCAAACTTAGATTCTCATTAGGTTCAGGATATAAAGCTGTATTTATTCGATAATTTTGTCCCTGAATTTTAAAACAACATGTACCAGGTCTTCGAGATTGAAAATTAACTACCGTCAAATGGGGCTATTATGGTACAAAATTCACATTTTTTTGTATTCTATATTTTACCAAAAATCAGAATTTAACACAAATTTTTTTTTAACTAGTCACGTTGTTTACATCCTTCTGAAAGTTTACTGTAAGTTTTACCATAAAAAAACATTTTTTCTTTGAGTTATAAGAACTCAAAATTTGCATTATAATAATTTCACAGCCGGGGCTATTATGGTACAAAACTTATTTTTGTTTATAGAATAAAGAAAACATTTTATTTTTTGCATTAAACTATGTGGGAACCTTTTAATAGATATCCTAGAGACAATTTTTTTTTTAAATTTCCAAATAGTAATTATTATTATAGAAATAATTTATGAAAATATAAAGTTAAATAATGAAATTTTTCAAAATTTGTATTTGTGTTGTTTGTATAATTAAACGACTTAATATGGTCTATAATAACGTTTTGAGCTATTTTGTAACAAGCAATATTGAAATTAACTTAAAACCCTTGTAAATAATATGATATTATTATAAGTGGTTTTCGAGGTTATGATGCACTCTTTGTCAAGCTTGACAAATTTGACTTATTTCCAATTTTCTGACAAAAATACAACATTTACGTAACAAAAACAACTAAACCAAAGCACGGAAACCTTTTTTACTGTTTTAATAAAACGAATTTTCATAAAATAATTAAAATAGTTTTGTAGCAGAATAGCCCCGCTATGTGCTGAACTTTCAGTTTTTAACCATTTTTTTCTTAAATTCTTAATAAAAAGTTAGCCCATTAGGTGAGAATAGTCCCAACTAATTTCTCAACACGTACCTTAAATATCTTTTACATTGAATTTGTCAATATTAAGATCGATGCAGATTTTTAGAGAACTTTCAATTTTTTCATAAAATTTATATGTATATATGAATTTTTTCCGGATTTTTGATAAAGAATTTGTTAGAAACAATACTGTTATTTTGTTTGTAAAATATCACACTATATTTACAAATAAAAATCATATTTATAAACTTCGAAATAAATATTTTAGAAAAAAACCAGTGTATAAATCATGAACTCTGTAAAAATATTAAAGGACAATTTGATTCAATTTAGTTTATTGATTACGTGTTCACATTATTCTGTATATTCAATTTATATGTAACAATTATATATATCATCATTATTTTGTATTATTAATAAACTATTGTTTCTTTCTTTTAAAAATACTATTTAGCATGAAAGTGTCTTCGACTCTATAGTTTCACGTTGCACATTCGACGCAACGTCTGTTTATATTATATGGTCCACTTAAGAAACTGCGTTCTGCGTGTCCACTTAAAGAACTTATCAAATACCGAGAAACTCCTAAGGAGAAAGAAAACCTACGAAATTGTTTATTGTATCCCTTCCATGTTCAAAATGTCATACAGTATGTGATACAGCCATAGTGAAAACACTTCCCTAAAATTCGTCGTGGAATCAACATCGATTTGTATTTTGTTCTTCTATCCAATAAAAGAAAACTATTTTATTTCAATTTAAACGTTATTACTTTTCTGTCGGATTAAAAATCGACAGGAAGACACCCCAGTGTCACTTTTATACATGGTCCTTCGAGCCGGATTTATAAACTTTTTATTATAAATTTCAATTTTTTTTACAAACTTTTCAAGTGAATTAAATTGAACCCAGTGAATAATAGACAATCTATTACGAATACGTTTACAGTGATTATTTGCAAAACGCAAATTGTGCTTAGTGTTTTTGTGGTGTTAATCAACTATATTAACAAGTTTATCAATTGGTTGTGTGCATAAACAAACATTCTTACACATGAGTCATTGGGATTCAAGTTTTGTATCTCGAGATAAATCAAGTGTTTTTGGTAACAGCTGTTTTGGAATTTTTTTACGTTGAAACAAACGTTACATACGATATCAACAACAGTTGATATAGTTGCAATATAAATTTATATTGCAAATTTCACAAACATTTTTTCGTCTTTTACAAGGTAATGCGTCCTAAAACATCTTGTAAAAGGCAGATCAAAACGATATTTTCATCGTGCTAATAAATAAATCATTTGATTTTATTTTTATCATTTGATCTTATTAAGATGGAGAATTTCGATCGTTTGAGTGTTCTTTTACAAAAGCGCACTACCATAGAGGAGCGTGTTAGTTCATTTGGGGAATTTCTTGCACAATTTAACGTAAATGAATCTAATCAAATAGCTGAATTACAAATTCGTTCTAACACAATAGCAGCATCTTTTTCTAGTTTTGACGAGTTGTGCGATGAAATTCAATTAATCGATGCAGAAACTGATCATTCTATTAAGAGAAAATCTATCGAAAATTATTATTTCAAAATACTTGGTCAAGCCCAAAATTTGATAACCCCTTTAATCTCACAAAATAATAGTAGAGAAAATGAGTCTATCACAAGTGTCGAAAACGGGAATAATTCGATTTCTTCTATTAGTCGAAGAAAAATAAAACTGCCACAAGCAGTTCTCCCAACCTTTAGTGGAAAAGTTGAAGAGTGGTTGTCATTTAAAAATACTTTTAATACTATGATTCATCAACACGATGATATTTCTAGTGTAGAAAAATTGCAATATCTTAAATCAGTTTTAAAAGAAGAAGCTTTACGTAAAATTCAGGTTTTTTCAATTACTGCGGAGAATTATGAACGCGCTTGGAATTTGTTACAAAAATCTTATGAAGATAAAAGAGCTTTAATATCTCGACACATGAGTTTATTGTTGCGTTTACCTGTCCAAGAAAAAGAATCCTACAAAGGATTGATAACTTTGGCAGATGAATCGCAGCAACATCTCCAGTCATTATCAACTTTGGGTGTTAACATTACTCCTGAATTTATAGTAGCAATTATTGAAGAAAAACTACATAAGTCAACTCTTGAAAAATGGGAAGAAACTTTGAAAAGAGGTGAATTTCCAAAGTTAGAAGATCTCAATGAATTTCTTTATCGAACCGCTGCTCGTTTATCTAAACGTAAAACCGATAATTCTTTAGAAAGTAAAGAACAATCATCTCCAGCTAAAAAGCGAAAACCTGAATCTAAACGTCAAGCTTTGATTACCACTGCTTCAAAAAAATGCCCACTTTGTTCCGAATCTCATTTTCTATTTCGATGCGGTAAATTTTTAACATTAACGATTAAAGAACGTTTCAAAATAGTAAAAGAGGCAGCTTTATGTTTCAATTGTTTGCGTAATCATAAAGCAAAAGATTGTCGTTTCGGCAATTGTAAAAACTGCAGCAAAAAGCATAATACGTTATTATGTTTTAAAGAAACGACAGATAAAACAGAAAAAACAGACTCAAACGAACAATGACAATTAAAGATTTCCAAAATTTCTCTTGCGTCTCTCACCGCACCTCCATCTTTCCAAGTAATGACAAGCGCATTAGTCAAAGTGTTCGATATCAATAACGAACCAAAAGAAGTTAGGATTTTATTAGACACTTGCGCTACCGCTAATTTTGTTACAACGAGATTGGCAGAAAGTTTAAAGCTTCCCAGCATTAAATGTTCATTCAATGTGGACGCCTTAGACAATCTGTCAACGACAGTCCACAAGATGGTTTACATAACTTTCAAATCCATTTATAATGAGTATAAACGGAAACTTAATTTTCTAGTGGTTCCAAATATAACAAATTTGGTTCCACATGAAAAAATACCTAGAGAAAAATTAAAATTTCCAAAGGGTATTCTCCTCGCTGACCCTAATTTTCACGTACCTGCTTCAGTAGATATGCTTGTCGGGGCTGGTGTGAGTTTGTCTTTATTTCAAATAGGTTCCATAAATTTGTCAGAAAATAATAATGATTTATATTTGCAAAAAACGCGTTTGGGTTGGATAATTGGCGGAGGTTTGGATCTTTCAAAGAGAACACAATCATTCAAAAATTCAAATTGTTTTTTAACAGATCTAAAAACAACGATAGAGAAATTTTGGACAATCGAAGACATGAATATTAAATCATGTTTTTCACAGGAAGAAATTGACTGTGAAAATCATTTTAAAAAACACGTGTCACGCGACAATTCTGGGAGGTATATCGTTGCTTTGCCTTTCAAACATAATCACAAAATTTTAGGAGATTCTAAGCAGAATGCTCTTAAGAGGTTAAACAGTTTACATAAACGATTTGAGAATAATAAGGAATATAAAATTCAATATACCTCTGTATTCAAGGAATATCTAGATTTAAAACACATGGCTTTAATAAATGCTCAACAAGAGCCTGAAGGTTTTTATTTACCACATCATGGCGTGACCAAGAGTTCCAGTAATACCACGAAACTAAGAGTGGTTTTTGACGCTTCGGCAAAAACCACTTCAGGAATTTCGTTAAATGAAGCATTAATGGTTGGTCCCACCATCCAAGACGATCTCATTTCCCTATTAATACGTTTCAGATTTCACAAGTATGTATTATTGGCTGACATAGAAAAAATGTATAGACAGTTTTTAATTCGCGAAGAAGACCGCAAATTTCAAAAGGTCTTGTGGTGGGAAAATAACCAAATAAATGAATATTGTTTAAAAACTGTAACCTTTGGTCTCGCTCCTGCTTCCTTTCTCGCTATTCGATGTTTGCATCAATTGGCTGATGATGAAGGTCATGATTTTCCCATTGCTTCCAAATTATTAAAAAAAGATTTATATGTTGACAATTTGATTACAGGAGCTTCTACAATAGAAGAAGCAAAAGAAATTTTTTCTCAGATGACAGAACTTTTAAATCGTGCTTGTCTTAATTTGCGTCAATGGGCTTCTAATGAATCTAAGATTTTAAATGATGTAGACGAAAAATGCCTAGACAATGAATTTATATTGAATAAAAATTGTATGCTTAAAACACTTGGTATTTATTGGAAGGCCAAAGAAGATGCTTTCACGTATTCTGTTAAGACTCCAGACATATCAGTGATTAGTAAAAGAACTATTCTTTCGGAAATTGCAAAATTATTTGATCCTTTAGGATTACTTGGACCTATAATTTTGCATGCCAAATCAATAATGCAGGAACTTTGGGAATCGAAAATAACATGGGACGAATCTGTACCTTCAGCTATTCATCATAATTGGGTTAATTTTTGCAAACAATTAGAATCTATAAATCACATTCAATTCAGCCGAAATGTTGTCATTAAAGATGCAAAAAATATACAACTTCATGGTTTTTGCGATGCTAGTGAGAAAGGTTATGGAGCTTCTTTATATATTCGTAGCACCAATGGTAAAGGAAACATTCAGTGCTCTTTGTTATGTTCAAAATCTCGCGTCGCACCTTTGAAAAAACTCACTATACCAAGACTCGAATTATGTGGAGCTTTACTATTAACCAATTTATATTTAAAGATGAAAACGTCGCTTGATTTTAAAATAAATCAAATTAATTTTTGGACTGACTCGGAAATCGTTTTACATTGGTTGCATGCGTCGTCTAATTCATTAAAAACATTTGTTTCAAACAGGGTTTCGGAAATACAAACTAACACTAATATTAACCATTGGTCTCATGTACGATCTAATGACAATCCAGCAGATAAATTGTCACGTGGACAAGTACCAAATGACTTTGTAAAAAATCAATTGTGGATTAACGGACCTCATTGGTTAAGATTAGATGAAAAGTTTTGGCCAAAAATGTTTTTGAAACCTAACGATAACCCTTTACCCGAAGCAAAGAAAATAAATTGTCTAAAAATGGAAACAAATATTGATTTTTTGAAAAAATTCTCTTCATTTGTAAAAACGAAACGAATAATTGCATTATGTTACAGATTTTTTCCTGATTATCGAAAATATAAAGGTTATTTAAAACCAATAGAGTTACGTCACGCCGAAACTGTTGTCCTTAAACTCGTTCAAAAATCTTGTTTTTCAAAAGAAATTTGTGATCTGCAAAACGGAAAATCTGTTCAAGACAAAAGTCAAATTTGTTGTTTGGATCCATTTTTAGACAATGATGGCGTATTACGCGTTGGTGGGCGTATTAAAAATTCTAAAATGGTTTTTGCAAGAAAGCATCCTATTATTTTACCAAAATCGCATTTTATTAATGACCTGATAATTGTTAGTTATCACAATGCTTCTTTACATGCAGGTTTTCAATCGACTTTGTATGCTATCCGACACAAATATTGGCCGTTAAACGGACGAAATCAGATCAAAAAGGTGATTCGTAAATGCGTAGCTTGCTTTCGCGCTAAACCAAAATTATTTGATTACAAAATGGCTGATTTACCAAACGCTCGGGTAATAAAGGCTAGACCCTTTAATCGTGTGGGTATTGATTACTGTGGTCCTTTCTATATAAAAGAACGCAAATGTAGAAATCGGAAGTTTGTCAAAACTTATATAGCTGTTTTTGTATGCATGGTCGTAAAGGCAATACATATTGAAGCCGTGGGTGATTTAAGCACAGAAGGGTTTTTGGGGGCTTTGAGACGTTTTATCTCTCGACGTGGTAAACCTGAGGCAATTTATTGTGATAATGGGACCAATTTTCAAGGTGCAAAGAATGAACTAAGTGAATTACACGCTCTTCTCAAATCAGACGAATTAAAAAACAAGGTTTCTTATTTTACGACCAATGAAGAAATCAAATTTCATTTCATCCCCCCTTCATCTCCTCATTTCGGAGGATTATGGGAGGCTGGAGTGAAATCTTTCAAGCATCATTTTAAAAGAGTAGCTTCTAACAAGTTGTTTACATTTGAAGAGTTTTACACGCTTTCCGTAGAAATAGAATCCATTTTAAACTCTAGACCACTAACACCTATTTCATCGGATATAAATGATTCTTCTGTTTTGACACCTGGACACTTTTTAATAGGTGATTCGTTGACTAGTTTACCTGAGCCTAATTTTTCGTCTTTACCTGCAAATAGATTATCATCTTGGCAATTGATAACGCAAATTCGACAACATTTCTGGAAACGATGGAGTTCCGAGTATTTAAACGAGTTAAATATTCGTCAAAAATGGAACAAAATTACAATAGGTCCAAAGAAGGGTATGCTCGTTGTATTAAAGGAAGATAATTCTTCCTGTATGCAGTGGCCTTTGGCCAGAATTCATCAACTTCATCCAGGAACCGATGGTGTTGTAAGAAGTGTAACCTTAAAGCTCGGTGACCGGTTGTTAAAAAGACCAACTAGGAAAATTGGTATTTTGCCTATAAATGATCATGTTGATTAAATGTGTATGTTGTTCGCAAAACTCTCAACGGGGGGAGTATGTATAAATCATGAACTCTGTAAAAATATTAAAGGACAATTTGATTCAATTTAGTTTATTGATTACGTGTTCACATTATTCTGTATATTCAATTTATATGTAACAATTATATATATCATCATTATTTTGTATTATTAATAAACTATTGTTTCTTTCTTTTAAAAATACTATTTAGCATGAAAGTGTCTTCGACTCTATAGTTTCACGTTGCACATTCGACGCAACGTCTGTTTATATTATATGGTCCACTTAAGAAACTGCGTTCTGCGTGTCCACTTAAAGAACTTATCAAATACCGAGAAACTCCTAAGGAGAAAGAAAACCTACGAAATTGTTTATTGTATCCCTTCCATGTTCAAAATGTCATACAGTATGTGATACAGCCATAGTGAAAACACTTCCCTAAAATTCGTCGTGGAATCAACATCGATTTGTATTTTGTTCTTCTATCCAATAAAAGAAAACTATTTTATTTCAATTTAAACGTTATTACTTTTCTGTCGGCTTAAAAATCGACAGGAAGACACCCCAGTGTCACTTTTATACAACCAGCTTGTACCATAATAGCCCCCGGTATACCAGAATAGCCCTGTTCTCCATGACTGCAACAGTCAATAAAAGAATTTTCCTTACCAACTTTTTCACCTTTAAAATTTTTCGCATCGCAATGTTGACATAATATATCCATTTTTTCTAAATAATTTTCACGAATTGTGGTAGTTTCATTATCAATAGAATCATCGACATTAATCAATCTTTTTTGACGAGCATCGTAATTTTTGAATTCGTTCTAGACCGGAATACAAGCAACTTGATGAATTATTTACATGCAGCACTTCAGATTGTACTAATGAATCAACTCTTAGTGCTCCAGTCGCATTTTCAGAAATTTTTTATTTTTTTTTTAATTTTTTCATTTTTGACACCTAATCCGCTGATATTCAGCATTTTTTTCTCGATGAATACGCTGAAATTCTTTCTCTTCTTCAGGATTTCGCTCAATTTTTCTCCGTGGCATTTTAAAACCCAAACAGTTTTTAGACAATATAAAATAGAATACAAGAAAATACAATTTTTTATATAAAAACCTATCACTGATTCAGTTGGAAAGTTTTATAAATCTTTATTTACAGACTAAAGTATATTTTTAATCTGATAAAACTTATAATCTTTGTAATATCATAATTATCGCATCATTATCATTATTATCGTCATCATCTTAATAATAAACGTCATCATCATCATCATCATCATCATCATCATCATCATCAATTTTTATTGTTATTAAAAGAGCATAATTATCATCATCATCATCATTACAAATTTTTCGATTTTTTTAAATTTAAAAACATTAAAAAATAAATTTTTTTTAATTGTATTAAGATAAATGTCCCAATTAGTGTCCTGAGCCAGTATCATTTTGACACATGACTTAATTTAAGATTGTTATATTGTACAGAATGAGAATGTTATTTTGTACAAATGCTAAATAATTAAATAAATAATGCTCAATAAATTAAATTAAATTAAATTAAATGTTATTTTGTACTATTTTGAAAAATGAATTTGTATTTTGTACAAGTATTTAAAAACTGGATTTAATTGTGATCCCAAAGGTTTTTAGCTTCTTTAAAAAATTGTACAAAATAACAAATTCATTTTTCAAAATTGTACAAAATAACATTTAGCAGTTGTACAAAATAACATTTCCATTCTGTACAATATAACAATTTTAAATTAAGTCATGTGTCAAAATGATACTGGCTCAGTGTCCTACTTAAAAATTTTCGGGAGTTTATAAAAAAAATTCGTTTCATACTTTTTTATAGAAATAATTTTTTACATTTACATGAAGCTACTCTTTTTCTCAACTGAAAATAATTTGGATTCAAGTTTTATTATAAAAATGTAATAAATTATCGTTTTTTAAAAATATTATGTTATTTTACCAATTTGTGCTCACAAATGAAAAATGCATGGCGATTGTCATTTTTTTCTTGTTTTGTCAAAATAGACAACAACACTATAGTTTTTCTGTAAAATTTTATATTTTTAAGTGAAGCAGGATCATTAAACACAAATCAACACAAAGAATATAAAAAATTAAATTGAAAATATATATATATTTTTACACTATTTTCGTATTATTTTTATTTTATTTTGAACATTTAATTTCAGTTGAGTACAAATTGGTACATGGACACAAATTAAAACATTTACCTTAAATTTACTAAAACAAAAAATTTAATGTAAAATTACCTTTTGAAATGATTATTAAAATTATTAGCACTTCAAAAGATCAAAATAGTTTATTCCTTTTTGGTCCAAAAAACTTGGTCTACCAAGTTTCATGACAAAATATTCAATATTTTGAGAGAAAAGTTACTGACAAATTTTGCCTATACCAGTGACGTCATAATTCATCACATGCCCTTAATAAAAGAGAATTATATATACTTGAAATAATTTTAAATTAAAATAAGAAATTTTCAAAAAAATTTAATTGACAATTATTTAAAAATCATTATTCCAAAAATTAATAAAAGAAAGGCAGCAAATATCATTTATTTTAATTAAGTAGATTTTAATTACTCATTAAGTTTATTTATATTACGTTCCATATGTTAAGAATTTCTTTTTATTTAAAATTGTTTCAAAATATAATTTAAAGTGTTCTTTAAAATTATTTAAAAATTATAATAATAATAATTAATATTATCATTATTGTTGTTCATTGTGAATATTAATTTTTTGTAAAATTAAAGAAAATGAATAATAATTTTAAATTAAAATTAAGAAGTGATAAATTAAAAATTTTAACCCTAAATAAAATCTTACTTATTATTATTATTATTATTGTTTTAGATAAAAAAATAATAATAATAATTTTAAATTAAAATTAAGAAGTCATAAATTAAAAATTTTGACCCTAAATAAAATCTTACTTATTATTATTATTGTTTTAATTAAAAAAATTAAAGAAAAGCCACAAATATATATTTATTATTATATTAATAACATTTGTTTGTAATTATATGTATACTTAATTTACATTTACACATAAAATAAAATTAATATATAACAATATATTTTTCTTTAAAATCTAATTTCCAAATTTCAATTTGAAATTTAATATAAACTTATTTCAAAATTCTTAATATTATTATTAACATTTGTAGAACTAATAGACCACAATGAAAATTTTTATATTATTTTAATTCAAATTAAGCAATAGTAAAATTTAAATTTTAAACGTAAATACATTTTTTTTATTTTTATCTTAATGAAAATATTGAAAACTACCTTATCTCCTGTTAGCCGTATTTTTTGTGTTTGTATTCTTTATATAGGGGAGTGGGCCCCAGGATGGTCAGGGCCCCAAGATGGACATTTTGTATAAAATTTTTGTTTAAGGTGACAGCACCTTATGCATTCTGTCATTTTTGTTGTTTGTATTGACGAAGATTTTGCTGCACATTTGAAGAAAAAAAACCAGTTGGTTTTTTTTCTACACATGCCACTTAATTTTGTGTCTAAAAAAGTTTTGAAACATTTTTTTCTTAAGTTAGTAAAGTAACTTAAATTTATGATTTAAAATGAGTACTTAACGTTATAATATTCTTTATTTATTGTGTAATAATATCCTATAATGATTTTACTAAACCAGTGTTCGTATATATGCTTTTACTGGGGATTAAAAAATGGTGTCATGTACCCTAAGATGGCCAGGCCTCAAATCTCAATGTATTTATTTGCATATTTTCGATTTCACACTTTTTTCAATAATTTTTTGAGCCAATTAATTAAAATTTTTTATTTTCCACCATAAAATGTGATGTTATCGTTAGAGAATTTGAAATATCGATATTTTTCGATATTTCATTACTTTATACTGTTAAGCTATTAAATTGAAGTTTTTAGAAATGTTATTTCTTGATAAATACCGTAAAATGATCAAAAATCAGTTTAAGAATTGTTACACGATGTTAATTTTATATTTATTACAATTTTCAGAGAATTTTAAAAAGGTGTCCATCTTGGGGCCAATTTTTTTTTTTACCGAAAATTTTAACAATTAGAAAAAATACTTTAAAAAATGTTTATATTCAAAATAAAAATTTTATCCCAGTGGCCATAAGTTATATTATAAACTGCACTTTCATCCGGTATAAAACATTTTAATATATTTTATTCAGTTTCGATTCTACAGCAATAAATCGAAAGGGTGTCCAACTTGGGGCCCTCTCCCCTACTAATTTTCTTCAACAGACAATTTTTTTTCAAACAGCACTTGAATTTTGTTGTTAAATAACAAATAATGAGAAATATACCTTTTCTATGAGAAATATATCTTTTCTACTCTATTTTCTATTTCTATAATAAATTATATACTGATATATACTGAATGACATAACATTTGTAAAAATAATGACATGACATTTGTAAAACTAACATTGACATTGACATTGATTAAACAAAACAAACAAACTACGTTCAGAGATAATAAAATTATGGTCACGTCATTAACGACCAATCAGGTTTTTGACAACAATGTGCTCGATATCTCGTTAGTACTATTTTTTAGGATAGAATTTACAACTATTATACTAATAAACCTAGCGTGTTGTACTTTCTTCTGAGTAAACTATTTTTTATATTTAAAATTACTCTCTTAATCTGCATTAGTTAAAAAAAACTAATTATTAGTCAAATCGTAGCTGAGTTTTTGTTACAGCATTTCGTGAAAAGTAACTAATTATTAGTAAAATATGACCAATTATTAATAAAAAAATCACAAAAAAATAGATAAAATTTGACTTATTGAATAAGTAAACAGAATTTTGCTAAAATTATATTAGTTCTTTTGACATAACCTAAAAATAAATTTGACTAATAATTAGTTATTTTTTACTAAATGATTAGTAGTAATATAACTATTTGAATTAGTAACTGATTTTTTGCTTTCAAATTAGTTATTTTTGACTAATTCAGATTTACAGAGTATTACACTGAGAAAAATGTTTAGTCATAGCAACGAAAATTTGGTTGAGCCAACCAAATTATTTAGTTGTTATTTAATCAACCAAACTATTTGGTTGAGACAACTAAATTATTTGGTTCAGTGTTGTTTGTTAGCATAACAAAAACTTTTGGTTGTCACAACTATATTTTTTTATTCGGAATTACAAAAATTTTGGTTGTCATAAAAAAAAAATTTATTTGGGAGCTAACTGACCCAGGTGCGAATTTTCGGTCGGCCAACACATATAACTACATAATTCACATGTTTTAAATTTAATTACACAAATATAATCAGATGAGAATGTAGAAATTTCATATTAATGAAAACCTGAAACAGAAAAATTTCATTAGTCATGAAGATTCGAACCCGGGTTTTCCAGCTGCCAGACCAGTAGGCTAACCACCAGTCCATGAGAGATATGAGTGACCAATATGGAATAAACCTTATAGCTAGACAGTTCAGTAACAGACACCGTTGGCTCAACTATCAGACTCAGGTTCGGCCGACCGTCTGGTATTGGTTTTTATTTAGATTTTATTTATATTATAATCGGTAGCTTACTTACAAACTAATCACCAATTTTTTTTAATAATTGTTTGGTTGTCACAACCAAATTATGTTTGGATGTCACAACCAATTTCTGTTTGGTTGTCACAACCAAATTCTGTTTGGTTGTCACGACTAAATTATGTTTGGTTCAACCAAATAAGAGCAACAAAGTAATATGGTTGTCCCAAACAACTTGATGTGTTACGCCAACCAAATCGTTCTGTTATACCAATCAAAATATTGTTGTTACAACCAACAATGGTCAACTAAAAAATATTGTTGGTAAAACTAAACCTTTTTTCTCAGTGTAGGTACTAATTCATGAATAATTTTTTCCGTGTATTTAAAATGAAAAAAGGATTTAGTAAAATCAAACACAACAATCATTTGCAATTGTTTAAACAAATTATTGGCAATAATTTTATATTTTTACATTGTTTAAACACTTTATTATTGTTAATTTACACTACCGGCCAAAATTGTGAGACCACTTACAAAAATAGGATTAAAAATATGACCGTCTGAAAATGTTGATAACTCTGTTACATATCAATACTAATACTTAAGTTGAATCAGTAAATATTCATTTTTAATTTTATGAAATTTAACAGAGAATCAGTGATTTTTTACTGATAAATGTGTTGTCTCTGCAGAATCAGTTAAATTTCAATGATTTTTAAATTTGAAAAGCTTTTGATAACAAATTATTCTTCATGATATTGAAACTTAAAACCTCATGCTAATGTTTGCCATACCTCTGATGATTTTTTCTAATCTGGACTACTGTAAAATTCAAAAAATTGTACTAAAAGTTACAAAAATTATTTTTGGTGTGGAAAACCTCAGTGTGGGGTTGAAGGTTTAAACATTTTTGTTTCAAAACTTTTTTTATTATAACTAATATATTCTAGAAAATTTAATTTTAATGATTTTGTATATAACGATTTAGAATTCTATGATGCCTCAGAAGAAAGTAATGATGAAAACGACAGCAGTGATTCGCAAAATGTGTGCTTTCACTGACATTACGATATACTATTACTGGAGTCTAACTTGCTTCCATTTTGGAAGTATTATAATGCACTGCCCAGAACCTAATTATTGCATTCAGTCCTTGTATAAGTTCAAACAATATTTTGAACACTTAAAAAGTCCTGTCAGAAGACATTTTTATTGCACAAATTGCCTTAGTAACATTGAAGATGGATTTCACCAGTGTCCTAATTGCTCGGATCAACCTGAAATTAGTTACTTTATGACAATTTCTGTGATATCTCAGTTGAGATCTTTATATAACAGACATGGTTTTAGAGAGAAATTAAATTATAAGTAAAATAGGACTAAGCTAGTAGAAGATAATATCGAAGACATTTATGACGGAAACATCTCTAAGGAGCTAAGTGCAGAGGGAGAAATACTATCTGATCCGAATAATATATCTCTCTGTTGGAATACGAACGCTGTAAGTTTTTAAATCGTCAAAGTTTTCTTTTTGGCCTTTATATCTCATCATAAACGAACTTCCGTACCAAGAGCGCTTCAAAAAAGAAAATTTAATCTTGGCGGGTATGTGGTTTGGTGAAGACAAGCCTTCCCCAAATATGTTTTTGCTTCCATTATACAACGAAATACATCAATTAGTAAATGGTATACAATTTGATGTACCTGGTCAAGAAAATGCTATCGACATAAAAGCAATAATAACTTGCGGGACAGGCGATCTTCCTGCCAAAGCTCTCTTCTTGAATATGAACCAGTATAACGGGAAATACGGCTGTCATAAATGCATTGAAGAAGGAGTACGAATCGGCAAAGTCCAAACGTATACATATCAACGAAATATGACAATGAGGTCAGAAAATGATACTATTGAGTATGCTCAACAAGTTATTAGGCGCCCTGTATTTGGTGTAAAAGGATTTACAATTCTCTCGCTCCTTGTATTTCAATAGATAAGATCGACGGCGCTGGATGCCATATATGCATCAGTGATGCCAGATGGAAGCCGAAAGCTATCCCCTCTCTAGTGCCTCATGCTTTCGTTGTTTCTATGTGTGCGTCGCGTATCGGTGTGATTCGTATTTCGGGCTATCTGCTCGATTTTCGTATTTCTCACATTTCAGCAGAAACTCAACTTAGAGGTTATGTTTATTGGATCGAAATTTGAAACATATTATTTCCTAAATGTAATATTTATTAAACAGTACTAATTGTTTATTAAACTTTTACAAACAATTAGTCATAAAAATATAATTTTTACATTTTAATAGTATATTACGATACTAGGCCAGAAAGTTAGATTTCCTGGCTGGCGTGAAATATAAGGCCGAGGCGAAGCCGAGGCCTTATATCACGCCCGCCAGGGCATCCAACTTTTTGACCGTGTGTCGTATACTATTTTTCTTTATCTCCAGCCGAAAGTACGTTTAATAATTAATGTTAATTAATAAAATTGCGTTGTGAACTGCGAGTGTTCGTTTCGCTGACCTACGCCAGCGCGCTTTCGGGGCCCTGTTGAGAAGCATTTTGAAATGTGCTCGTTTGCTGAGAGTTGCCCACCCGACTTTTGCAAAACCGAGGCGAAGCCGAGGTTTTTGCTGGTCGGGGTGGGAATGAAAAGTCTATATTATGTTAAATGTAAAAAAAAAAATAAGGAAACGTAAAAAAATAATAGGGAGCGTTCACAAATTACGTAACGTTTTTTTTTTGGGGGGGGGGAGAGTCAAGCAGTTTGTTACGACGAGCAGAAAAAATGGCGCTAATGTATGTAACGATGTGTTACAGAGGGGAGCGGGAGGGGGCAAATTTTTCCGAAAAAACGTTACTTAATTTGTAAACGTTCTTAGTAAAATTCAGAAACTATTTAAAAACTTGCTGATACATATAAAAATCTTTTTTTTTAATAATATTTATTTACATTATACATAAATAAACAATTTGTCAAAAATAAAATTTTATTAAGATTAATAAAACATCAATTTTATACGTTTATTCTTTCTTTGTTACTTATTTTAAGAGATTTTATTAGATATTGTCTTTTTTGCAATTGCAAGAAACGACTTTAAATGTACAATTGTTAAACGTACAATTTTCAAATTTTAAACCATGTTTTTTTAATGTTGAACTTATGTCATTGCGATTTCGGTTGTTCGAATCTTCCAAAGTTTCTCTGTTTTTTGATGGCTGTAGAACTGATTGCTTTTCAAAATTTAATTTTATGCCTGGTTTACGAAAAAACAATTTACTATTGCCAACAACTTCTTTATTTTGATTTTCAACTGGTAAAATTATTGGATCTCTTTTTGCTGTTGTAAACCCACTTATTACAGCTCCACCTGAAAAAATTGGTTATGAATAAAAAATTGCATATAAGTATATCTCTCTAATAAGAAAAGTCTTCTTTTGCTCACTTGACACTGGGGTAATGTCGTTAGAACAGAAATCTTCCGAAAAATCTGACCATTTTAAGTTCAAATCAGATTGCTCATTCTCGTGATCGCTGACAACCTGCTCACTTGTCGATGGTTTTGAACGTTTCTTTGCGTTAATGGCCTCGTGACTTTGATTCTCTAAATCTTTGTTGATTTCTCTTTTTCTAGTCGTAACTGGCTCAACAATTGTCTGATTTTGAGAATTTAATATCATTCCGGGTTTATCAGAAAATACTTTGACGGGTTTATTTTTAGTTGTAACTGGCACAATCATTTGAGTTTTGCTCGCTGCGGTAGCATCACTGTTTACATCTCCTTCTAAAAAATGTATATTATTAATGACAGGTGGTATCTTTTCGTTATGAATTTAAAGAATTATTTTGTATACAGGGTGGCCGCAAAATTTAACTTTCAAAATTCCCTGAATTTTCCCTGACTAACTTCTCATTTTGCCCGACCACCAATTTTACAGATTGTTTAAATCTTAATTTGTTTAGAATTTATAAATTAAAGATTAAAGAATCAAATTAATGTTTTAAGAAAATAGTTGATAATTGAAAGCAAAGTTGTAAAATGTCTCAAATAATTAAAAATTAAAATGGATAATTGAGAAATTAGGAAAATAATTGACAATCGAATGAAAAATTCGAAAACTAGCGATAATAATAGACAACAAAACAAAATACTTAAAAAAATTAAAGAATAATTATAAATTTAAAGAAAATAATTGTATACTCCACAAAGATATTTTTCGTTTATAAACAAATTTTCAGGTTAATTTTTTAATTCCTGGTCATTTCCCGGTTTCCAGGCCTTCCTGTTTGTTTATTAGGAATTTTAAGTAATAAAATCATGAATTTTTAATTATGGTTCCTTTAAGAAAAATTTCTCTGACTTTTCCCTGATTTCTATGTTTTTCCTGACCTGCAGCCACCCTGCCAATACAATTAATTAATAATTAATTAATTTTTGTAATAAAATATGTATTTTTTTACTCACTTGGCTCAAAGACAAAAACTTCAGAAAAATCTGACCAATTCAAATTGCAATCAGATTCTTGAGTTTCGATGGTTTTTTGAGCGCTACTCGATGGTTTTAAATGAGCATTTGCTGTTGTAGCATTTTGAATAATACCATTAAAAATCATCTGCCTGTTATGCATAGAGTTTTCTATGTAACCCTGTGCTATTAAATCAGAGCGCCATCTCCCCAGTTGCTTAATCATTTGCATATTCGCTCCAGAGTCAGAAAGAAGAGTCGCTGACGATCGTTTAAAACAGTGGCCTGTGTATTTTTCCGCATTTGGCAGTTGCAAATAGGCAGCAATTTTTTGCGGAATTTCCCCAATTTTGTGTCTTCCAACAACTTGGCGAATACATTTACCATCTTGGTACCTGATGAAAAATCTGTCGCAAAATTGACCGGGTGGTCTCAATCCAATATATTTCTTAACTTTGTCGTAAAAGAGATTTCCAATAATGAATTGTCCCGCGTACTCATTTTTGTTAAAATTGACTGACACCAAATATTTATTCCCCAAATCTTCAACGTCTTCGACTTCCATGTTCGTTATTTCGTCACAGCGCAGGCAACCACAAATTCCGAAAATCAGTATGACCTGCAGAAATTAAAAACAATTATTATTAATTAATTGGTAATTATTATTAATTAATTAATTATTATTTAAAAAGTGAATAAATAAATAATATTATTACTTCATGGCTAAATAAACGGAATCCGGAGCTTCGTTCATGAATTTCGTTATTTGGTTCCATCTTAAGACAAGAGATTTTTTGGGTTTATAACCTTTGGCATTTATTTTTATCATGCTTTTCAAGTTTAGGAAATTGCTAATATCAACATTGTCCTTCACATTCAATGTTTTTCGCAACATACTCCAGACACTCCACAATGTTGGTGGTTTCAATTTCCTCTTCAGTTGCTCAAAATAAACAATTAAATTATTTTCTTCTGAATTGGACAAGGAATTTTTGTTCTCTTCTTTCCATTTTTTATACGTGTTGTAAACTAACAGGTATCGATCGCAGGATTTTTTTGGCAACGTTCCACTTTCAACTATAATTTTGGCCTCTTGATCAAAGTTTCTCAAAATTTCTTCCTCGTCTGAGGAACCATCTGATGAGGAGTTTTCCATTTTGGAGATCTTGCACGTCTTTTAAGCACTTTTATAAAAAATTCGTACGAGAACGTTTTGTTTATTAACAGAAATTGCTAATGATTTGATGTTATACACCGAACATGTCATAAAACATGCCTTGAAATACGCGTTGTTATATGGTTGCTATGCTAGCGAGCCACAAAAATCTCGTAGCCAATCAGAGCGCGTTTTGTTTCAAGCAGGCCACAAAAGCCGCTATTCCCGGCAGGAAATTAAAACGGGAAGTTCGTACTTTCGGCTAGGGGATACAGAAAAAATATTTTATTTTGAGAAATATTGAATGAATATAATAATATAGACTTAATAAAATAGTCTAAACAATTATACATTATTATATATTTTGTATTTGTATCATTGTATTTCAAATCCACTATATATTATCACTAAATTATTTTTAACTGTTTTTATAAAAGTAATAATGTTTTAATTTAAAATGTATTAAATTTAATTGCAAGAAAATTATAGATGACTTACATTTATGAAATTCTGTTAATTCTTTCTATAATTTAACAGTTATATAATTATAACTTTTATTATAGTGAAATGAATATTAATCTTAAATTAATAATGTCACACATTATTTATATAATGTTATATAAAAATATATATATGTTATTATATGAAAATTCGGTTCTTAAGAAAAATGTGTAAATTTTAAATTGTTGATTAAAAGTTTATTAATAAACTTTTCAAATTTAATAGTATAAATAATTTTTTAAGGTATGGGTATATTATACAATTTTATAAAATAAATACTTAATTTTCAGGCAAATTGATAAATAATAAAATTGTATTAAATTGGCGAATTTGTCTGAAGATTGACGTGTTTATTTTATGAAACTTTTGAAATTCTTTTTGAACCTTTATTAAATTCGTGGTATTATGTTTTGTTGCTATTTTATTTTTAAATCTATATCTCTAAAGGAGTTTTACAATTCTGAAACTCTTTAGCTCAGTGAACATAATGTTCTGTGAATAAAAAGTTGTTACATATTTTTATAATTATATCTATACTTTCTGATTTTAAAAAAATAGTTGAACTTCATAATTAATAATAAATTTATTTTCAAGGAATTATTCCTTTAGTTCTAAATGTATTTATTGATAAATGAAATGTTATTAATAAATTCATTTAAAAAGTTTTATTTATAGAAAAATATTTCAAGAATCCACCTTTCATAAAATTATAGTTATAATTATAATACTATTATTACTAATCTTAATATCTGTGTCCTATAACTTTAATATAGTTTACAATTTTATTACAGGGCCTCTTTTTGCAGGAAACATAAATCGGTGTAGTTTTTTATTATATAGCACTAAAAATTTTACTTTCTTACACTTAATTATAACTACAATTTTTTTCAATTTTATTTCCTTTTTTAAAATATATTTTAAAAATTAATAATTAATTATAAACTATACTTTGTTTTACTTAATTTTATCCCGTAAAAAGTCAGTGAAATTTCATAATTAATAATATAATAATAATAATATAGTTTTTAATTAATAGTAACAAATTGTTAGTAATAAAATGAAAGCAAATAATAATAATAATAATAAAACTGTATTAATAATTATTAGATAAAAAAATGTTTCTAAAAAAGGAATTTGATAATATTATAATCAAATTTATTAACAAATTTGAATTTAAGGAAAGAAAAACAAATTTAGATACGGTAATAATAAAATTTTATATTTATTATTTTCCAAAATTGAAAATAATTTTTAGTTACTTCAAATAAATAATGATTTGTAGTTAGATTTCTATCGAAGTTGTACTTACAGACTCGGGATTTTTTATGTGTAATTAATAAAAATAAATCCTATTTTATCATTTGTAGTTAGAAATTGTTATTTCAATTAAAAAAAAATTTCTTTATAAAAATGTTGTTTATCAGTCCAATATTCTACTAATATTTATTTTAGAAAAGTTAACATTTTAATAATGATTTGCAAATTTTAAAAGTCTTAGTTTAATTATTAAAATTTAATTTAAAAATAGTATTGTACTCAGAAAATATAATTTTAGTTGTGTCTTATTTACAATCGCTTTTAATTTTATAATTTGTAGAAAATAAATCTTGTATATTTTATACTTCAAAATTTAAATTTTCTTTTTGATTTATAAAGATATTCTTTGTAAAAGAAATCCGTTCAATATTCTTCTAATACTTATTTTTTATAAGTGACAATTTTAATTATGTATAGATATTTCTAAATTGTTGACTTAAACAACCTTAAAAAATATAAGTTTATTTCACTTTATAATCAAAATACAGTTAGTACAAAAGAGTGATACAAATTCAATAGAAACAGTTTAATTTGTGAATAGAAATTTAAATTTGATCATGTGACAAAAATTAACCCGCGATAAAAACAAAAGACTGCTTTGTTTACATTCTGAGCCAACGGTCGCGATCTAACTTTTAGCAGTTTTATAAATCGTTTGGTTTTCTTAGCTTTTCTTCTGTTTTTTACAGTTTTATGACTGTTTCTAATAAGAATTCGTAGTGCCAGTGTATTTTTATTTTGTGGTTTTGATTAAACTGTCCTTGAAAAAATGTAGTGGTTTTGTTTGTTCTTCTTAACGCGCGAGGTTCTTTGGATTTCTTCAAAGAATTAAGGTACATCGAGTTTTTTCAAGTTTCAAATGGTGAGTTTTATTTTATTTTTATAAATAACTGTTTTGATTTTCCATTTCAAAAATGAACCCAGAACTGGCAGAAAAAAGGCAACATTCGTCTAAGAATGATGCTGAACCGCCAAAAAAACTTCCCAAAAATCCCACGCGATTTCAAGAATCTTGGTTTGATTCGTATCCTGATTGGAAAGAATGGGTAGTTAAAATAGAAGACAAAACTAAAATTTCATGTAAAGCTTGCAATAAAATTATTAAATCGGGAAAATCACATATTGAAAATCATGAAGAAACTGCGAAACATGTTAAAAATTTTAATCTTTTTAAAAAAGGTAAAGTTCATGGTGTAGTTGTAGATAGAAATGGTACAATTATTTTAACTACCAATTCTGCTAATTCTAATAATAAAGTTGAAGCAGCAGCTGATCAGAATAATAGTGAAAATTGCCATTCTTCAGAAAATAATTCTTCTTCAATGTCTTTTAAAGACAAAGTAAAAAAAGCTGAAATTGAAATAAGTACATATTTTTTTGAGCATAATGTTCCAATAACGCTTTCTTCATCTCTAATACAACTTTTTCAAAGTATTGATCCCCTTGTCTTACAAGCTATAAAACAAGGTCGCACAAAACTGACTAATGTGGCAAACAAGGTTATTAGTCCCTTAATAACGAATAATTTGTCAAAAGTTTTACGCGATCAACAGTTTTCAGTCTATGTAGATGAAACGAGTGATATAACTCAGAAAAAGTGGTTACCAGTGTTAGCTAGATTTGTAGATTTAGACACTCTGTCGATTAGAGTAGAGTTGCTGCAACAGATTAAACTAGATGCCAGTGATTGTTCTTCAGAAAAAATTTTTTCAGCTTTTGAGAAAGCTTTAATTGAAAAGCAAATCCCCTTAAAAAACATTGTTGGCTTAACGTGCGATAATGCATCTGTTATGACGGGACGAGTATCTTCATTTAAAACTAGACTATTGTCAAAAAGTCCCAATTTATGTGTACTTCCATGTGTGGATCATTCTTGCGACCTTGCAGTAAAAAATGCGTGTGATAAAATTCCAGATGTCGATTTTTTAATTACGCGGATACCTTCCTTTACCAATGCAAGTCCAAAACGAGTTGACACTTATCACGAAATTGTAAAAGGATTAGGAAGAAACTCGTTTAAAAAATTGCCAATGCATTCAACTACTCGTTGGCTCGTCCGTCATCAATGCATTGCGGCAATAGTAGAATATTGGGAAGAAATCATCACTTTCTTGTATGTTGTCCAACAAGAAGAGAAAAGAAATGTTGACAGTGGAAAAAAATTAAGAGAGTTGAAACTATTCGGTCCCTAAACTTTTCAGACCCTAACAATCAAAAGGCAGAAACAGAAATAGATATAGGGGATGAAACGAGGTATTATTTGCAAGGGTTAATTGATGATGGAAAATTAAATGAAGATGAAATTCGCTAGTTTTTTAAAAATTGTTTGCAGTTTTATATAACTGCAAGCAATGAAATTGTAAAACGATTGCCTTTTGATGACGAATTTCTGTCATCTGTATCGATCTTCAAGCCACGACAGGCATTATACGGTGATAGACAGAATACGTTCCCTTGGGTTTGGAGAGCTTGCAAAAATTTAAACCCGCAGCCTCTTCAATCAGACGTTCAAAAAGAATGGTACAATTTATTCGAAATTGCTTCTGAAGAAAAAGCAAAATTATGTAACTTATCTTTTGATGATATGTGGAAAAAAGATATGCCTTTCTTCAGAAGATAATGGAGAATTAACGTATCCTTCTTTGAGAACTATTTTGAACTATGTTCGGACTCTTCCACATTCTAATGCTGAGGCAGAGAGATCCTTCTCAATTTTGAAAGATGTCAAAACTCCGAAAAGGAATCGTTTAAGTGACAGTTCAATGAATTCGATGTGCGTTATTAGATCTTCATTAACTGCAAATTCCCAAACTGCAAAAACAATGCAGATTACAGATAATCATTTAGAATTGATGAATAGTTCAATTTACGAGAAATCGAATGCTAAAAATAAAGAGAAAAAACTAACACTTTTTGCCGGTAGTGATGAGACAATTTAGGAAAAAACTCACCATTTTAAAACTTTTAGGCTTTCGCGATCTAGGAACAAAAGTTAATAATTGTAATAATCGTTGTGAGTCAAATTATTTTATTAATTTCATTTTAACATTTTTAAATAATTAATTTTGTGTTTTTTAAACTTTAGGTTCTTTCTGTGGAAAGATAGAGTACTACTTCAATTTCGTTCTTCGATGTGCCAGTGTTATTATAATAATTTTTATTTTCAGAGTTTAAAATAATTAATTTTGTGTTTTTATTACTTTAGGTTCTTTATGTGAGAGGATAGAGGACTCACTTACATCTCGTCCCTCGATGTTCCAGTATTATAATAATAATTTTTAATTCCAGAGTTTAAAATAATTAATTTTGTGTTTTTTCTTACTTTAGGTTCTTTTTATGTGAGAGGATAGAGGACTCACTTAAATCTCGTCCCTCGATGTTCAGTATTATTATAATTTTTATTTTCAGAGTTTAAAATAATTAAAATTGTGTTTTTATTACTTTAGGTTCTTTATGTGAGAGGATAGAGGACTCACTTAAATCTCGTCCCTCGATGTTCAGAATTATTATAATTTTTAATTTCAGAGTTTAAAATAATTAATTTTGTGTTTTTATTACTTTAGGTTCTTTATGTGAGAGGATAGAGGACTCACTTAAATCTTGTCCCTCGATGTTCCAGTATTATAATAATAATTTTTAATTCCAGAGTTTAAAATAATTAATTTTGTGTTTTTATTACTTTAGGTTCTTTTTATGTGAGAGGATAGAGGACTCGCTTAAATCACGTCCCTCGATGTTCCAGTATTATAATAATAATTTTTAATTCCAGAGTTTAAAATAATTAAAATTGTGTTTTTATTACTTTAGGTTCTTTATGTGAGAGGATAGAGGACTCACTTAAATCTTGTCCCTCGATGTTCCAGTATTATAATAATAATTTTTAATTCCAGAGTTTAAAATAATTAATTTTGTGTTTTTATTACTTTAGGTTCCTTATGTGAGAGGATAGAGGACTCACTTAAATCTCGTCCCTCGATGTTCCAGTATTATAATAATAATTTTTAATTCCAGAGTTTAAAATAATTAATTTTGAGTTTTTTCTTACTTTAGGTTCTTTTTATGTGAGAGGATAGAGGACTCACTTTAATCTCGTCCCTCGATGTTCAGTATTATTACAATTTTTATTTTCAGAGTTTAAAATAATTAATTTTGTGTTTTTATTACTTTAGGTTCTTTATGTGAGAGGATAGAGAACTCACTTAAATCTCGTCCCTCGATGTTCCAGTATTATAATAATAATTTTTAATTCCAGAGTTTAAAATAATTAAAATTGTGTTTTTATTACTTTAGGTTCTTTATGTGAGAGGATAGAGACTCACTTAAATCTCGTCCCTCGATGTTCCAGTATTATAATAATAATTTTTAATTCCAGAGTTTAAAATAATTAATTTTGTGTTTTTATTACTTTAGGTTCTTTTTATGTGAGAGGATAGAGGACTTACTTAAATCTCGTCCCTCGATGTTCCAGTATTATAATAATAATTTTTAATTCCAGAGTTTAAATTAATTAATTTTGTGTTTTTATTACTTTAGGTTCTTTTTATGTGAGAGGATAGAGGACTCACTTAAATCTCGTCCCTCGATGTTTAGAATTATTATAATTTTTAATTCCAGGGTTTAAAATAATTAATTTTGTGTTTTTATTACTTTAGGTTCTTTATGTGAGAGGATAGAGGACTCACTTAAATCTCGTCCCTCGATGTTCCAGTATTATAATAATAATTTTTAATTCCAGAGTTTAAAATAATTAATTTTGTGTTTTTATTACTTTAGGTTCTTTTTATGTGAGAGGATAGAGGACTTACTTAAATCTCGTCCCTCGATGTTCAGTATTATTATAATTTTTATTTTCAGAGTTTAAAATAATTAATTTTGTGTTTTTATTACTTTAGGTTCTTTATGTGAGAGGATAGAGACTCACTTAAATCTCGTCCCTCGATGCTCTAGTATTATAATAATAATTTTTAATTCCAGAGTTTAAAATAATTAATTTTGTGTTTTTATTACTTTAGGTTTTTTATGTGAGAGAATAGAGGACTCACTTAAATCTTGTCCCTCGATGTTCCAGTATTATAATAATAATTTTTAATTCCAGAGTTTAAAATAATTAATTTTGTGTTTTTTCTTACTTTAGGTTCTTTTTATGTGAGAGGATAGAGGACTCACTTAAATCTCGTCCCTCGATGTTCAGTATTATTATAATTTTTATTTTCAGAGTTTAAAATAATTAATTTTGTGTTTTTATTACTTTAGGTTCTTTATGTGAGAGGATAGAGACTCACTTAAATCTCGTCCCTCGATGTTCCAGTATTATAATAATAATTTTTAATTCCAGAGTTTAAAATAATTAATTTTGTGTTTTTATTACTTTAGGTTCTTTTTATGTGAGAGGATAGAGGACTTACTTAAATCTCGTCCCTCGATGTTCCAGTATTATAATAATAATTTTTAATTCCAGAGTTTAAATTAATTAATTTTGTGTTTTCCTTTCTTTAGGTTCTTTATTTGTGATGGTGAAAGACTTACTTGAATTTAAACTCGCCCTTCGATGTTGCAGTATCATTATTATAGTACAGTTTATTTGTGAGCTTTAAATTAATTCATTGTTTAAATTTTAAAATATTTTTTTTTTCCTTTTTTTTTTAAGATACTCGATTGGTTACCTCCTCGTGGTGTATCTTGGAAACGATATCATTGAAATTTTAGTAGTTAAGAAAAGCGCAATTACAAAACTACGTTTAGAAGTTTCAATGAAATTGGTTGAATACCAATCTATATTTATCGATGAATAATTTTTTAAATCTTTTTTTAATTTATTCATTTATAAATATGCTGCATATACAAAGAATTGATTTAAAATTTTTTCTTTTACTAAATTCACTCATTATTAATCATTTTTAAAATAAAATATTTAGTGATCGGCTTGGTCTTCGTTTCAATATATTTAGAATTTATATTTTATATCAATTTCTTGTAGTTACAAGAATTTATTTGTTTTATTAACAATTTTATAAATTGTTAAAATAAAATTGTAAATTGTTAATAAAAATTAACCAAAAAAAGGATTTTTTTAAAAATTTTAAATAATAATGAATTCAAAATAATTCCCTTAATCTAAATTAGTCAAAATTCCTACTAATTTTTAATCATTTTTTATCAAAACTTTAGTAAAAATGTAAAATCTACTGATTCAAATAGTGAAATTTGACTAAAAATTATGAACCTTACTACTAATTTGAATTTTAGTGACCGATTTTTCACTAATTCATATTTAGAGAAAAAATTAATTAATATTTTTATTACTTGAAATTTGGATTAATTAAATTTAGATTTGATTGAAATTTTACCAATAAAAGTTTAAACCAAGAAAAATAAAAATTGATAAATTTTAAACAATTTATATTTACGGGCTATAGCCCGTAAAGATTACATACAATTTAAATAAATATTTATTCATTATACTCAATTTTAGTGTAAACTTTGTATTTCTTTATATTTCACTAATTATAAATAATCATTATAAAAATAAGAAAAATTAAATTATTTTAATTTAATTTTTGTATTCCGTCACTTGAATTTTATTTATTTCATTACATTATTAAATCGACTTACTTTCAAAAGCTAATAGTTTGTTTTATAAAAAATTTGGTTGGAATAAATTTTCAAATTTTAATAAATAATTTTCTTTTTAATTTATATTTCGATTTACTCTTCATTTAGATACATATATTTTAGGGATTTATCATTCAAAATTAATTCATTTGAGTTTTATTCGCAGAACTCTCATTAATATTGTACGCTACTTGCTGTATATTAATTTTATTTCAATATGCGTTTGAAATTTCGCGCGAAATGGCATCGATAATCGAATCGACTTTGCGATATAATCGCGTCTGCTCACCGACACGCGACGCACACATAGAAACAACGAAAGCATGAGGCACTAGAGAGGGGGTAGCTTTCGGCTTCCATCTGGCATCACTGATATGCATTGCATTTTTGAGGGTGTCATGAAAGCAATGTTAAATTTATGGTTTAATTCAGAATTTGCCGACATGCCTTGGTCATTATATGGCTATATTGATATCGTCGATGACAGGTTAAAACACATTACACCACCTGGATATGTTCAAAGAAGACCACGTTCAATCAAAAAACACTTGCCGTACTGGAAGGCTTCTGAAATGAAGAATTTTTTCTTTTATTTTTCTCTTTTAATCTTGGAAAATTTAATTGAAAGGTATTACTTTGAACATGTAAAATTATTGGTTGGAGCAGTGTACCTTCTTTGTCAGAATAGCATATCTGTACAGATGGTAAATGAAGCTTCACGAATGATTCACGAATTTGTTTCTAGATATCAATATTTTTATGGTCTTCATCATATGTCCTGTAACGTACATTCTCTTTTACATCTAACAGATATAATTCTTGAATTAGGTTCACTTTGGGTATCTAGTTGCTTTTGTTTTGAAAACATTAACGGAAAATTGAAGAGTTTAGTGCATGGAAGTAAAAGTACACAACTACAAATTTATAATGCGTTCTCTTTGTATATTGGCACTTTTACACTGAATAAGGATCATATAAATGAAGGAAGTGGACCGTTTCTATTTTGTAAGAAACTTTTATGTCCAACAAAGCAACTGAAATTGCACAATATTGGACCAGATCTGTGTATAGCAGGAGGACTCTCAAAAAGTCATGTTCCACTCGATGTTTCTGACAAACTTGAACAAAACAGAATTTTTGGTAAAAAATATACCGTTTTAAAAGATTGTTTAAAAATAACACAGTATATATGTGGGAAATATTTACTCGGACAAAAGTAACAAATTCTACATGTGCAAAGTACGTTGATCTCGATGGAACTAAGTTCGGAATTATACGACTATTTATAAGAGTAACCAACTGTTTTTGCCGTCGTATTTGTCAATGCAGAGCAGCTCACTATGCTGTCATAAGGACTTGACACACACGAATTGCTTATCCGAATATATGTATACCAGGCGCACAAGGACTCAATTACATTCACCGAATAGAAATCCTTCAAAATGAAATAAAAATCATAGATGTTAATTTTCTACAGTCTCTATGCTTTCTCATCGATGTTAAAAACACAAACAACTTATATGCTGCTAAACCTATCAATTAGACAGAAAAAGAATGAATTCGCCATTTTATTTTAAAATGAAAAATTAGAGCAGTTTCATGTTAGTTTTTGTCTCACTTTATTCAAACATTATGTTATTTGTTTCTTATTACTAATATTATTCACAAAAATCTGTTTCAATCTTGCTAATGGTTGAACAGAGTTTGACAAAGGTCTGAAAATTTATAAACTTGCTTTTCAAACTTGAAAAATAGTTCTTTTTCATAATAATACTTTATAATATTTCAGCGATGGTCTGAAAAAATATTGTAGAAGTTGTTAATAAAATGAAAACATTGATTTTTAACACGTTAATGGTTGCTAATATTTCAGCTTTGAAATCATATTGTAAATATCAAGTTACAGTGTATAGAGAAGAGTTTCATAGATCAGAAGTTTGGTTTTTAAATTGCCAATGACCAAAAAGATTTCAATAATGATCCAAAGACTACATTCTTTAAATTTTAAAAGATTAAATTTTATTATTGTACATATATTTCGCAGTATTTCAACAATGATCCTAAATAATATTATAGTAAGTACCTATTACGAACAAATCGATTTTTAAATTGCCAATCTTATAAGAAGACTTGCTAAATTAAAAAAATTATATCCAACTTCCCATTGAATACCAACATTTTGTCAATGGTCACAAAATTGTTTTCTTTTTTTTTTAGAAGCATTATTCACCTAAAATTTCTCAAAATTTTACAGCAAATCTTATTATAATAAAAAAATCAATTATTTTTGCCAGTGGTTAGAAATAGCACCGGCACACAAAAAAAAATTAATTTGGAGTGCTAAAGAACAGACTAGTCAATTCTTACGTATATTAACTTTAAAAAACAAAAAAATTAAGTTTAACCTGTTGTAGTATGCATACAAACTGTAGAAAAATTATGAATCTCAAACTATTGTAAGCTGTGCAGTATCACCTTTAATTTAAGCCAAGAGAACTTAAAAAATATTCAGTAGTTCCCGAGATATGATTAAAAGCGTGCAAGCATTCTTTCCTTAAAAGTCAAACAAATCGTGACTTAACCTGAAAATTATGGTTTTTTAGAAAAATATGGGGCAAAATTCCTGAACTGTGCAGGTCAAAAAATAAAATTTATTTAAACTTTGCTAAAATGTTTCCATTGTTAGTGGAAGTGTAAATACCAAATATTTTCAAATTCCATGAAATAGTTTTTGAGTTACACAGTTTTAAAATTTTGAATTTTTTTAAAATGTAGTTTTTTTAATTAATTATATTTCTAAGTAGATTGCATAAAAGTTAACATATATATAGTGATTTTTAAAGCTTTTTTCACAGGCTATTCGATGACAATAAATTTTTTTTTGTAAAAAAAAAAGTTGACCTTCAAATTTAAGGTCAAAATGTTAATTTGATTGTATCTCGAAATCGGAGATTTAAAAAAAATTTTAACCTATCTCAATGGAAAGCTTGACTTTTTTCCTATAAGATATGTAAAAATTAGAGTGGAACTCTAAATACTTCTGTCAAAAATACATCTCAAATACCCGCGCGGTCTCGATTAACCAGTGGTTACTAGCGCAAGGTCGCGCTATTCGAGCGCGCGCGGGTATTTGAGATGTATTTTTAACAGCAGTATTTAGAGTGCCACTCTAATTTTTACATATCTTATAGGAAAAAAGCCAAGCTTTCCATTGAGATAGGTTAAAATTTTTTTTTAAATTTCCGATTTCGAGATACAATCAAATTAACACTTTGACCTTAAATTTGAAGGTCAAATTTTTTTTTACAAACAAAAAATTTATTATCGTCGAATAGCCTGTGAAGCAACTTAAAAAATAACTATATATCTGTAAACTTTTATGCAATCTACTTGGAAATATAATTAATTAAAGAAACTACATTTTAAAAAAATTCAAAATTTTAAAACTGTGTAACTCAAAAACTATTTCATGGAATATGAAAATATTTGGTATTTACACTTCCACTAACAATATAAACATTTTAGCAAAGTATGAATAAATTTTATTTTTTGACCTGGACAGTTCAGGAATTTTGCCCCATATGCTTAACGTTTTGACTCATATCTCGGAAACTACTGAATATTTTTTAAATTTTCTAAGCTTAAGTTAAGGGTAATACTTCAAAGTTTACAATAGTTTGAAATTCATAACTTTTTACAGTTTTTATACACACTCACAAAATAGAATAAGGAGTCTGAACTTGTATTAAAAAAGTGGCACCTGTTTTCCCGAAATTAAAGATGGCGGAGATGGATTAGCAGAGGTGTCAATCCTTGCGGGAAAATCAGTAATCTATCGATTTTCAATATGGCGCCCGCCTCATGTGAACATGTGATTGTAAAGATGTAAACAGGCTGTGTAACGGACAGCATCGTTTAATAACACAGGTCCACAAATTTATTTTTTGTTTCCCCGAACAAGACCATGATTTCCTGAAGCATTTTGGGATACTAAAACAAAATCCGAAGCCCATTTATTGCCAGTACGCAAGGATTTTAAATAATCTATATATATGCATTTAGGTATAAATAGAAAAAATTGTAGTCTCTAAAAAAAAAATTCTCTTTAAACCACAATTTAAAATAAATTTCAAAGCTTAAAATGCAAATTACACTTCAGAAATACTTTGAAATATTAAAAAAAAATAAATCCTCTAAAATAACTACCCCTAGCTGAGCTATAAACACCTACTAACCAACCCTTATTAGGATACTCAAGCTATAACAGATATGCTTAGATTCACTAGCATCAAGATTTTTTTAACGCTTAAGTCTGACTTAAAAAATGTCTCTGATACACTGGAAAGTGATGACCACTGATGACCAGCAACAAACAACCCCTTATAACTAACCCTTATTAGGGTACTGAAGCCATATTAGTTTTGCTCCAATTCACTAGTCACAAGATTTTTTTAGCACTTGACACTAACATAAAAAATATCGCTGGTACACCTGAGAGTAATGACCACAGATGACCAGGTACAACCAACCCCTTGTAACCAACCCTTATTGAGATATTCAAGCCATATCAGTTTTGTTTAAATTTAAAAGGCCAAAAATTTTTTTAAAGCACTTGACACTAATATGGAAAATGTTTCTGGTGCACCTAAGAGTGATAACCACAGATAACAAGGTACAACCATCCCCTTGTAACCAACCCTTATTGAGATATTCAAGCCATATCAGTTTTGTTTAAATTCAATAAGCCAAAAATTTTTTCAGCACTTGACACTAATATAGAAAATGTTTCTGGTACACCTGAGAGTGATGACCACAGATAACCAGGTACAACCAACCCCTTGTAACCAACCCTTATTGAGATATTCAAGCCATATCAGTTTTGTTTAAATTCAATAAGCCAAAAATTTTTTCAGCACTTGACACTAATATAGAAAATGTTTCTAATACACCTGCGAGTGATGACTACTGATGACCCGGTACCTCCAACCCCTTGTACCTAACCCTTATTGGGATATTCAAGCCATATCAGTTTTATTTAAATTCCGTAGCCGTAAAATTTGTTTAGCATCTGGTTCTATCGTAGAAAATGTCTCTGGTACAGCTGAGAGTGATGACCACAGATGACAAGGTACAACCAACCCCTTGTAACCAACCCTTATTAGGGTACTGAAGCCATATTAGTTTTGCTCAAATTCACTAGTCACAAGATTTTTTTAGCACTTGACACTAACATAAAAAATATCGCTGGTACACCTGAGAGTGATGACCACAGATAACCAGGTACTACCAACCCCTTGTAACCAACCCTTATTGAGATATTCAAGCCATATCAGTTTTGTTTAAATTCAATATGCCAAAAAATTTTTTAGCACTTGACACTAATATAGAAAATGTTTCTGATACATCTGAGAGTGATGATCACAGATAACCAGGTATAACTAACCCCTCGTACCCAACCCTTATTGGGATATTCAAGCCATATCAGTTTTATTTAAATTCCGTGGCCCTAAAATTTTTTTAGCTTCTGATTCTATCATAGAAAATGTCTCTGGTACACCTGAGAGTGATGACCACAGATGACCAGGTACAACCAACCCCTTGTAAAAAACCATTATTGAGATATTCAAGCCATATCAGTTTTGTGTAAATTCAAAATGCCAAAAATTTTTTAGCACTTGACACTAATATAGAAAATGTTTTTGGTACACCTGAGAGTGATGACCACAGATAACCAGGTACAACCAACCCCTTGTAAAAAACCCTTATTGAGATATTCAAGCCATATCAGTTTTATTTAAATTCAATATCCACAAAAATTTTTAGCACTTAATTCTCATATAAAAAATGTCTTTGGTACACCGGAGAATGATTACCACTGATGACCACGCACATCCAGCCTCTCGTAACCAACCCTTATTAGGATATTTTAAACATATCTGTTTTGTTTAAATTCCATAGCCCAAAATTTTTTTTATCATTTGATTTTGACATAGAAAATGCCTCTGGTACACCTGAGTGTGATCACTACTGATGACCAGGTACATCCATCCTCTCGTAACCAACCTTTATTGGGACATTTAAGACATATAAGTTTTATTTAAATTCCATAGCCTTAAAATTTTTTTATCATTTGATTCTGACATAGAAAATGTCTCTGGTAGTCCGGAGAGTGATTACCACTGAAGACCAGCTACAATTAACCCCTTCTAACCAACCCTTATTATGATATTCATGATATATTAGTTTTGCATAGATTTACTAGCTACAAGATTTTTTAAGCACTTGACTCTTACAAAAAAAAATGTCTCTGGTACACCTGAGACTGATGACCACAGATGACAAGTAATGTAGTATTATTCTTTTTTACTTGAGTATCGTGTCTTTTTATTTTCGAATGATCTTCTTATGGCTTTTCTTTTGTGCGGTACTTTTTGATCTCTTTTAAAGGACCAGCAGTAATCAGCCATCATATTTTGATCCCAGACACCTTGATATCTTTTTTCAATTTCTTTAAAGTCTTGGTGAAATCTCTCTCCCTGTTCTTTGCTAAAGTCACCTAGATTTTCAGTGAAGTAATCAATATGTGAGTGAAGAAAGTGAAGTTTTAAGTTCATTAGACAATCCATGTCCTTGTAATTTTTAACTTCTTTCTCAACTATTTCTTTGCAGTTAGGATCTTTTGTATTGCCCAGAAATTTCGTTGAGACTTCTTTATAAACATTGCCATTATGCAGCAAAACGACTTTCAAACTTCTTATTGATGAATCGATAAAGAGACGCCAATCACAAGCATCATATGATATATTTCCAATTTCCTTAATTAACCCTTCAATATCGTTACAATATACCAAGTCATTTTTTTTAGAGAAGAATTTTCTAAATGGAAAATCTCGATTACGGTAAAAAGTAACTTTGGTATTGGAGCTTAAACAGTTTTTTTCCTTTAATCGAGGCGCTAGAAGCTCTGAACTCTCTTTAGAAAGACCTAAGTCTCGAACTATGTCATTCAGCTCTTCTTGAGTAATGTTACCTTTTTGAATTTCATCATTATCAACATCATCATCATCATCATCATCATCATCATCATCATCATCATCATCATCATCATCATCATCATCATCATCATCATCATCATCATCATCATCATCATCATCATCATCATCATCATCATCATTATCATCATCATGTAATTCTTCATTTTGAGATTCATTAGAAATTTGGGCATTGCGGGCAATTCCTTCTGCTTCATTGAAAACAGGACATTGTAAATCTGTAGAACTGTGTGATCTTTCAGTGTTCCCAATTGGAAATGTAACTGATTGAACAGTAGGATACTGTAGACAATGTTTGTTCTTGTGCGTATGTCCCATTATTATACATAAGCAAAAGTAGCAATCCGTTTTGTGATCTAACGGTTCTCGACAAATCATTTGAGAAGAGAACCTTTTAGAATTTTCATTACCATTCTCACATTTGTTCAGAAACAGATGACAGTTAGGACAAAATTATTTGGCGTCCAAGAGTTACTGATAGTTTCCTCTAAAATGCCGTAGTACTTTGAGTATCGGCTTTTATGTAGTTCAGAAAAGCATTTTCGGTGTTTTTTTATACAATACTCACCACAGACAACACAAAACATGTCCTTCTTCTCGCAAACGAACATATTTACATTAAAAATATATTCAAATGCTTAAACTAAAAATAAGTCCCAAAAAGGACTGATTGAACTAGCTGTTAAAAAAGATAGATTCCAAATTAGGAAAACGACGTATAGTTCTTAAAAGAACTGATTCAAGATTTCAAAAATGGAAAGGATTCGAAAAAAAAATTAAATTAGAATACTAATTTAATCTCTGCTCCTTAAAAGAGACAAATATTTTCTACAAAGTTATTTCTGTCAGTCAGAAAAAATTTTACTGAATGTCACAAAAGAAATGTGCTAAGCATTCATTGATTGCTTCAGAAAACATTTGAAAAGAAAACAATTAAAGAACGATATTGCTTTAAATGATATTCAACTATTTTTTCAGACCATGCAATATCACTTTTCAATTGTTTTCAATTCAACTGTTTTCTAAGTAAATCAATTATTCTAGAGTGGTTCAAGTCAGGATATAATGGTTGTTTAAAATTGTTTTTTTTGTAGATTATAGCTCGTCATCAGTGGTCACCACTCCAGGTGTACCAGAGACATTTTCTATGTAAGTGTAAGGGCTAAAAAAATCTTATGACTAGTAAATATAAGCAAAACTGATATGGCTTCAATACCCTAATAAGAGTTGGTTACAAGGGGTTAGTTATACCTAGTCATCAGTGGTCATCATTCTCAGGTGTACCAGAAACATTTTCTATGTCAAAGTCAAGTGCTAAAAAATATTGGGGCTAGTGAATTTGAAGAAAACTGATAAGGCTTGAATATACCAATAAGGGTTGTTTACAAGGGGTTGGTTGTACCTGATCATCAGTGGTCATCACTCTCAGGTGTACCAGAAACTTTTTCCAAGTGACATTAAGTGTTAAAAAAATTTTGGAGCTGTTCATTCTAAGCAAATCTGAAATATCCTAATTATCTCAATAAGGGTTGGTTTCAAGGGGTTGATTGCAGCTGGTCACCAATGGTTATCACTTTCAGGTATACCATAGACATTTTTTATGTCAGAGTAAAGTGCTAAAATATCTTGGCGCTAGCGAATCTATGCAAAACTGATATATCATGAATATCATAATAAGGGTTGGTTAGAAAGGGTTGATTGTAGCTAGTCATCAGTGGTAATCATTCTCCGGTGTACCAAAGACATTTTTTATATGAGAATTAAGTGCTAAAAATTTTTGTGGATATTGAATTTAAATAAAACTGATATGGCTTAAATATCCCTATAAGGGTTGGTTACAAGGGGTTGGTTGTACCTGGTCATCTGTGGTCATCACTCTCAGGTGTACCAGAGACATTTTCTATGATAGAATCAAGTGCTTAAAAAATGTTGGGGCTATAGGATTTAAATAAAACTAATATGGCTTCAATACCTTAATAAGGGTTGGTTAAAAGGGGTTGATTGTAGCTGGTCATGAGTGGTCATCACTCTCAGGTGTACCAGCGATATTTTTTATGTTAGTGTCAAGTGCTAAAAAAATCTTGTGACTAGTGAATTTGAGCAAAACTAATATGGCTTCAGTACCCTAATAAGGGTTGGTTACAAGGGGTTGATTGTTGCTGGTCATCAGTGGTCATCACTCTCCCATGTACCAGAGACATTTTTTAAGTCAGACTTAAGCGTTAAAAAATCTTGATGCTAGTGAATCTAAGCATATCTGTTATAGCTTGAGTATCCTAATAAGGGTTGGTTAGTAGGTGTTTATAGCTCAGCTAGGGGTAGTTATTTTAGAGGTTTTATTTTTTTTTAATATTTTAAAGTATTTTTGAAGTGTAATTTGCATTTTAAGCTTTGAAATTTATTTTAAATTGTGGTTTAAAGAGAAATTTTTTTTTTAAGAAACTACAATTTTTTCATTTTATACCAAAATTCATATATATAGATTATTTAAAATCCTTGCGTACTGGAAATAAATGGGCTTCGGGTTTTGTTTTAGTATCCCAAAATGCTTCAGGAAATCATGGTCTTGTTCGGGGAAACAAAAAAAAAAATTTTGTGGACCTGTGTAATACACTGAGAAAATTATATCTGTAACGATTACAGAACTGCTATGGTACTGCTCGGACGAAAGGCCACCTTCAGTAAATAGTAAATAAAATGATCTTATAAAAAAAACGAGATTGTCTCATACTATTTAATGTTACAGAAACAAAGAAATTAACGTATGTAGTGATAAAATTACAGGACAAAATATACTTAACGAGTATTAAAGGGTCTAAGAAAGACTTAAGTTATAACTTAAAAAAAGATATAAACTCACCGTGAAACATTACAAAACAGTTCTGTAATTTAACCTGTTCACATATAAAAAAATTTCTCTTCCAGTTTTTCAGTTGTTCTCTTTCAGTCAATTTATGTACTCAACTCGCACGTAACCTACACTTATTTACTGATACACCTTCTCTCCTGTTGCTTACAAATATATTTTTTTTAACTATTTAAAAAAAAATTCGCATGGTGAAAGATTTGAACTCGCGCGACCCGACCCTATCACGAACGCCTTAACGACCACAGCTATCACAGCACATGTCAGTTAGTTTTGACCCGTCTATATGAACTACAACGTCGCGTATAGCGTCGTCTGTTGCCAAGTGAAGCCGTAAGATGCCGGAAGAAGCCGAAAGCTGCCGAATGTTACCTTCTTTAATGTTTCGTACGTAATGCTTACAAAGCAGTTCTGTAAAATTATCTTGCCTATACTGCACTCTGTGCCTAAAGGAACCTTACAGCTTTATATAATGAGTTTTGTAACAATTTAACTTTCTTTTATGACAGATCACTGTATTTAAAAGTTAATTTTTTTCCTCCTAATCCTATAATAATAACAGAACAAAAATTTGATGCGAAGTATAGTACAGCTTATGACAGATTACAGAACGTTTTGTAAAATTAGCAGACGTATTCTTAAGAACAACTAGGTTAGTAAGTAAATAAAACAGAAATGGTCATTTTGTCCGAGCAGTACAGGTTAGTTCTGTAATCATCACAGATAGAATTTTCTCCGTGTAATAACGCCACATTGAAGTGATTATGTTATTGAAAAATCGTGTACAATTGGTTTATTTACATAATTAAAAAAACCATGTATATATTTTTGCACAAACAAGTAACGTAAGCAAAATGACAAAAAGATTCTTGGAACCTAAGTATTTTACAAGTGTTATTCAATTTAGATTTAAAGTATTTTTGGTATATTATTTTATAAAATCTATTACATTTAAAATAAAATACACTTTTTCTCCTTTTTCATTTATAAATCCGAAACATACGTCAAAATCATTTATTTTCTTTCATCAATGTTCATATACATCTAGGAAATCTTTCTATTGTATAACACAAGGTTTTAAAGTATGTCATTTTAACTCACACAATTCCAATAAATTGTTCGTTACACGAACATTCAGGAAATTTTAAAAACAGTAATGTCAAAATATTAAGCGTATAACATAAACATTTTAAACTTTTCACTTTTTCACAAAAAGAGAGATCCTCGTGTCTATCATAACACAAACCGTGATTTTGCTTACGTTACTTGTTTGTGCAAGAATATATACATGGTTTTTTTAATTATGTAAATAAAACAATTGTACACGATTTTTCAATAACATAATCACTTCAATGTGGCGTTATTATTATTAAACGATGCTGTCCGTTACACAGCTTGTTTACATTTTTACATTCACATGTTCACATGAGGCGGGCGCCATATTCAGAATCGTTAGATTACTGATTTTCCCGCAAGGATCAACACCTCTGCTAATCCATCTCCGCCATCTTTAACTTCGGAAAAACAGGTGCCACTTTTTTTCAAAATTGCCTATACAGTTCACACTCCTTATTCTACTTCGTGTACACACTACAGTAGGTTAAACTTAAATTTTTTGTTTTTTGATGTTAGAAAACAAATGAGAGCTAACTTTTGAAAACCGACTCCGGTTTCAAATTCAGCGACCCAAAATGCGTAAGAATTGATTAGTCCAGTATTTAGCACTCCAAATTAATTTTTTTTCCATTCTTAAAAATTAATTCATATTAATAATTTACCCTTGGTAAATTATTAATTTTGTGAAAGAGATTTTCACAAGGCCGGACAATTAATTAATTTAAATTACTAAAACTTAAGGGCGTATGATAGATATACGTCACTAGAATAAGCAAAAAGTTTTCTGTAAACTTTCTTCTAAAATAATTAATATTTTGACTCCGAACATTTTAAAATTACTTAAATTATCATCAGGAAGCTCTCTCTGACAATAGTTTGTTTGGATTTTGTCTTAATAATATTACGTTTTAAACAAATTCGCAAAATTTGGAAATCATAAAAAATTATTTTAAAGAAAAATTTCATCAAACTTATGTAAAAGAGACCTTCTTACTGATACTTAAAATAATTCTACAAAGATTGATATCAAAATATTTAGTATTTTAGGAGAAAGTTTACGAACAAATTTTGCCTCTACAGTGAAGTCATTCTCTATCACATGCCATTAATGCATGCAAAGGTTAAAAAATTGAAGCAATGGTTTAAAATAATTTTGAAGTAACTGTTTATGATAGGAATAAAGTATCTTAATATTAACATCTCTGAGAGAAAACTTTTCTTGCGCAAATGCAAAAATGCATTGGATCAAGTATGAATTATGCTTATAATCGGTCCTAGTATAAAATATTATAGACTTAAGAATTTAAGGTTATGTTAAACTGTTTTGCGCATGACAGAAGCAGACCAGAGTTTACGCCAAATATCTTATTCTTGGAACAAGCATAAAAACGATTTTTGGCAATGCAATTAATGTAAACATAATTTTATTCTTGTAAAAAGAAATCTTTTATCTCAGTGATTAATATCTTATTCTAAGCCGTTTATGCTTCTAAGATACTATTTACCGCCTCACATCTCATTTTAAGATACCTACAAGTTACCTATTTTTGCAGTGCAATAGTTGGCAATAGTTCAACCATACAGTCCGAAAGTTCTTTGATTTGCAAATTTTAAAAATTGCAATATAATGATAATTTACCATGTTTGGAAAGATTTTAGCAATGATTCGAAATAATTATGCAGTAAATTTATGTTGCGAAACGGATAAAATCATTTTTCACCTGCCAATGCTTGGCAATAATTCAACCATATCCCAAAAATACCTTGATTTTAATGCTTAAAAATTGGTAGATAATAATAATTTACCCATGATTGGCAAGATTTCAGCTATGATTCAAAATAATTATGCAGTAAGTGGTGTGAAAAGGAAAAAATCGTTTTTTCACCTGACAATGCTTGGCAATAGTTTACTTGAAGTCCAAAAATACCTAAATTTTAATACTTAGAAATTGGTAAATAATAATAACTTACCAATGCTTAGCAAGATTTCAGCCATGATTCGAAATAGTTTTGCAAAAATTAGTGTTGTGCAAATGGTAAAATCAGTTTTCACCTGACTATGGTTGTCAATAGTTCAACCATTGTCTAAAATACCTTGATTTTAATCCTTAAAAATTAGTAGATAATAATAATTTACCAATATTTGGAGGTTACCGCACTAATTCGAAATAACTGTACAGTAGGTGTTGTGAAAATTATAAAATCTATTTTGCAACAGCCACTATGGTAAATAAGAAATTAGCAATGATTCGTAAATTAATAGATCAGAAAATTTTGAAGTTAGTACGTTGAAATAATTTACCAATGATTTGCAATATTTTAACAAAGTTACAAAATAATTTTGCAGTAAGTGTTCTGAAAAGAAAAAAATAGATTTTCCACCTGCCAATAATTGAAAAGAGTTAAGCAATAGTCCCAAAACGATAAATTAAAAAAAATTTGAAAATTATTCAGTAGAAAAAGTTGCCAATGTTTGGTAAAATTTGAGCAATAATGCAAATACTTTTGCAGTAAGTGTTGTAAAAAGGGAAAAATTGATTTATCACCTGCCAATGGTTGGTAAGAGTTTAGCAATAGTCCAAAAACAATAGAAATGAAAACTTGAAAATTATTACGTAGAAAATTTGCCAATGTTTGGGAAAATTTGAGCAATAGTGCAGAATAATTTTGCAGTATATGTTGTGAAAAGGGAAAAATCGATTTTCCACATGCCAATGGTTGGTAAGAGTTTAGCAACAGTCCAAAAATTGACAGTATTGACAACTTGTAAATTAGTCCCTTAAAAGAAATTAACAATGTTGGGCAAAATTTAAGCAATGATGCAAAATAATTTTGCAGTAAGTGTTGTGAAAAGGAGAAAATTGATTTTTCACCTGCCAATGGTTGGTAAGAGATTAGCAATAGTCCAAATATCGATAGATTTTAAAACTTGAAAATTAGTACGTAGAAATAATTTGCCAATGTTTGGAAAAATTTGAGCAATGATGCAAATAATTTTGCAGTAAGTGTTGTAAAAAGGGGAAAATTGATTTTTCACCTGCCAATGGTTGGTAAGAGTTTAGCAATAGTCCAAAAACCATAGATCTAAAAACTTGAAAATTAGTACTTAGAAATAATCTGCCAATGTTTGGAAAAATTTGAGCGATGATGCAAAATAATTTTGCAGTATGTTTTGTGAGAAGGGACAAATCGATTTTTCACCTGGCAATGGTTGGTAAGTGTTTAACAATAGTCCAAAAATCGATAGATTTTAAACTTGAAAATTAGTTCATAGAAATAATTTGCCAATGTTTGGAAAATTTTGAGCAGTGATGCAAAATAGTTTTGTACAAAGTATTGTGAAAAGTGAAAAATCATTTTTTCACCTGTTAATGTTGGGCAATATTTTAACCATAGTCTAGTAGTTCCTTAATTTTAATTTAGAAAAATGGATGATAATAATATTTTTCCCAAATTAGGCAAGACTTTGCGAATGCTTTGTGAGTTTGTGTACATGTTGATTGTGAACTATGGGAAACGGACTATAGCAATGTATGATTAGAGTTTGACCATGATTGAATAGTATTGCTTATATCAATTTTACCTTGGCGAACGTTTTTGCCCATATTTGACTTGGTTTTGCCCATTGTTCTTTCTCTACGCGGGATCTTCTCTATACAACTGAGCATATGCTATTTTCTGTTCTCGATGTCGATCTGTCAGAGCAAATTTTCTCACTGGAGCCTGACTGTGAAGGTTCATTTCGTGCAGACAATTTTTAATTGTGGTGGCACAGACATAAGCATTTACAGTATTAATAAATTCTTCAGCAATTCAGAATGGTATAAGGCTAAAATATTCATTGATGACTTTATCTTGCATCATAGTGGTTTTCCGTGGCTGTTTATTAAACTTTCTATGATCTTACAAAGTATAAGGACCTCCACGTTCTTATCTCTGGATCCATAGTCTCACTGTATTTAATGAACAACCCACTATGTTGCTAATGTCATTGGTACCCATTCCGGCTAAATGCAATCCCACGATAACACTCCTCTCCGATTCTATACTTATATATGTTGTGGGCAAAGCCCGGAGTGCAGGCAATCCGCGAAATGCCCGGTCACTCCGCAGTTTGCCCGAGCGTTTATGGGCAAAGTCAGAAGTACCACTTTTATCTCGAGCTTTGCCCAATATCTGGCGGGCAAACTGCGGAGTGCCCAAGCTGCCTTGGGCAATGTTTGAAATCAAATATTTGAATAACGAATTATGTTTCATGATTATTTACATTATTTTGTATGTTCTATTATTTATTATTATAAAATTATATTTTATTATGTACTCATGAAAACTGTTCAGAAATACCACATTAATAAGAATTAATAAATAAAAACTAATAATGTTTCTAACCAGTTTTCATGAGTATATAATGAAATATAATTTTATAATAATGAATAATAGAACATACAAAATAATATAAATAATCATGAAACATAATTCGTTATTCAAATATTTGATTTCGAACATTGACCAAGGCAGCTTGGGCATTCCGCAGTTTGCCCGCCAGATATTGGGCGAAGCTCGAGATAAAAGTGGTACTTCTGACATTGCCCAAAAACGCTTGGGCAAACTGCGGAGTGACCGGGCATTTCGCGGATTGCCCGCACTCCGGGCTTTGCCCACAACATATATATTAAATCATGATTTACAATTTTTAAAAGTTAACATTACATTTAATTAGCGACTCAGATAACCCAAGAGTAAATATTTTTAAGTGAATTCAATAAATTTTTAAAAAAATAAATTGGTAATATTGAATGAGCACTTTAAAAATTTTGAAATTTAACTTCAAATTGGCAATTAGAGAAAAAGAAAACAACAAAGTAAAATACAGGCAAATGCAATTAATCTGTAAATTTTTTATCAGTAATTTTGGATTCTTAATTTTGAATTTTTGAAATATAACTTAAATTTTGTAATCAACGAGCGAAAAAAATTAAAAGTAAGAATTTTGAAATAAAAATAAGATTAATCTATAAATTTTTTGTAAGTCAGTTTGGATAAGCAATTTTGAATTTTTAAAATATAAATTTAGATTAGTAATCAGTGATCGCCAAAAAAAAATTTTGTTATATAATTTTATATTTGTAATCAGCGTCCCTGAAAAGTACCGAATAAAAAGTTAAAAGTATAAAATCTGTAATTAAAGAATTTTATATATATTAATAATTTATATTTATTTATAATTTATATATATATATATTAATTTAACAGTTTCTGGAAAATTTTAAAACAGTTAATTAATTAAGTCGTCAGAGTAATAAAGGTAAATAGAGAAAAAAGATAATTAAATCAGATACATATAAAAATAAGAAAATTATTAAAAAAATTAGTAACAATAGTTGATAAAACAAATATCTTATTGTAAATTGTAATTAAATTGCAAAAACCTCAAGCACAATAGGAAGAAATAGATAGGAGGAAAACTATTTACATATTTAAAATTATAAGTGGATTTAAAAAAATATGGCATAGTGGGGAATCATAAGCGAGAAATGAAACGATTGAAAGATCACAAAAAATTTAATGAGAGATGAAGCTTATTTTGAATGTAAATAATATAAAAAATTTTCAACTATAAGGTTAATTTAATAAATAACATAAAATGTGCATATAAATAAATAGATTTTCAATATGAAGATTTTACCTTTTTTAGATTAGTTTTCCTTTTCCGAATTACAGATGATTTGTCAATATTTAATATCCTATTTAATATAATTTTATAATTTTGGTAAATTTGATTTTCCTTATTTGTTGTAAATATTCATTTTGTAGTTGTTGTAGTTTCTTTAAATTTTACTTATTTCTTCAATATCTCAAATATTGTGCGAAAATTTAAAGTTAATTTAAATTTTTAGACCAGTCTCAAACTTTTGTTTTAAATTTTAATTATTTTTTTTGTAAATTTAATTTGTTTTGAAACTTTTCAATTATTTACTTCAAATTTCAATTGTTTCGTTTCAATTTTTGTCATCATTTTTTTATTTTTAATCAATTTCTCAATTAGTTTTGTCATTTAAAACTTTTTTTTCATATTGAATTATTTTTGTCATTATTTAATTATTTTCTACATATTTCAATTATTTTTTAGATTTTTTAATTGTTTTTTTCAAATTTGAATGGCTTTTCGTGCTGACATAGCGACCCCCAATTTAATATCAGTAATATCAAACTCTATATTGCTTATTCACTTTTATATTTAAAAACTTACTATTTAAACAATTTTTTTTATTTAAAAGCGCACTATTTACTTACTTTTTTCACTTAAAAACTCATTATTTACTCACTTTCTCAAATTAATGTCTTTTTTCACTATTTTCAACCTACAAGTCTACAGGCAGCCCTCCTTATTGGATTTTATACATGTTTTTAAATTCTTGTCATAACAAAATTAAAATTAGGAAGTGGTAAATTTGGTTATTATTAGTTAAGGGTGGGTAGTGGTGTGAGTGAAAAGTGATGTGCAAAGTATGGTGAATATTTAAAAAAGAATGTAAGTAGAAAATAGAGTGAATGGGAAAGATAAAGAAGGTAAAAGGAAAGCGTGAATTGTGAGGTTAGGTGGAAAGAGTGGGGCGTGAGTGCGAGAGATAGAGTGAATGACGAGGAGAGCGAATGAACTGTAGGTAAGGTAGGAATCTAGAATGGCGAAATTTGACTCAAGTAGTATAAGCGGGAAAATATCGGAGATACGAAATATTATAGGCGAAATAAGAAAGGGAAAAGACGGGGAAATTATGAAGTGTCAGGACTGCATCGACTTACTTGAGTTTGTCAAGTTGTTGGTAAAAAGGTTCGATAAAGAATGGATAGAGGTGTGGGACAGAATAGAGATTGATAGGGACATAGAAGAAAAAAGAGATAAGCAGGCGGAGGTAATAAAAAAGGAGATAGAAGGGATGGAAAGGAATTTAAAAAAGTGGGAGGAAAATTGGAAAATGGAAAAAGAAAATATGTGGAAGAGAATGAATAAGTTAGAGAAAGAAATATCGGATTGGAGTGAGGGAGATGGGAAGAATGAGAAGGGCGGATTGGAGGTTGTAGAGATAAGGGAAAAGGAAGAAAGTAGAGAGAAGAATGGAGAAGTAAGGGATCATAATTTAGAAAGGAAAATGAAAGAGTTAGCGAGTCAGGTTGAGTTGCTCGAAAGGGAAAAAAGAAAGCTGAACATCGTGATTAGAGGTTTGGAAGTAAGGTGTAGGGAAGGCAAAGAGGAAGTAGAAAGATTGCTTACAGGAATTGGGGCCAAGGTAAAAATTAAAAAGGTTACGGGAATTAGAGGAGTAGATCAGGGGACAATAAAATTGTGGATAGTGGAGTTGGAAAATGAGGAGGACAAATATGAAGTCATGAAATTAAGGGGAAGGTTCAGAGGGAGTGAGAAGAGGATAGATGAAGATAGAACATGGAGAGAGAGAAGGATAAGGTGGTTCTTGAAAGAGAAAGCGTGGACAGAAAGAAGAAAAGGGGGTGAGGTAAGGATGGGGAGAGATTGTGTCTGGGTGGATGGAATAAGATGGAAAGTGAGGGAAGAGACAGGAGAGGTTATAAAAGTGTGATTGTGTGTAGGTATGGAGTGCATGGGTATGTTAGGAATGGAAGAAAGTGTGGGGGTAAATGACAAAAGTGGAATAAATGGAGAAGTGAGAAAAAAGAGTGGATAGTAAGGAGTGGGTGAGAGAGTATAGTAAAAGGTAAAAGGGTGGTCGATAAAAGGGATAAAGACAGATTTGTCAAAAGGAACGGGAAATGGAAGCCCAGGCACATGGCGAATAATAGGTTAAAATAAGTTAAGTTGGCGTTTAGATTTAAGTAGATTAAGATTGTAAAAAGGTAGTTGTAAGAAATATATTGTAATAAAAATGTAAAAGAAGTGGAGACCTCGAACCCGTTAAAGGGAGAGTAAATAAAGTATTATAAATAGATTTTCAATATGAAGATTTTACCTTTTTTAGATTAGTTTTCCTTTTCCGAATTACAGATGATTTGTCAATATTTAATATCCTATTTAATATAATTTTATAATTTTGGTAAATTTGATTTTCCTTATTTGTTGTAAATATTCATTTTGTAGTTGTAGTTTCTTTAAATTTTACTTATTTCTTCAATATCTCAAATATTGTGCGAAAATTTAAAGTTAATTTAAATTTTTAGACCAGTCTTAAACTTTTGTTTCAAATTTTAATTATTTTTTTTGTAAATTTAATTTGTTTTGAAACTTTTCAATTATTTACTTCAAATTTCAATTGTTTCGTTTCAATTTTTGTCATCATTTTTTTATTTTTAATCAATTTCTCAATTAGTTTTGTCATTTAAAACTTTTTTTTCATATTGAATTATTTTTGTCATTATTTAATTATTTTCTACATATTTCAATTATTTTTTAGATTTTTTAATTGTTTTTTTCAAATTTGAATGGCTTTTCGTGCTGACATAGCGACCCCCAATTTAATATCAGTAATATCAAACTCTATATTGCTTATTCACTTTTATATTTAAAAACTTACTATTTAAACAATTTTTTTTATTTAAAAGCGCACTATTTACTTACTTTTTTCACTTAAAAACTCATTATTTACTCACTTTCTCAAATTAATGTCTTTTTTCACTATTTTCAACCTACAAGTCTACAGGCAGCCCTCCTTATTGGATTTTATACATGTTTTTAAATACTTGTCATAACAAAATTAAAATTAGGAAGTGGTTTTTTACCTAAAAAAAAATATTATTAAAATCCTATATAATAATTTGCCAGTGTCCCTTTAGCTGAAAATTTTCGTTTCAAAATGGGCGGACATTTGGCATTGTTCTCCTATTGTTCTCCTTTTGTCTGCATTACAATGAGTCTATTGTTCTCCTTTTGTTCAAATAACAAGGAGATCATTATTAGCCTTTTGTCAAAATTACAATGAGGTGATTATTAACCTTTTCTTTACCTTTAAGGAGTAAGTGTATTCTAGGCGTTTACTTGAAATTACCAAATGATTCGATTGATAATTTCTGTGGGTGAGGTTCGCCTCTTTTTTAAAAATGATGTTAATGACACAACAATTTGCAATTGTTTAAACAAATTATTGTTAATAATAATTTAAATCTTTACAAATGCACCCAGGAAGACACAACTTTTTTGTAATTTTACAAATTAATGGTCTCTGGTTAGAATAAGGCAAATTATTTGTCATAATTTATCATTTTTACTGTGTTTAAAAAATTTATAATTGTTTAGTTTTAACTTTTATCCTAAAACCCTCAGCGAAATTTAATTTTTACTATCCTATTAATTGTTTATACTTAATACCACAAGATTTTCAGCAAAATTAACTGCAACTTCCCTTTGTCATTATTTAAATAAATTATTGTTAATAATCATTAATTAATTACAAATTAAACCAAGACATATTTTTTCCTTATTTTACAAGTTGTGTCATTCATGGATCATTTATATAGAATCAATAATTATTATCAATAAATAATTGGTTTAAACAATTTTAAAAGTTGTGGCTACGGATAATTTTGCAGAACAGCTTATTGATTTCAATTTAAAAAGTTATTAAGGTAAGAAACCTACAAATCGCTAGGAGTTTTAGGATATAAGTTATACATGAACAATACATTGTTTAAACAAAGTAAAAATAATAAATTATAGTTAATGATTTTTCCTACTTTAACCAGAGCCCATTTATTTGTAAAATTAAGAAAAACTTCTGTCTTTCTAGGTGCATTTATAAGGAATAAAAAAAAATAAGTAAGTCAGAAAAACTAGAATTCGCTAGGCTTATTTCAATGATAGTTATAAATTAACAATAATAAATTGTTTAAACAATGTAAAAATATTAACTTCTAGTGGATAATTTTTCTTACTTGAACTAGAGCCTATTTATTTGTAAAATTAGGAAAAAATTGAATTTTTTTATGTTTATTTGTAAAAACTTAATTATTAATAACAATAATTTGTTTAAACGATTGCAAATTGTTGTTGTAGTTTATTTAACTGAATTCTTTTTTCATTCTCAATAAAAAAATATATAAGACCGAGAAAACTACAACTTGTTAGGTTTATTTGAATAATAGCTGTAAATAATTAATAATAAATTGTTTGAACAAATTAAAAATAATAATTTATAGTCAATAATTTTTTTTTCTAACCAGAGCCCATTAATTTGTAAAATTAGGAAAAAGTTGTGTCTTTCTAGGTGCATTTGTCAAAAAGTTAATTATTATTAACAATAATTTGTTTAAACAATTGCAAATTGTTGTTGTGGTTAACTTTACTAAATACTATTTTTAAATGTAAATGTAAAAAATAGTAAAGTAAAAAAAACCTACAACTCGCTAGGTTTATTTGAATAAAAACTGTAAATTAACAATAATAAATTGTTCAAACAAATGAAAAATACTTAAAAATATCTATAAACATTCGTAAATTGACAATATGTAATAACTTTGTTAAAAAATCCTTAAGAAAATATTAATTTGTAATTTAAACAAATTTGTCATTTTTTTGCATTTATGGGGGTTGTTTATAACCCTATAAAAATAGTTAATATTAATAAATTATTAAATAAATTATGGAATATTGTTGTCTGAGGACTTTTCAAGATGTCATTCACTGTATTGCTATTTTGAGTGATTTTTGAGGATTTTGTAGCGAATTTGCGAAAAAGTGTGTTTTTCCCATGTAAAATCAATGGGATATTTCAAGGGGTTTAAGGTTATTTAAGATTTTTTAAAATTATTTTTGATTATATTAATGTAAGGTGTCATTGAGGTGTAGTTAACATTTATTTTTTTCTTAATTTGGTAAAATTTAAATTCATAATTTTGAATGAGTACTTAACGTTATAATATTCTTTATTTATCGTATAATAATATTTTAAAATGATTTTACTAATTTTATGTTGGTATAGAAAATTTTACTGGGAATAAAAAAATTGTGTCATGTACCCTAAGATGGACAGGCCCAAAATCTCAATGTATTTATTTTCATATTTTCGATTTCACACTTTTCTCAATATTTTTTTAAACCAATTAAAATTTTTTTTATTTCACAGGCATAAACATGGCGCTTTTAGATGCTTGTAGGCAGGGTCTAAACGCATTCATTTGTTCGGCCGTGTGAAAATAGCGTCCATTTTTTCTCTAGGGAAAAAATGAACAGCTGATCCATGCATTTTTTTCCTTAGGGAAAAAATGAACGCCATTTTCATACGATCAAACAAACGAACGCATTTCGACCCTAAACCAACAAGCATTTAAAAGCACCTCTTTTGTGCTTTGGGAATAAAAAGTATCGTAAGCAACACGGGTTTAAAGTCAGTCCCATTTGTTTACAATTATGTTTGTGTACGAGTGACAGTCGACTGTCACTCGTACACAAACATCAGCGTAAACAAATGGCTGCCTTTAACCCCTTGTTGCTTAATATACTATTATTTTCCAACACAAAATGTGATGTTATCGTTAAAGAATTGGATATACCTATCGATAGTTTTTGATATCTTATTACTTTTTACTGTGAACCTATTAAATTGAAGTATTTAGGAATGCTATTTCTTAATAAATAAATAAATTAAATTAAATTAATTTTTAATGTAAAATATTTTATTCGGTTTTGATTCTAGAGTAATAAATCAAAAGGGTGTTCATCTTGGGTCCCTTTATTTTATATATATGAAACATTTGTTTCCTAAAATTACTGAAATTACAATAAAGTATGTTTATAAAAAACGTATTTACTTTATCCATAAATAACTTTTTTGTTTAAGGTCCCACTGGAGAAGAGAAATTTATACTATACTTGTTGCATATGTTTCAAAATTCTGAAATCTTATGAATTGCATGAAATGTTTCAAAAGTTTCATAATTTATAATATAATATGTTTTGGTAAAAAAGAATACTTATTCGGGGAGAAATGCTTACTGATAATCACATTTACAAATTTCAAGAACTATTAGAAGTCGATTCTGGTGGTCATTTTCAAATGCAAAATGTGAGTTATTTACAAATGTTGGATGAAGTTAAACCCATTAGAAAAGATAAGAAACATATTCAAATCCTATTCAGTGGTTCAAAAAAAAAAGGTCACTGGATTTGTACTTACTATGATTCAAATACTCTCTTTGTTTATGACAGCATGAATAATAAATTTTTAAATAATGATCAATGTCAATATCTAGCTAGATTATATCCGTTTACACCTAATGTAGTTTTTCCCACTGTTCAAAAACAACCCAATTATGTGGATTGTGGTGTTTATGCAATTACTTTTGCAACTTCTGTATATTGTAATGTTAAACCTGAAAGTGTAGTATCTAATCATGCAGTAATGAGAGAACATTTACAGACAATTTTTTTAAGTAATTGCTTATGTCATTTCCCTCTTATTTCAGATAATAGTAAAATTGCAAGTAGTGATAAACAAAATGTTAATAAACGAGTCAATCATTTTTGGAAAGTAGAGCTAAAAGAAGATACCCTTACCTGTGGCTTTTTCCAAGTTAATTTTATATACGGTTTTTATGGGTAAAAACGAGATTTATATTGAAAACCCTCAAAAATTAAAAAAAATATGAAGAAAAATGATTAATTTCCTTTTGAAAATTGTCCAAAAGTTTTTTAAAAGCGTCAAATATAATCTAAAAGAATTTTAAAGTCCATCATCAACCCCAAAACTACCCTTATTTTTATTTTTTATGTAAAACTATCGTCAAAAGTAAAAAATATATTTTTTTTTACAAGTATTGTTGTACAATTATAAATTTTTTTAAGTGCACCAGTTTCAGTTTTAAGCTCCTACACCTAATCATAGAGCAACCCCTATGCTTAATCAGAAATTGGAAAATATCCCTATAACTTTTCTATTCTTATGAAATATTGCATTTAATGGTTTTTTGGGTTCCTGATGAAGATTTTGGAGTCAATATTTAAGAACTCAAAATAGCATGGCGGATCTAAAATGGCGGATTAGTGAAACCAGGAACCCTTAGATATAAATTTTCAAATAAAAGTTCCCATTTTCTTTGTAAAAATTAATTTTTTTAATTTATTAATAGAATTCACATTTTGATATTAAAAATTCTATTATATCATTCTATTATATCTATATCTATTCTTCTATTTACTTTCTGTTTTGCTTATACATATATTCTCTAGGTTATATTTATAGAGTATAATGAACTATCTTTCCTCGAACATCGACAAAAAAGAATGTGCGCGACGAATCAAAATGACTGAGAGAGATTGATTTCTTTTTTTTTTATTTAAATAAAATAAGCTTTAGAACCATGTTTTATTGACATATATTCATTTGCGGTAACAGCTACACTTTGACGAATGTGTTCAGTTAGTAACAAAGTAAAAAAGTTAAAGAAGAAACGTATTATTTTTGGCACACCACAAAAATTTCGGAGTATTTTTTGAGCGAAATTAAAAAAGAATTGTTTTATTGCTTTCAAAATAAAGTTAATAATTATAAGACTTTTTGAACTTTTAGTATATGTATCATAACATGATATCTGATAAACAACCAGAACAGTTTGTTAAAAAGATACAAATGCATCTTCTTGCTATGTCAAAAAGTGATTTATCACTCCTCGTTATCCATTTCTCCTTTATTTAATTCATAAAAAAAATACGATGGGTATTGCAAAAGAAAGAATATTTTTTAGTTTGAATAAGAAAGGTTTAGAAATTCTCATTGAGGGAGAAATCCTAAATAAATATACAATTTTCAAAATCTATTAGAAGTCGAATGTGGATGCTATTTTCAAATAAATATTATAAAAATAATATAAAAGAAGGTTTTGTTTCTATTGTATAAAACAAATATAAAATAATACTTTTATTCATTAAAGAAAATTCAAAGATTTTAAAAAATTCATTTTTTCACATTTTCATTTATTACGTTTTAAATAAAATAGCCTAAAATACGCCTAGGATACACGAATCATGCGGTTATGTTCAAGGTTATGTAATAAATATGATTATAACTTTTTAAACTTTGCTACTTCTTAAAATAAAGAATGGAATACATTCTAACATTAGCCTTACATTTTATTGTTACAAATTAGACGCGCGCAATATCTTGCTAGTTAATAATAATATTAATAAAATTAAACATCTATTTGTTCTCTTTATTATTAGTTTAATTTTCAAAATGTATGGAAAACTAATCGCGCGCTTGAGCGCGTTATATTTTGCTAGTTAAGATAAAAAATCGAGATTTATTACATTAGACAAAGCTGAAGATAATAACAATCGTTAAAAAATTTATAGTTGTCAATATTGTGTTTAGTTTCTTTTTTTTGGAAATGTGATAATCGAGATTAATAATAGTCGTTGTTGTTGTTCTTTTGCTTTGGTAAAATAAATGAATAAATAAATAAATAATATAAATTGACAATAAAATTTGAACTGCTTATAAATTAATGCATAAACTTTTATAAAAATAGATATACAATCGGTTCTGTACAGTTACAGATTCATTTCATGGATAATTCACATGCAAGAAAATTTAGAACCGGAAAGACAAAATAATGTCTACTTTTACTTAGTTATTTTATTGCCTTTCAAAAATTGAATAGTTGCAAAGCTCTTTAAATGTGATTCCATCACTTCACGGCGCCTTATTGTCAGTTGGGTTTTCCTTAAACTTAAACAATTGGAGGCTCTCGCAGCAGGAGGTACAGTTTTAGAAGCGATTTTAAAATGTTTTAAAAATTTACATTAGAAATTTATATTCTGAAATGGACAATTGGATGAAGAGAAAAATAGGCTCTTTAGTAAATCTATATAAAAGTAGGGGAGGTAAGGGCAAAACGGGGTACCTGCCTTAGTTAGGAAACTAATTAACCCATCATGATTATTTTCTGCACGGGGAAAACGTTTGAGGTAATCTTTCCCATATTATATGCAGGACCTCGGATCAAAGTTACAATTGAGATATTGTGTTCAAAATTCTGATAGTTATTTTCAAAAAACAAGAAAAATTTTCCCATATACATGTTACTTGAGAGTCAAAAGTAGACTGAAAAAGACTACTCGCTTAAAGCTGTAAAATGTGCATTAAAGTTGAAAAGAGTTTGCCGAGAAATGTGCAGAAGTTTACCATGCTACGGCAATTGAAGGAAATGAGCTAGAAGTCTGAAATTTTGACATATTGTTCCTCAAATCAATTCAGGTAGCCTTGATTTTTTTCAAAATTTTTCACCACGTAGTTTTTGTTTAAAAAATTAAAATAAATGTGCAATTTAACACAGGTTCTTATGGAAACTCACTTAAATCTTCGAAAAAATGTGATGGAAATGAGCCTAAGTTCTGAAATTTAGATATTAGGAAGAAAATGTCGTCAAATTTTAATTAAAAAAGTTTAGAAAAAACTGACCATGGATTTACTAAATAAATAATTATCAAAGTTGTTTTTCACCAAAAATGAATGATGACCTTGAAACTAGCTCTTGCGCGGTAACATTACACTTAATTCAAATGTTTTAAATGTGATAATGTATATCCGCCTAAAGGGTCAAATTATTTGACTTTATGTGAAAGATTCGATTTTAATTCGTTAGAAGAAAGACGTCTAATATCTTCCATTTGACTTATTTACAAACTTCTAAATGCTTTTATTAATGTACCAGCGCTTTTGAGTGCATTGGAACTCAGAGTTCCCAGTTACATTTCCAGAAGGCAGGCACCTTTTATTATAAATAAAGTTAATAGAGCAACAAACACGAGAACACTATGTTATGACACTTTGAACTCTGTTAACCAAATGTTTTCAACTGGTGCAGCGAATTGCGATTTATTTTTTTCTAAATTAAAAGAATTCCAGAATTGCTTAGAGGCTTTTGTTTTGTCTCACCGACGTAATCAATCTTAAACTAGATTCTATCGACTATGCTCAACGCCTTAGTTCTTTAGTAATATTGATCTATCCATATATTTACACTAATTTATTATTCTATATCTTTAAATTTCAGTTTCGTTACTGACATTTTACACACTAATTGACAGTTTATATTATTTTAAGATAAAATTTGTACTTTCATCATTATATTATCGTGTACCCCTTTTATGGTCCTTAGGACTGCAGGGAATGGTTGTAAATAAATAAATAAATAAATAAATAAATAAATAAATACAAAAGCCATAAATTTTTCTTCTACACTAAAAAATGTTAATTGTTTTTGTTAATAAAACAAGTGGTACATCTTTACCTTTATAATATTAAATTAATCACTTTTATATTTCAAAACTTCTAGACTCTTTGACTTTGAAAAATACACAAAATTTGAGGTTAGGATTACATAAACACTACGTCTGCGCACAACAAATCTAAAGTGGATATTGCCAACATAATTTCTACTAATTTTTGCAGGAAGCTTATTTAGCAAAATTTGTAACATTTAAATAAAAATAAAATATACATTATGTATTTTTCCAACTTTTTCAAATAAACCAATCGATAAATATTATATATTAATATTTTTCAGCAAGTTTGAGAAATAAATATTTTACTTTCTTTAAGTTAAAACCCTCCGTTATAATGGAGCTAATATACGGGGATTAGGAAACAATCCCCTTACCGCGCATCTCGCCATTGACAATATTTAAAAGGAAAAAGAATGATTTCTATATTATTAATTTTAATACTTATATTAGAGGCTAGCCTAGCTTACGTTGAATTATATAACATGAAACTATGACAAAAAAATTTTAAACGAAAACTTGTTAGATATTTCATATTTTACTGACTACTCTTTCAATTAGTTTATTTTTTAAATTCTTATAATATTATGATTCTTTAATTGTTTATTTCTGTAAATAGTTTAATTCTTAATATTTATTTACATTTAATATTAAAATGATAAATTTTAAAATAAATTAAACAATATTTGTATTTTCCATTATTTAAAAAGAAAATTACTTAAAATATTTCAGATATGATGCTCCACTTGGTTTTTTTATCATTATAAAATTAAATTATCAAACATATATTTTACAACTTCTAAACTTCTATGTTTGTAAATTTTTTTAAATAAAAATTTCTTGTAATTTAAAGGCAGATTTTTATATTTTAAAGTTTCTTTCTTGCTTTGAAAATTTTCAATTATAGTAATTTTTACTCTTTACTATTTTTAAATAGCTAAATGTCATTTTTTAAAATTATTATTTTTCTTACTTTTCATTTATTATACCTTTATTACGGTCTGGGTCTTTTCAATTTCCTACCTCGGGTACTTGCGGATGATGTCATACTCTACTCCACGTGGACTCACTGCTTGCGCAGCTGACCCTTTTGGGCCTTCCCTAAATTTGGAGGGAAGTAGAAGGGCAGGTCTCTCTGAGGAGTGGGAACTAACGAGCGATTTTGACAGTCGAAAAACTGACAGATTTTTGCGGGACACCGAAGCGAATAGTTCGCTCTGTACTTCTTTCGTGGTCTCATAGAATAACCTTCTTTTGCAGTTTTGGAATTAAAAGTGAACTTAAAATCAAAGAAAGTCTTATTATTTGATAAAACTTGTTTCATCCTTTTTCCCTATCTTCATAGGGTCGACATAAACAAAACCAGCCGACGTTAAAATATTTAAACGGAATTTAACTTTTTAAATTCACCGGTTCTGAAAGTTAGTTTCAGAAATAAAATCTAGACGGCCCTGAGTTCAGGACGTCACAGTGAAAATTTGGTGACAGCGGTGGGATTGTCGAAATAATTTATTCGGCATAATATGAAACAGTTGAAATTTTATTAAACTAAATTCGGACGAGAAACAAAGTGACGTGAGAGTGCATCTTCTTCCATCACTTTTCATCAATTTCCTGAGGACTGACGATCCTAGTTACTGCACGCTAGAAGCTCCTGGAAGAAGAAATCATATTATTTATTTATGGAAAATAAAAAGTCCATATATGTGAATTGTTTTGACAATTTTCGATTTTAACTAAAGATTCATATACGATATTATTTGAACCCAACGCTCGGCGTGGTTGTACGTGAAGTGCAATCTTACGTGGGACCTGGACATCGAGACTGATTTTCCTTGAGGATTTTTGGAGTAGCAGCCAAGCAGAGGTTCCTGAACGTGGGGAAATCTTCTAATTTTCCAAAAGAGCTTCTGATAAACACCTGCCAAGCTGAGTGATCAACAAGCCAGAAAGTTAACCAGTTAAAGTGCGGAAGTGAATATTAAAGCCATTTCCGTAAAATAATAGAGGGATACAAGTGTTTAAAATTTTAAAGAAATTTTACTGACAATTTAATTTTTTCCTTTTAATATATATATATATATATATTTGTATGAAAGCAATGATGGTATGCAGCTCGGTAAGTATCCAAATTTTATTCTGCCTGAATTCGATTCTCTTTTGTCGAATTTAGATAGGGAAAAATCAATAAATTTCGATTGAAAGTTTGGGGAAAAATTTATGAGAAATCGCAAAAGATTTAAAAATCAATCAATTATAAATAATTTGCAATTATTCATCATTTGGTGTTTTGTAAAATGTTTAAAATTTTTCTTTACTAAATTGCAGTCACATTTAGACTGAGAAATATTAATATAATTCGCACATAGTCATTTAAATAATAATCTGAAATTTTCAAGCTAATAAAGGAAAGAGGGTCAAACCATGCCTAAAAAATCAAAGTTGTCCCCTACATCTCCGATTTTGATGAAACTTAATGAAAGTGTATAGAAATACATGCGGAAGAAAATTCCAAAAGCGATTTTGAAAATTTTTGAAAATTTTTGGATTTACAGGCGATTTAAAATTTTTTTTGAAATTTTCAAAACGTCATAACTCTGACAATTATTATTGGATTTTATTGATTTTTCAGGGATTACTTATTAATTGGCAACATTTGAAGAAAAATTGTGACCCAAAAATTTTTTTTTATTTAACATAAAAAAAAATGAAAAATAAACTTTCAACAAATTTTTCGTTGAAAAGCTTTTTTTTTCTTTCTAATATCGATTTTTCGATTCCTTATGATTTCACGAGTATTTAAAAAAAAAATTAATGGAGGGTCTGAAACTTCCGGAGATATTGCAGTTTTTGTCCTTGCGCACAGCTGCGCTGAGTGTGGCTCAGCGCGTAGACGCAGTTGCGCCATACGTACATCCAAGTGCTAACAATCACCTACAGGCTGTAAATTTCAGTTGAATTAAAATCTGTTTTTTGGCAAACATTCTGTGATAAACTGATATAAAATTTTCTACTTTTATTTCCTAATTATTAATTAATTAAAGTTTTATAAATAAACAAATAACCAGCAAAATCTGAAGCTTTTTTTAAGATATATATTTTTTCAATACATTATTACCAAAAATGTCTGAATAACTACTAAATTTACTTATACTCAACATTTTCAGACAAAAATAATCTCAATTGCATGAAAAATAATTATTATTAATAATTATTTTCAAAAAATTCTTAATAAAATTAGTTTTTTCAGAAATTTACTTTTCCTTTCTAGAAATCTGCAAAAATTAATTATTATTAACTCTAGTTTTGGACTTTAGTAATTAGTAGACATATAAATTTCTCTTATCTTATCTTTTCTTTTTGATCCTGAAAATGTTTCTAACAAAAATAAAAATTTTTTTACATTCTTACAAAACTTATTACAAAATGGAAATTTTTAATACTTTTAATATGAAGAAAATAATTGAAATTTGAAGAAAAAAATTAAACGATGACAAAACAAATTGAAACATATATATGGTAAAAAATTAGAAATTTGTAGGGAAGACTGGAAAAATAGACGAACAAAATAAAAATTTGATGCCAATAATTGAAACTTTGAGATAATAACATAAACAATGTTATTTTTTAGTAGTCAGAACGACGTTTCGACGACATGGTTCGTCGTCATCATCAGGTTCGAAATTAAAATGAAATTATTACATATTGTAATTTGTCGAACAGTTAAAATATAATCCAAATGGATTATATCATGAAAACGGGAAAGTACGTATTTTTGCTATCAATTCGACGCTAGAAAATATTGAATTAACCTTGCCACCAGTTGAATTAGAAGATTTCGATATCATGGACCTCGAAAAGCTCAGTTTGAATAAAACCAACTCTCTTTCTGAAAAAGAAATAGCGCATGCCAATAGATTGCATCAGATAATGAAACTGTTAGATTTGCAAACATTAAACGATGAAGAAAAAGTTAGTTTGCTTAAAATAGTCTACCAGTTTCCTTATCAATTCCATCTTCCAACTGATAAATTGGGAAGTACCGATGTTGTGAAACATAAAATAGTGACTACCGATGAAAAAGCCATTAATGTAAAGGTACCCTCAGATTCACAAGGAGGAGATAAAAACTCAAGTTTCAGAACTTCTGAAAACGACGTTATATCTCCTTCTAAATCACCTTTCAATTCACCGCTTTGGATCGTTCCAAAAAAGTCCGATTCTCAAGGACGTGCTAAGTGGCGGATGGTGATAGATTAAAGGGCTCTCAACGAAAAAACCATCAGCGACGCTTATCCGATTCCTAATATTAGCGACATCCTAGACCAACTCAGGGGAGCGAAGTATTTCTCAACTTTGGATGTAGCATCAGGTTTCCACCAAATACCCATGGACCCAAAATCTCAGGAAAAAATTGCGTTTTCCACCCCTTTTGGTCACTATGAGTATAAGAGGATGCCCTTTGGTTTGAAAAATGCCCCCTCTACTTTTCAGAGACTAATGGTCCAAATTCTTTCTGGTCTCCAAGGTGTTGAATTATTCGATTACATGGACGATATTGTTGTGTACTCGAGTTCTATACAAGAACATACTGAAAAGTTGAAAACACTCTTGAGTAGACTTCAAACCGCGGGCCTCACTCTTCAACCTGAAAAATGCTATTTCCTTAGGAAGGACATCGGTTATCTAGGTTACGTTATCACGCAGGATGGAGTAAAACCGGATCCAAAAAAATCGAAGCCGTGAAAAATTTTCCTGTACCGAAAAGTAGGAAAAACATTAAACAGTTTCTCGGTCTAATAGGATATTACAGGCGTTTTATACCCGAATTTGCGAAAATCGCAAAACCGCTTTCGTACCTCACAAAATTTGGAGTAAAATTTGATTGGGGAAATGTCAACAAGAAGCTTTTGAAAAATTGCGGGATTTAATTATTTGTGAACCAATTTTGCAATACCCTAATTTCGAGAAACCGTTTATTGTAACGACTGATGCTTCAGATTTCGCGATAGCGGTCGTATTGAGTTAAGGAAAAGTAGGCGAAGATCCACCTGTCGCTTATGCCTCACGAACTCTAAATGACGCCGAGACAAAATACTCCACTATTGAGTAAAAAAAACCCTGCGTCAAAACTGAGTAGGTGGAGAATACGAATAGGTAAATATGATTATTCGATTATTATTAGAACTTCTATTCAGACAACAACCAGATCAAGCATCCATAAGTGCAAATGACTTAGCAAACTATAAGGAAATTGTTTTTACTACTAATGCACATAAAAAGAGTTACAGTCTAAGCAAACAAATGCGCATTAACAAGAGTTCTAAATATACTAATGTTATTGCAAAGCTTTTCACAAAAACAGAAAATTCTTTACAGAAAAAGAGTCGTTTACCACAGTCTATGATTGTGAAAAGAGAAACTTATCCAGACTATATTTATTGGGATGATCCAAACGAGCTTGTGGACCGTTTACGATTACTGATAGCATCACAACAGGCTGGTAATCCTAGTCATAATAATGAAATTATGTCAATCATTGAGGAATTACGTGAAGCTCAAATCATATATTAATAGTACACTAGAAAAATTGAGATCAGTATCTTGTTGATCATTGATGTATTCAGATGTTTGAAAAAAATAATTGAAAATGAATGATAAAAAATTAGTAGTAGTCACAGAATTACATAAACAAGCTAGGCGAAATTATCAACGTCGTAAGGTACAAATACAGGGGATGGATCAAACATGGCAAGTAGATTTAGTTGAAATGATACCTTATTCTAAAGTTAATAATGGTTTTAAATATATACTCACAGTTATAGATATATTCTCAAAGTATGCATGGGCTATTCCAGTTAAAGTAAATGTGGAAAAGATGTTTCTGCAGCTATGAAATCTATACTTTTAAATGGACGTGTTCCAAAAAAATTGCATAATGATAGAGGCAAAGAATTTTATAATTCTCAATTCAAGAGTTTAATGAAATCTTATAAAATCATATTATATTCAACCTATAGTAATTTAAAAGCTTTAATTGTTGAAAGATTCAACCGCACACTGAAGAATATGATGTGGCCACAATTCAACTTGTAAGGAAATTATAAATGGATACATATTTTAGCATCTCTCGTTTCACAGTATAATAACAAAAAACATCGTACTATTGGCATGATACCAAAAGATGTCATAAAAGATGATAAAAGTATGCTGTTAAAACGTATATCTAAACAAAGAAAAATTTCAGTTAAGAAAATAAAATTCAAAGTTGGTGATCGAGTTCGTGTAAGCAAGTATAAGAATGTTTTCAGTAAAGGATATACACCCAACTGGACAACTGAAATATTTACTATCACTGCAGTTAATTCAACAAACCCAGTAACGTATAAACTAAAGGATTATCAGGATCAACCCATCGAAGGTGGCTTCTACGAAGAAGAAATCTCCAAAGTGAAATATCCAGATGTCTATCTCGTAGAAAAAGTTCTCAAACAACATCATGATAAAGTCTATGTAAAATGGCTTGGATTTGACAACTCACATAATAGTTGGATACAAAAATCAGAAATGTAATCATTCAGCAAATGTTAAAGTTAAATTTTAAATAAGTTAAAGTTAACTTTTAGAAAAGTTAAAGTTAACTTTTGGAAAAGTTAAAGTTAACTTTTGGAAAAGTTAAAGTTAACTTTTGGAAAAGTTAAAGTTAACTTTTGGAAAAGTTAAAGTTAACATTCCAGAAAGTTAAATTAAGCAAATATGTAATGATTTAATTTTTCTTATTTATTTATTAGATTTACATTTATATTATACTTAGAAAAAATATTTTATTGTTTTAATTCAAAAATGTATGCCAGATAAGGTAGTAATAAATAAAGTAATACCAATTTTAAATATAAAATATTGTTTATTTTTTTAAACCTCATTCATATGTACAGGTTATATGATATAATTATATACACACTAATACAATTCATTTACTTTTTTATAATTTTATAATGACCCTAAGCAAGGGTATCGGTACTTTTAGGCAATAAGTAGCGTTTATCATCAAAGGGAGTTAATGCTATTTTAAATTGCTTTACAGTTTCTACTTGATGTAGTCGAGATCTAATTATATGTTGCGTACTCGTTTGAATTCTAGATTTCTGCAAACATTCCACATAATCATCAAAGTTAATAGTTTTATTCACCACACCTGCTTTTACACCTTTAGCTTTTTTTTACAAAATCTTGTCCGTTAACTCGAATGCTATACATTTTACTTCTCAGACCAACAAATTCAGTAATTATCTCTCCATTACATTCATCTTTCATTAATCCCACTTTTTTCTTGTTGACTTGAGGAATATTATACAAATTATCTTTCGCATAATCTGAAGTGTCAAACTTGTGAATATCATCATTCAAATCACTATAAATATCTCTACACTTTAATTCATAAATGAAACTATCAGTATCAGTGTACAACAACTTACAATTTTTACCATATTTTTTTAACATAAATTCATAATGAAAATTATACATAACTGTCTTAGATAAATCAAGTATTGCAAACCCAATGTATATAGGTTTGTTGAGCAATATTTCTGTTTTTCGAAGCTCAATTGCCACTAAATTTTTATTAAAAATAGATCTACTATGAAATTTAGGTTTAGATATGAGAGCTTCAGCGCCATATCTACCACCCCATTTCGTAACAAGTTTCACATCAACATGATTTCGAACATTCTCCATAGTTTTACCGTAAACTGCATTATTCATTAATTTAAATATGTTCTTTTCAAACTCATTCTTAGCGTCTCTTCTCATAGAAGTAGTAAAGTCGATGTAAGACTTGAGCCAAGTTTTTTGATTGAATTTAAGTACTCTATGAATTTTCACTAGAGTTAGACCATTTGAAAGAGCTTGTTTTAACGCTCGATAATGAATAATATACTTGAGTTTAGGTGACAGAGTGGTGAGAAGTTTAGTTTGCTTTAACGTAGTTGTTTGTGGGTTTGAGTGATCTGAACAAAAAGGAAAATCACTATGACTATCATGTAATTCTTGAGGATATTCAAGATCGACTTTTAAAATGTACCAATAGGTGAGCCATAAGGAATATTAAAATTAAAACTGTTATTCAAAACAGGAAGCCACTCAAATCCACCATAAGGAAGCGGCTGCATCATACCCCATCCATATAGATTATTGGCATCGAAATACATAATATATTTAGTTTCATCATTTGGGTTAAAATTTTTCATATACATATTATTAGCCTTTGAATATCTATTAGAACATTGGCTTATACATCTTCTTATACCACGCTCAATAAACATAAGTTTGTCAATATCAGTTATGAGTTCTAATTTTACCTTTGTGTAATTCAACATTGCATCCCATGTAAATCCAGGAGTTGTATAATAATGAGCAGGATCAAGATTATAAGCTCGCAAACATTGATTTCGAAAATTTTCAAAGACATCTGCCAATAATAGTATATCAGTTTTCATATATAAATCCACATATTCACCAAGATTTTTACATTGGAATGTAGACCGTACATTTTGAGCATGACTATAATCTTCATCACTGATTGTATTATCATTGAGAGAGCTATAAAAATTTTCTTTTTTGGGTAATGCTAAATCTTTTAATTTATTCAATGAATCAATGTATTCATAAGGTAAAACACCTTTGCGTGTAATTAACTTTATTTCAGTAGCATTGAAATTAGTAAACACTGAATTGACAATTTTCTATTTTGTTAGATATGATGCTAGTTTTTCTAAAGAGCTTGCCATAAATCTAAAGGAATCTATGAAACAAAATTTGATTTCACTATTCTTTATTCTCTTTGTAAAGGAAATATATTTTTCCTTGTTTATTGGAAGCAAATCAATTTTCCCTTCAAATTCATGGCAAATATCTTCAATTATAAAATGAGCATCATACCCACTTAAGTTATAAAAAACCACAGGTATAATCCGAGGATCTTGGTAATTTGAATTACAATTTTCATGCGCAGCTCCACGATACTTGACAGTTAAATGTGAATGATCACGAACTTTTTTTTCTTGATAAGATATTGGACCTTCACAAATATGGCAATTAGCAGCATTTACAAAAGCTTCAATCTGCGCGGCTGACAAATGTTCCATTGGGATTGGATTTTTTAAAATTAACTCTACACGTTCAGCCAACACCAGTAACTCTTGTGCAAACCATTTGGCTGGATTTATATCTGTTGGACTAGAATAATATCCTGATAAAGAATCATCATAACTGCACTTCACATAAAATCCAATATTGAAAAGTTCATGATGTTGAACTACTTCAGTTTTACTTGTTGTCTCGCCTTTAACTGGCTTTAACAGACACTCACAGTCTGCGTACACAACAAATGGCACTTTTTCCTTATAAGAATAGTTTTTAAATTTCACAAAATTTTGACCTGGTTTAGGAAGAATTACTTTACACTCATTTAATTTTGAACATTCACTATCATGTCGAGAAAGCCTCTCTGCACTCACAAAGTAGTGAAGACATCGATCACATATATATTTTTTCCCATTTCATAAAGATACTTGACTACTCACAAGGCGAGATAAATCCTTGATCCACACATAATGAAAATTATTTGATGTATTCACATTTTCAACAACATCAGGTTCATCATTATCATCATTTTTATTCTGATAAATATCTTCAATTCTTAATAAATTAATATGTTTCTGCTTCTTATCAGATGTAAGATGTAAGGGAAATGTATTAAAATTTGAATTTTTCATACTCAAAGCATAAACATTTAAAGAAATATCATTTTGTTTTTGAAATCTCGTGATATCTTTAAGTGAAGCTGGAAACTCTATTCCACTCCAATTTAACTCATTTTTATACTTGTAGTAATTGAAAACACGTTGGGGATCATGTACATCTGGATGTAAAGCTGATAAAACTGCCCACATAAAGCATTTATAATCATCATTCTTAACGTTGATGCAAGCCAACTTCGCATTAATTGAAGAAGGTAAATTAATATATGATCTAGCTCTAAGCGGATTATATTTGTTGATATTTATTTCTAATTTTACTATAGAATGGAGCGTCCATAGAGATTCTTGTTCTTCAAACGATTCTACATCTTTTAATATAGGGTTTTTAATATTCATGCAAAACCAATCTTCTAAAACGGATAAAGTAAATATCTCTGCAACTTTTACATTAAAGTACTTTGATTCCACTTTTTCTTCTTCTGCGTTAAGGAATTTATGAAATTTCGCTCCTAGCACAGCATACACTTTTAATGATCTATGTTTACTTAATACTTTTTCAATGTTGTACACCAAAAGGATGGATGCATCGTTGAAAAAAGCTACTATATCAATGTGTGAAAGATTAATAATAATGCTCGTCTGAAGACGACTTTTAAAGGCACTTTCACTGTTTTCCCAACGAACGCGACCACTTATTTGATCATCAATGTTTTCCAATGTATTAACTCCAGATCCTTCTTTTAAATACTTCTTGAAATTTGCATGATGACTCATAATTATTTGAATAATATTGACACATCTATATTTATTCTTAGCTAACTTGAGAGAATGAAAGACACTTTTCACTGTTCTTAAATTTTGATTGCAAATATTCATCCACCTGTCAGCAAACAACACTCTGTCTTCATCTTTTAATATATCCAGAAGACTTGATGCATCTTCAATACTCGGAATAATAGCTTCACATTCATCTAGGAGCCTCGTAAAATCCTTCCTAAACTTATTAGAAACCTCCTCTGCTTCAGAACTATCCGGTTCTTTACGCTTGCCTGGCATTCTGAAAATTATAATAATTTTAAACATTAATTTTTTATTTATTTTTATTTTATTAAAATACAATTTTTATTATGATAACACAACTCAACAAAAAAAAAATTTTTTTTTGCCTAAGGTTCGTTTTACAATTTTTCTGTTCTTTATGCTCCAAAATGAAGGAAAAATAACCTTATATTGTTTAAAGTTTGCTTTTGTAGTAATAATTCAAATAATATATATTTTCTAGTTTTTATAGCAAAATTAAAAAGTTTTTGTTGGTCCACAAATTAAAAAACTTTTTGTCAGTGAAAAATTTTCAGAATTGCTTACAGTGTACAGTGGCGTACCAAGCATTTTTGGCGCCCGGGGCAAAAGGCAATTTTTGCCGCCCCTTATTGAAAATTATTTCATCGATTTGCCGCCCCCAAATGCATTGGGCTCGAGGTTGGCGCCCGGGGCGACTGCAGCCTCTGCCCCCCTCTAGATACGCTACTGGCTTACAGATGTTCAAAAAAACGCCTGGAATAGTTTCAAAGAAGTAGGGAATAACAAAGTCGAAAATTATAAAGAAATAGTCGAGGATTTGCTAAAGAACTTTAAAGCCATGGGTTGCCGGATGTCCTTGAAAGTGCATATGCTACATTCTCATCTAGATAAATTTAAGAACAATATGGGAGCGTATTCAGAAGAGCAAGGAGAACGTTTCCATCAAGACCTTATGAACTTTGAATGCCGTTATCAAGGCCAATACAATGAAAACATGATGAGTGACTATATTTGGGGATTAATACGAGAAAGTACGTACGAACATCAAAGAAAGAGCAACAAGATCCATTTTTAATCTTTTTTCCACAATTTTGAAGACAAATGTAATATTTGAAGTAAATAAAACTAAGAGGCAAAAGTATTGTTTTATGTTTTTTAAAAAAAACCAATTTCATAGCATAAACTACCCCATCTTGCCCCAGGGGGTACCCCAACTTACCCCCACATTTTGTAAAATGAAAAATTTGAATTTATTTACTTATTCTTAATTCTATATTTAATTAAGTAACAAATGTTTCAAACAAGACTTTTTCAGGAAAGACTGATTGCCAGAGATTATTAATATAATAAATAAAATATTTTTGAATTAGTAATATTAGTTTTATAAAGCTTCAAACTTTAGGTACCCCGTCTTGCCCCCACCTCCCCTATTTCGTTTCAATTTTCGTCATCATTTCTTGATTTGCAATAAATTTTTTAATTATTTTTGTCATTTACAACTTTTTTTTCAAAATCAATTATTTTTGTCATTGTTTAATTACTTTCTACATATTTCAATTATTTTTGCGATGTTTGAATTGTTTTTTTCAAATTTGAATGGCTTTTTCTGCTGACGATCCTAATTTCATTTATTCACTTTTTTTTATTTAAAAACTTACTATTTAATCACTTTCTTAAATTAAAAAGTCTGTTATTCACTATTTTCAATCTGCAAGTCCACTGGCAGCCCTCCTTATTGGATAAATATTATTCATCGTCCATAGTGCAACATATAAAATTCTAGAAAATAAATTAGAGTAAGATTGCAAATGTTCAACAAATTAAAAAAAGATCACAAAAATAGTTATTGTTTGTCAATAAATTTGGACTTAACCTAATTTTTTCTGAGACAACTGTATTTTCTTTAAACAAATGATTCTCAATTAACGTATTTCCTAGAATTAAAAAACGATAATTACGTTAATAAATTATTGCGGCTTTTTTAAAATTATGTTTAGCAAGTCATTTAAAACATTTTTTTCATAAAGTATTTTAAGGAGATGAAACGCCTGCAGTCGGAAATTTTTTGACTTAACTGATGTTAATTGTATAGATAAATGAAGGGATTAAGAAAAAAGGGTTTCTGCGTCAATTTCATGTTTTTGCAGAAAGCAAAAAAAACAGATTAAAAAATTTTTATATAGTACCTTGCGTCAAGAACTCTATTGAAAAGTCTGTTTTTAGAGTTCTAGAGATTAAAAGGAGGAGAATCCTACTTTTAATCACAGTCATCCCCACCAGCAACGCCATTCAAGCACGCTTGCCAACCTAAACATCAGCTGTCGCGTCACGTGCTAGAAGAGCAAGCGTACTTGAATGGCATTACTGGTGGGGTTAAACTGTAATAAAAAGCAGGATACTCTTCATATTAATCTCTAAAACTCTAAAAACAGCGTTTTCATTAGATTTCTTGACACAAGGTTATTATATAAAATAATAATCTCGATTTCCCTACAGATGCGCCCTTGTTACACAAATAACTATTCTGGTCGTTTGAAAGAAAACTAAGAAAACAGTTTCGAGATATTGATATGTTGTGCTGGATAAAAAAAATTGTTTAGCAAAACTTACATATTAACTAGAAATGTAAAAAAAATGTGTTACTTTAAGGTTACCGTCAAGTGGGGCTATTTTGTGCGCCTTGGGGCTATTTTGTGCACGCGAAGTTTTTAATTAATAAAATCTTTATATTCAATTGCTTAAGTTTGCTACTTGGTATAAACATTTTCTGATATCTAGACCACAGAGAGTATTAAATGAATTTACTCAATTATTTATCAGAAATCAGAAAAAAAATCATAAAATCGTAAAAATCAATCAGAAAAATTTCCAACTTCCAAAAATTCTGTTCAGATCTCCAGAAGTTTAAAAGTGGTTCTATAAAGATATTAATATAATACTTGCTGAGCATTTAGTTGTCATCATGTATACGTGATGCGCTAACTTTTTATTGCATATTTTATTTTATTTATTTATTTAACCACATGTACGGGCGACAAAAAGTACCCTTTTACAAAAAAAAGATCAGAACCTTAAAATTAAAGTAACAAAATTATAAAAAAATTATAAAAAATCCGCTTCTGATTACAATAATATTCCTAAGCATATGCGTTTTAATGTCTCCCATGAGCTGTTCGGCAGTGTATATTTATTTTAAGAAAAAAGTGTAAAAAACTGAAAAACCAGGATTTGGTGGGTTATTTTGTGCATTCTTTAAAATCAAGTTTTTTTCAATAATTTTTTTTTGTAGTTAGTAAAAATTAGATTAGAATTTCGTTTTGAAACATTTTTGTCTTATTTTTGTTATTAAAGACAAGAAATATGCTTAAAATTTCAGTTTTACATATGGTGCTTTAAAAACCCAGGGGCGTAGCTAGGCCGAGTGTCACCAGGGTCGAAAATGAGATTGTCACCCCAAAAACTCAAATCCTTCTTTTAAGTCAAATTGTCTTAAAGAAATAACTTTTTCTGTAAATCTACATTTTTGTGAAATTTTAGTGTTTTACTTTCAAATTAGTTAAATAATTCCTACAATAAAAATATTTTTGGCCTTTTTTTCTTTATTGTACTTTAAAATATTTAGAAAAAAATACTTTATACAGCAAAAACCTTAAAAAAAATGTTTACACAACTTTATAAATATGCAAACTTTAATGCACAAAATACCCCAACCATAAGGTTTATTACAATTTTAAGTTTCTATAACTCAGACAAAAAATTTTTTCTTGTCTGCTAACTTATAGGACACTTTTAGAAGGATGTCTACATCATCACTGAATAGATAAATTCTTTATTTTTTCAGATTCTGAATTTTAATAAAGCATAAAGTGGAAAAAGAGCGGTTTTCTGCACAAAATAGCCCCACTTGACGGCGAATCAAAAGTGCATTTTTTTCATATAACATTAACTATGATAAAAGTATACGATTTCAAGAAAAATTGGAAAGCTAGTAATTTTTAAAAAACAAATTGACGAATTAAATGCAAAAAAGTTTGTTACAAGTACATTTGTTTGTGTTCAAGATAATGAATTAATTAATGCTTGTCTTGAAATCGAGCAATAGAATTTAGGTTAGACGTCAATACGTGTACCTTTTTGACATCTTTTTATTAAAATTTTAATACAACACCCACATTACTTTTTAATTTTATAAATTTTTTTGTTACAGAAAGTATTTTTTTGCATTTATATAGCAATTTCGTTGTAAAAATACAATTTTTACAACTTTTCTAACCTCATTTTAAAAAACTTCTTTTAGGGTGGTGACAACAACATAACCTAAAATTCATAGATACCTTTAACATAATCAGAAATGTGATAAAAATTAATTTCCAACAAATTTAAAATATCTGGTTGTACGATTTGAGAAAAACCTAAATTGAGGCCAAATTTGTTTTAAAAAGTTATTATTTAACATATTGTGGTTTTTCCTTTCAGTGCAGACTAAATTAAAATTTTGTTTAAATGTTTATAAACGGTAGCTTAGTGTACTCTTTAAAATATTCTTTAAAATTAAAAAATTTTAATTTTGTTAAGTTTGTTGCTAAAAAATTAATTATTAAATAGAACTTGTATTGTTTATAAATTTTGAATAATAAACTTTTAAATAATTAAAATTTTTCAATTTTAGAGAATAACTTACGAATTAAATCTGCTACGGTTTATCAAAACTTGGTAAAAAATAAAGATTATTAGAATAACCTAAGAAAATTAATAAATAATTATTATTTGATAAAACTAATTGTTGATCAACTTTTTTTTGTTCGATTCCACAGCTATATCCTTCAATAGTATGTTTCGTAACATGCGTGCCAAGCAGTCGTTTCTGAAACGAGAGCAATGTTTTTGCAACGAGTGAAACGAGTTGCAAAAATTGCGCGAGTTTCAAAACGACTGCTTTGTTCACGCAGTTACGAACGATACTTTTCATAAGAAAGTCATAAAAGGCGTGATTCGGTTCTCTGTATAGATAACCAGCAAGTTGCAGAATAAATAACAATTCACTATGTCACGTCAGAGTGTACACAAATACAATCCAAATTGAATGTCTCACACTTTTTTACTTGTCAACACGCCGCGCTAGTGATACTGTCAGGTTAGATTTTGAAACTGTACTACTCACGCTAAAGACATCGACTCTGTTCTGTTGGTCAAACAGTGCGTGCAAGAAAAGAAGAAAAGTGGGAAACATGCAATTTGGACTGTACTTGTTTGCACTCTGACGTCACATAGTGAATTGTTCTTAAATCTGTAACTTTCTGGTTATCTACAGAGAACCGAATCACGCTATTTTTAAGACTGCGTTATGAGAATGTATATTTTAAACTGATTTTGCTTCCTCATAAAGGAAGCGTTGTGATCGTTAAGATTTTCGATTTTCCAAAACTAGTGTTAATCGACTTAGTTTCATCTAAAAAGTTCAAATTTTAATTCCTGAGGAAATGTCCGGATATGTGTGTGTGTGTGTGTGTATGTCAACGGATTTTAATAAAATTTGGATGACATATGAAGCTTACAAATATCTACATTTGGACACAGGTATTTTTGAAAATACCCAAACAAATTTTTTTGAGCACCTTTTTTCATCAAAAAATATCGTTTTTTGGCAAAAAATTTTTTTATGCTAAAAATTCAGACAAATGAATGAAAAAATCATATTCCTTGTTTCAAAACGAATCGATTGACCTATATATAGTATATAATTGACCAATAACTCATGTAATAATTCATGATTTTTCAGTTTTTTTCATCAAAAAATCTCGTTTTTGGAAATTTAAAAAAAAAAAAATTTTCATGCTAAAAATTCAACCAAACAAATTACAAAATCATATTCATTGTCTCAAAACGAATCGATTGACCCATATAAAGTATATAATTGACTAAAAACCCACGAATAATTCATGATTTTTCATTTTTTTTCATCGAAAAATCTCGCGATTTGCCAAAAAAAATTTTCATGCTAAAAATCCAAACAAACGAATTGCAAAATCATATTCCTTGTCTCAAAACAAATCGAGTGACCTATATAACTTTTATATTTGACTTAAAACTCACGTATTAATTCATAATTTTTAATTTTTTTTAATGAAAAATGTCGTGTTTTGCCAAAAAAAAATTTCTTGCTAAAAATTCGAACAAATGAATTAGAAGAACCATATTTCTTGTCTCAAAACGAATTGACTAAAAACCCACGTAATTATTCATGATTTTTTATTTTTTTTTCATCGAAAAATCTCTTTTTTTGCCAAAAAATTTTTAACAATTATTATTTTTTGACCATAGTTCCTTTTTAAAAAAAAAATTCTATTTAAAAAAACGAATATGCTATTGAAAATTAAGTAACTTTATAAAAATTAGTAAAATAATAATTAATTTAAAATTGAATTATTATTTTTTATATTATAAATAAATTTATTGCTTCCTCTATGAGGAAGGAAATTATGTGTCTATGAAATGGACAGAATTCACACCTTTTTATATTTTTGTTTGCAATAAAAATCATTTCCCAATTTATGTTGTTTGGGTACATTTATGAATATTTCATAAAATTCACTTGTTATCATTTTCATTGCTTTACAGTTTCATTTGATTGATTTTTTTTATAGCCAAATTATCATTTTTCGAATTTGTTTTCACTCAAATTAAAATTAACCCGAATTTGCGAAAAACAGCATCTTTTGCGATTGACGATTTTTTATTTAACAGTATTTTCACTTTACAAAAATTCTTTGTATCTAATTTTATATTTAAAAAATTTCTAATTGAAGCTAATTTTAATCTAATAGAATTAAAATTTAACACAATTTTAAGTGAGTCGAGTTTTTTCAAATACCAGAATCTCCAATTGCCTGAGTATTGTAGTGTAACGAATTGAAATTTGATACAATTTTTAAAATAAACAAAAATCTAATGTTAATTAGATTCGTTCTTAAAATTTGAAGACTTATTTGCAAGTAAAGAATCAAAAATACACTTTTTGTTAACATATTTGTTTTATTTTTTAAATTAAAATTCTTCTTTTTATTCTTTACATTTACCTAAAAAAAGTTTCATTTAAAAAAAAATTACTTTTTTTTGTGGGGCTGTGTAATTTTTTTTAATTTTTATGTTTCATAAGGCAATGTCACTGAACTGTTTTTTTTGTTTGCAGGAAAAAACCAAGTCTCAAAAAGAAGAAGGACAGCCTTCACCAGCGACCAATTAATGAGGCTAAAAACAGAATTTACAAGGTCCAGATACTTGACTCGTGCTCATCGTATTGAAATTGCTCAGCAACTAGTTTTACCAGAACTGCAGGTTAAGGTTTGGTTCCAAAACCGAAGAATAAAATACAAAAAAGAGAAAAAAAATCAGGCCTCATCCCAACAGAGGCAGAGTCATCAACACTTGGGAAATCACCAAAATATTCAACAAGTTCACAAGAACCAAAATTCGACTGTTCACTGGCGACCAAATAATTTATTACAGGCAAATGTAAATTTAGAACAAGATTTCATGCTTCCTGAAGATCCGACAAGTAGTGACACATCACTATCCGAAATTGTTTTGGATGGTGATGCCTGCAATTTCTTGTTGGATATTGTTCCTAATGAGTATTTGTAAACATATGTTGACTTTTTTAGGATTTGTAGGTTTAAAGTTTATTTTTTGAAAATATGTATAGTTTCTGTCAGTATTATAAATTTTAATATTTGTGAATATAAATATAAATTAATGTAAATATTGATTAATGTGTACGTTTCGAAATTTAAATTGTTACGATCTCGTAGTAGGGGAGGTCGAAACTGGTTGGTACGGAAGGAGTACGACGCCGGTACTGGCGACAAGTCGGCTAAGAAGCCGATTGTGTCTTAGTAAACCAGGTCGGGTTTTTTGTTCGTTTTTTTTTCTGTTTTTTATTCTTTTTACTATTTAATTATTTATTTACATGCTTAAATAATCTTAACAACGACGAGATTGAGACTGGGGAGACCGAGGCGGACGAGACTGAGACTGGCGAGCACGAGCACGTGCGAGTATCCCTCGGTACCGGGCCACCGAGAAGTCCACCAGAGGACGGGGTGCAGCTGGAGCCCGAGGAGGTCCGTGGATGATGGGTCCCCTACGAGAAACAGTAGTGGGCCTGGAGGGTCGGGTAGGTCTTCGCTCGTAGCCTGGCAGATCGGGTACGGCGAGCCCCGGAGTAGGGATAAAGACCGGGAAATGCTGGGTCCGATTATTGCCCCGGCGTTGGAGTGGAGAAGGAGCCGGCACTCCGGCTATAGGAGCAGCGGGGGCCGGAGTAGGGGGGCAGTTTTGAGCCTCGTCCTCAAGGTCCTCCACGAATGAATCTGGGTGCAGGGAGATTTCGTTCTCCGAGAGGGCTGAGTCTTCTTATAGAGTCAACGACGTCCCAGGCGGAGTCCTCGCGGAGTCCTCGTCAATGAGTTGCTGCAGGGTCTCCGAATTCTGGAGCCAGAGAGCGCTCCGGGTCGGAGGGTTGACCGGTGTTGGTGTCAGGCGTAGAGGTTGGGAAGGTGCTTCGTACTCGAGCACTTCCTCGAGGGACTGAATCAGCTTCAAGGTGTTGTCATGAGCTCTCTCGCGGAGTTCGGCACGATAGGTCCGAAAGTTTTCAGCAGTGGATTGCTCTTCGTTGCGGATGGAAGGTCTAGGGGTGGAGGCCGCCAGGGGACGACGCAGAGGGGGAAAGAGAGCCCCGTTGGGCACATGGATTGTTCTTGGTAGGGGAGCGGAGTCTCGAGGGGCGTCCGCGGTGTAGTAACCGATCAGGTTAGCACTGGGTACGGCTGCAAAAGTCACGGGGTCAGCAAAGGAGGAAGGGGCGGTTGCTGCCACAGAGACGGGGGCCGAAGGAGCCGAAGCAAGTGTCGGGTTCCCGCAGAATTGGGCAACCTGCGCAACTGGCCTAAGTGGTCCCGGAGTTAATGCCAGAACCGCAAGCAAGCCCTGGGCGATGAGCTGGGCTTGGGACGAGCGAGCGGCCTGAAGAAGGTCCCGGCTTTGGATGGAGCGCTAGCGGGCACCTTGTCGGTCGCGCTGAAACTTGCGTTTGCTCTTATTCCGGAACACAGGAGGGTTCATCGGAAACAAACGCCATGATTAATTAGTTGGTAACTTCACTCGACCGAAGTCAAGGCAGTTTCGCAACGGGAGGTGAGGGAGGCCGGTGCTTTCCTCTGCAAAGCACAGGCTGCTACCAAGCGTGGAAGCGAGAGACTAAGGAACTGGTGCCGGTGTTTTCCCTGCAAAGCAGAGGCTGCCGCCAAGCGTAGGGGTGAGAGAGAAGATGTGCCGGTGCTTTCCCCTGCAAAGCAGAGGCTGCCGCCAAGCATAGGAGTGAAAGAGAAGGTGTGCCGCTGTTTTCCCTGCAAAGCAGAGGCTGTCGCCAAGCGTAGGAGTGAGAGAGAGGATGTGCCGGTGCTTTCCCCTGCAAAGCAGAGGCTGCCGCCAAGCATAGGAGTGAAAGAGAAGGTGTGCCGCTGTTTTCCCTGCAAAGCAGAGGCTGTCGCCAAGCGTAGGAGTGAGAGAGAGGATGTGCCGGTGCTTTTTCCTGCAAAGCAGAGGCTAGCGTAGGGGTGAGAGAGAGGAACGTAGGTATGCCGGTGCTATCCACTGTGGGCACAGTGGCTGCTTCCGAGCGGGATAGGGTGAGGTGGAGAGAGTTGGAGAGGAGCAAGATAGGTACTTACTTTTAATAAGAAACGTTTCTTCTAGGAGAACAACTTTTTATTTAGAGAACGATCTGAGCCGGATGAAGTGCGGGTGACGACTGCCTGACAACTCCGGAAGGGCAGCTTATATAGTGAAAAACTATGGGCAAAAAATTGCTACAAAGCTTTTCCCTTTCTCCTGCCCTCAAGTCTCCGCAAATTTTCAGAAACTTCCGGATCCTTTGCGAAGTGACAGTCTACATATATTTATAATAATAACACAGGTTTACAAATTTCAAACTTTTTTTTGCCAATCGCAAGTTTCCTGTTTACTTCGATTAATTTGAGTATTCTAAGAGAGAAAAAATGGTTTATATTGTTTTCCCCTCGTGCAGTTTTGCTGAAATAGAAAATTTCTGTTTTTTGTAGTGAAAATGACAAGTAGGGAGAACTAGTAGTTTAATTTCAACGAATATTACATACACAAATTTGCGTGAAATTTAAACTTTGATTGACTATAACTCAGCTGTTTTTATTCGATTTAAACGGGTAATAGATGGTTTAAAAGCTAATTTAATTGCCTTTTTAAACATGTTCTACTCATTGGAATTAAACTACTTGTTCTCCCTATGTGTCATTTTTACTATAAAAAACAGTAATTTTCTATTTCAGCAAAATTGCATGAGGGGAAAACAATATAAACCATTTTTTCTCTCTTAGAACACTCAAATTAATCAAAGTAAACAAGAAATATCCAATTGGCAATTTCACTGTAAACCTGTGTAATAATAATAAAAGAATACTAATAATAATTATGCTAACAATAATAAAGAATACATGTCGGCCGCATAAGAACATCGGCGGCAATGGACATGAAGACCCAAAGAACAGAATGGTGAAACTGTACAGAGCAAAAAAAAAAGAAACTTTTGCTTACCTTCCAGGACGGAAGGAGCAAAAGTTGATAAGAATAAGTAAAGCAAGAATTGGGAGAGGTTGTTTAAGTGCGGTATTGCCACAGCACGTGGTTGAGTCCTACACGAACAAGTGCGTAAAAGCATTATTTCCTTTCCTAAACTTGTTTTGTAAAAAAAAAAATAATAATAATCCGTTACCAAGCAGCTCAAAGATACTGGTCCGACTTAGCTCAGTACTAAGATAACCTTTACAGAACATCTTGTAGGTATTTGATCAGGTTGGTGAGAGACTTGTGGTACCCTTTACGGGATATCACAGAGTTTCTTAGCCGACATGTACTTGAATGTCATTTAAGATGGGGTTTCTGATACCTCAATCGGGCACCTCCCCAGGTGGCGGATAGGGGAAGGCCTCTAAGATATGGGAGGTACCGAGGAAATTAGAAAACCCGGGGCGAACCAAAAGTCAGATAGGGTTGGGCATCCGATATAATTGTCCACTCTGTGTTGAGATAACCTCCCACACAGAGTAATTGCGGTTACGACAACTGTAACGCGCAGTGACACCCACAATAGGTCTCTCTCGGATGGAGATCAGGGTTCAGTTGGGAGTGGCAATAGGACAAAACCCAGGCAACGACCAGACATTGACCCAGGAGAAGCTAGAGTACGTTTTAAATGGACGGACCAACTTCTTAAGGACATCATGCTATGTTGGCAAAACAGTAGTTCTTGCAGAAGAGGATACATACTAAGGTTGCATAAGCGATGGGTCAATATGTACCCCCAATACGCTCAAATGTCACCTTAGTATTTAAGAGACCAAGTATCCTCTCTGCTATAAAAAGGGACATGAAGCTTTTCTTCAGCAGGAAGAAGAAGAACCCTCCGAGAACCTTCAGATTCCGACAGTAACACCTACACCAACGACCGAGGAAGGGAACATGAGGTCTAGGGAAACCAAAGTGCATCTAAAGGTTTCCATTAAAATGGACAAAATCGCTGAAGGGAATAACGAGCTCTCATTACTCCCAGAGGATGTAAATTTCTGGACATTAAATTGTGCTGTGTGTGCAGAGTGCAGAGTGCAGAGTGCAGAGTGTGATTGTATATCTTGAATCGAAAAGAAAATTTACATCCAGGGTTTTGGAAATAGCCCAGACTTAAATGGATAAAGCAAAATAATACCTATGCTACTAATCCTTCTCGCCTGTTCAGTCCACCATCGCCAACTGCCGAAAGACCCCCATGTCGTGAAGAGATTGAAAACTTCTGGAGTAACATCTATGGGAAAGCCCATTTAGTGAACGATGAAAAGTCATCCTTAACACTCTTTCGTAGCTTCTGTTTTAGACAGGGGCTTGACTATCCTGCGTAGGTATGTCCACCAATTACTAAGGAGGAGGTGAGAAACATAGTTGCTAAAACGAAGAACTTTTCAGCACCCGGGCCGGATAAGATTAATAACTTTTGGTGGAAATAGTTGTCTTCAACTCACCAACATTTGGCTCGAATATTCTCTACCTTTCTCAACGGTCAACATCCAATACCACAGTGGTTGGTGGAAGGGCGAACGGTACTCTTACCAAAATCTGGTGATTTATCTATTCCGAAAAATTATAGACCCATAGCTTGTCTTAACACCTGCTACAAGCTATTCACTGGCATCCTCAAAGAGAGGATTTTGACATCCATCGAGCCAGATTGGAGTGCAATAAGCGAAGAGCGAGGGTGCAAGAGAGGTCTGGCAGGTTGTAGGGAGAACCTATTGATTGATAGGTGTATTACCCAAGACTCGATATTTTATCGACGTAACCTGTCAATGGCTTGGATTGATTACCGAAAGGCATTTGACTCTACAAGTTATGAGCTGATTGTCAAGCTCCTTGAATACTTAGAGGTACTTCCGAACATTGTGAGATGCTTAAAGGAGCTAATGCTCATGTGGAGGACAAGGTTTGTTATAACATCCAACAAACAGCAGGTGATGACTAGAATCATCTCGTTTAGAAGAGGAGTTTTCCAAGGAGACTCCCTTAGTCCTCTACTTTTTTGCATCTCCCTCTTGCCTCTGTCTGTAGTACTTCGAGAAAAATACTCTGGATACATGTGTGGAAAACCCAGAAATAGAGTACATAAGATTAACCATCTGTTTTATATGGACGATCTTGAGCTATATGGATCCAGCAAGGACGAATTAAAAATTCTGGTGTTTGCAGTAGCCGAGTACTCCAGAGCTATTGGTATGGATTTTGGATTAGCTAAATGTGCTGTTATCCATTTAATTAAAGGGAGGCGAGAAACAGCTGAAATGTCGAGCGACTCAGAATATTCAGCTCATTGGTGGCAATACCATTCATCACCTTGGTGTTGGGGAAACTTACACATATCTTGGAATTCCTCAATCGGAAAGTCAAGATTTGTGTGGGCTTAAAGATCATCTCCATATGAAATACCATGGTCTTCTCAGAAAAATTTGGGCTTCTGAACTATCTGGGAAGAATAAGATACAAGCCACAAACACATTAGCCATTCTTTTACTACTCTATACATTTGAAGCAGTTAAGTGAAATGTGAATAAGTTGAAGGACCTAGATAGAGAAACTCGCAAGATGATGACTATACATCGAAGTCATCATCCTAGGTCTTCCGGGCCTCGTATTTACCTTCCATGCGATCGGGGAAGAAGAGGGCTTTTAAATTTAGAGTGTCTTAATCGTAGAATAGTTTTATCTGCGGCATGCTCAGTCATAAACAGTAGAGATCCTCTTATGCAATTTGTTCACCATCATGAAATTGCAAATGTTGGGGCGTTTTTATATCGAGCGGCAGAAAGAGCTGCAAGTGAACTTAGTCTTTCATTTGAAACCAGGGATATGGAACACGGTTTAGCATCTTTAACACCATTAATGCTTAAAAAAGATGTCAAGGAAGCAGAAATGCGCTTCTGTTACAGGAGCATATTGACAAGCCTGTGTATGGACGGTTCTTCAGTCTCATAAAAGAGTTGGGACTGTCTGGGGTTTTGTCATTTGCTTTCCTCAAGTCTGCTGGTTTGAAATCGGAGACTGAAGGATTTTTATTTGCTTGCCAGGATGGAGTGATAAATACTTTGGTGTATCGCAGTCGAGTGATGCATATATCTGTCGACAATACCAACTGTCGAGCGTGCAGGCAATACCCGGAGACACTTAGTCACATTCTAAATGCGTGACCGAAGTATGCATGTTACAGATATGTAGAAAGACACAATGCTGCGCTTAAGGTGTTGTATAATCACCTTCGACACCAATATGGTATAGATAAAGAACCCATCTTGCCGAATGCCCAGGAGGATCAGGAGTCCGTTGTGGAAAATGATCAGTGTAAGATCTACTGGAATTTTTCTTTTTCCACCACTCATCGTATCAGCGCCAATAAGCCTGATATAGTGCTCCAGGATCATAAAAGTAAGGTCATTTGTGTGATAGAGTTTTCGGCACCTGCTAAGAGCAATATCACTCAAAAGGAGGATGAGAAGCGGACAAAGTATCAAGACCTTCTGTTTGAATTGAGTAAAATATATCCAGGCTACAGGGTCAGTTTAATTGTTCTTATACTTGGTTGTTTAGGAGGGATGCGAGCTTCATTTGTGAGCCAATTACAAAAAATTCCTAGCTGCGAGCACAAGGCTGATGCGTTGGCGGTTCGCATGCAGAAGGCTGTTCTTCTGAACTCTCTCAATCTGGTTCGGCAGCACTGTTCATTATAAGATCCTATTCGGTAGCTCTAAAAAAGCATCCAACAACGTTCTTGAGCACCGCTTAAGAAAATCGGCGGCAATGGGTGAGAACAACAGTGTAAGAAACGAGAATAACAACTCTAGTAAATGAATCACGCTTTTGCTTACCCTTCAGGACGGATGAAGCAATAGCGGATTAGAATATGTAAAGCAAGAATGGGAGAGGTTGTTTTAGCGAGGTATTACCACAGCACGTGGTCGAGTCCCACACGAACAAGTGCGTAAATGCATTTTTTCCTCTCCTAAACTTGTTTTGTAAAAAAAAAAATAATAGTAACAGTAGTGACAATAATACTAAGGATTAACATTAGTACAAAAATAATTAAAAAAAAAACACAAGATAATTTAAAAAGAAAATGGATATCCTGGTTCGGTGAAAACCACCATTTGAAAGTTTCGAAACTTTTGAGTGGTGATCAGATAATTATCAGAGCAAAAATTGAAGCCGTAATTAATGTATCAAATCCAGCCAAACAAATGAATTGACGGAAAATAGGAGTGAAACGCCAGCAGGAACAAAAGATGACGTGGTCATGAGCCTGGGCTAGCCTGTCTCCGCTTGGTTGGCCCTACGGGGGGCAAAGAATGTTCGCGGGGAGCAGGCGCCAGATAGTCTAGGAGACTTCAGAAGGGAAAAACTTTGCGGGGAGCGCGGCGCTAGTCACTCAGTGCTTGGTGGCTTCGCAGGAGAAGAAAACTTGCGGGGAGTTTTTGCGGAAACCGGTTTCTCGTAACGCCAAAATGCCTGGCTAAAAAATTTGACGCAAAAAAGACTCTCAACCGGAGGATCCTATAGAGGTTCTCATTCTATTTTTTTCGCGTCTTGTAGGTGGCTGTCATTTCTCAATGGTTGACAGGTAACAATTCCTTCCCCTTTAAGACTTGCTTTCTGGTGACGATAGTTTACACGATTTCGGGCTCTCATGATCTACCGTCCTCCTGCGTTACTTTCGGCGGGTTCGACACGTTCTCTCCCTGAACTTGGTAGAAAAAGTGTTGGACCCGAAAGTGCCGGTGCTTTCCCTTGCAAAGCAGAGGCTGTCGCCTAGCGTAGGAGTGAGAGAGAGGAACGTAGGTGTGCCGGTGCTATTCACTGTGGGCACAGTGGCTGCTTCCGAGCGGGATAGGGTAAAGTAGGGAAAGTTGGAAAGAAGCAAGATAGGTACTTACTTTTAATAAGAAACGTTTCTTCTAGGAGAACAACTTTTTATTTAAGGAACGATCTGACCCGGATAAAGTGCGGGTGACGACTGCCGGACAACTCTGGAAGGGCAGCCTATATAGTGAAAAACTATAGGAAAAAAAATTGCCACAAAGCTTTTCCCTTTCTCCTGCCCTCAAGTCTCCGGAAATTTCCAGAAACTTCCGGATCCTTTGCGAAGTTCCAGCCTACATATATTTATAATAATTATAATAATAATAATAATAATATCGTCGCCACTCGACATCTCTGTGGTAAATGGTACCGTCCGTTACCAAATATCACAGAATTGCCTGGCCGGTTGGGTCAGCATAGATGCCCCTCTTCCGAACACCAAGGAAATACTTGGTCCACTTGGCCAAGTGTTTGAGTGGCATCTAAGGTGGGGTTTCTGCCATCCCAATCGAGCGCCTCCCCAGGTGGCGGATAGGGGAAATCCTCCCAGATATGGGGGGAACCGGGCAATTCAAATACCCGGGGCGGACCAACGTCAGATAGGGGTGGGCACCCGATACAATTGTCGACTTTGTGATGGGCTAACCACTCACACAGAGTTTTTTGCGGTTACGACCACAGTAACGCGCAGCGCCACCCACAATGGGTCTCTCTCGGATGGAGACCAGGGTTTAGTTGGTAGTAGCAACAGGATAGAACCCAGGCAACGACCAGGCTTTGACCAGGGACAAACTCGTACACGTTTAAAATGGAGGGACCAACTTAGAAAGGACATCTTAGACTGTTGGCGACAGAGCTCTCCGGACCGAAGAGGTTACATGTTGAGGCTTCATGAGCGATGGAGCAATATGCATCCCCAATACGCACAAATGAAACCTCAGTACATACGAGATCAGGTATCCTTTTTGCGAAGGAAAGGCCATGAAGTTCTTATAGAAGAACCCTCTGAGAACATACCATCAGTTCTAACAACAACACCTTTGCAGACAGTCGAGTATGTAAACATAAGAGCAAGGGAAACCAAAATCCATCTTAAGGTTTCCATTAAAATGGACAAAATGGCTGAAGCGAATAGAGAAATTTCATTACTTCCAGAGGATGTAGATCTCTGGACATTGAACTGTGCAGTCTATGAAAAAGCAGTTTCCTTGGTTCGTGACAGTAACAGAAAATCTGTTTCAGAACGCGTTGCCAAGACCTGTAAAAGAATTAGGCAGGTCCAAGCATCGATCAAGCAGCATTGGACTGAGAAGATACGTTCTCTCGTAATCATAAGAGAACGTTTAAAACGTCGAGTTAAGTGGATAAAGCAAAATAATGTTTTCGAAACTAATCCTTCCCGCCTATTCGGTATAACATCGCCGGTAGTTGACAGACCACTATGTCGCGAAGAGATCGAAAACTTCTGGAAAAACATCTATGAAACCTCATGTTCGTTGAATGAAGAAGACGCTTCTTTGCCTCTTTTCCGTAGCTTTTGTCTTAGACAAGGGCTTGACCATCATGCGGAGGAATGCCCATCAATTACTAAGGAGGAAGTGAGAAATGTAATTGCTAAAACTAAAAACATTTTAGCGCCTGGGCCGGATAAAATTAACAACATGTGGTGGAAGAAGTTTACTTCAATACACCAACACCTGGCCCGCATATTCTCAACTTTTCTCAACGGAGAACATCCCGTACCATAGTGGTTGGTGGATGGACGTACGGTACTATTGCCAAAAAGTGGAGATTTGACTTGTCCAAAGAATTACAGACCAATAGCTTGTCTTAACACCTGCTACAAGCTATTCACTGGCATCCTCAAAGAGAGGATTTTGGCATCCATCGAGCCAGATTGGAGTGCAATAAGCGAACAGCGAGGGTGCAAGAGAGGTCTGGCAGGTTGTAGGGAGCACCTATTGATTGATAGGTGTATTACCCAAGACTCGATATTTTATCGACGTAACCTGTCAATGGCTTGGATTGATTACCGAAAGGCATTAGACTCTACAAGTTATGAGCTGATTGTCAAGCTCCTTGAAACTTAGAGGTACATCTGAACATTGTAGAGTTTGTTGGATGTTAGTTTTTATATATTAAGATTGATCTTGATCTTGTAAATCATCCTCAAGTGCTTCAAGGACCTCTTTAGCTTTTAATACGTCTTTAGCGAAGCAACTAAATGCTTCATAATTTGATTCTGACAGAAGGTTGGCTTCTGTGAAGTCGCCTCCTATATTTTTGACTAGAATATTTCGAAAATGCTCATACTTTTCACATTCCTTGAGAACATGATATGGTGTGTCTCGATCACCACAAGTACAAGTGTCATCCTGAATGATCTTACAGTGCTTCTTATAACTTTTAAAGTTACCATGCCCAGTTACAAACTGGGTGACCCAACGACAGGGTTGAATCCAGTTAGAGCTCATTCTGACTTTTACGTTCGGAAGGTATTTGAAGGTAGTTCGGCCTTTTTCAGAACGAGACCAGCTTTCCTGCCATTCTTGAATTAGTGAGTTCAGAATCAATCTTGTCGATTGTCTTTGTTTGTCGGCTAACTCTGATTCGCTAAGGTCATCAAATCTAAAGCTTTCACCTTTACGTTCAAAGTTGATAGATTTTCTTATGTTATATAGTGCTGCTCGCCTTTCACATTAAAGTGTAACCGGTATATTACCGGTTAGTACGGTCATTGAGTGAGCCGATACATCCGTGTATGCACCGACCACCCTCTTGAGTGAATAGCGCTGGGACATTTTAAGCCTGGTTCTCGAAGTTTCCCAGGACCTATCATACCACCCTGCTGAGGCATACGTCACTATAAGAATGTATAAGCCTTTGTATATGCTGTTTAAAGCTCTGTATCTCAATCCCCACTCAGAACTTGCCTGTTTAGCAAGGCTTCTGAATAGCTTTCTCGTTTTTGCAGAGATTTTATCTACGTGCTGATTCGCTTTCAAGTTCGGGCCGAACGTCACGCCAAGGTACTTGAACTGTTTGACAAGTTTTAATCGCTTACCGTTTATCTTAATAACAGGTGGTGCTTTGGGATGAAACGGTTCATTTATAATGAGGCTTTTATTTTTGCGACTTATTGCTTTAGCAATTAGCATTTCGCACTTATTAGGCGCTAATGCCAGTTTGTTATCTTTGCACCAGTTCGCAACCAAGTCAATGGCCGCCTGACCCTTACTTTCAAGTTCTCTTCTTGAGTCGCCATCAACAATGATCACTTCATCGTCGGCATAAGCCACGGCTTCGTGACCCTCGTTTTCAAGCTTTTTAAGATTTGAGTCAAAGACCACATTCCACAGTGCTGGTCCGAGGACCGATCCTTGTGGGCAACCTTTACTGACCTCTTTAATGTACTTATTGCTACAATCTCGAATATGGACAGAGCGATCACTTAAGTAGTTTCTTATCAAAAGGTATAGCTTTTTGGGACAATTCAGCTTTTTCAGACCGTTTAGGACACTAGGCCACCAGACGTTATCAAAAGCTCCTTAAATATCAAGGAATATCGCAAGAACATAATTCTTGTCACCCCCGTCAACTATTTCTCTAAACTTCAGAATGGCTTCTTCTGTGGATTTACCACTCCGAAAACCAAACTGTCGTGAAGAGAAAAATCGGTCTAAGAATGAATTGAGCTTGGAGAGAATAAGTGCCTCAAGGGCCTTCCCCAGAATCGACAACAAACATATAGGTCTGCAGGACAGTGGATCCAAAGGATCTTTGCCCTCTTTAGGGATAGTAACGACTTTCCCTATTTTCCAGATATTCGGAAAGACACTATATTTCAGACATGCATTAAAGATCTTTAGCAACCCGTCAAAAATGACAGGTAGCGCTTGCATTATTATCACCAGGTCGAAACTGTCGGGTCCTGGTGCTTTGCCTGTTTTCATTTTTGCTAAAACTTTGAGCAACTCCTCACCCGTGAAAGGGTCGCAAGGACCCTCCGGAAGAGTGAGGTCGTCAACTCTTATTTGTTTTTGCTCATTTGTTTCGCTTTCTATTATGTCGTCTGGAAAGAGACTGTTAAGCAGAACTTTCGTTGTGCTGTTCCAGTCTAACGTAAACTCTCCCTCGCTTTTAACATTACTTTTAACCGTTTGTGCTTTGAGTTTGCCTGTTTGTAGCTTGTATACAAAGCTCCATGGGTTTTCATTACTGTTAACAGTAACAAATTGCTGCCATTTAGTTGTTCTGGCATGTCTGACCGCTTTCGAGTATTCGACTCTTGCCTCCCGATATTCTCGTTTTAGCAAGACTCTTTGATCAGGGTCCTTATTTCTTTGGAACACTCTACGAGCTTTGTTTGTCCTGAGCTTAAGTTCGGTGAGGTTGCCATCCCACCACGGGACATTTTTGGCAACTCCACGTTTTTTCGGTATGGCACCGTTGCACGCTGTTCTAAGAGCAAGATTCAGTTCACTTACTCTCAAGATCAGAGAGTCCCGGGATCTCGGTTCTTCTTTGGGCACATCGCCCCAGATTTTATGGAGAATGTCATGGAATTTGGGCCAATCGGCTCTCAGTGTCGCATAGCCTTTTATTCTATTTTGATCTTTATACTTTGACCCTTTTGGGGTTCTTCTTTTGATGATCAGAGACATGGTGATAGTTAAATGGTCACTCGAAGTCCACCCTCTCCTAACCATCCAGTCTTTAACATCATAACGGCTGTCGCATGTTATTAAAGTGACATCTGGAAAGCCTTCGCCCACTTCGCTGGACACGGTAGGACAGTTGGGGTCATTGACCACCTCTAAATCCCACCGAGCAACAAAGTCCTCCATTAACAAGCCCTTATTATCAGAATCTTTTGCTCCCCAAAGGGGTGATTTTGCATTAGAGTCAATGCCGATCACAATGTCTCTTCCTCTGAGCGTTATCAGTACTGTATTGAGTACTGGTATAAGTACGTCAATACCAGTCACAACGGCTTTCACCCTTAATTCCGGAATGACGACTTTTGCTCCTCTACCGTTCAATTGTGCAATTTTTATAGAAGTATACTGACACTCACTTCCCATGGTTTCACAATCCATAATCAGTTTAGTTAACAGTTCTTTCTAGTGCCGCCTTATAAGAAGGACAGGCCTTGCTCATTGTGTCATGCTTATGCTCTTTATTCTGCTTTTTGCAGTTGATGCATTTCTTAGGAGCTTCCTTATTAGGGCAGTCCGTGTGTTTATGCTTTTCTTCCGCACACAGAGAGCAACATTGGACCCTGTCGCAGAACTTAGCTACATGCCCAAAGTTTAAGCACTTGTAGCAACGAGTAATCAGTAGAAAGTCTTGTACCCTACAGGCAAGCCAACCCACATACACTCGCTTTGCTGCTAGGAGCTTGTTACGGGTTTCCAGCGTAACTTCGCATACCCAGCTTACTGTATCCCGATCCTTTTTTCCGGTCTTGAATTTTGGTTTAAATTTACATTTAATCTCTTCTAATGAGGTTGCCATGTCATTATTTTGCTGATAGATTGCTGTCGCAAGTTTTTCACCATCTAGTTCCGAAGTAACATCATAGACAATGAGCCTCGGAAGTTTCTTCCTTGGCCTTTCAACCACAAACTTTTCTTTTACCTTTTTGCTGCCTTAAAGTTTCGCAAGGTCAGCTTCAGAGTTAGCCTGGACAATTAGACCCTTTCGGGTTGTCTTGACATTTCTGATCTGAACCCCCAATTTCTGCGGGCAGAAGCTTTTCATCAATTCCATGTTCATTACCTCAGGGGACTCGTCTCCTTTGGTTTTAATGAAAAGGACTTTTTGCGGAGGTTTGATTACAGCTTGTTTTTGCACTTTTGGTGCAACAAGCTTCCTCGCTCCTTTTGTAACTGCTGAATATGACGGTGCCGTGTTCACCGTCTCATTTTTACCTTCTAATCGACATTCTAGTCGAATGCACTTCGTCGTGAGCTGCGCTATTACAAGCGTGAGGGCATCAAGGCTGTCCTCAGCTTTAGCACTACCCTTCAGAAGTTTTCGTAATGCTGAAATGTGCTCTAGAGCGTACTCCGGCACCTCGTCAGTTCTTAAGATGTCACCAACGTCACTCCCGGTTTCCTTGGAGTGACTTAAGGGTTCTGATTTCTCAGATTTTTCCCTTTTGTCGGGATGTTTATCCCGACCCTCGTCTTCGCTGCTATCAAAATAGCTTCTTTTATTAGATCGAGGAGGAGGAGCTTCAGCCATCTCAACCTCATTTATTTCAATTTCATCTTTGTCTCTTTCAACTTTCGGCTCAGATTTTTTACGATTCTTTAGCCGAATCCTACGCCTTTCACTCGCTAGTTCATTAGAACCATCCTTACTGGGTTTATTTTGGGGTGGGCAGTTCCCGGTTTTTTGCTCAACTTGAACGTTTTTACTTTTGGTTGTACTGTTCATGTTTATTTTTGTTTTTGGATTTTGGCTAATGGCCTCAAAGATCGTTCTTTTGCTTGATTAATCGCTAGCTTCGCTCTAACCAGTGTCCTTCCACTCCTCGAACAGTGATCTCGAGAGGTGCAACACTACCTCCTAACAAAACCCACTCAGTTGCCAGCTGAATTGCTTCGGACATTAATGCATTTTTCAATTGTTGCTACAAGGCAGCCCGATCAAGTGTCTAGTTTGACCCGGGCCTTAGTACTATCAAGCGGCCTGGGCTTGAGCTGCCCCCGGATCCGAAACGGGGACTCCCATACTATTAATGGACCCTAGCTCTTAGTTAAGTCAGACAGCCAGGGCTAACTAGCAACTTTATCTCGCAAACCGATGCTATTACAGCCGCCTACAGGTGCACCAAAACTGTAGACCCTCTGTGTTTAGCCTTTTCGGAACCGTAAAGAAACCTAAAGTTGCCCCCCCCCCTACACGACGTGGACGTACACAGTAGGTATTGTACTTTATGCATGTAACAGATATATAGAAAGATACAATGCTGCACTGAAGGTTTTGTATTACCACCTTCGTCACCAGTACCGTATAGATAAGGAGCCCATTCTGCCGTATGCCCAAATGGATCAAGAGTCCGTTGTAGAAAATGACCAGTGCAAGATCTACTAGAATTTTTCTTTCCCCACCACTCATCATATCAGTGCCATCAAGCCTGATATGGTCCTCCAAGATCATAAAAGTAAGATCATTTATGTGGTTGAGTTTTCGGCTCCTGCCGAGAGAAACATCATTAAAAAGGAGGATGAGAAACGGATCAAATATCAAGAGCTTTTATTCGAATTGAGTAAAATGCATCCAGGATATAGAGTCCACTTAATTGTTTTAATTCTCGGCTGCTTAGGAGGGATGAAGGCTTCATTTGTGAGCCAACTGAAGAAGATTCTAACCTGCGAACGTCAAGCCAATTTGTTAGCAGGTAGAATGCAGAAAGCAGTTCTTTTGAACTCTCTTCTTCTGGTCCGACAGCACTGTTCCTTGGAAAAAAAACATCTTTAAAGGTAGCTCTAAAAAAGCATCCCACAATTTCATGTCGGCCGCATAGGAACATCGGCGGCACAGGACATGAAGACCCAAAGAACAGAATGCTGAAACTGTACAGAGTAAAGAAAAATGATGCTTTTGCTCACCTTCCAGGACGGAAGGAGCAAAAGTTGATAAGAGTATGTAAAGCAAGAATTGGGAAAGGTTGTTTTAATGCGGTATTGCCACAGAATGTGGTTGAGTCCCACACGAACAAGTGCGTAAATGCATTTTTTCCTCTCCTAAACTTGTTTTGTAAAAAAAATAATAATAATAATAGTACAATAATACAATAATTATAATAAAGTAATGCTAAATACAGTAAAAAAAATTAGTAATAATAAAAATAATAATGATAATAATAATAATAATAATAAATGCGTAATAGCTTTTTTCTCTCCTAAACTTGTTTTGTAAAAAAAAAAAATAATAGTAACAGTAGTGACAATAATACTAAGGATTAACAATAGTACAAAAATAATTAACCTGGGGACTGATTTCCTGTTAGGTTAACCATATTGTCGATAGGGAGGTTGTTGGACGCCACCGGGTTTTGATTTCCACTCCCAGAAGTGGAGGGGTTTTGGGATTTCTCGTTTCCTGCAAGCACAGGAGGCGGAGAGAGAAAAAGGTTTTGTGACAGGCGTGCTGCTTGTCGGGACGGTAGATCACGTAAACTGCGTTTGATTGGACCTGTATTTAAGGGTGTGTGTGGGCTAGCTTTTTTGCGGTAAGGTGCCATTACTCAGGGTTCGCTTCGATGTCCATCGAAGATTAAAAGCCCCACGTTGGGCGCCAATTGTTACGATCTCGTAGTAGGGGAGGTCGAAACTGGTTGGTACGGGACAAGTACGACGCCGGTACTGGCGACAAGTCGGCTAAGAAGCAGATTGTGTCTTAGTAAACCAGGTCGGGTGTTTTGTTCGTTTTTTGTTTTGTTTTTTGGTTTTTTGTTTTTTTTTGTTTTTTGGTTTTTTGTTTTTTTTTGTTTTTTTCTTATTACTATTAATTTATTTATTTACATGCTTAAATAATCTTAACAACGACGAGACTAAGACTGGTGAGACCGAGGCGGACGAGACTGAGACTGGCGAGCACGAGCACGTGCGAGTATCCCTCGGTACCGGGCTTCCGAGAAGTCCACCAGAAGACGGGGTACAGCTGAAGCCCGAGGAGGTAGCCTGGCAGATCGGGTACGGCGAGCCCCGGAGTAGAGATAAAGACCGGGAAATGCTGGATCCGATTATTGCCTCGGCGTTGGAGTGGAGAAGGAGCCGGCACTCCAGCTATAGGAGCAGCGGGGCCGGAGAAGGGGGGCAGTTTTGAGCCTCGTCCTCAAGGTCCTCCACGAATGAATCTGGGTGCAGGAAAATTTCGTCCTCCGAGAGGGCTAAGTCTTCTTATAGAGTCGACGACGTCCCAGGCGGAGGGAAACCGGGAGAGGAGACGTCACTGTCAAGGTCGGAGTCCTCGTCAATGAGTTGCTGCAGGGTCTCCGAATTCTGGAGCCAGAGAGCGCTTCGGTTCGGAGGGTTGACCGGTGGAGGTGTCAGGCGTAGAGGTTGGGAAGGTGCTTCGTACTCGAGCTCTTCCTCGAGGGAAGGTGTTCCAAGGTGTTGTCATGAGCTCTCTCGCGGAGTTCGGCACGATAGGTCCGGACGTATTCAGCAGTGGATTGCTCTTCGTTGCGGATGGAAGGTCTAGGGGTGGAGGCCGCCAGGGGACGACGCAGAGGGGGAAAGAGAGCCCCGTCGGGCACATGGATTGCCACGGGGTCAGCAAAGGCGGAAGGGGCGGTTGCTGCCACAGAGACGGGGGCCGAAGGAGCCGGAGCAAGTGTCGGGTTCCCGCAGAATGGGGCAACCAGCGCAACTGGCCTAAGTGGTCCCGGGGTTAATATCGGAACCGAAAGCAAGCCCTGAGCGATGAACTGGGCTCGGGACGAGCGAGCGGCCTGAAGAAGGGCCCGGCTTTGCATGGAGCGCTGGCGGGCACGTTGTCGGTCGCGCTGAAACTTGCGTTTGCTCTTATTCCGGAACACAGGAGGGTTTATCGGAAACAAACGCCATGATTAATCGCAAACTTCATTCTTTCATTCTTTCATTCTGTCCACACCTAAAGTTTGGCACAATAGATGTTTTTTGTTTTAAATCAATAACTTTTGAAAAAATGTATTTTTATATTAATTATAAGATTTCTAATTTTATTTATTTAATTATTGATTCTCCTGAATCTAAAATTTAAATTAATTGACAAATTTATATAGTTTATTTTCAATAATAATAATGTATTATAATACAAACGTGTCTTATTTAAAGCTACTTTACAGATTTTAATAAAGATTCAAAAAATTTTAAACTTAATATGAAAATTAATGATTTAATTTAAGATTTTTAAATACCTTCTTTATAATTTATTCTTCTTTTAATAATTTTTTTTTAATTTGAAATCTTTTTTTCTATTTTACATAAAAATAAATATCAAATTAAATTTCTCCAAATAAATGTTGTATTTTGTACTCAAAATGCTTATTTTTTATTGGTGAATTATTAAACTTATTTAATTTCTAATTTTATTATAGGTTTCAAATTAGGATCAATTATAATTTTAATCAGTTCAGTTGTAAAAACAAAAAAAATCAGGTAAGTACGAGTTACACCCGTACCAAAATCAAGGGTTCCGTACATTTACGAAACAAAGATATACCTTATTAACAAACAGAGATCTCTAATTTGGTACACATATGTGTAGGTCCATATGAAAAGGGCCTACTTTGGCACTATTGGACTTATCTATATGGCCGTATTTCCAGTTCAATTTGGAACAATTTGAGCCATATTAGAACCCTCTAGGTCAAAAAACCGCAAAGTTACGAAGTTTCAAAGTTCGAAGTATCTGAAACCTCATTTTGAGAAAAACAAGTTTAAAGTCCAAAACATAATTTTTTCCTCTTCTACTTGAAAGTTAAAGAGATTATCATTAGAATATTTGTAAAATACCTCTATGATGATATTTTACCTTGTGGCATGATCAATTTATGTTTAATTTAGAAAATAAAGGAGTTTGACAAAGTGGGCCCTTTTCTCAAAAAAGCGATTTTTAAGACTTTATTCGGGTTTTTATTTAAATGAATGGTTAAACGCGTGGGTGTTGATCTATTTGAAAGGAAGAAAAGCTTACTTAAATTCAAAATTATTTTATTATTGAAATTAAGAACATTTTTATTATTCACTTTATTAAAATTTCTATTTTTCTTTAAATTTTCGTACTGGACAGAGCGGTACACCATTTCTTAGTGAATTTCGGTGGCCTATTTCATTACAGTACCCACAACGAGGCCTTTTTCTTGACGGTGGAGGAAGCGATTCACATGGAGCTGGTTCATTTGTACTCGAATTTGATGTTGATTGACGTGTTTGTGGTACTTCCGGCTCAGGAATTTCTGCTAAAGTAACTTTTAATTTTGGACATAGGATATCTTTGGAATCATCGTGAACAAAAGGTCGAATTTTTTCGTATAATTAATTCTGACGGTCAATCGTAAGTCTTGAAGGTTTTATTTCAGTTGGAAAACTTTTTTTCATCTCCGCAATATCTGTGACATTTAATATTTGCTTACATTCGTCTTCTAAATTTTGTGACCCAATTTTAAATCTCATTTCGCCAGGATTTTGTTTTTTTGTAACGAAGTGATTATATGAGAGAAGTCCTTTTATTGGCGTTGGAGAGAATGTTTTAAAAAAATTACTCCAATAATATGAGGCAATCTTGACTTCGCCACTCTCTGTTCCAACTAGAGCAGCAATAATTGTATCCTTTGTTTGACAAGCTGTGACAGCAACTGTCAAAATATCTTTTGAATTGTTTGAATCTGATGAGCGAAATTTCTTCTTAAAAAGTCCAAAATATAAGTCAGGTGCAAACTTTGTATGTCCAACTGGTAAAAAAGAAAGTTGAAACGAATCATGAAGTCCAGTTGATGTTCGCCATGCAGCATATTGAAGCATAAAATTGTTTTTGTTCTGCCCACAACAATTATCTGCATGGCATATGACGTCAGTTTCACCTAGTCCAAAATTTTCAAAAAAGTGGTGAACCAATGAAATGACTACATTACTCCCTATTCCAGTAACGCAAGCTTCAGGAATTACATATAAGACAAATTGCTTCAGAGGTTCTGCTGCGACGCCGAAAAGTGCTACTTTATATCCAGCTAAAAAATATAATGTTGTACTGGTAATTTGCTCTAAACTTTTTGATATAACAGAATCATGGTAGGCTCTTTTAACTTTTACTTTTTCTAAATGCTCCAGTGATTCATTTATTTTCTCTCGTTTGACTTCTTCGCTGAACCCTTGCATACTGCCTAAAGATATAGTTTGTTTTTGACAAATACTACAGAGATCTGTTCTTGGCTTCTGAATGACGATATTAGCACAAAACTCTGCCCATATCTCGTACCATGTTGACCTTCCCACAGGCTGAATATCAGCTTCTTTGGCAGCCTCTTTGTAAAGATCGTAGACGTGTGTCTTGGTCATGCTGCAGGGTAAAATATTGAGATCGGTATTTAAACGATATGTTGGTAATCGTCCTGGTAAAACTAGTGAATTTTGAGCTGCAAAAGTTTTTATAAATGCCACAGCATTCATGCGGTGTTCCACAGGAATGGCTTTGATGCTGTATCGTGAATTCTTGTGTGACATCTGTTTCATACCATTTTGCATAAAATTTTTTTTTACATTCTTTAGTTTTTTTTTCACCACAAGCAAAAACGAATTGAAAAAATTTTCGACAAACATTGACACCTCGAAAAGAATATTGCGTATAAGCTTCTTGACGCTTTTGGGGGACATGATTTACCTGCATTGTATTTGGTCCTGTTCTAGTTATTGCATTTAGAGCTCCTAGTAATACGATGTTCTGATGATTTTCATGATAGTTACAGTTAATGTCAAAATCTTTGCAACCCATACGACTTTCTAGTATATCCTCGACGTTGAAATTTTTGGCACACATCAATCCACAACCACATCCTTTTTCTAAAAATTCTTGTTCATTTTCGTATATTTCTTCGTATATCATCTTAGTTTCGATTTCGTGGTCATGAAAGATATTCCGTTCCACTTCATCGTCGTGCCATTCATTGTCTTGATTAACCTATAAAAAAGGGCACGATAATCATGAGTTAAAAATTTATTGTTATTATACTCATATTTTCAGTTTGAGGAATATCAAAAGGAAATTCCCAATCAACAGCTGTGCAATCTTCTTCTTCTTCATAATCTACTATTAAATATTCCAATATTACTTCTTCACTCCCTTCTGGTGGTGTCCCTCCAAAATCAGACAGTGTCATTGACATAATTATTTACTGCACCTAAAATTTTTACAGGGGCAACATCTTACTTAAAAGAAAATTAAAATTAAATTGAATTTTCTTATTTTAAATGAAAAATTTAAATTTTATTCCATTAGCAATCGAAACCACGAAACGATCGTTACAGATTATTGTCACTCGCCGGTTTGTTTATTTTGAATTCGTCTGCTAAGACCGTGACAGTGCGACCGTCAGCTGCCGTCAGGCTTGACACCGTAAATTACTCGAAGATTAAAGCCCTGAGCAGAATTTGTGTACGAGCCTACTCATGATTGGCGAATAAAGTTCAACACCAAAAATTCTGGGAAAATTTGAATTCACTAAAATTAAGTTTAAAATATATATGTGTCTATGTATATGTCATGGCCGAATGAAGCGATAAATCTGTGAAATTATATCCGACATGGACCTCTGTAGCTTAGCTGGTTTAGAGCAGTCAAGCGCCATTTGAAAGACCCGAGTTCGAATCCCGGCGGAGCTAAATGTCCGATATTTTTTCACAGAATTTTCTAATTTCAAAAAAGTTTTTTCCTCATAACTTTGAAACTATTTGAGCTAGAGGGCGAAAATTTGATACATTTGTATATTTTTATGTACAGATTATGAAAATTAATTAGAACGTACAAATTATGTAAGGACTTCTACATTCAAGTACATGAACCTTTTGCTTAAGGGTACAGGTTTGTATTTCATATAAATAACATAAAAATCAAGAATTTTTTTTTAAGGAGAGACCCTGAAATTTTTATAGGGTTTCAGAGCTTATAACAGTCTTGATTATAGGTCCTGTGGCAGCCTTGATCAAGCCTTGTATAAAATTAAAATTTTTTTTTGTTTTTTTCATAATTTTTCAATTATTTTGAAAAAAAAGTGATAACAATTTTCAATTACGTTTTATATAGTTTTTTTACATTCTGAGTATACAAATAAAAATTTTATTGGTTTGAGGGGTACTGTAGGATAATTAGGGTGAGCTCTAGCATATGGGTCTAAACCTCTTTTTGGTGATTTTTTGAATTTTTTTTTGGTGACCTCATAATATTCAATTTTATTTCCAAACATAATTTTTTCATAATCTGCATGCAAAAATATACGAGTGTATCAAATTTTAGCCGTCTAGCTCAAATAATGGCAAAGTTAGAGAAGAAAAAAATTTTTTTTCCAAAATTTGCAGTTTCTCCTTGACAACGCTATGGCGATCAATCCTGATGATGTTCTCTATATTTTTCGTGTAATCTACACGTGAAAATACATATGTGTACCAAATTTCAGCCCTATAGGTCAAATAGTTTAGAAGTTAAGGGGGGGGGGAATGGTTTTTGGCTACGGACGCACGAGTCTCGCTATAAGGGTTCCACCGAACACCGAAGGTGTACGGAACCCTAAAAATAAGATTGACTGAAATATAGTTTTCACTATATTATAGATTTGCCAAGCCCGTCAGGCTAAAAATTCATTAAAATCAAGATCAAGATCCCAAAATTTTAAAAAAAAAAGCGCTGATCACTAAAATCAAGTACTTAAAATAATTCCATAAAATTAAAGAAAAGTAACTATTTATTAATAGAAGTTTGAATTAATAAAAAAATTTAGAATCGATAAATTGAAATATTAATTGATTTGAATTATATTAAAGTTTGGATCGATTTAAAATTTCCAAATTTTTTTAAATTCTAATAATTATATGGGTTTAAGTTTGAACATCTAAAATATAAATTGTGAGAATTTGAAAATATTTGAAGTTCATAATAATTCTAGCATGAATTAATCAAATTCGAACAATTAAAAGTTTTAAGTAATTTAAGTTTAATATTACTAAAATTTTAAAAATTCATACTTCTTATACTAATTATTAAAGTTAGAAGCAATTAAAATTCGTATTAATAAAATCAAGTTTAAAATTTTTAATTTAATTTAATTTGTAAAGGTGAAAGATTGGAAAAATTGTTCCCATGAATTAAATTAAAAATGAGTTATAAATTTTAAAACTTTAGTTATATTTCAATTTTGATTAATTCAAGTTTGAAATATTTTCAATTTGAATTGATAGAAGTTGGGAATTTTTAATTTGGAAAAATGAAAAAATATTGATAAAAATTTTAAAGAATGGTTAGTTATTAATTGAATTGCGTAAAAAAAATTAAAAATAAGGAATTCTTATTATCAAAAGATGTTTGCAATAAATTAAGTTTGTATAAAAATTTAAATATATTTTGTTTACAACACTATTGAAAGAGAAATATTCTTACTTTTTGTAACATACAATAAATTTTTTTATTTTTAACTGGAGAAGAAAATTTAATTTATTTTTTTAAATTTCTTTCTATTTATTAATTTGTAACAAATTTTAATAAATCAAAATTAATTCACAAAATTTAATCTGATAATATATAATTAATTTTATCTAAATAAGTTTATAGTTTATTTTTTGCATTTAAACTATATACTAGCCAATAAAATACGCGCGTTTTTTTGCTTAGTAATAATAATAATCACAAACTTTATTGATTCATTCTTTCATTCTGTTCACACCTATAGATGTTTTTCTGTTTTAAATCAATAACTTTTGAAAAAATGTATTTTTATATATGATTTCTAATTTTACTTAATTATTTATTAATTCTCCTGAATTTTAAATTTAAATTAAGTAATAAATTTATATTTTATTTTTAACAATAGTGTATTAAAATATAAATGCGTGTTTTACTTTAACATACTTTACAGTTTTTAATAAAGATTGAAAACACTTTAAACATAATATGAAAATTAATGAAAAATATGTAGATATAAATAAATTAAAATAATTTAATGTTTCCAATATATTCGACGATTTAATTATAATTTTATTGAATACAACATAAATAAGAATAGAAATGAATATTATAAAATTAAATTGAAGAAAGCGAGCACAGTTTTTCAATATTTTTTAAGGCTTTTAAATGCCGTCTTTATAATTTATTGCTTTTTTTGGTAGACTTAGGTACATTTGTTAAACTAAATTTATTTTCGGTTGATATAAAAATTCCTGAAAATTTTAAGCGTAGAAGTTTAAATTGAATGATATTTAAATTTTTGGAAATCAAGATTTTAAATTGTTTCAAATAATTCTTAGGAAAAGAAGTCTGCATCAATAAAAAATTTAGAATCGGTAAATTCAAGTAATAATTGATTAAAGTTTCGATTAAATATAAGTTTGAATCTATTTGAAGTTTCCAAATTTCTATAAGTTGAAATTAATAGTTTTTATATTTGCAAATGATTTCAGGTTCCATTGTTTCGAATTTTTTAAATTATTTATAGACTTAAATAGTAGAAATTATAAGCATAAAGTTTTGATTAATTTAAGTTTTAATATTATAATACACGTTTTTTATAATTTGAAGATTTTAATATTGGCTGAAGTTTGAAATTCCTAATTTAAATATGCTTTGTAAAAATTAAAAAATATTTATAGGTTTATAATAATTTTAACATGAATTGATTGAAGCTTGAACCATTAAAAGTTTTAAATAATAATTGAAGTTTATTATTATTCAAATTTGCATAATTCATAATTCTTACATATCTTATTTTAATACACTTTTTGAGCCTCAGATACAATAAAGATACCAAATATCATAGTTTAAGACACTTTCGAGAACTTGTTTTCAGAGTAAAATAATTAAAATTTGAAACAATTTGCATTCATATTAATAAAATTAAGTTTAAAATTTTTAATATAATTAAATTTGTAAAAGTTAAAGATGGAAATAAAATAAAATGAACTCATTTTTATTTTAATTTCTAAAAAACACTAATTATTTCAATCTTTTACTTTTACAAATTGAATTAAATTAAAAATCTTAAACTCGATTTATAAATCTTAAAACTTTGGTTACCTGTATCACAATGAATTTTGATTATAATTGAAGTTTAAAATAATTTAAATTAATAGAAGTTGAGAATTTTTTAATTTGGAAAAATTAAAATTTATATCGATAAAAATTGGCCCCGTATCATTTTGACACAATTTTTTTCGTGCAACTTGTTATATTGTACTCCCGAATATGAATGTTATATTTTACTCCTACTAAAATCAAAGATTTTTGAGTTTTTATTATTCAATAATTGAACTTACTGGATTAATTAAGTCTTTTAATATTAATTTAATGTATTAAAGTCAGTTATTTAATAAATAAGACTAAAAATCTTTGATTTCAGAAGGAGTAAAATATAACATTCATATTCAGGAGTAAAATATAACAAGTTGTACGAAAAAATTTGTGTCAAAATGATACGGGCCCTAGAAATTTTTAAGAATGGTTTGTTACTAATCGAATTTCGTATTGTTTAAAGAAACTTAAAAAATAAAGATTTTATATCAATAGAAGTTTAGAATAAAATAAATTTGCATAGAAAATTTTTTATGTATTTTATGTATTCTATGTATTAATAAAAAATATTTTATTCAAAAAACTATTAAAAAAAAAAAATTTTAATTTTTTGTAACGTACTATGGAAACTTTTTAATTTTAACTTAGGAAGAAAATCGGAGTTATTCTCTAAAATTTCTTTGTGTTTATTAATTTATAGCACATTTAAATAAATAAAAAATAATTGACAAAATTTAATTTAATATAGTATAATTAATTTAATCTAAATAAGTTCAGTTTATTTTTGTATTGAAACCATTGAAAAATGTAATTCTCGCGCGCTTTAGCGCACGTATTTTTGGCTTCTATTAATAATAAACAAAAATCTAATACTGTAAAAATTGTTTAAACAAATTAATATTGTTTATTTGCAACTTTTCATCTAATAGAGCTAGACAGTTGTAACTTTTTCTCAATTTTGCAACTTTTAAACCCTTTAAAAATGTTATGCTAATAATAAACAAAAATTGCATTTATAAAACTTGTTTATAAACAAATTAATCTTGTTTATTATTTTTCTTTATTTCTTCGAAAGAGGAGGAAAAAACCTTTCAAAACATATAGGTCAAAACTTTGTTCGCCCTGTGGCACAATAGTTATGATTTTAAAAATAATTCCCTCTTCACACTTGAGCTGATTACAATTTCTTATTACAATCAGTGATACTATGGTGCATAGCGTACCGGACTGTCAACTGGAGGACCAGGGTTTGAATCTTCGTGACTACAAAAACTTTTCTGTTTCAGGTTCTGGTAATATATGTAATTTAAACTATTAATATTTATGTAACTGAATTTATAAATTGTATTATGTAATTATATGTACTTTAATTAATGATAAAATTTAGATAAAGTAGTATGTTGGCCTAACTTTGGGATGAGTAGTAGGGCAAACTTCGGGAGCAGTAGTTGGCCCGACTATGAATACCGTTGGTCGGCGAACTGTTATGATTTTGCTAGTTAGCCCGACCATGGGCCGACGGACAATTCGCACCTGGGTATGGATAAAATATTAATATCTTTTATAAATTTTTATAAGGTAATAATAGATAAATCGGTTTTTTAAATTCATTTTATTTTATACAAAAAATATAATATCGAAGTATTCGTAATATATTCATGAGGTTGTATAGTTAATTATATTAATCAACTTAATTATTAATGTTATTTGTTAAAAAAATATTTTTAATTAAAGAAAATAAGTTAGACAGCACCTTTTTTTCGAAAGTGGTGGACGAACAGGGGCGAACAAACGCCCGGGGCGCCGAGATTGTCTTAATGCAAAATGGGTCGCCGAAAATAGGCCAGGGGCGCTGAAAAGCGCCCCGCCCTTTATGGTTTGCCCAGGTAAAAAATTCAGCTTGGACCGCCCCTGTGATCGAAAATGGTGACTTGTACGTAAGAGAAATAAGAACGTAACTTTTTATCAAAAGATCTAAAAAAAATTTTGAATTCAGGTGCGAAATTCAATTAATGGATGAATTTATTTTAATTTCCCACTTAAAGAGTGAAATATAACTGAATACAAATTTAGACATTTTTGCTAGGAATATACGAATGTTATGTACCCTTTTCAAAATTACTATTATTAAAAAAATGTATCATTTTGAAATAGGAAAACCTTTTATATACTTAATTACAAATTTCGAAAAATTTGCACATTACTGTAACTACTAGTCATATTCATTTTCTCAACAATTAATATTTAAATATACTGTCAAGTGGGCCTATTGTGTGCACAAAACTGCTCTTTTTCCACTTTATGCTTTATTAAAATTCAGAATTTGCCAAAATACAGAATTTATCTATTCACTTATGTTGTAGACATCCTTCTAAAGGTGTCCTATGAGTTAGCCAACAAGAAAAAAATTTTTGTCTGAGTTATAGAAACTCAAAGCTGTGCTCAAAATAAACCCATGGTGGGGCTATTTTGTGCATCAAAGTTTGCTTATTTATAAAGTTGTGTAAAAAATTTTTTTTAATGTTTTTGCTGTATGAAGTATTATTTCTAGATATTTTAGAGTACAATAAAGAAAAACAAAGCCAGAAATATTTTTTTCCTATTAATTGTTAAACTAATTTAAAAGTAAAATACTAAAATTTCACAAAAAATTAGATTTACAAAAAAAGTAATTTCTTTAAGAAAATTTTACTTAAAATAACTTCTATAACACTTCTTGAGTTATTTAAAGAGAAAAAGTTTCAAAATTAACTTGAAAAGCATGTAACTATTAATATAACTTTTTTTTATGCTTATTTCTTTTATTAGAGGAAAGTTACCAAATATGGAATACCATTTTGTTTTTTGCACATAAAAAGACAAATATTAAAAATAAAAATCTTTTATTCGTAATTACATACCATCCATACATTTGCGCTAAACTAAATATCAGTCTTGTATTATATTTATTAATTATAAGTACTATAATTTCTCAAAAACAAAATAAACATAAAGGTATCTAATTATGGAATAGCACCCCATATATGGAATACTACAAAAATTATCAAAATTTAAACTTAACTTCTATAATATACTTGAAGAAAGTTTGTCAAATATAAAATGGAAATTGTAACAATTTGCTATAATCACATGTACTTTGGATTTACTAAAGAAAACACCACCTTGCTAAACACATGCCACAATGGGTCTTAGTAACGATAATTTTTTGTTAGGACGTTTCAAATATAGCTTCAAATACTTTTTTACGCTCATTTTGAATTCACTAAACGGAATCTCCAGATTATTACATTTTGACAATATCTACGCCATTATGCAAACATTGTTACTCGTTAAAACAAAGGTGGTCCATATTTGGACTCCACTAACCATCCTCATTTTTCATTTTTAACTTATTTAAACTTATATTTATATTGTTTAAATAAAAGAAATAAGACTATTACAAACCTTTACATTGCATAAATGCATTTAAATATAGTAAATTTCCCCTTACATTACAAAAAATATTTAATTCAAAAATACCTCAGAAAGTTTTCTGACAACAAAAAAACAAAACCCTCTCACCAAAAGTAAAGTACTCGCTTGATTGACAAGTTAAAACCTATACGGGCATATAGTGGTTAAAAGAAATAGAAGATCATTGATTATTGCGTCTATGAGTATTTGTTTATGAGAAATGTCAAGATTCCATATTTAGACACTATTCCATATTTGGTTACTTTCCTCTATAAAAGTCTTTAACGTCCGAAAATAAATATTAATCAACATCACAGAAAGCAGGCACAATGTGCCTACAATCAAGGGTTTCGTGGCTTTTTCTTAATCTCTATTTATCTCTCATACACTCCCAGAATAGTATATTATGTGGCATGCACGTAAAGCATGACTTTTTAGGTAAGAATGAGGCTTTTAAGACGAGACGTCTGTGCGACGAGAGTGAGACGCAGGCAAGCCGTAGGTGAGACGAAGACGAGACGAAGGTGACGATAGCGAGCCGAAGGCGAGTCAAGTCGAACCGAAGGCGAGCCAAGTTGAACCGAAGTCGCACTGACAGCGAGTTTTGAAATCCTCATTTGAGCCTAAAAATTGCTAAAGTGCAAGCCACATACGGTATTTTTTACGCCATTGACATGAAAAAGTTCCCGTCGCATAGTCATAATTTTTTCGTGTTTGGGGGGGGGGGGTACTGCCCCGAGCCCCCGGGGGTCCAGTGCCCCCAAAGTTTGGGAACACGATGCACATTTAATAAAACTAAATTTAGGCACTTGAAAATATATTATACCCTACCTCCCCCCCCCGATGCCCCCAACCCCCGCCCCACTGCTAATCATAGCATGAGTAAAGATATTATTAGTGTAAACAAGAAAAACGAAGTACCGTTTCCAAAATTTGCTTAACACGGCTTTTCTGACATTCACATGACAACTGCCATAAAAAGACTTTTTAAGGCAGTTGTCTACCATGCAACTGCCATAAAGAGACTTTTTAAAGCAGTTGTCTAACATGTAACTGCCATAAAAAGACTTTTTATGGCAGTGACCCCCAACTGCCTTATAAAGTTCGACTTTCCCGGCCCAAAATAGATATCATAAAGACACTTTTTCATGTCTATGGCGTAAAAAAACTTTTTTATCGATAGTCGATAATCGCTGTCTCTGTCTTTCACTATTTCCCTCTCTCTCACACATACAACCGTAAATTGACAGCTATTGGCTATGAACAACGAAAGTCAAAAATAACAAAATACGGTAACTTACGTAACTCACGGACCTACATAACTTACAGTAACTTTTACGGTAAGTTACGTAACTTGCGGTAATTCTTACGGTAGCTTACGTAACTAACGGTAACTTACGTAACTTGCGGTAACTTACGTAACTTGCGGTAATTCTTACAGTAACTCACGGTAACTTACGTAACTTTCGGTAACTTGCGTAACTCTCGGTAACTTACGTATCTCTGTCTCTGTCTCTCACTATCTCCCTCTCTCTCGCTCACAACCTAAAACTGACAGTTATTGGCTGTGAACGACGGACGGGCGGACGACAAAGTCTCACTATAAGGGTTTCGGTGCCGAACCACGAAACCCTAAAAAGGAGCAAGAAAAAACGAAGTCATTCGGACAAAGATGTTTAATGTTTAAAATATGTACTCCAACGTTTCGAAATCCAGATGATTTCCTCTTCGGGGAGTCTGAGAATTAAATAAAATGAAAATTATTTTATTTAAAACATGAAGAAAGAGATGAACATCACAAGTCAATGTATATTGTCTCTCTTTGATCAAATAATTATAATTTTTATTTTATTTGTCAGACTCCCTGAAGAGAAAATCATCTAGATTTCAAAACGTTGGAGTACATATTTTAAACATTAAACATCTATGTCTGAATGACTTCGTTTTTTCTTGCTCCTTTTTAATGCTTATTTCTTATCTTTTATAACAAAAATAAGACAAAAATGTTTCAAAGCGAAATTCTAAAGTAATTTTTAGTAAATGCAAAACAAATTATTGAAGAGAACTTGATTTTAAAGAATGCACAAAATAACCTACCAAATCCTGGTTTTTCAGTTTTTTACACTTTTTTCTTAAAATATGCAATAAAAAGTTAGCGCATCACGTATACATCATCACAACTAAATGATTAGGAAGTATTATTAATACCTTTAGAAACACTTTTAAACTTTCGGAGATCTAAACAGAATTTTGAGAACTTTGAAATTTTTCAGCTTGATTTTTACGACTTTACGATTTTTTTTCTGATTTCTGATAAAGAATTAAGTAAATTTATTTAGTACTCTCTGTAGTCTAGATATCAGAAAATATTTATACCAAGTAGCAATCTTAAGCAACTGAATATAAATATTTTATTCATGAAAAACCTCGCGTGCACAAAATAGCCCCACGGCGCACAAAATAGCCCCATTTGACGGTACATGTAAATAATAAGAACTTCAAATAATTAATTAATTAAATTAAAAATTATTTCAGTAAAATTAATGAAATTTTCATTTCCTACACACATGAAGACAAGTAGTAGAGCTATACCGGTCCGGGAACAGTTACCGACCGTGAAAATTGCTAAATCTGTAATCCTGCAGAAATCTGTTTTACCGACCGAGTGTAGGAATCTGCATTACCCTAGTTACCGACTTTGGCCGGTAGGTGGCGCTGTTTTGGGGGATTCCCCTGAATTTGCATATCATTTGCATACCACCCACCTAATTTGCATACCACCCACCTAATTTGCATACCTCCCACCTAATTTGCATACGCTGTGTATTGTTCGAGGGCTAATTTGCATACCACCCACCACCCACTCACCTAAGTTGCATACGCTGTGAATTGTTTTTAACCCTTTCCTGCAGACTAATTTGCATACCACCCACCGCCACCCACCACCCACCACCCACCACCCACCTAGTTTGCATACGCTGTGTATTGTTTTTAACCCTTTCCTGCAGACTAATTTGCATACCACCCACCGCCACCCACCTTACTTGCATACACATTGAATTTTGGCCTCATTTTGCGATTTGCGCATGCACGTTTTCAAATTTTACCCACACTTTTTAGGTTGTTGTACGCGGGGTTAGCGAGGAATCTGTTTTACCATGGTTACCAACATTTTACCGACATTTTCCAACAGATGGCGCTGTTGGTGGGGAATCCCCTGCTTTTTGAAATTGTAGCATCAGTTGATGTTTTACGCATGCGCTTTTTTAAATTTTTCTTTCATTTTCAGCCATCTTGTTGGAGGGGATTTCAAGTTTTACCCCCACTTTTTTACAGCAAATCGCGCCAAGTTTAACTTAAAATGCTAACCCTTTTAATTTGCATAAAGTGTTATGTAAGAACTAATTTGCATATCATTAGCAGTCTCAAAAGTGAAAGGTGCGCAGCAAAGATGCGCGTGCGGTTAACGGGGTCCAGTGTGAGTGGATAGACTTGTGAAAGAGGAGTTGCGCGCGCAACATCAAAGTGGGGATAAGAAGAGTGGGAAATTGGAGAAGGAGTGGGGTTCAAGAGATATAAGAAGGATTTGAAGCCGGGTGGAGACATATCTGTTACAGACTACATCAGCAGCTGAAGCAGCATCAGGAGCAGCTCCGAATCCTCTACTAGGTAAGCCCTCTTCAACCTTAAAGTCTATTTTTGATTTTAGCTTAATATTATATTTTGATCTAACAGCTCTATTTTGATTTGCTTACAGATATTCAAAAGAATGGACGCCACCTTAAGCAAAATCAACTCTCTTGGACGTTTGCAGCATCTACTACCCACGAAGCCGCTTGCTGAGTTGGATGTCAATGCCCTCTATACCGTAACTAGTATAAAGAGGATGTCAACCAAGTATGGATTCAAATTTGCAGTTGATTTGGATGGTGAATTCCGGACGTTCCTGCCAGCAAGGTTTACGAACCTGTTTGAGAAGGAGCCAGACAACTTCAAGGTGCTCGACGAACCCGTGGAATCCAACAAATTAAAATTAAAATATATTGGTGGAAAATATAATAATCTAGAATTTGAATTTATCTAATAAATATTATAATAAAGAGAATTGTAATATACTGTAAATATTCAAGATATGTGTTTAAATAAATGCAAAAATTTACTTATAAATTGTATCTTTTTATTCTACCTTTATATTTTAGATATGTAAGAAAAAAAATAAAAAAAAAAAAAAGAAATAAAAAAAGAAAAAAGAAAAAAATAAAAGAAAAAAAAAAAAGAAATAAAAAAAGAAAAAAAGAGAAAAGAATAAAAAATGAACAAAAAAAGAACAAATAAAGAAATAAAAAAATAAAGAAAAAAAGAATAAAACAGAAAAACAATGAACAATATGTAAAAAATAAGGTAAAGCAGTAAAGACATTTTGATTTTCAGTGTACGTTTTTACCGGATAAAGTGTGTTCAAACAAGTCTCAACTTGATTTTTAAACAGAACAAAGACATCGTCTAAGAATTGACTCATAAATTCTTTCTATTATAATACTAAAGGTTCAGGTAAAGACTATTACCGGAACAAGCGTGTTAAACAAGTCTCGACTTGATTTTTAACAGAATAAAGACATCGTCTAAGAATTGATTCATAAAGTCTTTTTATTATAATACTAAGGGTTAAGGTAAAACAGTCAAAACACATTGATTTTCAAAAATATTCAAATTCATTTATTCATATTAAAAGTTCAAATTCATTTCAATACATATTCCCATTGTTCATAATAAGATTTTAAACTATTAGACAGAGGATGTAATTCATCAGCACCTACTATAGATTCTATAGGTTCACACATTAAATTTAGAAACCAATTTCGAAGAGCTATTACATTGTTTCCAGCACAATTTTCAGTTCTTATACAGTGGTATGTACATGTAGTTAACAATAAGTCTTTTCTTACATTTCTAAGCGGTGGACAATCTATATCTTCTAAATTTCGTACATTTAACAAATATTTTTCTAACCACTCTTTCTTTTCAACACCTTTTGTATAGATAGTTTTCGCTCCTTGTAATGTTTCTTGAAAAATAGCTCGCAATTCATCATAAGGTATTTCTCCTGTACCCCAATGGAGTCCATGGTAATTGAATGTCAACCAAGTGTTCATACTTTTGCAACGTTTCGATAGTGAATCATAATGATAGGGTGGTTGAAAGTAATAAACTTGAGGTGTAGCATCTGCTTCCAGTGGAAGAATAGCCAACTCCTTGACAATGAAATCGTTGCTGGACTGTTTAAAGCCTTGAACGTCTACTATGAACTCCATCCTGGAATAGAAATAAAATTCTATCCCAGAAACACAACTTATATACCAGTTCAGTCCCTCCCCCTCCACTTTTACAACTTCTTGACAATACCGCTGATTGGTTTATATTGCACAATGCGATCATGAATGACTAGACAGTATGCAGTTGTTGCATCTGGGATATTATCTGTGGACTCAAATTTCAAACGTACATCGACTGAAGTCTGCTTCAGGAACTCGTTTTGTTTTGAGCAGTCAATAACAATTAATGGAGCCAGTGATTTAAAATTGGACATATTTAATATAGGTTCCGAATCTCTTCCATAGTAAGAGGATTGAAAGTTAGCATACATATCATATAATATAGAATACTGATTTTGATCAAAGTGTAGATTTAAATTTCCATAAGGATAAGATTGTGAGTTCAAAAACAGTTTCACATTTGTGAGGTTACAGTGGTCAAAAAAACATGCAGTAACCCCAAATTTATCTTTTCTTTCAGTTTGAAATCCAACAATTACATATCTTGGTTTCTCTAATTGTGTTGAAGATTTAATTTGCCACATAACTCTTGTACTCCTGGGAACTAATGGATACTCATACATTTCCCAAGATCTAAAACTTATTGAAATTAATGGATCTTTTTCAATAAATTTCAATAATTTTATTTTATTATTATCAGATGGTAATACATATGGTACCAACCACTCAAGTTTATTAATTACAAATTTGAACTCAGGGATACCAACTGGTCCATCATAAATAATAGAATTTATATCATTACGTGATCTTATTAAAATAAGTTCATGTTTAGCATTCGTAACAATTTTCTTATAATCTTCAGCAAAACCGAAAATCATACTCAGTGGTATTGTTACATTAAAATATCCATTTGTCAATGACATTCTTGAAGTTGATTCAAACTTCACAAATCCAGCATTTTCTGCACGGTTAACTTAAGAAGGTGTTAAAGATACTAAGTTTTTTATAGTTGTAGTGTGTCCAACATACTTGCATCGATCAATCTCAATACCATTTAATTCATAACGAATTTCATCAAACAAATAAGCTATAGCATTATTTGTAAGATGGACATTTTCTGTAAGAGTGATTCCATCATCCTTAGTTAACCTTCCAAATATATGTAATGCACTTTTACTTGGTAAAATAGACAAATCTTGATTTTGTACTACAATTCGGATTTCATCACTGTTATTAAAAGATGACGATGCATATGGTTGATGACTATGAATTTCATAATTAGCAATGGATTCATCAAAATTCACTGCTGTTGGAATGCTCAGAATTTCTTCCATTTTTCTTAGAACAGCTGCACATAAAAAATAGGTAAAGTTTATCTCTTCTTTTCCTCTTTCTTTTTCTTATTTTCGAGGTTTGACTTGTAGACCGAGTTGTTTCAGGAATAGTTGATTCTGAGGTGTTAACACTCTCCGAGTCACATTCACACTGATCTTCTCTGCACATGTTGATTGACTTTTATAACTGCCACCAACCTTCTTTTTGTGATTGTACACGATACCCATTACATAGATTTTATATGTAAACGTATTGTTATTGTTTCCCCTCTGAAATTAACCAAGCTACCGTCCTGATCAATTAAACGAAGCTGAATATTATCAGGGTTGTGCACGTAAAATACATCAGGTAAATTACATGGGTTTTCTACGTATATTACATATGTAATTTACATGTTTAGTTTTCTACATAATGTAATATACATCAGTACACACAGATTTAATCACGTGACAGCGCGCGAAAATTTAAAATTTATATATATATAGATATACCTTATAGATTTGGGATGTAAATTACATAGTTTTCTACATTTTCTACGTATATTACGTCGAAAATGTATTATACGTCGAAAACCTCGAGTGACGCGTCACTGCACAACCCTGAATATTATGTATTCTCTTCACGGTGATTGGAAGGTAAATGATTCGAGTTGGAACTTCCGTGATCTTATATCCAGGTGGAACAACAGGAAAAAATTCATGTATAGTATGCACTTTTTGACTATTTATATACGCTCCTGTTGTAATATTACACTCAACTCGTAGAGTATTCACTTTCAATATAGATACAGGTAAATCAGAATTATGAGTTTCATCGGCTTTCAGTTCACGAGGAGTAAATCCTAATAACTTACCAATTGAATCTTCATAATAAAAATCAATGTTACGATTAGATTTAATTTTACAACCTAATGTATTGTTGTTAGGTGTGATAAGTAAATCAATGTTATTTGGTAACTTTGATTTAATATAAGATTCAATATCTTTAATTTCATAACTACCTGTAGGTATTTCAATTATGAAATCATCTATATACAACTTATTACAACCAATATCAATATAAGGGATTGAATTATATGTAAATAAATCAACAAGTCCAAGCGCATAATTTTTGTTTTCTGATAGTTCAATTGGTGGGAAGTATGCAGTTTCAAGAACTGAAGAGTTCCCCGTTAACGTTAAAGTGAAAGAGTCATTCATGATTGACATCTATTTTTATACTGATGCTCACAGTTAATTACGCATTCTTATATAGTCTAAAATTATTCTTAAGATTAAGTTGTCCACATAGAAACTTAAGACACAAGTGTCCACATATAAATGTATCGAAATTTTGATATCTCACATGATTATATTTTATACAGCTACCAACACCTAAGTAGACAATCAGATCTAATGGTGGTGAAAGATTTCCAAAACTATCAAAATATTCAGTTTCATTATTTATCTTTTTGTAAGCTACCCAATGGGTTCCAGGTCCTTCCTTGTCATCAAGATTGATTATTGCTGATTCATATTGACGAGGTCCTGCAGTGGGTAATTCATTTCGCATAAAAACTCCGCGAAAATGAGGTATTTTCATAATTTTAGCAAATTTAAATAGATCAAAGTTCGTTAGCGCGCGGTAAGGTTTCAGATGTAATCCTTTTCCTAAGGCAATAGCCTCCATTGTTTGATTATGTCGTTGGGCTTCAGAAAATTGTTTTTTGGCTGCATTAGCATCATTTACAGCTTTTACTATACCACCGACCCCTCCACTCAAAGCTCCTAGAGCACTAAGTCCCGCAAAGATTGGAATAAGTGGTAAAATACCACCAACTTTTGAGGGCACGGAAAGAATTCGAGGTGATGAAATTTTAGATTTACCTCCAAACTTCTTTATTGCTTTTTTTGCACCAATCATAGCAGTTTTAATAGTATCTGTTGAATTATTGTTAGGTTTCATACTCTTTTTAGCAGCATTTACAACCTTATTCAATGTGACACGTTTCTTATTCTTAGAAACTGTCTTCTTCTTCTTCTTCATCTTCTTTTGCATCTTTTTCTTTGTCTTATCTTTAATTTTTAAACCCATGCCGAATTTAGATTTAACTTTCATTATGTTGGTTACCGCTAATGCAGCTGCTTTTTCACTAATGCTAGAGTCCTTGGAAATAACTCGTTGCCACGCCTTTTCAGCTAGTATTTTGTCTGCAGAATTTCTCGCAGTTATGTTTTCCCGATCTTTGGAATATGCTATATCATGCTCTTTGCATGCTGCATCCAAAGAGTTTATACCTGGATCACCACGTGCTAAACGTTTTTTTAGCTTAGTACCAGGTCCACAATATTGATATCCGGGTAAATGTAACTCAAACGGTAATTTATTGATTATATTATTAAGAAACCCTTTACCACTGCAAGAAGTTTTCTTTTTCATTATATCATGAGTAATCATTCTTTACTCAACGGTGGTTTACAACGAACTGATGGAAGTAGAATATATAAATACGGTATTTATAGTTTTTTCCTCAGTCGATTGCAAGATGCAGTTTAAAGTACAAGCTGATCAGCTCCCAATTGTAAATGTCGATAACCTCATTCAAACCAAAGACAGTGGGGTTAAGCGTCATGGGAGTCTTTTTTCGAATAGTATTCGCGCAGCTTTTTGTGGACCCTCAAATTGTGGAAAAACGAATGCTCTTCTTTCTTTGATTATACATCCAAATGGTTTAAGCTTTGAAAATATTTATTTATACTCAAAGTCATTACAACAACCAAAATATAAATTTCTAGAAAAAGTACTGAGTAATGTTGATGGAATAAAGTACTTTCCATTCAGTGAACATGAGCAAGTGGTTTCACCTAAAGATGCTGAACCCAATTCTATCTTTATTTTCGATGATATTGCATGTGAGAAGCAGGACAATGTCAGAGCATTCTTTTGTATGGGTAGACATGTTAACGTTGACAGTTTTTATTTGTGTCAAACCTATGCCCATATTCCTAAACATCTAGTTAGAGATAATGTCAACTTACTGGTTCTTTTCAAACAGGATGATAGAAATCTTAAGCATGTTTATAATGATCATGTAAACACGGATATGACATACTCTCAATTTAGAGATTTATGTTCTACATGTTGGAATTCTGATAGATATGGGTTTGTGGTTATAGATAAAGATAGAAACTTAAATGAAGGTCGTTATAGAAAAGGGTTTGATTGCTTCATTCAGTTATAAATATCAAATGTTTCTAAACAACTACATTAGTGCAATTTTAGACTTCAATATATAAACATGTTTCGAAAAGACGTGGAAAAACTTCATCAAATTGCAAAAGCAAGTAAAGCTATACGACGGAAACATCGCATACTTAAAGGTGGTAGAGAGGATGCAGAAAATATGTTAAGAGAAACTTTTCAACCATTGGTTACTCCATTAGAGAGATTAGTGAATATAACTCAAACACCTATCAAGATTGAAAATGTTAAGAAAAAAGAAGAAATAAAAGAAGAAGAAGATGATGATTTTGAAACAACTTTTAAGAGTGCTATTAGTGGAAATATACCATTCAATACATCCACTTATGATAACAACATAGAGTTTTCGGATCCTTTTGCTCAAGAAGAAAATTTACTTGATTCGAAAAATGAAAATGTGATTAATGAATTGAAAAATGATGAGTTTAATGATGTTATTTCGAATCAAGAGAATATACTTAATAGTGATTCTACAAATCCTGATGCTAATAAATTGACAAATAAATTTATACAAATGTTACATAAAAATAGAAAACAGTATTTGGATATGGTTTACGGAGTACGTAAACTTTCTGATGGTACGTTTCTAATTGGTGATACACAAATAGATTTTGAGGGTCCATACATTAATTTAGTTGGAAAGAAAAGATATTCAAAAACAGATGGTCTATTAGAACTTTTATTCAGACAAAAACCTGATGAAACTGCAATAAGTTCAAATGATTTAGCAAATTATAAGGAAATTATTACTTCTACAAATGCATATAGAAAAAATTACAGTCCAACTAAACCTGTGCGTAAGAGTACGAGTTCAAAATTCACTAATGTTATTGCAAAGCTTATCCAAAAACTGGAGATTCCTTGAAGATAAAGAGTCTATTACCACAAGCTATGATAGTTAAAAGAAAATCATATCCAGACTACGTCTATTGGAATGATCCAAATGAACTTGTAGATCGTTTACGGTTGCTCATGGCTTCTCAACAAGCTGGTAACTCAATACATAATAATGAAATTATTTCCATTATTGAAGAATTACGTGAAGCTCAAATCATATATTAAGAAGGTAAAATAAAATCAAGATCATTATCAAGTTGAACATTGATGTATTCAGATGCATTAAAAAATCATTGAAAATGGTTGATAAAAAGTTAGTAGTAGTTACAGAATTACATAGACAAGCTAGGAGAAATTACCCACGTCGTAAAGTGCAAATGCGTGGAATAGATGAAACTTGGCAAGCAGATTTAGTTGAAATGTTGCCATATTCTAAAGTTAATAAAGGTTTTAAATATATACTTACGGTTATAGACATCTTTTCCAAGTATGCATGGACTATACCTGTAAAAAGCAAAACTGGAAAAGATGTTTCAGCAGCAATGAAATCTATACTTGTGAATGGACGGATTCCAAAAAAATTGCATACTGATAGAGGCAAAGAATTTTATAATTCTCAATTTGAGAGTTTAATGAAGTCACATAAAATCAAACTTTATTTAACCTTTAGTAACTTAAAAGCTTCAATTATTGAAAGATTTAACCGGACTCTGAAAAATATGATGTGGCCACAATTCAACTTGCAAGGAAATTATAAATGGATACATATTTTAGCATCTCTCGTTTCACAGTATAATAACAAAAAACATCGTACTATTGGCATGATACCAAAAGATGTCATAAAAGATGATAAAAGTATGCTGTTAAAACGTATATCTAAACAAAGAAAAATTTCAGTTAAGAAAATAAAATTCAAAGTTGGTGATCGAGTTCGTGTAAGCAAGTATAAGAATGTTTTCAGTAAAGGATATACACCCAACTGGACAACTGAAATATTTACTATCACTGCAGTTAATTCAACAAACCCAGTAACGTATAAACTAAAGGATTATCAGGATCAACCCATCGAAGGTGGCTTCTACGAAGAAGAAATCTCCAAAGTGAAATATCCAGATGTCTATCTCGTAGAAAAAGTTCTCAAACAACATCATGATAAAGTCTATGTAAAATGGCTTGGATTTGACAACTCACATAATAGTTGGATACAAAAATCAGAAATGTAATCATTCAGCAAATGTTAAAGTTAAATTTTAAATAAGTTAAAGGTAACTTTAGAAAAGTTAAAGGTAACTTTTAGAAAAGTTAAAGGTAACTTTAGAAAAGTTAAAGGTAACTTTTAGAAAAGTTAAAGGTAACTTTAGAAAAGTTAAAGGTAACTTTTAGAAAAGTTAAAAGTAACTTTTAGAAAAGTTAAAAGTAACTTTTTGAAAGTTAAAGTTAACTTTCAGAACAGTTAAATGTAACTTTTAGAAAAGTTAAAGGTAACTTTAGAAAAGTTAAAAGTAACTTTTAGAAAAGTTAAAGGTAACTTTTAGAAAAGTTAAAAGTAACTTTTTGAAAGTTAAAGTTAACTTTCAGAACAGTTAAATGTTACTTTCAAAAAAGATAATTTTATACTAAAATAATGTTAAGCTGTTTTATTCAAATAATGTTAAAGTAATGTTAAAGAAACTTTGAGGATATGTAAAACTAATGTAATAAAATGTAATATATTTAAGTTATTTTGAATAAACAATTCATAAAATAAATATTTATGTAGTATCTGTTATTAACCTTATCTCTTAGTTTCAAATAATAATAAAAATAATTTTTAAGTAAAACAGATTTTCGAATCATGCATATAAAGGTTTTATTGAATAAAGTAGACTAAAAATTAATATAGATGTAGTTTTTATTTATATCTCTCATAATAACGAATAATATACAATGAATTTACAATCAGTTTACTTAAACTAGTGGCATTTCTATATCATTAGAATCTAAATTGTTCAATTTACAATGTCCCCAAGCGAGGGTGTCGGTGCTATTTTTTAACAAATATCTTTTATCATCATACGGACTTAATGCTATTTTTGTCTGTTTTAACGTTTGAACATTATGAAGTTTGGATCGGATTGTGTATTGAGTTCTAGCCTGAATTTCTACATTTTTTAAACAGTATACATAGTCATCGAATGTTATTGTTTTCTTCACAACTACCTCCTTAACACCTTTAGCCTTTTTTATAAAGTCCTGATCCTCTACTCGAATACTATACATTTTACTCCGCAAGCCAACAAATTCTGTAATAATTCTCCCATTACACTCATCTTTCATGAGACCTAAAACTTTTTTATTGACTTGCGGCATTCCATGTATATTATCAGCAGGATAATCAGAAGTGTCAAATTTGCAAATATCTGCTTTCATATCAGAATAGATATTTTCACATTTAACGTGATAAACAAGACTATCGGTGTCAGTATAGAGCAATTTACAGTTATCATTATACTTTTTTCGCATGTAATCGTAATGAAAATCATACATAAGTGTTTTGGAAATGTCTAAAACGCTAAGACCAATATAGATTGGTTTATTCATAAGCACTTTCGTTTTTCTAAGCTCCACCTCAACTAAATTTTCGCTAAAGATAGCTCGCGAGTGGAAGTTAGGTTTAGATATAAGAGCTTCAGCTCCATACCTACCCCCCCACTTTGTTACAAGTTTAACGTCTACACGTTTCCGTACGTTTTCCATTGTCTTACCGCACACTGCATTATTCATGAGTTTAAATAGATTTTTTTCAAAATCATTTGTAGCATTCGTTCGCATCATGGTATTAAAATCCACATAATTTTTTAACCAAGCAGATTGTTTGAATTGTAAAATTCTGTGAATATGTGTAAGTTTAATACCATGTGCCAAAGCTTGCTTCAGTGCACGGTAATGGATAACGTATTTTTGTTTCGGTAGAAGAGTAGTTAGTAACTTTGTCTCTTTTGATCCTGGTGGTTTTAAGTGTTCAGGACAGAATGGTAAATCACTATGTTTATCATGTAATTCATCAGGATAGTCTAAATCGACTTCTAAAATATAACCAATAGGTGCATCATCTTCAACGTTAAACTTAAAATTATTATTTACGTTCGGCACCCACTTAAAACCACCACAGGGAAGTGCTTGAACCATAGCCCAACCATACAGGTTATTAGCGTCCAAGTACATAATGTAAGTTGACTCTTCTTCTTCTTTATATTTCTCTATATACTGATTGTTAGCTCTGGCATATCTATTTGAACACTGGCTCACTCCACCTCTAATACCACGTTCAATAAACATAACCATATCTATATCAGTCAGAAGTTCCAACTTTACATTAGTATACTTTAACATTGCATCCCAGCTCAATCCAGGTGTTGTATAATAATGAGCTGGATCTAAACCATACGCAATAAGACATTGGTTTCTAAAATTTTCAAAAATATCTGCGAGTAATAAAATATCTATTTTCATATACAAATATACATAATCACAGAGATTTTTACAATTAAATGAATTCCAGACTTTTTGCGCATGTGAATAATCTTCATTACTTACATTCGAATCGTTTAATGTACTATAAAATTTGTCTATAGGAGGTAGTTGTACCTCATCAAGTTTTGCTCTGCAGTCCAAATACTCATATGGAAAAATACCTTTTCGCGTTAAAAGTTCAATTTTATCTTTGGGACAGGCGGAAAATTCAGAATTTACTATAATATGCTGAGGAAGATAAGATGCCAATTTATCCAAAGACGATGCCATAAATTTGAATGAATCTATGAACCGAAAATTGATGATACTCCCTTGAACATGTTTGGTGAAGCTAATATATCTTTCTTTGTTAACGGGGAGGAGGTGAACTTTACCCTCAAACTCAGTGGCAATGGATTTTATAATGAAATGCGCATCGTATCCACTTAAATTGTGGAATACTACAGGAATAGTTCTTGAATCCTGATAGTTGATGTTACAATCCTGATGCGCTACCCCCCTGTACTTTCCAGTTATATGACAATGATCTTTTACTTTCACAGCCCCATGCGCGATAGACTTTTTACAGATGTGGCAAATGTTAGTGCTTCGAAAAGCAGCTTGTTGACTTGCATTTAGTTTCTCCATCGGAATGGTGACCATAAATACAGTCTCAATATCCTCTGCCAACTGTTTTAACTCTTTAGCAAACCATTTTGCAGGATCTTATTCATCCTTAGGTGATGCTTTGTATACTGATAAAGTATCATCATAACACTTTAAATAGTATCCAATGCTCAGAAGTTTATGGTTTTGAAATACTTCTGTGCAATCACCTAAGGTTGAAGATTCCGTTTCAGGAAGCAATAAGCTCTCGCAGTCTGCATATATGATAAATGGAGCACGCTCCTTATTATTGAAATTTTTGAATTGAATTACGTTGTTATTAGGCTGTGGTAAAATTACTTTAGTTTTATTCAATTTGTTACAATCTTCGGTGTGTTCAATAAGTTTTTCTTCACTATTAAAGTAATGCAAACAGCGATCGCAAATATGCATTTTATGATTATATTTAGACAATTGAGAACTTACAAGTCGCGATAAATTCTTAATCCAAACGTAATGATAGTTGAATGAAAGAATTGTTTTATCAGCAGAAGCATCTTCCTCAACACTCAAACTTTCATCAATGTAGTAATCTTCAATGCGTAAAAGATTCACATGAGAAGTTCTTTTGTGTGATGTAAGGTGTAACGGTGTTACACTAAAATCATTTTTACACTTTTGAAGACCATATACATTGACTGAAATTTTATTTAATGTTTCGAATTTCACAATGTTATTTAGAGCTACAGGAAATTCAATTCCTGTAAAATCTAAGACATCTTTAAAGTTTTCGTACTTCGATAAACGATGTGCATTAGAAGAAGCTGGGTATAGTGCTGATAGAATCGACCACTTGAAGCATTGATTATCTAAATTATGAACATTAATGCAGGCCTCTCTTTGTTTAATAACTGGTGGAAGATCGATATAAGAGCCAGCACACATAGGGTTGTATTTGCTTATATTAACATCTAGTCTTTGGATAGAGTCAAGAATCCAATTAGATTCTTTTTCCTGAAACTCTTCCATTTTTCTAAGTGTTAACTGTTTTACATTAACATTATAAAATTCATCTAACTGAGTTGAAGGTAAAATGTCACTCGCTTTAACTGCAAAGTTTTTTAAATCGAATTCTTCTGAACCGTCAGGTAGGGTTTTCTTAAATTTGGCGTACAATACCGTATACGTTTTTACCGGACCAAGCGTGTTCAAACAAGTCTCGACATGATTTTTGAAGAGGACAAAGGCATCGTCTAAGAACTGATTAACATCTATATGCGTTAAATTTACTATTGTTCCCGACTGTAATTGATTATTAAAGGCTGTACCCGTGTCAACCCACTTAATTGTTTCATTTGAGTGATTGAGACCTGCGCCGCTCTTCTCTAATAAATTAAAATGACATTTCAAGTAGTGCACTCTGTTTAATAAATTTAAGATTTTTTGTTTCTGAGGAACCGTAAAGCTATATCTATTAAAGAATTTTTTTAAAATAGCGTATTGCTGTTTACATTTATGCTGCCATTCGAATGCACTAATAAGACGAGCGTCAGCCGGCTTGGACTTTATAGAGCATAACTTTAATTCCGCAGTATCAATGAAACTGGTGGAGCATTCACAAATTTCATCAACACTGTAAGGAGAGGCGAAACGTTTTTGTACGCTAGTTCTACACGGAGGCATTTTCACAAAGTTTTTCTAAAATCTGAAAAAGAAAACTGAAAAAAGTTTAAAAAAAATGCTAAAAAAAAAAAAGCCTAAAAAAATGCTAAAAAAGGCTGAAAAAATGCTGAAAAATAAGGCTGAAAGAGAAGCTGAAAAAATAGAAGTGAAACGAGATGCGTTGTTCTCACTGAAGTCGGGCTGAAGATTGCTAAATTTTCACACCAGAGGAAATTAGGCTCAGACTAGAACTGTGTACCTAAAACAGAAGAAGAGAAAAATGTTGTAAACAATGAATTGTTATTTACTTGTAATTTTTCAAAATTATTAAAAATAGTAATACTTACGGAACTTAGTGCTGATGCCTAGTGTATTTGTACGTCCTATCCAAGTAGGCAGTGTAACAAGTGTACCTATAACAGAAGAAGAGAAAGGGGTGTTATTAACAAAAAATTGTTTTTTATTTGTAAATAAACAAAAAATTGTTATTTTATTTGTAAATAAACAAAAAATTGTTATTTTATTTGTAAATAAACAAAGTTTTGTATTACTTACAGAGTTTATTATTGACAACTGTGAGCCTCCTAGAGAAGTAGGCAGAAACTATATCTGTGTATCTGTAACATTAAAAAACATTATTATAAACAACGAATTGTTATTTTACTGGTAAAATATACAAAATCTGTAAAGCTAGAAGTACTTACGGAGCTGCTCTTGGGGGAGAACCTACTGCTACAAAACTCTGAAGCGAAATAAGATTTCATCTCTTGCGAACGCCTATACATTAGAGGCTCTCCCACTCTCACAAGTCTCCCTCACACTCGATGGCTCTGGGACGCATGCGCGCAAGTTTCTCCCACTTCACAGTACCCACTCTACTACTTCCACTCCTATACAGACAAGGAGCATCTATCAAATTCATATAGATGTTTGAAATTATATATACCATAAGTCTCCGTGGCGCAGTTGGGAGCGCACTTGGAGCCCCTTCCTGGGCTCGCATCCCGAGAAAATTTTTTTTATTTTTTTTTTTGTTTAAAAAATTTTTTATTTTTTTTTTATTTTTTTTTTTAATTCATTTATTTATTTTTTTTTTTTTTGTATGGGAGGGAGAATTATTTATTTATTGTAAATTTATATACAATTATAAAAATCTGAATCCACTTCTTCTGTCTACATTTTCTCACAATATATACTTCCTATATATATTGTGAGAAATGCTTCCCTATACGTCAAAATTTTATTTTTTCGTATAGCGGTTCATCTTCGCGGGTCTCGTTCTCCTCCGAACCCAAGGCTCCTCCACGTACAACAGGCGTTGCGCCAACGCGGCGGCGACCGCCCTCGCTTCGGCTACCTGGTGACGGTTAGGTTGTGGAAGCTCCACAACCCAGGGTCGCTGCTGCTGCAGCTGCTGCTGCTGCTGGTCGAGTGGTGGACTCCAGCGTGTTGGACGTGCGTTTGAAGGACTCTGAAAGCAAAAAAAAAAAAAAACAGTCTAAATTAGAATTTAATATAACAAAAATTTTGAAAATTTTAATTTTTTTAATTTAAACTAAAAATAAGTAATAAGTAAACTTACTGTTTCGTGCCAGTTTTTCGAAAGATTCCAATCTTCCGGATAAATTTTTTTAAGACACATAACTCTTCTAAAGTTAAAAAATCTTGGGTCACTCCCAATATTGGTTGAGTTAGATGACGATGATGCCATATTATTATTAAATTAAATTAAAATCAAAAAACAATGAAAATTTTGAAAAAAACAGCTCGAACAAGTTCGATGTTCTTAAGGAGCAAGTTTAGCGTCCGGCTGCCTTGACAAAATTTTCGTAAATGACACCCCCCTTGGGATAGTTAGCGAAAATTCCTTAGCAAAGCTAAGAAATGAAAAAGGAAAAAAGATGAAAATGTAAACTGTTGAACAAGGATAAAAGAGAAGAGGAGTGATGGAAAGTTTGAAGGTACAAACCGTTTTATGATAGGGTTTCAGGTCACTTTCCAGATACAGAAATAGACACTCTTAGAAAACTGTAAAAAAACTTTGCTCAAAAATAACGAAAATATTCTCAGAAGAAAAACATTACTTTCTTTCTAAACAGTTAAATAAAAGTTAAAAAAAAAATTAATATATATATATGTGAGTATCAATGGTTATGGAACTAAAAAAAACATATGTAAATATCACTGATAATTAGTAAAGCAATAATACTTACTGTTAAAAAATGATTGTTTAAATTATTACACTTTTTTATAGAGTTGCCTTCTTCAAACTCTTACTAGGTATAGTTATCTTTACTCCATTTTCAGTGAAAAAATATATTTCAATTTTCAGAGGATGTTGATAATGTAGGAAATTTCTTGTTAACAACACTTTCACTTAGTCTCACTAACAACTCAACTCTACTCAGGTGGTGGGTGGTGGGTGGTAATGCTAGAGACATGCAAATTAGGAAAGGGTTAGCATTTTAGTTCAAAATTTGGCGCAATTTGCTGTAAAAAAGTGGGGGTAAAATTTGAAATCCCCTCCAACAAGATGGCTGAAAATGAAAGAAAAATTTAAAAAAGCGCATGCGTAAAACATCAACTGATGCTACAATTTCAAAAAGCAGGGGATTCCCCACCAACAGCGCCATCTGTTGGAAAATGTCGGTAAAATGTTGGTAACCATGGTAAAACAGATTCCTCGCTAACCCCGCGTACAACAACCTAAAAAGTGTGGGTAAAATTTGAAAACGTGCATGCGCAAATCGCAAAATGAGGCCAAAATTCAATGTGTATGCAAGTAAGGTGGGTGGCGGTGGGTGGTATGCAAATTAGTCTGCAGGAAAGGGTTAAAAACAATTCACAGCGTATGCAAATTAGGTGGGTGGTGGGTGGTGGGTGGCGGTGGGTGGTATGCAAATTAGTCTGCAGGAAAGGGTTAAAAACAATTCACAGCGTATGCAAATTAGGTGAGTGGGTGGTGGGTGGTATGCAAATTAGCCCTCGAACAATACACAGCGTATGCAAATTAGGTGGGAGGTATGCAAATTAGGTGGGTGGTATGCAAATTAGGTGGGTGGTATGCAAATGATATGCAAATTCAGGGGAATCCCCCAAAACAGCGCCACCTACCGGCCAAAGTCGGTAACTAGGGTAATGCAGATTCCTACGCTCGGTCGATAAAACAGATTTCTGCAAGATTAAAGATTTAGCAATTTTCACGGTCGGTAACTGTTCCCGGACCGGTATAGCTCTACTACTAAGACACTTTGTCATCATATCAAGAAGCGATTCTTATTGTAATAATAAAGAAAAATTTAATTTAATTTAAGTATTTATCTCCTTAATTCTTTAAAAATAATAAATTTATTGCTGGCAGGTGTGAGTTAATTTTTAAAATATTTAATTTTAATAAGAAAAAATGTACTTAAAAATAGTTAATATAGAATTAACAAAGCTAGCATGTTATTGTAAAAAATTTGCTTTTAATATTAAAAATATCAATGAACTTTTTTTACCCGTTGAAAAGAAATTGCGTTATCTGATGGTGACAACCATAAAAATCCGATTAAAATAACTTTTTCTGCATTTAATTCCGTAAATAATAAAAATTTCAAAAAATATTTCCAACAAAAGTTGTAGATCTCGGTGAAATACAGAACTTTTGTTGGATACACTTTTTGAAAAAAATGAACAAATTTTGAAAAAAGCAAAATACTTCAAAACACCATGAAAAGTACTGAAAAAGCTCCTTTTTTGATATTGTGTAAACTTATGTAGTTTGATGTACTGAAAACCAAAATGATAGTGAAAGTTAGAGCAGATTTTATTATTTATGTCAGGACCATAAAACTAATGGTTTTTTGAAGTTTCAGTGAAAAAATGAATAGGCGATTTGACTATGCTCCTCTCGTAACTAGGAGCATAGTCAAATCGCCTATTCATTTTTTTCGGTATATCATATAATCAAATGATCGGGGTTATAGTTCATAGGTTCCTACGCAGGAAAGTTCCTATAGGAAAAAAGTATATCCTATAGGGTTTTTTTTATAAGAAAACATGATTCCCTAATCGTTCATATATAAACGATTGCGTAGCTTTCCTATCGATATGAAATAGGAAGTTAATTGGTTTCCTATATAGGATTCTATATGGGAATCCATATAAAAATCCTATAGGTGAAGTATAATTTATCAATAAGAAATAGGTATATTACCCTATAGAGATCTATATAAAATCCTGTAGAATAACATACTTTTTCCTATAGAGGAATCCACGGTAGGATCTCATATACACTGAGAGAAAACTTTTCTTGAGCCAATCCAAAAATGCATTAGATCAAGTATGAATTATGCTTATATTCGGTCCTAGTATCAAATATTATAGACTCAAGAATTTGAGGTTATGTGAAACTATTTTGCGCACACTGTAAAATTTTTTTCGGAAATATTTCCGAAAGTAGTCGGGCAGCTGTAGTTCCAAATAGTAAGGAAATTTTTCCTAAAAAAACGTTGGATATATTGCCGTCAAGTAAATGGAAAAAATTCCTAATAAAAAGGAGGAAAATTTTCCGAACAATTTGGAACTGCAGCTGCCCGACTACTTTCGGAAATATTTCCAACCTTTTAATCGGAAATTTTTCCTAACTATTTGGAACTGCAGCTGCCCGACTACTTTCGGAAATATTTCCAACCTTTTCATCGGAATTTTTTCCTAACCATTTGGAACTGCAGCTGCCCGACTACTTTCGGAAATATTTCCAACGTTTTCATTGGAATTTTTTCCTAACTATTTGGAACTGCAGCTGCCTGACTACATTTAGAAAAATTTCCAATTAAATTTTTGGAAATTTTTCCATAAAAATACATTACCGACAATCAGATGAAAAAAATTTTTAATAAATAAAAAAAAATTGATTTTAAAAATATTTTCACAGCGGCTTCTTTATTTACTCATTGTTATTGACATTATTTATTAGTTAAACAAGTAAACGCACGCTTATAACGCTAATTAATCCTTATCGCTATTAAAGGATTCGAACTCCTAAACCTAACCCTAACCTAAGCCTAACAGACGCAACGCATTAACGAACCCGGCCACGGTGCCGAGATACGATGCTTTCAAGAAATCTTGGTGAGGTTCAACACTATATATTTGAAATGTGTTAGCAGAATAAAATGTATACACAGGGGCGGTTCTAGTCGCATCCAAGTTTCGGGATAAAATTCGTGCGGCGCTCCAAAATTGGAATGACCCCTTTACTGTATACCAGAATAAAAGTTTAGTTTTATTCTCATTTTGTAAAGTTAACTTTTTTAATACTTTCTTTTTAATAACAATTTCAAAATTTTTCTACAAACTTTAGAGATAAAATTTATGATTTCTGAATGAGATTTCAGATCTAAAATCTTGGACAAGGATTTTATTAAATAAAAAAAATTGACTACATCTACAACATTTAAAAAATTTATTTAAAAAAAAATGTTTCTTCACCTTGTAAATGTATCATAATTAAATATGATAAGAATATGCATTAAAGCAAAAGTTCTGATGTATATAATAAAGTAAATGTTTTATCAGAAATTTAAAGAATCATTCGTAATTAAAACATCAAAACAGTGCTTTTTATTTATATTTTTCATTGGTTATTTGAAAAAAAATTAACACATAAAATCATTTTTATTCTTACATTATAAATTTTCTGTTTTTGCATTATTTATCAAATTAATTGTGAATTTCAACTTTCAAAAAAAATATTCAACTTTTATTTCCCTATTATAAATTTTCAAGTTTTTTTTTATTACTTTCTCCATAATCGAGTTCATGAGAAAAATCATTTTGATGACGTGCAATAAAAATTCAATTTGAATACATAAAATAATTGACAAACACTCTTTACTAATGTCAATATTTAAATGTTTAATAAAAAAATATATTGTTGAAATAATTTTACAATTCGTATCTTTAATTATTATTATTAAATAATTTTTACAATGCCTTTTTTCGATAATATACACAATAAATTCTCTTTTAACTCATTTATTCATTTATTTTCATTCGACAACATGTTTCGACACACAAATTTAAAACAACAATTAACAATCAAAAATGAATAAAGAAACCTGCAAAAATTGTTAAATTTTAAATTATAAATCTAATGAATACATTATAACATACTACTTATAATTAATACATAATAATCTACTTAATACATTATAATCAATTATAATCTCCTACTTCTACCAAAATAAACTACTTACCTCCGTAAAAAAGTTTTTTTTTTAAAAAACCTTAAATTAAAAATCAATTAAAAATTGAATTTGAAGTTCTTTTTAATAATGTAAATGTATTTTTTTTCAAAAATTTCCTTATGAAGGTAAGTGGTTGATTTTGGTAGAAGTAGTAGATTATGATATATTAATTGGATTTATCATTTAACATTTTTGTAGGATTCTCAATTGATTTTGTTAATTGTTGTTTAATTTTTTTTTTAAATTTATGTTAGACAAAGACCTTGCAAAAATTATCTGCTAAAGAATATGTTGTATCCTTAGTGCACCAATTGTGGTTTTTGAGTGAATGAAATGTGTAGAAGTTAGTTTCGAAAATTGGGGAGGGGGGTCAATTATAGTTGGAAAATTTTCTAATCTTTTTATAGGAATAAGTTCAGATTTTATTTTTAGTAGGTGGATTTTTCCGAACTACAGAATTATTTTCATCTAGACTTAGGATTTATTTCCTAACTTCTGGAAGAAAATCCATTGCGTTAGAAGAATTTTCCAAAATTTTGAAAAAATTCCAATTATTTAAAGAAAATATTATTTCTTAAAAAATTGGAATTTTTTCCACCAATTCTTGGGATTTATTTCCGAATTTTTGGGAAAAAATCAGCTGTATTCGGAAATTTTTCCAATCTTTAGAAATAATTTCCAACTTTTTTTTGGAAATAGTGGATTTTTCCTAACCTTAGGAAAAAAATCCACTAGTTCGGAAAATTTCCCAATTTACGGAAAAATTCCAATATTTCCTAAAGAGTATATACCTATTTTGCTCTGAACTTTTTAACTGTTCCGAATTTCGGAAATATTTCCAATAAATATTAGGATTTATTTCCACTGTTCTGGAAAAAAATCCATTGTCTTTGGAAATATTTCATTCTTTCCGGAATAAATTCCAATGATAATTAGAAATATTTTTTCCATTAAAGTTTCGGAATTTTTTTCAGTATGAACTGGGATTTATCTCCTAATAATTGGAGTAAAATCCGAATCTCTTGGCAAATTTTCCACTTTTTAGGAATAAATACCTATTTTCTTCGGAACTTTTTAACTGTTCCGAATTTCGGAAATATTTCCAATAAAAATTAGGATTTATTTCCACTGTTCCGGTAAAAAATCCATTGACTTTGGAAATATTTCCTTCTTTTCGGAATAAATTCCGATAATAATTGGAGATATTTTTTTCCATTAATGTTTCGAATTTTTTTCCAGTATGAACTGGGATTTATCTCCTAATAATTGGAGTAAAATCCGAATCTCTTGGCAAATTTTCCACTTTTTAGGAATAAATACCTATTTTCTTCAGAACTTTTTAACTGTTCCGAATTTCGGAAATATTTCCAATAAAAATTAGGATTTATTTCCACTGTTCCGGTAAAAAATCCATTGACTTTGGAAATATTTCCTTCTTTTCGGAATAAATTCCAATGATAATTGGAGATATTTTTTTCCATTAATGTTTGGGATTTTTTTCCAGTATGAACTGGGATTTATCTCCGAATAATTGGTATAAAATCCACTTTTTTTGGAAATTTTTTCCACTTTTTAGGAATAAATTCCTATTTTGCTCGGAACTTTTTAATTTTTCCGAATTTCGGAAATATTTCCATTTAAAATTAGGATTTATTTCCTATGTTCCGGTAAAAAATCCATTGACTTTGGAAATATTTCCTTCTTTCCGGAATAAATTCCAATGATAATTGGAGATATTTTTTTCCATTAATGTTTGGGATTTTTTTCCAGTATGAACTGGGATTTATCTCCGAATAATTGGTATAAAATCCACTTTTTTTGGAAATTTTTTCCACTTTTTAGGAATAAATTCCTATTTTGCTCGGAACTTTTTAATTTTTCCGAATTTCGGAAATATTTCTATTTAAAATTAGGATTTATTTCCTATGTTCCGGTAAAAAATCCATTGACTTTGGAAATATTTCCTTCTTTCTGGAATAAATTCCAATGATAATTGGAGATATTTTTTTCCATTAATGTTTGGGATTTTTTTCCAGTATGAACTGGGATTTATCTCCGAAAAATTGGTATAAAATCCACTTTTTTTGGAAATTTTTTCCACTTTTTAGGAATAAATTCCTATTTTGCTCGGAACTTTTTAATTTTTCCGAATTTCGGAAATATTTCCATTTAAAATTAGGATTTATTTCCTATGTTCTGGAAAAAAATCCATCGATGTGGGAAATATATCCTATTTTCCAGAAAAATTTCCCAATTTTACTGGAATTATTGTGTTTTTCCGAAATTTCGGAATTATTTCCAACATTTTGGAAATATTTCCTGATATTTTAACGGATATATTTCCGAAATTTTTTACAGTGCATGACAGAAGCAGACGAAAGTTTACGCCAAATATCTTATTCTTGGAACAAGCATAAAAACGATTTCTTTCAATGCCATCAATATAAATATAATTTTATTTTTGTCAAAAGAAATCTTTTTTCTCAGTGTAGGAATCCTTGTAGATTCAAATTCAAATGTTGCACACTGGTCGATCTTGAAAAAAGTTTGTTATTCTATAGGATTTTATATAAATTCCTATAGAATAATATGCCTATTTCCTATTGACAGCTTATAGGTGACCTATCGGAATTTTATATGGATTCCCATACACTGAGAGACTTTTAATTACAGTTTTTGCTTTTTTCAATTTCTATATTTGTAATAAAACGTAAGAATTTAGGGATAATCGAGGTTCGATCATAATAGTTCTTTTAAAAAAAAGAGATTGTGTTACCTTGTTTTTTATTATTGTAATTTCGTGAGAAAAAAATTAATATATACAATTAGAATTAGTACTATTTGAGGTTAGAAAAAAGTAAATGTGAAAAAGCGATATTCATTTTTAATACATTTTGATCTATTTATTATGGCATGGCTAAAATTTTATTAGACTTTTTCTAGGACAGTTTTTCGAGCAGCCATATGTCTCATGAGCTGTTCTACCACTTCACAATATTTATTCAAAAATATATTTAAAAAAAATCCGTCTTTATAAAAATTTCCTATCATCCGGAATACTGAACACAGAATTTAAATATTATTACCATTTTCACTTGAATTTAGTAAAAAATCACTTCTCAAACCACATGAAACTTTTGCTAGTTAGTATATAAGGAAAGTTTAAAACACTCTTTTCTAGCGACGCGCGCGATTATTCGATGTCATCGAAATGTTATATGTTTGTAGCTTAGGATTAAAAGTGTGCGTAATGTATATATCATAGTATAGGTTGTTTGTTACACAGATTTCATCAAATACCACTATAAGGATACAGAATACTTGTAACTATACAAATATCAAAGACGAACTTGCATCTTTATCTCTGACCTGTCAAACAAATACTGCCATCTTTCTTTTTACTGCGCGCGCACCCCATGATTCTAAGTTTCTAACACGCGTTTTATAATTCTTGCAATTCTTTATTTTCATCTCTCTTAAATTCTTTAGAGGTAATATAATTATGTGTCTTATGAAGTATATAACACTTTTACTACTTTTTATCAAAAAGACAACTGTTGCATCTAAAACGTCTTTTCTTAAACAGTGTACTAGTTTTTATCACCACATCTCGATTATCCCTAAACTCTTAAATTTTATTGTGCATAATAATAAGCAATAAAGCAGATATTAAAATTGAAAGTTTCTCAGTGTATAGAATCCTGTACAGGAAACTATATAACTGCCTATTTCATGTATATAGGATTCTTATAGGAAAAAAACGTATCGTTTTTCGTTAGCAACTATATGTTTTTCTATAAAAATCTGTAAAGAAATCCTTTAGGATATTTTTTATTATTTTAAATATATTTAATATAATTTATATTATCTAGGGGAGTGTTTCCCAAGATGGACAGGGCCCCAAGATGGAAATTTCGTATAAAATTTTTGTTTAAGGTGACAGCGTCTTATGCTTTCTGTCATTTTTGTTATTTCTACTGACGAAAATTTTAATGCACATTTAAAGAAAAAACCCAGTTGGTTTTTCTTCTACACATACTACGTAATTTTGTGTCTAAAAAAGTTTTGTAACTGTTTTTTCTCAAGTTAGTAAAGTTATTTAAATTTATGATTTAGAATGAGTACTTAACGTTATAATATTCTTTATTTATCGTATAAGAATATCCTGTAATGATTTTACTAATTCAGTGTTCGTATATATATTTTTACTGAGGATTAAAAAATGGTATCATTTACATTAAAATGAACAGGCCTCAAATCTCAATGTTTTTATTTGCCTATTTTCGATTTTACACTTTTTTCAATAATTTTTTGAGCCAATTAATTAAAATTTTGTATTTTACACCAAAAAATGTTATGTTATCGTTAGAGAATTTGATATATTGATATTTTTCGATATTTTATTACTTTTTCCTGTTAAGCTATTAAATTAAAGTTTTTAAAAATGTTATTTCTTGATAAATTCCGTGAAATTATTAAAAATTATTTTAAAAATTGTTACACGATGTTCATTTTTTATTTACTACAAATGTCAGAGACTATTAAGAAGGTGTCTATCTTGGGGCCACTTTTTTTAGACCGAAAATTTAAATGTATTTAATATAATTTATATTATTTATTATTAAATATTTAATGGTTATTATTATTTGTTAATACAATATAATATCTATAATATATAATATAAAAGCTATATTTAAATCTAATTTATTATAATTACATTTATTATACGTTTTTTCTATTTCATATCTGAGAGATTCCATGTCAAGTTATCAAGGTAAAAAAAATTGTTTGCTAATTATGCTTAAATTCGAAGTATTTATGGTGCATATAGATGGTAATTTTTGGTAATTTTTTTTTGTCCAATATTTTCCGAGTGGTGTGCTTAGCTACAATACTTCATTTTCTGCAAATATTAGCCTTTTTTATTTTTTCAATTTGTACACTTATACTGCAATCGACTTATATTTTCACTTATCCTAATGGCATGAATATCGACTTGAGCTTCAGGTTGAATAGAAGTTAAGAAATCCCCAAATAATAAATACATTATTTGGGGATTCCCCAAATTCCCCAAATAGATATATACGTTAATTACATCATCAGCTTATATTGAAGTTCGACCTCCTGCTGCGGACAATTCTAATTGTTTAATTCTTAAGACAAACTGGCGCTTATCGCCATTATAGCGGGTCGTCCATAAATCACGTGATAGGGTTTATGCCAATTTTAGACCCCCCACCCCCCCCCCGTGATGAAGCGTGATGTTCTCTGGGACCCCCACCCCCCTCGATTATCACGTGACTTTGAATAACTATAAAAATTACTTAAAATACTGAAGGCATTTAAACAATAAGTTTTCAGACTGTTTATTGCAAATTCCTCGTTCATTTAAATTAGAAGTCTGTTTTATATTCTTTATTTTTTCCTATGTGTGACATTCTTCCTTAATTAGGCAACCTCTCTGTGCATTTAAATTTCCAAGATACATAGAAGACTTTATTGTAGCTTAAAATTTTTGCCAAAACATCAACTTTTTGATGTCGTATGGTGTTTTTTATTTCCACCTAAGGGTTGAAAATTATCATGCATAAAGTCCAAAAAAAAACCACAGAAAGTATAAAAATTATGTGGAAAATAAACGAAAAAATAAAATTTATAGTCTAAATAACTAGGAGATTTGAATAAAATACTTAATCGCATTCAATAAAATAATCGAACCTTACCAAGCATTATAATAAGGAACAACCCTTCATAACACAGCCACACAAAAAAATAAAGTTTCATGGCCTGGGTATGGGATCCATATTTTCCTATGTATTTTGATGCGCTGAATTCGAATTGGCCATCAGAATTGGTCCAGCGGGTTTGATTTTGGACCTAACCTCAAAATTAATAAAATGACACTTTTTGTTCTTTAGAATCTGAACTAGATTTAACTTTAATACATGACTAAAGCCAATAGAAAGCTTTATTTATGTCCTTTAAAACGTTTTTTAAAGATTGTTCTACTATGATTTTTAACGAAGATTTGATGTTTTACATAAAATAATTTTTTTTCATAAGTTACTATATTCACGCATTTTTAACATTTTAAAAAATCATACGTTAAGTAAAACATCATATCTTCGTTAAAAATTATCGTAGAACAATTTTTTAAAAAGCGTTTTAAAGGTCATAAATGAAGCTTTCTATTGGCCCTAGTAATGTATTAAAGTTAACTCTGGTTCAGATTCTAAAGAACAAAAAGTGTCATTTTATTAATTTTGAGGTTAGGTCGAAAATCAGACCCACTGGACCAATTCTGATGGCGGATTCGGTTTCAGCGCATCAAAATACATAGGAAAATACGGATCTCATACCCAGGCCAGGGAACTTTTTTTTTGTGTGGCTGTGTAGTCGTCCTCTAAACACGAATTAAAAAAGTAACAAATAATCTTAAACAAGTAAACAAAAAACAATGTTTAGAGGATTCACAAACTTTGATATTCAAAAAGAATAAAAACCTATAAAATTTACCTCTATTAGCATTGAAAACCACTCTTTAAAATCATCCCTTCTTATCTACCTTATCCCCTTCAGCATCAAAAAACACACTTGAAAATCATCCCTTCATCTGAAATAAAAAAATTGCCCAAAAAAAACCGCTCAAAATTTATTCTTTTTTACCTTACATAGGAATACATTCTGAGCAATTTTTAAAGCCGGAGAATACTCTCAAAATGGTTTTAGTTTATGTGTTTAATAAAAAATTGTCAATTTTTTGGATTAAAGATTAAGAGAAGATTTTTAGATAGGTTGCTTGAAACAAATAGATTGGTTTCTTTAACCTTACCAGTTTGGTTGTAATAATCTGAATCGTTTGGTTGGGATAGAAATGTTTAGGGAAACCGTACCTTCGGGTTGGACTGATCTAACGCAGCATCCCCACTCCTTTAAATCGGAACTTAGACATTTGAGCATTCTGGAGAACTTTGCAAACAAGTGTGAATTTTAAAATTATTAACTTTTATTAACTTTAATAAAAAATACAAATAACTTGATTAGTTTCTCTTAATTATTTTATTTATTATACCAAATTTATTTATGTAACATGTTATATATTTACATATTTATTACTAATATATTTTAATATTTACTTCATCTGTTTAATTTATAAAAAATAAAAAAACTTTTTTTTAACAATGTTTGCTTTTTAAAAATATTAATTTTTATAAATTTTGATAAATAAAGTTGTTTAAAAAGTTACTCAATTTATTTGCATTCATTTTATTGATAATCTGTATCCTTTTATCATTCTTAAGTAGAGATTAATTATTAATATTTAATTAACTTTATAGTTCTCAATTATTTTTCATAATACATTAAACTTAATCCTATACTTATTTGTTTGGACCAGTTAATATTGTTAATAATATTTATTTAATTAATTTATTGGAATTTCAGTAACGATAAATAATTATCTTTACTAGATAAATTTAAACTTATGTTAATTTCATTCAGAAAAAAGTTAACATTGTTAGTAATGACTGTAATAAAATTTTAAACTTCAATATTAGAAATGTTTTCTATTTTTGAATGTTTCTTAATAATATATATAGATTATACAAAAAATGAAAATTTTTCCGAATATATATTATCTTATTTTAGTAAAAAATTTTTTAATTTTATTTCGATAAACTTCTTTTCCAAAAACATGTCTTAATCTTCAAAATAATGGATTCACAAAAAAATTGTTGGAAGGAATTTATTGCCATTCTCCTTTTGGTGAAAATATGTTTAAGTGTCACATGCCAGTAATGCTAACTAAACCATAGGACCAAAATTTATGAGAGTCTATATTGTTGACGGGCGATGTCATCGCGGGGGTTCATCTGCACGTGGCGACCAAACGAAACTTGAGATCACCAAGTTCTTTGAAAAGAGAATTTTATAGCCAAGATGGCCCAATGGTTAGGCGCTCGTCTCGTAATATGCGTATTTGCGTTTAGCGTTAGGTTTAGTGCGTTCGAATCTCAGGGTCGCTAGGATTTTTCGAAAATTTCCTATGTATGCATTTAATTGCGTTAAGGTATGAATAAAATGTTAATTAATAATTAAATGTAATTTCAGCACAACACAACAATTAAATTGAATAAGTATGTAAAAACAAACCCAAATCCCTTACTGTAAAATATAAATTTCCTTGATGTTTCTCTGTTGATTTTAATTATTTATTAAATAGTGGGATTTTTTTTATCGGGATGAACATATTTTTTTATTACAACAATATATGTAATGTTTCATATACACTAAATAAGGTGATAAGTTCCTACAAAAAGGATATATAATAATTATATTGGATCAATATCAGCATCCAAAATTAAACCCTATATTTTGAGATCTAACGTTAAAATTTTCTAACTTTTGAAGGTCAGTAATCAACGGTACAGTCCGGTATTAAAGGTACCTTCGAACTCCCTAAACAAACAGTTTGGTTGTATAACAACCGAACGAGTTTGGTCACAACAAACGCTGAGTTGGATCAGGCCATAGTCAACCGTCCAGTTTGGTTAAAAGAAACGAATTTTCGTTTATTAAAACTAAACCTTATTTTCCGTGGCATGGCGGCCATCGATGGGCCATCCGAGTTTTGTAACATTACGCCGCACTTTTGGCCGACATTCTAATTTTATAGAGATTACTCGTCCTGGTAGTTTCTGACGTTGTTCTGACATTTATATTCTATCCTGCGTTGTCCAGGTACTGAGAAAAAGATCTTCTACCTAAATATAGAGAGTCCTAATCAGGGTATCTGCACCAGGTACTAAAATAACATCTTCTTCTGGTATTTCTTGTTCGAAATCAAAGAAAAAACAACATTTATCGGGTACAAGATGACGCCGTCTTCCTAATAAATATTTCAAGTGGTCCAGGTATGATATCAACATCTTCTCCTAGATATTTTTAAATAAATTGGAATTTTATATCTATTTTAATGTATTTAAATAGATTTCGTCATCCTGATACATTATTTTACTGCTCTAGGTGTGAAATCAACACCTTCTTCAAGGAAATTTTATGAAAACTAAAATTTTCGATACTTTTATGCATTTGTGAAAGGATGTCGTCATCCTGACAAATTATTTTTAAATCTAGGTATTAAAAAAATAACTTCTCCTGGGAATTTTTACTAAAAAATAAAAAATATAAAGCATCCATCATGTGCAAAAGGTTGACGCCGTCTTTACAAATAAATTTAGTGATCTTGGTGTCAAAATAGTATTTTCTCCAAGAAATGTTTTTGGAAACCTAAGTTGATAGCTTTTCTGAAGTATTTGTGCAGACGACATCATCCTGGTACTAAAAGTTTACTAATCTTGATAATAGTTGTTATGAGTGTCAGTTTTTGCTTCTTGGTGCATAAAGGTTTAAAAATTTTATTTTCTATTTAAGGTAAATAAAAGTAATTAAAACATTTTGCTCGTGTTACCCTTTAAACTTATAATTTAGAATTATATCTCGAAAGTAAAATTAATGTAACCCTAAAGAAAAAGATTTGTAAACATTAAGTTGTCAAATAGGTTAAAGGGTTATGTTAAAATATATTTTCTTTTTTCTAGTTTATACAACAAAATTTAATAAAAATACAAATAAAATATTATTATTTATTTTATTTTGCATTGATTTAAATAAATGTATTTTAGATTCTTACCGTTCCTCAGAAGAACATCCCTATTTTGCTGTTACATCACTGCACCGATAAAATCATTTTTTATATTTTCATGGAGAACATACTTATTTCACATTTAGATCCCAAGAATAAACTGTGAGGATTACCTTTTTAAAAAAGTAGATCGTTTTTAAATGTTAATGTTTTACAGAAATTCACAGAAGAAATTATTTTTCCATTTTTATTTTATTCCTTTGGACGTATATATCTGAAATAATTTTAATAAAATCAATGCAAAATAAAATAAATAATAATATTTTAATTGTATTTTTATTAAATTTTGTTGTATAAACTAGAAAAGAGAAAATATATATTATCATAACCCTTTAACCTATTTGACAACTCAATGTTTACAAATCTTTTTCTTTAAGGTTACATTAATTTTACTTTCTAGATATAATTCTAAATTATAAGTTTAAAGGGTAACAAGAGCAAAATGTTTTAATTACTTTTATTTACCTTAAACAGAAAATAAAATTTTTGAACCTTATGCACCAAGAAGCAAAAACTGACACTCATAACAACTATTACCAAGATTATTCAACTTTTAGTGCCAGGATGATGTCGTCTGCACAAATACTTCAGGAAAGCTATCAACTTTAGGTTTCCAAAAACATTTCTTGGAGAAAATACTATTTTGACACCTAGATCACTAAATTTATTTGTAAGGACGGCGTCAACCTTTTGCACATGATAGATGCTTTATATTTTTTATTTTTCAGTAAAAATTCCCAGGAGAAATTATTTTTTTAATACCTAGATTTTAAAATAATTTGACAGGATGACGACATCCTTTCACAAATGCATAAAAGTATGGAAAATTTTAATTTTCATATAATTTCCTTGAAGAAGGTGTTGATTTCACACTTAGAGCAGTGAAATAATGTATCAGGATGACGAAATCTATTTAAATACATTAAAATAGATATAAAATTCCAATTTCTTTTAAAAATTCTAGGAGAAGATGTTGATATCATACCTGGACCACTTGAAATATTTATTAGGATGACGGCTTCATCTTGTACCCGATAAATGTTGTCTTTTCTTTGATTTCGAACAAGAAATACCAGAAGAAGATGTTATTTTAGTACCTGGTTCAGATACCCTGATTAGGACTCTCTATATTTAGGTAGAAGATCTTTTTCTCAGTACCTGGATAACGCAGGATAGAATACGAATGTCAGAACGGTCAGATGTAACTTGCTCGCCAAGAGGGGAAATTGTACCTGAAGACAGTACCCCTCTCTTAGGCCAACTTGCTCGCTAAAACTGATGTTGGGCCTCATGCTGTGCGAGTATTATAAATCTAGCCCTTTGTTGGCTCTAGTATCTAAAAATCCTATCTTTACTTTATTCCGAGCTTTATAACGATCAGCAATTTTCATGTTTACTGAAAGGATTATTTCAAATAATTAAAAATTTTGGAATTAAATGTCTTGGCTTCCTCACAAAGAAAAAGCAGTACCATGTTACCATTGCCCTGAAAAAAGTTTTTGTTAATTTATCATATGATTTAGTTGCAAATATCGGTGCAGCACAAAGTCAACCCCATATGAAAATTTAACATGAAAATAAAAAGACATTTAACAATAATCTAGAGTTAATCGTAAAAATTTCATTCACCAGTAAACTATCCATGCAGAAAAAATCATAACCACACTGAAGAAATTTGTAGATTATTATTTGTTACACTCGTGATTTAATTTTAGTAAACTGACTATCAAAGTAGGAAAAAAGTGGTCACTAGACAAAATATTTCATTTAATATAAGTTTACTAACAATTGATGATCTCTTTTTTATCACCCTTTAGTATGTAATCAATTTAAGAAAAAATCATCCATTTTGAATGAAAGAATTAGGTAGGGGAAAAATGACTATTATTTTATGAATATTTTTCTTACATGTCAGCAAAAATATTTGCTTTCTAATCCAAGAAAACAATAAGATAATTTTTTAAAAATTTGTTATCTCATTCTAAATTTATTAGTGGTTTTTCACTAATGTTTAATAGAAAACTACTAATTTGATAGTGAAATTTCTACTAATTAAAACAGTGAAATTTACTATTTCAATTGGTTGATATTTTACTTTCAAATTAGTAGTTTCTTTTACTAATAATTAGTAGTTTTTTTACACAACACTATTTAATAGTAACCTCACTGCAAAAACATGGTGTCTTAAATTGGACAAAAATGTCTTAAATTAAGACACTTTTTGTGTCTAAGACACAAAAAAAGTTTTAATTAAAGACATTTTTAAAAAATTTAGGACACCTGTTTTTGCAGTGCAAACTCTCTCTAATTCATTAGTTTATATAAGATTAAGAGTGGCAATTACGATTTGTTCTTTAAAATTTGACATCGATTTTGACAAAGTTTAGACTTTAGATAGGTCAATGAATTTGTTTTGAAGCAAGGAATATGATTTTTTTAGTACATTAATAAATAAAACTTAAAGATTAAATTTTTTTTTGAAAATACGGATTTTTTAAAAAATCAAAATTTAATAACAACTTTTTAAATAGTTGTTTTTATAAATCATTGTGTTTGATTCCAGATTATAATAGTATAAATAACAATACCAAATTCTATTTAAATCTGGAATCAGGCTCAAGAGTTTTTGAACGAAACCTTCTTAAAAAAATGTATTTTACACGTTTTTTAGCTTAGGGTCAAAACAAACCATGGAGGTTCATTTTTGATTCGTTTCAAATTGTGGAATAACTATTTTGATGCACTCTGTAAATCTGAATTACTGATTTTCTATTAATGAATTAGCGAGAAATTGATAACTATTAAATCGAGTATTAAATAGTGAAAAATTGCACTAATTTTTAGTAGAAAACTACTAATTTGAAAGTTAAATATCTACTAATTGAACATGTAAACTTTCACTATTGCAATTTAATCGATATTTCACTTTAAAATTAGTAGTTTTCTACTATTAATTAGTAGTTTTTTACTAAAAAATAGTGTAATTTTTTAATATTTAACAGTGACCGATTTTTCGCTAGTTCATTACTAAAAAATTACTAATTCAGATTTAGAGAGCAGTTTCTTTATATTTTACCCAATAACAGCCAAAAATTATAAATTCAACAGATTTTCACGGCAAATTATGGGAAAAACCTCGAAATTTCTTAAAATCCAAAGATAATCGGGAAAACCCCGTGTTTGACAACTTATAAAATATTGCTTAGAACTTAACCTATTTCTTTTGAAATATTTGAAAAGTTTTGCATTTGTTTCATCTTCTTACATAAATTTATGGTTGTTTCTTTAAGGGGTCAATGCAATAATCTAAAATGTTTGTCATTGTTATAATTGTTTTGACAACTTTCAATATTATGACCAGTTTGAAGAAACAGCATGAACTTTTCTATAAAAAAATTTCCTGTGTTATTCTTTTAGTCCCTTATTCTTTGAAAATTTTGTTTTGAGGATTTTAATATTTAAATCCTGCATACAAAAGATTGTTTATGTATTAAAACAAGGAAAAATGTCATTATAATTTATTATAACATATTTATGACACAGAAAGTAGGTATATATACCAGAATTTTATAATTTTTCACCAGTTTTGCCTATTTCTTAAAGCAAAAGGTTCTCTTGAGAAGCTAAAGCAAGAACTAAAGCAAAATTTAGAAATTGAAAAAATGGAGTCAAATCAATTAATCGTGCACGAGAGTACATCTTCAAAAGGTAAAGCAATGCTAATTGTAAATTCTTTTAAATTTATTTTTGATCAAAATTGGCGTAACGGAGATATTAGATGGAAATGTCCTGTAAAAAAGTGTTTTGCTTCTTTTCACTCATCAAGTGGAGTGCCGCGAATTATAAAAAATGAAAAATTAAATCATAATTGTAAGAAATTAGAAAATAATGTTATACAAAGGCATATGTTGTCCGTTGGTGCAAAAAGAAAAGCGATTGATAACATTTCTGAAAAACCGTTAAAAATAGTTCATGTGTGTACAGAAAAAGAGCACTCCGATGTAGAATTAAATGATATTAAATATATTAATCGTAATATTTACAATGCACGTAGAAAATTACAACCTATTTATCCAACAGATATTAACGATTTGCAAAAAAAACTTAATGAATTAAATGTTAAAACAAAATTTAATGAAGAATTTGTTCAAGTGAATGATCAAGAATCAAATGTTGTAATATTTGCAACAAATAGAAATTTAGAATTTTTAGCGAAATCTGAAACTTTACTTTGTGATGGAACTTTTGATTATGCTCCTAAGTTTTTCAAGCAACTTTTCTCAATCCATGGATTTATAAATGGATATTATATTCCTCTTGCTTTTTGCCTATTAAAAGACAAAAAAGAAAATAATTATACGTATTGTTTTAATAAGTTAAATGATTTATGTCTAGAAAAAGGTTTTGTTTTAAATCCTAAAAAATGTATCGTTGATTTTGAAGTAGCAATACATAATGCTATTCAAACCGTTTGGCCTAATATTGAAATCATAGGTTGCAGATTTCATTTATCACAAGCGTGGTACAGAAAAATTCAAAAGTTTGGTCTATCAAGTGATTATAATTCTAATGATTCTGAAATAGGTAAATGGTTGAAAACTTGCTTTGGTTTAATATTCTTAGATCCGGCAGATTTAAAACATTGCTTTGCATATGATTTGTTATCAATAATTTCTTTAGACGATAAAGTAATTGCATTTGCACAATATTTAACTTTAAATTACATAAACGATAATGCGAAATTTCCACCAAAAATCTGGGCTAAGAATAGTTCTACACTAGTGCGGACAACAAATGCCTGTGAATCATTTCATTCACAATTAAAAAAATTATTTACTCACACTCAACCATCAATTTATCTCTTTATCGAAAATTTACTCTCTCTTCAAACACACACTTTTTTTAAATGTAACAGTGTTAATACACCTTACAAATATCAGTGCTCTGCATCTAAAAGAAAGCAACATTATGTTGAAAGTCAAATAATCGCTTATAAACAAAATAAAATAACCCGTCTTGAATTCGTGAAATTAGTTTCATCTCATTACCGAGTGCACAAAAAATAATCAAAAATAAATTTAAAATAATGTAAATAAATATGTTGCTTTACATTAGAAAATGTATATTGCATTTCTCTCAATGCACCCTGCATGGATTGTTAAACATATTCTACAAAGTTTTTAAAATTGTTTTATAATTATTTATAGTTAAATTTATTGTTAGCATTATGCATGTAAAAAATGTTTTTGTAGTTCCTATGAAATTTTTTATGCATGAGAAAATTTTATATTCTTTTTGTTATTTTTGTAGTTTAAATGAAATTTTTTATGCATGTAAAAAAGAAGAAAGAAAGGAAGGAAGGGGATGTGGTTGGTTGCCTTCAATTTTCTTTCTTCTTTTTTTATAATCATTTATTTATTAAATTTTATGTTATTGTTATTATTTTAATAATAAATAAAAATTATGCATTTAAAAAAGAAGAAAGAAAGGAAGGAAGGGGATGTGGTTGGTTGCCTTCAATTTTCTTTCTTCTTTTTTTATAATCATTTATTTATTAAATTTTATGTTATTGTTATTATTTTAATAATAAATAAAAATTATGCATGTAAAAAAGAAGAAAGAAAGGAAGGAAGGGGATGTGGTTGGTTGCCTTCAATTTTCTTTCTTCTTTTTTATAAACATTTTTTTAATAAATTTTTTGATATTGTTGTAATTTGTTTAAATAATTATGCAATACAACTGAATTTCACTTTTGGGTACGTTTGTTTAGTTAGAACAAATATAAAAATTTGCAAGTTTTTACAAAGTGTGCTACTCTAGCTATTTTATAAAAAGTTCATAAATAAAAACTATTGTTTTTATAGTAATAATAATAGTATTTAACAGAATGTTTAAACGTTTTATGAAATGATAATTTTGAGATTAAAACTAACTTTAGGTTATAAATAAATTTATGTTATAATTGTTTTTGCAAAATGCCAAAAAACTGCACGTGTTTAACTACATTTTTAAAGAAATTGACGAATAACATTAATCTGTTTAAATAAAATTAGCAATGACGTTAAATAATTAAATAATAAAATAAAATTATAAAATAAGTAAAAAACTGGTATTTAGTTGTAAAGTGTATAACGCTTTTAATTATATTTTTATATTATTAAGTAGGTAAATGACATTTTCTTAGAATCTAACTAAGCTATTAATGGTCTCGAAAATGTATTTCTTTTAATTTTAAATTCTAATAATCGGGAATTTGTGTTTCCTTGAGTGGAGGTGGTAGGTCTGCAGGTAAGACTTCCCCTCACGACGAGCAAATTACAATTTCCCGTCAGAACAACGTCAGAAACTACCAGGATGAGTAATCTCTATAAAATTAGAATGTCGGGCAAAAGTGCGGCGTAATGTTACAAAACTTGGATGGCCCATCGATGGCCGCCATGTATGGCCCATACATGGAACATGGCTTCCATACATGGGCCATAGATGGATTCTAGGTTTCATTTCTACTTGGGGTTGTTCAGGTTTTTTTTTAATGCGATTAAATAATTTATGTAAATCTCGTAGTTATTTGGTCCTATAATTTTTAGTTTTTCATTTATTTTTCGCACAATTTTTATATTTTTTGGAGGTTTTAAGCGTTTATGCATGATATTTTGCAGCCCTTAGCTGGAAATAAAAAACACTATACGACATAAAAAATGGATGTTTTGACGAAAATTTTAAACTATAGTAACGCCTTTTATCTTGAAAATTAAAATATTATTAGATTTTATTAACTAATTTTACTAATTAATTAAAATGCGCAGGGGGGTGGCTGAATCGAGAAAGAATGCCCAATATTATACGGAAAAACTTCCTTATTTATAGAAGATTATTTCGAAACAAAAAAATAAAAAAATCTATCACGTCTATCTTTGAGAAAAAACACTTTTTAAGTTTAATATTAATTTTTGAGGTATTTTCTCTTCATATTAATTATTTTTTATTACACATATCGAAAGTTCGAGAAATTTTCAACAAATTTCGTTTTTAGCATACTATTACTCATTTTTTTTTGTTATTAACGGAGAAAAACGATTTTAATAAATTATAACTTTCGTAATTTTTATCAAACCACGAACTACAAAAAAACACGTATGTTTATGCTGCAATAAAGATTTTAAAAAAATTATTCCAAGCAAATCTAATTTTTGAATGAAGATAATCCGAAGAATTTCCGGGAATTTAGAACTAAGAAAGTCTCTGTTTTTAATAAAAATTTGCAGTTAAAATATCACGTGATCAGAGGGGAAACCCCCTACCCCCCCAGGTGATGAACCGTGATAATTTTCATAACCCCCACCCCCCCCCCTTGTTGGCTCGCGTGATTTATGGACGACCCCTAGAGGTGAGAATCAATAAGTAATTGCTTATAAAAATTGTTTCTTTAAACAAATAAATATTTTCAAATATTTTTAAAAATTTATTAAATTGAGCTACAGGAGTTGCAACTTTTTCTCAATCTTGCAACTCATCAAGCCGAATATGAACAGTTACTAACATGAAAACAACAATAATAGATTTACCAATTGTTTAAAGAAATTAATATTGTTTATTTAAAAATGTTCATCAAATTAAGCAACTGATTTGCACATTTTTATCAATTCTGAAACACATCAAGCCGAATATAATTAGTTACTAACAACAAACTAACAATAATAATTTTAATAATTGTTTTTGTTTCTTGTTCTTAACAGATTATATTCGGATTGATGAGTTTCAAATTTGAGAAAAAGTTGCAGCTCTGTAGCTTAATTTGATAAAGAAATACCAAGAATAACTTGTTTAAACAACAGTTAGAAAGAAATAATAAATTGTTTAAACAATTGGTAAAATTGTTATTGTTAGTTTGTTGTTAGTAACTAAATATATTGAGTTTGATGAGTTGCAAAATTGATAAAAACTTGCAACACTGGTCTCTAAACCTGAATTAGTGATTTTCTGCTAATAAATTGGCGAGAAATCGGTTACTATTATAGCAAAAATTTCAACATTAATATTTTTCTCGATATTTTCTTAAAAGAAACTAATTTAAAAATTATAAACATATTGTTAGTTCTCATACTTGTAAGGTATATATAGTTTTAAGTTAATGACATCTGTCATGTGTTCAAATCTAGAATTGCAAAATAATTGCTGGGTATTGGCTTAACTTCGTAACTTCTTAAATTCGATTATTACTTTTAAGATCAGTTACGAAGATTGTGAAATGGGATATTGCCGTGTCAACAATAGGCGACAATTTGTCCATCCGAACAAAACAATTAGATTTGGTCGCAGCAGGAGGTCGTAGTGTTATAATGTGCAAGTATATATTCGGGAAATTACCATTTTACCTGCTCAAAATTGACTTTGTAATCCTCTATTTAACCTATAATCTATATTTATGGCAGTAGGATAAGTTAAAATATAATCCATTGAAATCTAAGATAATTGCAGGCACAGATAATAAGTTTCTGGCCAAGACACTACAATGATAAATACCAACTTATTTTTCTCCGTTGATTTCTAATCCAAAATTATGACTAAAATGTTTTTGGGATCGCTGATTACGATTTTCGTACTATTTTCAAAATGATCAAAATGATGATCCAATATGGTGAACAAATTTTTGGAAATTTCTTGAATTTTTTTGAAACTTGTTACTCGGGGGTTTCTGGGGTCGCTTATTACGAATCTGAAGTTGAATTTTTAAATTTCCATATGGATAATTCATTATAGCTGACAAAAGTTTGCAAAAATTTTAACTTTTTTATGAAACTTGGTATGTAGGGGTTTTTGGATTCGCTGAATGCGAATTAAATATTAGTTTACAGAAATACAAATTGACGATCTCATATGGTGGACGAAATTTTTAAAATTACCTAATTTTCCAGGAAAAATAGTATTTTTAGGAGTTTTTGAGTTTGTTAATTACGGATTTAATCTAGGTATTAAAAACTTAGAACGAAGGAACCATGATTTATTTATTTAAGAATTACAAAATCTTAGGGCTAGGCAGTCCTTCAAGGAACCAATGATGGGTCAGGCATCGCCAAGCGGATCTGCTGAAATTTTAAAAATTCTATTTCTAATGAGACATCATTTTTGTTATCCCTAAACTATGTAAATTAGTCTCTAAAATTATTAGAACAAAAAAATTTTTTTTTCGAAGTTATTAGTGATTGAAATTTTTAATAGTGCAAAATGAAAACATAGTTTTCTCGAGATCTTCTTAACCGATTTTAAAAGTTGAAAAGGCATTTTAATTGTCTTGAAACGTAGGTTTTAAAAATAATTTTTGTTCTGAAGAATTTTTAATTTTTATTGCTTTTAAATTATTTATTTAATAAATGTTAATAAAAAACAGCTTTCTGCGTGCATTACGTGAAATTTTAAAATACTGTTATATTTTTCACACTTTTTTGGAAATAAAACCGTTAAGAAAAAAATGGCCCGCGATTAGGAACAAAGACATTACATTTTTTTTCGTCGTTCAAAATTTTTTTTGCATAGGTAGTCAATAAAGGTTTAAAAATTATTTATGTTTAAATTTTCTTGTGTTTTCAATGGTTTTTATAGACAACCAATTTATGTAATTAAGATAAAAATGTTTTTTGCACGCCGAAAAAAAAATTTAATATCTTCGTCTCTAATCGCGGGTCATTTTTTTTCTTGACGGTTTTATTATCAAAAAAGTGTCAGGAATATAAGAGTATTTTAAAATTATACGTAATGCGCGCAGAAAGCCGTTTTTTATTACCATTTATAATATAAATAATTTAAACAAGTACGAGTTACACCCGTACCAAAATCTAGGGTTCCGTACATTTACGAAACAAAGATATACCTTATTAACAAACAGAGAGCTCTAATTCGTACACATATGTATTTTTACGTGTAGATTACAGGAAAATTATAGGGAACATTATCTGGATTGACAGTCAAAACGTTGTCAAAAAAAGAAAAACTGCAAATTTTCGAAAAAAAAGTTTTTCCTCATAACTTTGAAACTATTTGAGCTAGGGGGCTAAAATTTGATACATTTGTATATTTTTATGTACAGATTATGAAAATCAATTAGAACGTACAAATTATGAAAATACTTCTACCTTCAAGTACATGAAACTTTTGCTTAAGGGTACAGGTTTGTATTTTATATAACATAAAAATCAAGAATTTTTTTTTTAATGGGAGGCCCTGAAATTTTTATAGGGTTTCAGGGCTTATAACAGTCTTGATTATAGGTCCTGTGGCAGCCTTGATCAAGCCTTGTATAAGATTAAACATTTTTTTTTGTTTTTTTCATAATTTTTCAATTATTTTGAAAAAAAAAGTGATAACAATTTTCAATTACGTTTTATATCGTTTTTTTACATTCTGAGTATACAAATAAAAATTTTATTGGTTTGAGGGGTACTGTTGTTATGTGTCAAAGACTCACAACCTCGCGGAGTCTAAACGAAGAACCCCTGCACGGCTCCTCTGTTTGAGAGCCTTTTTCCGCGCCTGATTTTCGGCCAGCTTTTGCCGCCAGCAGAAACCGGTCTCGCCGGTGCTCCCCTCTAAGTTTTTTCCCCCCGCAGCAGCCACGGAGTTTAGACAGGCCGGCGCCTGCTCCCCGCAGAGACTACGTCACGCGCCTTCAACCATTGTTTTCGGATGTGACCGTTCATCCTTTTCGACTTGTTTTGACACGAATGTCAGAAAACAAGGAATTTAGTAAAATTCCATTTGTTCACGCATTACTGTTTTGTTCTTTTGCGAATTAGTATTAATGCGTTATTATTACTATTATTACTATTATTATTATTATTATTATTATTATTAGTTTTTTTTTTTTTTTTTTTTTTTTTTTTTTTTTACAAAACAAGTTTAGGAGAGGAAAAAATGCATTTACGCACTTGTTCGTGTGGGACTCGACCACATGCTGTGGTAATACCTCACTAAAACAACCTCTCCCATTCTTGCCTTACGTATTCTTATCCGCTTTTGCTCCTTCCGTCCTGAAAGGTAAGCAATAGCGCGATTCCTTTGCTCGAGGTGTTTTCAGTTCACTGTTCTGTAGGTGTTCCTGTCCGTTGCCGCTGTTGTTCTTACGCGGTGGCCAGGAACGCTATTGGATGCTTTTTTAAGAGCTACCTTCGTGATGTTATATTATGAAGAACAGTTCTGCCTGACCAGATGAAGAGAGCCCAGCAGAACTGCCTTCTGCATTCGACCTGCCAATGCGTCAGCTTGACGCTCGCAGGTTGGAACTCTTTGAAGCTGGCTAACAAATAAAGCTCTCATCCCCCCTAGACAGCCGAGAATAAGGACAACTAAATGGACTTTATAGCCTCTGTGTATTCTCCTCAATTCGAACAGCAGGTCTTGATACTTTTGCCGTTTCTCATCCTCCTTCTGAGCGATATTGCCCTCGGCAGGAGCCGAAAACTCAATCACGCAGATGATCTTACCTTTATGATCCTGGAGTACTATATCAGGCTTAGTAGCACTGATACGATAAGTGGTAGAAAACGAAAAATTCCAGTAGATTCTGCAATTCTCATTCTCCACAACAGCCTCCTGATCCTCTTGGGCGTATGGCAAGACAGGTTCCTTATCTACACCATATTGGTGTCGAAGATGGTAATACAATACCTTAAGTCCAGAATTGTGTCTTTCAATATACCTGGAACATGCATACGTCGGACACGCACTTAGAATGTGAGTAAGTGTTTCCGGATATTGTTTACATGCTCGACAGTTGTAATTGTCGACAGGTATCTGCATGACCTTACTGCGATAATATAAGGTATTGATAACACCATCTTGGCAAGCAAATAAAAATCCCTCAGTCTCCGATCTTAAACCAGCAGATTTCAGAAATCTAAAAGACAGATCCTTAGACAACTCCATCTCCCTAAGAATCTTATAGAATTGCCCATGAAGAGGCTTCCTAACATGTTGCTCCAATAGAAGTACATGTTCAGCCTGCTTCACTTGTCTTTTAAGCATCAAAGGTGTTAATGATGGTGTTATTATTATTATTATTATTGTTTTTTTTTTTTTTTTTTACAAAACAAGTTTAGGAGAGGAAAAAATGCATTTACGCACTTGTTCGTGTGGGACTCGACCACATCCTGTGGCAATACCGCACTAAAACAACCTCTCCCAATTCTTGCTTTACATATTCTTATCAACTTTTGCTCCTTCCGTCCTGGAAGGTAAGCAAAAGTTTCTTTTTTTTTACTCTGCACAGTTTCACCATTCTGTTCTTTGGGTCTTCATGTCCATTGCCGCCGATGTTCTTATGCGGCCGACATGAAATTGTTGGATGCTTTTTTAGAGCTACCTTTAAAGATGTTTTTTTTTTTACAAGGAACAGTGCTGTCGGACCACAAAAAGAGAATTCAAAAGAACTGCTTTTTGCATTCTACCTGCTAACAGATTTGCTTGACGTTCGCAGGTTGGGATCTTCTTCAGTTGGCTCACAAATGAAGCCTTCATCCCTCCTAAGCAGCCGAGAATTAAAACAATCAAATGGACTCTATATCCTGGATGCATTTTACTCAATTCGAATAAGAGCTCTTGATATTTTATCCGTTTCTCATCCTCCTTTTTAATGATGTTTCTGTCGGCAGGAGCCGAAAACTCAACTACATAAATGATCTTACTTTTATGATCTTGGAGGACCATATCAGGCTTGGTGGCACTGATATGATAAGTGGTGGGGAAAGAAAAATTCCAGTAGATCTTGCACTGGTCATTTTCTACAACGGATTCTTGATCCATTTGGGCATACGGCAGAATGGGCTCCTTATCTATACCGTACTGGTGACGAAGGTGGTAATACAAAACCTTCAGTGCAGCATTGTGTCTTTCTATATATCTGTTACATGCATAAATCGGACAGGCACTTAATAAATGACTAAGTGTCTCCGGGTATTGTTTGCATGCACGACAGTTGGAATCGTCAACAGGTATATGCATCACACGGCTGCGGTACACCAAAGTATTAATCACTCCATCCTGACAAGCGAACAAAAATCCCTCTGTCTCCGATTTTAATCCAGCCGATTTAAGGAATGCAAAAGACAAACCTACAGACAATCCCATTTCTCTGACGATATTATAAAATTGTCCGTGAACAGGCTTACTAACATGTTTTTCTAAAAGAAGTACATGTTCTGCATTCTTTACATGTTTTTTGAGCATCAAAGGTGGTAATGACGCTATTCCATGTTCGGTATTATTTGTATCAAATCGAAGATTAAGTTCCTTTGCCGCTCTATTTGCCGCTTGATATAAAAATGCCCCATTATTTGCAACTTCATGATGATGGACAAATTGCATTAAAGGATCCGTACTATTCATCACTGAGCATGCCGCAGCCAGTACAATACGGCGATGAAGACATTCTGAACTTAGTAACCCTCTTCCTCCCTGATCTCGTGGAAGGTATATTCGAGTTACGGAAGACCTTGGATGATGGCATCGATGTATTGTCATCATCTTGCGCGTTTGTCTATCCAGTATCTTCAGCTCATCCACATTCCATTTAACAGCCCCAAATGTGTAAAGTATTAAAGGAATGGCTAATACATTTGTGGCCTGTATCTTATTCTTCCCTGATAATTCGGATGACCAAATTTTTCTGAGAAGACCTCGATATTTAATTTGGAGTTGATCTTTAAGCCCACGCACGTCTTGAGTTTCCGATTGTGGAATTCCAAGATATGCGTAAGTTTCTCCTTCACCAAGATGATGAATGGTGTTGCCACCAATAAGCTGAAGATCGTCTAAATCGCCTGATGTTTCAGATGTTTCCAGTCTTCCTCTATTCATATGGACAACAGCACATTTATTAAGTCCAAAGCTCATTCCAATTGCACTGGAATACTTGGCCACTGCAAACACTAGAATTTTTAATGCTTCCTTACTGGAGCCATAGAGCTTAAGATCGTCCATGTAAAACAGGTGGTTAATCTTGTGAACTCTATGTCTTGGTTTGCCACACAAGTATCCAGAGTGTTTTTCACGAAGCACAACAGACAGAGGCAAGAGGGAGATACAAAACAATAGAGGACTAAGAGAGTCGCCTTGGAAAACTCCTCTTTTGTAGATGATGACGTCAGTCATCACCTGTTGCTTGTTTGATGTTAATACAAACCTTGTTCTCCATAAAAGCATAAGCTCTCTCAAGCATCTCACTATGTCTGGATGTACCGCAAGACATTCAAGAAGCTTAATAATAAGCTCATGACTGGTGGAATCAAACGCCTTACGGTAGTCAATCCAAGCCATGGACAAGCTTCGTCGATAAAATATCGAGTCTTGGGTGACACACCTAGCAATCAGTAGGTTCTCCCTACAACCTGCCAGACCTCTCTTGCATCCTCGTTGTTCGCCTATTGTACTCCATACTGGTTGAATAGATGACAAAATTCTTTCCTTAAGGATACCAGTAAATAGCTTGTAGCAGGTGTTAAGACAAGCTATTGGTCTGTAATTCTTTGGACAAGTCAAATCTCCACATTTTGGCAATAGTACCGTACGTCCATCCACCAACCACTGTGGTACGGAATGTTCTCCGTTGAGAAAAGTTGAGAATAGGCGGGCCAGGTGTTAGTGTGTTGAAGTAAACTTCTTCCACCACATGTTGTTAATTTTATCCGGCCCAGGCGCTGAAAAGTTTTTAGTTTTAGCAATTACATTTCTCACTTCCTCCTTAGTAATTGATGGGCATTCCTCCGCATGATGGTCAAGCCCTTGTCTAAGACAAAAGCTACGGAAAAGAGGCAAAGAAGCGTCTTCTTCATTCAACGAATATGATGTTTCATAGATGTTTTTCCAGAAGTTTTCGATCTCTTCGCGACATGGTGGTCTGTCAACGACCGGCGATGTTATACCGAATAGGCGGGAAGGATTAGTTTCGAAAACATTATTTTGTTTTATCCACTTAACCCGACGTTCTAAACGTTCTCTTATGACTACAAGAGAACGTATCTTCTCAGTCCAATGCTGCTTGATGGTCTGCAGCTTAGATTTATTCAAAGTATGATGCAATCTTTTCAGAGATCGGGATATTTCTAACACTCTAGGTGTAAATCTCCGATTCGTCTCCAGATAAGCAATCACACTCTGAAGGTGAGAAGCATTCCGTCTAGCCACCCCAATTTTGAACTGAACCTGCCTAATTCTTTTACAGGTCTTGGCAACGCGTTCTGAAACAGATTTTCTGTTACTGTCACGAACCAAGGAAACTGCTTTTTCATAGACTGCACAGTTCAGTGTCCACAGATCTACATCCTCTGGAAGTAATAAAAATTCTCTATTCGCTTCAGCCATTTTGTCCATTTTAATGGAAACCTTAAGATGGATTTTGGTTTCCCTTGCTCTTATGTTTACATACTCAACTGTCTGCAAAGGTGTTGTTGTGAGAACTGATGGTATGTTCTCAGAGGGTTCTTCTTGAAGAACTTCATGGCCTTTCCTTCGAAAAAAGGATACCTGATCTCGTAAGTACTGAGGTTTCATTTGTGCGTATTGGGGATGCATATTGCTCCATCGCTCATAAAGCCTCAACATGTAACCTCTTCGGTCCGGAGAGCTCTGTCGCCAACAGTCTAAGATGTCCCTTCGAAGTTGGTCCGTCCATCCGAGAGAGACCCATTGTGGGTGGCGCTGCGCGTTACTGTGGTCGTAACCGCAAAAAACTCTGTGTGAGTGGTTAGCCCAACACAAAGTCGACAATTATATCGGGTGCCCACCCCTATCTGACGTTGGTCCGCCCCGGGTATTTGAATTGCCCGGTTCCACCCATATCTGGGAGGATTTCCCCTATCCGCCACCTGGGGAGGCGCTCGATTGAGATGTCAGAAACCCCATCTTAGATGCCACTCAAACACTTGGTCAAGTGGACCAAATATTTCCTTGGTGTTCGGAAGAGGGCATCTTACCTGACCTAACCGGTCAGGCAATTCTGTGATATTCGGTAACGGACGTTACCATTTACCACAGAGATATTATTAATAATAATAATAATAATTATTTTTTATTATTTTTTTTTTTTTTAATAATAATAAATAAATAATAATAATTATTATTATTATTATTATTATTAGTGTTATTATTATTATTATTATTATTATTATTATTCTTAGTAGTGTGTGTATTATTATTATTACTATTATTATTATTATTATTATTATTAACATTATTATTAATATTATTATACTTATTGTATTTCTATTATGGGGCCTGATTCTCTGGAAAGAATCTAGAAGTTTCCAGAAACTTCCAGAATCTTGTGGGCGTAGGGAAAGGGAAAATTCTCTGTGGGATTTTTTTTGCATAGAGTTTTTCCCTTTATAAGCCGTTCTCGCAGAGCTGTCAGGCAGTCCCTTCCGGATCGTCAAACCGGACATATCTCAGCCTGAGAGTGAATAAAGAATCTTTTTCTTTAAAGACAAAACTTGTTTCTTCATTTCAAGTGAGTACCTAACCCCGCTTATTCCCGTGGTGTCCAGCCACGTAGTTTTCCCCCGCCACGCGTCCCCAGTGTTGTAAGTTCCGCGCCGCCGTGCGTGAGTCAAACCGACACGTTGTCGCCGCCCGTGCCGCGAACGCCGCGCCTTCAAGCGTGTGAGTTCGTCACAGTGTCCCCGCGAATTCATCCGCGAATCAAACCGCGAATTAAAACCGCGGATTAAGATGCGTTCCCCTGTGTCGTGAGCTACCGCGCCACCAAGCGTGTAAAGTCCAGACACGAGGACGCCGTAAACACCGCGCCCCCAAGCGTGTGAGTTCGGCCGAAATCCACCCGCGAACCAACCGCAAATTAAACCGCGGAATAAGTTGCGTTACCCTGTGTCGTGAGCTACCGCGCCACCAAGCGTGTGAAGTCCAGACACGAGGACGCCGCAAACGCCGCGCCACCAAGCGTGTGAGTTCGTCACGGTCCACCCGCGAATTCATCCGCGAATCAAACCGCGAATTCATCCGCGAATCAAACCGCGAATTAAACCGCGGATTTAGTCGCGTTCCCCTGTGTCGTGAGCTACCGCGCCACCAAGCGTGTGAAGTCCAGACACGAGGACGCCGCAAACGCCGCGCCACCAAGCGTGTGAGTCCGTCACGGTCCGCCCGCGAATTCATCCGCGAATCAAACCGCGAATCAAAACCGCGGATCAAGATGCGTTCCCCTGTGTCGTGAGCTACCGCGCCACCAAGCGTGTGAAGTCCAGACACGAGGACGCCGCAAACGCCGCGCCACCAAGCGTGTGAATTCGTCACGGTCCGCCCGCGAATTCATCCGCGAATCAAACCGCGAATTAAACCGCGGATTCAGTAGAGTTCCCCTGTGTCGTGAGCTACCGCGCCACCAAGCGTGTGAAGTCCAGACACGAGGACGCCGCAAACGCCGCGCCACCAAGCGTGTAAGTTCGTCACGGTCCGCCCGCGAATTCATCCGCGAATCAAACCGCGAATTAAACCGCGGATTTAGTCGCGTTCCCCTGTGATCCTTAGACAACTCCATCTCCCTAAGAATCTTATAGAATTGCCCATGAAGAGGCTTCCTAACATGTTGCTCCAATAGAAGTACATGTTCAGCCTGCTTCACTTGTCTTTTAAGCATCAAAGGTGTTAATGATGGTGTTATTATTATTATTATTATTATTTTTTTTTTTTTTTTTTTTACAAAACAAGTTTAGGAGAGGAAAAAATGCATTTACGCACTTGTTCGTGTGGGACTCGACCACATCCTGTGGCAATACCGCACTAAAACAACCTCTCCCAATTCTTGCTTTACATATTCTTATCAACTTTTGCTCCTTCCGTCCTGGAAGGTAAGCAAAAGTTTTTTTTTTTTTACTCTGCACAGTTTCACCATTCTGTTCTTTGGGTCTTCATGTCCATTGCCGCCGATGTTCTTATGCGGCCGACATGAAATTGTTGGATGCTTTTTTAGAGCTACCTTCAAAGATGTTTTTTTTTTTTACAAGGAACAGTGCTGTCGGACCACAAAAAGAGAATTCAAAAGAACTGCTTTTTGCATTCTACCTGCTAACAGATTGGCTTGACGTTCGCAGGTTGGGATCTTCTTCAGTTGGCTCACAAATGAAGCCTTCATCCCTCCTAAGCAGCCGAGAATTAAAACAATCAAATGGACTCTATATCCTGGATGCATTTTACTCAATTCGAATAAGAGCTCTTGATATTTTATCCGTTTCTCATCCTCCTTTTTAATGATGTTTCTGTCGGCAGGAGCCGAAAACTCAACTACATAAATGATCTTACTTTTATGATCTTGGAGGACCATATCAGGCTTGGTGGCACTGATATGATGAGTGGTGGGGAATGAAAAATTCCAGTAGAACTTGCACTGGTCATTTTTTACAACGGATTCTTGATCCATTTGGGCATACGGCAGAATGGGCTCCTTATCTATACCGTACTGGTGACGAAGGTGGTAATACAAAACCTTCAGTGCAGCATTGTGTCTTTCTATATATCTGTTACATGCATAAATCGGACAGGCACTTAATATATGACTAAGTGTCTCCGGGTATTGTTTGCATGCACGACAGTTGGAATCGTCAACAGGTATATGCTTCACACGGCTGCGGTACACCAAAGTATTAATCACTCCATCCTGACAAGCGAACAAAAATCCCTCTGTCTCCGATTTTAATCCAGCCGATTTAAGGAATGCAAAAGACAAACCTACAGACAATCCCATTTCTCTGACGATATTATAAAATTGTCCGTAAACAGGCTTACTAACATGTTTTTCTAAAAGAAGTACATGTTCTGCATTCTTTACATGTTTTTTGAGCATCAAAGGTGGTAATGACGCTATTCCATGTTCGGTATTATTTGTATCAAATCGAAGATTAAGTTCCTTTGCCGCTCTATTTGCCGCTTGCCGAATCAAACCGCGAATTAAACCGCGGATTCAGTCGAGTTCCCCTGTGTCGTGAGCTACCGCGCCACCAAGCGTGTGAAGTCCAGACACGAGGACGCCGCAAACGCCGCGCCACTAAGCGTGTAAGTTCGTCACGGTCCGCCCGCGAATTCATCCGCGAATCAAACCGCGAATTAAACCGCGGATTAAGTCACATTCCCCTGTGTCGTGAGCTACCGCGCCTCCAAGCGTGTGAAGTCCAGACAGGCGAACCATGGCCCCACTCAACCCCAACAGTCGGGATAACTCCTCCGGCTATGCACTAAATTCTCACCTGTTTACAGATGGAGCCACCACGACTAAGACGGCATAAGACGCTGAAAAAAATTCAACGCGACAAGGAAAGGGCACGGAAGAAGTCGTTTGAGAAGAGGACGGTCCTCCGAGCCTTGTACTCGGCCGCTACCGAAGCTGCCTACTCCTCCACTCCAGTTACCCTGTCTCTGCCCAATTTGCGCCTCTCGGAGCCCATCTCCACGATTACCATCAGCGGCGGCCCAACTGCACCCGTGGCCTGCTCCACTCCCGTGCCGACACTTCTGTTGGGGGCCTTCCACGCTCCCACACCAAGATACGTAGCCGAGGGGTATTTTACGTCTGCGCAAGGGCCAAGCCAGGCCCCCCTGTCTCCCGACCACACTGGGGCCTCCACCACCACACAGGATCCAGACTCGACCACCGACTACTATTTCGAGCCTGTAGCTCCCCTCAGCACGGACGAGGAATCTCCGGCCCCCTCGTTAAGGTCACCGTCGCCCTTGCCGCCACTGCCCCGCGGTTCTGAGGACATCCTCCTCCGAGAGGATTTGAACTTGTCGGACGACGCAATACTTCTCCATACGGACTGCTCTCTGGAGGAGCCAGAGGCCGTACTCCCTGTGGCCCCAGTCGAGGGTACACCTCCTCCCTCCCGGACCGGGAGCCGGAGCCAGCCGCTGCAGGAGAACCCTCCGGTTTTTATTCCACGGCGAGGGCTCGCCGCACCTCACCTAACTGGGTACGAGAGAAAACAGACCCGTCCGGCCCGTCCTTATGGGAAACCTCGGGACGAGAATACCCGTATGATACACGGCCCTCCTCGGCCGTGTATCATACGTACCAGCGCCTAGGCCTCTCCTAGACTACAACCAAGCCAAATACCGACGCCTCGTCCAGCGATTCCGTTCTCGTCGATGATTGTACTCTATGCATAACTCTTGTACAAAGGGGCCAGGGGGTTGATTGAATAAACGTTATTTATTGTAGATCTTTTCTCTCTTTACTCTCCTTTCCTCTTAGCTTGTAATCTTAAGTCCGTATCAGTTTTAAATTTAGAAACGTAACGTAATAAACTAAAAGCTTTTTCCTTGATTTTTTTCGTCTCTTAAATTGAACCGTAGCGTTTTTCAGAAATCAGAAAATTTTTCCAGCCTTCCTCCTGTGTATAAATCATGAACTCTGTAAAAATATTAAAGGACAATTTGATTCAATTTAGTTTATTGATTACGTGTTCACATTATTCTGTATATTCAATTTATATGTAACAATTATATATATCATCATTATTTTGTATTATTAATAAACTATTGTTTCTTTCTTTTGAAAATACTATTTAGCATGAAAGTGTCTTCGACTCTATAGTTTCACGTTGCACATTCGACGCAACGTCTGTTTATATTATATGGTCCACTTAAGAAACTGCGTTCTGCGTGTCCACTTAAAGAACTTATCAAATACCGAGAAACTCCTAAGGAGAAAGAAAACCTACGAAATTGTTTATTGTATTCCTTCCATGTTCAAAATGTCATACAGTATGTGATACAGCCATAGTGAAAACACTTCCCTAAAATTCGTCGTGGAATCAACATCGATTTGTATTTTGTTCTTCTATCCAATAAAAGAAAACTATTTTATTTCAATTTAAACGTTATTACTTTTCTGTCGGCTTAAAAATCGACAGGAAGACACCCCAGTGTCACTTTTATACATGGTCCTTCGAGCCGGATTTATAAACTTTTTATTATAAATTTCAATTTTTTTTACAAACTTTTCAAGTGAATTAAATTGAACCCAGTGAATAATAGACAATCTATTACGAATACGTTTACAGTGATTATTTGCAAAACGCAAATTGTGCTTAGTGTTTTTGTGGTGTTAATCAACTATATTAACAAGTTTATCAATTGGTTGTGTGCATAAACAAACATTCTTACACATGAGTCATTGGGATTCAAGTTTTGTATCTCGAGATAAATCAAGTGTTTTTGGTAACAGCTGTTTTGGAATTTTTTTACGTTGAAACAAACGTTACATACGATATCAACAACAGTTGATATAGTTGCAATATAAATTTATATTGCAAATTTCACAAACATTTTTTCGTCTTTTACAAGGTAATGCGTCCTAAAACATCTTGTAAAAGGCAGATCAAAACGATATTTTCATCGTGCTAATAAATGTGACAGGACAATACATTGAACATCCTGTATTTCTGTGCCACAAGGTGATACGTCTATACTCTTTGCACCAAGGCACAATCACACGAAAATTTAATCGTATGTGTTTTCTCAGCATTTCTTTGGGATTATTTTGAATTGAACAAGACTAGGCAATAGGGTAAGTCAACTCACAGAATCACCTCTATACTTAAGTGTCCAAAACTGTATTTGATTTTACTTTTATTTTAATCATTTGATTTTATTTTTATCATTTGATCTTATTAAGATGGAGAATTTCGATCGTTTGAGTGTTCTTTTACAAAAGCGCACTACCATAGAGGAGCGTGTTAGTTCATTTGGGGAATTTCTTGCACAATTTAACGTAAATGAATCTAATCAAATAGCTGAATTACAAATTCGTTCTAACACAATAGCAGCATCTTTTTCTAGTTTTGACGAGTTGTGCGATGAAATTCAATTAATCGATGCAGAAACTGATCATTCTATTAAGAGAAAATCTATCGAAAATTATTATTTCAAAATACTTGGTCAAGCCCAAAATTTGATAACCCCTTTAATCTCACAAAATAATAGTAGAGAAAATGAGTCTATCACAAGTGTCGAAAACGGAAATAATTCGATTTCTTCTATTAGTCGAAGAAAAATAAAACTGCCACAAGCAGTTCTCCCAACCTTTAGTGGAAAAGTTGAAGAGTGGTTGTCATTTAAAGATACTTTTAATACTATGATTCATCAACACGATGATATTTCTAGTGTAGAAAAATTGCAATATCTTAAATCAGTTTTAAAAGAAGAAGCTTTACGTAAAATTCAGGTTTTTTCAATTACTGCGGAGAATTATGAACGCGCTTGGAATTTGTTACAAAAATCTTATGAAGATAAAAGAGCTTTAATATCTCGACACATGAGTTTATTGATGCGTTTACCTGTCCAAGAAAAAGAATCCTACAAAGGATTGATAACTTTGGCAGATGAATCGCAGCAACATCTCCAGTCATTATCAACTTTGGGTGTTAACATTACTCCTGAATTTATAGTAGCAATTATTGAAGAAAAACTACATAAGTCAACTCTTGAAAAATGGGAAGACCTCTCAGCGTCAAATATGTTTAATTAATAATATTAATAAATAACAGAAATAATTAAATGACGTTATGTAATCAAATAATAATTAAAACAAAGACAAATGTCAATTTATTCAAAAACATTTTTTCTTAGTGAATAATCTTATAAAACAAATAAAATCTGCCTTTGATTACTATAAACATACTATTGAATCTTGAGTGTTTGTAGTCAAAACAACAAAATTATGCCGTGGAATCAAACATTTTTACTGTTAAAACAATCTGAATCTACCTTTGATTCGTTTAAGTATACTGTTGAATCTTGAGTGTTTTTAATTGAAAGACAAAATCATTCTATTAAATCAAAAATTTTTACTTTGAAAACAATTAGGCTAAGTCCAGCTGAACCGTGTCAACAAAATTCCATTGATTTTCTGAAATGTTAAAACTATCATGAAAATCTGCAGTTCACAATAGAACAAAAAAACACTTTTAACCGTTTTTTTAAATTCCATGTCTTTGTTAGTTTTTTTTTGCATTAACAAATTTTAACAACATTTTAAAGAAATATTAATAACTCAACAGTGGTTTGCAATAAATTAATGAAACTTATGTGGATTATCTAAAAATTTTAATTCTTTTTAACGAATATAATTGCAAAATTTTAATATAAAAAATTACATATTTTTAATAACAATTTTATAAACAATTTTAAATATTTATGTGTTCTACCTCTACGGTTGAGATGAAACTCATAGAAAATGTACACAGAGATGTCTTTAAGTTTCTAAAAAAAAAAAATTGGTATTTTCAATAAGAAGTGTAGATGATATATTTATTTTCTCTTCGCGCGCCGACCGTTACGCTGCGAGAAGCTCCGGCGCACTGAGGTCAGAATCTGCCATTTATTTACTGTTCAAAAAAGTCTTCAGCCTCCAAATTTTAACGAAAATGGTTGACTCCTGATTTAAAACATTCAGGAATAAATTCTTAACAACTTTAATGCAGCAGTTTTTTTAATTTATTTTTTTATTATTATTATTTTAATGTTAATAACAAAATAATGACAAAGTGTTTAGTATATCTTCATTTTATCAAATAAAAGTCGTCTTTATACTGAATATCATTTCAATCGACTGACTATCGATCTTTAAAAGGCAAAAAATGATGTTTTAATGAATAAAAAAAATTATTTATTTAGTTAATAAATAATTTAATTCATTTAAGTTAACAAATGAATAACGCGCTTATATATAGTTAAACTAAATTATTTTTTTTGCAATTATTTTAGTATTTTGTAACACTTGACAGTTGTGCATAAATATTGTTTAAAAAGTGTTATTTGTCATTGTTATAAACAAATTATATTAACAAATAAACTGCTCACTTCTTTTTTTATCGAAACTGAATCGATTTTTTTCTTAAATTTTTATAATTCTCTTAAAATTAACATTTATTTATAAATATTGTTTAAAAAGTGTTATTTATCATTGTTATAAACAAATTCAATTAACAAATTGAGCAGCTCACTTGCTTTTCACAAAAACCGAATTGTTTTTTTTTCTCAATTTTTTATAATTTTTTTAACAGTAACATTTCTTTATGAACATTGTTTAAAAATTTCTTTTTATCATTGTTATAAACAAATTGAATTAAGAAATGAATAGTACTAAAATCAAACTTATAAAAACTTGAAAAAGCTATTCAGTTTCTATAAAAAACAAGTGAGCTGTTCATTTGTTAATTGAATTTGTTTATAACAATGATAAATAACACTTTTTAAACAATATTTATAAATAAATGTTAATTTTAAGAGAATTATAAAAATTTAAGAAAAAAATCGATTCAGTTTCGATAAAAAAAGAAGTGAGCAGTTTATTTGTTAATATAATTTGTTTATAACAATGACAAATAACACTTTTTAAACAATATTTATGCACAACTGTCAAGTGTTACAAAATACTAAAATAATTGCAAAAAAACAAATTTAGTTCAACTATATATAAGCGCGTTATTCATTTGTTAACTTAAATGAATTAAATTATTTATTAACTAAATAAATAATTTTTTTTATTCATTAAAACATCATTTTTTGCCTTTTAAAGATGGATAGTCAGTCGATTGAAATGATATTCAGTATAAAGACGACTTTTATTTGATAAAATGAAGATATACTAAACACTTTGTCATTATTTTGTTATTAACATTAAAATAATAATAATAAAAACATAAATTCAAAAAACTGCTGCATTAAAGTTGTTAAGAAATTATTCCTGAATGTTTTAAATCAAGAGTCAACCATTTTCGTTAAAATTTGGAGGCTGAAGACTTTTTTGAACAGTAAATGGCAGATTCTGACCTCAGTGCGCCGGAGCTTCTCGCAGCGTAACGGTCGGCGCGCGAAGAGAAAATAAATATATTATCTACACATCTTATTGAAAATACCAATTTTTTTTTTAGAAACTTAAAGAAGACATCTCTGTGTACATTTTCTATGAGTTTCATCTCAACCGTAGGGGTAGAACACATAAATATTTAAAATTGTTTAAAAAATTGTTATTAAAAATATGTAATTTTTTATATTAAAATTTTGCAATTATATTCGTTAAAAAGAGTTAACATTTTTAGATAATCCACATAAGTTTCATTAATTTATTGCAAACCACTGTTGAGTTATTAATATTTCTTTAAAATGTTGTTAAAATTTGTTAATGCAAAAAAAACTAACAAAGACATGGAATTTAAAAAAACGGTTCAAAGTGTTTTTTTGTTCTGTTGTGAACTACAGATTTTCATGATAGTTTTAACATTTCAGAAAATCAATGGAATTTTGTTGACACGGTTCAGCTGGACTAAGCCAATAAGAATAGTGCTGAAGTGAAAGCATATACTATAAAATTCATAGTGCAAATGTCAGTAGTACGTACTTTTAAAATGACGGTAAATATGTTCGAACGATATTTCGAAAAAACAAAAATGCTTTAAAACAATAAAAATCTTTCGTAAAAATATTTGGTGGCCCTGAAAAGGGCCGATTGTTGATTATGTTATACTCCCTTTAGTCATCTTCCTCAGAAGATGACGACGATCCGAATTCCTCCACCCTGGCCTTTTTTAAGGAAAAATAAAGCAAAGCACTTCTTCTTAAATTCTCACTTTATTGAAGGGTGTTTCTTCTCATTTTTTGTCGAATGGCGCGCATCCAATCCCAAACGTTGTGTATTTGGCAGTCTCGACACAATTCTTCATGACGGTTTGCAGCCGGTAGTGGATCCATCGTGATTGAAACAGTACTGGTTAAAGAGTGAGAAAATGCTTCTTTTATAATCTCTACAGCAAATTGCTAATCACTTTCCTTCTAACCACGGGCCAACCACCATTGCTTACCCCTGCCACCTATTCACGGTCCAATCACCGTTGAAGGCGGAGCGTAAACCGAAGGCGTGAATATAGGTGATCAAGGCTATTGTTAGTAGCGAATAGTTCGTCATTGGATGCGAAAGACAAATATGTAAAGAAATGTTAGTTACTAACTTTTAAGGACGCAAAATAAATGAAAATGGAATTGAATTCCATTCAAGTTCCATCGGCCCTTGTCAGGGCCAACAACTTTTTTACATCGGAGAAATTTATTTGTCTTTTCGAAAAAATTCCTTAAAATATGCAACTTATAAAATAGTCGGCCGTTTTCTGGGCTTCATTGATATAACCTTAAACTAAAATATGAGTTTTTACAAAAAAAAAATAATCAAAAATAATTTCACAAAATTTTTAAAAATCTAGGATCACATTTGTTGTTCAAAATTGATTTTTGTCCACTAATAATTAATAATCTTTTGTGTTTATTTTTTAAACCAAGTTGAAATCTGTCATTTTCATCAAATACTTTTAAAGAAAATCCTACTTTTCTCTTTAAAACAATATCTTATTCTTTAATTAATTTTTTTTTTGTTAAATAATAGTGTGATTCCAAGTAAAATTTATGTTATTTTGAGTCAGGTTAACGGCTAGCAATAATACTTTAGAATTTTATTATATTTAATATGACTTATGTTTTACAGAAATATTTAGGTCAAAATATTTAATAGTTTACGAGAATTGCAATTTCGAAAAAGATTTGAAATAGAAATAGCTTCCGTTTTGTCAGTCGTATAAGGTTTTCTTTTTATAAAATGATCAGAAAAATATAAGGAATATTTCTATTCTAAGGCAATTTTTTATAATTTTAATATTAAAAAACGTATTAAATAAAAATTATATAACTTTTAAGCAGCAAGACAGTATTGAATGACCCAAATACTAAAACGAACTTACCTGTATTTTTGTCTGCTTTAAACTAATAAAATGACAATTTAAACTTCTAATCAATAATTAGCGATCTTAGAAAAGAAAAATAATTATTAAACAACATAGCTTTGCATATTAATGCAAACAGAAAAAAATGAATTTTTAATCTTTAACAATTAAAGCTATTTTGACGATTTTTCCTCCTTTTGACTACACTAAACTCCTATAAAATGACAATTTTAACTTCTAATCAGTAATCAGCAATCTTTAAACTACATACGTATAGAAAAGTAAAATAACCAATTAAACAACATAATTTTTCATATCAATACGGAAAGACAAGATGATTTTTTTTTTATTTTACGATTTTTTGCTATTTTGATGATTTTGACTCCTTTTGACTGCTTTAAACTCCTAAAATGACAAATTTAACTTCGAATCAGTAATCATCGATTTAACAACTGCGTGTTCAAAGAAAACTTACTAATTAAACACAATTTGACACAAAAACGCGGATACAACAAATGTTTTTTGGCTACGATTTCGAGCAATTTTAGGTGGTTTAAAAATTTTAATTGTACAATTTAACTTCAGATCCTTAATTTATCATTTATTATTTGGGCATATCTCTGGAACATTTAACTTTTCAATAAGAAAAAATATTTTATTTTTTTTATTAGCACAGTATGCAAACTTTGTCCACATAAACTTCAAGTGCTAAGCTTTCAAATTATACAAATGGACAGATAAATCTTATTGTCTTCAAAAAGTTATAAATTATTTAAAATTGCAAATAATTTTTAACCTGTAACACAAAAATATGCAACAGGTGGTTGCTTTTTAGGATGAAAAACAGTTGAAATGAACTGCTTGAGGGGGCATAATTTTTAAAATACGATAAACTTGTTTAATATTTCCAATATTTATAAGAATAGTAAAATACTAATAATAATACACTAGGAATACAATTAAAGAAATGTCAAACATCAACTAAAGAAATTTTTTAGTTAACCTTCACGTGTTAATTAATGACAATTTCTATTGAAAGAATTAGAATCGGCAACTTCGTACTTAACAATTTATTTCTAAAAAATTTCGGTCGACCGTAATTGATAAATATTTTCACATTATCTTTGCAATAAAGTATTTTTTCTCAATGCACATTCACACGATGTTAAATAGTACTCTTAAAAATTTATGTAAATACTTTTCGAATACTTTTATTTGATTTTCGTGGAGTATCACTCGATTACGGTCGTTGTCAAATTTTGTACACATGTGTTTTCTGTTATTTAAATTAGAATAGTTTTTTGAAGACATGAAGCACATCAATTTAGTATGTCTCAAAATAATTCTAATGATTTACCGTCAAGTGGGGCTATTTTGTGCACAAAACTGCTCTTTTTCCACTCTATGCTTTATTAAAATTCAGAATTTGAAAAAAATAAAGAATTTATCTATTCAGTTATGTTGTTGACATCTTTTTAAAGGTGTCCTATGAGTTAGCCGACAAGAAAAAAATTTTAGTCTGAGTTATAGAAACTCAAAGTTGTGCACAAAATAAACCCCATGGTGGGGCTATTTTGTGCATCAAAGTTTGCTTATTTATAAAGTTGTGTAAAAAAATTTTTTGAACGCTTTTGCTGCATGAAGTATTATTTCTAGATATTCTAGAGTACAACAAAGGAAAACAAAGCCAGAACTATTCTTTTTTTTAGAAATTGTTTTAAACTTTTTTTTATTACACTTTTTGAGTTATTTTAAGAGAAAAAGTTTCAAAACAAACTTGAAAAGCATGTAATTATTAATGTTACTTTTTTGAGGTTTTTAAAGGAACAATGTGTAAAACTAAGATTTTATGCTTATTTCTTGTCTTTTATTAAAAAACTAAGACAAAAATGTTTCAAAACGAAATTCTAAAGTAATTTTTACTAACTACAAAACAAATTGTTGGAAAAAACTTGATTTTAAAGAATGCACAAAATAACCCACCAAATCCTGGTTATTCAGTTTTTTACACTTTTTTCTTAAAATATGCAATAAAAAGTTAGCGCATCACGTACAAATCATCACAACTAAATTGTCAACAAGTATTATTAATACCTTTAGAAACACTTTTAAACTTCCGGAGATCTGAACAGAATTTTGAGAACTTTGAAAATTTTCATCTTGATTTTTACGACTTTACGATTTTTTTTCTGATTCCTGATGAAGAATTAAGTAAATTTATTTAGTACTCTCTGTAGTTTAGTTATCAGAAAATATTTATACCAAGTAGCTAATCTAAGCAACTGAATATAAAGATTTTATTTATTAAAAACCTCGCGTGCACAAAATAGCCCCACGGCGCACAAAATAGCCCCACTTGACTGTAAACTTTTATTTCCCATAAACTATTTTGGTGTGCCAATAGTCTTATTCAAGAAAAATGATAAATATGACGACTACGGTCGAAAAGGTTAAAAGTGAGGGACAATTTTTAAAAGCATATATCTTTCTTCACTTAACAAAATATTAATTTTTAAGCGCAAATGTCTTCAGCGTTTAACTCACTTTAAAAATATGTGTTATATAACTAGTAATTCTTATTATTTACAAAGTTTCAACGTAAAAACCATTCGAAAGTATGGTTAGGGACAAGTAAACATTGTTAAAAATCGGGTATTCAAATTGGAATAATTATTTATCTATTTAATAAATAAATGTTAAATCTGTTGGAAATGATTCATCGTATCAAGTATTAATATTTTCAACAAAAGGCAGGTAAAAATTGATTGAAATTATCAAAATATATGCAAGGGACATAAAAGTTAAAGGTTCCAGATATATGCCCATTTATATTTTGACAGAGTAAAACTTTTAAATTGTCATTTCTCACCCCAAATTCACAATCTGTGACCCAAAAAACATCTAGGAGAAATGAAAAACTGCAAGTTTCTTTCATTGACTCAACACAATTGCGTGGACAGACAAAAATTCAGTTGTACTTTATTATTATTAATGACTTATGGAATTTTAAATATTTGCAAGGTAGTTGCTTCAGTACATATGATTTAGTGTCTTAAAAAACTTTGTATCTTGCAAGATTATTTGAAAAGAAACTAGGTTTTTACCAAATTGCGGGATAACATCACGGAAGGAAGTAAAATGATGTTTATAGAGATATGGAAATATTCGCAGCTGGAGAGTCTGGAAACTTGTCCATTGTCTAAAATGTATATTCATCAAAGAAATTTACGATCTGTGAGTGTAATATTTACAGGTTTTTTAATCTGATGTCAAGCATAAAAGAGACAAAAGTAACTTAAGTCATTAAACAATTAAGTGGCGTCGGCGCAAGCGACACGTCGTCACCACTGCATGGTGTGGTAGTCAAGAGCTAGTCTAAAAGCTTCTGTAAGTAGAAAAGGTTCCAAATCTTTCAAAATATCTAACTAAACTTAGTCTGGATCTTCTTCCTGTAGCCATCCAGGCATTTCGTGTCATAAATTTTGCTTTATACTCTAACTTTATTATCAAAATGTTTGTACTTGATGCAGAATGACATTTCTTGCAAAAGGAAATCGCAAATATTTTACAAATATGATATTTATCATTGGATGTATATTCTGTTGTTAAAAAGATCTGTATAAAGCTTCATATACAAGTACATGCATTTGGCTTTAAATACATGCGTACATCATAATTAATATACAATTAATGTAAATTTAATACACATGAAAGGTGGGGCAAGATGGGTTACCCCACTATAAATAATAAGATGGTTATTTCAACACAGGGCATTTTTAAAAAATTCTGTAAACGCTATGTTGTAGTTTTTTTAAACTTTTTTAATTGACCAAGTGACATGACTCGGAAAAGAAATTTTTCGGAATAATAAATAAAAATTAAATATTTAATAATTGAAACATTCTCTATAATTCCTCTTGTTAATTTTTATTTATAATATTTTGTTCAAAGTTATTAATCAAATAAAATTTGTATTTTATTTTTATTTTTTTAAACAAATAAGTTGACGAGTAGAATTTTATATTATAATTTGTATTATTCTAATATTTTGATTAATTTTTCATTTGTTTAAACAATTTATTGTTGCAAAATTGTAACATTTTCAAATAAACTAAAAGAGCAGGAAATTATAAAAAATTGTAAAATTTTTTTGTTTTTTTTAGTAATAAATTAATAAATTGAATATGCAGTCTTTTCCAAATTTTGCAATTTATCGATCTTTATCTAATTACGGAAAAACAGTTACAAAAAAAATTATTATTTATACAATTTTAAATCAAATCATTATTGTTAAATTCTTTGTCGGTAATTATATAAAAATCGATTGATTGAAAAATGAGAATAAGGTGCTTATCTGTACGTTCTATTTCAATGTGAAAAAAGTTGCTAATTAACAATATTAATTTGTTTAAAAATTGTTTAAATAATAATTTAATATTTATTTCTTAGCTGTAAGCATATAAAGGGCAATTAATTGCAAAATAAGAAAATAAAACCTGCTTATTTGTTGGTTCAATGTGATCAAATTTGCTAGTCAACAATATTAATTTGTATAAAAAATGTTTCTCTAATAATTTAATTTTTATTCCTTACCTGTAATTGCATTAAAATTGTTTATTTTTGTTTTGGCTAAGAGTGACGGCTAATGGAGCATTTACAGCTTTGTTGATCGGACGTTGACCGACAGAAATTGACCGACAGGAATGCATACGTAATTAATTTATAGTCCCTTAGAATACCATAAAAAATCAAATTTTTTTTAAACAAATACAGGGCCGAGGGTTGGGGGTGCCATAAAAATTGTAATTTTTTTAAAACTACTTTAATGGTCGTTGACACGTATTAGCCGTTCTTTTTTTAGAGAACTTTTGACTTTTCGTAAATAGTGTATAGAACATAAGATGTGTATTTTTATAAGATATGCAACTTTTGTCTAAAATATTTTTTGAAATTTTTAAATATTTCCAATATTTTATGTAAAAATTTACGTAAAAAGTTACGTAAAAATTATGTAAAAAAATGTATGTAAAAAATTATGTAAAATTTTTAAAAAACATGTAGGGGAGAGTAGTCAGAGTTGGATATAGTTTTGACTTTTCTCTATAACTTCTCATGTAGGCCGAATTTTGCAATGTCTCTTATATTATTGGAAAGTTCTACTAAAATGCAATGTTTTTGTTAAACATTGCAAAAAATTTGGACCAAAAGTTTCGGAGTTATAGGCAATTAAAAAAAAAAAAAGGTAGTCAGAGTTGAACATGGTAGTCAAAGTTGGGTCACTGTAGAAAATCAATGAAATATGAAGATAAATGATTAAAAATGACAATATCTTTGCCTTCGCATGATAGAATAACACTCAAATACATTTGGAAATGACAAAAGGAAACATGAAATTGAAATAAATCATATTTCCTCTTTTATCGCGAAATTTATCTGAAAGTGAAAAAGTACCTATTACCAAAAATTTGAATTTTTTTTCTTTCAAATAGAAATGAAGTTGTTGACACCTTTTTAAGTTAACAAATTAATTTTCATTGCAAAAATGCTTCAGAATTGCAAAATTTTGTGTGTACCAACCTTGACTCAAGCGTCGTTTAGCTTCATATCACACACACGCCATGAACGCTTTATACAAACACCAAATTACGTTCCACATTTTCGTATAACATCTTAATGAACAATTTTAGTCAACTTAATTTGTCTTTGGCATATTTCTTCTACATTTAATTATCTAATTTTGAAACTATAATAACGATTTTTGTTGAGCGTATAACACGGACTCGCTTATTACGTCTATATAGTTCGCACACTTCACTGCAATCCATGTAAAAAGTTTGCTGGCATTGCTAACAAGTATTTACACACAACGACATATGGATCTACTGTGATAAAACAAAATAAACGCGATGATTCAACTCTGACCACTGTCCAACTCTGACTACTCTCCCCTATAATTAGTTTGTTTAGAAATTTACATAATTTTTTACTGCGCTATTCGAAAGAGTGATTCTTGGACCATAAGATATGGCTATTGCAGAAATTTTTTCATAAGCTGTAATTAATAAAATGTTGGGTCAAACTTTCTGACAAAAAATTGTACAATTGTGCGTTACAGGGTATCAATAAGGTGGAGTTGTTCGATTTTAAAAGCTAAATTGAGTGGTATAGTAATAAAGTGGGGGAAGCTCTCCCAGGTAGCAGAAACGAGATGCCACTGCCCAGAACTTCTATTGGTTCTTAAGTTGTAATTAGTCGAAAAGTTTCGGCCCCTTAAAAATTGGTCTCGAATTACGGGTAGGGGATAGCTTTTAGAAATGTGTATTAGCAGTAGTAAAAGTGTCTAGTGAGCTAGGTGTTTGGAACATTCACTTGTGAAAAAGACTATCCCAGTACTGTTAGAGGTGATATTGACTAATTATTGCCCTTCTAATCTCAAGTTTAGTTGAACTTGTTACTAAAAACCTTTGATTTTAATTTGGTTATCTTCTCGTGTTGTGACATTTAATCAATTTTAAAAATGTTTGCTTACAACTGCGATTACCAGGATATTAACAACGGAGGTAATTTTGTTAATTTTTGGCAAGAGGAAATGCCTTTTAATACACCGACAGTTATCCAAAACTGCGATATACCTGTTTATCCTGCAAACATTGCGAATCAAGGTAAGAATCCTATTTATAAACAAAACTTGACATTTGTCGTACATACTATACTTGAGAGTAAACAAAATCTTTCTGTATACTTTTTTTTACGGTACAAAAAGATATGAACTTATATAATATATTAAAATTAATAATTTTTTATAATATCTAGTAATTTTAATTCATGAATAATTATATATTCAGTAACGATTGCCAATGGACCATACAGTATACCAATTTTCTTACACTAGTATACTGTTTTTTAATTAGAATACAAAACATAAAAATTATACTGTTGCTTACAAGAAACATTGTACTGACGTATACGGTCAATTTATAAATGTGTCTTAGTGCCTTTAAGAATATAATTCTTAGGTAAAATAACTGATTTTTGAAAATTTACAAAAATTGTGGAATTTAAAATTGAGTAATTCTTTTGAATTACCGTCAAGTTGGGCTATTTTGTGCACGCGAGCTTTTTATGGAATAGAATCTTTGGTAATAATATTTTCTGCTATCTAGAATACGCAGAGACAAAATGAAATTACTGAATTATTTATCAGAAATCAGAAAAAATTCATGAAGTCGTTATGTAGGGACACCCGGTATAATAATTTACAATAAATTAAAAACAACCTTAACGTTCGACACAAATATTAAAGAAACAATTTACGACCAATTCGCGGACGAAGAATTAGAAAAACTCCGTTTCAAAACTGGAAAGGGAGATGAGGTTCCTACTTACATTTAATCTCCCTTTCCAGCTTTGATACGGGGTTTTTCTAATTTTTCGTCCGCGAATTAGTCGTAAATTGTTTCTTTAATAATCCACAAGTTTAATTTATTCATTCTGTCCACGCACCTGACAGTTGTGAAAACCTTAAATCATATTCCACCTTTTTAAAATGTTCTTAAATTTTTAATTTATAGCAATTTTAATTTCTTCAAATGTCAGTTAATCCTACTTTTTAAATTAATTTTATAATTTTTATAAATAAATTATATAAACAATTACACTTTACAGGAAGTCGAACCTAAAAAAATTTCTTTTTTTACAAATTTGCTTTGGATTATAACTTTCTTTTTGTTAAACCGAACTTTTCCTATAATTTTTTTTAATTCTTTCAACAATTTTTACAAACATTTACACTGTATGGACATTTTTGGTCACAAATGAATCGATTTTACAAAAATAGTCAACTTAATTGTAAAAGAATATCTCCTTAGCAAAAATTCTAGTGAGTTTTATTTAAAAAAATATAAAAACGCTTTTTGCTTTTACCTAAATTTGTTCGTCAGGTTAAATTAAAAATGCTATTTATTTTTAAAAATAAGAAAAATTAAAGCAAAACATTGGTTTTACTGGAATATAGCTTATTAGGGCTCCTTCCCATGGCTGCGTTTTGCATTGCGTTAGAATGAGAGAGAAAAGGACACACATATACTTTGTCTATACTTTGTCCTTTTCTCTCTCATTATAACGAAAAGCAAAACACAGTCATAGAACTTCACCTTCAGTCTGATATAAAAGTAATTTATAAAACGGAGATTAATATTTTCATAAAAATAATTGTAATATGTCATTTTTTACATAATTTGTTTATAAAAATCATGAAGTTGATGTCAAAATGACTTTTTCACAACAAAAATGTCTGGGCAGCTTAGATTAGACATTATTCGTAAAAAAATTAATTAATTTGTGCCCAAAAATGTACATACTGTGCAATTGTTTATACAAATTCTTTAAACAATTAAGAAAAACTATCGTAAAAGTTCGGTTTAACAAAAAGAAGGTTTAAGTGCAATGATCCAAAGCAAATTTGTCAAAAAAAACCATTTTTTTTAGGCTTAACTTTCCGTCAAGTATAATTGTTTATATAAATTGTTTATTACAATTTTTAAGCGCAAAAACTTTTTTTTTACTACTGACACACCTTCAAACATTAAATACATACAATATTAAATATGCAAAAAATTGTGTGCAAAAGAAATCGAAAATTGTAGAAAATCTTTTTTTTTATATCTTTTGCATTAACATTAAAAATTTATAAAACAATAATTAAAAAATGAATTCTCACAGATCTCTTTAGAATTTAGTTCTGCGTTAGAGGGAAGAAGAATTTTTTAATTTGGTTCGCACTTGTTCGACTTTTCCTCCTGGGATTGTAAACTTATATTGATTACAAGTTCAATAAATCCAGGTTTGAAATATACTAAATTTAAAGAGATTTAAAAATGTCTTCAATTTTTAATAATTCTTTTGTATAATAATTTCAATTACTTGAAATACAATTTTATATTATTTTTATCATTTTTCAACTATTTTCTACAATTCTTTATTATTTTAATTGTTTTTAAATTGTTTCTCTAAATCTTATATTTTTCTTCCTCAGATTTCAATTATTTAGTTTAGTTTTCTTGATCACTTTTTCAATTTTAATTATTTTTGCCTTGACATCAAATCAATTTAATTATTTATTCCTAAATTTTATATTATTCATCGCAAAATTCATGAAATATCAATTATTATTTTCATCAATTTTCGATTATTTTTGCGATTTTTTAATTACTCACTTTAATTAAAATTTTAAAGTAATTTTGTAATTATTTTCTTTTTTTAAATTTAAACATATATTATAATATAATGTTTTCAATCATTTCTTTTAAAGTTTATTTACTGTTTTCAATCTTTCGTATTTAAATTATTATCATCATAATTTAATTATTTTTCACAATATTAAATTATTTTCAGCATGTTTCAATTATTTATTTCAATTTTGACTTAATTTTATCATTTTTTAATTATTTTCCTCGATTGTTAATTATTTATTATTCCAATTTTCTTAAATTATTTTCTACAATTTTTCAGTATTTTTCAAAAATTGGAATTATTTTCTTCCATTTGTAGTTATTTTTATTTGTTTTCATACTTTCCAAAAAGTTTTTAATTATTTATGTCTAATTTAAAATTATTATGTATAATTTTAAATTATGTTTATCTTGTTTCATTTATTTTCTCTAATTTTTAATTATTTTCTTTTTTTTCAATGAACTTTTGGAATTTTCTTTAAATTTCTTTATTTTAAATATATTATGTAATTTTTTCAATTATTTTCTAAAATGTTAAATATTTTTTTCAATTTTATATTATTTATATCTATTTTCAATTATTTTTTTTCAATTTTCAATTATTATTCCTAGTTTTTCATTATTCAATTTTTTTAAATTATTTTTAAGATTTTCAAGTAATTATTATCTGCAAATTAAGATTGATGCAGTTGGTGCAGAAACCGTACAAGTCCATTTTTTTTAAAAGTCACTTTTTTATGGAAAACTTATCTTTAAGTAAAGCTCTACGATCTAGTAAAATATTACATATGTTACTAAACTCTAAACCCTTTAAAATAAATAAACAAATTTTCGTTTCGTGCAGAAACAGCACAAGTTCATGATTCCAAGTTGCGCACAAAGATGCGCAATGGATGAAATAATATTTACTTGTGATATTTTTAAAGTGTTTTAGACGTTGTTAAATAATTTATATTAAACATTTTATATTATAAATAAAATGCACTGAAAGCGAGGCAGAAAACAATAATAGTGAATTATGTGATAATTGTTAAGAAAATGTTGGAAAGTAATTTTTAAAAAATATTTATTATTTATAAACTGCTAATAAAAATTATCTAAATTAAAAATTTTTAATAAATGTTACTAAAAATTTACTAAAACTGTGATACTTAACTTGATTCAATACATTTTCTGTGTTTTCCATTTCATTTTGTGCAGAAACCGCACAAGTCCAAAAGTTAATTTATTTTTTTTTATACCCTATAATAATTAAAATATAAATCAATCATATTGAATTTTTAAACTCATAGGTTAGTAGAAAATAATACAAAACGCAGAATTAAAAAAAATTCTCCTATGTACAAGAAAAACAGTTTTTATATTGATTCCTGAACAATTACGATTTATGGACTTGTGCGGTTTCTGCACCAACTGCTTCAATTATTTTATTTATTTTTAAAACAATTCTACGATTTTTTAAATTACTTTCCCCAATTTTTAATTGATTTTATGTATATATGTTGTTTTCAATTAATTTGAAAGATTTGCAATTACTTTGTTTAATTTCTATTATTTTTTGCAATTTTTTTTAATTCTAAAATTTTATAAATTTTGTCCTAAAAAAAAGGTTTCTTAAAGGGTTGACTGAGGGTCTCCTGAGCTTAAAGGCCCCGGGGCACTGCCCCACTTTGCCCCTTAATAGTTACGCCACTGGCTTTTATGAAATAAGAAGAAAAAAATTTTAGTTTGCAGAGTTTTTACGTTTAAAGACGCTTTTCATGCATTTCAAAATGGGTGGTCCCGCAATTTTGGTCGGGAGTATAATTTAAAGATATTTTACTACACTGAAAAAAAATCTTAGTAAAAATTCCTGTGCCTTCACTAAAAAAGCGTCATAATTAACAGTTCCCGAAATTTTACCGTGCTGTCTTACAATTTTTACCGGATTTTTTGGAAATATTTTGGAAAATCCGGTAAAAATTGTAAGACAGCACGGTAAAATTTCGGGGACTGTCAATTATGCCGCTTTTATAGTGAATAGCACAGGAATTTTTACTAAAAATTTTTCTCAGTGTATTTAAAAAGTATAGTTTTAAATTTAAGGGACACTGGGTGCAGTTGAGCAAAAAATTTGCTTCCATAAAGAGAAATCAATAAATTATTAACATAAAAGTTAATTGGAGAAGTTAAAGAAAAAAAAATATTTTTAAATGCAAAAAAATGATATAAGCCGAGGATCCTGTTCATTTCATGAACATTTTGCTTCCACGTCGGCAAAAATATTTGCTTCCTCATGGATGAAGCAAAAAAATAATTTTTTCAAGATGCAAAGTTCTAATTTTTTAAAATTCTGAAAAATCTGATTTATTCTTTAAAATTTTGACAAAATATAAAAATTTTATATAGGTCAATCGATTTGTTTTAAAGCAATGAATATGATTTTTTTTTATATATTAGGTTGAATTTATAGGTTGAAAAACTTTTATTTTAAAAACCTAATTTTTCTAATGCTTATTTTTGAAAACCCTTGTATCTAATTCCGGATTTTAGTATTAAAAACAAATATACCAAATTTTATTTAAATTTTTTGAAGCGTTCTCGAGTTATCGTGTTCACAAAAAAACTACATGCACACACGCACTCACTCACACACACACACACACATACATCCGGAGATTTGATCAGGAACTCATATAACACATTTCTAGATAGAGGAAAGTTAATTTAAAGCATTTTGAAAATTTGTGAATTTGAACGAAAACATAGCTTTCACCATGGGGAAATAAAAACATGGATTTTTTTACGAATGTTTGTTTAATTATAAAATTTTAGATAGATTAATGGATCCGTTTTGGGATAAGGAATATAATTTTTGTATTCATTAAGTTGTATTTTATTTGGCAAGAATAGAAATTTGTTTAAAACAACAACAATTGTTATAAACAAACGAAATTAAAATAAACTTCTCACTCTTTACATAGGAATCCATTTTTTTAGCAAACTGAACGTTTTCTCAAAATATTTTTTAATGACTAATTCTCTACCGTTTTGTCAAGTTCAATTTTTGAATTTCTACATATTTATTTCAAAATAAATTTGTCATTTGAAATAAGTTCAGACAAACGCGAGCAATTATGTCCGAGTATGTTTTTTCCTAATCCGCCTGGGATTCCACCATCAGAATTCCGTATAAAAACTTTAGAAAAATTGCACTCTAATTTTCCTATTAAGATATTCTATTATTAACGTACTATTATAGTTTGCATCGATCAAAAAATCGACTTTTTATTTTATTTTTGCGGTCTACATTACATCAAGAATGTGATTCCCAAATTGCAGATTAAAATTCGAAGAAATAAAAAAGTTATACACATGTAGAAGTTATAGGGGAGAGTGGCCATCAATGTATGTACCAGTTTTTTCAATGAACCATTTCAATTTTCTCAGAAACAATTAAATAAAAATTCTCCTAATTTTAAATATAAATAAAGTTTGCATAAACACACTACGTCCATAAATTTGAGACGTGTGGATTTATTCTTTACAGAGAAAACTGAAAAAAACTGTTTTTGATGTACTGAAGAAAAAATTTACCTCAAATACAAACACGTTTTTTAATTGAAATAAGGACATTTAAAAATAAATGTACTTACGATTTATTTTGTTTTGGGCCTTATAACTACAATATTCTAATTAGATAAAGATTTTGAAATATTGGATTAAGTTATAAAAAACCATTTTTGCTGCAAATGTCATGTTGATTCAATGTACCGGGGAACAATGAACCACCTGGAATTTCAGTGTGTTTATGATTTCCAGAGTGGTATGCCTGATTATAAAACTAGGCATGCGTACAGCATGTTACAGCGATAGTTATCAGTACCTTTCTCAACGTAGCAAAACTAAAATGCCATTTTAGCTAGTTAACTTAAATTTGAGGTATATTTATGTTATACATTATCAATTAAAAAGTGTTAAGGGGTCGTCCACATATCACGTGATATCTTTAGGGGTGGGAGGGGGGTAGTAAAAATATCACGGTCCATGGAAATTAATTTTTTTAGCAATAGAAAAAGTATCACGAGGAGGGGGGTGGGGGTTCAAAATAGCTCAAATTTGTATCACGTGATATGTGAATGACCCCTAAGTAATAATTTTTTATATAGTATTTGATAGAAAATAAGTTTTTTTACAAAGTGAAAATTGCAATATTATTATTGTTGAAAATTTTTAGTGTTTTTATAGAGGTGATTCATTGTGTACGCAGGTTGTTGAAAATGAAAATAGCTTGTTAGTTTAGAAAAATCCTAAATTTTATTATTTAATCAAAATAAATCGTGTATAATATGTGTGCATTACCTAGAGAAGTGTTGTAGTTTTATATTGATGCAAAGAAGTGCTTGAAATTGGTAAAATTCAATAAGTACTATGACCTTGAAAAAAATCCGGTACATTGATGGCCACTCTCCCCTACATATTTTATGCAAATCGGTTTATTACACATAAAACTTTAAGCGCGTTTTTGTCAAAATCATGTTTTTTAAACCGGCGGACAGCATAAATCGAGGTCTATTTAATCGATTTTAAAAAACCTTAGATCAATTTCTTCGTTATGAAATTCTTTAAGCATCCCCTCTAAATCCGATTGTCTACTTTTTTTTTTAACTTTTTCTAAAAAATTACAAAAAAATACCCAATTTTTGTGAGTTTTCTTTAAGTTGGCGACATTTTTTATTTCTTAATCTTTTTTTATCGGGGTTAGGGGGTATGCATAACCACATGTATCAGTTTTAAAAACACCTTTGGTTTTATCAGATCAGATGTTTCAGTTAGGTTGTAGCTTGTCCGCCGATTTATCGTTAATTTTTTTTAATCTTGACTTTGGCGCCCTCTAGTGATGAAACAGGCACAGTAAAAAAAAATTTTCTTTTTGAGAGACAAAAGTGTCAATAATATGATGGAAAAAGGTTCATTGCTTTAAATAAAATTATCACCGAGAGAAAAATTGTTTTTTAAAGGCATCTTTGACTGCTTACAAAGTATAATACTACCTTAAATCTACAATATATTTATAATGATTTATTTTTTGTTTCTAGATGCAAAGCGTCAAATGCCTCGTAAGAGATTTCGGACTTGTTTTACGACCGACCAACTGACCGAATTGGAAAAACAGTTCGTGAGGGAGAAATATTTAAATAGAACAAAAAAAATTGAGTTGGCACGTTCTCTTCAATTGTCGGAGCAACAGGTTAAAGTCTGGTTCCAAAACAAGAGAACGAAGTACAGGAAGCAGATAAATAAGGAGATAATGTTTAAGTATGAAAAGAGTGCCGTTCAGCAGCATTCACCAATTCAAAAACAGCCGCAACCCCAGCCGCGGCAGAAACAACAGATTTTGTATCAGGAACTGCCACAGCAGCCACAACAAAATTTGCAACAGCCTCTAGAGAAATCCCAACAAGATATGATGGTGTATGAGCAGCTGCCCGAGAGATACCATCAACAACCTCCAAAATATTATCAGCAGCTTCAAGAGCCACAAAAATACCAACAACAACAACTGCAGCTACAAGAGCTCGTTTATGAGCAACACCTTATGACACAAGAAATGTATAATTCTACGTGCCAATTTGAACCACAGTATGATTTTGTAAAACCTAACCCTACTGGAACCGTTGAGTGGCGGCAAAATATTGATGATATGCAAAGCAATTATTTTCATTCCAATGACCAATATCAATTTCCTCATGATGTATTAGTTCATTATCCTCATGTTCCGTCTTATCATTGTCCTCATATGTCGTCTATGAATTGTAATTTGTCATTCAATAATAATTACCAACCACCTCCAACACCACAATTACCTTTTGATGACATTTATTCCAACACATTTACTATGTGAAATGCATTTTCTCATTATTAACGTATTAATTTATTTTTATTTAGTTTACTAAGTTTTACGTATTTAATTAAATTTAACTAATACACTGCAAAAACAGGCGTCTTAAATTAAGACACTTTTGGTGCCTTAGACGGCAAAGATGTCTTATTGTGTGAACCTGTTTTTCCAGTGTAGACTTTATTAATTAGGTAATTTATTTGTATTGATGAAAAAATATCATCATGAAAAATTATAATACTCCGCCCTGATAACAAAAGGATATCCGTCAGGTATCCAAAGGATATTGGATAATTTGGCGGGATATCCTGAAAACGTCCTCAAAATGTATTTTTGAAAGTTGATAAAACACTATTCGGAATATCAAAAACATAATTAGTTGTCCTTAATAAAGAAATATTAAAGTAGTATTTACTAAAGTTTTAAAGCATTTTTTTAAAAAATAGGTTGTTGACGAAGAGATGTATTCAAAAATTTTGCACAGGTTAAGGTAAATTTTATTTGTTTCAAGAACTAATCAATTTTTATTTCTCTATAATATAAAGTGGTTTATTGTTTTACTACAGTTAATTATGTTATGTTAGTCTTAAAATAATAGTTCATAATTTTTTAAAATAGTCGTAAATGTATTTTTTGTTATTATAATTACCAAAAATAAACGTGATTTTTAATATTGCACAAATTTTCGAATTATGGCTCCTGTACATTCCACCAGCTATATGGAGTTTTAATTAAAGTGGCGATCTATTCTCTAAAATATACTCTTTAAGAAACTGATGCATAGCGCGATGACTTTTTTATTTTTGCGATAAAAGTACTTTATCATACATCAAAATTTGTGTTATGAAGTCTTCTTTTTAATACCGTCTGGTGTTTCACAAAAATCGTTAAATTCCGTTAAACTTCTGCCGCGCGGTATTGAATCCGTCATTTTGAATTTATAAAGTTCGACCCTGGATTCGTATTCAGCAACCCTAAAAACCCCTGAATATCAATTTTCAGCTTTATTCAGATGAATTTAATAAATTGTAAAAACTTATTCCGCCATTTTGGATTCACCATTTTCTATTTTTCTTCTGACCATTGAATCGTATTCAGCGACCTTAAAAACATGAAAATTCAAGGTTTTGGATAATTTTATTCACAAGATGTAAGTGTTTTTAAAGTTTCAAGGACGAAAATGTTTAAATTATGTCACATTTAAGACTCATTTCACGATAACTCGCTTAAACGATCAGCTAGGATTTTAAATCAAACGGATTTGTAATGTCCAAACGCAGCTTAAAACATCCCTGTTTGCCGATTTTGTCGACAATTTTGGTCGGAACATTCCGGCTTTCTGCCCACCGTGATTTACACAACTTATTTTTTCCGCGTGGTGCCGCATCGACCCCGATATTTTCCATGTATTTTGCATGGAAAAAAACAATTTTTCGTAAATTCGCAATAAAATCATTAAAAATCAACATTTTTTAACCAGATTACTGTGTTTCTCTTGGAAGATGTTCAAACAATGACATCCAATAATTTATTTATGAAATTTTTATTATTAACTATTTTTTACAGGGCCGTTAGAATGCCACATAAATTGCAAAAATATGGAAAAATAGTTTCAAAATATTTATTAACATTATTTCTAGTATTTAATGCTAAAATTTTTATTTCCAACTAAAACAAATATTATTAACAATATTTTCAGGTTTTCTTCTACGCCCTCTACCATTCCCTACACCTCCTCGCAGGGGTCGACATTTCAATATTTTAGGAAAGTTGAGTAGGGTGTCTTTTCCTACAAAACAAAAATTAAATTCCCTTTCTCGTTCACCCCCCCCCCCCCACAACCTCCTGGGAGGTGTTCAATATTTCTGAATTCACAAAATGTCGAATACGATGTCTATTTCTATGTTTTTTGGTATGCAGAAACTAAAAATGACCACCAAAAACCTCCTCCTTTATTCCCCAATACTATTACTTATTTACGTCTCGTGCGTAAATAAGTAAATTCGTTTGCCCTCGACTGTCACACGTCCTCAAACATCAGCCTAAATAAATGGCTGCCTTTAATCCCTTGTTGCTTAACATTATTTTTTTGGGCCATTCCATGAGAAATTCGTTTAATAAAAAATAGATATTATTTTTTAGTTTTCTTTTTTATTTTTCGTATTCTTGGTGCTAAATAAGTAATCCGAAAAGTTTAAGAACGTCTCTAATCACTTCTTTAATAGACAGAATGTTACCAAATAAATACTGAATAGATACTACCTGAATTTCTCATGGAATGAAAAAAAACAAGGGCTCATTAATTTTCTTAGTGGATTTCGATGCCTTAAAGTTTTGAGTGTGGTATTATTGTCACTTTTCAAGTATTATTGCGATTCTGCGAACTTATTTTTTTCAAATATCAAATATTCTCTTCAGTCTTTAAATTATTGTTATGAATATTTAAAATTATTACACAAGTTTTTATTTACTTCTGTCATTTTTCAATTGTTTTCTTAACATTTCAATTATTTTTTTTATCTTTAAATTATCGCCAGGGATATTTAAATTTTCAAGACCAGTTACTATTCTACTTTTGTCAATTTTCAATATTTTTCTTCGAATTTCAATTACTTTTGTCATTATTCAAGTATTTTTGTCATTTCACGATTATTTTTTTTATATTTCTATTATTTTTGTAGTTTTTGATCAATTTAGGTACTATAAATTTTAATTATTATTTTATTTAAATTATTGAATGCGACCTATTAATATTTAGTATAAAATTTGTTATTCTTATATCAAATTTTAATTTTACTGTTACTTGAAATACATTTTTAAATTTTATATTGTAATGAGCTTTTGCCCGTAAATAAATAAAAAAATTCAATGTTTCTTATTGTCATGAATTTATAAATTTATAATATTAGTTTTTAATTTTTTTCTACAAATTTCAATCATTTTTTCATTATTTTTATTATTGTCATGAGTTTATTAAATTTGTACATTTTTTTCAATTAATTTTAACATATTTCAATCATTTTATTCATACTTAAATTATTATCCATAAATTTTTTATTTATACTCTAGCTTTCAATTATTTATGTCATTATTCAATCAGTTTTTTTAGATTGTAATTGTTTGGCCAATTTTTCAAGTAGGGGAAAGTCGGGCAGCTTCGGTCCCTCTGCTGATGGCAAAGATCTTTGCCATTTGGAACTTTTCTCAGACTGCCGGAAAATTGCAAATCTTTGCATTGCTTAATATTGAAATAGAAAAGTCAATAGCTGTCGCAAACCATAGGTAAAATGATCCTATTCTAAAAAAGGCATGAAAGTAGGAGGAATCCATTTTAAGTCGAATATCAAAAATCTCGAAAATCTCGAAAAAACTCGAAAAAACTCGAATGAAAGTTCAAGCAATGGGAATAGAAAATTGTAATAGAAAGGCATTTCGAGTGCATATAAATCATAACAAGTAGATGGAGCTGTAGTCAATTAAAAGGTTTCTGCTTATGATTGGTTGGCACATTATATGACGTCATAATTCTGGGAGAATTTAAAAATATGCGGTGTAATTTTCAAATTAATATAAGTTAAAGGAATATAAATAACATAAAGTTAATTGATTATTTTATATTTACAAAAAAATACACAGCTAAGTACCTAATAATTTTTAAATTATTTATAAATTTTAAAAAGAAAAATTTGAGTCAATTATTTATTTTTTTACAAAAAATTTTTCAATTTTCTAATTAAATCAATATTTAACTTTAAAAGAAATCAAGGTGTTAATAATTAAAGTTAATGGAATAAATTAAAGGTAATTAAAACACAGCTAAGTAATAATTTTAAAAAAGAAAAATTAGAGGTAAGTAATTTTTTTTTTCAAACAAATGTTTTAATTTTCAAATTAAATTAATACCTACCTTTAAAAGAAATCAAAGTGTTAATTAAGTAAAATAAATTAATTATTTTATATTTGTAAAAATTACCCAGTTAAGTAGTAATTTTAAAATTATTTATAAATTTAAAAAAAAATAAAAATTAGAGTTAATTAATTAATTATTTTTTTACAAACAAATGTTTTAATTTTAAAATTAAAATTAAAAGAAAGAAATTAAAAGAAATCAAGGTGTTACCTAATTAATTAAAGTTAATAACTTATATATTTATAACAAATACAAAGTTAAAGTAGGTACCTAATACAAAATTTAAATTATTTATAAATGTTAAAAAATAAAAATACAGTTAATTAGTTAGTTATTTTTTATTAACAAACAAATGCAAAGTTAATAATAATTTTTAAATTAATTTTTAACTTTGAAACAGAAAATTAGAGTTAATTAATTATTTTTTTACAAATGTAAACTTGAAGTCATAATTCTGGGAAGATTTAAGAAACACATACGTAAGCGATTTAGTTTTGAAATTAAATAATATATAATTTTTAAAAAAACCTAAAGAGTTAATTGATTACTTTTAAATACGTAAGCGATTTAGTTTTGAAATTAAATAATATAAAATTTAAAAAGAAATTAAAGAGTTAATTAATTACTTTATTTTTACAAATACAAACTTAATGTAATCATTTTAATTTATTTCTACATTTTAAAAAAGCAAATTAAAGAGTTACTTTATTAATTGTTTTTTTTTACAAACAAATGTTAACTTGAATTTATGTGAATTTTAGGTCAATTATAGACTTTATATTGGTCAAATCGATTCGTTTTGAAATAAGGGATATAATTCTTTCATTTGTTAAGTTGTATTTTTACTGCGAAAGAAATTTTTGGCAAAAAACTATATTTTCTGGTGAAAAAAGGTGCTCAAAAAATTTGATTAGGTTTTTTCAAAAATCCCTGTGTCCAAATTTCGATATTTATTAGCTTAATTCGTAATCTAAATTTTCTTAAAATCAAATTAGATGTTTTCGAGATATCCCAGCGACAAAAAGTGACCACACACTGCATCCGGACTTTTTCTTAAAAATGAAAATTTAGAATTTTTGAATAAATATAAATCGATTTAGACTATTTTTGAACAACCGAAAATCTTTAAGATCTTAAAGTTTCTTTTATGAGTAGGAAGTAAAGAGAAATAAATGTGTAGCGATAAGGGTTAAAAACCTAAAAACTTTAAATAAATGTAAATGTAATTTATATTGCGGTAAATAATAATTAATAATTGAAGGAAATAATTGAAAAATGACGAAGGTCAGTTGAAAACAAAATTTGAAAAATGACTAGATTAATAGACAACTGAAAAAAATAATTGAAAAAATTGAACTAGAAACATTTAATTTAAAGAAAATAATTGCAAATTGAAAAATTAAGAATATTTTATTATTATAATTATTACTATTATTATAGGAATAATTGTTAGAAATAACTGCCCCTTTTACAACTGGATTAAAAATCAAAACATAATAAAAATTAAAGAAAATAATTGAACAATTACATTAAAATTAAAGAAACTTAATGATAATCGAAAAAAATAATAGAAACAATGCGATATTTTTTTTAATATTAAAGCAAATAATTTAAAATTGAAAAGTGGAATTTAAATTTGTAAAAAAATAACTGAGAATTGAAGGGAATAGTTCTACAATTGAATAATTGAATTGAAAATTTAAAACAATTTTTATGAGTGAAAAAAATAATTGAAAATTCAAGAAAATATTTGATAATTAAAAGAAAAATTACAATATGACGAAAATAATTAAATATTGATGAAAATAATTACTATGAAAAAAAATAATTATCAAATGAAAAAAAAATCAAAAAATGGTGAGAATAATCAGCATTCGAAAAAACAAAATTTTAATTAATAAATAATCATAAAATTGAAGGAGAATAATAAATTTTCAATTGGAAATGGAAGAATTGTATCGAAATTTCAAGAAAATAATTGATAAATGAGAAAATTGAAATTTTAAAAAAATTGTCGATAATTGAAAAAAAAATTACAAAATGATTAAAATAATTAAACATTAAAGAGAATAATTAATAAATAAGGAAAATAATTGACAATCCAAAGAAAAATTCGAAAACTGGCGAAAATAATCGACAACAGAACGAATTACTTTTAAAAAATTAAAGAATAATTATAAAATTTAAAGAGAATAATCCCTGGCGAAAACTCTTTAAAATTATAGAGAAAATATAGATTTATTTATTAATGAAATTAAAATTATTTGATCTGATATTTAAAAATTTTTATTTTAAGGGGGAGGGGGTATGGTATTTAATTTTTTTTGGCAATTTTTTTTTTATTTTTTTAAGTGAATGCACAATATTTTAAGAATTTTGTGTCCAAATTTTAAGTTGATCGGAGCAAAATTGTAGAAGTTACGAGTATTTGAGTGACCGTTCCTCGGAACCGTTTCTATGCCTTTCGTTCGCGTTCGTTGTTTTTTAGTACTTTAAATTGTAATGTATCTGGACGAAAGAACTTTACCCTATGGATCTGGCATTGCCGACTCTGAGTGAGCTTTACAGAATTATTGGATTTTATTTTGAATTTCTTAGTGTGTAAAACTTTAAAGCTCTCTACTGAAAAGTGCCATTTTTTAAGTCGGTGCGCAACATAACTAAAAATCTACTGAACCAATCGTTTTTAAATTTTCCACAGTACTACTTCGCATAATTCCCCAGGTAATGTCGAGGGTTTTTTTGTTTTTTTAAATAATTGTTCATTTTACAATAACGAATATGTCGGTTTTTTGGTCGAAAATCGATTTTTTGACTTCAAAGTGCTACCAAAAATTCAAACTTAAAAAAAAACAAAAATCTCCTCGATGTTACCTGGAAGAACATCTCCTTTAACAAATGCATTTTGATTTTTTTGTTTCTGATGATTCTGTTGCGAGTTACGCTGCGCACCGCAAGACAACTTTTTTTCGAAGCGCATCAGGAAATTTACATTCACTCGCTCAATTTTAAATACTTTTGAATGAGAATATACCCAAAAATTGTTCAAATGTTGCTTTATTGTATGGAAATTGATTTAATAAACTGATACACTCTGCATCGCCAAAAACAATTCATAAAAACATGCCTTCTTTACCGTATTAAGCCTTAAGCAAATTGAATACGCGTACGGGACAAAAGCATGAGACAGAAAAGGACAGTAAAAGTCTGTGTCATTTTTTATCTCTTGCCCTGCTCCCGTAACCGTATTCATTGTGCTTTGGGCTATAACCATACCCCCCCCCCCTTCAGGGGCGGCGGAACAGGTCGGAGTCGTGTGTGGAGTTTAAGTTATGTTTAAAGGGGGGAGGGGGGAGGTCTGAAATATAATAATTAAAATTTTTATATATGTGAAACGCAAATTTTAAACTTAAGACATTTTAAATAATTTAAAAAATCGAAGTTTTTATTGGAATTATACATAGGGGAGTGGGCCCCAAGATGGACAGGGCCCCAAGATGGACATTTCGTATAAAATTTTTGTTTAAGGTGACAGCGCCTTATGCTTTCTGTCATTTTTGTTGTTTGTATAGACGAACATTTTGATGCACATTTGAAGAAAAAAAACCAGTTGGTTTTTCTTCTACACATACCACGTAATTTTGTGTCTAAAAAAGTTTTGTAACAGTTTTTTCTCAAGTTGGTAAAGTTATTTAAATTTATGATTTAGAATGAGTACTGAACGTTATAATATTCTTTATTTATCGTATAATAATATTCTAAAATGATTTTACTAATTCAGTATTCATATCTATATTTTTACTGGGGATCAAAAAATGGTGTCATGTACCCTAAGATGGACAGGCCTAAAATCTCAATGTATTTTTTTGCATATTTTCGATTTTACACTTTTTTCAATAATTTTTTGAGCCAATTAATTAAAATTTTTTATTTTCCACCATAAAATTTCATTTTATCGTTAGAGAATTTATTATATTAATATTTTTCGACATTTTATTACTTTTTACTGTTAAGCTATTAAATTGAAGTTTTTAGAAATTTTATTTCTTGATAAATTCCGTAAAATGATTGAAACTTAGTTCAAGAATTGTTACACGATGTTAATTTTTTATTTACTACAATTTTCAGAGAATTTTAAGAAGGTGTCCATCTTGGGGCCACTTTTTTTTAGACCGAAAATTTTAGCAATTAGAAAAAATGCTTTAAAAAATGTTTATGTTCAAAATAAAATTTTATCTCTGTGGCCATAAGTTACCTTATAAATTGTACTTTCATCCGGTATAAAACATTTTAATAGATTTTATTCGGTTTGGATTCTACAGCAATAAATCGATAGGGTGGCCAACTTGGGGCCCTCTCCCCTACTAAAAATTGTACCGTTGAAGATAGAATTATTTAAAATAATTGAAAAATTTTGGTGTGTGGAAATCCACACACGAAAAAATTTGGTGTGTGGACTACTCCACACAGTCCACACAACTGGCGCCGCCCCTGCCCCCCTTAATCAATTTAAAATGCATTTTTTAAAAAATATCTGATTTAAAACAAAAAATATCTTAGTTCAAAACTTCAGATGTAAATAGAAAAAAATGAATGAAAGGAATGACAGAAAGTGAGGATTATCATTATTATAGATTTGTGAAATATGAAAAAAAATTGATTTTCGATAAAATTTCTCATAACTTTTAGACCCACAAGGAAATTCCCGGTTTAATAACAAATTTCCCGGTGATTTTCCGGTTTTTCCGGCTTCCCGGTCAAGTGACCATACCCTGTTTGTTTATTAGAACCAATCAGGAATTTAAATAGTAATAAAATCTTGACCTTTTAATTATGGTTCCTTTAAGAAAAAATTCCCTGACTTTTCAAGATGTTTTTAGAAAATCCCTGATTTTTACCGGACTTTTCCCTGACCTGCGACCACCCTGTAATATATTTATACTTCTCAAAGTCTAAGATAACCTCCCGGTACTTCGTAGAATGAAACAATGCACTAATTTTGATTAATATTCTATTACCTAACAGTTTCAACCCACTTCGCCTTAAAATGTAAAAGAATTAAGCACTAATTTTTATTAATACTATAAGCAATTGAACGCTGCATTCGAAATAAATGCTTAACCATATTTTCCGTCATTACTTAAAAAAGTATACTTTGAATTTTCGCCCCAAGACAACGCGGCCAGAATCTTGTGCGCAACTAATAAATGTTTTTAGAAATTGCAATATCTTTTAAATTAACAATTTCCAAACAATAAAATGTAGTTTCCAATCATTTCCAAACGATTTGGAAATCGTTTGATTTCCATGATGCGAAGTTGGTACTGTACTTTTTAAAATCACTATACTTTTTTAAGTTTGGATTTCCAATCAATCAATCAATTTAGTTTCCAATTATTTCAAAATAATTTTCAAATGATTCAAAAAAAAAAAAAAAAAAATTGTCATTTTTATGGTGTAGTGCTAACTTTACAGAGGTAAACTTTTTGAGGTGATGTCAGATGCACAGGCAGATTAGAGGATCAGTGAAATAGAATAGACGAATCAGATAGTTGCACATTGAAAACCATTTTCTGATTGGTTTACTCTTTTCCCCTGATTCGCTAATCCTTCAAAACTGACTTTAACCTTAATAGACCTTTTCATTTAACTTTTCTGTCTTCTTCTAATGCATGTACCATTGCATAAGCTGGAGAAAGACAAGAACTAAAATGAAAAGGTCTATAGTATTATTAACACTTGATGACAATGGACAATATATAAATTTGCCTGTCATAATAATAATAATAATAATATAATTATACAACAAGACGAACAAAAAGGACATCTATAAATAAATTTCTTCAATTATTAACGTTTCGAAGCTGAACCCAGCCTCCTCTTCAGAATTTTATTGTGTTATTTTCTAAAATACATTATATTAATGACATATTAAGGTTGGGTGAAAAATTCAGTTCGACGTTTACAAAAAGTAGAAGTAGTATAATTTTTGAAATTGTGAAGGATGTAGAATCGAATATAAGAAAAATTCCTGTTCAATCAAGAGATGAATTTAGACATAAAATAATCAATGTGTCAGAAAATTTTATAAAGAATAAATGTCCTATTTCAAGATTTGACCGTGAAATTGCTAAGAAAATAAATGAAATAGTTTCATTAAATTAGGAAAAGATCCTTTGGAAAAACTTGAATATAGAAACGTTGTTTATAAACTTAATTGTAATGATTGTGATAGTACATACGTAGGTCAAACTGGAAGAGCTTTAAAAGTAAGACTATCAGAACATGAATCTAATTTCATTAGAAGTAAAAAATATTATAATGTATTATCTAAACATAGATTATTAAAAGTAAATGATTCTAATGAAAACCATAATTTTAATTGGTCAAATATTGAAATATTACATAGAGAAGAAAATGAAAGAAAAAGAATTGTTGCAGAAATGTTTTATATCAAAAAAGAGGGTAATAATAGCATAAATAAAATGTTGGACACTTCAGGATTTAATCACTCATATAAAAATATTATCAATAGTTTAATTTAACAAAATTTTAAGAGAATTTTCTTTATTCGATTTTATTCCTGAGTATAAATGGATCCAGAATTTTGCTAATGAGTTCATTTGTTGTTGATCGACCTTGTAAAATTTTAACTGTTATTGAAAGCCATAGGTTGCTTTTCATTAGTTTTAAATATTTATTCCATGAGGAAGGTTACCACCTTCTCTCATCGGAATGAAACAAATTTTGAAGCAAGCTAATATTTTATAATTAAAAAACTGAAAAAAACTTTAATAATTATACTGAATACAAAATTTTATAAAAAAAGTTATTGTAATTATTGACTTCAATATGCAATGTGTTATTGGAAAATGGTAAATAATTTTTGAAAAACTATGCAATTAAATTAATTATTTTTTTTAATTTTATAATAATTGAAAATAAAATAAAAATGTGTAAAAAAATTTTTTAAGGTAACCTGTGACTGCAATGACGGTTGGAATCGTTTTTATATATAAAAAAATAAAATGCTTTATATTTGACGTATTTTTTTGACTGTATAATGTGTTTGATGGCTTGACGAGATTGTGAAATTTATATGTTTTTGGTGAGTTTATTTTTATATGTTTTTTAATGTAATTTAAAAGAAAAAATAATTATTGTGTATCCAAATTTTTTTAAAAAAGAATTAAATTATATATAATGTATTTTAGAAAATAACACAATAAAATTCTGAAGAGGAGGCTGGGTTCAGCTTCGAAACGTTAATAATTGAAGAAATTTATTTATAGATGTCCTTTTTGTTCGTCTTGTTGTATAATAATAATTTGGAAGGACGTAAAAATTTGTATATATAATAATAATATAACAAAATTTATTTATTTAAGCATTTATCCAATCAGATTTTAAATTAACAAAAATAGAAATAGGATATTGCATTCAAATCAACGATGACGGCCGCTAGCGGCCGTCTGAGGCGCTAGTTTTTATATAATCTAAGATATACGAAACGAACTCCCGTTGTCCATTTTGAATTTTCTTAAACCAAAAAAAAGATACAACTTATTAAAAACTACATTTTTTAAAACTTTTTTCAAATCTTTGCCATGAAGCAATAACACAATCTTAATTTAAAAAATGATTGAAATCGTCTGAAACTTGTTACTCGAGGGTTTTTGGGGTCGCTGATTACGAATCTGACATTAGTTTTTAAAAATTCAAAATGGCGGAACCAATATGGCGGACGCTTTTTCGAAAAATTACTTGAAATTGTCTGAAACTTGTCACTCAGGGGTTTTTGGGGTCGCTGATTACGAATCTGACAATAATTTTAAAAAATTCAAAATGGCGGAACCAATATGGCGGACGCTTTTTCTAAAACTTACTTGAAATTGTCTGAAACTTGTTATTTTGAGGTTTTTGGGGTCGCTGATTACGGATCTGACATTAGATTTCCAAAATTAAAAATGGTGAAACCAATGTGTCGGACGCTTCTTTGAAAACTGACTTGAAATTGTTTGAAACTTGTTAGTCGGGGGTTTTTGGGGTCGCTGATTTCGAATCTGTCATTATTTAATAAGTAATCGACAATGAATTACAATTTTTTAAACATCTTATACCCCTTGCCATTAGCTAGTATATTTATAAGAAATATACGTCCCCAGGATGCACCCCCCAATCTGAAGGCGTCAGTTTAGGTTCGAGGAGGTTGACAATAGGTTTTTTGAAAATTATCACAAATTATAACTGCCGCCAATTTCTTCATGCACTATTTTTAAACTATTTTTAATGCATGCAACTGTTTTTAACTATTATTTATTTGATAATTTAAATTTAAAAAAAATAAAACTATATATAAAAAAAGAAAAAAAAAGAAAAAAGATAAAAAAAAGTGGGATGCTAACACCTATTGTCAACCTCCTCGAACCCAAACTGACGCCATCAGATGACAGATTCGAAATCAGCGACCCCAAAAACCCCCGAGTATCAAGTTTCAAACAATTTCAAGTCAGTTGTCAAACAAGCGTCCGACAAATTGGTTTCACCATTTTTAATTTTTAAAATCTAATGTCAGATTGGTAATCAGCGACCCCAAAAACCTCAAAATAACAAGTTTCAGACAATTTCAAGTAATTTTTAGAAAAAGCGTCCGCCATATTGGTTCCGCCATTTTGAATTTTTGAAAACTAATGTCAGATTCGTATTCACCGACTCGAAAAATCCTCGAGTAACAAGTTTAAAACAATTTTAAGTAAATTTTTGAAAAATCGTCCGCCATATTGGTTCCGCCATTTTGAATTTTTGAAAACTAATGTCAGATTCGTATTCACCGACCCGAAAAATCCTCGAGTAACAAGTTTAAAACAATTTTAAGTAAATTTTTGAAAAAGCGTCCGCCATATTGGTTCCGCCATTTTGAATTTTTGAAAACTAATGTCAGATTCGTATTCACCGACTTAAAAAATCCTCGAGTAACAAGTTTAAAACAATTTTAAGTAAATTTTTGAAAAAGCATCCGCCATATTGAATCCGCCATTTAGAATTTTTGAAAACTAATGTCAGATTAATATATATTAATATATAACTCAGTAAAGTAACAACAACTTATGTCTTAAATAAGTGTCAGAGAATTATTTATGGATATCAGTTGAAAAATAAATTCAATAGTGTCAGAAATTACAAATATAATATCATTTTTATATAACGTTCAATGCGACACTCATTTCTTAAATTGTCCGAACACGTTAAGGTTAAATTTAGAGAATAGTAGTTTTTTATAAAAAAGAAATGAAATAATGGAGTCACTATACTAAAAAAATAAGTTGAATTAAATGATTTGCCATTTCTAATTTGTTTCAATGATAAAAATACAGTATTTATATACATAAAATAAACAGTGGCCGCGGCTACCTGATGGCCGGTGCTACCCGACTTTCCCCTACTTTCTTTAAATTTTTAATTTTATGCACCAGTTATCGATTTTTTTTTAAATTACAATTATTTTTGTTATTGTTCAATTAACTTTTTGTAATTTAAATTATTTTTAAAACTTTTCAATTATTTTTTTTAAATTTCAATGGTGTTCTTCAATCTTAAAATTATTATCAAGAATATCCAAAATTTCTACACAAGTTCAATTCACTTTCGTTATTTTTCAATCATTTTCTTCAAATTTCAATTACTTTTGTCATGAATCAATTATTTTTGTAATTTTCCAATTATTTTTTTCATATTTTTGTTATTATTGCAATTTTAGAATTTTTTTTTACAAATTGCAATTATTTTACTCAATTTTTTTTAATGTCATGAACTTTTAAATTTCTTATACATGTTTTAAATTATTTTTATTATTGTCACGAATTTATTAAATTTTTTTTCACCTTTTTCAGTTATTTATTTAAAACTTTAATTATTTTTTTCAGATTTGAATTTTTTTTTCATTTTTGATTTATTCGCTTCAATTTTCAAATATTGTCTTCAAACTTCAATTAATGTTTTTAAGTTTTAATTATTTTCCTCAAACTTATAATATTTTTTTAACTTTACAATTATTGCATAATTTTTTAATTTTTACACCAGTTTTGAATTATTAATTTCAATATTTCAATTATTTTGTCTATACACTGAAAAAACTCCCTTGCACCCATCAACTAGAAATCAACCATTTTTCGTTGTTAGTTAAGGCGCCAGCTAGTCCAGGTTAGTTAAAATGACAAGGATAATTTGTACTCTAAGTAATTAGGAATTATATTATATTAACACCAAAAATTGTGCGATCGACTGCTTTTATTACTGGAATAAGTTCTTTATTATCTAAAATACATTTGTCAATACTTTCTCTCTTTCAAACATTAGTGGTTAAGGTAAATAATACCAGTTTTGTTCGCCATATATTTTAAGGTTATGTCGATTTGACATTTTCAGAAAAAGCTATTAAAACTTTAGTAAACTTTGGTATTATTTTTAAGATTAATTGACACAAAGTAACTTATTTCCACTGGGAAATTGTAATATTTCAGCTGATTTATAAATTTTTTTCTGTTTTTAAAAATTACAAGTCGAACAAGTTTGATTTATTAGAATTAACTTATCTTCGGTTGCTAAAACAAGGAATCCTTGTCATTTTAACCAAAATGGACTCAACTATAGCCAAATTGTTGTTTTTCACATTAATATTTTTTTCAGTGTAGTTTTCAAGTATTTTCTTCAAATTTTTAATTATTTTAATTTAAAGTTATCAAATATTTTTGTCATTATTCAACTATTTTTTACACATACACATTTTTTGATATTTTTTAATTATTTTATTCAAGTTTCAATTATTTTCTTGAAAATTCTATTATTTTTTTTCAATTTTTCAACTATTGTCTAAAACGTCGAAGTGTAATTTCTACAGCAGCTTTTATAATTATTTATGTGATTATTCAATTAGTTTCTTTACATTTTACTTATTTCCTCAATATCTCAATTAAATTTAATTTAAATTTTTACACCAGTCTCATTTTTTGATTTTTAATCAACTTCTCAATTAGTTTTGCCATTTACAAGTTTTTTTTAAATTGAATTATTTTTGTCATTAGATATTTACCTAATGATTTTCTACATATTTCAATTATTTTTGCGATTTTCGAATTGTTTTTTTCAAATTTGAATAGCTTCTCCTGCTGGCATAGGGCCCCCCAATTTAATATCATTAATATCTAACTCTACATTGCTTATTCACTTAGTTATTTAAAAACTTACTATTTAATCACTTTTTTTTATTTAAAAGCGCACTATTTACTTACTTTTTTCACTTACAAACTCATTATTTACTCACTTTTTCAAATTAATTTTTTTTTTCACTTTTTTCAATCAACAAGTCCACTGGCAGCCCTCCTTATTGGATAAATATAATTCATCTATTTGTTTTACTTATTATTAGTTTAATTTTTAAAATGTATGGTAAACTAATCGCGCGCTTGCGCGTCTTATATTTTGCTAGTTAAAATGAAAAATCAAGATTTATTACATTAGACAAAGCTGAAGAGATTAACAATCGTTAAAAAAATTATAGTTGTCAATATTGTGTTTAGTTTTTTTTTCAGAAATGTGATAATCGAGATGAATAATTAATAGTCGTTGTTGTTGTTCTTTTACTTTGGCAATATAAATAAATAAATGAATAAATAACGTACATTGACAATAAAATTTGAACTGCTTATAATTTAATGCATTGACTTTTATAAAAATAGATATATAATCGGTTCTGTACAGTTACAGATTCATTTCATAGATAATTCACATGCAAGAAAATTTAGAACCGGAAAGACAAAATAATGTCTACTTTTACTTAGTTATTTTATTGCCTTCCAAAAATTGAATAGTTGCAAAGATCTTTAAATGTGATTTCATCACTTCACGGCGCCTTATTGTCAGTTGAGTTTTCCCTGAACTTAAACAATTAGAGGCTCTCGCAGCAGGAGGTACAGTGTTATAAGCGATTTTAAAATGTTTTTTAAAATTTACATCAAAAATTTATATTCTGAAATGGACAATTAGATGAAGAGAAAAATAGGCTCTTTCGTATATCTATATAAAAGTATAGGGGTGGTGAGGGCAAAACGGGGTACCTGCCTCAATTAAGAAACTAATTAACCCCTCATGATCATTTTCTGCATAATATACCACCGTTACAATAGTTTTTGATTGGCCAAGTCACTGATTGATGAAACCGAGTTTTTTATTTGTTACATGAAAAAACTGTTTTTCAAGATTTTCTTGTCATTTTTGCATTTTATTTAGAACGTGTTTGTTATGTTAATAAAAAACAAAAGATTATTACAATAATAAATAATGTATTTTTGAATCGACAATGTTAGTTTTATTGAGTTTCAAACCTTAGGGACCCTCTCTGTTCCCCATCACCTCCCCTACTAATACATTAAGTTAAAGAAATCAACAATTTTAATATTATAAACAAAATATTACTAATAAAACAGAGATATGTAAGAAGACATTTTAAACACTAATTAAAAAATAACAAAAACAAATAATAATGCACAGTTACGAGTACTTCAATAGTTTAAATGATAAAACATTAGTGATATAATAATCATATATAATTTTTTTCCTAAATAATATAATCAATTTTTGTTTATTGGATCTTTTTGGTGGTATTTTCTTCATCAAAATGACGTACTATTTTTAAAAGGCTTTAAAATTAACAAAATTATAAATGACTTCCAATAAAAAAATAAGGTCCTTTTTCTAAAAAATCCCACTTTTTTTGTCAAACTTTTGACCATAAATTCTTATCATTATTGCAGCCAAAAAATTTGTTTCCCCAAATAATTTTTTATTTAAAGTTTGAGATTGTAAATAGAATCAACATTGTTATTTTAATTAAATTTGGTCCACTGATAGTTAATGATTTTATAATGATGCAGTTTAATTTTTAAAACCTCTAGGTATGGTATGATCTTTAAACGCCCTTGCGTAAACGCGTTTCAGAAATGCAGAGGTCCCGCTTGAGTCACGGTTTTGGCACTGGGACAAACTAAAATCTAAAAATGAATTTTTTTCATGTGTATAGTTGCGTTGACTATTTTCTCCCGTGGCAGATTTTTTTTATTTTTTGATTTGTCAAAATTATGGGAAAATTCCCAAAAATTTTCATTTCTTTTTTTTTTTTTTTTTTACTTTAAGGGGCTATAAAAAATAACGATAAAAAATTTCAAAAATCGTACACGGAAAGAAATAGCTGCAAACACTACTTTCGGGGAAACGAGTTTAAAGTTAACACATGGTGTATAACTTGATCGTATAGTATCTTATGAGTTAATCTGCTAATATTGGGTCCATACAAGGTTTTTTGTTTTTATAGGGGTCTTTAGACATCAGCGAGGATAAAAAAATTATAAATTGGTAATTTGTTGATAATGGAATCATTATAAACAAACAAATGTTACAAATGAACAAAAATTCGTGGGTTTTTTCGGTTCCCAGAAACATGCAAAAGAACGTGATTCTCACGAAATCCTTTCTGTGGCGTATTCTCAGATACATATAGATTGAAATAAAAAAGAAAAAAAAAATTTTTTTCGAAACCCCCAGAGTAGAAGACCCCCTTAAGTCAGAAGAAACTACAACTGCTAGGTTTATGTGGATATTAGCTATAAATTAACAATAATAAATTGTTTAAAAAAATTAAAAATTCCTAAAAATATCTGTTAAAATTAGCAAATTGACGATATGTAACAATTTTGTTGAAAAATCCTAAAGAAACAATTAATTTGTAATTTGAAAAAAAATTATCATTTTTTGCATTTACGGGGGTTGTTTATAACCCTATATAAAAATAGTCAATATTAATGGATTATTAAAAAAATTATGGAATATTGTTGTTAAAGGACTTTTTAGGATGTGATTCGCTGTCTTGATGTATTCATGAACCTTACTCCATTTTAGAGTTGAATTTTAAATCCAAATATTTAACTCCCAACTTCAGCAGCCGTTAACTTAAATTTTAAACAGTGTATATGTTACGGGCAATGTTGACAATGCCCTGAAAAATTCACCGTGTTGGAAAATCTTTAACATTGCCCGCTCATGCTTGGGCAATGTTGTTTATCATGTTATTCACTGCCAGAAAATAATATTTAAAAAAGTGATTTATTTATTTTTACAGACAGACTACTGTCACTTTACGAGGTGCATTTTTATTTTTCTTAAAAACATTTGCACTTATTATGGTTGCATCCGGTTCTGCAGTTGCACCTCTCATACCCTTGTGTCCCAGAAACGCACAAGAAACGAATTTATGGACAATTGATTGCAAACAAAACTTTGCTTATACTGATATAAGTGTAATCAATACATTTATAGAAGCGATTACAAAGTAAATAATATTAACTATGTTTATATTATCTTTTCCTCAACTTTCGACGACTATCATTCTGTGCCTACAATTTTCAAAAATTATTTTCAATTACAATATTCTTTCGAATTATATGTGACAAATAAGGAAATACGTATTTTTTAATACTAATACTAATCATTCTCTACAATAATATAATAACACAGGCACACAAAAAAGAAAAGTGTCGAGGCCGAGACACTCCACTTGTGTATTCTTACGTATTTTTTTACTCTGAATCCGAATCCGAAGTCAGAATTGCAAGATTTGCTAAATTTTTTGAGATAATCTCAAAAAATTTAATTTCAAAAAAATTAAAAAACACCAATTAAAACACAAAAAAATTTTTTTAGACGAAACACTGTACACTGTAGTTTTAGTTTTAATAAAAAATTTTTTTTAAAAAATCTATGCAAAAAAATTACGAAAAAACTAGAAAATGAAAATATACATAATATCTTTGATTTATCAAAACTCACATGCTTTTGATAAACAGATAAAAAGAACATTTAAAATAAGCTTATCAATGCGTTTTTGAATTGTTTGCAGATTTTGCAGTATCGATAGAAAAAAATCAAATATTTGAAAACAGTCAATTAACCCTACTGATAATACTTTTGAACAATTAGGAATTAAAAAATACATTTTTTCAATATCAGCAATTTTTTTAGTTTATAATCTTATAGTTTCACTGCTCCAATTTAAATATATTTATTTTTCAATTTCTTTTATTATAAAATAACCCTAAAAACTAAGTTTATTACATAAAGTAATGTTTTAACAATTAAACAGTAATATTTTAATCATGAAATCACTTTGGATTTCTCCAAAAACATTGTTCAATAACAATGATGATATTTATCATTTGTCCGTTCTGTTTTGGAGTATGGCTCTGTTATATGGTGTCCATATTACAGTGTTCATACGCTTAGACTTGAGCGTGTACAGAATTGCTTTTTGCGATTTGCTGCTAGACAGTTGAATATTGAATTTGATTTTTACTCTCATGATTATTCTATTTTAAAGTCAAAATTAAATATACCCAAACTTGAGAACAGATTTCAGTATGCAGATCTTTTGTTTTTGTTTAAAGTGATCAATGGTATTGTAAATAGTTCTGCGGTTCTGTCTACCATCAATTTTTCTGCTCCAAAAAGATCACTGAGAACAGTATTACCTTTTTATACTCCTCTAACTAAAAAAAACTTTGCTAAAAATTCTACATCATTGCGCCTTTGTACTAAAGGAATACAATATTGTGATAGACTGGATTTTTTTAATAATAATCTAGCGAAGTTTGTTACCTCTTTCGACATTTGTTTTTCAATACCAATAATAACGTGGCCTAATGTTATAAGTTTAAAACAATTTTTGTATTTTCTTAATGGGTTTATTGACCCGTATGTATTTTCAAATAAATAAATAAATGTTCTAAAAAAAACTATATAGTTTAAAGGTGCTTTCAACTTAAAGAAAATATATTGAAACTTGTATAACAATATTAAAGTAAATTTGTTAAAATACATGATTTTCAAATTTATTGATTTTTTAAATTTTAATAATTACCCAGGTGCGAATTTTGATCGGCAGCCAGAGTTTGTCCGTCGGGCCAAGGTAGGCACGACTCTGGCATGCGTAGTCACGTCTGCCCAGAGTTTCCTCGACCGTTAAGGAAAACCATTGATTTTTTTTAGAAACATTAAAAATGTCATTTATTAATTCATTTAGCATAATTAAAAAGAAGCAAAAAATATATTTTTTTTATTTAAATAGATAAAAAGAAGTCTGCAGAAGAAATGTAAAATCTTTCAACAATAAGAAGTTTACGAAAATTAAACCAAAAATATTTTAATACTAATAGTCTTAAAACACTTCTAAATTCAATTTTAAAAAAATTGTTGACAATCAAAAATGTTTAGGAAAGAATAATTATGTTTACAAAGAAATAGGGTAATATTGCAGAATCGTTACTTTTCCGAATTTTCGAGTTATTGAATCGGATCTAAGTCTAAGTGGTATATTTTAGCACCAAAACAAATAATCAGGTGGGGGATCCTGAAAAAGTTTACTGCCGGAAGCCAGGGATGGGAAATTATTTGAAAATTATCGTTTTTCGCGATTATCTCGATAAATAATAAAAATACCTTAAAGCACTTTAAAGAAAAGTTGTAGATCTTATCAATATACACTTTTTATGTCCTATACATTTTTTAAAAAAAGTGGAAAAATTTCGAGAAAAATGCAAAAAACTGAAAAACACTATAAAAGTTAAAGATTCTTACGTTAAAAGGTAAATATCTTGAAGTATGTACAAAAGCATATCTTAAAACGTTTTCTACGTGTAATGCGTGTGCCAGATACATTACGTATTTACGTAATCTACGTAGAAAACCAGGAGGCACGAACTAGAATTTTGGTTTTTTTAAAAAATATTATTAATATATTGTTTATAGAAGCAATTTTTAAATAATTCTAGATGAATTATATGTATATATATATATAATAATATTTTTTATTGCTATTGCTTGCCTAAGTGGTGTATTTTAGCACCAAAACAAATAATCAGGTGGGGGAGGTTGAAAAAGTTCACCGGTTTTTTATATTTTTGTAAAAAACTTCAATTTTTTTACCATTATGAATAAAGCATATTTCATCACTTTTTTCTGTGAAAACCACTTTAAAATGTTAATTACTGATTGTAAACGCACAATTATAATAAAAATCGAAATAATAACTATCATTTTGACAGCTGTAAATATTATCCGGGTTGTGCAGAGATGGGTAAATGTAGAAAACTCGAGGTTTTCTACGTCTAGTACATGGTTTTCTACATTATGTAAAAGACGTATTCTGCCGTACATTTGAAGAAAGTCACTATCTGCATTTTTTTCAAAAAATGAGTTTTTTATGTCGTTGGATTCGTAATAAGAAAATAAATTTATCTGTGCAATCCACGATTAAAAATAATAATTAGTTTCGAAGATAATTAGACCCTAATTGGCCTATCTACAGCGATTTTGGTGAAATACATTTGAAGAAAGTCACTATCTGCAGAACGGCGGGCCTATCCAACAGGGAAAAATGTAAAGTGGGTGTCGGACGGTATACAAATACATTTTTCTGGGCCTATGTACATAGTACTAAATGTAAATTCGCTAGAAATGACCGAAGGAAGAAAACCTATGTAGATAGTGACTTTCTTCGAATGTATTTGAACCCAGTTGAAGTCTAAAATTAGGTCCTATCCAACAAATCCACAGAGCGGTTGTTGGATAGTGACTTTCTTCAAATGTATCTCAGCGCTTTCACGACTCGGGAGCGAGGTCCTATGTACATAGGACCCGACCAAATGTATTTCGAGTAATTTTACGCATGCAAAATGGGCCTATCTGCAGTTTTGCATATAAACAATTAAAATTTATAATTTTTTTCTGCACCAATCGACAGATCGAGTCCATTTTACTAAGAAATGATAGTTGTATTTTCAAAAAGTATTATATATTATTAAAGGATTCTCATGCAAACGCGTTTCCTTAAATATCTCCGTTCGACTTAAAATGCAGATAGTGACTTTCTTCAAATGTACGGCAGTATTATTCTGACTTACGACTTTGGTCCAATATATGTTACACGACATGAAGACCACATGTCTAAGGATCAAAATACCGGGGGGTTGGGGTGCCCCGGTATTTTGGTCCTTAGACATGTGGTCTTCATGTCGTGTAATATATAATGGACCAAAGTCGTAAGTCAGAATTACAATAAGATAACGAACATACACATACACGCAAAATGAGAATTTTGCTAGTGCATTTTGGAACTATCCATCTCTGCTTTCGATTAAACGCTTTCGTTTCACATGGGACTGCAGCCTAAGGCCTGCATCCCATGACTCCGTTTTGCGTTGCATTGTAACAAGAGAAAAAAAGACCAAGTATCTCTGCACAACCCGGATAATATTTACAGCTGTCAAAATGATAGTTATTTTTTCGTTTTTTATTATAATTGTGCGTTTACAATCAGTAATTAACATTTTAAAGTGGTTTTCACAGAAAAAAGTGATGAAATATGCTTTATTCATAATGATAAAAAAATTGAAGTTTTTTACAAAAATATAAAAAACCGGTGAACTTTTTCAACCTCCCCCACCGGATTATTTGTTTTGGTGTTAAAATACACAGCCAGCTGTGACCGATCCATAATGCACACTTCCTAGTTTCCTACATAAAGGCCTAAGCAGATAGAAATAGTGTACGGAACCAAAGCATGAGACAGAAAAGGACAGAAACAGTCTCTGTCCTTTATTATCTCATGCCCTGCTCCCGTAACCGTATTCATTGTGCTTTGGGCTTAAGTTACGTGAATATGTAACATATCTGTCAATACACGTAAAAAACGTTTTAAAAGTTTGCTTTAGTACATACTGGAAGATATCAACTTTTTAATGTAAAAATCTTCCATTTTCATAGTGTTTTTCAGTTTTTTGTATTTTTCTCGAAATGCTTCCACTTTTTTTAAAAAATGTATAGGACATAAAAAGTGTACATTGATAAGATCTACAACTTTTCTTTAAAGTGCTTTAAGGTATTTTTATTATTTATCGAGATAATCGCGAAAAACGATAATTTTCAAATAATTTCCCATCCCTGGCTTCCGGCAGTAAACTTTTTCAGGCTCCCCCACCTAATTATTTGTTTTGGTGCTAAAATACACCACTTAGAGTTGGATCCGATTAAAAAACTTTAAAATTCGGAAAAGTAACGATTCTGCAATATTACCAGAAATAGACATTTATTAATTGAATATTGTAATCTTATAATAAATGATGATGCGTTGATTTAAATCAAAGTAATAAATCAGTAGCAGCACTGATTTTTTTTTCTTTCATCTGTTTATAAAGTTTGTTTAAACAAATTAATTTTCAAACAATTTTTAACTTCAAAGACATTATTTATTCCACGCTCCTCTTTCCAATAATCGTTTTTAATATCATTGTATTCCTAAGCGAAAGCTGAGATGAGTACAGAGTCATTGTCATTATTTATTAACAATTTAAAATATTCAGAATTAGAAATTTTAAAAAATCAGTTTGTTCCTTTTGTAATTTTTTCTTTAATATCAATGGCCGCGATTTATTTTTAATAATTTTCATACTATTTCTATTTGTTTATAACAATTTGTTTAAACAAATTATTTTTTAAACAATTATTAACGTCAAAAATCATTATTTGGTCCATGGTCATCATTCCAGTATTCAATTATTTAATATCTCAGTCTCTCTAAGAATAGGCGATAAAGAGTTAAGCTATATAATTGATTTACAATTTCTTATTACAATCAGTGATACTATGAGGACCAGGGTTCGAATCTTCGTGACTACAAAAACTTTTCTGTTTCAGTTTCTGGTAATATATGTAATTTAAACTATTAATATTTATGTAATTGAATTTATAAATTGTATTATGTAATTATATGTACTTTAATTAATGATAAAATTTAGATAAAGTAGTAAGTTGGCCTAACTTTGGGATGAGTAGTGGGGCAAACTTTGGGAGCAGTAGTTGGCCCGACTATGAATACCGTTGGTCGGCGAACCGTTATCATTTTGCTAGTTGGCCCGACCGTGGGCCGACGGACAATTCGCACCTGGGTATGGATAAAATATTAATATCTTTTATAAATTTTTATAAGGTAATAATAGATAAATCTGTTTTTTAAATTCATTTTATTTTATACAAAAGAATATAATATCGAAGTATTCGTAATATATTCATAAAGTTGTATAGTTAATTATATTAATTAATTTAATTGTTAATGTTATTTGTTAAAAAAATATTTTTAATTAAAGAAAATTAGTAAGAAGGTACCTTTTTTTCGAAAGTGGCGGACGAACAGGGGCGGACAAACGCCCGGGGCGCCAAGATTGTCTTAATGCAAAATGGGTAGGCAAACCCTTAATGGTTTGCCCGGGTAAAAAATTCAGCTTGGACCGCCCCTGTGAACGAAAATGGTGACTTGTACGTAAGAGAAATAAGAACGTAACTTTATATCAAAAGATTTAGAAAATTTTTTATTTCAGGTGCGAAATTCAATTTTTGAAGAATTTATTTTAATTTCCCACCTAAAGAGTGAAATATAACTCAATACAAATTTGACATTTTTGCTAGGAATATACGAATTTTATGTACCATTTTCAAAATTATTATTATTAAAAATATGTATCATTTCGAAATTGGAAAACCTTTTAAATACTTAATTACAAATTTCTAAAAATTTGCACTTTATTGAAACTACTAGTCATATTCATTTTTTTAACAATTAATATTTAAATATTCCGTCAAGTGGGGCTATTTTGTACACAAAACCGCTCTTTTTCCACTCTATGCTTTATTAAAATTCAGAATTTGACAAAATAAAGAATTAATCTATTCAGTTATGTTGTAGACATCCTTCTAAAGGTGTTCTATTAGTTAGCCGACAAGAAAAAAAATTTTGTCTGAGTTATAGAAACTCAAAGCTGTGCTCAAAATAAACCCATGGTGGGGCTATTTTGTGCATCAAAGTTTGCTTATTTATAAAGTTGTGTAAAAAATTTTTTTTAACGTTTTTGCTGTATGAAGTATTATTTCTAGATATTTTAGAGTACAAGAAAGAAAAACAAAGCCAGAAATATATTTTTCCTAGGAATTGTTAAACAAATTTAAAAGTAACACTAAAATTTCACAAAAAATTAGATTTACAATAAAAGTAATTTATTTAAGAAAATTTTACTTAAAATAACTTCTATTACACTTCTTGAGTTATTTAAAGAGAAAAAGTTTCAAAATTAACTTGAAAAGCATGTAACTATTAATATCACTTTTTTGAGGTTTTTAAGGCACTATGTGTAAAACTGAAATTTTATGCTTATTTCTTTTATTATAAAAGTCTTTAACGTCCGAGAATAAATATTAAAAAGGAGCAAGAAAAAACGAAGTCATTCGGACAAAGATGTTTAATCCCGAGTCGAAATTTTGAGGCTACTTTAACGCTACATAGTCCAAAATTTTTAGGAAATAGAGGTTTAAAGTAGAAGCAAATTCAATACAATTTAGCTTCTACTTTGGTGCTATTATTGGAAGAAATTTCCTGTTTCCGCGATGAGAGCGTTAAAGTAGAAGCTAATATTCAACTATATTAAGGCCTCTTTTAACGCTCAAGACCCCCTTTTTATTGATCTTCTAAAGTCTAAACAAAGAAAGAATCTGTTTTTGTGAATAAAACTGAAATTAATATGAATGAAATTATAAAAAAAATATAAAATAAATATTCAAAATGCATGCGCTTTTAGAATTCGTCACACTTAATACACACAAGCTGGAAATAGTCTAAACTTACTAAATAAATTATTATAACGCAAGTGGGGATTCGAACCCACGACATAACGACCTACGCACTTATAATCTAACGCACTAACCACTACGCTACCGACGCTTATAAACCGACGCTATGCCCGTGTAGAAAAATTTTGGGGCGCTGGCCGGGCGCTGGCCAGACCGTCTATTTTGAGTCAGGGCGCTGGCCAGACGGTCTTGACATGGCGCTGGCCAGAACTGTTACGATTTATCCATGATTTCGTCTAGACTAGACGGTCTGGTTAGCGGCTAGTCAGACCGTCTAACCAGCCCCAGATCAGACCAGCTAATTAGCGCCTGTTCAGACCGTCTAGTCTATACGAAATCATGGATAAATCGTAACAGTTCTGGCCAGCGCCATGTCAAGACCCCCTGGCCAGACTCAAAATAGACGGTCTGGCCAGCGCCCGGCCAGAACACAAAAAAAAATTTTATGCATGAAAATGACTAACATAATTATTTTTAATTATTATTTTATGATTCTAAGGCAAGTGTGCTACATATTATTGATTTTTATCACCATTACAACGTATTGCTAACAATTACCGATAAACTTATAAATTAAAATTTGACGCATGGGGGAATTGAACACGCAACCCTGGGCTCTAAAAGCCTACGCTCTTACCAACTACGCTATATACGCTCGCTTGAAAGAGTTTTCCGTATTGTCCTTATAAGTTATGTTCATAGATGTAATTTATAAAAGTTAAACTTCTGAGGTTATTCAGGGGTTTTTGGGGTCGCTGATTACGAATTTCATATCAATTTTCCAAAATTCAAAATGGCGGATCCAATATGACGGACGTAAAATTTAAAAATTGTTAGATTCATTTGAAATTAACAATTCAGAGGTTTTTGGGGTAGCTAAGACCGAATTAAAAGTCGGTTTTTAAAAATTCAAAATGGCGGATCCAATATGGTGGACGAATATTTTAAAAATCATCAGATTCATTTGAAACTTACAATTCGGGGGTTTTTGAGGTAGCTGAAACAGAATTTAAAGACTGTTTTCAAAAATTCAAAATGGCGGATCCAATATGGCGGATGAATTTTTTTAAAATCGTCAGATTCATTTGAAACTTGCAATTCGGGGGTTTTTGGGGTAGCTGAAACAGAATTTAAAATTGGTTCTCAAAAACTCAAAATGGCGGATGAATGTTTTCTAAAATCGTCAAAATTATTTAAAACTTGCAATTCGGGGATTTTTGGGCATGCTGGTAGCGAATTTAAAGTTGGTTTTTAAAAACTCAAAATGGTGGATGCAATATGGTGGACGAATTTTTAAATAATCGGCAGATTTATTTGAAACTCGCTATTGTTGATAGCGAATTTAAAGCCGGTTTTCAAAAATTCAACGTGGTGGATCCCATGTGGCGGAAGAGCAATTGAAGACTGGTTGGTTTGTAAAATTGGTTAAGTGTCGCCTAAACGGCTTATAGAGAACACTTAATAAATATTCCAATACGGACAGTCTGATCGGGCTCTGGATTGCTCTGGGTCAATATTTAATCATTTTTTTAATCTGGACGGTCTGAACGGGCGCTGGTCAGACCGCCTGGTCGATACTTGAACATTTTCTTAATCTGGACGGTCTAATCAATCGCTGGTCAGACCATCTGTTCGATACTTAAAAAGTTTCTTAAACTAGACTGTCTGATCGGGCGCTGGCCAGACCGTCTGGTCTATACTTAAACATTTTCTTAAACTAGACGGTCTGATCGGGCGCTGACCAGACCGTCTGGTCGATACTTAAACATTTTTGTTAAACTAGACGGTCTGATCGGGCGCTGACCAGACCGTCTGGTCGATACACGGAAAAAAAAAGTTTTTCGAATACTACAAAATTATTTCAGTAGTCTTGGATAAATCGCTTTACAAAACAAAGTTTCGTATTGTTTACTAAATTTTCTGCTCTTAATGTCAAACTTTTCTAAACTATTTACGAAACTTTCTGTACATTTTATAAAACAGGCCTGTAAAAAAAACTTCTGTAATTCATATAAAACTAATTCAGCAAAAGTTATCAAATTACTTTGTGGAAAGTACAAAATAGATTTATTTTTTTTGGAAAATCTAATTTGATAAATTATTTTAACAGAATTTCAAATATATACTTTTCATTTATTCTAAACTTGCCCGTTCTAAATATTAAAATGTCCATTTGTACGAGTTACGAATGAGTTTCGTAAAATATTTGACTGCGCTCGCGCGCGCAGTTAACAGTGTGCCGTGTGTCTATCACAGTTGAATTTCAAAGGATTTCTATGTTTCAATGCAACATAGAAAATGTTATTGTTATTAGTATCTGTTACAACAAACTTTTAGCAACTGTTTAAAACTAATAGAAAAAGGGAAATACTTTAAATTTTTGTATTCATAATATAAATTATGATTTGTTTATACTTCCAATACAAACAATTTTTAATCCAATGTCTTCTTTAATTATTTTGTTTTTTAATGTTTAATATTCTAGTTTTAGTTTAAATAAAAAGTAATTTTCAAAGAATGTCTGAAAAAAAATTACGGAAAAACAGAAAATGAAACTTTACAATATCTTTAATTTTTTAAAAGTCACTTGCTTTTGATAAACAGGTAATGTTGGTTAATATTGGTTTATTGGTTGGATTTTTTAAAATATTTTATTCAAAAGTTATTGGATAAATAAGATTTGATTTAGATATATTTTTAAAGACAATGTTATTCAACAAAAGCCAACAAATAACGTTTTAAAGAGAAAAATGAGCTATTATTTGTCAAGATTGGATAAAAATTACATATTTCCACTAGATTCAAAGAAAAAACATAAAATGTTAAATAATTATTATTTGACAACAAATTTTGACACAACATAATTTTTTCTAAGAAATGTGAAACTTGATAATTTAAAATTTGGTGAAATTAACTTTAATAATATTTTTATTCAGCTAAAACCATTTCTTAATTTGAATTTTTAACGAAAGGAGTTAAAAAAATATGTAAAAAATTCAATTAAAATAAAAATTAGATACGTTTAAGATATAAACGTTTCTGATAAATTACACGTTTTCTAAAATTATTTGCTTATTTTCACCCAAAAACACTGGAAAGTTTTCTAAAAATTAGCTTTTTATCGAGTTTTAACGGAATTTGTTGAAAAAACGAGAAATATAGAAAAATATCAAGAGCAACTTTTTTTACATCCTTTGAAGAGGAGCAACTAACAACTATTTCAGGCCGATCCTGAAAAAAAAAAAGATATCCAAATTATTTAAAAAGTTATTACACTTAAAAGGTTTTTTCTTAAATTTCAAGTAAACGAGAGTTTCAAAAATTAAAATCTTTATAACTTCATGAAAATTTTTTTTTCAGACAAACAAAAAAATACATGTAGTCTAAAATTATTTGAAAAACAACTTTTTGGAGATACTTAACTTATTTAATTATTTTATTAATAATTTGCTAATAACTATTGTTATACTAAATTTAACTAGACTAAACTTTTGTCAATTTTTACCAGAAATAAGTTATTACTGTTTCACATGATTGAAATGAGATGTTAAACTTAAATAATAGAAATGTTTTTAGTTCTTATTATTTCATAATTTTACAAAGATTAGATGAAAACTAAAAATTCCTCTTGAATTCAAATATTATTTCACTTCAATTTTGATATTTATTTTGATTATTTTTATAAGATTCTACAATATTATTTCACTTCAATTTTGATATTTATTTTGATTATTTTTATAAGATTCTACAATATTATTTTTCTAAAAAATATCTTTATCTCTAAAATAAGTAATTAACAAAAGATACTCAAAAGGAATTGCCATTTCCTCGTTTGGTGAAAATTTATTTAAATGGCACATGCCAGAACTAGAGGTCACCGAGTACTTGGAAATCCAAATCATTAGCCTCAATGGCCCCGTGGTAGTGCGTCTGACTCGTTATATGCGTTCGGTTTAGAAAATCAGGGTTCGAATCTCAGCGTCGCTAGGATTTTTTAAAATATTCGTTTCTATGCGTTTACTTGCGTTTAAGGTATTAATAAAATATTAAATTAATTATGTATGTATGTATGTTTGCGAATCGTCAACTTTCGACCAATCACCTTGCATCTCACCAACAACAGTCAAAATACCACACCTACTAGTAACCAGAGAAGGAGAAGCGTTCACAGTCTCATCAGACAACTGATGAGTCATTCTATTTTCTTTTCTGCATGGTTCTGTTTTACAAAACTCCTCTAGAATTCTTACAAACTCCCCGATAGAAATACTATTGCTTCTTTTTGTATAATTAACGGAATTTAGGTATAATATATATGAACAAATTTAGTAATTCATACAAACCTTGCTATAAGAGTTTTCACAAAACTTTTTCATGTATCCAAGAGTCCAAAAAAAGTTTTGTAAATATCAATAAACTTTTTTTTTCCGTGTACTTAAACATTTTCTTAATCTGGACGGTCTGATGTGGCGCTAGTCAGCGCCTAGCCAGACCGTCTAGACGACACTCAACAAAAATATCCATTTCGGACGGTCTGGTCGAGCGCTGGCCAGCGCCTAGCCAGACCATCTAGACGACACTTAACAAAATATTCAATCCGGACGGTCTGACCGGGCGCTGGTCAGCGCCAGGCCAGACCGTCTGGACGACATATAATATATTTTTCAGTCCGGACGGTCTGATCGGGCGCTGGCCAGCGCCTGGTCAGACCATCTAGACTAGACGGTCTTGACAATGCCCGACCAGTCAATCGTAGGACCTAGGGCATGCCCTAAGATTTTTCTACACGGGTGACTAAACATTTTTCTCATTGTACTCGTTATCAAATTGAGCTATAGAGTTTCAATTTCTTCTCTATGTTGCAACTTTTCAAGCCAGATAAAACCAGATACAATCAACAAATTAAAAATAACAATTTTAACAATTGCTTAACCAAATTATTATTGATTATTTATAACTGTTTATCAATTCGATCTACAGAAATGCAAAATTTTTCTGAATTTTGTAATTCACAAAGCCAAATATAACCAATTACTAACAGTGACTAACAATAACAATTTTAATAATTGTTTTTGTTTCTTGTTCTTAACAGATTATATTCGGATTGATGAGTTTCAAACTTGAGAAAAAGTTGGAACTCTGTAGCTTAATTTGATAAAGAGTTAGAAATGCCAAGAATAATTTGTTTTAAAAACAGTTGGAAAGAAACAATAATAATTTCTTTAAACAATTGGAAAAATTGTTATTGTTAGTTTGTTGTTAGTAACTAAATATATTGGTTTTGATGAGTTGCAAAATTCAGAAAAACTTGCAACACTGGTCTCTAAACTTGAATTATTGATTTTATGCTAATAAATTAGCGAGAAATCTGTTACTATTATAGCAAAAATTTCAACATTAATATTTTCCTCGATATTTTCTTAAAAGAAACTAATTTAAAAATTATAAACATATTGTTAGTTCTCATACTTGTAAGGTATATAGTTTTAAGTTAATGACATCTGTCATGTGTCTAAATCTAGAATTGCAAAATAATTGGGTATTGGCTTAACTTCTTAGCTTTTTAAATACGATAACTTTCAAGAAAAGCAGTTACGAAGATTGTAAAATGGGATATTGCCGTGTCAACGATAGGCGCCAATTTTTCCATCAGAACAAAACAATTAGATTTGGTCGCAGCAGGAGGTCGTAGTGTTATTATGTGCAAGTATATATTCGGGAAATTACCATTTTAGCTGCTCAAAATTGACTTTGTAATCCTCTACTTAACCTCGAATCTATATTTATGTCAGTAGGATAAGTTTAAATATAATCCATTGAAATTTAAGATAATTACAGACACAGAAAATAAGTTTCTGCCCAAGACTCTCCACTGGTGAATACGAACTTTTTTTCCACTGTTGATTTCTAATCCAAAAGTACGGCTAAAATATTTTTGGGATCGTTGATTCCGATCTTCGTACTATTTTCAAAATGATCAAAATGGTGATCCAATATGGTGAACAAATTTTTGGAAAATTCTTGAATTTGTTTGAAACTTGTTACCCGGGGGTTTCTGGGATCGCTTATTACGAATCTGAAGTTGAATTTTTAAATTTCCATATGGCAAATTCATTATAGCGGACAAAAGTTTGCAAAAATTTTAGCTTTTTTATAAAACTTGGTATCTACGGGTTTTTGGATTCGCTGAATGCGAATTAAATACTAGTTTGCTGAAATACAAATTGATGATCTCACATGGTCGGCGAAATTTTTAAAATTACCTGATTTTCTAGGAAAAATAGTATTTTTAGGAGTTTTTGAGTTTGTTAATTACGGATTCAATCTAATAGGTATTAAAAACTTCGAATGAAGGAACCATTATTTATTTATTTAAGAATTACAAAATCCTAGGGCTAGGCAGCCCTTCAAGGAACCAATGATGGCTCAGGCTTCGCCAAGAGGATCTGCTGAAATTTTAAAAATTATATTTCTAATGAGACATCATTTTTGTTATCCTTAAACTATGTAAATAAGTCTCTAAAATTACTAGAACAAAAAAAAATGTTTTTCGAAGTTATTAGTGATTGAAATTTTTAATAGTGCAAAATGAAAACAAATTTTTCTCAAAATCTTCTTAACCGATTTTAAAAGTTAAAAAACCATTTTAATTATCTTGAAACGTAGTTTTTAAAAATATTTTTTGTTTTGAAGAATTTTTATTGTTTTTTAAATTATTCATTTAATAAATGTTAATAAAAAACAGCTTTCTGCGTGCATTACGAGAAATTTTAAAATACTGTTGTATTTTTCACACTTTTTTAAAAATAAAACCGTTAAGAAAAAAAATGGCCCGCGATTAGGAACAAAGATATTACATTTTTTTCTCGTCGTTCAAAATTATTTTTGCATAGGTAGTGAATAAAGGTTTAAAAATTATTTATGTTGAAATTTTCTTTTGTTTTCAATGGTTTTTATAGACAGCGGATTTATGTAATTAAGGTAAAAAATTTTTTTGCACGCCGAAAAAAAATTTAATATCTTCGTCTCTAATTGCGGGCCATTTTTTTTTCTTAACGGTTTTATTATCAAAAAAGTGTCACGAATATAAGAGTATTTTAAAATTATACGTAATGCGCGCAGAAAGCCGTTTTTTATTAACATTTATTAAATAAATAATTTAAAAAACGATAAAATTTAAGAATTCTTAAAAACAAAAAATATTTTTAGAAACTACGTTTCAAGAAAATTAAAATTCTTTGTTAACTTTTAAAATCAGTTAAAAAGAACTCGAGCCTAATTTACATAGTTTAAGGATAACAAAAATGATGTCCTTATTAGAAACAAAATTTTTGAAATTAATTTAAGCCGATAAAGAGCAAAATGGAACAGATAAAATAAAAAAAAGCGTAATTGGGTTGTAGAATAGAAAAAATATAAATATCAAATACACGTACATAATTATCATTTCAACAAAAAACAAGCAACAAGCAAAGATACTTTACACATAGATCCGGCAAGGGTCCTGGTGGCATGTGGACTAACTAAAAATTTCCATTGGTAAGAAAAGGAAGGAGATATCTGTGTCCTTTTCTTACTAATGGAAATTTTTAGTTAGTCCACATGCCACCAGGACCCTTGCCGGATCTATTTGTAAAGTATCTTTGCAACAAGTAAGATAGTTAAATAGTAGGCTGGGTGACCGAGGAGGAATATACAGGGGCGGCTTTAGGCAAAGTTTTCGGGAGGGGCGATATACGGGATAGAAAGAAATAGCAACATAGTGCTATCTCTCTCTCTCTCTCTCTCTTATACAAATATAAGATTCTCGGGGAGGGGGGCGGTCGCCCCATTCGCCTTCACTTAAAACCGCCACTGAATCCATAGTATATTAAACAGAATCAAAGAACGATGATTATGATATTTTAATATAATTTGTATATTCTTTTATCGAAATTTAAAAAGAAATTAAAGAATAATTAAATTAAAATGACATTAAAAATATTACAAAAAATATAAGTTTAAATTTTAACTTTGACTCGACACTGAGAAAACAGATTAAAAAGTATATTTTAATAATTTACTTTTTCGAATTCTTGGTGTAGAGCGTATAGCATAGTGGTTAGAACCATAGGTCGCGCGTTCAAGACCCCTCAGCGTCAAATATTTTTAATTAATAATATTAATAAATAACAGAAATATTTAAATGACATTATATAATCAAATAATAATTGAAACAAGGACAAATATCAATTAATTCAAAAACATTTTTTCGCAGTGAATAATCTTATAAAACAAATAATATCTGCCTTTGATTACTATAATCATACTATTGAATCTTGAATATTTGTAAACAAAACAACAAAATTATGTTGTGGAATCAAACATTTTTACTGTTAAAACAATCCAAATCTACTTTTGATTCGTTTAAGTATAGTGTTAAATCTTGAGTGTTTTTAATTGAAAAACAAAATCATCCTATTAAATCAAAAATTTTTACTTCAAAAACAATAAGAATAGTGCTGAAGTGAAGGTATATACTATAAAATTCATAGTGCAAAGGTCAGTAGTACATACTTTTAAAATGACGGTAAATATGTTCGAACGATATTTCGAAAAAACAAAAATGCTTTAAAACAATAAAAATCCTTCGTAAAAATATTTGGTGGCCCTGAAAAGGGCCGATTGTTGATTTAGTTATACTCCCTTTAGTCATCTTCCTCAGAAGATGACGACGATCCGAATTCCTCCGCCCTGGCCTTTTTTAAGGCAAAATAAAGCAAAACACTTCTCCTTAAATTCTCACTTTGTTGAAGGGTGCTTCTTCTCATTTTTTGTCGAATGGCGCGCATCCAATCCCAAACATTATGTATTTGGCAGTCTCGACACAATTCTTCATGACGGTTCGCAGCCGGTAGTGGATCCATCGTGATTGAAGTAATACTGGTTAAAGAGTGAGAAAATGCTTCTTTTATAATCTCTACAGCAAATTGCTAATCACTTTCCTTCTAACCACGGGCCAACCACCGTTGCTTACCCCTGCCACCTATTCACGGTCCAATCACCGTTGAAGGCGGAGCGTAAACCGAAGGCGTAAATATAGGTGATCAAGGCTATTGTTAGTAGCGAATAGTTCGTCATTGGATACGGAAGACCAGTATGCAAACAAATTTTAGTTACTAATTTTTAAAGACGCAAAATAATGAAAATTGAATTAAATTCCATTCAAGCTCCATCGGCCCTTCTCAGGGCCAACAACTTTTTTACATCGGAGTAATTTATTTGTCTTTTTGAAAAAATTTCTTAAAAAAATGCAACTTATAAAATAGTCGGCCGTTTTCTGGGCTTCATTGATATAACTTTTAACTAAAATATAACTTTTTACAAAAAAAAAAATTTAATCAAAAAAAATTTCACAAAATTTTTAAAAATCTAGGTGCACATTTTGTGGTCAAAAATTGATTTTTGTCCACTAATAATTCATAATCTTTTGTGTTTATTTTTTAAACCAAGTTGAAATCTGTGATTTTCATCAAATACATTTAAAGAAAATCCTACTTTTCTCTTTGAAACAATCTCTTATTCTTTAATTTATTTTTTGTTTGTTAAATAATAGTGCGATTCCAAATAAAATTTATGTTATTTTGAGTCAGGTTAACGGCTAGCAATAATACCTTAGAATTTTATTATATTTAATATGACTTATGTTTTACAAAAATATTTAGGTCTAAAAATTTAATAGTTTACGAGAATTGCAATTTCGAAAAAAATTTAAAATAGCAATAGCTTCCGTTTTCTCAGTCGTATAAGGTTTTATTTTTATTAAATGCTCAGAAAAATATATGGAATATTGCTATTCTAAGGCAATTTTTTATAATTTTAATATTAAAAAACTTATTAAATAAAAATTATATAACTTTTAAGCAGCAAGACAGTATTGAATGACCTAAATGCTAAAATGAACTTAACGGTGTTCTTTTCAAGATTCCAAAAGAAATGAACTTAACAGTTACTTTCTTGATATTTAATTTTAATAGATTATAAATGTAAACATTAGAGATTTCTGTTAGTAAACACATCAATATGGTTGCGTGCGCATTTCCATCTGAGAGGAATGAAGTCATGCGGTTATACAAAGTCACAGTGATTCCAACGACCGTTATCAAATGCATTTGCGCATTGCGATAAATGATACGATTTTTCACAGATGTCTTCATTGACAGGTATATATTGGGTTTTGAGATCACTGGTATAGGCAAAATTTGTCAGTAAGTGTTCTCTCAAAATATTGAGTTTTTTGTCACGAAACTTTGTATAAAACCCATTTAACATAAAGCTTATTTGAGATAAAACTCCTTTGGCATAAATAGAAAATTAAGCAAAAATCAGAAAAACAAGTTTTTTTTACCGGATTGAGATACTAATTTAAGATTGTGATGAAATAATCTAAAGATAAACAATTATAAAAATTCTTTCATATAATTTATAATTTTGCTTCCTCATTGGGGAACCTTTGTGATCGTTAATATTTCTGATTTTACAGAAATAGTTAAAATCGACTCATTTTCATCCAAAAAGCATACATTTTCATTTTTAAGCAAATGTGCAGATGTATTCATGGTTTGTGAGTGTGTGTATGTACGTACGTACTTACGAATATATGTGTGTGTAAGGCGTTTTTTGTCGCCAGGAGATTTCGAATATCTTAATTTGAACACGGGGATTTTTGAAAATACCTAATGAGTCAAATCACGCCAAGTGGGCACCCCTTCGGACCTTTTTCAACCGATTTTGATGAAACTTGGAAAAATTGTTGTACCAATAGGATACATTAAATTTGTAAAATATAGTTCATAAATATGAACGGGTTGCCTAGATTTTTTGTAGCACATTAGTTGTAGTTTCCGAAAAAAATAAGTATTACCAGAAAAAAAAAATTTTTGTTTTAAACATTGTTAATTGGTTTAAACAATTAATTTTTTTTATGCTTTCTCCATCCTCATAAACATCTTCTTTTACATATAAAAGTGTATTTGATATTTAAGTACAGAAATCAACAATAAAATTTAACTGCCCGACATTTCCATAAAAACAATCACAATTTGTTTATAGTAGTGCGCGACGGTTATGCTGTTTTACCTGATGGGGCGTAACCTCGTAATGGTGCTAGGCAAAAGTTTGATTTATTATTGGTTTTCGATTAATTATATTCATAAAAAAACTAAAAGAAGCTTATAATTTCAAATTAATAAAGACTGCATTTCGTAAGAAAATTATAATAATATTATAATATTATAATATATAATATATATAATATATAATATATTATAATAGTTAATAATTTACATTTAAAATAAGGTCAAAATGATTTTAACCATTTTAAATTTCGAAATTTTAACGATATAAAAAATGAAAAATGAACATTCTAACATTTTTTTGTTAAAAAACCAGAAAATCTAGAAATTGCTTGAAAGAGTAGATACAGTCGCCTCTCGATAAATTGAACTTCAAGGGACCATAAAATCAGTTCAAATTATCGAGAGTTTTATTTATCGCGTGTTTTACACTAGAGACAACTATAGTGCTATCTCTTTCTATCTCATATATAACCATCTTTTTTAAACTTTTGAAAAAATATAAACTTTTTATAGGTAAATGGATCCTTTTTAATGTAAAGAATAGCATTTTTAATATATAAAGTTGAATTTAAAAAATAAAACAAAAATGTTAACAAAAAGTCAATTTTTGATTCTTTACTCAATTTCCGAGTATCAACTTTGAAAATTATTGAAGAAGAAGAGAATTTAGATTGAAATGTTTTATTTGTTTTAACGAATTAGCGAAATTATTTTAAAAATTGTTAAACACCTTGAGTTTACTGATTAATTTAGAAAATTTTAAGCCGTAATTAAATAAAATAAATAGGTAAAGAATTAAAAAAAACAACTCGTTTTTCAAAACCAGGGTGGCCACAAACCTTAATTTACAAATTTCCCTGACATTTCCCTGAGTTTTCCCTGATATAAAATTTTTATTATAAATAATAAACAAACAGCTGGATAAAATAAATTAAAATTTTGCTATATTCTTAAAAGGAAGGCTGATAACAATCATGATGTTTTTTAAAAAAATTTAAAAATCCGATGTTTTTTTATATCAATCAAAAATTGATTTTTTTAAAATATAATCAATCAGTAAAATCTCCAAATGTTTATTTATATAGAGTTTATTGAATAAATGAAGAAAAAATTAAAAAAAAAACAACACAAGAATGACACAGTAACATAAAAATATATATAAAAAAGTAGAAACTCTTTTAAAAAATTAAATTATTTTTAGACATTCTTATAAAATTAAAATAATAAATAAGAAGATAATTAAAAAAATATAACGGTAAAATATATTACTAAAGAGAACAAAATTTTAAAATTAAAACAATTAGAGAATTATTTGACAAATTAAATAAAAAAAATGAATACAATTTTGGAAAATTTTAAAATATTGAAAAAGAAAAGAAATTCTATTAAATAGAAGAACGATGTTAACATGAGAATATTTAATACAAGATTAAATTTACTTAATTTAAAATAAAAGAATAAAAGCTTCCGAAAAAGTAGAAAATTGAGAAATTTTAAAAATGAAGAAAAAAGCATCAAATAAATGTTTTAAAAAATTCGTAATTATAAAATAAAAACTAAATAATTTAAAAGAAGGAAAAATGGTAACAAAAATTAAAAAATTAATTAAAACGCAAGGAAGGACTAAAAAAATAGTGAAACATCAAGAAAATTAAATAAATAGGAAGAAAAATGGAGAAATTTTCTTTTCCTTAATCTAACAAACTGTAAAAAAATGTAAAACCAAAAAACTGAAGCAAAATCGTTAAAATGTTGAAATCTTATAATATTTAAAACCATTTTAATCTTATTTTAAATGCAAATTTATTTATAACTATTAATAAATCATTAAATTTTCGAAGTCTTATAATGTTCAGAACCTATTTTAATCTTATTTTAAATGCAAATTAATGACTATTAATAAATCGTTAAATTTAAAAATTGAACTTCAGATTCGTAATCAGCGACCACAGAAACTCTTATGTAACAAGTTTCAAACAAATTCATGGAATTTCCAAAATTTCGTTTACCATATTGGACCACCATTTCAAACATTTTGATAATATGTACCTAGTACTAAAATCGGAATCAGCGATCTCGAAAACATTTTAGTCATAATCCTCAGTTTACTTTATATTGTAGCTTACTTAGAATTACACTTATTCTAAAAAAATCGTTTCTTTCAAGTGTTCAAATCTTTTAAGAATATCTCAAAAAATTTAGCGAATCTAAGAACTTTAATTTTGGATTAGAAATCAGCGGAGGAAAATAAGTTGGTATTCAGCAGTGTAGTGTCTAGGACAGAAACTTATTTTCTGTGCACGTAATTAGCTTATATTTCAATGGATTAAATTTTAACTTACCGTACTGACATAAATATAGATTTTAGGTTGAGATTGAATAGAGGACTAGAAAGTCAATTTTAAGTAGGTAAAATGGTAATTTCCCAAAGCTATACTTGCACATAATAGGACTACGAGCTCCTGCTGCGACAAAATCTAATTGTTTTGTTCGGATGGACAAATTGGCGCCTATCGTTGACACGGCAATATCCCATTTCACAATCTTCGTAACTGATCTTCTTAAAAGTAATAATCGAATTTAAGAAGTTATGAAGTTAAGTCAATACCCAGCAATTATTTTGCAATTCTACATTTAAACACATGACAGATGTCATTGACTTAAATTTATATACCTTACAAGTATAAGAACTATACAATGCAGTGGCGCCCATTGGATTTCTAGCAGGGGGGGGGGCAGACCCGTTTCCAGAATACCACCCCCCTTTCATGAACCCTATTTTTGACAAGCAAAAAAAAGAAAAAAAAGGTTTACATGATAAAATTATCTATACTCTCTAAATTTAAGTCAGTTAAATTCCACTGATTTGTAGGCTAAATTCTCACTGATTCAAAATTTATAGAGTAATAATGAGTCAACTACTTTTTTAAAAATGCCTTTGAAAAGATCAGAATTTAAATTTATAAGTAACAGTTGTAATTTTAATTTCATTATTCAATAAATCTATAATTTTTTTATTAAATTTTAAACAGTTTTCAATTTACAATAATTCTTAAATTTTCTAAATTACCTTGCTCTGTTGTCTAATATTCTCAACAGTTTAAGAATTTGTTTTCAATTGTCAAATATACTCAACAATTTTCAATTTTTTTTCAATCGTCAAATATTCTCAACAATTATCGAATTTTTTTCAATATTGTCAAATATTTTCCACTTATCTCAATTACTTTCAATTATTGTCGTTATTTTATAATTATTCTTTTTAATTTTCAAATAATTTTTCAATATTTAGTAATTCCTGTCTTTTTTCAATCATAAATACTGTTCAAATATTTTAATTTTATTGTTTAATTCTTTCACTATTTTCTTCAATTTTCAAATCCATTCTTCAATTCTCAATAATTTTCTACTATATTCAGGAATTCACAATTTAATTTTTCAATTACTTATTTCAATATTTAATTATATCTCTAATTTTTCTTCGAATTATCAATTATTTCCTTCAAATTTCATTGAAAATGTAATTTACGATTATTTAAATGAAATTTTAAATTATTTTCTTCCATTTTTCAGTTTTTTTTTCAAATTTTCATTCTTTTCTTTAATTTTTAATTAAATTTTCAATAATAAATAATTATCGTCTTTTATCATTTGCTTTTTCCAATTTTTAATTATATGCTTCAAATTTCAATTCGATTTTTCAGTTTTCAATTAGTTTCTTCTATATTCAATAATTCTCGCCTTTTTTCAATAAATTTTTTGAACTTGAAATTATAATCTTTAACTTTCAATTCCATTTTTCAATTTTCAGTGCATTCCGTCAATTTCTAATTATTTGCTTCAATATTCAATAATTCTTGGCTTTATTCAATTTCATTTCAATTTGAATTAAATTGATTAATTCCATGCATTAATTTTAATTATTTTCTTCAGTATTCAATAATTCTCGGTTATTTTAAATTATTTTTTTATTAAAATTGTATATAATTATTCATTATTTTTTTAATTACTTTTAAATTATGTCCATTATTCTGGCCTTTTTGAATTTTTTACAATATTCAATAAATATTATCACTTGTCATTTGTCAATTATTTCTTCCATATTCAATAATTCTATGTTTTTTAATTATTTTTTTCAAAAATCCGATATTTTACTCTATTTTTAATTATTTTCTGCAATTTAACATACTTACCTACCATATTTTATCATTTTCGTCTTCTTTAATTATTTTCTATAAAATTTCAATTCCATTCTTAATTTTTCAATTATTTTCTTAAACTTTTAATTACTTTTTTAATTTTTGTTTAATTTTTCAATTTTAAATAATTCTCGGCTTTTTCCAGTTATTTTATTCAATTATAAAAAATAGTTTTTAAATTGTAATTCAATTGTTTAATTCTACAAATTTTTTTTTCAATCCTTATTTGTTTTCTTTAAATTCTAATTATATGTACTTTCTTTACTATTCAAAAATTCTCGCCATTTTTCAATCACTTTTTTGGGTATCAATAAGTTTCTTTAATAGTCATTAGGATTAAAATATAATCCATTGAAATATAAGATAATTACAGGCACAGAAAATAAGTTTCTTGTCAAGACACTACACTGGTGTATTCCCAATTATTTTTCTCTGATGAATTTGAATCCGATATCGAAATTGCTAGATTTCCTAAATTTTTTTAGGAAATCTTAAAACATTATCAAAAACACACTTGAAAAAAGCGATTTTTTAAGAATAAATGTAATGTAAACTGAGGATTATGCCTAAAATGCTTTTCGAATTGCTGATTACGATTTTCGTACTAGTTTTAAAATAATCAAAATGGCGGATCCTATATGTAAATTCTTTGACTTCTATAATTGTTATTTATAATTTGTTTAAAAAAAAATTATATGGTATATTTTTTCAAATAGTTTATCATTCGATTATTTAATCGAAATCTTACAATATAATCTGAATATATAGTAGTAAAAAATTTGTGTCTTTTATTTTTGTTTACTTAATTTTGTTTTGTTTTCGGCTATTTTGAGATTTATTAGAAAATAAATTTTGCTTTTTTTTAAGAGAGCAGTATTATGCAACAGAATGTTTGAAGTACACGTATGTGACTTGGAAAGTTAAAAGAGATCTTACGTCAAAAAAATCGATTTTTTGCTGTTTAGTTCATTTAAAAGAGTAAACTTTTCTCTTTCAGAATCACCTATCAGTAAACAAAAATCGAGTTTTAACTTTTAACGTAGTAAGGTCCCTTTTAACTTTCCAAGTCACATTTATCAAAAGTATTATAACTTCGTTCATTTTGAGGTCGGGTTGCATATTATAACTCGATTGTGAAGAGCCTACTTTCAGCCAACGCTCACATTAAATTAGAGTACACTGGTTCTCGTCCGATCACCAAAGTTAAGCAGTTTTAAGCGTGGTTAGTACTTAGATGGGTGACCGCTTGGGAATACCACGTGGTGTTGGCTTCTTTTTTTCTAATTTAGAATAAATATTTATTCAAAATTTCTCTATTTTTTAAATCCATTTATTTTTTATGTTTTGTTATTTTATTTACTAATTTAGTTAAAATTTTAAAACTTTTAAAAAACAAAACATTCATTATAAGGCTGACATTTGATCTGACAATTTCCCCTAAAATTATACAGATTAGCAATTGAAGCTCGCTTGTAAGTATTTTGATTATATGGAAAAAAAGTAAAAAATTATGTTTAGTCTGTGAACTGAACATTTTGCTTCTACACCTTGCAAAAGATTTGCTTTCTCATAAAGAAAGCAATAAGTTACACTTAAAAAATTTAATTTTTGAAATTTAAAAAAAAAAATTTTCTGCCAAAACACTACACTATAGTGTATTCCTACCTATTTTCCGCTAAATCCAAATACGAAGTCAAAATAACCAGATTAGCTAAAATTTTTGAGATAGTCCGGAAAAAAATTTAAAAACACAAATCAGAACAAAAAAAATTGTATCTTTTTTTCGGGATTCATGTATTTTTTTTCTCATTTTTCGCTCATGCATTCTTACTTATTTTTATCTGCTAAAGCCGAATCCGAAATTAGAATATCCAAATTATGTATATATTTTTGCTTTCTAAGACGGAAGTTTTGTGATTGTGAAAATTTAAAATTTTAAAAAAATAGTTTAAATCTTTAAATCGACCCAGTTGTGTCTGGATATATTATTGGAATTAAGTAAAGCAATTAGAAATAAATTTGAAAACAGGTAAATTTCACCTTTAGTTGTAAGGAAGCCTTTTTTGATTTAAATGAATATTAAAAAAATTTTTCTTTCTTATTTTATTAAAAATTGTTTGCTTACGAAATAAATAACTAATAAACAATACTTTTTAAAGAAATACTACTGGTCATACAAGAATGATAAATTAAAATTAGCCTAATATCTTGCCTCAAATAAGAAAAGAAAATAAAGTGGTATAGGTTCATCTCTTTGTTAAAGTAAAAAAATGTTAATTTTAAATTTAAAAAACTATATATTTACAAATATTTACATAAGAAGTAACTATATTTATAAGTACAAATTTACAGTTTCATTCACTACTATTTTTACTAACATTTCTACTAACACAGACATGTATACATTCAATAATAGTATTTTTATTAATGTTTAAATTTATCAATATTTATATTTACAAATATTATTTATACATATTTTTATAAACTAATTCTTAAAACTACAAATCCTAGAAATACAAAATGTTTATAATCCTTAAGGGCTATGTGGTATGTAAAATTACACTAAAAGTGGCCTTAAAAAAATTTGCAGATACGCGGTATTAGCTAAGTGTAGATTCGTGGTTTTGAAGTTAAACATTGGAATCAGCTGGTTTTTGTTTTGGAAAACCTAGAATCTCAGATTACAAGTTGAAGCTTTCGTCACTGAAAGCATTTTCCGAGATCGGAGTTTCCAAATCTAAAGGCTGTTGAGATATGGCCAGTCTCTCTTTTTTCGACCTCCGATTTTGAAACCAAATCTTCACTTGTTTCTCGGTTAGAACCAGTTGGTCGGCAATTTGGATACGACGAACACGATCGATGTGTCTGCTGGAATTCTGCTTACAATGTCTTCAATTGTTCGCTGCTATAGCTGGTTCTATATCGTCTTTTAGCAACTTTGGTTTTTCCTGTAAAAAAAAGACTGTTCAGTGATATTGCCTTTGGTAAAGTAAAGTTAAAAATAATTATCATTAAATTAAGGAAGCGAGAAAATATTATTTAGAACAGTTAGTAACCGGCGAAATCCGGGAAAATGTCAGAAATTTAATACATCATAAAAAAAAATCGGGAATTTGGGGAGAATTTTTAAAAGATCCGGAAATTTTAAAAACGATCCGGGAAACGTTAAAAAATTCCAATAATAATTTTTGCAATTTGTAGGAAAATTTCATTTTCAATCTTGTATTCTTCAATAATTTTAAAAATTGAATCTAAAATTGAAAAACTAATCTGCAAATCTGCGATAGAAAGAAAGTAAAAAATAATGTAAAATTTTTTATAATTCCAAGACATTCTGATTTGAATAAACCCCAATCGCCAATCAAATCAAACTTTATTTTATAAAAAATTTTCAATTTCAATAGTTAAAAATTAATTCTTAACTGCACTTCATGTTGTCTTATTTTAAATAATTCCAACATTTTCTAATTTTCTAATTTATTCATAAATTTATTTTTGTATTATAAAGTTTCTTCAATTTTTCTTTTTTTTACACAATTTATTCTAGTTTGTTTTTTACAATTCTGTCTTCAAATCATTAAGGAAAAAATATTTTTACTGTTCTTAAAATATTAAATTTTTTTGTTATTTAAGTTCTTATTTTAATAAATAGTGTATTAAGTAACAAGGACATAAAGGCAGTCATTTGTTTACGTTGATGTTTGCAGTTGAAATACTGCAGTACTGAAGTACGAAATTCGAGTTAATTTTAATTTACGTGAAAAATTATCAAACTCTTAAAATAATAATTAGGCTACAAAAAATTCTATCTAATAAAATTATAAAAATTGAAAATTTTAACTAATAAATTTAATGGAATATTCAAAACTTCAAACTGGAGATTTAACCTTAAACTCAAAAATGATTATTATTGCAAATAATATTATAACTAAAATCAGTTTCAAAGGCATTTGAAAGATTTAATTGTGCAATTCTTAGAAAAAAAAAGTTTAGCTACAATTTGTATTATCAAGTAGTAACTATTTAATATTGTAAAAAGTTTATTCCTAAAAATATCAACAATACAAATTCTATTTTTATTAAACACTTTTCTGTAACAAAATTTTAAGAATTTAAAGTGTTTCCAATTTTAAAGAATGATCCAAAGAGTATAAAATAAGATTTACTGTTATTTTTTTTTTAAATGTGATTTTGCTTTCAACTAAAAAAAACAACTAAATGTTAAATAATAATTATTACGCATGCACTAAAAAAAACTTTTTTGGTCGAGACACTGCACTAGTGTATTCTTACGTTTTTTTTCCCGCTGAATCCAAATCCGAAGTGAGAATTGCTAGATTGACTAATTTTTTTTTAGATCATCCTAAGAAACAAAATTTTAAAAAATTTCAAAAGGACCAAAAAAATTTCTTTTAACCGAGACACTACGCCGAATATGAAGCCGAAATTAGAATTAACGGATCGACTAAAGTTTCTAAAATTTTCTCCAAAAACTAATTTTTTACCTTACAAAGTAATTTTCAATTTGAGGTTATGTTATGGTCACCACCCGAATAAGAGAATCATGAAGTATTATAAGAAGATGAAACAAGGAAAATTTATTGGTCTCATTTAGGTGGGTCACAGTAGAAGACTTTCCATTTTACTAACATTTGAAGCGCCTCGTGCGGCAAAATGAAGAACTACATTTTATTGTCTGCTGACACGGCGATATGAAACAGCGTGAACTAACGCATTTAAGGTTATGTTGTATGTGCCATTTTTCACAATCAATGACGCCAAGGGAGCGCAGTTACCATCACGTAAGTCAAAAAATTTCCGACTACAGGCGTTTCATCTCCTTAAAATACTTTATGAAAGAAATGTTATAAATCACTTGCTAAAAATAAATTTAAAAGAACCGAAATAATTTATTAACATAATTATTGTTATTTAATTCTAGGAAATAAGTTAATTGAGAATAATTTGTTTAAAGAAAATACAGTTGTCTTAGAAAAAATTAGGTTGAGTCCAAATTTATTGACAAACAATAACTTGTAACCTATTTTACTCAAGTTAAGATAAATAGATAATTAGTATTAAATTAAAATAAAATTTAATAAAATTTTAGGTTACCTTCGGCGTAATTTAATTAAAGATGAAAAGAAAGATTTAATAAATTTATACTCGGTTGGGCGCCTTTACAAAAGAGATTAAATAAATAATTTATTAAATAAAATATTATAAATTTAATCCATTAATAAATTACGACGGAATTGTCTGGCTACTCAGTATATTTAATTTTAAAGAAAATATGGTAGAGGGGAGGGATTCCTATATTAGCATTCAAATAAATTAAATAACTAAATATTTACTAATTAAAATTTGAATAATTAGTCGAATTTTATAAACAATAAAATTTATTCCACAAAATATAATTTGAATTTACAGTTTCATTATTCAATTTAGATTAGACATTTATCCAAAATTGGATGTATAAAAATGTATTCATGATTAAAAGGAAATTAAATGATCTCTCTTTACGATATCCCAAGGTTGACAAATTTAAAAGGGAAGGGTCAAAATATAAGTAAAGGGATTATAATTTAATTTATACAGAAAAGGGAAAGGGTCAAAATTATAGTTTTTAAATGTATAAATTTAAATCATCGAAAACATAGTTTAATTTTAAATTGAAATAAAGAAAGGAAAATTCGATAAAGGAATTCAAAAGAAATTTCAGTAAAATATTAAATTTAAAGATGTCTTCCTTGACAACGCGATCGAAATTAACAAATTAAATAAAATTTCCTTTATTGAATTTTTAACAAAAAGAAATTCTCACCAAAAGAATCAGATAATATTCCAATGGATCAGCAAAATTAATCCCAGAAAGGTAATATCGAAGATTCTCACAACACTTTTACAAAATTAATCAATTACAAACTTTTAATAAAAAATTAAATTATAGTTCTTCATTCTTCGGAGGTCACACGAGAGATGATTAACGGTCTTCGTTTTTCAATAACTTCAACTCGGATTTCGCGCTCTTCATTTGTTTAACAATTCAACAAACTTAGTGCGGTGCCGTTGCTAGGATACTCCAGGGACGTAGTTACTCAGGAAATCAAGTTTAAATTTAAATTAATTAATCCATTAGATGTTGAAAATAAATAAATAATTCCACCAGACTCTCCTCCATTATCTTCTAATACAGGTTAAATATTAAAATTCCATCACAAAATACTCAAAGGGACTAAATCCAAATTTGAATGAAATTCATTAATATCAGGTTCGTTTGATGATTCCAATGGGCCATCGGCATAGGAGCTTCGCGTAAAGGAGACGGAAGGCTGGGCGAATTCTACCAAGGATATTTAAATAAAATAACAACCATTTGGCATGCAGGAAGGTTTGAAGGCAACATCCTCATCCAAATTAAATTTTTAACAGAATAGCAAATAATATCCTTGGGCCATGGATTTATAAATTTTTAACTGGTAGTAAATTCCATTGAAACAGGCGGCAAAATTTGAAGTTGATATTAAATCCAATTTAAATGATTTCTTTTAACCAATGAAGATATAATCATCCTTTGACTCCAACATCTTATTCCAAGTTGACTCAGGAATCAGGAACAGTAATTTACAGAAAAATAGAAGGGAAAATAATTAATCTTAAAATCTAATAAACAATAATTTTTCAACCTTGGAATACCGCTGCAACCTCCGAATTATTTAAAAGAATCAAATAATTTGATTCATTAATTTAATAAACAAATAATTTAATAAAATTTTATAAAAAAAAATATTGTGAGAAGTAAAATTTTAATAAAAATTTCACATCGTCACAAACTATTTTTGTGATCTTTTTTCAATTTGTTGAAGATTTGCTATTTTACTATAATTTATTTTCTAGAATTTCATATGTTTGTCTATGGACGATGCATAATATTTATCCAAAAAGGAGGGCTGTCAGTGGACTTGCAGATTGAAAACTTTTTAATTAAAGACTTTTTAATTTAAGAAAGTGAGTGAATAATAAGATTTTAAGTAAAAAAGTGAGTAAATAGTGAGCTTATAAATAAAAAAAATTATTAAATAGTAAGTTTTTAAATAAAAAAAAGTGAATAAATTAAATTGGGGTCGCCAGCAGAAAAAGCCATTCAAATTTGAAAAAAATAATTCAAAAATCGCAAAAATAATTGAAATATGTTGAAAGTAATTAAATAATGACAAAAGTAATTCAATTTGAAAAAAAAGTTGTAAATGACAAAACTAATTGAAAAATTGATTAAAAATCAAAAAATGATGACAAAAATTGAAACGAAATAATTGGCATCTAAAGTAAAAACCGCTGCAAAGTTCTACGTTGGGTATTTACTTTCGTAGATTATTTTTTTCATTTGTGTTCATTTTTTGAACACATTGCTTCTTCATAGAGAAATAATAAATCTCTCTTTTTCAAAACTGGATAACAAAATGGTCTAAAAAAAAAAATTATTAGACAAAATGGATAAAAAGTACTTTCTTTTAATATTTTTATGTTATTATGTTAATATAAGTTGGAAACAAAATATTTTTTACAAGACTACGCTATTAAGTGAGCAAACGGTTTATTGATTTACGTAAAATTTGATGAAAATATATTAATTAAAACTTACAATTGCAAAGATAATATAAAAAAGTAAAAAATTATTAAAATATTCAAAAAAAAAGCATTACTTCATCTATAAGAAAGCAATATTTATATTTTAACTTTTTTTTTAAACATCAATTCTCTAATTTTTTAATATATATTAAATGCACTTAAATATACTAAAAAGTTTAAATAAATTTCAATTGAAAAAAAAACATGGAAAAATTATCAAAAACACAAAATATGCAATTAAAAAAAATTGAAAAAAATACGAGGCGGATAAGATATAAGAAAAAAAAATACTCCCTCTATGAGGAAGCAATACTTCCATTAAAAGAAAACAAAAATTTCCAATGACATTGGCTAAGTACCAATCAGTCTAAAATACAATAACTATTATAGGCATAATAATAATAATAATAATAATAATAAAATAATATTTCAATTGTTCCTAGATTTTTTTGCTACAAACTTATCCGCCATTACAAAAAAACCTTCCACATTTGTAACCAAGGAAACAATCTGATCGATAAGTATAAAAACTATAAAATAAAGAAATTTCAACACAGATGACAATATTAAATATAAAATTGAAAAAGTGTGAAAAAATATGGTCCCCAACTACCCTGGGGATAATTTTTCTAGGTAAATATATAAAATAAGCTTAAAGCTAATATGTAACACAACGGTAAATAAATTAATAATAGACAGTAAGAAAATATGAACAATGACCCTGCGCGGCTCAACATTAAAGGATTCATATGGCATAAAAAAAATCTTCTACAAAATAAATTTTTTCTATTTCTAAAAATAAGCGTAAATATCCTAAAAACTCCTAAACTAAACTGTTTTCTTATAAAAGGACAGAACTAAAATGTCTAAGACGCATGTGGGACTTAAAAAAAAAAAAAAATTGTACTATAAGGTTCGTAAATAGCTCAATCGATGCGTTTTTAAAAAATAGAAAGGATTAAAAGCTTACATTTTAACTTTCTTAAATTCTTTTTTATAATTTTGCCAAAAAACGATTTTTTGAAAATTTTAAAATCTAAAGAAAATATATCTGGAACTGATCGATCGGATTCAAACATATGGCAGAATTTGTCCCCCTGAGAGACCTATTATTATTAAAAAAAAGATGCTTCTACACGGAGAGAAGGATCTTGCTTTTATAGCATGCCAGTAGTTCATGATTTTCTTGTAGAGTCACTTCTCTTGCTACTGACGTATGAAATCATACGTCAGCAGCATGAGCGCCATCTGTACTACTAATGTAAGGTACACACGCTTGTGCTGTTTAAGTCGCATACACAAGCAGTAGGGGCACCTTGCGGTTACTTCATAAAGTATCACCTTACTACTAATGCATGAGACCCATGAAATTCTGGTATGGGAGCCTTGCATCCCGAGTCGAAATTTTGAGGCTACTTTAACGCTACATAGTCCAAAATTTTTAGGAAATAGAGGTTTAAAGTAGAAGCAAATTCAATACAATTTAGTTTCTACTTTGGTGCTATTATTGGAAGAAATTTCCTGTTTTCGCGATGAGAGCGTTAAAGTAGAAGCTAATATTCAACTATATTAAGGCCTCTTTTAACGCTCAAGACCCCCTTTTTATTGATCTTCTAAAGTCTAAACAAAGAAAGAATCTGTTTTTGCGAATAAAACTGAAATTAATATGAATGAAATTATAAAAAAAAATATAAAATAAATATTCAAAATTCATGCGCTTTTAGAATTCGTCACACTTAATACACACAAGCTGGAAATAGTCTAAACTTACTAAATAAATTATTATAACGCAAGTGGGGATTCGAACCCACGACATAACGACCTACGCACTTATAATCTAACGCACTAACCACTACGCTACCAACGCTTATGAACTTAATATTTAATTTTCTTAGTGTCCTTATGATACAAATTACGAATATTTTTTTTAGGACTTTTCAACAAAATTGTTACATATCGCCAATTGCTGAATGTTTACGGAGATTTTTATGTATTTTTCATTTGTTTAAACAATTTATTATTGTCAAGTTACAGGATGATATTGATTTAAATCATTGAAGCATTTGCATTAAAATCATGATTTAAATAAAAAAAAAACTTTACAATTATTCTCCAGATGTCTAATACTGCATGTAAAAAATCACAAACCATAAAAAAACCCACAAATTTGTGGATAAATCTTAAAAATTTCAATTTTAATATTTTAATCTTTATAAAATTTAAATAATTGGGCTAATATAGATAATCAAAATACCTACGATTTACAAATTTTTGGTATGAAGATAGCAAAAAATAATATCAAACTTTTATATCTTTAGGTCATTATAATTTAAATAAATTCCAAATGTCAATAAACTCATATTCCAATTTTTTCAAACTTTTAAATGTCAATTAATTCAAATTTAAAGACACATTAGTTAATGAAAAATAATTAAATAATATTAATTATTTTTCATATTCACAATCAGGGACTGACACGAAAACCGAAACAAAATATATTTTATTTTTGTTTCGTTTCGGTTTTGAAAGACTGAAACAAAATATCAATTTAATTTTGTTTTGTGTTGAACCTGAAACGAAAAGGCTCTGAATTACGTTTTCGTCTCATGCCCGAAACGAAAAGGCTTCGAATTTTGTTTTCGTTTCATGCCCGAAACGAAAATCCACTCCGAATTCCGTTTTCGTTTCTCATAAAAAAGGCTCTAAATTTCACAAAAACAATTTTAAACACAATTCTTTTCTTGCAGGAGACGAAAACGAAATTCAGAATCTTTTCGTTTCGGGCATGAGACTGAATCGAAATTCAGAGTTGATTTTCGTTTCGGGCATGAGACGAAAACGTAATTCACAGCCTTTTCGTTTCAGGTTCAATACAAAACAATATTGATTGTACATTTTTGTTTCGTCACAACAATTCAAAACAGAAACAGAATTCGGTTTTCGTGTCAGTCCCTGTTCACAATAATCCTTTTTTTAAGTCTTACAATATTTGTAATTCTTCTTTAGTTTCTAATTCAGTTTCTTTTTCGAAACTGTTTAAATTTTATCTTATAATTTCTTATTTTTACAAAATTTAAAGATTTTTTCTCCTTTTACCAATGATATTTTTTGTTGTTGTATTTGTCATTTTATTTTATAGATAAATAAATTATAAATAATAAATAATAATTATTATTTATTATTATTTCGTTGAGTTTCATAAGTTTTTTCATATTTTTAAAAATAAATACGCTTATTTTTTTATTAATGCACCTATTCAATTTGTTTTTAAATCTTGGATAGTTTTTGCGAGGTTTTTTGCAAACTTAGTATACTTATTCTTTTATAGAATTTTTAGATTTTCTTTATTTTTCTAAATTTATTGTTGGACTTGCTTTCAGTGTAATATTATAAACATGTTTTTGGTTTAATTTGCCCAAACTTTTTTTTTCTGAAGGATTTTTAATTTTCTTTTCTGGACTTTTTATATACATTTTTTTAATTTTATTTTCATCAATTTTAATTTTTTAAACAAATTATTGCTAGTAATTACTAATTCTTTACAAATACACCTAGGAAGATACAAATTTTTCCTAATTTTACAAATAAATTACTGGGCTCTGGTTAGAAAAATAAAAATTATTGACCATAAATTATTATTTTTATATTTTAAAACAATTTATTATTGTTAATTTATAACATTTAAAAACACCTACCAAGTAGTAGTTTTTTAATTTGTTTACTTTTTATATTGAAAAAATAAGATATTTATCAAAATTAACAACAATCACCACTCAAAATTGTTTAAACAAATTATTGTTAATAATTGTTATTTTTTTACAAGTGCATCTAGAAAGATACACATTTTCCCTAATTTTACAAATTATTGGGTTTTGGTTATAGATTAAAATTTTTTCCTCTTAAGGGCTAATCAGAGGAACAATAATTGAAGAAAGATACACATTTTCCCTAATTTTACAAATTATTGGGTTTTGGTTATAGATTAAAATTTTTTCCTCTTAAGGGCTAATCAGAGGAACAATAATTGAAGAAAAAGTTAGTTTAACTCCCGTTTTTCTTATATGTTAAATAAAAAAGTATATTTCAATGGAAAAAATGACTGAGTTTCACTTGCAGGTTTAAAGTAGAATAAAAATTTTCATTTCTTTATAACTGGGAATGTGGAGCTTTAAAAGAGCTGCTAATTTTAATGATTGGAAAAATGAAACATGTGTATAGACGTAAAGTAGAAGGAAATATTATTATTAGAAGTAAAGAAGAGGCTAAAAATTAAGAAGTCGTTAAGTAGAAGCTAAAGTTCTTCATGAGCTTCAAAGTAGCTTCAAAATTTCGACATTAGACATTTTCTTTCGGAGACGCATGACTATGTTCTAATTCCGATTAGTTCGCACTTTCATTTGGTCGAATTCCATTATCCAGAACATTCTTGTAGCCGAATTCTCATTTCTTAGAAATAATATTTGACGGAAGTCAATTGAAACTGATATTTCATATACTAGAATTCATGTATAACCGAAGTTTTATTTGACAGAATTCATATTCGATCAAATTTCCATTTAAGGATTGTCAATGGCGAGATCCCAGCAAGAAGGCCAACATTGAAAAAGATTAAAAAATCTAATAATTTTCATGATTTCCCAAATTATTTAATCTTTTTTAATTTCTTTTTCCGACTCGACTTTTGAATCCCATGATGATAGCTAGTTTTATCGTGAAAAGAATCCCAGCGAATCCCATTTTAAATTTGTGTACATTTTAGAAATGACTTTCAATCCGACAATTTCGATATACTTTCCAAGTCAGTTCCGCGTTGTTCGCGTCAGTTCGCGTTTGACGCGATGTTTAACATTTCGTGTTTTTGTGGTTTTGAAAGAAGCTCGCCGGTTATTAGTATATACTAGCAATAAAGAAATTCATGAGCACTCAAATATTCTATTATATAATTAGAATACTTTAATTTCCGAACTGTAATATAGGTCATACAGGTTACTTTATATTCAGAGTTTTTAGGTTATATTGTGCTTCTTGTGTAAATCATTATCTTTTCATCAATTACTCCGACTTTTCAAATAAAAGATTTATTGTTGTTTATTTTCCTGTCTCCGAATAATATATATTTGTTTGTTCTCTTCTTTCGAGAGAAATGATAAGTGTTGTAGGTTAACTGTTGACGTTTTTCTTTTCACTTATTTGAAAGTGCATAAAGTTCAATAAGTGAATTGTCACTTATAATTATGCATTCAGATTCATAGACTATTTACCAAATTTCATATTCATTATACTAAATGAAAAATTTATTTTTATATACTGCACTGCAAAATATTATTTAACCTCTATTCAATACCTTGCTATCCGAATCTTCTTAAAAAAATTTAAAATGGTATTGCCAGGATAAAATTTTAATAGGTTTTGGTTGCTATCAACGGATTGAAAAGTGCTGTTGGAAAAAGGGATTCAAAAATATTAAAAATTTTCAATCCTTTTTAATGTTGTCCTTCTTGCTGGGATGCGCGGTAAAGGGATTGTTTCCTAATCCCCGTGTATTAGCTCCATTATCACGCAGGGTTTCAACTTAAAGAAAGTAAAATATTTATTTCTCAAACTTGCTGAAAAATATTAATATATAATATTTATCCCTATTGAAAAAGTCGACGTCATACATGACTTCGTGTACTACGTCGACCACGACGCAGTACACGACGTACACTGTAAAAAATTTCGGAATTTTCTCCGATGAATTAGTAGGAAATTATTCCGAAACTGGTAGGTAACACATGTTTCCGAATATTTTGTAGGAAAAATTTCCGAAAAGAGGAGGAAAAATACTTTATCCACAGAAAACCGGAAATTATTCCACAAACTTCGGAAAAATTTCCAATCAAAACGGATTTTTAACCTATAGTAAAAGGAAATATTTCCGAATGCAGTCGGAAAAATACATTTTCCACAAAAAACCGGAAATTATTCCTCAAACTTCGGAAAAATTTCCAAACAAAACGGGTTTTTAACCTATAGTAAAAGGAAATATTTCCTAATGCAGTCGGAAAAATACATTTTCCACAAAAAACCGGAAATTATTCCACAAACCTCGGAAAAATTTCCAAACAAAACGGATTTTTAACCTATAGTAAAAGGAAATATTTCCGAATGCAGTCGGAAAAATACATTTTCCACAAAAAACCGGAAATTATTTCTCAAACTTCAGAAAAATTTCCAAACTAAACGGATTTTTAACTTGTGCATATTATATTGCTCAATCTAAGAAAATTTTATTTTGTACTCCTACTAAAAGAAACTCCTAGGTTTATTTTTTTAAAAATAAAAATCACTTAATTAGTTTCTCATAATTATTTTATTTATTATAATTATGAAAAATTTATTTATGTGAAGAACAAATGTTATTTTGTACTCCTACTAAAAGGAACTCCTAGTTTCATTTTTTAAAAAATACAAATGACTTAATTAGTTTCTTCTAATTATTTTATTTATTATAATTATGAAAAATTTATTTATGTGAAGAACAAAAATTTTACTAAAAGATTGTTGATACAGAACTAATAGATCTAACATGTTTTTGTTATAAAAATTTTGTTTTACATATTTATTACTATTATATTTTAATATTTAATTCTTCTGTTTAATTTATAAAAAAAAAATTGTTTTGGGCAATGTTTGCATTTTAAAAATATTACTTTTATTAATATAAATAAATGAAATTGTTTAAAACGTTAATCAATTTATTTGTATTCATTTTATTGAAGTTAATCAATTTGTTTGTATTCATTTTATTGATAATCTGTATCCGAGCCTGTATTCTTTTATCATTTTTAAATATCGATTAATTATTGTTCTCAATTATTTTTCCTAATACATATAATTTAATTTTAAACTATTTTGTTTGAACCAGTTAATATTGTTAAGAATGTTTACTTATTTAATTTATTGGTAATTTAGTAACGATAAATAATTTTTTTACCAAATAAATTTAATCTTATGTTAATTTCAATCAGAAAAAAAGTAAACATTGTTAGTAATGATTGTAATAAAATTTTAAATTTTAATATTAGAAATGTTTTCTATCTTTGAATGTTTCTTAATAATATAAACAGATATACAGATTATACAAAAAATGAAAATTTCTCCGAATATAAATTATCTTATTTCAAATAAATATTTTTAAATTTTATTTGGATAAGATTCTTAAAAATCTTCTCCAAAAAAATGTCTTAATCTTTAAAATAATGGATTCACAAAAAATTTGTCGAAAGGAATTTATTGCCATTCTCCTTTTGGTGAAAATATGTGTGAGTGTCACATGCCAGTAATGCTAACTAAACCATAGGACCAAAATTTATGAGAGTCTATTGTTGACGGGCGATGCCATTGCGGGGGTTCATCTGCACGTGGCGACCAAACGAAACTTGAGATCACCAAGTTCTTTGAAAAGAGAATTTCATAGCCAAGATGGCTCAATGGTTAGGTGCTCGTATCGTAATATGCGTATTTGCGTTTAGCGTTAGGGTTAGTGCGTTCGAATCTCAGTGTCGCTAGGATTTTTCAAAAATTTCGTATGTATGCGTTTAGTTGCGTTTAAGGTATAAATAAAATGTTAATTAATAATCAAATGTAATTTCAGCACAACACTACAATTGAATTAAATAAGTATGTAAAAACAAACCCAAATCCCATACTGTAAAATATAAATTTCCTTAATGTTTTAAATCTGTTGATTTGATTTTTATTATTGAATAATCAATGGGATTTTTTGTATCAGGATAAACATATTTCTTTATTACAACTGTACATGTAATGTTTCATATATGAGTTGGGTCAGGCCATATAATAGTCAACCACCCACTTTGGTTAGAAACGAATTTTCGTTTGTTTATTAAACCCAACCCTTTTTTTCCGTGTACAAAATTTGAATAATTTCCGGTAATTTTGGAAAAAATTCCAACTTAATGTCAGGACAAATATCCGACGTATTCGGAAAAATGTCCAACTTCATATGCGGAAAAATTTCCGATAATTTCGGAAAAAATTCCTCTTCATCAGTAGGAAAAGTTTCCGAAAAAGTTGGAAATAAAACCAATTTTTTTTTCGGAAAAATTTCCACCGTCTGAGGTTCCGTGCTGTCCGAATTTTTTCGGAAAAATTTCCGAAAAATTTTTTACAGTGTAATACACGCCGTAGTGCACGACGTAGTATACGACGTAGTACACGACGTCGTACAGGACCTAGTACAGGACGTCGTACAGGACGTAGTACAGTACGTAGTGATCAACTACGTTGTCGACGACGTCATGTACTCTCTGAAAATACGTCGCAGTAAATGACGTCGTTGTCAACGTAATACACGACGTCGTACAAGACGTAGTACACGATGTCATATGCGAAGTAGTACACGACGTCGACTTTTTCAATAGGGATCGATTGATTTATTTGAAAAAGTTAAAAAAATACACAATGCATATTTTATTTTTATTTAAATGTTACAAATTTTGCTAAATAAGCTTCCTGAAAAAATTAGTAGAAATTATGTTGGCAATATCCACTTTAGATTTGTTGTGCGCAGACGTAGTGTTTATGTAATCCTAACCTCAAATTTTGTGTATTTTTTGAAATCAAAGAGTCTAGAAGTTTTGAAATATAAAAGTGACTTTAATATTATAAAGGTAAAGATGTACAACTTGTTTTATTAACAAAAACAATTAACATTTTTTAGTGTAGAAGAAAAATTTATGGCTCTTTTATTAAAAATACTTTTTAAGCTTCTTAAGCTCATTTCCATCACATTTTTTTCGAAGATTTAAGTGAGTTTCCATAAGAACCTGTGTTAAATTGCACATTTATTTTAATTTTTTAAACAAAAACTAAGTGGTGAAAAATTTTGAAAAAAATCAAGGCTTCCTGAATTGATTTGAGGAACAATATGTCAAAATTTGAGATTTCTAGCTCATTTCCTTCGATTGCCGGTGACAATCCTTAACAGAATGCCCAGGTGATGGAATTTCTATTTTATAATCGACATTTAAGCGAAGTTTCATTTGCTCGAATTTTAATTTATACGAAATAATTGTTAATAGAATCCTTATTTAAACGAAATGTTATTTAATATAATTCCTATTTCATCGAATATTTATAGATATAAAATAGTTGAAGTTCATCCAGCTTTATTGTAGAATTTTCATACTGATAAAATAGCTGCGAGCGTTAAATCATTAGATAGGTTTTAGGTTTAAAGTTCGAATCCTCCCGTTGCGTTTAGAATTTTTAATTTGTTGTAAGAAGTACAAATAGAATAATAAATAATTCTAATAGGAATTAATAAACTTAGAAATATTAAAAATATTTTTTTTCTTTGCTTTTAAAAGTTTATGAATATTCCAATGGAATATTCCTGCAATATTCCTGATATATTCCACAAAATTATTCCTATTAATTAAAAATATTTTTTTTCTTCTTTGCTTTAAAAAGTTTATAAAAATCCCAATGGAATATTCCTAGTTTATTCCACAGGAATATTCTCGGCATATTAAATGAGGATATTTATCACACGTTTCATTAGAATTATTTTTTAATATTCCGCTGAAATATTCCAGAAATGTAAAAAAGGAACAATGGAATATTCCAGGAATATGGATGGAATATTCAGTGTTATTTGAGAAGAAAAAAGAATGTTTAAATAATAATTATTATGAAATTTGCTACGAGTTATTTGAGAGTTATTATCCTAAGTCTTACATTTTTTTTTGCAATAATAAGTTGGTATTCTTGCACCCGCAAAACGGCACGAAGAATATTAGGTAGATTGGTACATCTTCAGAAATTAGATGAATGCTTGGATTTAGGGCTGTTAACTCGGAGTAAGAACACTGAATCACTATGATTTTTCAGGTGTAAACCCTCAATTTATATCTTGGTGAAAATTCGTGAAGTGGGCTTCGGATTTTCCAAGGGTTGTATCTTCTAAAGTACACTTCATGAAAATAAAGTACTAATATAGATATAAACAATTACCAAGTTTTGTTAAAAAATAATCATTTTTTTTTTTTTTTTTATAAACAACTGAATTTTAATGCACTATATTTTTTAACTTTTTTTTCTCAGCAATGAATTATCCGATCTTGATGAATTTCATACATGCAATTAATGAAGGTAAGATGTTTAAAAAAATATTTTTTTCATTGTTGACCAACATTGTTTATTGTAAAAAATAATTGTTTATAATAAACAAATGAATAATTGAGTGTGTTCTGGATGTCTTTTGTAAATTTTATTTTCAGAAACTCAAAATATATATATATCAAGGATTAGATATCCGAAATAAAAAGTTGATAGATCGAAATAGTTTATTAACTATGAATTTTTTGTGAGCGAGGTAGCGTCGATCCGTGCGATACTCTCAGCCGCATGGCTGCACGAGTTCGTTCGACGCTCTCGGCGAATATCGCGTAATATAATTATAAAAACAAAAATTCAAAATAAGGGTTAAAAATGCAAATTTATAGTAGTAGTATTTTAGAATATTATTGTTTATTATAATGTATTATCAGTAAAAATTATATGTTTGTTATTTAGATATTCATTAGAAATATAATTTATTTTCATAAAAAGAAAGTTTTATTATAAAAATGAAAAATTAAAATAAATGTTACAAATACACTCTCTAAATCTGAAATAGTAGAATTTTGACACATTTAATTAGTAATGCAGTATTAATATAGTTTATTCCTTTTTAACCAATAGAAATAGTTATTAATTCAAAATGATTGATTCACTTAATCAGAAAAAAATTCTAAATTCTTGTTTTTTTGTATATAAAACGATATTGTTCCCTTATGTATACATAGGGGAGTGGGCCCCAAGATGGACATTTCGTATAAAATTTTTGTTTAAGGTGACAGCGCCTTATGCTTTCTGTCATTTTTGTTGTTTGTGTAGACGAACATTTTGATGCACATTTGAAGAAAAAAAAACCAGTTGGTTTTTCTTCAACACATACCACGTAATTTTGTGTCTAAAAAAGTTTTGTAACAGTTTTTTCTCAAGTTGGTAAAGTTATTTAAATTTATGATTTAGAATGAGTACTGAACGTTATAATATTCTTTATTTATCGTATAATAATATTCTAAAATGGTTTTACTAATTCAGTATTCATATATATATATTTTTACTGGGGATTAAAAAATGGTGTCATGTAGCCTAAGATGGACAGGCTTAAAATCTCAATGTATTTTTTTGCATATTTTCGATTTTATACTTTTTTCAATAATTTTTTGAGCCAATTAATTAAAATTTTTTATTTTCCACCATAAAATATGATTTTATCGTTAGAAAAAATGATATATCAATATTTTTCGATATTTTATTACTTTTTACTGTTAAGATATTAAATTGAAGTTTTTAGAAATGTTATTTCTTGATAAATTCCTTAAAATGATTAAAAATTAGTTTAAGAATTGTTACACGATGATAATTTTTTATTTACTACCATTTTCAGAGACTTTTAAAAAATGTTTATGTTAAAAATAAAATTTTATCTCTGTGGCCATAAGTTACCTTATAAATTGTACTTTCATCCGGCATAAAACATCCCTGACAAAAGTATCGGATTGAATTTCATTCTGTTTGAATAAGTTTTAATCAGTATTTTTCCGAGGCAATCCGAAATTTGTTTCCGAGCCAATCAGTTTTTATCCGAATCTAAAAATGAATATAACATGATGAAAAATTCTTTCCGAATCATTCCGAATTAATCCATTTCATTCCGAAGCTAAATTTTAATCCTTATAAATCTTGTTATTTCATTCCGAATCAATCCGTTACAATTCTAATCGGGTTTATTCGGGTTTGAAACAGATTGGTTCGGATTAAAATAAAAGGATTCAAACAGATTAAAATTTAGCTTCGGATTGAAACAGATTAGTTCGGAATGATTCGGAATAACGTTTCGTTAAGATACATCCATTTTTGAATTCGGATAAAAACTGATTGGCTCGGAAACAAATTTCGGAATGCCTCGGAAAAATACTGATTGAAGTTTAATCCGATACTATCGTCAGGGATTTTAATATATTTTATTCGGTTTGGATTCTACAGCAATAAATCGATAGGGTGTCCAACTTGGGGCCCTCTCCCCTATATATAAATAAATAATCCAACCCTTACAGCAGTTTCATATGAATATGCTTCAAATGTGGAGTTATAGAGAATTGTTAACAAAAATCGAAAAAGTGTAACTAACCTGAAATTTACTTTTAACAATTGTTCAATTTTCAACTGTGGACACAATATTAAGGAAAATAAATTAATACATTAAGTAGATGGACATTTAAATAAATTTAAAGCTGAAAATAAATTACTACGATTCTTGATATAATATTATTTTTTTAATTAAAATGTAAATATCCTCTTTCAGAGAAATTTTTTCACTCAAAATTACCAATTCAATTAGTAGGTTTTTACTACTTCAAGGTTCAACGAGTTTTCTCTTTGTAATGATAGGACTTTTTCTTAATTTAAAAAGTTGCTCCGGATTACGCTCGTCAGATTGTCCAGCGTTCATAACCTCAAAATTTAAATAGAATTTACAACCCAACGATGAATTTTGACTTAAATACTAGCTGAAAATTAAAATAAAAGCAAATACAAAGTAAATCTTAGCCTGCTGGCTGACATTTATTGTTAAAGTTAATTTCTTAATTTCTAATAGGTTAGGTGTAGTCAGATAAATCTCAAAATATTCTTAATTTAAGAATAAAGATAGAAATTATATTTAAACAAAATAAGAAATAGCTTACAAAAATATAAAAGAATTTAATAACAAAAATCTGTTCTTTTAGAACATCCCGACATAAATATTCGTTTCTGTTTCTTCATCTTCTGACGATTTAATCTAAACTGGCAGAACTCGCATTTCTAAGCTTGAATCTGTAACAGAGATTTGATTTTCTTTTTCTAGTCTTAACAATATAATTTCCCTATATAAAAAGAAATAACCGAATTCGATAAATTTTCTCAGTTTTCTAGTTTTAACTTTTTCGACTATATAAAATTACCCTTAATTTTTACAATAAATATTCTACCACCCTCTACCGCCTATTTTTCAACAAGCCCTCCAAGGGCAGAGTTGAATCTATTCTTTGGCTAGAGAGAAAGCGTACAGAAGGACCTATATTTTCTCTCTCCAGCCAAGAACTGAGAAGAACCTAGAATAACAAGAATTTACAACGCCATGGAAGGACCCAAAGACGCTACAAATCCCTATTTTCGCTCACCAAACTAAAGAGAAGGACCTCTACTAGTCCGGCGAACGTCCAGGTAACCCTTCACCTTAAAGGTTCCGGATTTTCTGTGCGAGTTTTAGGAGAGAAGGACCTCTGCCTAATCCTCGCACGTTCTCAGGGGTCAATCTGGTCTACTAGTCACCCAGAGCAAAGAAAAAAAATGTGGCGGAAGGACCCACGCACATCTCTCGCTTTACCTGAGCAGCCTAGCTTGGTATCGAGAAGGACCTCGAATCCCAGCAACCAGACGACTAAATATTCGGCAGCGCGTGCCGATTAATATAGTCAAGCTATCGTGACCTATGTGCCGATGAGGCACACAGGTGGGGAGCGGTAGAGGTACAAGCTCGGTCGCACTAACTCGGGTCACGAGCCGACCTGAACTTTACTATAGTGACGATGTGAATATAGTATATTTCTCCATTACTAAATTTCCAAATTTCACATCGTCACATTTCCCCCTCACTTAAAAAAGCGAAAATCTGAGCGCTAAAACTAAAATGTCTTGTATCATTAATTAAATATTACATAAAAACATTTTTTCTTTTTTTTATTCACAACCAAGGATTTATCGCTCATGCAACCAACTAGTAACTTTTCCACTAACACTTGTATCTTCCGTCGAGATCCATTTGTCAGCATCCGGTACAGTTGACTCAGGAACATTTATGGAGATTATATAACTGCTTCTGAAGTTTGGTAATCCAGATCATTAGAAGTTCTTTTAAGATTTCAATACTGAACTTTATATTCGATAGGGTCCAGTGAGCGTTTGTCTTTTGATGTTACTAGGTGCGAGGTTTGCCCATGCCTCGACTTCTAGAGGTACCGTAACTAGATTCGGGACCATATACCTGAGTGGTGGGCCTAGAAAGACTATCGAATGTTTCAAGTACGCTCTAATCTAGATGAAATCTCTTTTAAAAACACATTTTTAAAACTAGATATAAATTTTCTTCATTTCTTGGGTTGAAGAGTCTGAGAGAGTGATTACTTCCTAGAGAAACTAAACTGACATGCTGCTTGGCGAAGATCACTATAGAGAGAGACTTTAGTAGCAGAATTAGATTACAAAATTATTGTTGAATATAATTTATTATCATAAAAAGAAAGTTTAATTTGTTAGCAGTTAACTGCACACAAAACCTGAAGTGCTCAAAACGTTGCATAATAATGCCATTTTTTAGCTTAATTTGTAAAATAAATCGAAAAAACGGTATCATTATGCAACGTTTTGAGCTTTTTAGGTTTTGTGTGTGGCAAGGTCTTATTTATATAATCTTCAACTAAATTCGTATATAAAAAATAACCAAAAAAACATTTTTGTACTTAAAGTTTTTAACAGTGTGTTTATTGACATATATTTAACTTCAGTAACAATTTAGATGATTTATTAAAATCCCAGTAACAAGTAAATGTTTTAATACTTTAAATTCAAAGGCAAAAACTATACAAAAACTAGTTAGTTTCATTGACTTAAACCTAGTGGAAAGGACGAGATTAAATGTCAAAACATTTCTAAGCATATTGAAAAAACTACTCAGTTAATTATGTGATATTTATATTATATGAAAAAATAAAAGTCTTGATAAATATATTATTATGAATAATAATAAGTAATAAACAATAAACTATCTATGAATTTTGCATTTTTAACCCTTATTTCAAATTTTCGTTTTTATAATTATATTACGCGATATTCGCCGAGAGCGTCGAACGAACTCGTGCAGCCATGCGGCTGAGAGTATCGCACGGATCGACGCCGCGCTCACAAAAAATTCATAGTTAATAAACTATTTCAATCTACCAACTTTTTATTTCGGATATCTAATCCTTGATATATATATTTTGAGTTTCTGAAAATAAAATTTACAAAAGACATCCAGAACACACTCAATTATTCATTTGTTTATTATAAACAATTATTTTTAAAATAAATAATGTTGGTCAACAATGAAAAAAATATTTTCTTAAACATCGAACCTTCATTAATTGCATGTATGAAATTCATCAAGATCAGATAATTCGTTGCTGAGATATAAAAAATCCGAGGCCCACTTCACGAATTTTCACCCATCTGCGATCCGCGGCCATTTCTACCAAGCTTCTTGCTCCTCCCACTCTCCCAAAATCAGTGTCCTCATTCGGCGCTAATGGCTACAATCATTTACAGGTTTAGACGGTTGGCTTACCTGACCTGAAAGGAGGTACCTACCTTGAACTTTTCCTGGTGGGGAGATATTAGTGAGAGGCAAACTTAACGTGTCCCTTCTCTGCCGCATTATGTCACATTTCTCTAATATGATTAACGTCAAACTTGAAGCCTTTATCCTTCTTTCAAATATCTTAGAGATGAAGAGATTTTCAATTTTTCATTTGGGAAATACAAACAAATTTTTAGGATTCTGCTTATATAAATATGGATGCATACGAGGGTGGTCCTTAAAATGAAAATTTGTGAATTTTAAAGTTCTCTCTCCCTCAGTTTGTTACTCATCGAAAAAGAAGAGATCCGTATTTTCCATTATTTTTTTTTATTTTAACATTTTTATGGAGTCGTATCAACCGTGAAATTTCCCATGTATTTTGCATAAAAAAGAAACAGATTTTCGTAGATTTGCAATAAAATCATGGAACATCAACATTTTTTAACCGGATTACTCTATTTTTTTTGGAAAATTAAAAATTAATTACTATTAAACTAATTACTAATTAATAGTAATTAATTACTATTATTTCTAGTATTTAATGCAAAATTTTTATTTACAACTAAAAAAAATAATAATATTTTCAGGTTTATCCCTAACCCCTCTACCACCACTTACACTTCCACGCGGGGGTTGACATTTCAATTTTTCAGAACATTCGAGTAGGGTGTCTATTCCTACGAACCTAAAATGATCACCAAAAACAAATTCTCCCCCTTTCTAACCTTCTTCCTCTAATACCCCCTAGAAGGGGGTTGCAATTTCTATATATTCACAAAATGTCGAGTGTGGCATCTATTCCTTTATTTTTTAGAACGCAGAAACCTAAAATGAACACCAGGAACAAGTTTCCCCCCTTCACCCCCTAATATCCTAATATCCCCCCTAGGGGGAGTTGGAATTGCTAATTTCACAAAATATCGAGCACGGTGTTTATTCCTATGTTTTTTAGGTCCCAGAAACCGAAAATGACCACCAAAGAAAAATTTCTCTCATCCTTTATTATCACCTTGGAGGGAGTTGGAACATTGAATTGCACGGAAAGTCGAGTACGATATATGGGTGAATCCTCAGAATCGGTCGATTTCATGTTACTCACAGATTTTTCTATTTTAGAAGTATCATATTAATCTTTTCCAAATTTCTACCAATTTATAGTATCCCTGATAACCAATTAAACTAAGAAAATTGAGTAAATGCAAACCTTTTCGTCTTATATAAAAAATAAAATAGAGTTAAGTTATTTAAAAATTCAAATTTGTCGTGTTATTCTAGGTATCAATTTTAATTCTTATGGGTATAACTTGTTCGGCATAGATTGAAATAATTCCAAATGATGGTGAATTATACTTTACTTAGTGTAGAATCTATTGAAGGCAGAAAAAAATATGTGCCCTTAATTAAAAAGAAATGGTAGTCACTGAAAGTAGCGTTACTCATTATTTTAAAATAATGAAATACCTATACATTTTTATAAATATTTTTTACGGCGATTATTCGATTTGAATTTTTTAAATTGGTACTTGTTGTTTTTAAGCAGATGAACAAATCTAGGTATAATAGAACAGTGTGCGATTAGAATTAAAGAAAATATTACAAAAATTAACACTCTATGTTTGATCGTGAACGATTCAAAACTTAGCCTTTTTTCAGGAGCACAACTACAAATTAAAATATAATGAATTGAAAACATGTGTGATTATTTAAAGACATTATTATAATTTTTTTATACAAACGCCAAATTCTATTTTCAATTTATAATGTCTAAAAGTTAAAAATAAAACTAAAATTAAAAGAAATTTAATTGAATGAAGGTATTGATAAATATGAAAAATGAAATAACAATTCATTTGTTTTATTTTCAAACTTGCATGAAAATCAATGTCAATAATGTCTGTTTATTGGTTAAGATAATTTAATTTGCAAAATAAAAAAATAAATGCTAAAATGAAATTATAATTTATTAATTATTATATTAATTGTAAATATGAATTGTACATAAATAATTGTATTTTATCATATTTTATTATTCAAAATGTTTTGCAAATATCACAAATATATATGCAAAAAAACAAAAGAAAGAAGTACACATTTTTCATTAAGATTTTCTGAACAAAGATTACATAGGTATTTTCGTTTTTGGCTTTTAACTCGAACGGCATTAAAATAAATTGGTTCACGCAAGAAGGTAATTGTTCTTAAATACTTTTCAAATAAAATAAACCATAAATGAAAGGTGTGCTCGTAATTTGAAAATTTTTATTTTTATAAGTGAAAATCGACCGGTTCTGTGGATTTTCCCATATCTATTCCTATGTTTTTTTGGGGCATTGAAACCGAAAAAGGCCACCAAAAATAAATTCGTCTAGTCATTCACCACTTAGCATCCACTTAATACTCCTGGGTGGAGCTTTGATATTTTCATGCGTACACTGAGAAAAAAGGTTTAGTTTTACTAACAATATTTTTTAGTTGACCATTGTTGGTTGTAACAACAATACACTAAAACTCCTATCGAGCGGACAGCTCGGGTGAGTGTCTGCTCGATAAGGAAGGTCACCTTGACGTGTTAAATGAATAGAGCTCAACTTCTTCCTTCTCCCCTCGTCCCGTGAATTGCCTACTGTTTCCGCTCGATAGGAGTCCGCTCGATAGGAGTTCTAGTGTATTTTGATTAGTATAACAAAAAAATTTGGTTAGCGTAGCACATCAAGTTGTTTGGGACAACCATATTATTTTGTTGCTCTTATTTGGTTGTCCCAAACATAATTTAGTTGTGACAACCAGCAAACATAATTTGGTTGTGACAACCAAACAGAAATTGGTTGTGACATCCAAACATAATTTGGTTGTGACAACCAAACAATTATTAAAAAAAATAGGTGATTAGTTTGTAAGTAAGCTGCCGATAATAATATAAATAAAATCTAAATAAAAACCAATACCAGACGGTCGGCCGAACCTGGGTCTGATAGTTGAGCCAACGGTGTCTGTTACTGACCTGTCTAGCTATAAGGTTTATTCCATATTGGTCATTCATATCTCTCATGGGCTGGTGGTTAGCCTACTGGACTGACAGCTGGAAAACCCGGGTTCGAATCTTCATGACTAATGACATTTTTCTGTTTTAGATTTTCATTAATATTAAATTTCTACATTCTCATCTAATTAAGTATATTTGTGTAATTAAATTTATAACATGTGAATTATGTAATTATGTGTGTTCATCGACCGAAAATTCGCACCTGGGTTAGTTAGCTCCCAAATAAAATTTTTTTTTGACAACCAAAATTTTTGTTATCCCGAATAAAAAAATATAATTGTGACAACCAAAAGTTTTTGTTATGCCAACAAACAACACTGAACCAAATAATTTAGTTGTCTCAACCAAACAGTTTGGTTGATTAAATAACAACCAAATAATTTGGTTGGCTTAACCAAATTTTCGTTGCTATGACTAAACATTTTTCTCAGTGTATGTGTTATTGAGATGAAAGTAAAAGTTTGCGAATTTTAAAATTCTCATCCCCTCATTTTGTTAATCATCGAAAAAAAGAGATACCGTCAAGTGGGGCTATTTTGTGCACGCGAGGTTTTCAATGAATAAAATCTGTATATTCAGTTGTTTAACTTTGCTACACTGAGAAAAATGTTTAGTCATAGCAATGAACATTTGATTGAGCCAACCAAATTATTTGGTTGTTATTTATTCAACCAAACTATTTGGTTGGTACTAAATTATTTGGTTCAGTGTTGTTTGTTGGCATAACAAAAATTTTTGGTTGTTACAACTATATTTTTTTATTCGGGATAACAAAAATTTTGGTTGTCACAAAAAAGAATTTTATTTGGGAGCTAACTAACCCAGGTGCGAATTTTCGGTCAACGAACACACATAATTAGGGGAGTGGGTCCCAAGATGGACAGGGCCCTAAGATGGACATTTTGTATAAAATTTTTGTTTAAGGTGACAGCGCCTTATGCTTTCTGTCATTTTTGTTGTTTGTACAGACGAACATTTTGATGCACATTTGAAGAAAAAAAACCAGTTGGTTTTTCTTCTACACATACCAGGTAATTTTGTGTCTAAAAAAGTTTTGTAACAGTTTTTTGTCAAGTTGGTAAAGTTATTTAAATTTATGATTTAGAATGAGTACTGAACGTTATAATATTCTTTATTTATCGTATAATAATATTCTAAAATGATTTTACTAATTCAGTATTCATTTATATATTTTTACTGGGGATTAAAAAATTGTGTCATTTACCCTAAGATGGACAGGCCTAAAATCTCAATGTATTTTTTTGCATATTTTCGATTTTACACTTTTTTCAATAATTTTTTGAGCCAATTAATTAAATTTTTTTATTTTCCACCATAAAATGTGATTTTATCGTTAGAGAATTTATTATATTGATATTTTTCGATATTTTATTACTTTTTACTGTTAAGCTATTAAATTGAAGTTTTTAGAAATTTTATTTTTTGATAAATTCCGTAAAATGGTTAAAGCTTAGATCAAGAATTGTTACACGATGTTAATTTTTTATTTACTACCATTTTCAGAGACTTTTAAGAAGGTGTCCATCTTGGGGCCACTTTTTTTTAGACCGAAAATTTTAACCTAAATATTTAAGACCTAAATATTACTTAGGCCCATAATAGGACCGCATTAGGGCCCTTTTAATTTTTTGAATAAAATATCATTATAAATTAAAATCTAGGTTTAGAAATAAAACAAAAACATATTATATTTTGAACAGAATTTGTTTACTCAATTCACGTATGAGAAGATACTCCTTTTATTCTCTTTATCATTATATTGATATTTTATCATATTTATAACACCTTTATTTTATTTATTTATTTAAATAATTCTTTTTTTATACACATACTTACATTTAAGGAGGTTTATAGAAAAAACCAACTTCTATAAATTCTTATAAAATTTTAAAGACACATTAAATGCATTACTTTACATGTATTGTTACAATTTTATTGAATTTTACCGTTCCGTTTTTAAGATATAAATTTATAAATAATTGTTTTTATAATATAATTTTATTTAATTTATTAACATGTGGTTAATTCAAGAAAAGCAAATTGCAAAATTAATAAAAAACTACAACTCTTTTTTAGCATTTCTGAAAAAGTTAATAAATAACAACAATAATTTGTTTAAACAATTGATAACGTCTTAATTTGATAATAAATATTTATATAACATAAATATATATAAATTTATGTTTCTATTAAGCGTCTAATATTAAAATATAAAAAAATACGTATCTCATATTTTTCGCCAAAGAACAAAATTGGGGGGTAAGGTTTATAAAAATCGAATTTTTTTTTTTTTTGCCACCCTAGTGCATATAATACACAAAAAATGTAGCTTAAATATAAACTTTAAAATACAGCTGTACATTTGTAAACGTATTATAACGAACACGGAAAGAAAATTCATTATACATTTTATAAAAGTCTATTCTAATTTTGGGAAAAAGGATCAAAAAGAGAAAATTTCAGATTGATATTTTCAGACCTAAATTATAAAATATATTAATAAAATTTATAATTAATTTTCTTTGCGTTTATACTATAAAAACTTTTACTTTCAACTTAGGAAAAAAAATGTCTGACTTATTCTTTTAATTTTTATTTCTATTCATTAGTTTTAAACAACTTTTACTTTAATAACCATTAATTCAGAAAATTTAACACTTTCATGTACTTACAGAGATAAACACACACAGAGATCAAACACACTTCTTTACATATTAATAAATTACTTAATAATTTATTGCTTTAAATTAAATGAGCCACTATCATTTTGACACAAAACTTATTTTGAAGATTGCTATACATATATTGTACAGAATGAGAATGTTGTTTTGTACAACTGCTAAATGATATTTTGTACGATTTTAAAAAATGAATTTGTTATTTTGTACAATTTTTAAAAAAGCTAAAATATTGTACTCCCAATGCTTTATTGCTTTTTTAAAAAATTGTAAGAAATAACAAATTCATTTTTCAAAATTGTACAAAATATCATTTAGCAGTTGTACAAAATAACAATTTCATTCTGTACAATATAACAATCTTCAAAAAAAATTTTGTGTCAAAATAATACTGGCTCAATAAAATCACTGTTATTGCCTCACTCTTTTCTTACTTATTTTTGGAAAATGAGAAATAATCACACTGCAAGAATTATTCTATGAGGAAGCAAAATATAGCCGAGATTAATTGAAACACAACTAAAAGTTACCTTGAAATATCAGTTGAATAACGAAATAAATTTTTTCTTTAAATCACACAAACTAGATGTTGTAGTGTCCAAGTATCGAACAGAACTATTTAAAATTTCAGATTCTTGTAAGGCTAATCTACGGCTTAGTTTAAATTCATCAACACAATTTCTGTTGATGATTAAACGACCTTCATGTAAATAAACAGATGGCAGAAAATATTTGTTTGAATTTCACTCTTAATTTTATTTACATTATTCGTGATTACATTTTGCTTGTTTTTACAGAGTTCAGCTGCTTATATTTTACATTTTAAGAAAATTAATTTACGATTATTTATTTCTCGTGATTTAAGTTTCTTTGATATTTTTTGTTTCTTATAAAATATAATTTAAAACTTATTTAGTAAGTTCAGTGATATTTTTGCATAATGGATTAACGCAACTTCACGTAAGTTATAAAACAAATTTTATTCTTGCAATATAATATTTAGTTGATTTGATAGTATTGTTGTTGAAAAAAAACTGCCTCCTCAAATTAAAAATAGTACTTTAAAATTAATTAAATATCAGTTCAAGTAAATATTAGCATATACTTTTGAACTTTTTTTGTTACTTGTGACAACAGTTTTTTCTCGTCATATATGACTAGGAGCGTAGCCAGAAAAAAATTTGGGGGGGTTGCATTTTTTTACGTGTCAGGGGGGGTTTTGAAAAAATTTTTGCGTAAAAAGCTTTTTTTCATTAGAATTTTTCGATTTCGTGGGAGGGGGGGTTTGAACTCTCAAAACCCCCTCCCGGCTACGCCCCTGTATGTGGCAGAAAATTCTTTTGCTTTTTCAGAAGTTTAACATAATCTATTTATTTTGCGCATGCGTGAGGAAGATGAAATAGCGATACAGTTAAGGGGGGGATTTGATGATACTTTGACTAAATTTTAAAGGTTTTTGATTTTAGATAATTTTTAGCTGAGATACAGTGAACACCGCAAATCGTCTTTTTCCAAGGACATTCTTGGAAAAGCTTTCTCAGCAGCTTGTTTGTCAATATTTTAACATAAAAAAATTACAGAATTTTCTTGAAAATATACTTAATAACGCATAAAAGGTTTGAATAAATTTGTTTTATCCATATTTCTAAAAAAATTGTCAAAAAAGGTGTTTTTTTAACGCTAAAACCCTTACCCCCCCCCCTTAACCTAACCTGAAACCGAGGGGCTGTTCACTCCGATTACTTTCGAATAAACTCAACATAATTAGTTTGGCATTTTAGAATTAGTTGATATTCGCTAGTATTTGTTGATATTGTATATTGTTATAATCCTAATATTCCTTAAGTAGTATTAAATGAAATTGTATAGACTCGTACTGAATCGTGAGAATCGCGCTGAATCGTAAATATTAGCGCTAAATAGTTGAGATTTAGTTGAATCGTTTAAGATTTACGTATAATCGTACTGATTTTCTGAGAATTGCTATATTTTAATGTCATTCTTCTAAGATTTGTTTGTATTCAGTATATTCAAAATGAAAATTTTTTAAAAATTCAGCTGAGTGTGATGCGAAATCAATTAAATAACGATACAAGTCGCAGTTCACTATCGAATATATTCGAATATATTCGATAGTATTCGATTACTGCCATCGAAATTTACTAGTATTACCACGTGCCAAATATTTTCTAGTTTCTTAAAAGTCTTTGAATCGAGAGTGATCAGCCCCTCGCCTCAAACAGTCAACTGAACGATCTAAACTGAATAAACTGTTCACAAACATATTTATTATTAAATGTATTTCAAGTCAATGAAACTATTAATTATTGTTATTATTATTCCTATTATTAGAATGAACTATTTTTTGTTTCATAAATATTTATTTATATGAAGATCATACACCTACTTATTTTTTAATTCGTTGTATGTATTCTTTTTTAAAAAAGTTTGAATCTTAATTTAATTTAACTGATAATTTTTAATATTGTACACTGTTTTAAACTATGATATTCTTAATTATATTTTTAACAGGTATCCAAATAATCCTTTAGTTACTAGATCTGCACATTTACTTACACATACTAATCAAGAAAATAACAATTCCTTTGTACCGGCTGTCCCTCAAACTTATTCCATTGGTGTGAATGATTTAATAATAATTTTTATTTTTCTGAAATATATTTTTAAGGGGAGGCACCGGTGAAATTTCAACCCATCGAAATATTTGTCACTTACCGGTACCAATTTTTTTTCTGGCACTATTTTGGATGAAAAATAATTTTGTATTATAAAAATTAAAAAAAAAAAATTTTTGAAAGAAAAAAAATTTTTTTTTTTGAAAAAAAATTTTTTTTGTTGAAAAAATTAAAATTTTTTTAAACCCATACGTAATTTTGTTTGAAATCTCAAAAAAGGCATAAAAAAAAATTGGCATTAAAAAATATTAAAAATTGTAGGAGGAGATAGATTTTTTCGCTAAAAATATCAATTTTTACGTGGTAAAAACCATTTTCATAGGCAAAAAAAATGTAATTCTTATAAATTTTTATGAAATTTCATTAGAGTAAATTAAAAAAATATAAATAAAAAATAGTTCTTTTACCTAAAATATTCCTGCACCATACACTGCTCCTTCAGATTCCGTAATATTTTTTTCTCTTCGACTTTGTGCCAAAGCCATCTCTCGTCTAGCATTTTTAAATTTCTCAGTCATTTTCTTCGTACTTTTGTCTAATTGCTTGCAATCGCGTTTTTCTGAAATTGTAATCGTATGTTGGCCTGCTAAAAGACCGGATTGTTGAACAATTTCGCTGACAGTCCTCCTGTTTCCAACATTGTATACACATATTGCTATTGAAGCTGCAATCTTTACCCTTGAATTCGAAACGAAGACTTCTTTAGGGCACTTGCTCCAAATCATGCTGTGCAAGCTTTCGTTAGCGTTTTGGGTAAGACAGCGAGAACATCGAATCAGCAATGTGTCATCAGTGAGCCTCTCATACAACGGTAATATTTTTGCAAAACAAAGTTGATTGAGAGGTGTGTGTACATTTTTTGAATGAGGTCCAGGAGATTTATTAGTAGCGATTGCTGCTTGATAAAAGCACCATGAAGATGAAACTACTGGACACTTGGAATGTTGAGGCTTTTCATCGGTTGATACTGCATGGTATATTGTGGCGTATATCGCATCTTTCATTCCCTGTTTATCAAAATCCGTGGTTAGTATTTATTTCAACGAAAATAGCTCTCTGATATAATAATATGAAAACGAGTTATTCAAATTTCTTGCGAATTTTGATTGATTTGTTATAGAAAATTCACAATTTCAAATAACCAGAATTTCGAAAAAAGAAAATCATCTTTAGGAAATGTGAACAAAAAGACAATAGAGTCATTGTTTTCCTTATTGCTGGCTCGTATGTACTACGCTCCCAGACTGAAAAAGATATTTCACTGATCCACCTAAACGAATCGCTGGATTTCGTTTTGCTAAAACATTTAGGTGTTACAGCTAAATATATATCTGTCTTTGCTTACTTTTTAGCATCGATAGCCAGTCTCCGAAATTTTACCGTTCTGTCTTACAATTTTTACCGGATTTTCTGGTAAAAATTATGGGAAATCCGGTAAAAATTGTAAGACAGCACGGTAAAATTTCGGGGACTGTCAATTATGACGCTTTTATAGTAAAGGCACAGGAATTTTTACCAAAATTTTTTTTCATTGTATAATTTTTATATTAGTTTCTCATATTTACCTGAATATTGTTTTTGTTCCTATATATTGCCTTTTTATAATATTCAGCAAGCTTTTGGACTGTAAGATTTTTCAATTGCCCGCAGCCTTTTCCACCTAGAGTTACTTTCCGCGCTTTTTCCTCTTTGACGATGTTTGTAATTCCAGTGTATAATCTAAACAAATTTATTATATAATTTATATCTGAAAACATAATTATAATCAGTTAGTGAAGGAATCATTACCTTTTGCCAACATGGTTTATACACTCCTCCTTTTTTAGTTGGTATTTTTCTCCATATATACTCAGATTTTGCAGATGATTGAAGGTTTTAGAATCGCCATCAGAAAGCATCGTCGTGAATCGAAAGCCGTATTCTTCTGATCTTCTCCAAATTTTTTCAGCTGCTGCCATTTCCATTGCTCCAGATGAACCTTCGTGATTTATACTACAGTCTTTACTGTGACCTTCCAACCATATATTATACTCCGCAGAATTTTCACCTAATTCAGCTTTAGCTGTAGCACAAACTTGACAATATTTTGTCATTACTTCGAAATCTAAAACAAATCCTGTTTCTATGTCGATCACACACCCAATACCATGTTTTGACCTATAACCTCGAGTAAGCCAGGAACCATCATAACTGATTGCACAGTCCATAACTTTTTCCTCAATTTCTTTTTTATTACCGTCAGCTCGTTCAATAGATTCAGCTTTTCCTGTTTCGTTGATATCTTCAGTAACCTGCATTTCTTCTTCTACAAAATCAGCTGCTTCTGAATCGGATTCTATCAGTAAATCTTTATTTACTTCATATGATTTTTTTGCAAGAGATCGACATTCATCCAAAACATTTTCTGTAACCTTATTCAAACAATTTTCAATGTATTCTACATAATCGTCAAAAGAGGACTGTACAAAAGGAAGCATATTCAAGAACATTGAAAATTGCTCAATACCTGCGTATCCTTTTCCCATGTATATAAAAGCAGTAGCTAACCGTAAATTTATATCAAAAAATGGACGAGTTGTATCTGCGCGAACAATACGCTTAGAAGTATATGTCTCGGATTTTATATAATCAACTCCATTATCCTTACAATCTTCACATTTTAGAATAAGTTTACGCACAAATCCTTTTCTCTCATTTCCAAATTTAAAATGCAAGGAAGTTGAATCACAATCAGCGCACTTTACTTTGCATAATAATCTGAAGTTATTTATCGATTATTATTTATCGAATATAAACAATTTGAAATTAGCTGTAAACCATACCGTTGAAAAGTCCATAAGATATTTTGAACAACAAAATAAAATTAGAAAATGCCAAAGAAAAAAGGATCAACTCGATTTCATGAATTAGTGAATAAGAGGTGGAAAAATGAGGAAACGGATGAAGTTGACATTAGCGGAAGAAGTATAAGTGAGTCCGAAGAACTAGCATATGAAGTAGGCGAAAGTTATTTCGAAAACACCGACAATAGTTTAGATAATACATCTGTAAAAACTGTTCGCATACAAAATAAGTTGGACAAATTGGCAGAAATGATGGTTCCTGGCTTACTCGAGGTTATAGGTCAAAACATGGTATTGGGTGTGTGATCGACATAGAAACAGGATTTGTTTTAGATTTCGAAGTAATGACAAAATATTGTCAAGTTTGTGCTACAGCTAAAGCTGAATTAGGTGAAAATTCTGCGGAGTATAATATATGGTTGGAAGGTCACAGTAAAGACTGTAGTATAAATCACGAAGGTTCATCTGGAGCAATGGAAATGGCAGCAGCTGAAAAAATTTGGAGAAGATCAGAAGAATACGGCTTTCGATTCACGACGATGCTTTCTGATGGCGATTCTAAAACCTTCAATCATCTGCAAAATCTGAGTATATATGGAGAAAAATACCAACTAAAAAAGGAGGAGTGTATAAACCATGTTGGCAAAAGGTAATGATTCCTTCACTAACTGATTATAATTATGTTTTCAGATATAAATTATATAATAAATTTGTTTAGATTATACACTGGAATTACAAACATCGTCAAAGAGGAAAAAGCGCGGAAAGTAACTCTAGGTGGAAAAGGCTGCGGGCAATTGAAAAATCTTACAGTCCAAAAGCTTGCTGAATATTATAAAAAGGCAATATATAGGAACAAAAACAATATTCAGGTAAATATGAGAAACTAATATAAAAATTATACAATGAAAAAAAATTTTGGTAAAAATTCCTGTGCCTTTACTATAAAAGCGTCATAATTGACAGTCCCCGAAATTTTACCGTGCTGTCTTACAATTTTTACCGGATTTCCCATAATTTTTACCAGAAAATCCGGTAAAAATTGTAAGACAGAACGGTAAAATTTCGGAGACTGGCTATCGATGCTAAAAAGTAAGCAAAGACAGATATATATTTAGCTGTAACACCTAAATGTTTTAGCAAAACGAAATCCAGCGATTCGTTTAGGTGGATCAGTGAAATATCTTTTTCAGTCTGGGAGCGTAGTACATACGAGCCAGCAATAAGGAAAACAATGACTCTATTGTCTTTTTGTTCACATTTCCTAAAGATGATTTTCTTTTTTCGAAATTCTGGTTATTTGAAATTGTGAATTTTCTATAACAAATCAATCAAAATTCGCAAGAAATTTGAATAACTCGTTTTCATATTATTATATCAGAGAGCTATTTTCGTTGAAATAAATACTAACCACGGATTTTGATAAACAGGGAATGAAAGATGCGATATACGCCACAATATACCATGCAGTATCAACCGATGAAAAGCCTCAACATTCCAAGTGTCCAGTAGTTTCATCTTCATGGTGCTTTTATCAAGCAGCAATCGCTACTAATAAATCTCCTGGACCTCATTCAAAAAATGTACACACACCTCTCAATCAACTTTGTTTTGCAAAAATATTACCGTTGTATGAGAGGCTCACTGATGACACATTGCTGATTCGATGTTCTCGCTGTCTTACCCAAAACGCTAACGAAAGCTTGCACAGCATGATTTGGAGCAAGTGCCCTAAAGAAGTCTTCGTTTCGAATTCAAGGGTAAAGATTGCAGCTTCAATAGCAATATGTGTATACAATGTTGGAAACAGGAGGACTGTCAGCGAAATTGTTCAACAATCCGGTCTTTTAGCAGGCCAACATACGATTACAATTTCAGAAAAACGCGATTGCAAGCAATTAGACAAAAGTACGAAGAAAATGACTGAGAAATTTAAAAATGCTAGACGAGAGATGGCTTTGGCACAAAGTCGAAGAGAAAAAAATATTACGGAATCTGAAGGGTTTAAAAAAATTTTAATTTTTTCAAAAAAAAAAAAATTTTTTTTCTTTCAAAAAAATTTTTTTTTTAATTTTTATATTACAAAATTATTTTTCATCCAAAATAATGCCAGAAAAAAAATTGGTACCGGTAAGTGACAAATATTTCGATGGGTTGAAATTTCACCAGTGCCTCCCCTTAAAGGAGTTGACAAATACAATTTCAAAAAAATGAATTTAATAGAAACATTTTTTAAATTAATTATTGATTTAATTACATAGTAGATATCCATTTACATTTATTTTTAACATTGTATTTATTCTATTTTAATTATATTTTTTATTTAATTTTGTTATAAGTGTGAAATATAGTTTAATTTGACTTAAATGTTTGTATTTATTAAACATTCTGTATATATTTTGTAAATATGATCATAAATTGAGCCTCCGGATTCAAAAACCGCCTCTGCGCGTGATAAGTCTGACGTATGGTAGTCGGGTAGCAGTGAGCGACAATGGGAGTTTCACTGATTTTCTCAACGTTTGGTCAGACATCTCGAGCGCAGAGGCGGTTTTAGAATCCGGCGGCTCAATTGTTATGTTTTTTGGTTTTCAAATAGATCACGACAGGACAAACTACTTTAGCTACACTTTAGGGCAGGGGTGTCCAGAAACGGCAAGTGCGGAGTGACATTACGGTAGCGCGAGTGACACGAAATTTTTTTCGTCGATGTTCGAAAATCCGAGAAAGGGCTATTGTACGACTCACAGCAGGCAGTCCTGGGTTTTATGAGTCCCATTTTCACGCCTTTTAAACTTACCAGAACGTAATGGTCGTAATGAATAAATAAATTTATGCAATAAATAAATAAAATAAAAATCAAATATTTATATAAAATTATACTAATAATTATTTACTCAAATATTTTATTTGAACTAATTTTTTAAATTTCATTTATTAATTTCTAGATTTTAAAAAATTAAAATAATAATAATAATAATGATGATGATTGTAATAGTAACAACAAAATAATAAACGTGATTATAACATGACTAGAGTATTTTTAAAAATTTAGAAATTAAAATTATAAATAATAAAGATATAATATTTAATAATTGATCTTTACATTTGTAAAAACAAATTTAGTTCGAAGTTTTTCGAATTTAAATTTATTTTTTTGTTAAATTAATTTTCATTAATTTGAAGCTATTAAAAAACATTGTCGAGAATTACTCTTTTAGGCTTATAAAAAAATATGTAATTAAAAATATTTTTTAATTTTACTCTCTATATAAATCTGAATGTGTGAAATTTCACTTATTCTAAGTTATAAGTCGCTCTCTCTTTCAATAAGTGCATATGCACTTAAAATAAGTGAAATCTCACCCAAAATAAGTGAAAAATGCACTTATTATAAGTGCATATACACTTATTGAATGAGAGAGCGACTTATAACGTAGAAGAAGTGAAATTTCACAAATTCAGATTTAGAGAGTAAGTCTTTTTTTAATTTGAATTTCTAAAAACATTTCATAAACACTAATTATATTTATGTTTTATTTATTTATATTTGAAATTTTTAAATACTTTTAATTTACATCTTTTTAAATTAAAAATTTTAAAATTGGAATTTTTACTACTTCAGAATGTCAAAGCTTCATGCTTTTAACTCAAAAGGTTCGATACGATTTATAATAACAAATTTAGTTTGAAGTTTTTTGCATTTAAATTTTTTTTTTTTGTTAAATTAATTTTTATTAATTTTAAATTATTAAAAAAACATTGTTAACAATTACTATTTTAGGTTTATAAAAAAATATGTAATTAAAGATATTTTTTAATTTCAATTTTTTAAATTTCAATTTCTAAAAACTTTGAATAAACACTATTTATTTATTTAAATTTGTTATTACTTTTTATTTATTTATATTGCAAATTTTTAGATACTTTTAATTTACTTCTTTTTAAAATTTTTTTAACTCGATAGGGACGATACGGTTTAAAAGGCTTGGACCCTCATTAGGACCGGAACTAAACTCTCCATTGTAGAATTTTGGAAGCAGAATTTGACCTAGAGAACTGAGTGACACTGTCACTCGGAGCACCGAATGAGTGACACTTGGACACCCCTGCTTTAGGGGATTCGACGAAAATTCAATTAATAGAAGTTGATGAGAGACGATCTTATTCAGCATCAAATCCTTTAATTGATCCCAAAGGTATGCATGATAATAATTTATAAAAATAGTTTAAACTTAGTTTAATATTGTTTTTACATGTACCTGAAGTTCCGGTCGTCAGCATGGACAAAATTAAAACAAAAATATTTTTCGACTTTTGACTACGCAATTTCTTTTAAAATACTTATAAAATATGTTTTAGGTATAAAATATTATTAATTTTGTATTTCTAGGGGATAAGAGCACCTCTAGAAAAATAATTTTAAAAAATATATTTTTTTAAATTTCACTGGAAGTCTGGAACTTCAGATACATTATTGTTTTTACATATACATATTTTATGACAAAATTTTTAATCAATATCTATTTTGATATTATTTATTAATTTACGGACATTAGAAAAAAAAAACATTTTGAGACTAAATTAATTTAACAAATTTATTAATAACCTCTTCGGGTTTTTCTTTGACCTATATGTTTCATTGACAAAAGTTTATCAGAAACACAAAATGTTGAATAATAAGTATTAGACATCAAATATTTGCTCAATTTATATTTTTCTTGAAATTGTACAACTATAGATCTTTTAAATTTGCTGAAATTGTTTATATTTTTGTTTGCGTTCAGGAGAGGCATCGGTAAAGTTTCAACATTTCATAAATCGCGTTGATTATTAGAGATGCAAAATTTTTTTCTAGCAACATTTTGGATTTAAAATTATTCTGCAGTGAAAAAATTACAAAACAATTTTTAGCGGATTTTAGAATTTTCAATTTTTTTTTAAATAATTTTTTTTTTAATTTATGCGTCATTTTGTTCGAAATTAGTGTTTAAAAAAATTGAAAATTGTAGAAGAAGATAGATATTTTATAGGTGAGAAAGAACAAAATTTCAACTTTAATTAAAATAAATTCGATCCGTAGGAGCAAATTGGTTTAAGTTTTTAAATTCAAATTAAAAAAGCCACCAAACATTTTTTTTAAGAATTTGAATTGCTATTTATTTGAAACGGCTGATAAACACGTGACAATAACAGTCATTCCCTCTGTTAACAATTACTTTTGTTTGTGTTTATGTGATAATATGTCGTCTCTAAGTCTAATTTAATATTTCTTATAGTCTGTTTTGTATCTTGACGAATAAGAAAGAGTCTTATTTGACAAAATCACTGGTTCGATGATAATTAAAATTAATTTTAAGTGGTTTATAAGGTATATAATTAAATTTTTAAGAAAAGTATTTGGCTTTTTTTTCTTTTTAATTTAAAAAGCTAAACGAATTTGCTCCTACAGCTCAAATTACTTTAAATTTATTTAACAATGAAGAGGGGTCAAAGTTTTAATAAAATTTCAACTTGTTGTTGAAAGGTGTCAATTTGTTTTCATTCTCTTATAAGTAATTCCGAAAAATGACCCTATTTTTTCTGCATACAAGGTGATATTCCCTCTTAAATATAATAAATAATGAATATTTTTCTTATTTTTCTTAAAATTTGTTGAACATTTGTTATTTTAATCTAATTTGTCCTCTGGAATTTTATTTGCTTGATTTGGTTAATTAATAATTGGTGTAAAAAGTATGTAAAAATTAAATTTTATTTCTTTTATAACTTTGGTATAAAATATTATTAACAAAATTCAAGAAAAAAAATTGCAGAGAAAATTTCAAAGAGCAAAACGGGCAATATTATTTACCAAAATTAGATGAAAATTACAATAATAAATTGTAAAATGAACTCTTACCTGCTTTAATTACGGGTTGATCAGTACTCCCATTGATTCCAATTAATCTCAAAACGACACGAAAAATACAGATTTGGTTGATACGTCTTGACGAATTAGATAAAAGCCTGGATTTGCCATCTCCACCAAGCATCTAGCACCTCCCACTCTTCCATAATAGTGTCGAAGGGCGTGTCCATACAAGGTTTTTGGGGAAGGTTATATATGAGAGCGAAAGAGATAACACTATAACGCTATCTCTTATATATATTATAAATATAAATTTATAATAAACAATTCAACTTCTAATTATGATCAATCATAAATAAAAGTTATTTAAATAATCTCATAAAGTTGCATTCTTTATAAAATTAGTAGTTTTTAATGATCAAAATAATAAATAATATAGGTATTGTTTAATTTTTGACAATATTCTTCAATTTTTAGTTATTGTCGTGACTTTTAATTAATTTCTTCATTACAGACTAATTTCTACGAATTTTAATTATATTTCTAAATTTTAAATTATTTAATTTTCAAATTTAGACTTAAATTTTTTTAAAAAAATTTTCTACTATTCTTTAATTAATTTATTTAATTTTTAATTAATATCAGCATTTTTTAATAACTGCCTTCATTTTTGAATTACTTTCGTCATCTTCAACAAATTTCAGAAATTAAAACTTATTGTCAGTTAATTTTAATTTTATTCTACAACTTTAGCCTCTTACGCTTTTAATTATAGTTTCTTTTATTTCAAATTTATTCTTCAATTTTTTAATTAATTTCTCAAAATTCAGTGTTAGATTCTTCAAAATTCTTTCACTTTTGATTAAAATAATTTTTTTTCCATTTATCAATTATTGTTCGTTTTAAAATTCTATTTTTCTTCGACATTTTTCAATTAGTTTCTTCAAATTATAATTAAATATTTAAATTTCTACAATTATATTTTTTGGTGCCCAATTGTTTTTATTATTTTTTAATTAGTGCTGGTAATTTTTTATTTTTTGAATCATTTTTCAATAAATTTGTTCACACTTTAATTATTTTTGTACACATTGTAAATATTTTTTTAAATATTTTCATTTAATGTCAATGATTACATTCAATTTCAAATTTATTCTTTAATTTTTTCGAATATATTCGATATAATGTAAGTATTTGGTCACATTTACGGTGATTTAAGTTTTTTGCAATTATTTCGTGAACTAATTGGTTTTATTAAAAAGTGCATCAAACATAAAATTTGTATTTTTGTGAGAGCTACAGCTTTTGTACAAACTTTTTTTTATATTTGCAATATTTAAAGAGATATATACAAAAAAACCTAAATTGTTATGATTTTTTATAGGAGAGTGGGCCCCAAGATGGACAGGGCCCCAAGATGGACATTTCGTATAAAATTTTTGTTTAAGGTTACAGCGCCTTATGCTTTCTGTCATTTTTGTTGTTTGTATAGACGAACATTTTGATGCACATTTGAAGAAAAAGAACCAGTTGGTTTTTCTTCTACACATACCACGTAATTTTGTGTCTAAAAAAGTTTTGTAACAGTTTTTTCTCAAGTTGGTAAAGTTATTTAAATTTATGATTTAGAATGAGTACTGAACGTTATAATATTCTTTATTTATCGTATAATAATATTCCAAAATGATTTTACTAATTCAGTATTCATATATATATTTTTACTAGGGATTAAAAAATGGTGTCATGTACCCTAAGATGGACAGGCCTAAAATCTCAATGTATTTTTTTGCATATTTTCGATTTTATACTTTTTTCAATAATTTTTTGAGCCAATTGATTAAAATTTTTTATTTTACACCATAAAATGTGATTTTATTGTTAGAGAATTTATTATCTTGATATTTTTCGATATTTTATTACTTTTTACTCTTAAGCTATTAAATTGAAGTTTTTAGAAATTTTATTTCGTGATAAATTCCGTAAAATGATTAAAACTTAGTTCAAGAATTGTTACACGATGTTAATTTTTTATTTACTACCATTTTCAGAGACTTTTAAGAAGGTGTCCATCTTGGGGCCACTTTTTTTTAGATCGAAAATTTTAACAATTAGAAAAAATGCTTTAAAAAATGTTTATGTTCGAAATAAAATTTTATCTCTGTGGCCATAAGTTACCTTATAAATTGTACTTTCATCCGGTATAAAACATTTTAATATATTTTATTCGGTTTGGATTCTACAGCAATAAATCGAAAGGGTGTCCAACTTGGGGCCCTCTCCCCTACATATTTTTTACCATGAAATTCAAATTTGCGCCAATTTGCTGATTTTCGTAATCAGAGCATCAAAATACGTAGGTGTACTAAGTTTTATTGAAATCGTTCAGGGGTTCTATTCGAAAGTACACACCTAGATTTAAGGCAGTTCAAACCTGCAAAGAAAAAGGCTTCACCTGATTTCAATGTTGACAACTCTCGGTCTTAAAAGACGAAATAAATTACTTAATGTAGATTTATTAGAAATAATAGAATGGTACAAGTGGTGAAAATTTAATTTTGTTTCTATAAAAAAGAGCTACATATTGTTTTTAAAATATTTTCGACTTTATTATTAATTATTATTATTACTAATATTTTTTCACTCTAGTATTTCTAATTAATCAACATTAACTAATTTATTTTGTCTTTTAAGACCGAGAGACGTCAACATTAAAATCAGGTGAGAGCGTTTTTGTTTAACTAAAAAACATTCCATGACAAGCAGTATTTCTCTATTTTCCTTTCATAAACAATTTAAAAAATTAAAATAAAATAAATTCTCATAAATTCTCAAAAAGTTATAGGTGATTTATTCTGAAGGTAACTTACCGGTAAGTTACCAGAGAACGTTCTCGTCCTCGCGGTAATTTACCCGACTAATAAATCTAGCTATCTGCGTACCTTCTACTGACCGAGCAGGGTTTGCCGAGCTAGCCAACGTGGCCGTTTCTTGGCTCTATGTAGTCTATTGATACTCGGGCTTTCAACATTGGCCGTAACTTCGGCCGATTATCGTATTGCGAACATTGGATTCACGAGTAAAGGCCAATGTTTGTGCCAATATTGACTGTCTTAGGTTGGGGGCCTCACATTCTGCCGATTCTGGGGCTTATGTAACTTATGCCAATGTTGGTTATGAGACAAAAGGACAATGTTCGGCCTTTATCGATCATACACACATAACCGAAAATATTGTTGAATATAAAATACTAGCATGTTGTAATTAAGAGGTCAGTATGGGCTTATTTTCATATTTTTAAGAATTTATTTTTCATATTATTAAAATATATTTTTATAACACATGCAGTCTTTTTATACATAAAAATTCATATTTAAAAGTGCTAAAAAATAATTTTTATTTTTAATTGTTGATTGCTGCAAAATATTTACTTGAAGTTAACCCTCAATTTTACTATCCGACATGATTTTAGGATTTTTTTATTTTTTTATCATCATAGATGAAAGTTTGTAGTTCAGACGATAATTACAGATATAAATTTTAAGAAAATACTGAATTTTTTAATTGTAGATAATCCAAACTCTAGATATCATGTTGGCCAGTAAAATTTAAGGTTAAATTCAAACAGATATATTTCGCAGAAATAAACAATCAAAAATAAAATATTTTTTGGCACTTAATATGAAAAATAAATTCTTTAAAATATGAACAATAAACTCATAATGACCCTTTATAATAAAGTACTAGAACTACAAAAGTGCGCGCTATGCGCGCCAAAGTGAGTGACACAGATCTAAAAGATGACAATGATAAAGAAATTTATAAAAAAATATTTAACGATTTATCCAATATAACTTTTCCAATGTAAAGTCCCAAGGCATGTTTAGTAATTAAGATAAAATTTAACTGAATGATGATGATGATGATGTGACGATAAAAAATTAAGATAAAAACTTGAAATTAAAAAATGAGTGAAGCTTCTAAAAAGCGAATTGAAAAGAATATATTAACAACTGAAGGGTGCGCTAAAACAAAGCTGTAACCGCCAGGACGACACACAGTGCGTAAAAAGTGATTACGTTTGGACAAAAATCTGCCTACTCCTCAATTTTAACCGATTCAAAAGTTTTTTTTTAAATACTCAGGAAGGTTGGCACTACCAGCCATTACTGCCTAAAAATATTAATGATTAATATCAACCTCAAAAAGTTGCCTTAAATTTGAAATTTCTATTTATATCTCATCAAAATATATGGTGTTAATGACTGATTTTTATAATAAATAAGTACTTACAATTCTTTTAACGTCATTGTGAATAAATCTTACGTCATATTATCAAAATGTAAAACAGCAAAATCAATACTTCCGGTTCGGTGAAAAATTTTAAATTAAATAAGAAATTTTTATAAAACCTTTTTTTTGGTAATACCAATGTTTAATATACTAATTATCAATATTCAGCCTGTAAGATTGTGTCAAGAAACACAAAAATTACTTATTTTTTTAAATTGTATTTCTGTAAATTCTGTTTTTGAGTATAGACTGCAAATGTGCTTCAGATGATTACTAAAATTTTAATTTTTGGAATTAATATGACCAACATTTTTTTAGGTTAATATTAATTTTTACCATTTTTAGGCAGAGGTGTCTAGTAGTGCTAACCTTCCTGAGTATTTTAAAAAAAAATCTTTTAAATCGGTTGAAATTTGAGGAGTAGGCAGATTTTTGTCCAAAAGTAATTACTTTTATACCACTGTGCGACACTCAAACTTTTAGAGCTAATTATTTTGCAATAAATGTCGTTGTATTGTTAATTAAGAGTCTTAATCATTATTATAAGAGATATTAAAATAATAATTTCATGTAGTCAACCGAACAAAAAACAAAAAAACTCATGAAAAAACGTCAAATAGGGTGCAAAAGTAACCTAAAAGAAATTGACGGTTACAGCTTTGTTATAGCGCACCCTTCAACAATCTTTTACATTAAAAATTGATTGTATTAGTTCATTAGTAAAAAAAAACAAATTGTCCGTATTTTTGAAGATTCGTTTAACATCTATGGCTTCTTTTATAATCCTACAAAAAATCATACAAAAGAGAAGGTATTAAGACATAAAGAAAATGGAATATCGAAATAATTGAAATGCCATTATTCAACACAATTAATACACTCAATGCACCCCAATATACACTATAAAGACAGGTGTCTTAAGGGTGTCTTTTTTTAAAACAAAAGATATTTAGAAAGTGTCTTACATTAATTTCAAATTATTCCATTGCTTAATAATTATGAAAGACGCACCCTCATTGGTTAAAATTAAGACACCCAAAAATGTCTTAGAAATGACCATATAAATGTCTTAAAATAAGACACCTGCTTTACAGTGTAACACTATCAGTAGGGTCCTTTGAAATAGAAGCAGTGTTAATCTTAATATTTTCATTTGTATTATTGTTTTATTCATAATTTTTTTTAAAATGCTCCTTTCATCAAAAATTAAAGATATCAAAATTTTTGTTTATAAATAGTATGGTATACGACAAGCAGTCACGCATTTTAAATAGTGGTAATTAAAATTCAATCATAAAAAAAGCTAATTTTTTATTATTATACCGAGAATTCTTATATACGAATCATGTCTAGTGGCACATTAAAGTAGATAAAAGAAACCTACAAAACAGCATTGACATAGTTCTTTACAAATACTATATTTTAAAAAAAAGTAGGTACTCCATGTTACCCAGCTACCCCATCTTACCCCACCTTTCCCTAATTATAAAACAATTATTTAAGATTGTTGCTTTTAATAGGATTGAAATAAATTGTAAGAAATATGAATTTTAATTGTTTCGTTATCTTTCAAATTTTTATGCCATTCTTCAATTTTTATTTCCATTTTTCAGTTTTCAATTTTATTCTTCTATATTTATTCATTTTCGGCTTTTTTCAATTACTTTTCTCCAGTTTTCAAGTATATTTTAGAAATTTCAATTCCATTCTTCCATTTCTACACTGAGAAAACTGAATGTTCTAAATTAGATGTTTTAGAAAAGAAAGTAACCCTTAATATCTAAATATTAAAGTTTAACATCTAAGATATTAAATTTTGACATGTTCATATTAAAGCTTAACATCTAGATGTTAACCTTCAACATCTAGATAACTGTCCCTATGTCAAATGATAAATATGTTAAGCGTTAACTTACAGATGTTAAGGGTTTACATCCATTTTTCTCAGTGTAATTAGTTTTTTCAATTTTAATTATTTTTTTCGATTTTTAATCCAGTTCTTAAATGTGCAATTATTTCCAACAATTATTCCATTAATTTTATTTATTTATTTATTTTCAAGTTAACGGTCTTAAAAAAGAAATAACAATGCCCTTTAGTACATAAAGTACTGTAATAAGAATTGTATGTAATATAAAAGTAAACAAAAATTGCGTAAATATTTAATTAAATAAATAATTTTTTAATTTTTCAATTTTCAATTATTTCTATTAAATTTATTACTTTCTGATAATTTTTTTACCTATTTTTTTCAGTTGTCTATTAATTTAGTCATTTTTCGAATTTTGTTTTTAATTCACTGTTATTTTCGTTATTTTTCACATATTTTCATTAATTTTTTAATTATTCTCGTCATTTTTCAACTATTTCTTCCAATTATTTATTAATTATTTTCCGCAATTTTCAATTATTTTCTAGAATTTTATAATTATTCTTTGTTCGGTTGCGTATTAATCTAGACATTTGTTTAGAACTTTGTTTTCTATTGTGGAATATTAACGTCATTTCGTAATTTTTGTTTCAGTTATCCGTTTTTTATTGAAATGTAAAAAAATTATTTAAAAAATTAATTAAGAAAATTGATAGTTAGGTATCTAAAACTTACCTATTAAAGAAAAATACACCTTCAACTCAAAATTCTATACTGACATCGCCAGGCCTTAAACTATCTTTAAGCTGCTATTCTCTTTCTCTATCTCTCTCACTCTGTCTCTGTTCTTCCTCTCTCTCACTACGTTACAAACGGACAAACTTTATCTACTATCTTTCTTCCTCAAGCTACCTAATATAATCTTTCTCACTCTTTCTCCGACCAGCGTTACATTCCAAAGGCTACCAGATTTCTTATATAGGATACTTTAGTTTTATGCACTGAAAAACTTTGTAGATCAATATTTACTAAACTTGCAATTTAATTTTAGTAAATTAACTATCATATCAGGAAAAAACTGGAACACTATTATTATTTCATAGTTTGACTATTAAAATGTAAAATTAATGGTTTGACTATTAAAATGTAAAGTTCATGGTTTGACTAAAAGAACATTCAATTTTTAGTAGTCTGTTGATTAAAAATTTATCCTAAAAGAAAGAAAAAGTATAGAGCGGAAACACAACACTTCGTCGAATCGCCATATATGACAGCTAACCTTACCTCGATGATACCTTCAATAATAATATATTATTGAATGTATTGAAATAGAATTTATTTATTTATTTATTTTAGAATTAAAATTTTATTTTAGATTTAAAAATTACATAATATAACTTATGTTACAACATATATCTTAACCTAAAATACAGATAAAATAACATTCGCTTTAACTGACGTAACGTATCCAATAATTTCCTTACCCCGACTAGAAATTCCCATATCATTTCCACATGACAGATGTGGGTCAGATTTGCTTTTGCTTCATCTGGACTAGGCATGGTCTATTCCCTGGATCCAGATTTGAAACTGAAATGTAAAACATGTTAAGCTACTGTTGCGCCATTTATCCGCAACGTTCAACAACATTTCTGTGAATCACAGACGTTGGTCAAACCCTGTTCCAGGTATATTAGAACCAAAACTATTTAGATCCGATATAAAATTGGAATCCATAACCAGTTACTCTAACGCCATCTTTCGGAAAATCTTGGAATTTAGTAATGCATTATCAAAAAGGAAACACCGATAAATGCGACTTGCAGGAATATTTGAGAAAACATTTTATGAATTATCATTTATGAATTATTTTGAAACAAAATTCTCATATGCTTGAATTAAAAAATTTACAAAATTGATTTTGTTTTATTATGATTCCATTCTAAAAGATAAGCTTTACGTAAAAAGTTATCCAAATATTTCTTCTTCTCTATACTAAATCGTTATAAGAAATAATAATTTCAGAGTTCCATTCTCCTATGCATGCGATTTTTTATTTTTTCATGTTGTGTTTATTAAGTGTTATTTAGGTCCAAACATTTGATAATTTATTATCATAAATAATAGGTAATAAGTGATGTAAAACAAGTTGTAAAAATTATTAAAAATTAAAATTGAATAAATAAATAATTGTTAAATTCCATGCATTGATAGTATTTTTTGAAATAACATTACTGATATATATCAGTAAATTACCAATTACTGCTCCAATGTTGGGTCGCAGTACTGCCTCAGTACTGATTAGCATTATTATTCCAGTATTTCTACAGGTTCGCGCCATAAGAAAATAAGATTTTTCTTTCTTATCGAAATAATAAAAAAAATTATCATGTTTGATTAAATGAGAAATTTGGATAGCTTTTGCTTATACTTCGTCATTTGTTACATTGAAAAAAATATAAAGTAACTTCTACTATTTAAAAATAAAACTTAAACTGACCGGAATTTCTGCGCATTACTGATAATTTTTACAATTTTCGGCATAAATTTTAATTATTTTACTAAAAGTTACTGTAGAAATAGTAAAGTTTACTCTGGAAATAGTAAAAATTGCCAAACATACGCAGAAATTCCAGTCAGTTTAGTTTTTACTTTTAAATAGTAAAAGTTACTTTATATTTTTTCCGTGTAATATTTTGGATGCTAAATAAGTAATTAAAAATCATGCGAAACTTTTTGGAGTACATATTTAGTACCTATAATACTAAAGAAAAACAGAAAACTAAAAAATAACATCTATTTTCGATCAAACGAATTTATAATGGAATGCCCCCAAAAAATAGTCGCTCGTCAATTTTCTCAATGGATTTCGATTTCTTATAATTTTAAGTGTACTTTAATATCTTTTACTGATTTTTAAAAGATCCAGAACATTAAAAAAAGTTAATTGTTTATAAACAATTTGTAAACAAATTATAAAAAAAAATTTTTTAAACTTTTGAACTGTAAGTGGAAGTCAGATTTAAGGTACACTTGAATCGGAAAACTCATTTAAGAAATATAAGCTTTTATTTAGAATGTATTTAAAATTTTCATTATGCAATAACGTTCGGAAAAAATATTTTTACGATCTAACATAATAATTTTTTCAATATGTCGATAAAAAAGAAAAATCTTCTTTTTTCGATGCGTGCTGATTTTACGAATTCTGACCCAGTATGAATTAATAATTTTTAATAAAATAAGTTGTAAGATAATTAATGAAAATAATGCATAAAAATGTTTAGAAAATTTAAAAATAGGGTCCAAAGGGACTAAAGCAAGAGACGTCTCCGCTTAGAGTTTTCCAGTCTTGCTGTTTCGACCTCGGGTTGACAAAATTTTCAATCCCTGGAATATGACCTGCCACTAATAACAGTACGCCCGCGCCCGAGAGTAAGCCTTAATTCAGTACGATATCATACCTGCTTAAGGAAAGTTGTGTTTAAGTGAAGTTTTGTTTCGGAAAGAAATTATAAAGCTTCTTGTTTTCAAAAGGTAAGCCAAATTCATTATTAATTTTATAACAAAATAATAAATTTCACTAAACACTTAGTTAAAAATCAAAATTTGAAAAAAAAGTTATTAACTATTGGATGTAGTTGTGCATATCCTTAGGATTGTTGTAAGTTAGGAGTAAAAAATTTTTTTTTGTTGAAATTATAAAGGCTCAAATTTGTAGGTATAATTTCTCCGGGGTTAGGGTATAATAGAAAAAAATACCTTTTTTTTTCGTTTAAAATTGTTATTTCTTAATAAAATAATAATAAAATTTCTTAAGGGCATGTGATAGAGAATAACGTCACTGATATAAGCAAAATTTGTCCGTAAACTTTCTCCTAAAATAATAAATATTTTAACTCCAAACTTTGTGGAGTTACTTCAAATATATAATATTTAGCACCAAGATTACTAAAAAGAAAACAGAAAACTATAAAATAATATATATTTTTGGTCAGTCGAATTTCTCGTAATATGTCAAAAAAAAAAATTGAATTTTATATTAACTTTTGTAAAAATATTTAAAAATGTTTTTTGTTTAGTATAAACATTTTTATGATATAACATAATAATTTTTACAAAAGTTCAATAAAAAATGAAAGTCTTTTTCTGTGGTTACTGATTTAACGAATTCTGACCCTATTGAATATTTTTTAACATTTATGTCCTTTTATGTTATCAAAATGTTTTAGTAATTATAAACATTTATTATATTTTTGTTCTTAAGGTCCAAATACAAAAGAGACAATTGCGAGTGATGTATCGTCCAAATATATGGATAGTAAGTAAAACATATTTTTAGTTTCTGTTATTTTTATTCTGTATCAAATTATAAATATTAATGAATATGCTTTAATTTTAGTTAAAAAAGCATTAGAAAATCTTGAAACTGGTGTCTCTACAATAGCAAAAGAGTTGAAAGAGTTAAGATCATGTTATAATAAATTGGAATCTGACGTAAGGGACTTAAAACTCCAAAGAGAGTCTGAAGTGGCCAATCAACGACACATGGAAACCACGTTTGAAGAGGAGTTCAATGTGGTATTTCCTTTACAAACAGTCCAAAATTTACACGATTTGGATAATAAAATAAAAACTAATGAGGACTGTTATAGACGCTTGGTAAATCTATAAATATTTTCAATTTTTTGTACTTAATTTTCTATTTATTTATTATTCTGTATAATTCAAATAGTATATTTAATAACCCTACTATATTTTCAGAAAATAACTCTAGATTCCAACATTTACAAAGATGCAGGAGCTCGAAAAGCGATTGCGAACGCGATTCGGAATTTTTAAGTAAAAATATTATCCAGCAATTGACGGTTTCCAAGAGAACTCCAGGAAAGGAACTTTTTAAAGACATGCTTTGTACATGTCTACTAGGTAAATTTTAAATTTACATAATATTTTAAGCATAATTTTGTACAGTATTGTATTAATTTTTATAAACTTAATTTCTAAAGTTGAATGAATAAAAAGTCAGTTAATAATTTAATTAGTTATGTTTCTACTAATGATTTAGTAAAAAATAACTTATTACTAGTTTAATTTATTTTTGGGTTATGTCAAAACAACCAATATTTTTGTAAAAATCTATTCACTAATTCAATTAGTCAAATTTGACTTTTAGTTTAGTTATATTTTCACTAAAAATTGGTTATTTTCTACTAATAATCAGTTATTTTCGACTAATTGCTGAAATAAAAAATCCGTCACGATTTTACCAATAATTAGTTACTTTTAACTAATTCAGGTTTAGAAAGTAAATATTTGAATTTTGATGAATATTAGTATTAATTAAAATAATATTTTAAAAATAATTTTAAAGATATATTATTCTAATAAATAATATAAAGTTTACTCTCAATACAACTAAAAAATCTATATTTTTCAGAGGTTCTACGTAGAAAAGTCCAGAAATCGGATGAAGAAATTCTTTCGCATATTGGCACAGCATTTGCAAATGTTAAGGATATAAGGAAAAGGACTACTCTAACTGTCCCAAGAACTAATATCAACAGACAAGGAATGGGTGTTGGTGGTTCAAACACAACCCCCACTACTCCCACTACCCATACTACCCCTACTACCCATAATACCCCTACTACCGTCACTACTCCTACTTCCCGCTTTAAACAGTAGTTTATAATTTTTATATATAATGTTATTTTAATTATATTCATATTATTCTTTTGTCGTATTGAATTATATTTTATTATTACATATGTCCACAAAATGAATTCGTAAAAATTTCTAAGAATTGATGAAAGTTTCTTAGTAAAAACCTACCAATTGGATAGTAAACATTAATATTTTCCATGTGAATTAGGAATTTTTTCTATCCATTTGTAATTTTTTATAAACAATTAGTAATTTTTCAATAACTGTTAGTCGAAATTTGTACTAATTTAGTTTGTGAACAAATTTTTCTTCATTTACATAGTAGTTTTTAACTAATTAAGATTTAGAGACCAAATAATTTGTATAACATTTGTACCTAATAAACACTTGAAAAATGAAAATTTATAAAAATATTTGTGCTTGACTGTTTTGATCATAAAGACGAATCCTTCTACTAATAAAGAAATATTTTATCGAATTTTTCAAAATTTCTTATAAATTTGGATATATTAATTTATGAACTCAATTTTTATGTGATTTGCATAATAGTTTCGTAATATCTTTTTAAAATTCCAAGACCAACTAAAACTTAATTTGAATAATTTTTAAAGCTCTTTTAAAATTAATTCGGAAATCACATAAAACTGAATCTTACGAATTAATATATACAAAAGTTCTAAAAGTTTTGTAAAATTCGATAAAATATTTTTTCTTGAGTATTAATTATAATTTTTTTTTTTTTTATTAAGAAAGTCTGGAAATAATCTGGATAATTCTAAAATCCATACCTAAACAGATCTGGATTCCATATCTAAACAGATTTGTCATCCATACCTGAACAGGTCTGGAATCCATATCTGGCAACCATGTCACTTTCAGACTGACCCAGCGTTCTTATTTGGATCTGTACCAGACTGTCTTGTAGCGCTCTCTAAACCGTTGCTTGTATATAACGTATAAGTAGATATTTGAAACTGCGCCAGTAACCTGGCGAATACAGCGGCCGGCCATAGAGTAAGGGGTCGCGAGTTCGAGTCTTCCAGCTTCGGATTTTTCGGTTTCAGATTTTTAAGTGTTTCATTTAAATCATCAATCATTAGTTAAATAGGGCCTTTTCACGTCAGAAATATCAGAGTTGTCAAGGGGTTCATCGATTTTCTTGAAACTTCGTGGTATTATACTGCTATATGAGAAACTTTTTCCCTTCAAATGATTTTTAAAAAAATTCAAAATTTTAGAAGATACGCCATTTTGAATATCAACATTAATTTAACAAAATTGTTAATATCTCAAAATATTATAAAGATATTTTGATGAAACTTACACATGTTTTAGTTAAAAATATGTACTTTTAAATGAAAATAAAGTCAATGAAAAAAAAAAAAAATTTCATGTAAAAAAATTAAAAAACCATTTTTAATTCAATTTTTTATTTACTTACTCCTCTCTGACAGAAATTTTATTAATATTTTTAAATTCCTTATGAATATACCTTTAATTTAATAAAAAATTGATGGAGACTTTATTAGGTCCCGAGATATTAGACTTTTTGGGCAAGACTCCGTCAAAAGAAAAACGATTTGCAAGTGGTCTTTTGATTTCTTTGAAACTGTGAGAAATAATAGTCTTAGGTATGATTGTTAAAACCCAAAAAGGATTTTCGAAAATTTTCAAAATGGCGCCCGCTACGCCATGTTGAATATCAGAGCAGTGTTTTTTTCAAAACTCATTATTTCCGAATTGACAAAATGAATTTTAATGAAACTTACAGACAAAATAGATAAATATACGTAGTTTAAAAAAATATTTTGATTAAAAAAAAAATTCAAAATTTTGACCGAAAAAAAATTGTTTAAAATTTTTGAACTACTTTTTCGGTGATTTGGCCACTTTTTTGGATTTTCTAATATACATATTCTGATTCCTTATGATTTCACCTTTATTTAAAAAAAAAAAAAAATTTGGAGACTTGAATAGTTTTTGAGATATTGAGCTTTTAGTGGAAGCGCGCACCACGATTTCTATGTGCTGCGTTGCCGATGCCGCGCCGTACCGTTAAACGTGCACGAACCTGCCTTAGCTACCCCGCACAGTGAACGCGTATAACATAACACAGCTTGGCTTGCACCTATATCGTTGGAGATTTATAAAAAATCGTTTAAATTTAGAATTGAATTGTGGTTTATTATTTATCTTCTTTGTTTTATGAAACAAAGATTATATTTCTTATTTTATTTGTTTCCTTTTACGGACTATTTTGTACATTCATACAATAATGTAAATAATTTTCTCTATTTCTTTATTTTATATTATCGTTTATTCGTTTGTTTAATTGTAATAGGTAAGTTTAAATAGATTTTAGGTTGAATAGATTTGAAGTAGAATAGATTTCAAGTTGAACGACACCTAAATTAATATTTTCGTTGTCACAATGCCACGATATACTTGCTTTAATCCTTTTAAAAAGCAGCGACATGTTTTAGTTGATAAAACAAATGTCCGCCCTGTTTCAAAAGAAATAGTTGAAACATTTTCAATTGAAAGCAATAATTTTATTTGCAATACTTGCCGTTTACAAGTTGCAAAGTTAGAACCATCAGTCTTGATACAAGTGCAAGAATTTTTTCACTCTGCTGAAAATGTAAGTAAACAAGAGTTTTGTCAACCAGATGATTTAGACAATAATGCAATGGAAAATAATAATTTTGAAAATGTAGGCAAAGAAGAGTTTTGTCAAACAGATGATTTAGATAATAACACAATGGAAAATATTAATTTTGATTACGAAAGTGAAAAAGATATTGAAGAATTAAATAAAATTTTGCACATATTAAGTATTTCAGCAATTGTTCGCAGCAGAGATCTTCGTACGCAATCGGCACAAAAGAAAAAGGTAAGTGAAATTCGGGAGGTTTTTGAAAATAAATTGAAAAAAGTATTTCAATATGAAAAAACTGAAAATGCTAAAAATGATTTAGAAAGTTTTTATTGATGAAATTAAAGCAGAGTTAAGAAAAAATCCTAGCAACTCTCGAAAAATAGAACTTTTAACAATGGTTCCAAAGAGTTGGAATACTCTCAAAATAGCAACCGAATTTGAAGTGCCTTATAAACAAGCTCAAGTAGCTGCAAATCTTCATGCTTCTTATGGTATAGGCACAACACCAAATCCTCGAATTGACAAAAAATTATCAGAAGAAATCGTTACAACTGTTCGAGATTTTTATTACGATTCTGACATTAGTCGTCAGTTGCCAGGGAAAAAAGATTGCATATCTGTCAAACAAAATGATAACTCAAGAAGATCTCTTCAAAAAAGATTAATTTTAGGGAACTTGAAGGAAGTTTATGCAACTTTTAAATTACAGTATCCTAATTTAAAAATTGGATTTTCCACTTTTGTCAAATTAAGACCCAAGGAATGCATATTTGCTGGTGCTAGTGGCACACATTCCATCTGTGTTTGCAAAATACATGAAAACACAAAGCTTTTAATTGATGATGCAAATCTTAAAGAGCTAATGACAGATGAAAATATGACATTTTTAACATCGTACAAGACCATTTTGCTTGCAATGATTTGTAAGTCAACAACATTTGCTTGCTATTTTGGATTGTGTGAATCTTGTCCAGGTGTGACGCCTGTAATAGAAACACTTCAAAAGATTTTTGATGATAATTACGTTGAAAATATTACGTATAATAGCTGGAGTTCAACTGATCGAACATCACTTGAAACTTTTTGCGATATAACGGAAATATATCTGGAAAAACTAGCTACGCATCTAAGCGAATTGCTTAAACACGACTTTATCGCAAAAAAACAAAGCCAGTTCTTGAAAGATTGTAAGGAATCCCTTGAAGAGGGTGTTTTTATAATCTTGTTCGATTTTTCACAAAATTATAAAACCATTATTCAAAATTCCATTCAGAGTGAATATTGGAATAAGCAACAAATAACCATTCATCCAGCTGTTGTTTATTACAAAGACGGAAATAAAGTTGTTTGCGAAAGCTTTGTTATAATTTCAGAGGATCTCAAACATAATACAAGTGCAGTACATCTATTTATCGAAAATCATAATTGAATTAAAAAAAAAGCATAAAGTTAAAAAAATAATGTATTTTTCAGACGGCGCAGCTTCCCAATATAAGAACAAAAGTAATTTTGTCAATCTAGTTTATCACAAACGTGACTTTGGAATTGATGCTTCTTGGGAGTTTTTTGCTACATCACATGGTAAAAGCCCTTGTGATGGAATTGGGGGAACCGTGAAAAGAGAAGCAAGCAGAGCTTGTCTCCAACGCAGTAGTGATAAACAAATCTTGACTGCAAAAAATTTGTTCGAGTGGGCCTCTACTGCTTTGATAAATATAAATGCAATTTTTTGCTCTAAACAGGAACATGACAGAAAGGCAAGGAAATTGAAAAAGCGATTTGAGAAAGCACAAACAATTACTGGAACAAGGAGCTTTCACTCGTTCACACCAATTAGTGACAATAAAATCGAATGTAGAAAATATTCTTCTTCTACTGAAACATTTGAATTTGAAATCGAAAAAACAAACAAAAGGAAACGTTAACATACCTATATGTTTAAAAAAAAGTTCCCATAATTTCCAAAAATTAGCAAACGAATGCTTATATTTAATGACATGTTTATAATAATTGTTTTAATTTTTAATTGTCTGTTTTATCTTTTGTTTTTTAAAACTAAGAAACATATGTTTCTTAAATTGATGAATTATACAGGGACCGCTTGGCGCGTCGAGTGAAAATCGTGGTGCGCGCTTCCACTAAAATCTCAATATCTCAAAAACTATTCAAGTCTCCAAATTTTTTTTTTTTAAAATAAAGGTGAAATCATAAGGAATTAGAATATGTATATTAGAAAATCCAAAAAAGTGGCCAAATCACCGAAAAAGTAGTTCAAAAAATTTAAACAATTTTTTTTCTGTCAAAATTTTGAATTTTTTTTTTAATCAAAATATTTTTTTAAACTACGTATATTTATCTATTCTGTCTGTAAGTTTCATTAAAATTCATTTTGTCAATTCGGAAATAATGAGTTTTGAAAAAAACACTGCTCTGATATTCAACATGGCGTAGCGGGCGCCATTTTGAAAATTTTCGAAAATCCTTTTTGGGTTTTAACAATCATACCTAAGACTATTATTTCTCACAGTTTCAAAGAAATCGGAAGACCACTTGCAAATCGTTTTTCTTTTGACGGAGTCTTGCCCTTTTGTACAATTTTTTCATGTAAAAAATTAAAAAACAATTTTTAATTCAATTTTTTATTCACTTTCTCTTCTCTGACAGAAATTTTATTAATATTTTTAAATTCCTTATAAATTTACCTTTAATTTAAAAAAAAAAATTGATGGAGACTTTATGAGGACCCGAGATATTAGACTTTTTGTACAACCGCGCGTAGTTGCAGCGGCCGTGGCAATGCCATGAGACGGCGTAGAAGCTTAGCAATGCAGCGCGGCATGCCGCGTTCTGCTGTCGCAACCACAGGCGGTAGTACAAAAAGTCTAATATCTCGGGACCTAATAAAGTCTTCATCAATTTTTTTTTAAATTAAAGGTAAATTCAGAAGTAATTTAAAAATATTAATAAAATTTCTGTCAGAGAGGAGTAAGTAAATAAAACATTAAATTAAAAATGGTTTTTTAATTTTTTTACATGAAAATTATTTTTTTTTTCATTGACTTTATTTTCATTTAAAAGTACATATTTTTAACTAAAACATGTGTAAGTTTCATCAAAATATCTTTATAATATTTTGAGATATTAACAATTTTGTTAAATTAATGTTGATATTCAAAACGGCGTATCTTCGAAAATTTTGAATTTTTTTAAAAATCATTTGGAGGGAAAAAGTTTCTCATATAGCAGTATAATACCACGAAGTTTCAAGAAAATCGATGAACCCCTTGACAACTCTGATATTTCTGACGTGAAAAGGCCCTATTTAACTAATGATTGATGATTTAAATGAAACACTTAAAAATCTGAAACCGAAAAATCCGAAGCTGGAAGACTCGAACTCGCGACCCCTTACTCTATGGCCGGCCGCTGTATTCGCCAGGTTACTGGCGCAGTTTCAAATATCTACTTATACGTTATATACAAGCAACGGTTTAGAGAGCGCTACAAGACAGTGGATAATATAAAGTGTTGAACCAAATTTCAGTTTCTACTTTACAGTTCCTAGATTTCTTCTGAATTTTCGTGAATTGCTAATGAAAGTTTATCAAGAATCGTTAAATTTTCTCGATTGCCACAAGCTTATGAATAAATTCCGTACTTATTCATGAATAATTTTTTTCCGTGTACTGGCACTATAATAATTTAGTATCAGTACTTCGAAAATCAGTACCTTTATACACGTATGGTACTAGTATAGTGCAAAGGTACAGTAATTGTACGCAAGTTATCTGGTAAATTTTAATTTTATTGCTATACTTGAAATACATTTTTAAATTTTATATTGTAATATGCTTTTGTCCGTAAATAAATTAATACATAAATAAATTAAATTCTTTTTATTACCATGAATTATTAAAACTTTATTAGTTTTCAATTATTTTCTACAAATTTCTATCAGTTTCTTCATTATTTTTATTATTGTTACGTCATGGAAAACATAACATACAAAAATCATTTTTATTCAATCGGTGGTTGAACAGTGAGGGTAAGGTGTACAGGTAAATGGATAGAGAGGCATTTGTACATTATATATATATCTGAATTTATTGTTTACACAAGGGCTAATCGACGATAGAAGTCTAAAGTGCTGATGAGTTGAGAGAGCAGTGAGAACTGGTGTCAGAGTACGGATAATCTGAAACAGATTATACGTTTAGAAAAGAAATGAGATAAGAGACGAAAGAGTAAAATGTTTGTACTTACTTTTATTTTAAATGTGAAGAACTTTGGTCAAATCTCAGGAACCAATGTTGCAAATGGTTGTTGAACCTTGGTTGACAGCAAACCGGCAATCAGGCGGCTATGATAAAAAGCCGAGGTTGGGCCGACGTTGGCAGGAAACTGGCAACCAGCCAGCTGAACAATTGATGCGATGTTGGTTGAAATCTGGCGAAATACTGGCAACTAGCCAGCTGTGTAGTAAGGCGATGTTGGCCCTATGTTGGCAGAAAACTGAAAAGTTTTTGGCTCGTTTCCAAAATGGAGAGTTGTTCAGGATTATCGTGCATTAAATGATAAAACCATTGCGGATCATTATCCTATACCCGATATTAGTCAAATTTTTCACGAGATCGGTGGACATAAATATTACACTACTCTTGATCTCGCAAAAGTGTTTCAACAAATTATTTTAGATCCTCAAGACGCACATAAAACTGCGTTTAGTACACCATTTGGACACTATGAATATGTTAGGATGCCTTTTGGACTAAAAAATGCCCCACCCACATTTCAGCGTTATATAAATGGAACATTTAAAGGTTTACAGGGAAAAATAATGTTTTCTTTTATTGATGACATTATCATCTATGCGGACTCTTTAGAAGAATTTTTAGAAAAAATTAGTTTAGTCACGCAACGTTTACAAGAAGCCAATTTACAAATAAACATTGAAAAATGTGCATTTCTAAAGAGTAGCGTATGTTATTTATGTCACATTCTAAATATCAATGGTGTTAGTCCGGACCTAAAAAAATCGAAGCGGTTAAGAATTTCCCAGTTCCAAGGAAAGAAAAAAATATCAGACATGCTGAATATTATCGTAGGTTTATTAAAAACTTTTTGCAAATTGCTAAGCCTTTAAGTATATTATTACAAAAAGACGTTGACTTTAAGTGGTCAGAAAAAGAAACGGAAGCATTTAATAAATTACGCGATAGTTTATGTACTGCTCCTACTTTACAATTTCCAGATTTGACTAAAGATTTCGTAATTACAACTGATGAATCAGGGTATGCTATCGGTGCTATTTTATCACAAGGTGAGGTAGTAAAGGATTTACCAATAGCATATATTTCCCGAGTTCTCAGAGGACCGGAATTAGCATACGAAGTATACGAAAAAGAAATGTTAGCTATGATAGAAGCGGTAAAAACCTTTAGAAATTACGTATACAATAAAAAAATAATTATTGTAACTGATCATAAACCTCTTCATTGGTTTAAAACAGCCAAATGTAATATTCGAGTTTAAAAATGGAGATTCCAATTATCCGAGTTTAATTACGAAATAATACATAAAGACGGTAAATTTAATCTAAATGCTGATGCACTTTCGCGAAATCCCATCGAGCAAGCAGGTTGTAATGTTGTCACACGACAACAACGACGGGAGTTAAACAAACAAAACGTATGAAATGAGGAACCGTTAAAAAACACTCAGGTTGAAAAACAGTCTTTCAATATTGAGTCATCATGTAACTCTGAGTCTCCTACGGTCCCCATGAGTTCTGTACTTAAACAAAACCGTTTTCAAATAATAGTTGAAACTCCTCAAAATATCGAAAACACTCTTCCTACAGTAGATATAAATACCACTAATATTATAGATTCAGTACCAAATGATATAATTGAAATTAGGAGAGAACAACCTAAACGTGCGGTCGATAAGGTAAATTATAAGGAATCACTATCAAGTAATACACAGTTTACAGATGATTCATCTACAAAGTCGGTAATCCAAAATTACGAAACCTACTTTTAGGCTCGGGAACATAGGAAACCGAAAGTTAAAGAAATTGATAATGAATTACCCGAACCCAGTAATGATACATACTAAATGTCAAATCTTTGAAATAAAAGATTCAATTGAGTTTAGGGTAGATAAAATCGTGTACTTTGTTAATAACAAGGAAGAACCTTGTGACTTGGGAGGTGAAAAATTATTAAACGCAGGAAAAATCGAAAGTAGGCAGGTTACAGATTTATTATCGGTAAATTTTACTAACCGTGGAACAAAATATTTTTATTTTTCAGTTTGTATTTTTGACAGCAATGGTCAAAGTATTTTGATTACAAAAGAAAATCTTTTCAAGGCATTGAAACAATTACGGGAGATCCTAATAGAAAAAAGAATTTCGTGTTTTAGTTTAGCAAAAGGATTTCGTGTCGCTAATTTAGATTGGAATGAAGTTTTATCTTTAATTAAAATAGTTTTTTACGATGATAAGGTTAAGATTCTTATTTGTAGAGGTTTAATTAAGTATGTCCCTACAGAAAAACGAGACGAAATTTTTGAAGAATTACACGCTTCTTCTATCGGCGGACACCGAGGTGTGTCAAAAACTTATAATAGAATTAAAACTAAGTATTATTGGGAAAAATTTAAAGAATGATATTCAAAGACGTATCCAACAATGTTTAGGTTGTCAGTTAAAAAAATTGGTAAGGTTGAAGACCAAACAACCCATGTAAATTACTGATACACCTGGTACAGTTTTCGAGAAAGTAGCATTGGATATTGTCGGACCTCTGCCCAAAAAAAAAAGTTCCTCTCAAAGATCAGATGGCATCTACGATTGCTGATGCTTTCATCAAACGATTTATGTGTACCTTTGGAGCTCCTACAGTTATTCTCACAGATCAGGGACAAAATTTTCTCAGTAAACTTATGACACGCGTCGCGAGTCGTTTAAAATTAAGAAAATTCGGACTACGGCTTTTCATCCTCAATCAAACGGATGTTTAGAAGGATCCCATCATGTGTTAGGCGAATTTCTTAAACAATACGCAAACGCAGATCACGAATGGGACGAATGGGTGGATATTGCGATTCTAAATTATAATACATGCGTATCCGAAAGCACCAAACACACTCCATTTGAGGTGGTTTTTGGGCATTTAGCTAGATTACCATCGGGGGGACCCCTTCGTGATTGCGACGTGGTCTCTACTTACAAAGGTTATATTATTGATTTAGTTACACATTTAATTGGTATTAGGTCTTTAGTTTATCATAACCTAGTAAGTGCAAAGGAAAAATCAAAAAAATATCATGATAAAACAATAAACCCTCGGAATTTTAGAATTGGGGATTATGTATTTTTATTAAAAGGTCTTAAACAGAATAAATTTGGTTCACATTATACTGGACCACATAAGATTTAATAAATTTTAGATAAAGTTAACAGACGTATTGATATGGGAAAAAATAGTAAAGTTGTACACGCTAATCGATTAAAAATTTCACACCTTAGTCAGCAAGTCAAGGCAAAATATAAGAAGAATCCTGATAAAAATGTGTCAAACAGTTAATTAATACATTTTACTATGTTATAGATGTACATTTGGTTACCTTGCTTTTGCCTATCGTACCATGTGGTACTAGGTATGATCGGGTATGACTGCGGTTCAAAACAACTCAACGTCATAACTCTATCTTTAGTCGATGTGGCTGATTCCTGAGGAAACGATGAATCCAAGCGAAGCAAAGATGCTGGGGGTTTTTTAGACCCCATCCCCAACTATATTCCAGTACCGGGCCCGTGTATAAAAGTTCACGCCTACGCATTTCGGGACTCACTTTTTTGTGTCTAGTTTTCTAGTTCACTTCAACATTTCAAGCTTTCTTCCTGCTTTGGAAATTTTAACCAGTTGTCATCGTTAAAATTTATCCGCAAATGTAAGTCATATATTTCAATTAAATTAAACATCATTTTTCAATCAAATTTTGGTTTCAATTATTTACCCTTGTGTTAAATTTTCCGCGGAAATTATAGGAAACGTAATAATATTACAGTTCTGTAATTCTTGCCTGTTTCCCCATCTTTTTTTTTATCTTTATTATAATTTGTTTTTTTCAAATGATGTTCATAATATTTTACATATTTCTACGAGTGCAGTTTCGATCAATGTTCTTGTAACGTTCTTAAGGTTTCGAATCCCAGATTACTGAGATTAATTTCTCAGATCTAAAACTCGTAATAACTTGAAATTTTTTAAGTGTTACTAAATTCTTAATTTTTATTAGCATTTAAATTATGTCTAACCGACATAACACAAACAATATTCGCACTTTATACCTAAATTTTTTAAAACTATAGATAGAATATTTACATTTATGTGTTTTCTCACTTTCTCAAAATACTCTAAATTTTATTAGTTTTACAACAATTGAAATGCAAAGCTTATATATGCATAGTACACACACATTGGAGACATTGGACATAATTTAATCAATTTTGTCTTTCAGTGACTAAGAGCAAAAAACAAAATATTATTTAATATAGCATTATGTTACTAATGGCGGGTTCCATTTCAAATCAGGCAGGATGTCCACTTGTGATCACAGAATGTGATGAGGATGAAATATGTTCATTTTGAATAAAAATTAGGTGACACATATTTTTGCCAATTGCAAAAAAAATGTTTCCCTGAAGTTATGAGCATTTGAATTTTGAATACTTTTCATTAAAAAAACTCAATTTTTTTCTTTAAATGTTTATATTTCTCGATCTCAATAATATATTTAGGTTTTTTTCTAGATTCTGATAGGGTTTCTTAATCTCTTTCAATATCCAAAAGAAACATTTTAAAAACATTAAAAACTGACGAATTGACAATGGTTTTTTAGAAATATTAAAAGGTCGATTATCTCGGAAAACCCACATTTATTTTTTTTGCTGTTTTTTTTTACTTTGTCTTTTTATTAGGAATATATACTGTGAAAATTGCATTGGCTAAACAATTTTTTTTTTAACTAGAATTGAACCAAAAATTATTTTTCAATTTTCAATTAATGCAAATTGCAATTGAATAATACAAGGAAATATATTTAAGGACAATACTCTGTATTTTATTTAAATTTTTTAAACAATAATTAAAAATATCCAATTAAAATATGACGTTTTTACAATTTTTATCATTTTTACCGGTCTTAGCTAAAACGATAGTGATTTTTTTAACCATTTTAATCGAGGCAATTTTCAGAGTGCATAATTGTGATATTTCAAAGCTTACCCCTGTTTGCGTTCAATTACGACTTTTTGTAATGGGTAAAATTCCAAATATAAATTCTTACGCTAGACCACAAACTTGTCGAGATTTTGAAAGTGTTCACAAAAAGAAAATATACAATATTCCCAATAATACCTAGGTTTGTAAAATTAGAAGAACTAAGTGTTTTGTTGAAATCATATTTTCCCGATAAAAATATTAAATCAGAAGACTCTGTGTGTAAAAATAATTATAATAATAATAAGGGTGTGTTTTTAGCGGGTCGGCAAGTCGCCACCCCCGCATAACCCTGTAGTACGGGTTACAGGGTACCTGAGAGCAGGTTTTCACATCCTACGCAAACAAAAAAAAATAGATTTAGTTCTAAATTTGGTGTTCCCTCAAACGATTCGAAACTAAGTAACTATTCTGATTATACGGATGATGGTGATTATGAATATGTAGTTGAAGAGTCTGAACAAGCTGAGCCATATGTGCAGGACAAATTAGACAAAATAAAGATGTAAATGAAGAAATATCTCGACTAAATTTGAAACTTTTACCCTTTAGAAATCAATTAAACAAGTTTGAACGTGCAAAAAAAACTTACATTAACAGAAAGCGAAAATAAATTCTACATTCCTTTGACGAAGCAACATCAAGTAAAATATCGAAAATGTATGAAGTTCCTTTGCCTAATGGCAATCCAAACGATCTCTTCATTAATAATATTAAACAGGGTTTAGACAACTGCGAAACGAAATCCAAAAAAAATCCGACTTCTTACATTATTACCTGAATATATATTTTTGAAAACAGATATTATTTCCAAATTTTCAGTAACCAAATATATGATCGATGAATCGAGAATATTGAGAAAGAAAAAAGGTATTTATACATGATCTGACCCTTACGTTGGTCATCCAATTTCTGAAGAACACATCAACCTTGTTAAAGAATATTATTTAAATGACGATTTAGTTTGTATTGGACAGAGTCCAAACAAAAATGATGTCGTAAATGTTATTGAAAATAAATAAAAATTTAAAAAAGTGAAACGGTTCTTATCATGAAGCATCAAAGAAATGTATAATATATTTAAACAAAAAAATCCTCTGATGGGAATTGGGAAACCAAAATTTTATTCATTACGTCCGAAATGGGCAATGATTGATCCTCCAAGAGAAGTATGCATTTGCATATATTGTGCCAACTTCATAACTTTCATAACTTTAAGAAAAATTTTTTTTCGCCTTTATACAAAAATACGTGTCACCTAACTTCATTCAAAATCAACATACTTTATCTTCATCACATTCTGTCATCACAAGTGGACATTTGAAATGACACCCGCCTAATATAAAAATATAATATCTCTTTAATACAAACAATATTTACACTTTATACTTAAATTTTTTAAAACTATAGCTAGAATATTTACATTTATTTGTTTTCTCACTTTCTCAAGATACTCTAAATTTGATTAGTTTTATAACAATTTAAATGCAAAGCTTCTATATACATAGTACATACACATTGGAAACATTGGACATTATTGTAATCAATTTTATCTTTCAGTGACTTAGAGCAAAAACAAAATATTATTATTTAATATACCATTATATTACTAATAGAAAATTCTAATATTTCTTTAATACAAACAATAATCACACTTTATACTTAATTTTTTTTAAAACTATAGCTAGAATATTTAAGTTTATTTGCTTTCTCACTTTCTTAAGACACTCTAAATTTGATCATTTTTATAACAATTGAAATGCAAATCTTATATATATACATAGTACATACACATTGAAAACATTGGCCATAATTTAATCAATTTCGTCTTTCAGTGACTCAGAGCAAAAAACAAAATATTATTATTTAATATACCATTATATTACTAATATAAAAATATAATATTTCCTTAATACAAACAATGTTCACACTTCATACCTAATTTTTTTAAAACTATAGCTATCATGTTTACATTTTTCTGTTTTCTCACTTTCTTAAATGTTGTGCGTAAACTTTTTCAGTGCGAGGCGCCTTGGGCATAATGTCACCTACTATCAACTGATTTGCACTGATCAAGCACATGCGACAAAATTTGTCAGCTGCACAGCTTACAAAAACATAGACATCGTGAACTGTCAAACTATCACCACAAAATGCTATAACAGTTGCTCGAAGAAGAAATTCCTCTTCATCAATGATTATGGTAATTCCTTCTTCCGATTCTAAACTTTCTAAGTCTTTGCAAAAAGGTTTTAAATTTTTTTTTAACCATATTTTTTCACATCTTCTGTGTAACAGTATGTTTCCAAGTTTAGAATTCTTGTGGACGGGAATGCTTTGTATTCTAACGTATTAAACACACAATTTATGGATGACAGTTTTGGAACCAGATGGATTGACAATTTCGACATCGTCAGTATAAATTTCCAATCTAATAGTATGTTTAAATCGCCTTTAAATCGCCTTTAAATACTTCATTTGGTAAATAAGTTCGCGTGTCTTTATCAAATGTCTGATGTCTTCTTTCAACAAAGGGCATCTCTTTTGGCTCCACGTAATGACAATGCTCTTTAACGGACTCTCAAATTCAAACATGCCCAGTAAGATTTTTGCTTCGTCCTGATCAATCATATTTTTTCTTTCAAAAAATTCTTTAACGTCTCGTTTAAAAAATTTAACCAATTCGAAAACAATTCTTAGGATTCGTCTATCATGTCGCTTAACATGCTGCCGGCCATTGCACTATTTCCTTGTAACCTAGCTATGATGCGAACTATGGACGATCGTAAATCAATTTCTGCAGGATCACGTTCATATTCAATTTCTGGATCATGATTATCCTGGTTTTCGTTAATATCATTAGAATCAACAATGTTCTCTCCACGAAGAAGTTCATTAATATTTCCCAAATTATTTACATTTTCAGCTAGTTCGGTATCAATGTCAACTACGTAAACAATTTTAAGATGATTTGGAAAAACATGGAAAGATGACATAAAAGAAAATTATTTGAATTGTCTTTCGTAACCATCTTTTGAACATTGAAATCCAAATCCTCGATGAATTGTAAGACCGTGAGCATATTTTAAATAGTAAACATAACCTACTATATTTTTATCGAGACGCTCCTGGCAAACTTAAGACGTTAAGCGTTCCATAATTTAAAATCGGTAATTACAATTGCTTAAAAAACCAAAGTCTCTAATACAAATTTAATTACGTTTTATAAATTAATTAATTGGAGAACACACGGGTAGCATTACAGATGTCAACATAACCTTTTTAAGACTGTAAAGATAAAGTTAAAACGTTCTATGTGTATATATTAATATTTGATTTTGTTAAATCGTTGATAATAATTTAAAGTGTCAACATAACCACAAATTATGTTTAGCAATGTGAGTGAAAGAAACATTTGTAATCTTCTGAAACGTTATTACTTAATATTAAATAAGTTCTAATCATTTACCTTTCAAAATTTTCACAATTTCTGAATCAAGTGTTTTCAATAACTCCTCAGCTAATTCTTCTTTTGTGAAGTCTTTCAATTTTTTCATCGTTGATTAATAATTACGAATAAAAAAAACTTTCGAACTGCTCAATTTAAATTTAAAGTTGATTACGGGACATGACCAGTGACGATCTAATGAAAAACAATATTTTACAATTAAGTTGGATAAATTAGCAAAAACCATTAACAACCTTTGATAAGTATTACCAGTATCTCTTAAAAAGAACATCAAAAACTACAAGAACGAGCAAGATTACGTTAAGGAAGCAGGGCATGAGATAATAAAGGACAGAGACTGTTTCTGTCCTTTTCTGTCTCATGCTCTGGTCCCGTACATTATTTCTATCTGCTTAGGGCCTAAACAAACAAAATTCTTCTATTCTACCAAGCATGAAGTAGTATAAGGAGACCCCACTGCTATGTCTAATCTTGAAAAAGTTGAAACTTATTTTCCCTGTTTCTCTTACAAATTAGCGATAGTGGAGAACCTAGCAGAAAAGATTAGAATTATAAGCCATACAATGTCCACTTTCGCTAATTTGTAAGAGAAACGGGTAAATCTGCTTCAAATTTTCAAGAGAGTGGGACCTTCTTATACTACTTCATGCTACCAAGGAAGGTTTTTAACGTTATTCACAGGTTTACCCAATCCCAAAAAATACATTTTATAAAATAATATTATTGAATTACCGTGGTTGTCCCAGTATCCATCCACTTAAGCAGACGACATGTCCCAGTTACCGTCTATTTTAAATTCTTTATTTAAAGCATTTACGTAGAGATACGTTTATGTAAATATAACGAAACATGTTATAATGATGTCAAAAACATTCAAATAAATTTAAAAACTCAGTTTATGCAGAAATACACTCGAAATTATCAAAAAGTGGACGGGCACTGGGACGTGGGCGGGTACTGGTACAACCACGGTATATAATACACTATTTTACCGTAAAAAATCACGTGTAATTTACTTACGGTATTTTATTAGAACAACTCTAATTCTATTGCGTGGGTATATACCCTAACCTATAACTTTCCTAACAACGAAAAACCAATACTTTAATTAATTACTATTTACTAGTTTTAAACTTATCTCACTATAAATAAGACACTTTCTTTATTTGATATAACCATTTACTCTACTTTTTCTAACCTTTATTTTCGAAAACACTTTCTAAACAATTATTTTTTCTTACACGTTATATTCACTTGTAATAATATAAATTGTTACTAGAAATGATTACTTAGAATTTAAATTAAACAAAATTACAAACTTATTAACTAAATGTTCATATCGATATCATACATTTACACGATTTATACATTAGTTTAGCACGTAAATAGATTTTTTATTAAAATAACTAATTGAATCAGTGACTATAAAGTATGAACTAAAACCAATTAGTTATTTTTTTACTTGCTTAAATTAGAAATTTGGAAACAGTATTAACTTTACGATTTCATTAGTAAAATTTTCAAAAATTACTAATTCATTAATTAAATTAGTTACTACTGTCAACGTAATGAAAGTCAATTGTTCTTGCTGAAACGATCGATTAACGAAATTTCCTCTGTTCTTAATGTACTGATAATCGCAGTTATAAGAAGCAAAATTTTTTAAATGTGATTAACGGTTACTTGTACTAATACAAATTTTTTAAAAGCTATCCCCTACCCTTAATTCGAGACCAACTTTTAAGGGAACGAAACTTTCGGACTAATTACCACTTAAGAACCAATAGAACTTCTGGGCAGTGGACATCTCTTTTCTGCTACCTGCAAGAGATTCCCCTACTTTATTACTATACCTCTCAATTTTACAGGGGGGTGACGAGAGGTTTTGGTTACAGACTCTTCAACAACATAATACTTTTGAGGGGATGTGAAGGAGAGAGTTAAGGTTAGGCAGGTATCGGAAGCGAAGTGTCCATCTCCAGAAATTCTAGATACCCTTTATCTTACTTACTGTAGAGGACTAAAATTTTGGCGCCATCGAAATAGTTCCACAAAGGCTCTAGAAATCTTTTCAGGGCAAAATTTCTCTGAATTATGTAAATTTACAACATGTCTCGTGTCACGTTTTCCATACAAACTGTATAGTTGAAATAAATAATCTTTCTTTGTGACAAGTTTATCTTTTGAATAAATGATACTCGAAAATATTTCCATCATAATAGACATTTTAATCATGTATCTTGAAAAGAAAAAGTTGTTGTTGATACCAAATAACCTGAGTGGAAAATACAAATTTTTATAGTACGTTACAAAAAGGTAGAAAAAAATTTTTTTTAATAGTTTTTTGAAGAAAATATATTTAAACTTCTATACAAATATAATTATCATAATTTATTCCAAATTTTCATTAATGAATATTCCCTATTCTCAAAATATTAACAAACAATAAAATCAAATTTAAATTATTCCAAACTTCAATTAATCAAAATTGCAATAAAACCAAAGTTTTAAGGTTTACAACTAATTTTTATGGTAATTCTTAATAGCGTTAACAAAATTATTTTAATCTTTTACCTTTACAAATTAAATTATATTAAAATTTTTAAACTTGATTTCATTAACAAGAATTTAAATTGTTTCAAAGTTTATTAAGTATTAACTAGATGAATTTTTCAAATTTTAATAATAATGATAATAATAATAATGATTAAGAATAAGAATAATAATTAAAAATAAAAAAATAAATAAAAAAATAAATTTTAAAAAATTAAAAATAAATAATTAAAATAAAGATAAGAATAATGATTCTGTGATTAATATCACAGAATTGCCTGGCCGGTTGGGTCAGCACAGATGCCCTCTTCCCAACACCATGGAAATACTTGGTCCACTTGGCCAAGTGTTTCTTAAGGTTTCCATAAAAATGGACCAAATGGCTGAGGGAAATCAAGAACTCTCATTACTCCCTAAAAATGTAGATCTCTGGACATTGAACTGTGCGGTGTATGATAAAGCAGTGTCCTTGCTACGTGAAAGTAACAGGAAGTCTGTTTCAGAGCAAGTGGCTAAGACCTGCAAACGAATCAAACAAGTACAATTCAAGATAAGGGTGGCTCGACGACATGCTTCTCAATTACAGAGTGTGATAGCTTATCTAGAATTGACTAAAAGTTTTACACCAAGAGTTTTAGAAATTGCCAAAACTCTAAAAAGATTTCATCACACTTTGAAAAAATCAAAATTGCAGACCATCAAGCAACATTGGATTGAGAAGATACGTTCTCTTGTAGTCATAAGAGAACGTTTAGAACGGCGGATTGACTGGATTAAGCAAAATAATATCTTTGCTACTAATCCCTCCCGCCTGTTCAGTCCACCAACATCAGTCGTTGTTAACCCCCCATGTCGTGGAGAGGTTGAAACTTTCTGGAGAAACATCTATGGGACGTCCTATACAGTCAACGATGAGGATGCGTCTTTACCACTCTTCAGAAGCTTCTGTCTTGAACAGGGGCTTGACCATCTTAATGAGGCATGTCCGCCAATTACTAAGCAAGAGGGTAGAAATATAATTGCTAAAACTAAGAACTTTTCAGCACCCGGGCCAGATAAGATTAATAATCTATGGTGGAAGAAGTTTACTTCAACTCACCGACATTTGGCCCGCATCTTTTCAACCTTTCTTTGCGGAGAACATCCCTTACCACAGTGGTTGGTGGAAGGTCTAACGGTACTCTTACCAAAATCAGGAGATTTGTCTAATCCAAAATTCAAAAAAATCGCTCTGGATACATCTGTGGCAAACCAAGAAATAGAGTTCATGAGATCAACCATCTTTTCTACATGGACGATCTTAAGCTCTATAGATCTAATAGAGATGAACTTAAAAATCTAGTGTTTGCAGTAGCCAAGTATTCCAGAGCGATTGGAATGGAATTTGGATTGGATAAATGTGCCGTTTTCCACTTAAGTAAGGGAAGACGTGAAACATCTGAAATACCAGGCGACTCTGAGGATCTTCAGCTCATTGGTGGCAACGCCATTCATCATCTTAGTCAAGGAGAAACATACGCATATCTTGGATTTCTACAAGCGGAGACTCAAGATGTGCGTCAGCTTAAAGATCGTCTCCAAACAAAATATCGTGGTCTTCTCAGAAAAATTTGGTCTTCCGAATTATCTGGGAAGAATAAGATACAAGCCACAAATACATTAGCCATTCCTTTGCTTCTCTATACCTTTGGAGCAGTTAAGTGGAATGTGAATGAGCTGAAGATGCTAGACAGAGAAACTCGCAAGATGATGACAATCCATCGAAGTCATCATCCAAAGTCTTCCGTGCCTCGAATTTACCTTCCGCGAGATCGGGGAGGAAGAGGTCTACTAAACTTAGAGTGTCTTCATCGTAGAATCGTTTTGGCTGCTACATGCTCAATTATGAACAGTCGAGATCCTCTTTTACAATTGCGTATTCTTATATCATCATATATATATATATTCATATATATTCTTATATCATCATATATATTCTTATATCATGCGGCAGAAAGAGCTACGAATGAACTTCGTCTTCCATTTGATACTAGTAATGTGCAACATGGATTAGCATCGTTACCACCATTGATGCTTAAAGGCCGTGTCAAGGAAGCAGAACATGCGCTTCTATTACCGGAACATAAGAGCAAATCTGCTCACGGACAATTCTACAATCTCATAAATGAAGTAGGATTGTCAGTTGGTTTGACATTTTCGTTCCTTAAATCTGCTGGTTTAAGATCGGAGACTGAAGGATTTCTATTCGCCTGTCAGGATAATGTAATTAATACTTTTGTGTACCGCAGTCGTGTGATGCATATACCTGTCGACAGTGACATCTGTCGTGCATGTAAACAATATGCGGAGACTCTAAGTCACATTCTAAGTGCGTGTCCGAAGTACGCGTGTTACAGGTATATTGAAAGACACAATGTTGCGCTTAAGGTGTTGTATTATCACCTTCGACACCAGTATGGTATAGATAAAGAACCCATCTTGCCGTATACCCAAGGGGATCAGGAGTCCGTAGTGGAAAATGACCAGTGTAAGATCTACTGGAACTTCTCTTTTTCCACCACTCATCGTATCAGTGCAAATAAACCTGATATAGTACTCCAGGATCATAAATGTAAGATCATTTGTGTAATTCAGTTCTCGGCCCAAGCTGAGAACAACATTAATCGTAAGGAGGATGAAAAGCGGACAAAGTATCAAGAGCTCATGTTCGAATTGAGTCGAATGCACCCAGGTTATAAAGTCCGATTGAATGTTCTTCTAATCGGTTGTTTGGGAGGGATTAAGACTTCATTTGTGAGCCAATTAAAAAAGATTCCTGGCTGCGAGCACCAGGCTGATGCATTGGCGGTTCGCATGCAGAAGGAAGTCCTTCTGAACTCTCTCAATCTGGTTCGGCAGCATTGTTCACTTTAACACCTTATTTGGTAGCTTTAAAAAAGCATCCAACAACGTTCTCGACCACCGCTTAAGAACATCGGCGGCTATGGGCGAGAACAACAGTGCAAGAAACATGAAAAACGTCTCGAGTAAGTGGATCACGCTCTTGCTAACCTTCCAGGATGGAGGGAGCAGGAACGGATGGAGTAAGTAAAGCAAGAATGGGATCTCATAAAGAAGCTTTCATGAGTGACCAAAATTTATTTTTAAAAAGACAACAAAAAAGTTGTGTGTAATACAAAGGAAGAGTGGCAAACATGAACTTTTAAATTGATCCAAAATTGAACATCAAACTAAAAAAAAGAACAAACCTTGTAGTAGTGCCTAGTTGTGATTGTGATCGTGCCGTTTTTTTCCAATATTTTCCGCCTTTGTAGTCTTGACGAGGCCAGTGTATGCAAAGTTCTTTATAGTGATATTATGGGTAAATTAACGGAGGGATTTTGTTTAGATCTCTTAAATAAACTAACAGAAAGAATCAAAGCCTTAACAGACTCTCATGAAACCCTGAAGCAGAACATCAAGGTCGTCTGCACAACTACAGACAAATCTAACCTGGCTATCTCAAATCTCACAGAAAAAACGGAAAATTTAGAAGAGAAATTGGAATTTCTGGATCGTAGAGACACATCAAGTAATATTATACTGTTCAATTCGAAGGACTCTGAGGAAAACAATGTTTAGCTGTTTACAAAAATATTATTGACTTTCTCAGAGCTAAATATTGATATTCCTAATTTGGCAATTGTGGATATTTGCAGACTCGGGAAAAGAATCTGAAATCGACCAGTCATCATCACATTCATTGCCACAAGATGGGTAAAGATCGCCTTCACTAAAATAGCTACATTTTCCAAACTGAACCTGCCGGTGGCCAAGCGAAGAATCCTTCGAAATCAGGCAGACCTAATTAAGAAATTAGGTGAGGAGATCGTTATTAAAGGCAATAGATTGCTCGTAGAAGGGCAAGACTCCGTCAAAAGAAAAACGATCTGCAAGTGGTCTTTCGATTTCTTTAAAACTGTGGGAAATAATAGTCTTAGGTATGATTGTCAAAACCCAAAAAGGATTTTCGAGAATTTACAAAATGGCGCCCGCTACGCCATGTTGAATATCAGAGCAGTGTTTTTTTCAAAACTCATTATTTCCTAATCCACAAAATGAATTTTAATAAAAATTTCAGACAAAATAGATTAATTAACGTAGTTTGAAAAAATATTACAATAAAAAAAAAAATACAAAATTTTGACTTAAAAAAAGTTTTTTAAATTTTTTGATCTACTTTTTAGTTAATTTGGCCACTTTTTTGGATTTTCTTATGTACATATTCTGATTCCTTATAATTTCACATTTATTTAAAAAAAAAAAATTTTTTGGAGACTTGAATAGTTTTTGAGATATTGACATTTTAGTGGGAGCGCACACCGCATTTTCATCTCCACGCGTCAAGCGCACAGTGGGACCAAATTGGAATTTACTGTTCAAAACTGTCTAGAGCCTTCATTTTTAAACCGATTTTACTTTTTTTTGTCTTAAGTGAAAGATTATAAAATTCAAAAGAGATTTGTAAAGCCTGATTTTAATTTTTTTTTGTTTATATTAATTTTTTAATTGTAAAGTTTAACAAAAGTAGCAATTTTAAAAAAAAAATGTTATCTCCAGTTGCTATAATTGAATGATACGTGCTATAGCTATTTAAAAATGCACCTAGAGTACCCCCTAAAACTGTAAAAAAATTACACAAGTGAACATTTGAATTTTATAAATTAATTATGTTAACAAATAATTAAGGTTACAACAAATTGTTAATAAGGACAAAGGCTTCGTTAGATTTTGATGGAATTTTTTACTCGGGGGTTTTTGGGGTCGCTTATTACAAATCCGTTATCAGTTGTTCAAAATTCAAAATGGCGGATCCAATATGGCAGACGACTTTATTTAAAATTCATCAAATTTGCTTGAAATTTGTTATTCGGGGGTTTTTGGGGTCGCTGATTACGAATCCGTCATTAGTTTTTCAAAATTCAAAATGGCGGATCCAATATGGCAGACGACTTTATTTAAAATTCATCAAATTTGCTTGAAATTTGTTATTCGGGGGTTTTTGGGGTCGCTGATTACGAATCCGTCATTAGTTTTTCAAAATTTAAAATGGCGGTTCCAATATGGCAGACGATTTGGTTTTAAATCACATTTTTTATTGAAATTTGTTAGTCGGGGGTTTTTGAGGTCGCTGATTACTAATCCGTTATCAGTTTTTCAAAAATTAAAAATTGCGGATCCAATATGGCAGATGACAACGAATTTATAATCGGCGACTACAAGAACCCCTGAAAACAAATTACAAAAAAAATTTAATGAATTTTAAAAAAGTCGTCTGCCATATTGGATCCGTCATTTTGAATTTTGAACAACTGATAACGGATTTGTAATAAGCGACCCCAAAAACCCCCGAGTAAAAAATCCCATCAAAATCTAACGAAGCCTTTGTCCTTATTAACAATTTGTTGTAACCTTAATTATTTGTTAACATAATTAATTTATAAAATTCAAATGTTCACTTGTGTAATTTTTTTACAGTTTAGGGGGTACTCTAGGTGTATTTTTAAATAGCTATAGCACGTATCATTCAATTATAGCAACTGGAGATAACATTTTCTTAAAAATTGCTACTTTTGTAAAACTTTACAATTAAAAAATTAATATAAACAAAAAAAAATTTAAAATCAGGCTTTACAAATCTCTTCTAAATTTTATAATCTTTCACTTAAGGCAAAAAAAAGTAAAATCGGTTTAAGAATGAAGGCTCTAGACGGTTTTGAACAGTAAATTCCAATTTGGTCCCACTGTGCGCTTGACGTGTGGAGATGAAAACGCGGTGTGCGCTCCCACTAAAATGTCAATATCTCAAAAACTATTCAAGTCTCCAAAATTTTTTTTTTTTAAACTAAAGGTGAAATTATATGGAATCAGAATATGTACATTAGAAAATCCAAAAAACTGGCCAAATTAACTAAAAAGTAGTTCAAAAAATTTAAAAAACTTTTTTTGGGTCAAAATTTTGTATTTTTTTTTTTATTGTAATATTTTTTTAAACTACGTTAATTTATCTATTTTGCCTGAAATTTTCATTAAAATTCATTTTGTGGATTAGGAAATAATGAGTTTTGAAAAAAACACTGCTCTGATATTCAACATGACGTAGCGGGCGCCATTTTGTAAATTTTCGAAAATCATTTTTGGGTTTTGACAATCATACCTAAGACTATTATTTCCCACAGTTTTAAAGAAATCGAAAGACCACTTGCAGATCGTTTTTCTTTTGACGGAGTTTTGGCCAGAAGGTAATTTTTTTAATGAAGCGGAGATCAATGCCTTGATTTCGGAAGCCCAGAGCGCAGCCGAACTGCAGAACAATGAGAACTCTCAATCTGGAAGTACGATAAATAATGAGAACACATTCATAAACAGACCGAAGGATAGGAGGGGAAGAAAACCTAAGAAGGAGGTTTAACCAGTTAAGATTACGAACACTCTCATTGACTCTTCTCTACACAAGGCGACCACTACCCCTAGTACTTTAATAGTTACTCGTGCTCGTAACCCAGCACTAGCATAGCAGCTGATGGCGGACCAATCAAATCTTTCTGAAGCGGTCCCCCAACTCCCCTTTCCACGTGGACACCGAGCACTCACGACCTTATTATCAGAATTATTTCTAGGAATGTACACGGGTTCTCTACTATTGATGACATCAGGCCTCAACTAACCGACCGCTACACCCCTCCCAGACTTCATGGATATATGGAATTCTTTGGTTATTGTTTAGTAAATTCCATGATATATACAGAAGGATAAGTTGGTTGTTATATTAAAGCTCACAATTAACAATTATATAAATATATTTATCCACGATCAATAGGTATCACAATATGTACTCGTACTCACTACCCCACACGTCTATCACACGTCGAGTCGGAAAGAGAGACCACCTGACCAAATACCCCCCCCCCCCCGAGAGGGAGCGGGGAAAGCATTAAGCTCGATTCTCAAGCTCGCGAAACATTAAGGCGAGGTCCCCCACACACTCCCCCCGAGTATTTGCTAAAGATTTTCTCCCTCCAGGGTAGACAGTGCTTGTTCCCGCAGATTCAACTTCCTTGTTCAGTCTTTGGGGGATTTGCTGAGCAAACTTTACGCGCTATTCTGTTTGATGTTTGACCTTGCTACGCTTTTTTTACAATTAGTTTCGCTAATTTTTGGTCCAGCGGTCGATATACATATATTTTTCGAAACTACCATTTTTTCAACATTTAAGTCATTTTTTTGCAAATTTTGACCGTCTACATTATTTAAAAACACTGTCTGAATCATTACCAACAATACCCGAGGCGTTTTCTGGAATTGAAACAAATTTTTCAATGTTAAAAATAGGTGGTCCGGGAAGGCCTGGTTTTACATTTATTGCTAATATAACATTCTTCCCTTCGTTACTTATTTTTTTGTTACCGTCTTTTTTCATCGAAACAAAATCGTCATATTTTACAAAATGCGCGAGTTTTATATTTTTAATAGGTACCTTTTTTAATTTTCCGTTTATTTCAATCTCTATGACTCTGTCAGAGATGCGCTTAAGCACTTTATGTGGTCTTGAAAATGGGCACTAAAGGGATTTTTTATTGGGCGGTGCTTTTAAAAATATATGTGAGCAATCTTTCAATTCCTTATGAACGAAAACTTTTCTCTTTGCATGATGTTCCACAGGCACTACACACACTTGATGCATATGGCGGTGGAACTCAGATAAAAAGGATTTCGGGTCAATCGACTCGTCTTCCGGGACAATAAGCTCACCTGGTACACATAAATCCGTACCGTACATATAATCGGCCGGGGCCGCACTGTCTTCCATAACATTAATCCTCATTCCTAACAGTACTGTCGACAAAACGTGAGCCCATCTGTCGCCGGAATGGCACATAATCGCCGCTTTCAAAGTTTTGTGCGAACGTTTACCATTCCGTTCGACGCGGGATGATATGCTGTCGTTCTAATACGGTTACTGCCTATGATACGTCGCAATTCGGCAAACAAACACGATTCAAATTGCGTACCTTGGTCCGTTGTGATAGTCTCTGGGCTTCCGAAACGAGCCACTCAATTGTCGTAAAAAGCACGAAGTACTGTCTGTGCACTTATGTTTTGTAATGGGACTGCTTCCGGCCAACGCGAAAACCGATAAATCATAGTGAGGCAGTAACGAAATCCGTCAAAAACCGGCAACGGGCCTACCAGATCTGTATGGACGTGTCTAAAACGAGCGCTTGTGGGTTTAAACGACGAACGCTGTAACGACGGATACCTCCCAACTTTTGCTTTTTGGCACTGCAAACATGCCCATGCCCACGTTTTATTGTCACGGTTCATAAATTTTCAAACGTACTTTCTTTGTCATTAACCTAATTAAAGCTCTAGCACTCGGGTGCGCCGGGTCGTGGAATAATTAAAAAAACCTGAATCGTAGCGACTCTGGAACCACGGGTCTCATGAAATCGCCGGATATGTCACACAAAATTTCCGTGCGTTCACTGCCGAGTGACATTTTACGAATTTTAAGTGAAGAATCGTTGGACTCATGAATTTTCTTAAGGTCTGCATCTGTCAGTTGTTCTTGTGCGAATTGTTCAAGAGTGAACACTATGGCCAAGAAACTGTATTAACTCGTGACAGTGCGTCAGCTACTGAATTCTCGCTACCAGAGATATGTATTATTCGATTAGTGAATTGCCAAATATACGAGATTTGCCTCTGTTTTCGCGAAGATGCTTTATCCGAAACCTGAGGCAACGCGTAAATAATGGACTTATGATCGGTGACAAGGACAAAATCACAAGCTTCTAAAAAGTGCTTAAAGTGCATAAGTGCCTAATAGCTTCGTAAATTGAAGTTAATTCCCTGTCGTACGTGCTATATTGGCGTTGGGCTGTCGTTAATTTGCGAGAAAAAAATGCTAGAGGTTTCCAACAGCCATTCAGGTTTTGTTCTAAATCAATTCTAAATCGATTCTAAATCTGCACCGATTCCAGTGTCTGAGGCGTCCGTAATTAGACGAGTTTCAGCACTATTACAAAGGTGAGCCAGCGTAACTACCTCAGCAAATTCATTTTTTATTTTTCCAAAAGCCACTTCAGATTCAGGATTCCAAACTACTATCCTTTTATCGTTTTTGCGTGCATCGCGCAAGTCTTCATGCAACGGAGCCTAAACATGAACAGCGTGCGGAATACTCCTACAGTAGAAGTTTACTACGCCCAGCCATCGGCGTAGTTCGCCTTTCGTTAAAGGTTTTGGCTAATTAACTATGACTTCCACCTTGCCAGCTGTGGGCCTGCAACCTTGCGAATTTATTACGTGACCAAGAAATTCAATTTCTGATTTATCAAATTGGCATTTACTCGAATTTAAACGCAATCCAAAACTTTTCAACCGCTCTAATACGATTCTCTGATGTTTCTCATGTTTTTTCCGACTACTGAACGCAATCAATATATCGTTTATATATGGGGCAAATTTTCTTAAGTGTCCAGCGTCAAAATTAAAAGTTGTTGGATCGGACTAATATTTGCACAAACTTTAGTGCTATGGGTAAGTACTTTAACCATTAAATATTATGCAATTAAATTTAAAATTGTAGATGGGGATTAAGTTACGGCAATTCTAAACACACCACTTTAAAGCTTATCAAAATGGGCATCCAACGAGCCCTTTATGAAGTATTTTGGATAATTTTATGATTTATAAATAAATATTTATAAAAAATTAATTAACAAATAATTATCATCCATAAAAATAAAGGTAGAGTGTTAAATTTTTTTTTAATAAGAAGTTTTTACAATCCTACAATAATTAATACCTAGCTAAAGTATTTCCAATTAATGAAAATTTAAATAAGACATTTTTACATCCACGTCTTTATGTATGCGCTGCGTCCCACTGCACAGCTTTGTTAAAAATACTTGTGTAACCACCGAGCCTAATATTTTTATGTCATTTTCTACAGAACAGTTATTATTCATTTTTTAATAATTAAATATTATATTGTTGTCATAATAATTTGTATAATTTAATTTTATACATATCGTTTTTAAATTACAAAACTTGAAATTCTTTTATAATAACAATTAAGACCGTATTTCAACGGTCGCGCCAAGTCAAGATTGCTTGGTTCGCGTCCCGGTGAGCCTGGGATTTTTTCCGGCTGTAAGGTAACTTCAGTGGAAGGTAAAGACGCCGAGGTATAATGATATGCACTGTCGGTAATCGACCTGTGCAGATCACTAGAACTCGACTGTCGATAAACCGGTTGTACTAGGGAAAGGTTTTTCTACAGTTTTCTCTCTCCACTGGCGAGCAAACCCAATATAACGAGTGGTCCAGGCAAATGCGAGTACTCCTAATTTCAAGCCGTTCTGTAGACGCAATAACACTTAGAGGATATAAAGAAAAAGTACTGAATTTTAGGAACTACCTACGGAGGACACTCATTGGGCCTGTGAGGTCGATAAAACGAGTGTATAATAACTAAAAAAAAAAAAATGATTCTAATATTTAATATTATGTGCATCATTTTTAAAACTCGTTTAAATTACTTTCTGCTTCCTCTTGGGAAAAATATTTAACATTTTTTCAACCAAACTTAATTTATAGATGTTTGAATTTTAGTGCGCGTTTAATGTAGTGTTATGAATTTTGATATAAAAATGTCTTATTAAAATTTTCATTGGTCGGAAATACTTAATCTAGATATTGCTTAATGTGGAATTGTAAAAACTTCCTAATAAAAAAAAATTTAACACTCTACCATAATTTTTTTAGATGATATTTATTTGTTAATTAATTTTTTATAAATATTTATTTCTAAATCAGAAAATTATCAAAAATTCTTTATATAGGGCTCGTTGGATGCGCATTTTGATAAGCTTCAGAGTGGTGTGTTCAGAATTGCCATAACTTAATTTTTTTGTAAATTATTTTAATATTTATAAATTTTATAATTTAATTAATTAATTAATACTTCGAAAACAACAAAAAACGTCATTTTGTTCTTTGGTATATTTAAAGTTCACAACTTGAGATTTCTTTAAAAATTAATCTGACTAGTTCGTAGTTTATCAAAATACAATTGTTTAATTATTAAAAATCAATTTAACGACCTTATTGCACAAAATAAGAAAAACTCTGTATCAAAATTGGAAAGTGGGATAAAAGGTAAATAAAAATATTTACTTATTATTGATAAAAGATTTATTTGATCTTGGGAAGGTAAGTGAAATATAAATTACCTAATTTTTATCTGCGCAACGTTTCGTTGGCCCAGGTTTGACAACCTCATCAGGCTAGAATTTATAAAAACACTTCATTAAACACTTTTTCTTTTACTCAACACATAACACAATATTCATAAACAGTAAGTCCGTTGTCAATAAATTAAAAAAGTTCAAATTTACCTAATTGTTTAAACCATAGTAGCTTCTTTATTTCGTCAGAATTTAAAAAAAGTATTAAAGTTATAAATAAATAAATAAATAAACATTATTTCTTTATAAAAACTCATATTGTAAAACGTGTGTAGAGCCATCGACGGACAGTCAAAACTAAAACTTATTTTAGTTTTGACTGTCCGTCGATGGCTCTAGACACATTTTACAATATGAGTTTTTATAAAGAAATAATATTTGTTTATTTATTTATTTATAACTTTAATAATTTTTTTAAATTCTGACAAAATAAAAAAGCTAATATGGTTTAAACAATTAGGTAAATTTGAACTTTTTTAATTTATTGACAACGGACTTACTGTTTATGAATATTTTGTTAGGTGTTGTGTAAAAGAAAAAGTGTTTAATGAAGTGTTTTAATAAATTCTAGCCTGATGAGGTTGGCAAACCTGGACCAACGAAACGTTGCGCAGATAAAAATTAGATAATTTTTATTTCACTGACCTTCCCAAGATCAAATAAATCTTTTATCAATTATATTTGGAATGATTCATAACTTTTTATTTACTTATTATATTTGAATTATTATTTATATTAGTAACACATTTTTGTGTAGCGTACACAAATACAAATTTTATTCTACAAAATGGTAAAAATTATAAAATTTCTTTTTGAAATAATTTAAAATTACAATTAGTATTTTAAAAAATTTTATACACTTTTTGTTTCAACAATATTTAACAATATTTAACAATAATGGTACGGAACCCTTGGTTTTAGTACAGGTGTAACTCGTACTTGCCCGATTTTATTTATGCATTTTTGCAAATTTAAATTCTCTAATTCTAATATTTTGACAGATAAGGGGGATGGGAGAAATGATCATTTTTAACCATTTTTTTAAGTCGTGGTTATTTGCTCCAAAACAATATGGTAACAGCCTGCAACAAAGTTGTCAACCTTTGTTCTGTAATCTACAAATAAAACTACATGTTCATACTAAATTATAACACTCTATTTCAAATAATTTTGTTGATAAGCGCCAAGGAATGGCATTTTAAATGCATTTTATCTAAAAAATGACCAAATCTTCTCCCTTAACTGCCTAACTATTTAACTTAGAGAGCTAAAATTTGGTATGCATATGTATTTTCAGGTGTAGATTATATAAAAATTATAAAGAAGGTGATGTTCATAGTGCTGTCAAAGTAATAACGATAGATTTAGGCCAATATGCATAAAAAATGCCCAGAAATTTTTTTACTTCCTTGACAACGCTATGACTAAGCCCTATAATCATGTTCTCTATAATTTTTCTGTTATCTACACGTGAAAACACATTCGTATACCAAATTTAAACTTTCTATGACAAATAGGTTGGAAGTTAAGTGGGTAAGGCTATGGTCATTTTCATCATTTTTTCAAAAAAGTCGTGATTTTTTGCTAAAACCACTATGATAACAGCCTGTAACAAAGTTCTCTTTAGTCTTTCTGTAATCTTCACGTCAAACTACATGTGTGTACCAAATTTCAGCACTCTAAATACAATAGTTTGTCAGATAGAGTGGAAGAAACATCAGCTTTAATTGCTATTTTTTTAAAATGGACCATTCCCCCCCCCCCCTGATCTACCAAACTGTTTGACTTAAGGGGCTCAAATTTGGTACACAAATGTCTTGTTATGTGAAGATTACAGGAAAATTATAGGGAAGGTAGTGGCCATAGCGGTATAAAGAATATAGCAAGAGCTTTCAGCACAAGTACTTTAAAAACGCTCAAAAATCTTGTTATTTCCTTGTCAACACTATGACCAATCCTTCCAATCACGTTCTCTATAATTTTCCTGTAATCTACATGTGAAAATACATATGTGTGCCAAATTTGAGCTTTCTAAGTCAAATAGTTTAGCGTCTAGGGGGGGGATATGATTTTTGTTTACGGACGCACGATTCTCGTCATAAGGGTTCCGTTTGTACACTTTGTGTAGGGAACCCTAAAAACCAAAGAAGGGGTCCATTTTTAACAAAAAGTTAAAAAAAATTTTAATTTAAAAAAAGGGTTAAATTTTGATTAAAAAAAAAACTTTTTCACCATGTGAAAGGTCAGGAAAAAATCTTTCGGAAACATATAGGTGAAAATTTTTTTCATTTCGTTATTTAGCGGCTACGATTTTTTGAAAAACTCAATATTCGTACTTTACCCAAAACTTCAACCCCCGCTCCCATCTACAATTTTAAATTTAATTGCATAATATTTATGGTTAAAGTACTTACCCACAGCACTAAAGTTTCTGCAAATATTAGTCCGATACAACAACGTCGTTAATTTTGACGTTGGACACTTGAGAAAATTTGCCCCATATGCAAATACAAAATCTAAGTCTTCTAATGCAGTAAAGATGTACCTTTGAAAGGTTTGTCCTGCATTTCGGAGTCCGAAAGTCATAACAGTATATTCAAATAACCCAAAAAGCGTAATAACCGCCGTTTTAGTCAGGTTCGGTAATCCTATATAAGAAACGAGTACTGAAGGTAAGCATTAAAAGTTAACGGAAAAGCGTTAACAGTTAACGAAAAAAAATATTTTTATACCTGGTTCCTTGGTTAGAGAGAGGAGGTATTTGTTAAAAGTTTACGGAAAAGGAAACTCTCAGCTCATTATACAAATTACATTGAAATTTAAATTTTATTTCTTAATACAAACAATAGACTACCTGGCAGGGTGTCATTATCTCTCGATCAAGACCTTGTATAATGAGGGTTAATGGCTTTAGGAAAAGAGAACACATTTTTGAGTTTTAATGAAAAGAGAGAAATTAAATTAAATTCTGAAATTTTACCTCATTATTCAAATATTCTTCAAATTTAATTTTTTCTTTCTAAAAACAAACAATAGACGAAATAAGCCAATCGTTTTTCGAGCCAACCCTTGCATAATAAGTGTTATAATTGGTTTTGGAAAAGAGAGATAAATACATTAGTGCGTGGTATAGAAGTACATGGTAGTAAAAGTTATTAATGAATAGAACTTAAGTGTATATAATGTGGAAGTAAATAATGCTAATTATTGTGTATTTTTTTATTAAGAGTTTATAATAGAAATGTGTTTAATGTGAAAGTGTATAGTATTAATATGCTTATTGTTTATTAATAGTTTGTGTTGAATAGTTCTTAATACGGTGAACAAAAAGTGTTTATTATAGAAATGATCTGTAAGTGATAAATAATAAATAATAAAGTGACTCTAATAGTAAATATACAGTAAAAATTAAATGTGAAAAGTGACAGTGATTAAAATAAAAGTGTGCAAAATGTGTTGACTAAAGTAACAATATTTATAAAAAGTTTAAATTCTTCATTTCCTTCTTATTTTTAATTAATAATATTAATTTTAATAATTTCTAGCGATTGTAATGAGACAAGGAAAAAAAGTCTTGCAGAAAATAAAAAAATGTTGAAAGTCAGTTAAAGTATCTTAAAGACGTAGGAGAAGATGATTAGAATGAGAAATTACAAAGAATAGTGAGTTAGACAAAAACTGTTAACACCTCTAATCAGAAAATTAAAAAAAAGGAGAGCAGAATATAAAAAAAAGCTATCGTCAAAAATTGAAATTGAAACAGATGTGTCATGATAAGGATGAAAATAATAAAATACTATATTCAAAAGTTATGCAGAAGAAAGTTGTAAGAATTTGTAATGAGAAAATGAAAAAAAGTCAGGCAAAATAACAAAAACAATAACGTAAAAGATTAAAATTAAAAAGAAACGTAATCCATAAGAAAAAAATAGATTTTTCGGAACCATACAGGTAAAAAAATAGAGTCATTTATGCGAATGAAAAGAACATTGATATTCGTGATTTTGTTTATGCAGAAAAAAATATTAATAGCATACATGTTCCAAGTTATAACGAACATTATCTTGGTATCGTTGACTTCAGAAAAATATCCTCATGAATTAAAAAAATTGTTAGATGGATCTCATAAGACATCTGGCCATTTTAGGAATAATATAAGACTTAACAATAATTCATTTGCTGTTGCATCTTAAAATGCCAATGTAGTTAACTTCAATAATAATAGAAAGCGGGGACCATTTTGATAAATAATTCAAGGTCAAATTTATTATCAAATCAACAATTTCCTATTTCCTGAAATTAATAATGATCCATTTTTTGATCAATTATTCCTGTTATATGCAAAAAAAGTAATTTGCTATAGATTAAACAAACATGACCACTTAGATGTGGATATACTATTTAGTATTGACAAATTATTGAGAGATTGTAACGTATATACAAAGTTTTTTTTTAATGATGTCTGAGATCATTGAAATGGAAACTGCGTTAGCAAAAAAACAAAATAATTTAATTTACAATTTTTAACGGTGTAATAAAGTTGCAGCTATTTTTAATATGAATGCTGAAGGCTTAATACCTGGGTCTTATGTAACAATTTATAGAACATCGATTTAACAATTGCAAATAGTTAGTCATTTAGATATATCCTACCTTGGATATATCCTATACTTTATCCTCTAGGAAGCAAGGGTTATAGTCTCGATATGATACCCTCAATCAATTTTTATATGGTGAAAGAATGTTTCAGCAATGGTTAGTTGATAATTATGTCAAAGTTGAGAAAGTTAGGTTACATTTCTGTAAAATTAATCAAACAAAACTAAAAAGTGAAACTTACAAAGGATTAATTGATCATTTAGATAATCAAGAAATTGAAAATAATGTACATGTTGGCAAGATGTTGATACTGCCTTCAACATTTATAGGATCACCTCGTAACATGTTAAAACAATATTAATATGCAATGACCATTATGTAGGTTAGACGCGTCACCGATAATTTGTCACATTGTTCCTTCAAAATAGAAAGAGCAAATAACGAAAAAATTCCGGTTCACCCAGAAAATCGCCATCGTACAGAAGTAAAGTAATTTCAATATAAAAAAAAAAAATTTTAAATAAAGACTAATAAATAAATAGATAATAAATGATACATAAAAAAACCAAAAGTCATAATAATAAAAATAATATATAAAATACTAAATAAACAAAATATAAAAAATATTACAAATAAATCCTAACTCAAAATAACAAAAACCAACGTACCCCCCTATGGTCGATTTCTCACCAGATGTCTAGGAATTAAAAAAATTTTAGTGTCAGTTGCCCCAAATTATACCGCAATGCCAAAATTCCGAATCATATAATAATAATATAATATAATAAATATTGGCGCAATCAGAAGCCGCCAACACCCACAAAACTCCTAAACGACACCGGTCCCACGTGACCAAAAATGCGAGAGTGTTTGCTCAAAGGAACGACCCCTCTGGCACCGAGTCCCACAAAACATCGAAATCCTGCCATAACACAATAAAATAAAAAACAATAAATTAAGAAAAAGAATAATAAATAATAAAAAAGATGATAAATACAATATAGTTGGTCATCATCAAATTAAGCAAGGAATAAAATTTAAAATTTAATAAATAAAATAAAATAAAATTTCTAAGAAAATATTTTAGGTACACCTTTAAAATTTCAACAAATGACCAATAAGACACAACAACAATAATTAGCTGCAAAATAAAACAGAATTGAAAATAGTTCCAGACAATACATTAATTCAAAGAAAAGCAAACAGTCTAAAATGACCGGACACTCATTCAGTCCCTGGGCCCGGACGCCAAAATGTAACGATTTTAATTTTTTTAAGAAAATAAAATCATAAAATAAAATGTATCTACTCAAAAATCGTAAAAAATGTACATAAAAATAAATCAAATATAAAGAGGACAGTTAATAAACTCAACGGAACAATTCAATACAATAAACAAATATTCAATTGAACAAAAATGAACGGACAAGGAATAAAAAGGTGATTTAATTAAAAAAAATTGATAGTTAATAAACAAAAAGATGTTAAAAAACTTATCCATCCAGTAAACGTTGAATTGAGGAGCGTGGTTCGTTCAACCTGAACTCTGATTCGGAAACTGCTAAAAAGTGATAGGTAGAAACAACCCTGTTTCTTTTTTGGAACTGAATCCTTAGGAAATACAATTTTAAAAGACAGAAAATACTCCTTCGTCATTGCATTGGCCAAATATTCAGAGAAATATCTGCCTGTAGATTTTACAATAGGGCTTTTCACTTCCGGCCTTCCGCACACACGCTATCCTCGAGTCAAACCACGGAGAAAAATCGCCACTTTAATTTTAGAATTTTTAAATTAATTAGATGAGTTAACCGACCAAAAAAATAAACTTCACGTCACCGAATTAAGTTATAAAAATATAAAAAGTTACCTTTTGGCTGTCGGCGACACGCAAAAGAAGTGTCGACCAAACGATTCTACCGGATCGGCATAAGTGAGAATGAGGCATGTGCGGAAGATACTTTTATTAATCATCTAATTATTACCCCCCCTACCTACGAAATTCACCCCACTAGCCAGCAGTTCTAAAATCAGAGATATCTTCGCGCTATTTTCACGACTTTAAACCAGACAAATGAGAAACTAAATTTATATTTAAAAGAAACGAAATATTCTACATATTAATAACACTTTGATCCCTTCATTACCCTCTTTGCTTTATTTATTTTTTTTAACAACATTTCAAAGCACATATCACAAATTTCCAAACACACCTACTTGTACAATTTATTAAAAGACCGAGTGCCTAAATTAAGCAAAAGTTCATAAATGCGAACAGATTTACAGACAATAGAGCGGAAATGTGCATTTCCATATGATCGAATATTTACTTGATAAAAATCGTATATTAACATGTGTCCTCTGTCCTTTCACAATAAATACATAAGAAAACGCATCATTTTATATACTCATTAATCCAGAAAATTCGTCATGCGGAAATAGAAACAGCACTTATTAAAATTTCATCCCATGAATGTGGATGCTCAAAATCAGTTAACAAATCAAATTTTATAAATCTGGTGTAAATCAGTCCGACTCCGAAAATTCACGACTTTATTGAAATTCACCGGATCATCAAATTTAAATCTATAAAAAGTATTAACAACAACATAAAGTCCATGATCTAAATGGAAATTTTGTTTTGTTTTAATAATTAATCTTCACGATGTCAAACAAAGAGACGCGCAAAATCTAAAACCCCCCTGAATCTGAATCCTGTTACACAAAAATATTATGTATTTTGACAACCCGTTCAACCGATGAAAATCCTTAAATAAACCTCCCCCAATCTCTCGATTAATATTAGGTCGGCATACAACAGGCTCTTTATTTTGAATAGTTAATTGACTAGGTTCTTCGTTTAATTTATATGAAAAACTTTCATCACCCACATCCTGCGGAGTGCGAAGCAATTCAGGTGTGGACATAGTCTCTACAAATATTTTTTTATTAAAGTTCAACTCTGCCCCCTCCAATGCCACTCCTTTATGCCGGTCCTCAAAGCGATGAGAATCCTCACAATGACTAATTATTGCCTTGCAGTCACTAAATGGCGCCCTCCGGTTATATTTTAAATTTTGTCATGAGAGTAGAGAGAATTCCAAAACGTAACGGGAGGTAAGTTTTTTGGCAATAATTATTTGTTTTTTTTATTTTTTTGTTAATTTTTTTTGATTTTGAGAAATTTAGTTCTGGTAACATTGAAATCATGAAATAGCGCTTGAGGAGCAACCAAGCTTAGCAGTTAGTTTGTCGATTTAGTTTCAGATAAAATTTAGGTTCCTTAATCCTCCTAAGATTACAAAATGGCGCCCAACGTGGGGCAGCCAAAAGCAATAAAGAAAATAACGTTTAAAAATTATATTGAGTAAATTAAGTTCAAGAATGGTTTGGAATTTTTTTTGTTTGGTTTAGTTTGGTTACCGGTATGTATTATATATCCCTTTAATTTTTCTAAACCTGAGATCTAGACTTATTTTTCTAGATTCAGAATATTCGGAATATTGAAGAAATAAAAATATACATTTTCTGAAAAATTTATTTTCGTCTACGAATGAAATCACATTTATCGATTATGAAATATTAAAAAGATTTACTGTCCGACGCAGGCCTGAGATCTGGACTTATTTTTCTAGATTCAGAAGACTGAACGATAGTAAAAGTTGATCGTTGTTTGTTTTCGTGCAAGTTTCCAAAATTTTTTTTGAGAACCAAAGATCTAGACTTATTTTTCTGGATTTTGGAAATGCAAATTGGAAACTGTGTAGAACAAAGTTGAGTAAAGAAATATATAGAGTTTGTTAATGGCTCTAAATTTTATCATTATGTGTTACTCAAGCTATTTTTGAAGTAGCTCATTGAATTTCTAGTAATCTGGTTTGCGCGGTTGCGCTTGGATCGGATGTCCCTCCTGGGCCATCGTATAGATGCAAACTCGGTATAGTTTGCTCTGGGGTGAGGGCATGGATTTTCCCAGTCTCATGCGGGTGTTGGACCGTCCTACCTGGGACGGTACTTGTGGATGGTGTAGCCACTGCCGGGGCGGCGGCTGGAGCCAAACTCGGCTGAGTTCGCTCAGAAGAGAGAGCATGGACTTGTCCAGTCACATGCTGATGTTCGAAAGTCCCACCTGGGATGGAACCCGTTGGAAGCAAACTCGGCTGAGTTTGTTTTGGGGTTGGGGCACAGACCTGCTCAGTCACGTGCCTTTGCGGTTTAGTCCCTCCTGGGACGGAATTTATTGCCAGAGTGGCCCCTGCCGGGACGGAATTTGATGTTGGAGTGGCCCCTGCCGGGGGCGCCAGTCGGGGTAGACGACCTGGTGCTGGGACTAGTTGGCTCTGGTGAACTTTGTGGGGTCCGTCTTCTTTATGGATCCAGTAGACCCCCGGGGAGACAACTTCGAGCACCTGGTAAGGCCCTGTCCGCGTAAGGGCGAGGTTTGCGTTGTAACGTTCTGCGGCGTTGGAGAGTTTGTGGTTCAGAGCGTAAACCTTGTCCCCCACTTGATGTCTGGGCTCTGCTACAGGTTCAGCGTAGCGCTGTTGGTACTGGCGTTGGTGGAGGTAGGCTTCCTGTTCTCGTTGATCTACTGCGTCTGGTCCTGATGTTTGAGGGGGTTGAGTGTCAAACTCGCCGGGACGACGAATCTCTCGCCCGAAGAGCAAGTACGCTGGGGTCATTCCAATAGCTGCGTTGCGTCTTCGACCTAGGGTAAAAAGGAGCTCCGGTAGTTGCTGGTCCCAAGTGCGCTGGTTCCCGCCATTCAACTGGATGCGGAGGCCCTTCTTGGTCTCCTGGTTTCGTCTTTCAGTTGGATTAGCCCGGGGATGATATTTCGGGGTGGTCCACATAGAGCAACTCCACCGGTCACAGGCTGTCGACCAGGCATTGCTGCGAAATTGTGGACCATTGTCTCTCAGGAGTCGGTGAGGGTAGCCATACCGGAAAAACACTTCGTTTTCCAGAGTGCGGATGATGGTTGAAGCTTCGGAGTTTCGGAGTGAAAAGGCATCAACCCACCGGGTAAAAAGGTCTGTGACCACCAAGATGTGGCGGTGGCCCTGTGTCGTCAATGGGTAAGGCCCCATTAAGTCCACAGCGACGGTTTCCCAGGAGGTCCGTGGAGCTCGGGGTCGTAGTCCAGGATCGGCCCTTCCGTGTGAACGTTTAGTACAGCGTCAAAGGTGGCACTGCGATATGTAGTGCTGAATGTCCCTATTCATTCCGGTCCAGTAGAAGCGGGACCGGATGCTTCGGAGAGCGTAAAAGCTATGAGTGCGGCAGTTCTCGTCCACTGGTTCTACCGCTACCGCATCGACAACATCTCCACGCCAGAGGGAATTTGGGATTTTCTCCTGGCCGCCGCCTACGCTACTCTCTCTGCTTGGAAGCAGAATTTCGTGGCTCGAGGAGAACGCCGCACGCTTGCCATTGCGTGTTTTGCCGTCGTGCTGCCAACGACGCTCCGGGATCCAAGGAATTCTTATCAAAGAATAAATTTTGGATTTTCTTCAAGAAGCTGAGTTGTCTCTGGCGGTTTTTTACTAACCGTCCTCACTCTTACAAAAGATCCGTCCTTTTTAGGACGAACCTTTTAGTGTTTCAAACATTTTTTTTTCCAACGACCGTGTTTTGTCCTTTTCAGGATGAAACACTGGTCAGTACGAAGTTATATTGTTTCAAACGAGAACGTAATACGTCCTTCCGAGGAAGTGGTCCGCCAGGAATTCTCGGCTGGGTAGAATTGGAAGCGTGAGCTTGTGAACACCCAGCTTTCCAGAATTCAAGTCCGGGACTAGGTAGTATTGGAAGTCTCGCACTTCTCAAGAACCTAGTGCGCCGGCACCGTGGGTTTAGGTTGCATCGGAAAGCCACCTTCTGAGCACCTAACACTCGACCGTTCTGGGTAGTGATCTCCGCTTCATGCCCCAGGTACGAAGCAAACGTCAGCGGGAGAAACGGCGAGCCCGCGGTCTCCAACGAAAGGAGGTCATTATCAAGGAACGCCGTCTACGTCGGGAAGCTAGAGCTGCTCCTCCGGTAGCTGCTTACACTGAAGTTGCTCTCCCTGAACCGGTTCTCCCCGGAGTTGCTCTCCCTGTATCGGTTCTCTCCGAAGCTTCTCTTCCTGAAGCTATTCCCGTAGCCGCCATTGCTGACGTCGACTCGCCGTGGTACGACGACGAGGAACATCTCCGTCAGGTACTCGAGAGTCACAAGTGCCTTTCACCTTCTGCAGAATTGGTACTCTCTCCACCTCGATCGAATTTGGGTTTTTTCCCACTTCAGGTCCCCCTTGCGACGCCCCCTCGCCGCCAGTTTGCCAGGATAGCGTGGCGCACTCTTCCTCGAATCGCCTTCTCGCCGCTACGCCATTACTTGGGTCGCATGCTCCTCAGCGACCCTAGGCGAGGATTGCCAGACGCTCTACTTGGGGCCACCGCCGGCAATGCCCCAGGGGTCAAATCGTAAGGCATAACTTGGGTTATCTCTTGCTTCCCCCCCTCCCCCAAACAATCGGCTCTTTTCAAAGCCACCACTTGTTCAAACGCTAGGGAAATTATTTGGGAGCCAGAGCGGAATGCCTCGTCGTACTGTCAGCTTCACACGGAGAGTCCAGTACATATCTAGTCACGAGGGACGCATGGTCCCGCGCGAGAAAAAATTAATTCTATCTAGCAGAAAAAAAAAATATATCGAAGGGAAAAATTCTTTAAGGCCGATTTTTCTCGGTCTCGTTTCTCGAGTATTTTTGTAGTAACGCTTGAGAAACTGAGAACCGAGAAAGAGGCGAACTGTAACATTTTGATTTAAAAATTAAATCTATTTTTGTTACTATTAGTTGTTCGGATATCGCTAATAAAGCTCCTTTTTTATTCCCTATGTCAGTCAAAATAACAGGGAAATGTACTAAGATTAGTTTTTCTACGGATTGATAAATAAATTGTTTAAATCGATGTTATTCTGGTTAATTGATTCTTTTCTTTACCGAATTCCAGTTAATATTATCCTCTTATCATTCCCAAGTCAAAATTTAAGCTAATAAGTTCAGAAATTAAACTATCGAATAATTTGGGTCTTTTGATAATAACTTTCCTTTAGAGTTTCTTAGTGATTACACAAGATTGGTATTCTTAAATATTATGGTAGTGAACAATAAAATGAGACTTTATTTATACTTATATTATAGTTTTGTTACAGTTGGTACTGTATAATATTATCATTTATATAAAGTAGATAAATTTGAGAAATTTTATTTGATTAAGTTAATGATGATTTGACACTCCGAGTGTGATGGCTATCGAAGGAAGAGCTTGTCTAAAGCAAGAGGCCTAGTCCGGCCATTCTCTGGGAATGGGGTGTTGTAACGTGAGATTATTTTCTCAAATCGCGAAAATACTTCCGTCCACGGTCACACGCACTCCGAGGTCAAAAACTAATTAAATAGGTTTAAATATTAATTATTTCCGACAAACTTTGTTTGTTTTCATTCTGTGTGACGTGGTATTTTGTACGTCACAAAAATTCGCGTATCTTTACTTGATTTCGGAACAGGAGTCAAAATACCTGGGAAAGAGCACTATAATAATTTCTTTTATTTGTTTATTAATTACGTTAATTTATTTCTTTGTTTTATGAGCAAATAAATTACTTAATGGACAAGAGGGGAAAACTTTGTCCGTAATTTCATGCTCTTGAGTTATTAAAGTGATAATTAAAAATAAAATAAATTTTGTTAAATAAATAAAAATTAAATAAATAATATAAATTTATGGATTAAACTTTATTTAGCTGGCGCCCTTGATTTTAAAGTCTTAAGTCTCAAAGATTTAGTTGTTTTGTGAATTGGAAATTCCGGTTTTATTAATTAAGAATAATTGCTTAATTGTGGTCAGAGGTTAGGCAATTACATTCTTACAAATGACGCCCGCAACGTAGGGCCAGACATTGCAAAAATCCTTATTGTAAAATCTGGAAATTGCCATTAAAATTATAACGTTTTGAAGATTGTTTGGTTTTGAAAATTTTGAGTTTAGACTGAGAAATGGCACTGAACTTTTAATGTTTTCCCGGAATTATGACACTTTTGAATTCCGATATGCCTGGATTTGGAAACTGTTTTAAAAATTGAAACTTTATTTTTAGTGGACATATAATTGATTATTTATTGATATGACTTGTGATTTCTGTTGAAAATAATCAGACGTGATAATTCTTTTGATTTTCCTTGCGTGAACAAGAGTCAAATCAACTAGCATATTATTTGATTTCCCGGAATTGATAGAGTTTTGAATGATTATTGAATTGACATTATTGTTTGTTTGCAACATAGATCTGGGATTTTAAGGTTTTTGCTTAAAGGTTGCAACAACACATGTTCAATGAATTTTACTCTATCTTTCAATTGTGTTTTAATGCTTGTTGCTGATTTTATTATTGGAATTAAAGATTAATCGATTTAATTAGTTATTGACAATAATAATAATTCATTATTAATTAATGTTTGTTTAATTTGGAAATAAATTTCGGAATTTTGGCAGCAATTTTGCGCCTTTCTCAAGATAAATAGTATTTATCTCGTTTATAAGGAAAAATAATTTTTTTTTTCTCAGGAAGAAATTTTTTTTTGTATTTTGAGATTCGGAATTTATTAAATTTCTTTCAACTAGTGAAATTAACTGATTTCTAGGAACTGGGCCCTTATCACGTAATTTTGAAAACGAAACCGAAAACGAAAACGAAAACGCAAATTCGATTTTCAAATTTTTTGTGAAATGTCAGTTTGCCTTTGAGATCATTATGATCATTGTTTATAATTTGAAATCGTCACTATTTAGGGGTTAATAGAATTTTACAAGATTATAAAATTAACCACTTCGGCGGTATGACGCCAAAATTGGCGTCATGCGTGAAGTGTTCCAGAGCTGTAAAAAATGAGCAAAATAGCGTCATGACTATTTCTCGATTATTAATGTCTGTTGTGATTTTTTATGTTTGTAAACATAGAATTCTTATATTTTAAGATTCGGTGATTAGGAATAAAATTCTAAAAATTCATTTTTTAAGGTCTTTATTGTTTTTTAGCAAGTTGCATATAGACGATTTGCAATAATTTTCACGAATGGCGTCATATGTTTATTCAGTTATTGTCCTTGATTTTCAGTTTATTTTTTTTAAAAAACTTATTTTTGGCAACAAATATGTTGTCTCAGGATGACCCAGCGGGGGTCATTTGTATGTGGGGGGGCTACTTGCACCCATGTGAAAATTCAAATCAAAAAATTTAAAACTTATTTTTGTCAACAAATATCCCGTTTTAGGATGATCCGCTGGGGGTCATTTTTATGCGGTGGGTGATTTGCACCCACGTGAAAATTAAAATCAAAAAATTGAAAACTTATTTTTGTCAATCGGGGGAAGAGGCAGCGGGAGCATTTCTATGTGGGGGTAGGTAATGCTGGACGCTATATTTGCTGACAAAATAGGTTTTTAATTTTTTGATTTTAATTTTCACGTGGGTGCAAGTCACCCCCTACATTGAAATGACCCCCGACGGATCTTCCTAAAACGGGATAATTTTTGACAAAAATAATTTTTTAATTTTTTATTTTAATTTTCACGTGGGTGCAAGTCCCCCTACCCACATAAAAATTACCCCCGGTGGATCATCCTGAGACGACATATTTGTTGTCAAAAATAAGTTTTTAATTTTTTGATTTTAATTTTTACGTGGGTGCAAATTACCCCCCGCATAAAAATGACCCCCAGCGGATCATCCTGAAACGGGACATTTGTTGACAAAAATAAGTTTTCAATTTTTTGATTTTAATTTTCACGTGGGTGCTAGTTGCAACCTCCACATACAAATGACCTCCGCTGGGTCCTCCTGAGACGATATATTTGTTACAAAAATTTTTAAAGAAAATAAACCAAAAATGAAAGATAATAACTGAATAAACGTATGACGCCATTCGCGAAAATTATTGAAAATCGTCAATATTTAACTTGCTAAAAAACAATGAAAACCTCAAAAAATTAAATTTTTAGTATTATATTCGTGATCACCGAATTCTAAACTTTAAGAATACTATGTTTACATACATAAAAAATCACAACAGATATTATTAATCGAGAAATAGTCATGACGCCATTTTGAATCATTTTTACCGCTCCGGGACACTTCACGCATGACGCCAATTTCGGCGTCATACCGCCGAAGTGGTTAATTTTTTAAACTTTTGAAATTCTATTAACCCCAAAATAGTGACGATTTCATAATACAAACAATGATCATAATAATCACAAAGGCAAACTGACATTTCACAAAAAAATTTGAAAATCGTACTTGCGTTTTCGTTTTCGTTTTCGGTTTCCTTTTCAAAATTACGTGATAGGACCCCTGGTAGTGACTTTAAGATTTTGAGATTTCACGATAATGGTTTTGATGTTGTTTTCTTGATTTGAAGTCCCGAAGATTACATTAGATTGAGTCACTGCCCTTTCTTTATTAATGAAACTTGTTGTGAAAATAATTTCGAAAAATTGTGTGTTGATATCAGATAGAAATAATGGCTGCCTTTTGCGCCTAATTTGGATTTGACAGATTTCTTAAAGATACTTAACAATACTTGTTTTATTTTTTTTTAGAATAATAATTTTTTTCTGAAAAGTTAACTTGAGACTTTCCGGCTGCCTTTTTGCGCCAAATATTAATGGTTGAAAATTTTTTTTTTCTTCTCGGGAACTTCCGTTTACTGAGAAACTGATTAATGTTTCATTGTATTGAATTTATCGGTCTATCAAAGTTGATGATTAATCGTTGTAATTTCGGTTTAATTGGTTTATTGACTACCGATCTGCTCTTTTTTTTGGTGTTTTTATATCGGGATTTTAACGAGGGTTTAAGATGTCTATTTTAGATGACTTGTCGAAAGTGAACACTAGAGAGGAATTGGACGAATGGCTTGGAGGTTTAGAACTAAAAGAGATAGACGAATGGATTCAGCGGCTAGAGTTAGTAGATACAGGTACGCGTAGGGACAAATTTAAAAGATTGAAACGAGTATTTTCGGCTATTATTGCATTTTCTGTGAGAGATTTCTGTGCCTGTTTGGTCAAATCGCGCCTGAGTTCCCTCAACAGACAGCTCTTTTCCAATGAAATTAATCTCGTAGAACCCCAACCAGAATCGAGTAGTTGCAAACCCGTTGTCATTACGAATCTTGCGACTACTATCACTGTAACGACCTTATACGAAGGTACTATTGTTACATCCGATAGTACTCGTCATCCGATTTCATCAACTACTTTGGCTTCCTCTATGTTTTTACCGATCATCCCTCCCAGATTTGTCCAATTAAAGGTGGATGCAGTAGGGATAACCAACCCGATTTCCTCTTCTAAGCCCGGGGATGGTCAGCAGTCTCCCGCTGATAAGGCCCTACAAAAACCGATTTCTGTAACTAAAGATGCGTCAATTTCCGAAGTGATCTGCAACCGTTGCAATCAACCTAGTCACTACCAAAAACGTTGTGCCAGCCTTGTTTGTTATGGTTGCAAATCGGTTGGCTATACGATCAAAACTTGCCCACATTGTGCGGGAAACGAGAGAGGGAAGCAGTGAATCCGGTCAACACTGCCTCTCAGGACTAAAAGACTGTCAAGGAAAAACCTTCCGAGCTAAGCGACATGGATTTTGACGAGATTGTTGTAGTTCGCTTGATTTTAAAGGAGTTTCAATGCCGACCGATCTCGATATTGAGCCATTGCTAAAAAGAGAATTTCTGTAATTGTCAGTGACTGATCCCGATTTAGAGCCTAATTGTAGATATACCATCTCAATTATGGCTGACGTCCATGCAATTCTGGAAAATGGCGATATTGCATTTCAAAGTGATTTAAGCTACCGACTGTGATTAACGTTTTTAAGGTAGACGACTCACTATTTTCCTCGCAGAGTGGCACAGTTATTGTTGGCCACTGCTCCAATTGTTAATAGCACAAGAGTTTTGGTTTTAGATGCTGATAAGCAGATGGAGCCTGTACAGGAAAAGATTTCAGGTAAAATGGTTCTGGAATACGAAGGTCCGTTTATAGTTTCTTGTCGACTATCTCCGGTAGTTTATAACTTAGTCACCGTACAGGAAAAATTTGCGGGGAAAGAACACATTAGATTTCTCAAACCGTTTTTCACGCTCGACGATGAATAAATTCCCGAAAATTTTAAGCTTATTTATTCTAAATGGTTGATTATGTAATTGAACTTGACAGTATAATTTTGAATAACTACCATGACTTTCGATTCTGTGATTGACGATTTCTCGGTTTTTTTTTGTACAGGTTTTCTCAGATTCCGAGCTATTATCCCATCACTATCTTTAGATTTTGGTTAAAAGTTTTTTGTGGGTGTCCACACGTTATTTTTTTTATTGTTGATTAGACATATTTTTTTTGGGGGCAATTTGCCCCTTCGGATTGTCAACTCAACTCGACAAATAGTTAAAAGGTTACTTGTAATGTTAATTACAATTTTATGTTTCGGAGTTACCAATTATATTAAATAAAATTGCTTAACTAAACGTGAATTACCTTTACTTATACCTAACTTACTCTGTGGGGATTTAGGAATGTTTTGACTCTTACGCACTCAAGACTCTATTCATTGATTGCTCGGTAATTGCTTGATGAGTTATTACCCGTTATAAATGGTTGTCATTTCCCGAATTTTGGCATGTTACAATAGCAAATAAGTTATTCAAATCAAGCATGATTTATTCTGATTAAACTGTAAGTGCTTCCCAGGTATTCCGACTAAGTTCTCGGTTTTTCTTCTTTTGTTTTGGTCACTAAAGTCTGAAATGAGATCAAAGAGAGGTTTTCAACTCTTAGTTCCCGGCAAGGCGGGGGATGTTGTGACGTGGTATTTTGTACGTCACAAAAATTCGCGTATCTTTACTTGATTTCGGAACAGGAGTCAAAATACCTGGGAAAGAGCACTATAATAATTTCTTTTATTTGTTTATTAATCACGTTTATTTATTTCATTGTTTTATGAGCAAATAAATTACTTAATGGACAAGAGGGGAAAACTTTGTCCGTAATTTGAATTGAACTTCGCGCCGACCGCCAGAGGGAGACAGCTGTCGGAGCGCCTGGATCGACAGTGGGTGCCTAGTTTTCTGAGTGCCACAATGGTTCAAAAAAATTTGGAATTTTGTTTGTTTGGCACCATTTGTGGACTCTAACTCGAGGATTTGGGAGAGTTGGCCTTTCTTATGGAAATTAGTTTTTTTGAGCATCTCTTCCCAACGTATTATTCCAGTGCACGGAATGGCAGCTGCCGGGGCTCCTCAACAATTAGTCTCTTCAATGGTTTTTCAACTCGGCTGACGTACGATCACGTGACTGAAGCCAAAATTATGTGATTGGTCGGAGAAATCGAAGTCAAGAAATACTGACGCCGTTTCCTCACTCTTGCTCCGAATGTCATCGTAATAAAATCAAAAGACACATTGTCATAAAGTTTTATTTGTATATTTTAAGTTGTTTAAAAATGTTTTATTATTAAATACCGAACTATGGCAAAAGTTCTATCAACTATTGTAGAGAAGGTAAGCCTTTCTTTTTTTCTCACAAAAAAGTGGCCAAAAGTGTTAGTTTTCTGATTTTTCAATTTTTATGTTAGAATCCCGGGATTTGCTTAAAGTTCGGTTTTTAGTTTAAAAAGTGCTTTTTCTCAGTTTTAAATACTAGATTTGAGTAAAATAAATTTTTCTCTGTGCGATTCCAAGTGAAATTTAAGTTATTTTCCGGCAGGTTAACCAAAAGCAATGAAACTTTAGAATTTTATTATATTCAGTATTACTAATGTTTTACATAAATTTTTAGGTCAAAATATTAATTAGTTTACGAGAATTGAAATTTACAAAAAAAATTTAAAATAGCAATATCTTCCGTTCTATCAGTCGTATCAAGTTTTTCTTTTTTTTAAAATGTTCAGAAAAATATAAAGAATAATTCTATTTTAGGACAATTTTTTATAATTTTAAAATTAAAAATGTTATTAAATAAAAATTATATCATTTTTAAGCGACGCCTGAAAATTCAATAACCCAAACGCTGAAACGATCTTACCTAACTTCTTTTGAAGATTCCAAAAGAAACGAACTTTACAGTTAGCTCCTTAATATTTAATTTTAATAAATTATAAATGTAAACATTGGAATTTGAAACTAGTAAACATTGCTAATACGTTGCGCGCGCATCTCCGGCTGAGAAGTGCAAAGCCCATGTTACCAAACACAGTATTTACGACTTTCTCATGTCAAAGCTCATGTGTGTGTTATGCCACCGAATGTCCTGAAATGGTATTCAATGGTCAAGACCATTTCAAGTAATATTACCGTAGAAATAAATATAAATTAATAAATAAAATCAATAAAAATAAAGAATTTGACTAAAAATAAATAATAAAATATAAATATAGAAATAAAAAAGTGTGACATGTGATGGGGATCGATCTCTGGACGTGTTTGGTTTAAAAACAAGTACTAGCGCACTTGTAAGAGCTTTAGATTTTGTATTATGCGGATTAGGTCAATTTGTAATCACTTTTATCGACGATATGCTGTGTACATCAGAAAACATCGAGCAACATCTGATTCACTTAGAAAAATTATTTCAAAGGTTAAAAGAAAATAACATGACGATTAATTTTGAAAAATCACATTTTTTTCGACCGGAAGTAAAATTTCTGGGGCATATTTTAACGGAAGGCGGAATAAAACTGGATCCGGAGAAAATAAAAGTAATAAAAGAATTTCCGAGGCCGCGTAATTTAAAAGAGCTTCGTGGATTTTTGGGACTGATAAATTTTTATACCAAATTTACGAAAAGTCATGCGCAGGAAACGGTTCCACTTTTAGAATTATTAAAAGGTGGTAAACGATGGGAGTGGAATAAAGAAAAACAAGATGCTTTTACTCGGATTAAAGAATTATTTTGTGAATTCGTGATTTTAAGTTTTCCAGATCTTGATAAAATGTTTTATTTGTAAGCCGATGCGAGTGACGTAGCAATAGGATCGGTTCTCTATCAGTTAGATGAAAAGAAAAAAAAGAATTGCTCGCGATTGAATGGAGTTTGAATAAATTCAGATCGTATATTCTGGGTGGAAAATTAACAATAATGACGGATCATATGGCGTTGTCATTTTTAAAAACCTGTCGATTATTAAGTGGAAGATTATCTAGATGGGTCTTGGCAATTCAGGACTATGATTTTTCCATGAAACATGTTGAAGGAAAAGATAATATAGTCGCTGATACGTTAAGTCGAATTCCATTTAGTGATGAATCAGGTTCAATTCAGGATAGTAATGAAGGGAAAATTTTTCTTTATATTCTTGCGAAAAGGCCGTCTTCGGAATTACGTAAAATATTTAAAAATTACGAAGCAGAACAAATGAAAGACGTGATTCTTAGACAGAAAATAAAAGACGTGAATGAAGGAAAAACAAAGAGATATACAATAAACGATGAATTATTGTATTTTCTTTCTGGTGATGATAAAAAGCTTTGTTTAACAAAAGACACTATAAATCATGTTATTGATGAGACTCATGAGATGTATGCTCATATTGGTGCTCAAAGAGTGTTTAGAATGTTGAATGAATATTTTTATCATCCACACTTTGCGAAAGTAGTCAGGCATAGAATTTCGAGTTGTGATTCTTGTCAGAAGAATAAAATTTCGAACCAAACTAATTTTTCTAAAATGAAAAATTATACTCCGGAAAAACCTAGCGAAATTTTATAAATCGATTTTTATGGTCCGTTACCAACGTCAAAAGGCGGATTTATATATATTTTGTCTACTATCGACGCGTTTAGCAAATTTGTAAGATTGTATCCGATTAGAAAAATGACAACAAAGGCTGTAATAAATAAAATTTTCAATCAATATATTCCGCAGTACGGAAAACCGTCTAAAATTATTACAGATCACGGGACACAATTTACATCAGAAGTGTGGAAAGAAAAACTACGAGAAGAAAATATTCAATCCGTTTTTTCTTCAATTCGTCATCCGCAGGGTAACATCGTTGAAAGAATTCATCGAGAATTATCAAGATTTTTTCGGTCGTTAATTATCAAAAAAACATAATTCATGGTGGAGTTGGGTAAATATTATAGAAAATTGTATGAACGAGACACATCATGAAACTACAAAATTTACTCCTATTGAAATTCAATTAAATAAAAAACCAAAAAGAATGTGGGAAAATTGGCTAGATTTGCCGCCTAAAATAGAAGGATTAGAATATGAGAGAAAAATTGAATTAGTGAAAAATAATATTAGCAGAAAAGGAGAAAGAAGAGCGGAAAAGTTCAATATTTCGCACAGATTAAGCAAATTCCAAGTAGGAGACAAAATTTTGATTAAACTATTAAACAGATCAGATAAAGAAAACAAAATTTTAGCAAAGTTTCTACAGGTCTTCGAAGGACCATACGAAATCAAAAAGTTTATCAACAAGGGGACTTTCATCGTTTGGGACCCTGGTAAACAAGAAGAAAAGGGTCGATTTCACTCACAGGACATTAAAAAATATATTCAAAGACAATGAAGTGAAGTGAATTATTTTTTTTAGTGAAGTGAAATATAACAATAAATTAATAAAAAATTTAAAATGTGGAAGTGAAAATTATTAATTGTGATTAAAATTATTAACTTAAAATAATTAAAGGTGATTGATAAAATGAAACAATTTATAAATTTTAATCGTATGAAATTTATTTTTTTTTTAAGTGATCAGTAAATCAATAATTGAAGAAGAGAATCTAGCATAGAAAAAGTGATAGAGACACTAATAATTAGAGTTAGATGATAAATGTAAATTTTATATTTAGTAATAGTGGATAATGTTATATAAAAAAAAAAAATTAGATAAAAAGATTAGATAAAAAAAAAAAAAAAACTGTTTATTGTTAAAATAGATTTTAAAAATAAGTGAAAACTAAGTTTATAGAAACAACATAGGAAATTTAAGATAAGAATAAGCGAAATGGAATTTTCTTCATAATTTGATGATAATTATAAAACTTTATGTTGAATTATAGATTTTAAGTATTAAAGGTATTTAAATTGGCTTAATAAAATTTTTTTTTTTTTTTTTGAATAAAAAAGGAAAGTAAGTTTGAAATTCGCGATGAGAAAAACAAGGTTTTTATAATAAAATAACTATTTAGAATTAACTAATAATGTAGAGTAGAAGATTACTAAAAGGAAGAATAATTATAAAAAAAGTAATAAGGAAAAATGATTTGTTTTTAGAATGCCTGTGTCTGACAGAGGTTCACAAACCAATGAACATCACTTGGATCTGGAGCATTTAAGAGGTGTATCGATTAAATCAAAATTTAGGGGTTTTAAAAACAATTTAGATTATGCATCTCCATTCAACAGAAGGAGATGCAAAAGAATGAACAAGGAAGTTCAAACTAATGTGTATGCTGGAAAGATGTCAGAAGGAGATACGTTTAAATTCGCGTCAAAGGGAAAAAGTTTACCTAAAATAATAGACATTAAAGTCATTAAAAATCATAAAGTAATTATTTTAAAAGAAGAAGTATATACGTTTAAATAAAATGTTAAAATTATCAGTGTCTAATAATTTGATTTTGTTCGCTCCCTTTATTACGTATAGTATATATTTGATTTTTTTTTTAATTTTAAATTATCCAGGAAGATACAACATGTTTGCTAATTATTAACAAATTTCATAAATGTTAAAAGAATTATTTATAAGTAAAATATTATTGGATTTTGGATGCTGAATATTTGTTATCTTTTAAATTTTTTTTTTTATTATTTTGTTAATAGAATGGAGGCGATAATTAATAACATTAATGGCGAAAGAGTCGCATCCTATGAGGATAAATTTATATCCAGATTTTTATATACAAATTTGGAATACGATGTATTCCTCTTCTCTGGCTATTACACATTCTTGTGTACACTCATTCTTTCATACAGGCATAATATAGGTTACATTAATAATTATTATTTTACAAATAATAATTGTCTCACTAACATAAAATAATAATTGTAAATAAGTAATAATCATAATGAAAATAATAATAATAATAATAATAATAATAATTATTATTATTATTATTATAATTAAGTAATAATAATCAATAACAATAATAATAATAATAATAATGACCGTAATAACAACAATAATAACAATAATGACCGTAACAATAACCATAGTAATAATAATTGTAATAAATGATTATTGCAATAACAATAATAGTAATAATGATAATCATTTTTATTACCAACATTAATACTACAAAAATGGTAGTAGCTCGTATCATTATTATTAATATTAACGGTCATTACCTAAAAATAGTAATAGTAAGAATAATTTTTCATTGCATAGCCACTATATAGTACTAGAATTGTACCTTTAAGGAAGACGTAAGCATGTGGCTTGACTGTTGCCTGTCAGTCAACGCACGTGGTTATCGGGGAACTTGAATTACATATATATATGTCATATATGCAATACAATTTATCGCTGTCTTTAATTTAAATTTTCCTTTTGTCTTATAGAATAATTAATTTTAATAAAATTATGTTACGTACGTAACAATCCACCGCGGAAATTTCTGTTTTCGTCCCCGAAAACTCACGGTCCTGACCGCAGCATACTTTAGTTTAATGTATCAATTCTTTTAATGTAAATATTATGTCTACTTGCGACGTCTTCTAAGCATTTCTCGAAGAGGTTTATACAATATAATATTCTGTATCAAATTTTTGACGGGATACAGTCAGTGTCGTTCTAGACGGTCTCGGAAACACTTAGTGAATAAAAGTTTAGTTATATAATTAGTGTAAAAATAAAAAGGATAAAAATGGAAAGTGATGGAAATGATGTCGATGTTGAAAACCTCAGTGGTACGTATTTAGTCAATATTTTATTCTTTTATCATTCTGCTGTTATTTTTTTAATTAAATAGTTTTTATTCTTTAATGAGAATATAATTACCGTGGTCCTAAATTTATTTTATGGAAAAAGGGTAAATGAAATCAAATTTATTAATAGTAGTTAGCTTAATATTAATATTTATTTCGCACTACTAACGAACGGATAAAGAAAATGATTAACTTTACTCGTTCTTTGTTTTCTTATTTTGTTTCTAAAATAAAATTGTTTATTTCCAAATATTAAACTGATATAATCGATATAACACTATTTAATTTTATTCTTAGATGATTCTGAGGAATTGGAAATTGCGGAGGGAACAAGTAGTGAAGAGGAAACGACCACGAGTTCCTCAATGAGCGAGTCGTCCAGTGAATGTAAGTAAATGTGTATTATATGTTCTTGGTTAACACATATATTTTTTTTTTGTATTTGAAACCGTAATTAGTTAGTAGTAAAACGTGTTTTTTTTTTTAAATAATTTTTATTGATTATAATCGCATTATTTTAAATTTATAAAAGCTTTATTTATTTATCTTTAAATTTTTATATATTTACGTATTATATTTATTTAAAATTTACAAATTAAAAAAAAAATTAAAAACATGTACAATTTAAATTGTTATTGTTCATTTGACAGAATTTTAATGACAATTTACAATTTAATCCGAAAATTATGATTTATTTTACAGAAAAATACATTATTTTGTTTAAATAATGGAATATCACTCGATTTGTATTTTAGTTAATTTACTTTTATTACTTAGACAAGTTTTGAAAAGGTTTTTCTAAAGTAAATGAGATAATGTACCAAAAGTCGTTCCTGTAATTCTCGAACCGGGCGACCGGGCACAGAGGGTTAGAGCGACCGACTCGCGTTCGAAGGATCCCGAGTTCGATCCCAATGGGCTCCAAAATTTTTTTTTTTTATCTTTTATTATTATTATTACTTTTTTATTTATTTATTAAAAACAAAAAATTTTTATTTAGGATAATTTAATTGTTTAGGTCTAGTATACTATAATTAATCTTAATAATCTATTAAACCAATAAAATGTAAAAATAAAATTAGAGACAAAATTGTATTTAGTTGATAGAAATATTATGTATATATATCAGTTAAAGTAATCGTGCCAATAATAATTTATAAATAGAATAAAGATGAACATAGAATAATTTTAAATAACTTTAAAAGTGCTTGAAAATGCATGAAAATCATTTTGATTTATTTAAATTTTATTTATTTTAAAGAATTGCTAGTAATATAAATTGTAGAATCAGATGTTTATTTTTAACTTCATAAATGAATCTTATAGAAACGTAGTCAACTTCTTCTTAAATAGTGTTAATACAGTATCGGCACGATACAGATCAGGGCTATTACTGATTTAAATCATTTGCAAAACTTGCATTAAGGTTTTGATTTAAACAAAAGACTTTTCTAGATTGTAGTGTATCAATTTTGATAAGTCTTACATTGAACAGAAATTCGTTTGTAAATTCGGACGTTGTACTAGTATTGATACTCTGTATTACGCCGATACTGCCAGTACTGGCGCCATACTGGGCCAATGGTTTTTTTTTTCTTTTCATATAAATTTTTCATTAGTAATTATTTTATTAACAATTAATAAATATTTATTTATTTAAACTAGTTTGTGGTTTAATTTTATTTATTTATTGATTTACTTTATTTTATTTTTCTTTCATGCCAAGATGTATTAAAACTTTTTGTAGAGTCCGGTCACACTATAAATTAATTTTTATGGAAAAAAATTGTGAGTATCCCGAGTAATATAAAAATTCTTAATAATTTTGGTCTCGTGAGATATTTCATCAAAATTTGAAAAAGTTGACGGAAAATTTAAAGATCTCGCTTTATCTCGAGATTCCTATTCAAAAACCTTTTAATTATTGAATAGTTTATTTTTAATTTGAACCTTGTGTAAAAAAAATTAAAAATTATTTACAAGAATTTACATGCTGGTTTTTGTCACTTGCTATATTTCAACTTCAATTGTTATGGTAAAAGAACTAAATAAGATTTAGAAATACTTGATGAGAAATTTCTAAATCATAGAATACACGCATGTACTTGTTTTTAGATCCGGACATGCGACTCCCTCCATATGAGGAACGAGTGGTCGGTGTAATGCTTAAGTTCAGAATAATTGACGAGGGAGGCAACTCTACGACTGAGTGCCGCTGGGTTCATTATGAATCGGAGGAAGATCATCCTCCACCTTGTAAGTTAAGGATATACAGGGAGTCCCACGTTACAGCGTACATATTTGGGGGTCATAATGTACACACAAAAACTAAAAAATAAGTCCTCTTGACTTTTTCAAAAAAATAATTAGAACTCTAGTTAGCGCGATTCAAAGTTGACCAATCACGTGCCAGCTTTACTCGATCCCCAAAGGCGTAGGACGAACACCGGATAATCGCAAGACCATTCCTGACATTAAAAAAAAAGATATTTCTTTGACCAAAATAATTGGATCAACAACAACCGACAGACAAACAACATTGTTTACAACAATTTCGAAATTGTTTAAACAAAGTTAGTTAACAAATTCCCAAAACGGAAAATTTCCTCCAAAAATTGACTTTTCTTTCTACAAATTTTCAAGTTTTACATAAACTAAAATTTGACAACATTGTTAACAACAAATTCGAAATTGTTTAAACAAAGTTAGTTAACAAATTCCCAAAACGGTCAATTTCTACTAAAATTTGGTTTTTTTCACGAAAATATGAAGAATAACATAAAATAATAGTTGGCAACATTGTTATAAAAAAATTCGAAATTGTTTAAACAAAGTTAGTTAACAAATTCCCAAAACAGTAAATTTCTACTAAAATTTGATTTTTTTTCTTTGAAATATTAAGTGTCTACACTGAGAAAAAAGGTTTAGTTTTACCAACAATATTTTTAGTTGACCATTGTTGGTTGTAACGACAATATTTTGTTGGTATAACAAAACGATCTGGTTAGCGTAACACATCAACTTGTTTGGGACAACAATATTATTTTGTTGCTCTTATTTGGTTGAACCAAACATAATTTAGTTGTGACAACCAAACAGAAATTGGTTATGACATTCAAACATAATTTGGTTGTGAAAACCAAACAATTATTAAAAAAAATTGGTCATTAGTTTGTAAGTAAGCTGCCGATAATAATATAAATAAAATCTAAATAAAAACCAATACCAGACGGTCGGCCGAACCTGAGTCTAATAGTTAAGCCAACGGTGTGTGTTACTGAACTGTCTAGCTATAAGGTTTATTCCTTATTGGTTATTCATATCTCTCATGGGCTCATCCCTTGTTTACTCTGATCCTCTGCCACGCAACGAAAACGAAGCGCAATTTGAATTAACAGCTAGAATTCAAGCAGCATTTGAATCAATCACCCCTGAAATGGCCAGAATAGCAACTTAGGACACTCCGAATAGAAACAGAAGATGCTTTGCTGCTGGTGGCGGGCATTTTGAAAACAAAAAAATAAAAATTTAACCTAACACCAAATCAAAGAAAAGTATTAAAAAAATAATTAGAAATCAATCCGTAAAAAAATAAACTAGTGGCCTTGCCACTATACGAGCTTTGCTCGCATGGAGCAGGATAAGGAGGATAAGGATAAAAAAAGACGTTAACCGTATTAAAATCTTCGTATATCGCCAGCCCCTACGATAAGGATCTCGAGACCTACGATCGTAGCTTAACGGGGCCAGCTTCGTTGTTAAATTCTAAAAATGACCTCAAGGAATCGAGCTCCATGGTTCAGCTCTGTAAATAAGCTCCGCGGTTGAGCTCTGTGGAATGAGCTCCGTAGAATGGCTTATTGGCTCTTCGCGCTTTGCCGAAGTAACTTTGCCGCGATTGGCTCTTGCGTGAATTCGGGGGAAAAGGATTTGCCTCGTTTATAGAAACTACTTCGTTTCTTGTGACTTAGTCGCGTTCGTGCATTGCTCTACTCGAAACCGTCGGTCTATTGAATTTTTAATTTTTCTAGATTTCGACAAGCTGGCTCAGTCGCGTACGCGTACGTTTCGTGCATCGATTGTCGCTTTGTGTCTCTCCGCCGGGTTCTCTAACAGTCTCTGAGGCAGAAGGTGGAATAGGCACTGTCAGGCGACCAGAGGACCAGAGGGTGACCATGGAAATCCGTGACCTTAACGGCTTAACCGAAAAGGAGGAAGTGGTATCTGCTCTCGAAGTAGTTCGTAATACTCCTCGAGAGAAAAGACAAGTAACAGTCCTCGCACCAAACAGGAGAGGCGACAAAATCGCCATCTTGATCACAGATCGCGAGGAAGCGGAACACTTAGAAATACACGGCAGAATAAAATTGGGCTTCTTAAGTTGCCTCATTAGGAGAAGGTGCCACAGGTGCCTTGATTACGGCCATAAGAAAGCAGGCTGCAAGGGAGTAGACAGATCCTCTGCTTGCTTTAAGTGTGGGTCTACAGGACACTCTCTTGCAGCATGTAGTAAGGAAGCGTTCTGCTTCCTCTGTGCGGCCGAGGCTGAAAATGAGGCGGAAACGGCTCATGTTGCAGGCTCATGAAAGTGCCCCAGTTTTAGGAGAGTCCTGCAGCAGGCGAAAAGAGAGGAGGATCTTAAGCGAAGTCGCCAAAGGGCCACATAGGTTGCAGAAAAACGCAGATATGATATTAGGTCCCGTTTGGAGGGATGAAATCGCTTTGGCGAAAAAGAAGGGGATCTAAGACCACTCCTAATGGCGATACGCGCGGAAAGTGCTAGCCGGGAGTGGTCTTAAGGTCCCCAAATAAGGGTGTGTTTTTAGCGGGTCAGCAGAACATCGCCACCACCGCATAACCCTGTAGTACGGGCTACAGGGTACATAGTAGCAGGTTTTCACATCCTACGCAAAAAAACATTGTTAAGGGCTTGTGATGGAGAATGACGTCACCAGTACAAGCAAAATTTATAAATAAATATTTCTTCGAACAAGTGAAAATATGTAAAAATTTTTCTTACCTTCCATGAAAAGAACGTAAATTGAAACTTGCAATCTTATGACTCTTTGGATGGATGTTGCTTCAAAAATATAAAATAGTTCAAACAATTTTGAATTTGTCGTTAAGGGCATGTGATGGAGAAAGACGTCACTGGTATAAGCAAAATTTGTCCGTAAACTTTCTCTTAAAATAATAAATATTTTGACTTCAAACTTCATTGAATTAGTAAAAATACCATTGAACAGGTCTCTCTGACCCAAGTTTGTTTAAATTTTTCCCTAAAGTTAACTTTCTACAACATTAGCTGATTTTCGAAAAATTAAACCTTCTTAACGATATTCTAAGTAATTCTACAAAGTTTAACGTCAAAATATTTATTATTATTAGAGAAAGTTTACGGACAAATTTTGCTTGTACTGGTGACATCATTCTCCATTACATGCCCTTAACAATGTTTTTTTTCGTAGGATATGAAAACCTGCTACTAGGTACCCTGGAGCCCGTACTACAGGGTTATGCGGGGGTGGCGATGTCCTCCTGACCCGCTAAAAACACACCCTTATTTGGGGACCTTAAGACCACTCCCAGCTAGCACTTTCCACGCGTATCGCCTTCAGGAGTGGTCTTATATCACCTTCTCTGTCGCCAAAGCGATTTCATCCCTCTAAACGGGACCTAATATCATTGACGGTTATTGGGGCCCTTGACGCACGCAAGTGGAGCCAAGGGACACGATCGACCGTCAATCAGCTCAAAACACGCTTCAAGAGGAAGGCGCACTTTCCTGAGCCTGCAACATGAGTCGTTTCCGACTCATTTTCAGCCTCGGCCGCACAGAGGAAGCAGAACGCTTCCTTACTACATTGCTGCAAGAGAGTGTCTAGTAGACCCACACTTAAAGCAAGCGGAGGATCTGTCTACTCCCTTGCAGTCTGCTTTCTTATGGCCGTTATCAAGGCACCTGTGGCACCTTCTGACCATAAGCCTTCTCCTAATGAGGCAACTTAAGAAGCCCAATTTTATTCTGCCGAGTCTTTCTAAGCGTTCCGCTTCCTTGCGATCTGTGATCAAGATGGCGATTTTGTCGCCTCTCCTGTTTGGTGCGAGGACCGTTACTTGTCTTTTCTTTCGAGGAGTATTAAGAACTACTTCGAGAGCAGATAACACTTCCTCCTTTTCGGTTAAGCCGTTAAGGTCACGGATTTCCATGGTCACCCTCTAGTCCTCTGGTCGCCTGACAGTGCCCATTCCACCTACTGCCTCGGAGAATGTTAGAAAACCCGGTGTAGAGACACGAAGCGACAATCGATGCACGAAACGTACGCGTACGCGACTGAGCTAGCTTGTCGAAAACTAGAAAAATTAAAAATTCAATACACCGACGGTTTCGAGTAGAGCAATGCACGAACGCGACTAAGTCACAAGAAACTAAGTAGTTTCTATAATCGTGGCAAATCCTTTTCCTCCGAATTCACGCAAGGGCCAATTGCGGCAAAGTTACCCCGGCAAAGCGTGAAGAGCCAATAAGCGCGCGCGAGCGGCCAATCACGGCGAGGAGCATGCTGCACATGTGCCCTACTCAACACGTTAAAGTACGTAAATACGCGTTCGCCGGTCTGAAACTTCAGATCGACTAGAGCAGTGATACTGCTAACAGCTCCAGCTTTGAGAGTGGTAATACCACCAGGAGTATTTGACCGCCAACGAAGCTCACTTTTTTTACGGAGCTCATTCCACAAAACTCAACCACGGAGCTTATTTACAGAGCTCAACCATGGAGCTCGATTCCTTGAGGTCATTTTTAGAATTCAACAACGAAGCCAGCCCCGTCGAGCTACGATCGTGGGTCTGGAGATCCTTATCGTAGGGACTGGCGATATACGAAGATTTTAATAAAGTTTACGCCTTTTTTTATCCTTATTCTCCTATCAAGTGTATTTGGTATTTGTATTTGGTGTTTGTGCTGCGTGCCGACAACGTTTTCATTTAGCCTTTCATCGGCCAATTTTGCCTCTTCGTGCTTCTTTTTCATTGCTGGGATCCACTTGCTGAATTTGGATCGTCTCAGCCACATTTTGTTAAACCTTCAGCTTCTCCATCATCTTGGAGAGTTCAATCTCCATCTCCTGGAGGATGCTCTCTTCTTCCTTGCGAAGTTTTAAGCACTTGCTGCGCAAACCTTCGCAAAATGCGAAGTCTTCTGCCGTAGCGTAGCTGAAAACACTACCACAGCTGCTGACACTCGCGGCACTATTTCTCCTCGACCTTGACAGGTCCTCCACCCTTAAAGTCAATGGGCCTGCGCCATCATCGCTTCTGCCAGATTTACTCGATGCCTTAGAATTATCACCAACTTTATCTGGGCGCCTTTCTTCGTCGTTTAATTTAAATGTGAAACCTTCCATGTGATTCCTACTAGCCTGGGAGAAAAAACGGTCCACCCACACAGAGCTCCGATGTGTAGGTAAGGCATTTGTACACTAGGAGGGCGCCCGGTATCCTAGCACTGCTCGCTACACCTCCGAAAGTGTCACTGGCGACGACAGCGCGCCCGCCGCCCAGGCCCCCGGCATCAACAACCGACGCTTGCCCATTACAGTCGAGAAATTGAAGAGCACGTAGGTTGGGCGACGTTCGCATTATCACCGACAGCTTCACGTCGAATTTTGTAACCCTGGTGCAATCCATCTCTCGGCACAGTGTGGAACCTTAGATTGGGTTAGGTGTCGTTGGTCAGATCGAACAGACAACCGGTCCATCGGGCGCCAACCCTGGATCGAGGCTATTCCACACCAACTTAGAAAAAACAAGAAGGCAGGAGTGTCCTATTCCTCCCAGAACCCATGTCGCCCACAGCTGATGAGGATGGTTAACCCCATTTGGAATCCGAATTAACATCATCTGCACAGGATAGCTAGTGCACAGGTTCGAAAAACGGCGGCTACCGAATTAACGGGATCCCGTTCATTCCCCTGTGCCCAAACTCGCCAGACATCGAGAGTCGATGAGTTCTGGGAAGAGCCGAACAGATCGTCCAGTGAAGGCGTCTAAAGGACAAGCGCCTGGCCGGTCCTAAGCCCCCTCACCACGACAAGGTGAAACCACGAGTGGACACTTAAGAATGTTGTCAATTTTTTAAATAATGTTTCTCATAATATTTCTGAGAAAGAAAAATATATTTTTGGTGGTAATTAACAGTTCTGGTAATTTCTTAACTTACTTTGTTAAAACAATTTGGAATTTGTTGTTAACAATGTTGTCACCTTTTAGTTTATGTTACTCTTAATATTTCGGTTAAAGAAAAATCAATTTTCAGTGGTAATTAACAGTTCTGGGTATTTGTTAACTAACATTGTTTACACAGTTTCGAATTTGCAGTTAACAATGTTGTCAAGTTTTAGTTTATGTTAATCTCGAATTTGTTGTTTACATTGTTGTCAATTTTTAGTTTGTGTTTACTTTATTTTTTGTAAAAAGAATGATTGCTTTTGGTGAAAATTGACAGTTGTGGTAATTTGTTAACTAACATGTTTTAAACAAATTCGAATTTATTGTTAAAAAAGGTCTTGAACTTTAAGTTTGTATTACTCTTAATATTTTGGAAAAAAAATCAATTTTCGGTGGAAATTGTCCGTTTTGGGAATTTGTTAACTAACATTATTTAACCAATTTCGCATTTTTTGATAACAATCTTGTCAAATATTATTTTATGTTATTCTTTATATTTTCGTGAAAGAAAAATCAAATTTTAGTACAAACTGACAGTTTGGGAATTTGTTAACTAACATTAGTTAAACAATTTCGAATTTTTTTATAACAATGTTGTCAACTATTATTTTATTTTCTTCTTCATATTTTCGTGAAAGAAAAATCAAATTTTAGTAGAAATTTACTGTTTTGGGAATTTGTTAACTAACTTTGTTTAAACAATTTCGAATTTGTTGTTGAGACTGTTGTTAAATTTTAGTTTATGTAACTCTGTAAATTCGGAGAAAGAAAAATCAATTTTTGGTGCAAATTGTCCGTTTTGGGAATTTGTTAACTAACATTAGTTAAACAATTTCGTATTTTTTTATAACAATCTTGTCAAATATTATTTTATGTTATTCTATATATTTTCGTGAAAAAAATCAAATTTTAGTAGAAACTGATAGTTTTGGGAATTTGTTAACTTCCTTTGTTTAAACAATTACGAATTTGTTGTTAAGGCTGTTGTTAAATTTTAGTTTATGTAACTCTGTAAATTCGGAGAAAGAAAAATCAATTTTTTGTGCAAATTGTCCGTTTTGGGAATTTGTTAACTAACATTATTTAAACAATTTCGAATTTTTTTATAACAATGTTGCCAACTATTATTTTATGTTATTCTTCATATTTTCGTGAAAAAACATCAAATTTTAGTAGAAATTGACCGTTTTGGGAATTTGTTAACTAACTTTGTTTAAACAATTTCGAATTTGTTAACAATGTTGTCAATTTTTAGTTTATGTAAATGTTGAAAATTCGGAGAAAGAAAAATCAATTTTTGCTGCAAATTATCCGTTTTGGGAATTTGTTAACTAACTTTGTTTAAACAATTTCAAATTTGTTGCAAACAATGTTGGTTGTCTGTCGGTTGTTGTTGATCCAATTATTTTGGTCAAAGAAAGATCTTTTTTTTGAATGTCAGGAATGGTCTTGAGATTATCCGGTGTTCGTCCTACGCCTTTGGGGATCGAGTAAAGCTAGCACGCGATTGGTCAACTTTGAATCGCGCTAACTAGAGTTCTAATTATTTTTTTGAAAAAGTCAAGAGGACTTATTTTTTAGTTTTTTTGTGTACATTATGACCCTCAAATATGTACGCTGTAACGTGGGACTCCCTGTATATATATATATATATATATGTATAAATTTTTTTTTTTTTATATTTCTTGAAAAAATGATGTTAGAGTATATTCATGTTTCTTTTTTTTTAGATTAGTGTGGTGCTCCGTGCAATCCGGAGGATCAGCTAATAAGTTGTGTTGTTAAGGTTCAGATCACGGAGTTTGGAATCCGGCGGATTGACTTTCGTTGTGTATACGGTGTTGAAGATTAAGTTTCTCTATATATAATTTTTTTTTTACTTTAAAATTTTTTTATATATTTTTTTTTATATTTCCTTTTTCCATAAAATAAGAATTTTTAATAATGTTACCAGTATTTTTCTATAGATTTTTCTAATAAAAAAAATTGCAAAAAAGTATAAAAATTTTTTCCTAAATTTCATTTTTAGACCAATAGCAATCTTAAACCATCATTCTCCAATTCAATCAATTCTTTTGTAATAAAAGATTACTTTGTTTTAACTAAAAATTTTTTTCAGTCCACTAAATACGTAATAGCGCTTTTAAGTACAATTGTTGAAAATTTCTTGTGACTAGTCCTTCCACTGATGCGTCAATTTTTAGCTTCCTTTTCCTTTTTTAATACATTTTATTTATTTACTGATTTTATTTTTATTATTATTTTTTTTTTGTTTTGCAAAAAAAATAAAGTGCAACTCCGAAACCCCCTATTGTAAATAAAAAACTCGTCACTAACTAGTGCTTTATGTATGTAGTTTTGTGAATATTTAATTCATGCAACACATTTGTTATCCATAAAAATTAATAACAAATGTGATGCTTTGATATGGAACTTATTGAGTCTATAAAATTTTGTCTTGTTCACCTTAAAAATAAGATTTTGAGGTGATTCTTTTCACTAACCACAATCTTGCGATATTTTTAAACAATTCCACTGAATCTATTTTCACTTGTTCTTTAAAGTCACAAAATCTTCATAGTAGAGTAAATCCCTCGTAAATCCATAAATTCATAAGACTGTTGATATCCTTCTGGATCCTCAAAATGAAGTTATGGCCGCAGAATTTGGATTCTTCAATTAATTGGTTGGTATAATTCATTTAACACTGGTTAGATGTTCCTTTAAAAATTTTATAACAATAACTTTTTTTTAGCTGCTGGAGTAGGATTTGTCTGTCCCATATCCCTTCAACTGCGAGAAGGGATTGTTTTCCTTGACATGGATCATGCATGTGGTCCTTAACTTCCAAGTTCAACGATGATGACGAGGAAAATGAGCAGCCTCCTTTTGAGCAAATTGGAAAAATTCGGAAAGGTTTTCATCAGGGAAAAACTTTAAGATGCATACTGCTATCGTCATGTGTCAATCAGCTGAGCTGGCAAAATTTGCTCTTTTCATTTTTGGTGTAAGATTCATGATGAAAAACAGTTTCATCTACAGATGTAAGTCGTTAATGACCACCCTGTCTTGGAGATTTATAGGCGGTGGTGGAGGTGGGAAGTTGTTGTGACTCCTGCGTCTGTTTGTTATTCTTTTGTAGAGCAGATATCCCTGTCGAGCTAGGAACAGGAGCAGTAGGACAAGTAGGGCCTTGAACCCTATGGAGATGTAATTTGTGACATCAAAAATTCCTCCTATTAGTGGAAGCTCCATTTTTCCGTGCCTGTGGTTGGTCTTTCAGAGACTGCCTAGATGACCCAAATGCCCTTGATCAGCCCTCCGATGTAGTTCTATTGGGTATGAACACGGTACATTGCGAAGAACTATAAACAGAAGAAACATTTATTAATATAGAAATTTACATTAATGTATGGCATCTGCCATACATTAATACGTACACATTTGAGAGATAGTCCACCTAATTCGATTAGAAACGAATTTTCAGATTAGCAGTGTAACTGCATGACCTTGTCCTTATGCTTTGAGAACCTTTCTCCATTTTCGTCTTCAAGAATTACATTGTTATTTTGTGTAAATCCGACTATGGTGAAAGGTCCATCAGCCCTGTTGTCAAACTTATTTGTTCTTATTTCTTTGAATACAAAAACCTGATAACCAATGTCTGCTTTTAGGGGACGGGATGTTTTGTCATGATGTTGTTTCGATCTTAGTTTGGCCTGAATAAGGTTCTTGGCAGCTATCTTTTGTATTTCGCTCATTCTCGTTATGAGTTCCTTAAGATAGGACCCATAGGTCTCAAGGGCAGGCCCTTGAGGAATTGAGCTGGGGATTCTAGCTACATGTCCGAAAACCAACTCATAAGGCGTGAAATTAGTTGCCTCATGGACTGAGGTATTATAATTAAACATTGCAAAGGGTAATAAACGATCCCAATCGTCGAAGTCCTTCGCATAATGCTTAATAAAATCCGTCAGTTCAATGTGGCTTCTTTCCAGTGCCCCATTGGTTTGAGGACGGTAGCCAGATGTGGTGATTTGTTTAACGCCAAAAATCCTTTCCAGTTTTCTCATCAGTATACTTACGAAGCTTCCCCCTCGATCTGTCAGGACGCATCTGGGTGCTCCAAACACCGAGAATAAGTTCGTAGCCACTGAGTGAGCAATCGTGGTAGTTTTAATATCGGAAATAGGAACTGCGATGCAATCCTTACTGAAATTATCTTGCATAGTCAGAATGTACCGATTTCCATTAGGGGTGGTAGGGAGTTTACCTACAGTATCTAATGATACTTTGTCAAAAGGGGCGGCGGGCGTGTCGGTAATTATCATCGGTTCACGAGTGCGGGCCCTGGCTAGTTTATTTCGAAAACAACTTTGACATCCCCTGATAAACTCTGTTACTTCGTCTCGCATTCTAGGCCAAAAATAACGTTCCCTGATTCGTCTGTACGTTTTCGTTATTCCCTTATGACCCGCTACGAGGCTTTCGTGGAATTCTGCAATTATTTTCTGTCTTAATTCTGAAGGGGGGGCTTCAATCTTTCCGTGGCACAAGGTTATAGAGATATCGCCACCACGGAATATTTTTGTTATAAGTTCTGTCATTTTATTTTGGGGAAGTGAACCTAGTAGGTCGCCTGAATTTGCCATCCGGCAACTTACTTGTTTGTCGCGAAGCAGGGCTGAGTATAGACCTTTCAAACCCTTTTCTACGTCTCTCCAATCAATTTCGTCGTGGTGTCGACGTTTCACGACAATTGAATAGGTACGAAATTGGCCACAAGGGGTAACAAAAACTTGACCCATTTTTGGTCGCTTTTCTTTTATATCATGAAGGTCAATTTTCTCGGTTGCCAATAAAAGTTTCGAAATAGCATCGATCGGTTGACAGTCTTCAGACATAAAATGTGCGTAATTATCTCGTCTGTAAGTAAGTGGTTCAGTCCATTGTTGAATTATTTTAATGTCATGACATTCTTCATCAACTGTTTTTAATTCATTATCATCATCAGTTTCGGTAGAGGATGAGGATGAAGGATCAAATTCAGGTATTTTTAAGTCTATTAGGGTATTAGAAGAGGGCGCGTACTGTGTTTTGGTCACATCAAGATTGTTTGTTGCTTGTAATCGACGCGGTACAATATTGGATTTTCTTTTTGCACCTTCTTTGTTTATTTTTGGATGCAAGAAAGGGGTGGATTGAGCATTAGGAATGGTGATATGTCCTGGTGTTGGTAAGACTGTTCCTGAACTATATGGGGCACCTGCAACTAGGGATAGAATTACCTCTGGCGTATCCTTAAATCGCACTAAGCTTTTACCATACATTTCTTGATCATTGATGGAAGGATCTGGAGATTGGGGTAGTTCATTTCCTCCTTGAGTTCCAGCAGAATATCGGTGTTTGTTATAGTTTTCTAGAAACCTTTTTATTCTTTCTGAAAATAATTTATCGTTATATTCCTGACAAGGATCGAGAGATTGTAATGTTTGTAAAAGTTCTTCATCACTCTCTCCTTCGGATACGTGGGTAACTTGAAACTTGGGAGATTCTTCGTCCATACCTTCATGGTCCCATGCTAGTGTCATGTTGGAGATGTCGGTTTGGATGAGACCTCTGTTTTTGAGTGAATTATCAAATTTTCGAAAGGATTTTTCCATTCCACTTAAAAACTGTTTCCTTAATTGATCAGCTGATTCTTCTTCACCAGAGTCACTACTACCAATAGGTTGTGAACAGATGTCGACAATTTCTGGCATATATTCTTCTTCTTCAGTCTTATCTTCTTCTGGGATGATAATTGGTTTTTGATCGACTCCTTCCTTGGCCAGTTGATCGGCCATTTCGTTTCCTGTTATACCCTGGTGACTTGGTACATGTTCCCAAATCACCTGAAGAGGTTTTAGTGCCTCTATCAATTTTTTAAAAGCAGTTTGGTTTTTAACTGGTTTGTTTTCTTTTGTTTTCCACTGATTAGATTCCCATCTAGGAATCCATTCAGTAACGCTCTTGATTAAAAACTGCGAATCGGTCTTTATTCGCAGATTTTTAATCCCGGCTTCTCGTGCCCTAAGAGCGGCTATAGTCGCTGCTTCAATTTCTGCTGCATTGTTTGTTTGCCGACCCTTCGACCGTTGTGAAACATTCAGGGGATGATTTGGTCCAAACCAGACTCCTACGCCTGCTCTTGGTTCACCACTTCCATTGGAGCTACATGCACCGTCTACATAAACGTCTGTATAAGTTTCTATCAGTGGGGGGAACCAAGGGTTCGGAGGCTGGTTTGAAACATTGTCACTTACTGGGGGACTGGTAGCACTTTTATGCACTAGATTTGGATTGACACTAGGGAAAGCACTATGTCCTTGTCTAAACACTGGGGGACCGGAACTTTCAGACGTCTCATCGTCAGAGAACGAATCCTCGGAAGATGTTGAATCTGTAGGTTTAGGGGAACCGGATGCAGCTATTGTCTTTCGTCTAGTAAGTCTTTTCCCGATACAACTTTGGTCTAGGTCGGGTTGTTGCTGACTAGTGGTGGGTAAAAAAACTTCGTCTTTATTTTTGTCCTTTTTCTTTATACTTCCCTTGGGTCTCCCAGGTAACCTTTTTTCGGTTGGTGGTTTTGTTGGTTCAGGAGGAGGGGTCGAATAGGAAACCTTCTTTTTCGAGGTTGAAGACTTAAGTGGGGCACTTAACGTTCTTGTAAGTTTTGGTCTAGGATTTTTTAGAATTGATGGTTTTTTGGTTTCTTTCTCAGCTTGGTCTGTTTCCTTAGACCTTGTAGTTTTCTGAGAAGAAGTTGAGGGCTGCTGAGTTTCTTTAATGTCTTTTTTCGCAGAGTCTTGATTGCTAACTCTTGGTTTAGTTGCCGATCTTCTTATAATAGGTAAAGCACGATATTGGACGGGTTGTTCTTTTTTAAGTATCACTTTCACTGGTTTCACTGAGTTTTTAAAAGGATCAGGATTGGTTTCTTCGTTGGATAGGATGGATATTGCTGAATCAGAATTAGAAGTCGAAATTTCATTAATTTTCTTGTTGGAAAAATCAACGGGATTATGTGATAATGCTTCAACAATTCTGTTGATTTTCCCAGTCTTGCATTCAAATTTGTATATATAGTCTTGTAGACGGAGACGCCACCTATGAAGCCTAGGTCCTGGATTTTCAATATAACTAATCCAGTGTATAGGTTCAAAATCACAGGCCAGAATAAACTCTCGACCATAAAGATAAGGTCGGAAGTTTTCCACAGCATAGAGAATTGCAAGACACTCTCTCTCTGCTTCTGGGTACTTTTGTTCGTTTTTATTTAAGATCTTAGAAAAATAAGCGACAGAAAGGTCAATGCCGTCCTTTTGCTGAGTCAACATAGCGCCTATCGCATGCTCAGAGGCATCGGTAGTTAATCGGTAAGTTTTAGGAAAATCAGGATATAGAAGAATAGGTTCTGTACAAAGGTAATTCCTGAGTTGACAAAAACTTTCTTCCTGACTGTTAGTCCAATTCCAAACAGCGTCTTTCTTTAATAGAACTGTTAGTGGACTGGATATCTTGGCATAACCCTTTATAAAGCGCCTGTAGTAACCTGTTAAGCCAAGGAATCCTCGGAGTTCTTTTAGTTTAACAGGTCGAGGAAAATGTTTAATTGCTTTAATCTTTTCGGGATTTGGTTTAACACCCTCAGGACCAATTATGTGACCAAGATACGCCACCTCAGTTCTTAGAAAATCGCACTTGTCAGGCTGCAGTTTCAGATTTGCTTCACGGAGACGATTAAACAGCCTTCTAGCTCTCCTATCGTGTTCGAATAATGTATCAGAGTGAATGATGATATCATCCAAATACACGAGAGCTTCTGTATCAAGCATGTTGCTTAATACATTATTTAATAAGCGCTGGAATGTAGGCGGGGCATTCTTTATGCCCATGGGCATGCGATTATACTCAAAATGCCCATTGCCTGCGGAAAAGGCTGTTTTATGTCTATCATCAGGGTGTGTTTCCACCTGATGAAAACCGCTAGCAAGGTCGAAAACTGTGAAATACCGTGCAGTTCCGAGTTTCTCTAATAGCGAAGTTATGTGTGGCAAAGGAAATGAATCACCTATTACTTGTTCATTTAATTTTCGATAATCAACAACAACTCTCCATTTCCTTTGCCCTGAAGCGTCTAGTTTTTTGGGCACGATTAGGACCGGAGAATTGTATGGTGAAGTTGATGGACCAATGATTCCACTATTTAATTGTTTAAGAAGCTGAAGATCCATTTGCTCTCGAGCTTCATGGGGACATCTGTATTGCTTTTTGTTGATAACTTTGTTGTCTATTGTTGGAATCCTATGCTGTATTAAGTGGGTACATGTTAATGTTTCTCCACTTAAATGGAAGATATCAGCATAGTCTTCTACCCATCCGAAAACAAGTTTTCTCTCTTCTGGACTCAGGCGTGACACGTGAAGAGCATTTTTGACCTTAATAACTCGATCAGAATAAATGTTGCCATTTTCATTTTGCACTTCCTCTCGATCAGAATCTGTAAATTGTTCTCCAGGAAAGTTACAAAAATCAAAAGGTATTAATTCTTGTGGAGCTAGTTCAAGGTCAATATCCTCCTCAGCTGTGTTAATAGCTACTGCATGGCATACGCCGTTTCTATTTGTAACTACTGCTTCACCAAGATAGAGTCCTTGGGGAGTGGATATTCGTGGTAAATAACCTTCTTTGACATTTTTGTTGGAAACATCTATAGCTATAGGTTGTCTTGTTCTAGCCTTAATTCTTAGGATTCGAGCAAACGGTTTTATTTCAGGTTTTAAAATTTGTTTAGACTGTTGAGATTCTGAATCTATGAAGGGTATAGGGGTAATAGGGTCAGAAATGGTAACTAAAGCGTTATGTCTAAACGAAATTTGTGCCTGTTCCTGGCGAAGATAAGGTCTCCCTAATATTCCGGAAGTGGATATAGGAAAACTATTCTTCACAACATGGAATTCGACAAGATTTTTTTGTATTGTGAGTTTAACCGTTCCTAAGGTTTTTACCAAATGGTTTGTTATTCCTGCAATTTCCGCGCTATTATCGACAGAGAGCAAAAGTTCAGGATCCAGTGCATTTAATTTGATCAAATTAGTATCAGAACCAGGATCAACTAGGAACTGTATTTTGGGGTGTCTGAACTCTGGGGCAGTCAATTCAACTACTGGGGAGTCTTCATTCCTGTTTCCGACTCTAAGGACTTTACCGAGTTCTCGGCAAAGTGTACGGTCTTAGAACGCTGGGGAACTGGACTCACCACCGCGTCTGAGTGGCGAGTCTGTTTGTAGTTTAAATTGCTAGGTCCTGGAGAAGTTGATCTAGGGGGAGTGGTGGTACCTCGGTAAGACGACATTGTTTGGGGTTGAGCAGGTGTATGAATTTGCGATGGTTGCTGGTATTGAACAGCCTGGGGATAGTGATAAGGGGCAGGCTGCGTATTTTGAGACCACATTGATTTGTAAAATTGGGCCAATTGTTCAGGTGTAAATTGGAGCAAATTCGAAGTGGTTGGTTCAGTTCCAGCCCTGATTGGTCGACTATCTTGTATCTGTTCGCGAGTTCTTCTCTCGTTTCCATTCACCTTTTCTATTTGTCTAGAATAGGGGCTTGGAGAACGAGTCCTGTCAAAGCTTTCAGACCGAGAGATGTGGTAAGAGGAGGATCTGGATTTTTCCGAATAACGTTGCCTCTACTCTGCTCGTAATGCATGCTCAAAAGCTTCAGAGAGATCACCTGGATTTCTAGTGTCAACAAAAATTGACATTTCCTCAGGGAGACCTCTAATGAAAGCCTCAAGTGCGCAATCAATTATTGGTCTTATCATAATGTCGCTGACAGAGAAAATTTCACCTTCCTCGCCGTCATCGACACTACGATATTTGGTTGCGTATTTTGCTTCCAGTGCATGTTTAGCACCACTTATGAGCCCCTGTAAGCGATCATTATAATCGCTCACAGTTTCAGTTTGTTTCATTCTGAGATTGATAATATTTTCGAAGTACCATTGGTACTTTTTCGTAGAGGCAAAACGCTTCTTTAAGTGAGAAATAAGATCTTCTACTTTACTAAACGTTTTGTCTCTAACACTTTCTCTAGCGGCTCCTTTCAATTTGCTAAAAACTGCTTTTACGAAACCTGGTTCACTAGCTTCGCTCACGAAAACGGCACCGTTAGTCACATCCTGCAGAAATTCCTTTAATGGAGGATTCTTTCCATCAAAATGCGGGATGTGATAGGTGCTTTGCTGCAAGGTCATGCATTCCAAAACAGAGGCCATGGCCGCAGTAGCGTCAGGGTTAACCGTAACGTTTGGCCCCCCTGAATTACTTGAACCCTCACCGTCATCACCGGCCATGTTTGATGGTAGGATTATAACCGTATTATTACTAAATATTTTTTTTCGGCAGAGATTTCCTTAGTAAATTAGCCAACGGTGACAAAATTTAACTTGGCCTAAGAGTTTCGAATCCCGAAATTCCTAAGATTCCGTTACCTTGGGGCGAAGGTAAAGGGCTGTGAGATGAGATAACGTAAAAACCTATAACCCCTTGTGGAAGGTACAGATGTAATTCACCGACAATAATGTGAAAATTTTCACCTATTTGGTAATAATAAGGTAAAACAGTCCTCTGGCAATTATTTATAACATCTTCTGAAATGAAGTTATAATAAATTTCGGATGAGATACTTAACGTTGTTTTACCTCCTCGTAGACAGGGAGAAGAAATAAATATTTCTTCTGGAGCTGGTAGTGGCAATGCATACGCCATTTGTATGTATTTGTATGTATTTGTATGTGCACATACAAGTGTCACTGTAGTGGTTTTTAATTTAGTAATTTTCAACCCTCCTGAAACAACAATTCGTCCGCACCTGCTTTTAAGATATCGCCACCGCGGATAATTTTTAGTTTCATGTGTTTCTATTGGTTTATTCTAATTTTAACTCCGAGAATAATCGCTCAAGTTCGTTCATATTGGCCTGAATACGCATAATTCTATCTGTTTCTTGTCTGATTCCGCAGGCAAGATCGTCTATCGTTTCATAAGCATCTAGAATCTGTTCTCTTAAAAATAGTGCGTAGTTTGTTAAACTAAGATAATCATTATAAAATTCTTGAACCCTATCCTCGATAGTTAAAATTTGTTCGTCGGTTTTGTTAAATAATATTTCTTTCCAACTAGGAGTCATACTAAAACACGAATTTATTTATTTACATGGCTATTTTCTATATTTAAAATATCCTTCTTAATTTTTAAGTTTTTAAATTCAGCAATTAAATTTTCAATTGCAGTATCTTGTTCAGACAATTTTTCCCGTAACTCAATAGAAGTTTCCACTAACACTGAATTTGATTCACTAAGTGCTTGTAGCCAAGATGACAAGAATTCAGTTCGTTTTTCAAGCCTTTCCAAGTGACAGTATAAGGAGCGGCAATAGATGGCTAACCTTTCATTATGTGTTTCTAAATTATCGAGTCGCTCATCTATTTCAGTCCACTGGTCAACGGAAAAACCTGAAGGGACTCTAGCTACTCTAGGAAACATCTACTTGGTTTCATAACAATCCTAAAATTTCGGCTGTTTCTCTCCCTATGACTCCGGTAACTACTGGGTGATTGAAAGGAGTTTCATTTGATATCACTAAGAAATCAATCAAATTTCCAAATGCATTTACTGCTATTCCACCGATTATTAAGTATTGGGTATTATAGACTGTATGTTGCTCAGGTTCTGGGAATCGAAGAAAAGCTATTCGCAAATCATCTTCCGAAATGTAATTCAAAGCAGTACCCGGATATATCGATAATCTGACACCGTTTCTACTTAAATGGGGAGAATCTAGTATAATTCCTGTAGGATAACCGCGCAAATGACTCATGTCATCAATTAATGGTGCCATAATTAATGTTAATCATCGTGAATTTGGTTCAAATAATTAAATTTGGGTTAATGACAATAAAGAATTTTCTTTTAGAACCAAATAAAATATTAAGATTTTATTATTGATTTTAATTTAGTGTGGGTGTAAGTTTCTACTAATTTCAGCGCGTAACCTGCGAGATATTTCCAAAAGGGTTTCTTCGAGTTCTCTTTCGATTTCTACTTCTTCGACTTCCGGTGCAACTGGTTTCCTAATAGTTGGTTTCACTATAGCTACTGGTCTGTTTACAACCGGCGGGTCAACTAAATTTTTATATATGTCAGACATCACAAAATATTTCAAAAATAAAATAATTATTTTAATTGAAAAATTTGTTGAAATTTGAATTCGAAATTTTTAATGTGAAGAAATGTTTTCGTATATAATTTCACAGTCTTCTTCTCCTTGTACAATCGGGCTAATTGGAATCTGGACCGTTTCTATACTGGATATCATCGGTTTTTCTCCAGCGGAAAATGGAGATACACGTTCTGCGCTTTTAAAAAGAGATAATGGTAAATTAACCAATTCTGATAACGCCAAAATCAGGGAATATTCTGGGTGTAATGTGGTTGATTTATAGAGCACCCTATATAAAGATTTTAAATTGACATTCAAATTAGTAGTGGTCTTAACAGGGTCTTCGTAGCGTCTTTGAGCTAATTTTCCATCACGACATCTAGGCTTTTTTGTTTTTGTCATGGTAAAAATTAAAGTCACAATACATAACGACAGAATTTGGAGTATTGACTTTGAATAACTGATGCACAATTAGAGAAAGTGAATTTAATTTTTCTGTTCACTTTGCTTTGCAATAAGGGTATTTTGAGCTCTCTCTAAAACCTCGTCAAAAAACTTCGTGAACTCTTCATGACTTTTAAGTTCTTTGATGCTAAGTTTAGAATCAAGAAATTTTTGTTTGTCAAGGTAACGTCTTTGAGCCTTAGCACCACCGCGTGATTTTAGTTTAGGTTTTATACTCTCCAACATGTTAAAGAAAATACATGTAAAAATTCAAAACTTTATTTCAATAATATTTAGCACAAGTTTTGGTAATAAAATATCAATATTACCATAAAAATTAGTGCAATTCAAAAATAACTGATAAAATACATAGAATATGCAATTCTATTACTACATAGTAAAATTTTTGAAAACTCGACTTGACAAATTTGCCGAACGGCACAAAATGTCAATGGCGAAACAGAAAACCGCCGAACGGCGCGTAATCGGTTTCCACGAGATTTCTAAATTTTTCAAAAATACAGAATTAAAAAGATTTTAAAACTCGACTTGACAAATTTGCCGAACGGCACAAAATGTCAATGGCAAAACTAAAAACCGCCGAACGGCGCGTAATCAGTTTTCACGAGGTTTTAAAATTTCAATGAAGTTAAAAATCTAAAATTAAAAATCTTGACTTGACAAATTTGCCGAACGGCACAAAATGTCAATGGCAAAACTAAAAACCGCCGAACCTCGCGTAGTTAATTTCGACAAGATTTTTAGTCTTTAAAAAGTCAAAATTGAAAATAAATAAGAAAATCTGACTTCACAAATTTGCCGAACGGCACAAAATGTCAATGACAAAATCAAAAACCGCCGAACGGCGCGTAATCAGTTTTGACAGAATTTCCAATTTTTAACAATTTATTTAAACTGTCTTACAAAAATGTAACTGACTCCTAAAATAGTTAAGTCAATTTTAAAATCCATTTGCAGCTTTAATTATAGTATTTTAAACAATTTAATGTTTTTAGAGAAATTAGAGAAAGTTAAAAATATTCACTTTGTCTATTTGTCTATTATTCTATCCCACCGCTGCCACCAAACAGATTGTTACGAACGGGAAAATTAATTTTAATAAAACTACATTTTCGAATTTTGAAATTTATTTCTTGATTCGACTCTGTTAAAATAAGTTAGGTTAAATTCTTCCTTGTTCGCCGGAGGAACCAATCTGTTGTTATTTCACTAACGAAATAACTTTATTTTTATTTTTAATGTGGGTTTCGTACGAAAATCACCGATAGAAGGCGAAAGAAAATAAACGAAGTTGACAAATTGTTGCTTCAAGAGGAACCAAAAATGTTATAATAATGACACTTAACAATTTCCTTTAATTAAAATTCTCTTTTCTTTATTTCTTTAAAAATCAAATATTGTTAAAATATTAAATTACATACAAAATTTAGCGATTTTACTATTTAAAATGTTTTTGTTTGTAACCAATAAAAATAATCATTTTTCTCTAAAATTTGAACGATACAATTCTTTTTACTTACGAGCTAGATCCTAATTTTTACCGCCTGGAAGCCGGGAGGAAAGGAGGATGCTTCTTCTCACCTGTCAGTCTTCCGACGGGCAGAAAGAGTGGAAGGGATGGATAACCACGCGTTCCATCCACTACGCGTATCGAGATTTTGGTGCAGATGCAATACCGCACAGTTAAGCGCGGAGAATATTTCCCTTAACCGTTTTAACCCCGATTGAAATTTGGCTGATTTTAAATAATAATATTTTGTTTAACGTCCGTCCAAAAATAAGAAAATTTGGAAACAGCTCGCGGACGGGCCTTATTCTCAAATTGTCATCTGGCTCTGCGAAAATCTATCGAGATTCAACAGATAACAATTACTCGAACTTGGCACTATCTCGATTCACTACTTGGCTCGACGAAAATCTATCGCGATTCAGCAAGTAGCAAAAATTGAGCTTTTTCCAATGTTTCAAATTTTTGAAAATTACTATTTCAAATTGAAGTGAAAAATTCGTACCAGCAGTTCACGACCGTATCAAGTCCCGTCTTGATATTAACGATCACCCGTGATTGAATAGGCATTGATACCTCTCGAGCTTCTGCTTTTATAAAGTGTCTAAGATGCATTATGATGGGATGAAATCAGGGGTTTAAGGGGTAGTTGGTGTGGGTACAGGATGATTGACTCATTAAGTTATAATTAAACCTCGATATCTGAGATTTCTATATCTCTTTTCTTTTTTGGCATTATTAGAATAGCATCTCCCATACAAGTTTGAATAAGTGTGACTTGTGCCCTTCTTAGGTTTCAGAGCGATCGTTGATCTGTATGTATTCGATAAATTCTATTTTTGCAGATTCGATCCTCATAAGTTCAATTTTGTCACGCATTTGCGTGTATTAGGAGAATGACATATTCTAATTATATCTGCCGACATTGTTCTCTTTTGAGAATTATGTATCAAGGCAGAGTGAGAAAGGAATCAGAAGGAAAAAGGGATAAACGCATCGCGTGACACTCTACAATGCAGAAGATAAAATACATTGAAGATTTCATGGGAAATTTATGCTTGTATGTGTGCTGCGTAATGCACCCGCACCGCTATACTCGATGCACCTGACTGGGTAAGAAAGAGAAGAAGAAGAGATGAAGAAGAAAACGCGAAAAGGAACGAAGATAAATAATAATTGTCTCACTAACATAAAATAATAATTGTAAATAAGTAATAATCATAATGAAAATAATAATAATAATAATAATAATAATTATGAGGGATTTTTATTTGCTTGCCAAGATGGTGTTATCAATACCTTATATTATCGCAGTAAGATCATGCAGATACCTGTCGACAATTACAACTGTCGAGCATGTAAACAATATCCGGAAACACTTACTCACACTCTAAGCGCGTGTCCGACGTATGCATGTTCCAGGTATATTGAAAGACACAATGCTGGACTTAAGGTATTGTATTACCATCTTCGACACCAATATGGTGTAGATAAGGAACCTGTCTTGCCATACGCCCAAGAGGATCAGGAGGCTGTTGTGGAGAATGAGAATTGCAGAATCTACTGGAATTTTTCGTTTTCTACCACTCATCGTATCAGTGCTACTAAGCCTGATATAGTACTCCAGGATCATAAAGGTAAGATCATCTGCGTGATTGAGTTTTCGGCTCCTGCCGAGGGCAATATCGCTCAGAAGGAGGATGAGAAAAGGCAAAAGTATCAAGACCTGCTGTTCGAATTGAGGAGAATACACAGAGGCTATAAAGTCCATTTAGTTGTCCTTATTCTCGGCTGTCTAGGGGGGATGAGAGCTTCATTTGTTAGCCAGCTTCAAAGAGTTCCAACCAGCGAGCGTCAAGCCGACGCATTGGCAGGTCGAATGCAGAAGGCAGTTCTGCTGAGCTCTCTTCATCTGGTCAGGCAGCATTGTTCTTCATAATATAACATCACGAAGGTAGCTCTAAAAAAGCATCCAATAGCGTTCCTGGCCACCGCGTAAGAACAACAGCGGCAACGGACAGGAACACCTACAGAACAGTGAACTGAAAACACCTCGAGCAAAGGAATCGCGCTATTGCTTACCTTTCAGGACGGAAGGAGCAAAAGCGGATAAGAATACGTAAGGCAAGAATGGGAGAGGTTGTTTTAGTGAGGTATTACCACAGCATGTGGTCGAGTCCCACACGAACAAGTGCGTAAATGCATTTTTTCCTCTCCTAAACTTGTTTTGTAAAAAAAAAAATATTATTATTATTATTATAATTAAGTAATAATAATCAATAACAATAATAATAATAATAATAATGACCGTAATAACAACAATAATAACAATAATGACCGTAACAATAACCATAGTAATAATAATTGTAATAAATGTTTATTGCAATAACAATAATAGTAATAATGATAATCATTTTCATTACCAACATTAATACTACAAAAATGGTAGTAGCTCGTATCATTATTATTAATATTAACGGTCATTACCTAAAAATAGTAATAGTAAGAATAATTTTTCATTGCATAGCCACTATATAGTACTAGAATTGTACCTTTAAGGAAGACGTAAGCATGTGGCTTGACTGTTGTCTGTCAGTCAACGCACGTGGTTATCGGGGAACTTGAATTACATATATATATGTCATATATGCAATACAATTTATCGCTGTCTTTAATTTAAATTTACCTTTTGTCTTATAGAATAATTAATTTTAATAAAATTATGTTACGTACGTAACAACGTGAAATTATAGTAAAATTGTTAAATAAAAAGAATTATATGAATAATTTAAGTTAGTTTAAGTCTAAATAATAAGAGTTTCGTAGAAATTATTAGAAAATTAATAATAAATTAGAAAATAAGTTGTTTTTAATAAAATAAAAATAATAAAATTTAAAAATATAACTAGTTGAATAAGAATTGTAAAAATTTAACAATAAACAACAAATATTAAATTGTTTCTAAGAAAATAGTTAATTAAGATAAGAAATATTGTTAGAATTTTAATAAAAATATAGTCAAATGATGGGAAATAAAATAAAGTAAAATAATCTAAAAGCAGAAATTTAATAAGTTAATTATTATTTGAGAAATTAAATAAATAAGTAAAAATTCGTTGCCGAATGTTCTAGAAAGTTCTAGAAGCTTTTAAAATTGTTTACTTTCCGGTTTCATTTTGGAGGGAAGAAAAATTATTGGTAAAAGGGATTGTCCAAAATAAATAAGAGCAAATTAAAGTAATAGAAACAGTTTGCGCCAAAAATATCTAAGACGCGGGAGTTATTTGACTTTTAGCATTTCCGGGGTCAATAGTAAATAAACAGGCAATTTTACAAGGGGGGGCTCTCTTCCTCTTCTGATATTATCCGAAGGTGAGGTGCTGCCGAAAAATATTTCGATAAGAAATATTTTTCAAATTACGGAAGAATTACTGTTTCAAACATTCAAACATTCATCAAAATTATTGGATCTCACTGTCTCTTGACAATGTGTATCTTTTATATTTATTAAATATTAATTTTGATTAATATTTAATAAAGACACAAATTAAATATCCCCTGTTTTGGAGCTTTGTATGTTCTTAGTTAACATACCGGGTAACCATCCAGGATTGTTTAATTTTAAAAGATTCCTTGTTGAATGATAAAGTTTCAATAAACGATTTAACAAAAAGTGGAGTGTTGTGGGGAATGGCCGAGCCATGCTCATGACATGTACCAAAAGTTTGTTAAATCTATGATCCCAGTCCTCCGTGTAGAAATAGGATTTTGCTGTAGGTTTGGCGACAACCACATTCTGAGCATAAATAATAAAATTAGGTTGCCAATAAACCATAAAAAAGAAATATATATATTAAAAAAAAAGAAGAATATAGTTTACGGCATAGATTTATCCCAAAAATTAGGGTCTGTAGGCAGGTTTAAAAATTAAAATAAATAGAGAAATTTGAATTTGAGATGTGAGAAATTAAATAATGATAAATTTGTTTTAGATTGGAAAAAGTAAAGATTGCTTTGAGTAACTTCTGTTTGTCTGGCTTATCATTATTTTTATTTTGATAAAGTAAGTTGAATATAAATAGATACAATTTAAATGATTTTGTTTATTTTTGAAAGACATTTAAATTTTATAATTTTAAATAACGAGAGAATTTCTGATTTCTTAAATTATTAATTTGGAATAAAATATTTAAATTCATTAAATTATTCAAAATTTATTATTTATTTATTTAAAAAGATTTAAAATTAAAAATTTTATAAAATTATTATTTTATTTGTTTAATTTTTAAATGTTTATTGTTCAGGTAGGTTGAGGAATCAATGATGAAGCTTGATAGTAAATTAATAATAAAATCAAATCTGAGATTCCTAATAAAGTCAAATTATTTTTTACGATAAAAGAAATTGTGATAATTAGAAATATTAAAATCAGAATAAAATTAAAATAAAATTTGAGAAATCAGAATAAAAGAAAACAGGTGGCTAATTTCTCGTTTAATTTCTTATATGATTTATGGATTTAAATGTCCATTATTTGAACTTAGGGAGCGTTCACATATGATGTCACGCATTTTTTCCAATTTTTTTACCCCTCCCCCCCTTCTGTCACGTCTTGTCACGTAAGAGTAAACACCTACCCCTAAATGGACGTCACGTTTCTTGACCCCCCCCCTCCTATTTTTGTATTAATTTTTTTAACTTTAATAATAAAAATTCTAAACTAACAATTGTCAATCGGTTTATTACGAAAATAAAAAATATTTAAAAATTTTTTGGGTAACTTTTACCATATTTTTGATAAACCTCGGATTAAAGTCTCAAGTGAAAAATTGTACTCTAGTTTTTAGAAACTTATTTTTATGTTTCTGATAATTTTCCTCAAATTTACCAGAAATATGGAAATAATTTCTTTAAAATATGAGTTTAATTCTGTATTTGCGACTTTAAGGTAGTATTATACTTTGTAAGTTGTCAAAGATGACTTTAAAAAACAATTTTTTTCTCGGTGATAATTTTATTTGAAGCATTGAAAGTTTTTGCATCATATTCTTGACATTTTTGTCTGTCAAAAATGAAAAAATAAATTTTTTTTACTGTGCCTGTTTCGTCACTAGAGGGCGCCAAAGTCAAGATAAAAATAAACTATAAATAGGCAGACAAGCTACAGCCTCACAGAAACATCCCATCTGAAAAATTCAAATGTGGTTTTAAAGCTGATACATCTGGTTAGGCATCCCTCCTAACCCCGATAAAAAATATGAAAAAATAAAAAAATGGCGCCAATTTAAAAAAAAAATCACAAAAAATGAGTATTTTTTTGTCATTTTTGAGTTGTTAAAAAACAAAAAAAATGAAGTAGATAATCGGATTTAGGGGGGATGCCTGAAGGATTTCATAACGAAGAAATTGATCAAAAGTTTTTTAAAATCGATTAAAAAGAACTTGAGTTATGCTGTCCGCCAGTTTAAAAAACATGGTTTTGAGAAAAACGCGTTTAAAGTTTTGTGTGTAATGAGCCGATGTGCATATGTATAACTTTTACATGCGTATAACTTTTTTATTTCTTCGAATTTTAATCTGCAATTTGGGAATTATATTCTTGAGGTAATGTAGACCACAAAAATAAAATAAAAAAAAAGTCGATTTTTTGATCGATGCAAAGTATAATACTACCTTAATCTGAGGTCTATCATAAATAAAGTAAAAGTCACCCGAAACATTTTTTCCGTATTTTTTAAATTTGCACTCATTCATTTTCATTCCTGATATTTCGTTAATATAAATTATTACATTGTGATTACAGAATTTTCTTATTTTTCCAACAATAAATACATTGAGGACCAGTTCACATCATATACTTTACATTTTAAGTATTAAACAATTCATATAAAAAAATAGGAGAATACTGCGATAAATTATTTGATGTTACAAAATTTAAATGGTAGTTTAAATTAATTTTCGATTTAAAAAAATTTTTCGTGACGTCACGTTTAGGACAACCTCCCCATCCCCATGTCACGTTTTGTCACGTTTGATCAAGACCCCCCCCACCCCCTTATAGCGTGACGTCATGTGTGAACGCTCCCTTATGTCCTTTTCTCTCTAAGATGCCTTGTCTTTCTTCTGTTTAAGTACAGATTGCCGATTCCCCGGTTAAGGAATTTAAGAGAGAGAACGATATATGCTTCAGTCCAGTAGCTTAAAATCATTCTAGAAAAGAATTTTTAACAAAAATAGTTAAAAATAGTTTTTAATTCTACAAAGGGGTACAAAGTTTCTTTGCTCAGGCACTAATTATACTGAATTCACGTCGTGTAACATGGGCTTTGCACTTCTCAGCCGGAGATGCGCGCGCAACGTATTAGCAATGTTTACTAGTTTCAAATTCCAATGTTTACATTTATAATTTATTAAAATTAAATATTAAGGAGCTAACTGTAAAGTTCGTTTCTTTTGGAATCTTCAAAAGAAGTTAGGTAAGATCGTTTCAGCGTTTGGGTTATTGAATTTTCAGGCGTCGCTTAAAAATGATATAATTTTTATTTAATAACATTTTTAATTTTAAAATTATAAAAAATTGTCCTGAAATAGAATTATTCTTTATATTTTTCTGAACATTTAAAAAAAAAGAAAAACTTGATACGACTGATAGAACGGAAGATATTGCTATTTCAAAATTTTTTTGTAAGTTTCAATTCTCGTAAACTAATTAATATTTTGACCTAAAAATTTATGTAAAACATTAGTAATACTGAATATAATAAAATTCTAAAGTTTCATTGCTTTTGGTTAACCTGCCGGAAAATAACTTAAATTTCACTTGGAATCGCACCTCTGTTAATTAACTAGAATTTTTCTTATGTTTTATTGTTAATTCTTGAGTAAATTAATGATTCTTGTGAACTTCCGGAACATGTGCTTAGCCTTTCCGGTAGCAGCATTTAGTTTATATCGAGTCAAGACTAGACAAATTTCTCAAAACTAATTTATGTAAATTGTTTTATCTTGATTAATAAATTTTGTTTGCCGTACTTGAGGCAATTTACTATAAAATATCTGATCTTACAATGGCATTTCTAACCTCGAACCTGCAACCTGATTCCCGAAAGTCTTTCATCCTCTTGAGTTATTAAAGTGATAATTAAAAATAAAATAAATTTTGTTAAATAAATAAAAATTAAATAAATAATAGAAATTTATGGATTAAACTTTATTTAGCTGGCGCCCTTTATTTTAAAGTCTTAAGTCTCAAAGATTTAGTTGTTTTGTGAATTGAAAATTCCGGTTTTATTAAATAAGAATAATTACTTAATCGTGATCAGAGATTAGGCAATTACATTCTTACATCTGTCACTAGTTTGTCGTCTGCTTTGGAATCCGAGTCAATGCCGCCTCTGCAGGAAGATAACACAGGACGGATAGATATTGCCGTCTCACTCTCTCTCGACTCTGGCTTCCCTCCTACCGCCTACAGATGTCGCCACGATGCCCGTTTGCGATCAAAATTTTGGATTGATGATTTCTTGTCATATTTGAGTTGTTGGACGAAATAACGAGTGGAAAGAAAAATCTCTGGATTTTGAATTTAGCGCGACGAACCCAACCTCAACTACACCGTTGGAAATACTGAAATCAAGATCGATGTTATTTTGGGGATTTTGCCAAAATTTCCCAAATTAATCAGTAATTTGGCACACTGATAGCAGAGAAATCGAAGTAAAGTATTTTCGACGAGTTGAGAAGACTTCTGCGTCAATTTTTGTCTATTGACAAAAATCTCTTGTGCAACGGACCTGACTGTCATCGATTTTCCACTTTCATGGTGTCGAGTATAGTTACTCCGAGAAAGAGTCAACTCGATAAACCTCGTTCCGGTTAATAAGATGCTTCAGGAGAGTTCAGGCCAGAAGCAACATCAAAAATGTTCCAATTTGTTAATTTAAAAGTCCCTAAGGTTACCCTTGAAATGTCCCTTTTAGTCATACGACCTAGCATTGACGGAAGTCAAATTCGATTCCCACAGTACTTAGAGGAGGACGGGCGAATGAGAGTGAGAGAGACACAGATAACAAGAAGGAAGTCCTGTAGAAAAGAGGAGAAGAGGAGTCACTCTGAAATTTGATCGTCGAGGCGACGGATGTGTCGAATATTGATAAGTACTATTTGAGTAAATTGTTTGCTGCTAGATATGCAGAAATATTGAGTATTGATGTATTGAATTGGCCAAGGGCCACAGTAATATTTAATTGTTAAAAAGTGTAGATTTTGATTTATGTAAGTAGCCTTTCCTTTTGCGAATTCTGAATTCCGGCCATGCTCTCACCACGCCGTCAGACATGTTGCTTTTTCCTATCGGTCACATGTATTAACTTCTAACAAGTCTTTTTTTGTATTAGACGAGTTTGGTGAGACAATGAGCCTCGGAGTGATAAATATGTAATTTTTCTCTGAGTTTAATTTCAATTTTTGTCATGTTGTGAATTTTCCCGTCAAGTCATAAGTCTCAATTTACCAGTCCCAAGTACACTATGTTGATTTTCCTTACCATTGTCACATTTAAATTTAGAATCAGTGAAATATTTAAAGTTGTTCAATTTCGAATTAGAGACAGTAGTGTTTTAGACCTCGTGAGTGCATTCGGCGTTATTTTCAGAGTCATGAGTCGAGATTCGCGTTCTCGACCCATTAAGAATTTTCTTTTAATTTGTTTCGCGAAACTAAATTTAGAAAACTCAGAATTTGGTCACCTTTTTCCCTTTCAAGTCGAATTCTTAGACAAAATTTAGAGAAACTTTCTTCCTTTAACTTATAAAAATTCAATTAACTTTTGATATAAAATTTGACGTATAATTTTGAAGTCGAAATATTAATTTTTTATTATTTTTTTTTAACGATCATTTAGTGATATTTCTTCTCTTGTTTCTCGGTATAATATGTTTAATCGTTTTCCCACATTGAAATTTAATTTAGATTATCGTCTTTAAATTCTGTGTAAAATTTCAAAATGTCGCTAAGAATCTGACTTGAGTTTTGCAAAATGGCGAATGTCGTTAGCGTGGGTAACCCGATAAATAATTTAGTGTAAAATAATCCTTTTTATTTTTGTAAAATACTAGAATCGAAGTTGATAGGAAATATTTATCATTTTATTTTACTATTATTCTCCTGGTTAGATTAACAAAAATGCGAATTAACATTCTTTTGTTGTTCGAATCTATCTCCGCTTTTCTTATCTTTGTAATTCTCCCTTATCGACTGTCTTTTAATTTATTTTTAAAAAGTCATGATTATGTTTCCTCGTAACAAACGCTTGTAACTTGAATACTCAATTCAGATAATTTTGTTTAAACACTTATTTTTAATGGATTTAATTAAAATAAATTTTGTAAGTTTAATAATAAATTGTTATTTCCTTTATATGTGAACTACCCCCCCCCCCCCCCCCTCGCCGTCATTTTGCTGAGTCAGCCTGGGTATTTCATTGGATCTCTCTCTCTCTCTCTTAGGTTATATATTGTTTGATTGATTTGGTTTTTGAATAATTTAGAATTTTGACTTAAATTTTTGAGTCTAGTTGAAAGTGACTTTTTGAGAAAAATGAGTTAAGTAAATTTGGTTATTGTGTACTCGATTTTAAATAATTTGATCTCAGAATTTATTATATAATTTTAGTTGTCTTTAGTAAGAATTATTGTTGGTAACGTTTGATAATACTTGGATTTGAACATTGATTCCATTTAGTATTTTTAGTATTTTGTGTATCGGACGGAATTAATTAAATGTTAAACCATGAGGAGGAAGCCATCGGGTTTGAACATTAATTCTTGAAATTTTAGTAATTTTGTCAATTTTGGTCGGGAATCAGTTATATGTTAAATTCAGGGAATTGTTCAAATTGTATGTTTTAGAGAAATTTCCCAAGAAAGGAATGGTGCCCTCCGGTTATATTTTAAATTTTGTCATGAGAGTAGAGAGAATTCCAAAACGTAACGGGAGGTAAGTCTTTTGGCAATAATTATTTGTTTTTTTTATTTTTTTGTTAATTTTTTTTGATTTTGAGAAATTTAGTTCTGTTAACATTGAAATCATGAAATGGCGCTGGAGGAGCAGCCAAGCTTAGGAGTTAGTTTGTCGATTTAGTTTTAGATAAAATTTAGGTTCCACAATCCTCCTAAGATTACAAGGAATATTCCATCAAAATAAAATATAATTAAATGAATTTAAAAATAGATTAGACCTATAATGAGCAAAACAAACATTTAATCTGAAGGACAAACACTATAATATCTCTTTTCGTCAATCAAACTTTTATTTTAGAAATATTGTAATGTGCAATAATTAAAAATCATTTAAAAAATAATATAATAAAATAATGACCATAAAAATGAAGAAGCATGAAATAAGAATAATACAAATTAAATACAATAAATAATTCACAGCAGGCAGTAAAATAAAAATACGAAACAATTGAAAAATATAATTATTGCACTTAATTAAAACAAAACAAATATTCACAATAAATAACCAACAGACATTTCTAATAGACACTTATTCGAGTCCGTGTTTGGACTCCAAAATGTGAAGATCAAAAGCTTCTCTACTTAATTCTTAAAATCGCACATTTAAATTAAATATAAAATTTGAAAAGAGTATAAATAAAAATCATGAAATAGAACAAATATATAAACATATATTACAAATATCATGAAAATAAAATGAAAGTCGGAATTTAGTCAGTTATATAAAATTATATTTCCTCAAAATTAAAATAAAAAATAAACATTTGTCGTAAAAAAATAAAATTAATATATAAAAGAACCCCCTTACACATACTATTCCATACACGATTTTCTACAAGTATATATAAAAATAAATAAATAAAGAATTCGAAACGAACAAGCGTGGATCTTAAATGTACATAAATGAATAAATTAAATAAAGACAAAATACAAGAAAAGCAATTAGACAAAAACAACAAAGTACACATAAAACTAATCGTTTTCGGCATTATTTAGTTTTCTCTGAAGACTAGGGCGATTATCGGAGAGCATGGTAATTGAGAAGTAGAAATTCATAAAAAAACCAAATAACTTTACTTTTGGCGTGGACCACTGCATTTTTTTAAACTCCATGTTCAGGTTCAATTTCTTATTAAAATTTAGCTCTTCTGGTATTAAAATCCGCCCCATCGTCCTCTTTTATATCAAAATCGTCACAGGCTTTAAAATCGCCACACTAATAAAATTATAGAAAATAAATAAATAACAGTTTCTACAAAAATTACACCAAGCACAAAATAATAGATTATTAAAAATAAAATTAACAACTCCATGTTGTCGGTGACACACAAAGCCGTTACTATTATGCAAATGGAAAATTTATCTCTTCTACTCGTCAGTCCCTACGGCTTAATACCTTCTGGCGCCCAGGCAATGAAGAGACTTGTCATATTCTTAAAATTCAAATTAAATTATTTTTCGTTCACAAGCTTTGAATCCCTTCATAGTTCTTAAAAAATGGTAACTGACAAAAAAGTTTTAAATTATTGTCGCAATTACATTTTCTACACGAAAAGTTTTAAACAATTTATTCATTTTATATTAACTAAAACTTAATTAATAAACTGCAATATTAAAATTTCCCAAAATTGATGTAATATGCAATATCGTTTACCGACCGAGTTGTTCCGATGGCCGCCGCTAGATGGCGCCACTTTTTAATTGCACAAGAAAAAGGCGGTTCCTAACGGGTTTTCCATCCCTGTTTTGGCCGTTGCTACTAGGGATTTTTGAATTTCCCGCGTTACCGAGATTTGAAAAGGGATTTCCCCAATTGTGTGAATTTCCTGCCTTACCGACATTGTTTTGGTTGTTTTAAAAGGGGCTTGTTTAAATTTACCGACATTTAAAAAAGGATTACCCATTTGTTTAAATTTACCGCGTTACCGAGAGTGGATTTGCTGGTTTGAAAGGAGTTTATTTAAATTTTGGAATTTACCGACCGTGATTTGATCGCTTGACGTGGAGATTTTTTAATTTCCTGCATTATAGAAAATGTTTTTAGTTACAAACTGAAATATTTAAGATAATTTATAGTAAGTTTCCGTGTCTTTTTTTTACATCACTATCAAAGTTGTATCAATAAGACTATTTAACTTCTTAGGGTAAAATCCCATGTGAGCAGAAAGCGCCAAACCGAAAGCAGAAATCATGAAAGTGAGAGAGGTAGGTAGATATCACTGTCTCTTTCACACTTATTATTTCTGCTTTCGGTTTAACGCTTTCTGCCCACATGGGATTTTACCCTTACGTATTTCAATATTTTGGAGTGACACACGTTAATGCACAACCCTGGTCGCTAGTTTTTTACCGTAAATAATGCGTCAAATGACTGACTGTGTGTGACATGACAACCTGTGTTCGAGCTGGCTCAATTACATGCGTTTTAAACTAACGTTTTATCACTAGAGCTTGAATGTGAACACAACAAATATGTTTGTTGTGTCTGGATCTCTTTCACACCCATGATCTAGTGACAAAATGCAAAGTTCTAACGCTGCACGCAACTGCACATTTAGTGTGATAAACAATGCAACCAACTTTGGGGAAATGAATTAAGTTGAAAGCACTGAAAAAATCACTCTCTCACTTTGTCCAGCGTTTCATTCCTGTTCTGCCGAGTCCAAAAAAAAATGGTAAGAAAATTACAAATTTATCTATTTTAATACAGTTACATAATTGAAAATGTTATTTAAAAACGTTTATAAACGCGTGGAAATAATAGGTTTAATCTTTTTTCACTTCAGAATAATCATAATATGGTGATGTGCGGTTCATGCTGCTTCTGCCGCCGTTACTCATTGGTAAATGCATTTTGTACAAACAGATACACCGAAACCGCAAACAAACCCAGTGTCAAAATAACAAATATTAAACATACAAACACAAAAAAATTTACAACTCCAATTAACACCACTGCCAACGCCACCATCAGAATTGAAATTCCTCGGACTCGAAATCTTTATCAGTTATCTCCTCCAACTCGTCAACATCTAGTTTTTTTACATCCGGCAAATCTACATCATCATCGTCGTCTGACTCCTCCGATGATGAAAAAGATAATCCGTGTATCAGACGTAAACAAAACCAGAACCAGTCAAGAGACTTTAAAGTATACGTTAGTAACAATATTTTTTTAATCTAGTTTTTGTTACGTATGATTTTCACGTATAATTTTCTTTATTTTATTAAGTTTTGAATTTTTTTCTTGCTAAGACTAAACTTTGTTTGATAATAATTAACATTTTTTTTTGCTTCAGTTCTTAATTAAAATTCTTAATTAAAGTTTTTAATACAACAGACTTTAACCTATACGTAGGTAATAATGGTTTGTTTTCTCATTTTTCTAAAGTTGTCAGGTTCATTTGTTAGTTTTAAAGTATTTTTGGATAAAATACTAATATCATTATATTTTGATAAGTATTTTCTTTAATTTTAAATCATTAAATATTGTGAAAAAAATTAATGAAACTTTTTACGTATAGCTGTAAAATGTTATAAAGAGAAAAATAAAAAGTTTATAATTATGAACACTGTGAATTAAATTATTTTTTAATTTAACATCTTTACATATGACAACACTTCGAATAACTAATATTACAAACATAAAATATCTTATAAGTCTTTTATTTCACGTATAATTATCTTTATTTATCTAATTTAATTTTTATTTTTTTTCGTTAAGACTAAACATATTTTTGATGTGAAAATTATAGTAATATTATGTTTCTGATAAGTATTTTCTTTAATTTTAAGTCGTTTCATATTGTAAAAAGTTTATATATGCCTATAATAACAGTAAAATGTCAAAATAAAAAAGTTTGAGTTTATTTTTCAGGTTAAGTCTATCAAATTTGAAATATATGTAAAATTAACAATATCAATAGATAGTAAAAATGTAATTTTATAAGTTTCATTGTTTCATAGTTTTTTTTTTGTTATTAAATTAAAAGACCACAGTTATTATTTCAATAAAACAGGAAATTATCTTATGCTTATAGTTCTTAACGATATTTTTTTACAATTCTATCATATTATTTGTTCATTTAGTGTCAAAGAAAATAATCTGATCAAATAATTCTGTTTAATTAGAATTATTAGAAGAATTATACACTTTAGTTTTAGGAATAATTTATTATTTTTCTCTAATCAAGTAAACTTAGTATAATAAAATTAACAAAATATAAGTTTAACATATGGTGACATTTGAGGATAATAATAATAGGAAATAAAAATTATTTTAATGTATTGACATATAATCACTGCCACACATAAAATAAACTGGGTAGTTAACTTCACAATTAATATAAACTATAGCTTAATTTATAATAAAATTATAGAAATTAATACAAAGTAAAATCATTTCTTTTTCTTTTAATTTAAAGATAATCTTAAACATTAGCATTGATTGGCATTTTCTATGTTGAAAATAAAAATGTCTAAAGTCAACACCAGGGCTGTGCACATAACTACCTCAAGGAAAAAACTCACGTAATTTACGTCAAAAACTCGTAGTTACACGTAACTTTCCAAACCCTGACCAATATCAAATATGCTTGAAAACGGTAAGGCCAATAAGAATCTTACATTCTAGTATAGCAACCGTATTGGTTCTTTCACTTGGTTCACACTATCATTGGACTAACCCCTAGCGCACTGAGCAACAAATATCGCGCATCCAAAGAGTGGGGACGACTGCTGGTCCCAAGGTGACACTAGCGAGCTGATAGAATTATTCTTTTTCAGGACTTTAGAGACGAAGGTAGCTTAAGATAGTATTAAGTTGTGTATAGATTCTAAATATTAGAATTCTTTAAATATATAAGATTTTCTTTTCAGGATTCCTATAGAATTTCAAATTATTAGATTTAAGCAGAGCCGGCTTTAGAACTTTCTGCGCCCTTGGCGAATGTAAATTTTTCCGCCCCCCCCCCTATAGTATGCAATCTGCTTAGAAATATAATAAATTAAAAAAACTACATTTTAAAAAAATTCAAAATTTTAAAACTGTGTAACTCAAAAACTATTTTATGAAATTTGAAAAACTTTAGTGTTTACACTTCCACTAACAGTGAAAACACTCTAGCAAAGTTTAAGCTAAATTAAAAAAATGTTATCTTTTGACCTGGACAGTTTAAAAAATTTCTTCTATATGTACTTGAAGTATGTTACGTTTACATCCCTGGATGTGCCCCCTTTAGCTGTGCGCCCCGGGCGGTCGCCCGGGTTCGCCTCCTCTAAAACCGCTACTGTGATTTAAGAGAATTTTAGCGAAAGTATAAGATAAATTTTAACTTTGTATACATTTTTAAGAATTCCTTTTAAGCTTAAAAAATTTAGAATTTTTTAAAATTCACTTTCTTATTTTATTGAATGAAACCTTTATTTTAGAACTAAAAAAAGAAAAATGGAAACTCCTCCAAACTCACCATCTACAAGTGTAGATGATGACAACGTTTCGATGGTAGTAATTTATGATGAATAGCATAATAATCTAGATGATGATGTTGATATTCATGATGACAAAGGCACGGTTATGGATAGGTATGATTCTGAAGCTGAGACAATCATTCTCAGTAGTAGTTCCGACTCTAAAAGTGATTTAGAAAGCGATGATGAATCTAATAATGATGAATTTGATAATTATAATTATAACAATGACAATTTAGTCATTCACATTGACGTTTTAGTCATTCACATTGACGAGCTTTTGTTACAGATTGTTGAGCTCATGTGGTAAAATAGTTAAAAATATTAAAAATTATTTATGTATACATAAAATTTTATAAAATATATTAATAAGTTAAAGTTATAGATTATAATAATAATATACTTTTTCAAATAAAAGAATTGCCTTCTTCTCCTTCCAGAAATGAGCGCTAAAATTACATGCATTATAGAATATGGTGTGAGATTTATCTGCGTGCGCAAATTGTCTGATATTATGGTGGGTTAACAATTGCGTGCGTAATTTTAGAATCTGGTGGGGTAAAAGAAATGCGTGCGCAATTTAAAATATGGTGGGGTTGGGTCAAAGTGGGGATGCAGCGATATAAGGCAGCTCTTTGATCACCAATGTCATTATTTCTTATAGATATCCGACTTAGCAGTAAGCATTAACTTTAAATATTAAAAATTTTTCTTTATATTTAAGATTTTTAGCTTTATAGTTAAGATTTGTATTCAACTTTACATTTAAGCATTTCCTTTATATGTTTTATAAGTTTTTTCACTTTTAAATTTAGTCCTTTATTTAAGTCCTAAGTTTTCTATTTTATATTTATTTTATAAGTATTTGACTTTTAAATTTAGTTTCCCAAGTTTCTTACTATATTTAGTTAAATACTTAATATTATAAGCATATCAACAGCGTTTCACTTCTTTTTTCAGATTCTCTTTTCAACATGGATCTCGAAAAAGATACCGCAGTTAAACGATTTGAAGGTTACTTGCCGATTGAACCTCTCAACGAACTACTTAAAAATTGTTTTTACAACGTGAAGAAAATCAAGAAGGTTCAGACAAAATATGGAGTGAGGGTTATTGCAGAACTAGATGCTGATTTCGTTTCATGCATTCACAAAACTTTTTGAAGAAGAACCAAACACCCTAGAAATGATGCAGGAGGCTGCATCGTCTAAGCAGCTAAAAATGAAATATATTGTCGGAACTTACAATATTATTGAATTTTACTTATTCAAATAAAAAAAATGTAAAATATATGTATATTTGAAAAATGTCTACAATAAACAAAAATATTTTACCTCTAAATTTGTCTTAATTTATTTTATTCCTAGTCTAAATTAGATTTAAATTTGTTTTTAAAATCAAGTTTTAAATATAATTAAGTTTTTAAATATAAATAAATCTAAAATATGATAGGTTTTAGAAATCAAGAAACATTTTTAATTCAAGTTAATAATTTTTATTTTGAAAACTCTTAAATATTTACAAAGTAGATTCACAATTTTCATAAAAAGATTTTATATTAGTATCAACTTTATCAATTCCTTGACTAACAACACTTATAATTTGGTTTGAAGGTTTAGAAACCAATCTCGAAGGATTACAACATTATTTACAGCACAATGCGTTTTCAAAAGAATAGTGTGTACAAGCAGCGGTCGATGATTCTAATTTTAACTTTTTAATCGAAGGACATTCAAAATCTTTTAAGTCTACTACATTTAAGAAATATTTTACGATATACTGTTTCTTGTCTAGTCCTTTAACGTAGATTGTTTTTGCATTATGTAAATTTTCTTTTAAAATTGGCTGCAGTTCATCGTCGGAAATTTCTCTATCAGACCATTCGATTGCAAGGTAATTTTGGGTTAGCCAGCGATTCTCATTCTTGTATCGTACAGGTAATCTACTCCAAAAGTGAGGTGGTTCAAAAAGGAAGACAAGTGGTTAAGTTTTAAGCTGAAGAGGTATTATGGCCAACTCCTTGAAAACAAATTCATTGTAAGGTCTTTTAAAACCTTGGATATCTACGATGAACACCATTTTGAAACATATAATGCTGAAACAGAAATGAATTTTTACCCGAGAGCAGCAGCATTTATAGTCTTTATCCCCACCACTTTTTCACCTCCTCTACAGCAACTTCTTGACAAAGCCACTGATTGGTTTATATTGTACAATGCGGTCATGGATGATAATGCAATAGGCTGTAGTTTCAGCTGGCATATTATTGGTTGATTCAAATTCTAGACGTACGTCAACAGACGCTTGTTTGAAAAATTCATTTTGTTTCGAACACTCAATTACAATTAGAGGAGCGAAATTTATAAAAGTATTTTTTGTTAAAACAGGCACGGATTCCTATCCATAATAAGAAGTTTGAAAAGGTTAAGGTTAAGGTTTTAATTTGACACATAACATTTGAACTTGTTGGAACCAAAGGATACTCATACTTTTCCCAAGATCGAAAACACATTGAAATCAGTGGATCATTTTTAATAAATTTTAAATTTAATTTTATTATTGTCTGCTGGTAAAACGTATGGAACCATCCATTCAATCTTGATGATTGGAATTTTGAATTCTTCATCAGCTGCTGCTGCTTGTCCTGTTTGAATTATAGCATTCAAGTCATTTCGTGACCTGGTCAAGATAAGATCATGTTTAGCGTTTATAACAATTTTTTTATAATCTTCGGCAAAGACAAAAATTATTCCAAGTGGTATTGTTACTAAACACAAATTAGTTAATTAAAACTAAGATAATTTTAAAAAAATGTATTGTTGTCATTTTGTTGTAAAAAACTTTATTGTAATTTAACTTTATCTTATTCTGCGTTCAACAAACATAACCATATCAATGTCAGTGAGGAGTTCTAATCTTACATTCGTATACCTGAGCATCGCATCTTAAGCCAAACCAGGCGTAGTGTAATAATGCGCTGGATCAAGACCATATGTAATCAAACATTGATTTTTAAAATTCTCAAACACATCAGCAAACAAAAGCACGTCAGTTTTCATATATAAATAAACATAATCACCCAAATTTTGACAATTGAATTCATTCCACACTTTTTGAGCCGGCAAATAATCTTTATCAGATATACTAGAATCATTCAAAGTACTGTAAAATTTATCTTTTAGCGGTAATTGTGTTTCGTCAAGTTTTTCAATCGAGTCAAAATACTCATAAGAAAAACTTTTTGCGCGTTAATAATTGAATTATATCATCACTGAAGCTTAAAAACCGTATTTTACAATCTTGTACTCGTCAAGATAAGGTGATAATTTGTCCCATGATGATATAAATTTATAAGAATCGATAAAACGCAACTTAATAATACTATCGTTTATATTTTTAGTAAAACTTATGTATTTTTCTTTGTTTATTGAAAGCAAATCAACTCGTCCGTTAATTTCACCTGCAATAGCTTCAATAATAAAATGAGCATCATAATCACTTAGGTTATGAAAAACAACAGGTATGGTTGGCGATTCGTGGTAGTTAATATTGCAGTCTTGATGCGCGGCACCCCTGTACTTCCGTGTTAAATGATTATGGTCTCTTACTTTATATTCCCATGCGCAAAGTTCTTTTTACAAATATGACAAATATTTGCATTTCTAAAATCAGCTAACTGTTGTGGACTTAAAGTATCCATAGGTCTAAAATTGTTAAAGATAGGCTCTACCGTTTTAACTATATGTTTTAACTCTTTTAGACGCTTCGTGGGGACTATAGGAAGCACATAGTTAGGCGCTAATGTAGGGAGAAGTTAGCGTAGGCAGAGGGTTAAGGAGCTGCCTTATATCTAGATAGTGTGTCATCAAAGTCACACTTTAAATAAAATCCTGTACTAAGCAATTTATGATCTTGTACGACACTAGTATTACTTTTTTCTTCTTGAGATTCATTAGGAATCAAAAGACTTTTACAATCAGCGTGAATAATGAAAGGTACATTTTCCTTATTTTCAAAATTTTTGAATTCAACTATGTGACGACTAGATTTTGGAAGTGTAATTTTTGTATCATTCATAGTTTTGCACGTTTCTTCATGTTCGATAAGTTTTAATTCATCAGTAAAATAATGCAGACAACGATCGCAAATATACTTTTTATTTTTGTTCTTTGTTAATTGTGAATATACAAGCCCTGATAAATCTTTTTTATAAACAGGTGACGCGTCACGAAGGAAAGCACCTAAGGAGAGTACCTTAAAGGAGAGTGAAAAGAAGCGGCGCGCGCGTTATTGGATTCTGTACCAATCGCTGATACTTAAGTCTTAAATACGTGAAAAACATTCAATGAAAATGTTTTCAGACTTTAGATAATGAAAAAGGAACGTTTGAGTGTTCTGATCAAACAAATCAACCGACGCTCGACGGATCGGTTACTAGCCAGTCAAGCTCAGCAAAAAATGCCGAAAATAAAATTCGAAATTTAAATTTTTCAAAAACACAGTCTTGTAGAGAATAAAATGTTGCAACTTTGTTGTTCTTAACATTTTTGATAAAAGTAAAATTTTTTACAATAATTAACAAAAAGTGAAAAATTGTCCTTTAGAATATGAATTAAATTTTAAAACATAACTCGTCATATCTCGGGTAATTCTTATTGAAATTAATTTGTTTGCAATTAGTTTTACTACTTAGAATGCTTGAAGAAATTTTTCTATGTTTCAAGCGCCATCTTGGATACGTTATTTTGAATTTTGGAAATTTGTTGCCAGACTCTTATTAAGGGACTCAAAACCTTTCAGTTATTGTCCTATATAAATAATTTTTGACATTAATTTTGGCATTTTGTTGTTTAGCCTCTTTTAGAAACAGAACAACAGTAAGTTTCTTAATTTTAAAAGTCCTTTAAATAAAAGATTAAATAATATTGAAGCATTTTTTTGTTATAGAATATCTACAACTTTAACATTCTGGTCAAAAGAAATTGAGGCAGTTTTCGGAGAAGCAGCGACAATATACTTTAAACCATATCACCCCACGACTAAACTGACCCAAAGGGGAACATTATACTTCAAGTGGTCAAATATAAGAAGAAGTATTGATAATACCTCAAGAAAAAAAACTCTTCACAGTTTGGAGAAAATAATTGACGATCCCCTATTACTTGACCTTAAATTAAAGTCTCCGTCGGATCCAGATCTTGTAGAGCAATGAAGCCGAAGTTCCCAAAAGAGATTATCTTTAAATCTGTTAATGAAAAAGTATTTCAAAAAATATCCTTTTCTGAAAGAAGATGTAAGAATAGAGCTTGTAAGTATGTTTATATAATATGTATATGAAGAATAATTTAAAACTTTTATGATTTTGAAACTTTTAAGAGCAGTAATGAAAATCTTTAATATTTTTTACAATTACATTGCTCTGTAAATATTTTTTTTCCGAATATTGACAGTACGTTATTCAATTTCTATATTCTTAATGTGATTTTTATTTTTTAGTTTTTGTTTTTCAGATTTTAATCTTTAGAATGTTACTGATAACGTCGACAGGCGGTCCAAAATAGCTCCCAAAATAATTTAATATGCTGAAAAATTAAAAGTTTGTTCCTCGTATTTGAAATCGAAGAATTGTAAGTTGTTGTAATAATTCATTAATGATTATATCTTTATTTCCTCATTATATGAATATTGTAAATTCCTTTGCAGCTGTTTCCAGTGAACATTTAGCTCTATTAATGTTGCTCTTCATATTTTTACCATTACGTGTGTGTAAGAAACCTCGACCCTGGAAGCCAACTAAGATGGAAATTTCTGCAGGATTCATCATTGACATTTCGGTTAGTGTTTTTAGTTATTTTTTAACTAATTGCAATAACTAACATCGCAAAAAAACTAAAACTTCATTATTTTTAAAAAAAAGTAGTGTTTACGGAACGGATTAAAATGTTGAAAAATTATGGAACCACTCAACAACCAATCATCGTAGTAGTTGGAATGGCACCAATATTTGATTTTTACTATGTTGTCATAAATGACGTTAAATACCAGTTTACCGATCTTATGAGAGCAGTGAATTCCTGTTTCCAAAGTTTCTATGCTTTAAACGCAAGATACCAGCTCGAATCTACCATTGTTTGGGAGTCCATTCAGAAGTACGTTTATGGTATATCGAATTCGGCAACACACGTTCAAAGAAGTAATGTCGAAATTGTTTGGGCAAATGTGCAAAATAGTAATTAAAGGATTTTTATTTTCATTAGGTGTGAGTTATGAAAAGTATTATTTGTTTATGGTACTATCTTAAAATGAATAAATTTAAATAAATGAAGTTAAATATAAATTAGTCAAAAGGAATTAAATAAATTGCGGATTTAATATAGTCAATACTTAAAATAAATTTATTATGTAAAGAAAAGTCTAATATTGATATATATCAGATCTTTCTTTTTTATATAATTTATCAATTTTACCAAATGACGGAATATTATCTGCTACTTCTAAAACAAAAATTCTGTCAGATTGCAAAGTTACATTTTCGATAGTAATTTTATGAATGCCCTGAAAGGATGAATTTTCAAACATTACGTAATCTTCCTTCTTATTATTATTATTATTCAAATAAGTGGTATATGATATGTCAATATGAAAGAAGCCATTTCCTAAGAAGTAATCACATAAGGTGAGCTGATGTTTTAAAGCCGAACTGTAACAAACATTTTGCCGATTATGATTAACATGACTATATTGCTTGAATGGACGATGTTTAGCTTCATAACGCATGGCCCAGAAATTTCTAAGGGGGCCTAGAGTTTCCATTAAAGAAGCGTAATAAGTTGCAATGTGATGTTTTGGTTTAAAATCTATATCGTACAATTTAAAGAATAAAACATTGTACTCGATCATCAGTGCTCTTAACATAAAAGGTGTATAGTGTAAAATGCTTCTTCTTAAAATTGTACAAACGATTGTTCTTAGCAGTTTAGAAAGCGTCCAATGCTCATCCTTTTTGTCAGAGATTAAATCACCAACTATGAGTCCGAAATTCAAAACAAAAGTTTTCATTTGAGACCGAAAGAGGGTTTATAAGAAGATTGTTTGCTTTCAGAACTTTAAATCTTTTATGTTCTGTGCGCAACTCGGAAAAAGAATTTTGAAGAGTATTTAATTTTTCAACAATACCACTTGATTTAGCATCATAAATATTGGCAATGTCGTTCTTTAATTCATTTAAATAATCGCAATTAATGAACCCGTGCATTGTTTCTACTATATTGTGGACTTGCAATCGAGGGAATTTATTGTCAGAATACAAGTTAGAAGCTATTTGTACAGCAGATTTACGTAGTATATTTTCTGATTTTTTTACAAATACAGTCATATGCATTTTCCATAACAATGTCATTCTCGAAAATCTGTCTGACATGTTTTTGCAAACTTTTTTCGAGATTAGAAACTCGCGTATAATTAGGAAATTCACATTTATAAATGTCAATGTGCGTTCTATGATGAACTACTTTTTTATGTAATTCTAAGACTCCTCGAGTGAAGCGTTGTTTGCAAATTTCACAAATCATATTTCTAAAATTATTAAAACGTTAAAATTAACGAAATTGATTATTATATTCAAAATAAATTATCCGAAAGAAAATTTAATAAAATCTAAAAAGAACAAAACAGGAACAATTGTGTCACTTTACAAACATTTCCGCAATTATCATATGTAGAAATTGGTAGAAATTTGTTTTAGGAGAGAGTCGGACAATCCGGTTATTTTAGGCTTTTTTGTGAATAAATTTTCTACCTATTTTATGGACATAAATTCAAAAACCTTTTAAACTGTGGCTTGGTATACACCATATACAAATAATACTTTTCATAACTCACACCTAAATAAAATAAAAATCCTTTAATTACTATTTTGCACATTTGCCCAAACAATTTCTACATTACTTCTTTGAACGTGTGTTATCGAATTCAATATACCATAAACGTACTTCTTAATGATCTCCCAAACAACACCCTTACGAAAATTTGTGTCATATAAAAAACAACAGAACATGATGTTAATTATGTGTGGTTTTTTCGCGACTACACGTAAAAAACAACAGGTAAACAACACATTCGAATTACAAATTCTTACATCTTTCTCCTGCATGTCTTTTGAATATAGTATTTTATTATTTTCATCCTTATCATGACACATCTTCTGTTTCAATTTCAATTTTTAACAATAGCTTTTTTTTATATTCTGCTCTACTTTTTTTTTAATTTTCTGATTAGAGGTGTTAACAATTTTTGTCTGGCTAACTATTCTTTGTAATTACTCATTCTTATCAGCTCCTTCTACTTCTTAAAGATACTTTAACTGACTTTCAACTTTTTTAGGGTACCGTACACCACAAGTGTACGCACGGAACCCTATTGGAAAGAATTTCTCGAAAATCGTATCCCCCCCTATCCGCCAAACTATTTGGCTTCGAAAGTTAAAATTTGGCCCACATATGTATTTTCACGTGTAGATGAAAGAAAAATTATAGAGAACATGATTCTATTACCATCACGATCTCTATATTTTTTTGTAATCTACACATAACAATACATTTGTGTACCAAATTTGAACTCTCTAAGTCCAATATTTTGGCAGATAAGAGGGGAATACGGTCATTTTTTAGAAAAAGTGCGTTTAATTTGTACCATTCCTGCCCTTTATCTGCCAAATTATTGTCCTTAGAGTGCTGAAATTTGGTACACATATGAAGTTTGACGTGTAGATTACAGAAAAACTATAGAAAACCTTGTTGCAGGCTGTTATCATAGCGTTTTTCAGCAAAAAAAAACGATTTTTTTAAAAAAATGCTAAAAAATGGTCGTATCCCCCCCTGAACTTCCAAACTGTTGGAATTAGAGAGTTCAAATTTGGTACACAAATGTATTTTCAAGTATAGATTACAGGAAAATTATAGAGAACATGTCTGTATGTGTTGAACATAGCGTTGTCAAGAAAATAAAAATATTTTTAAGCATTTTTTTAACATATGGGGCATAATTTAGTGTTATAACTTTGACAGCGCTATTATCATCACTTTCTCTATAATTTTCCTATAATCTACACGTAAATCAACATGCGTGTACCAAATTTCAGCATCTTAAGTCAAATAGTTTGGAAGATAAGGAGGGGGGGGATACGGTCATTTTTTTATCAAATATGCATTAAAAGTGTATAATGCCACCTCCATATCTGCCAAACTATTGTACTTAGAGTGCTGAAATTTGGTATACATATGTAGTTTGCCATATAGATTACAGACAAACTATAGAGAACTTTGATGCAGACCGTTATCATAGTGTTTTTAAGCAAAAACCAACAATTTAAAAAAAATGCTTAAAAATGACCGTATACCCCCTCCCATAACTTCCAAACAATTTGACTTAGAGAGTTCAAATTTGGTACACAATTGTATTTTCACGTGTAGATTACAGAAAAATTGTAGAGAACATGATTGTAGAAGTTGATCATAACGTTGTTAAGGAAATAAAATGATTTTTGAGTATTTTTTATGGATATTTGCTAAAATCTCTGGACTTTTCGTTAACAGCGCAATCACCATCACGTTCTCTATAATTTTTATGTAATTTACACCTGAGAATACATTTCTGTACAAAATTTGAACTCTCGCAGTAAAATATTAATTAGAAGATAGGGGAGGCGTGGTCCATTTTTTATAAAAAATTAATTATATCTTATATTTTATATATTATATATTATATGTAATATGTATAATATATTTATATATTTTCTATTTAATAGTATCAAATATATTAAAAATTATTTTGTTTTGTGTACGAAACCCTCGGTTTTCGTGCGAGTGTAACTCGAACTTGCCCGATTCTTAATTTGATATTCTGCACTACTTTTTTTACTTGTCTCATTACAATCGCTAGAAATAATTAATTTTTTAGCATTATTATCTCTCTTTCTTTTTTAACAGTACTATCTATGTGTTTTTTTTAGATAAATTTAAATCTGTTTTACTACTTAAACATATATCTTCCATAACTGATATATCTGTTTCTTTGTTATCATTTTTTTTCGCTTTAATTTCATCATTTCACTATATTCTTTCTGATATTCTGCTCTTGTTTTTCTACTTTTCTCATTAGCATTGCTAAAAAATATCTTTTTACTACTATTGTTTCTAATATTTTATACTTATTACCTTATTTTACTACTTCAATAGAATTTGACGCATCTTTCACATGTTTTTTTACAAATATTTATATTCTGTCACTATTTACACTTGTTACTTTTGTTATTTGTCACTCTTTCCCATTTCTTCTATTAACTTAGGTATTTTAAAATACATTTTTTCATATTTGGTACTGCTTTTTTAGTTTCTTAGTCCGGAATATTAACAACTTTTTTTTGTCCTATATTTATATGTAATAAAGTACTACTATCTTCTTTCATTTCAGTAAAGCCGTCATCAGTTTAATAATCTAATTTTCTCTTCTGTGTCGCATCTTTTGCATTCCTCACATGTAAATTATTGTTGTTTATTTGTTCGATATTGCCAATTTCAAGTTTATACAATTTTGTAAAATTATCCGAAAATGAGAGGACACTTTTTTTTCAAACATCATATACCAATGAGTTCTCATTAAAGTATGATTATATACAACATTTTTAGGTTTACTATTAAAATATAAAGAAACAGTAAACGCAATGGCGTATGCACCACAATGAACAAAATTTGTTTGTTGTTGTACTCTTAAAAAAACTACCTTAGGTTTAAATGGATATAACCTGCATAAATATTCTCTTTGATGTTCATTTCAACAACCTCTATTAAGACTATCTTAAACAAAAAGGTCATTTCCATCATAGTAATCATTGTCTCATGCTATTATCTCATATTTTTACCTCATTTCTCTTATTGTCTCATCTGTTTACGTCATATCATTGTCTCATTTTATTGTTTCTTGTTATTTTCTCGTATCTTTATCTCACCTTTTTTTATATAATTATATTATTAACACTTCTTTTACAGTATAACGCCTTTTTAGAAACATTATAATCTCTTTATTATTTACTAAACATTCAAAATAATTTTTTTATTAAACAGCTATCAATCACTTGTTTAATGAATCCACAATCGCATTTTATTGACACTTGTAGCATTTCCTAACACTAACTTTATTGAAAGAAGGAAATAAAAAATTTAAACACTTACTAAATATTGTTACTTTAGTCAACACATTTTGCACACTTTTATTTTTATCACTGTACCTTTTCACATTTAATTTTTACAGTATATTTACTATTAGAGTCACTTTATGATTTATTATTTATCACTTACAATTCATTTCTTAAAAAAACACTTTTTGTTCACCGTATTAAGAACTATTCAACACAAAATCTTAATAAACAATAAGCATATTAATACTATCCACTTTTACATTAAACACATTTATATTATAAACACTTAATAAAAAATACACAATAATTAGCATTATTCACTTCCACATCATACACACTCATGCTCTATTCATTAATAACTTTCACTACCATACATCTCTATACCACACACTAATGTATTTATCTCTCTTCGTTAAAGCTAGAAAATTTTTTCTCTTTTTCAAAAACAATTATAACACTCATTCTGCAAGGGTTGGCATGAAAAACGATGGGCTTATTTAGTCTATTGTTTGTATTTAAAAAGAAAAATTTTAATTTGAAGAATATTTGAATAATGAGATAAAATTTCTATTTATTTCTCTCTTTTTATTAAAACTCGAAAATTTTCTCTCTTTTCCTAAAGCCATCAACAATCATTATACAAGGGTTTGATTGAAGGATAATGACAACCTTGCAGGTAGTCTATTGTTTGTATTAAGAAATAAAATTTAAATTTTAAGGTATTTTGTATAATGAGCTGAGAGTTTCCTTTCTCGTAAATTTTTAACAAATACCATTTCTCTCTAGCCAAGGAACCAGGTATAAAAGTATCCTTTTTCGTAAACTGTTAACGCTTTTCCGTTAACTTTTAACGCTTACCTTCAGTAGTCGTTTCTTATATAGGAATTAATGCATTGTTTCGCAAGGAAAATCTTTGGGGGGCTTAGATTAAGCATTATTCGCAAAAACTTTGGTTCATTTGTGTCCAAAAGTGTCCCTACTGTGCATTTGTTGATAAAAATTGTTTAAAAAATAAATAAAAATTATCGCAAAAGTTCGGTTTAACGAGAAGAAAGTTTAATAGTAATAATCAAAAAAAAATTTACAAAATAAACAAACTTTTTTACATAACTCTCCGTAAAGTGTAATTGTTTGTAGAAGCCATGGTTAAAAAATACAATTTTGCTAACTATGTAATGAATTTTTTTTTTAAAATATAAAATACTAAATTATATTTTCAAGTATAGGAAATAAGATCTCTTTTTGAAAAATGTGGCTTGCGTTACTTATTTCGAAAAATAGTCATTTGAAATACAAGTTTTGGCATTTTATTAATTTTTTTAAATAAATACAAAAGAAAGAGACTCTTCACCTTAAAGTTGACGCTATTCATTAACCACACAAAGTAAGAAGAAAGTGACAAAATTTGAGTTGAAAACCACTGAATCACCTTGAAAAAATTGTATACATTTGGCTGAGTTGCCAAATCTTAAGAAACTTTTGCATGTCTAATATTATATTTCTTCGCTAACTCAGTCATTCAGTCGTTCATTTCTTCACTCGATTATTCATTCATTCATTCATTCACACATTCACACATTCACTGACTCATTCATACTCTTATCGATTCAATGACTCATTCATTCGTTTATTCACTTCTTCACTTATTTATTTACTCATTCCTTTATTCACTCGCTCATTCATTAATTCACTCCTTCATTTGCTTATCTATTCATCTATTTATTCATTTATTCATTCCTTCAGTCGCTGTCTCTTTCTTTTATCAGCACCTTCGCTCTCGCACACAATCTCAAATGCACAACTATTGTCTGGAAACGACTGACGGATAGACAGACGGACGGAAACTTTAAAAATACAAAAAAAATTTTTTTCTCAAGTTTAGTATTTTTTAACTAGAAAAAGTGTAAGCATATAATTCTACTTTTAGGCGTACTTACCTTTACAAAGGCAAAGATAGGCAAGAAGATAGTAAACTATTTTCTTTCAGCGACGTTTTAATTAAAATTTAAAGAACCTGTTTTTCTCTTTTAAACGCAAAATTAAAATTACAGAAATAAAAAATTCTTTAAAATTGTTAAACTGCTACGATTTTTAATTTACACCCTGTTGACAGGCATCTAAAAGCGTCATGTTTGTGCTTGTGGGATCAAAAATTATTTTGTTTTCAATTATCTGTATGTCATAAATATTAAATTAAAAATTTTGTTGATTCATGTATAGTCATTTATTTGCGTTTTTAAATATTTTAAGAAACAGAATATAATAAGGTATATAATAAGCTTTTCTTTATTCCTTCTTAGAGCTTAATTCTATTGTATAAGTTCCATTTTTGTTTTTAACTTTTTGAAACTTGGCAACGGAAGAAGGATCACATTTAAGTTTTTTTTAAATCTATATTTCGAGGAGGTGCTTCCCGTTTTGCTACTTTTGGCAATTCCAGTTTATGGCATTCAACTTTTTGACCAATTTTGTTGACTTCTACGTCTGAAATAGTATTTTCTTTTCCCTCCACCTCCGTGTCTTCTTTTGTGAGGGGCTGATTCTGATCATCAGCATCAGCATAATTTTCATAAGGCGACATCTGTTGTGGTTTTCCATTTTCTTCTCCAGACGTGAGCTTCTTCTCAATTTCGCAGTAATCATGCTTCGTTTCCAGAGCATTTTTCTGAACTTAAAATGTAATGCTCACGTCCTCGGAAGGATCCGCTCTTAATTCAGTAGGACAGATGGTGCACTGCCTATCAGCATGAAAGTCATTGCAGTCCACACACTCTACAAAGTAATGGTCATCTCTAAGATGAAGCATTAGTCCCATTTTCAAAATTTGGAACTGGTCACAGATATTGCAGTAGATCTGCGATTTCTTTGTTCTTCTGATTTTCACTGAAATAAAACAAATTTATGTTACAATATAAGAAAAAACAAATTAGGATCACCTAGGGCACTTGAAAACTAGGGGTTGTAAGACACAGTCCTATTTTGAATATACACGGAAAAAATAGTTCTGTAAAGTCCACAAATACGTACAATTGTGTATTCCACAAAGTTATTTGTAAATTCTACAAACTTATTTGTAAAATCCACAAATTTATTTGTGTATTTCACAAATTGACCTATTTATGGAAACTATTATCTAGATGGCACAAATATTTTTGTGAAAAACACAGGATTTTTTTCCGTGTATGTCTATCTTTTTAAATTCCGGAAATTTTATCCGAATCAATCCCATCTTTATCTATTTGAATCTATTTATATCTAGCTCCAATCCCTAAATAAATTTATCCAATATTTTAGCAAAATTCTGTTCACTAATTCAATTAGTCAAATTTTAACTTTTTTAGTTAATTTTTTTTTATTCGTAATTAGTCACATTTTACTAATAATTAGTTGTTTTTCACTACTTGATGAAACAAAACACTCGGCTACGATTCAACTAATAATAATTAGTTATTTTTAACTAATGTATATTTAGAAAGTATCTGCGTGTCAGAACTAAAAAAAGGAGACAATCTCTCTACCACCGAAATACGATTAAAAAGAATTTTTAATATTTAACTCCCATTTCAAATTGCTACAATGTAAAATTTTATTTGCATAATGTTCACCTACTTTCTAAATCTAAATAAGCAGATTTCTACTATCAATTGTCGGAAAGTGAGCCAAGAATTTTACTAATTTTTTAGTACAAAATTACTATTTTTTAGTAGAAAAGTATTAATTGAAATAGTGAAACATTAGTTTTAAAATAAGTAGATTTTTAAACTAATTTAACTAGTAGTTTTTTTACTAAAAATTAGTAGTAGAGAGTAATTACATATAAGTTTTCAGTTTGTACTATAGGTTGTAAAATTTAAAAAAAAACGTCAAAATATCCCACCTCGCAAACAGGTTAAATGTAAAATTTACTGCATAACTTTTTTAAGTGTGAATTGTAATGTCACTTTTCAAATTTGTATGTCTTACTATTAATGGTTTGGGCGGTTGACGCGTTTCCTTCGAAGCTGCAACTGTAAGTTTCCTTTTGGAAATTGTACATTTTGCCGCACAAGTCGCATTTTTCTACCTTGTGATGGACTGGCATGTGTTTTTTGAGGAAGTGTGCAGCTGCAAATGTCCTTTTTTCTTCTCGCAAGTTGCATTTTTCTTGGACTTAACTTCTTCATGACTAGATGCTGCTTCCATATAAAAATGTCAACTATTATAATTGTCAACAGTTGGAAAAAATTGCGCGAAAAATCTATGTTTTTATTTATAATTTTTGTTGGATAAGTAATTTAATAAACAGCTTATCATCTTTATGTAATTTTTTAATTAGATGAGGTTAAAAAATTACAAGATTGATCGGCAAAAAAGGTTAGATATATATAAGTAGATCCCGTCAACCGGAAAATTATGTTAAATAGGGCTTAACCGGAATTTCGGTTATGTCAGTCTATACTACCATAGTACATTGTGTTCCGAGGAGGTAAAATGCGCGTTTCTCGGTCGAGGTGTATTTGCAGTACGAGGCGAAGTTAAGTACTGTAAACAAGCGGGGATGGAAACAATTATTACCTTCGAGGTGCACACGACAGTTTAAGTAAAGGAAGCAAGTTTTCCTCGGTTTTTGGCGTGTTTTTGGGACATAAAGCATATCTATAGGTGAGGTAGTAGGTTGATGTCATAGGCAGGCAAAGCATACTTTGTCTGCCAACGACGGTCAGACTACACAGAAAGAAAGTAATTAATTCAATTAATTCAAATTAAGGTAACGGTACCTATACTCGATCAGTACCTATAGTCGATCAGTGATAAAATAATTGGATGAAATTAAGGAGGAATCGGACGAACAATAGGAACAATAGTTAGTCCAAACGAATAATTTTGATTTTTGGTATAGAAGACACATAAGTTAAGGAAATTTTTTTCAGAGGAAGTGTGGACACTTGTATTTTTTACAAAATGAGCCCTTAAAAATTGCAATTTGATGAAAATTAAAAAAAATCGATTTCAACGTCAATTTTTTTAATTTTTATCAAATTGCAATTTTTAAGGGCTCATTTTGTAAAAAATACAAGTGTCCACACTTCCTCTGAAAAAAATTCCCTTAACTTATGTGTCTTCTATACCAAAAATCAAAATTATTCATTTGGACTAACTTTTGTTCCGATTATTATTTGTCTGATTCCACCTCAATTATTAGTTTAATAATAATGATGCCAAATACTACTTGGAATATTACAAGATTCATATTTACCAATGCAATAAAACTTTTAATTAATTTTGTATAATGAAATCATCATTGATAGACTATAGGTAGTAGTCGATTATTGGTACAGTTACCTTACTTGGAAAATATTTACTTGATTCAAATATTTTGTATTTGGATCCAAAAAATATATATTTGATTTAAATAACTTGAATAATTTTAATCACACTTATTTAAATCAAATAAATGAAATTAGTCAACACAAATAATTTATTTAAAACAATTACTTTCTTTATTCTCCTTAAATATTTGTTTCTTATATATAAATAAAAATTTTATTAAAATATATTTTTCATAACGCAGTCTTAAAAATGGCGTGATTCGGTTCTCTGTAGATATCCAGAAAGTTGCAGATTTAAGAACGATTCACTATGTGACGTCAGAGTGCAAACAAGTACAGTCCAAATTGCATGTCCCCTACTTTTCTACTTTTCTTGCACGCACTGTTTGACCAACAGAACAGAGTCGATGTCTTTAGCGTGAGTAGTACAGCTTCAAAATCTAACCTGACCGTATCACTAGCGCGGCGTGTTGACAAGTAAAAAAGTGTGAGACATTCAATTTGGATTGTATTTGTGTACACTCTGACGTGACATCGTGAATCATTCTTAATTCTGCAACTTTCTGGTTATCTATACAGAGAACCGAATTACGCCTTTTATGACTTTGTTATGAAAAGTATCGTTCGTAACTGCGTGAACAAAGCAGTCGTTTTGAAACTCGCGCAATTTTTGCAACTCGTTTCACTCGTTGCAAAAACATTGCTCTCGTTTCAGAAACGACTGCTTGTCACGCATGTTACGAAATATACTATTATTATATTTCAGTCGACTGTAAGCATCTTTAGCGTACAGACGTGTTTTCGCTTATATTACGAGTACCCAATAATACCTAATAGAATTTGGGAATTCCAAACCAAAGTCATTAATCTCTTAAAATGTTCTTTACCTTTCAAAATTCAAAAATGTAAAAAACAGTGTTGAAAAACTTAAAAACAGTGTTGCCAAATTATAAAAAACAATTTTGAAAAACTTAAAAGCAGTGTTGCCAAATTATAATAAAAAACAGTGTTGAAAAACTTAAAAACCATATTTGACAAATTTAAAAAACCTTGTAGTTACTGCTCGATCCTCACAGCACGACTAATTTTTGTGCACTAATTAAAAATTTAGAGAAAGATCTTACGCTCAATCGCAAGACAAATTCCTCAAATACCTGAATCGAAAAAAGCACATGTTGAAACTTGCGAAACATAAAACAAATACTGGTGCCACGACAGCATTATTTACTTCATGCATAAAAAAATGAAACAATATGGTCCACTTTACCAATTTATAACTTTTCGATACGAAGGAAAAAATCAAGTTTTTAAGGACATGATTAGAAAGTTGAAAAGTTTAAAAAATCCTGCACTGACATGGCATCTGCAATTTATTATGGATTGAAACAGCATCAAGCTTTTAGCGAAAGTCTTATCAAACCTGATGAAAAGGCCCAGTTATAATAAAATCATAGTTAGATGTAAATTACAGCAACTTACATCCTACAGATGTTAACGTTGTAAAAACAGTGCCGTGGATTACTATTCATGGTGTAACATACAAATCAGAAAGATGTTTTATCTTAATTAATTGTAACAATGATGCTCCTCACTTTGGGTTCCTAAAAGAGATTTTATACTATATTAATGATAGTCCGACTTTTGTATGCACATTAGTTTCTAAGTTAAGAAAGGATATACATTTAAATGCCTATGAAATTGAATTATGCAAAGAAATGATATTTCTAAAGTACAGTGAACTGTACACTTACACAGTCTTCTATTTTCATATTGTTAACGATAAATACTTTATTCTCATTAGAAGAAGTGTTAAAGATTTATTTTAAATGGAACTACTATTCTATAGCCAGAAAAGAAAAATTTGAACAATAAGACAATGATTGATTGATCCATGGAGAGCCAAATTGTGTAGGTAAAGAAAACACTAACACATTCAATAAAAAGACAAAGTCTTTATTGGCAACATTTTATCAACATTTCGTTGACCTCTTCAGGCTAAAAACATAATATATATCACGTTTAATAAGAATTTTTTAACACGAACTAACACACCTAAGTGTAAAAAAGAGAAGACTTTTACCTCGAACGGAAAAAGTTATAAAATTAAAACATCACAAGCTGTAAAATTGTCACGAGATATGTTTTCTTGTCCTAGGCCAGGGACAAACTGAATTAAATTGAAAGAAAGCGAAGATCACAAATTAAACGAACGTATACATGATTTTGTTGACTCAAAACAAACAAAAGTTAAATAGCCCAAAATTAAAGAGAATTTTACGAAAATGAAAAATTCTTTTGCAAAAGTTGCTTATAAGTTTTGTTTAAACCAAAATCTTGTTTAAGATATTATCTTTTTTATTAACGCTGTTCAGATCATGGTTAATAAAAATCATTTCTGACAACACTCGTATTCTCCAATCACGTTTATAGTCAACAATTACAGTACTTTTAAAATCGAATTCGTGATTGTTTTTATTACAATGAGCGTTAATGACAAAATTCAAATTATTATTACTTGCACGCTCAGACACTCGTTTTTTGAGGATTCTTTTAGTTTCGCCATAATAAACAGCGTTACAATTTTTTACAGATTTTTTATACAGATGTTATAATTTTTTAGTGTGTGTTTACATTTAGAATAAAAATTTGTGTTCTTAAACGGAATAACAATTTTAGGCTGTTTGGCATATAGAAATTTTTTTAGGCGAGATAATTCACCATTGTTAATTTTCTTTCTCTGTTTAATTCGATTATGTCTCTCATAAATACAACTGTTGAAAAAACTTATTGGATAGTTATTATTAATGAGTAAATTTTTAATCAAATTAATATTCTTTTTATGAAAATTCTTGTTTGAGAGAGAGACAGCCCTACCAACAAGATTAAAAAAAATATTTCGTTTTAGATTAACAGGGTGATTGGATAAAAAATTCAACAGTCCATCAGAAGATGTAGGCCTCTGATACCAGTAAAAAATGAGTCGGTTATTTTTTTTTTAACAGATTCAAATCAAGAACATGTATTTTTCTATCATTTTGTAATTCATAAGTGAATTGCAAATTTTTATGATAAGAATTGAAAATTTTCAAAACTGTATTTATAAAGTCTTTGTGAATAAAAATAATTGTGTCGTCAATATCGGAAATAAAACAGTATATTGCACTTAAATTTTTGTTTATGAGTATTTAGACATTCATTCTCCAAAGCTTTCATGCAAATATCTGCAAAAAACGGTGAAATAGGAGACCCCATATGGGTTCCAAGAATTTGTAATAAAATTTATTATTTTTAAAAAACTGTTCTGAAATAAAAATTTGGTAATATCAATAATTTGAGAAAAAGGTACATCACATTTACTACTTATTTGATGGTAACGCCTGTCCAAACGCTCTACTACTAATTCACCAGGAACCTTGGTAAATAATCAACAGACGTCAAGGGACATTAAAACATAATCCTTTGGAATATTTACATTTTTTAATTTTTCTTTAAGTTCAAAACTATTGTTTATATGAGAGGACGGTGTAGAAACAATGTTTTTTAGTTTTTGATATAAAATTTGTGCAAGAGAATTTGGAGAATTAACGCATGAAACAATCGGGCTGTTGTGAAATTTGGAAGATAGGAAGCCTTCATTATTTAAATCTTTCATAATATCAGCCACTCTAGATTGTAAATCAGTTAAAGGATTTTTATTGATTATTTTATAAACATTTTTGTCATCTAAGAGTGACATTAGCTTTTTTAATGTAGTAAGTTTTATTGTCAGCTGTGGTAAAAATAAGTTATCGTTGTTTTTAAGAAAGCTTTTGGTATAACAAATTTTTTTTGCAAATTCTCGATATTCTGATGTTATTTTTTGTTGACCATTTTTATTTAACGTAAACTGAATATTGTTAACCATAATTTTGCGAATTTCATTTTTTGCATCCACGTATACATTAAGAAAACCTAGCGCAGATTCAATATTTTTTATTGTATTAATTACATCTGGTTTTGAGAAATCTGAGATATAACTGTAGTTTGAACACAAACTAACAATGTCAACAACTTCGTCAGGGATCGTGACGTCACTGAAATTACAAAACCAATTGTCTCTGGTAATCAAATCATTAGAATTATTAGAATTATCCTTTAAATTACTTAAGATTTTAAATTTCTTATTATGAGAAATATTACACTTATCTTTTATATTATAAAAGTATTTTTCATTTTTTGTCAAAAAATTATCTAAAATATCAGTATCGACAGAAGTATTTTTCAAAGAGACTTCTATTTTTTCCAAAGTGTCATTTAAATAAGAAATATGAACATTTATATCTTTAATTTCAAGATTCAAAGTCTATTAGTGTAATTATTTAAAGATGTGTAAAACAATTTTTTACAAAACTTACTATGGAAAGTTCTCGTTTTCAAAGATTTGTTAATGTTTTCCAAATGCTTAGGAAAAACATTGTTAGATCTACAATGCAAAAGAAAACCCCTTCGAGATCTGGCTTCAGCAAGCTGATAATTAATATTCATATATTTCTTGAAAACTCCTGTTGTAGAAATACCATGATGTTGTGAAATGTATTGGAAAAATCCATCTCTTGTTAGTATTGTGTTTAGGTCTGTTTCTGATCGAAGATCGTCGATTATAAAAGGTGATATTTGATTGCTTTTCATTTTTAGTTTCATAGATCAAGTTTGATTGATGTATGAGAGCCAAATTGTATAGGTAAAGAAAACCCTAACACATTTAATAAAAAGACATAAAGTCTTTATTGGCAACGTTTTATCAACATTTCGTTGTCCTCTTCAGGTTAAAAACATAATATATATCACGTTTAATAAGAATTTTTTAACACGAACTAACACACCTAAGTGTAAAAAAGAGAAGATTTTTACACTCGAACGGAAAAAGTTATAAAATTAAAAAATCACAATGTGTGAAATTGTCACGAGACAATTCTCAATATCTCGGGATCTCCAATTATATCGACCACACAGAAATATTCTTCCAAAAAAAGATTCCTGTGGAGAACATTTGAGCCGCTCGCTCAAAGAACCACCTAAGTCGACTTAGGTGGTTTTTTCTAATTCCGTTATCTACGTAGTTTACAACATATATAGAACAAATATGACAAGTTTCCGAAGTTTTTAACCATTATTTTTGATTTGATGAAGAGTTTAAGTGCGCGAGAACGACCAAAAGCGCGCCCGCAAGTACCACATCCTAGCTAGGCGCAGCGCACAATATGACCAAAGTCACTTTTTTTGGACCGAAATTTGCCGATAACTCAAAAATGAACCGATTTTAATATTTCTTTTTAAATACTCATAAATGTTTGTACTACAACGTTTGACAGGCAATTTTTAAATTGTTTAAACAATCTTAGTTAACAAATAAAGAACTTCAAAAGTTTTCTTTACTTAGATTTCGTTTCTTTTGTAAAATTAAATAATTACTATTGGCCAATAGTTACAAAACAGTTTAAAATGTTTGCGAACAATTTTTAAGTTGTTAAAACAATTATAGTTTAAATAAATAACTTCGAAAATTTTCTTAACTTAGATTACCTAGTAATTCTAGGCCAATTATAGTAATTAATTAATTTTACAAAAGAAACGGAATCAAATTAAGGAAAACTTTTGTAGTTCTTAATTTGTTAATTAAGATTGTTTAAACAATTTAAAAATTGTTAGTAAAAATTTTCTTCTGTATTGTAATTCTAGGCCAATAGTAATTGATTAATTTCACAAGAGAAACGAAATAAAAGAAAGTGAAACTTTTGAAGTTATTTATTTGTTAACTAAGATTGTTTAAACAAATTAAAAATTGTTGGTTTGTACCTAGAACTATTTAAAATATTTAAGACAAATTTTTTTTGTAAAATATATATTTTTATTTTGTGTATTTCAGCAAAATAGTTAATTTTGTTTCGTTTTTTATAGTTCGCCAGAAAAATCACTTAAGTGCTTTGTTATAAATAAATGTTTTTAAAATAGTTTGAATAATTTTATTCAACTTTTTTTGTCAAAATTTGTGATTCGATAATGCATCATTAGTTTTAAAAAGTTTTCAAGGTAGTAATTATGTAAATTACACGTGTAATTTGTTTTTAGATGTTTAATTTAAGTTTTTTGTCCAAAACCTAAGTCGACTTAGGTGGTTCTTTGAGCGAACGGCTCATTTGATCAATTTTCCTTGTCTTCGGTTAAAAGATTTAGTAATTAAAGGTGTCTTTAATATAATATAAATACAATATAATCATTTTTTATTTACAATAAAAGTGCCACTGTACTTCTGGTCAGAATTTTAGGACCATACATTTAAAACGAACGGTAAAAATATTTAAATGTATAAAATATCGGGATGACGATTGGGCCAGGAAACAGGGAATTATTTGTGATTTTAATTATTAAACCGGGAATTTCTTGATACTAGTAAATAAGTACTAAAATTCATTAGATATAATTTCGATTTGACAGAATTACATTAGACAGAATTTTTTGTAGTCGAATTTTCATTTTTCGAATGTTTTTGATCGAAATTTAATAAATCAGAATTTTTAGATAATATAAGTTTTAGGTCAACAAATTCATATATTTTATCAAATTTTTATTTTACTTTATTTCTTTTGAATCTACTTCATGCTTGAAGGAATTTCAATTTAATTGAATTTACATTTAACAGAATTCTTATTGCATAGTATTTTATGTAAGACAAATAGTTAAACCTTAGAGTATCCATTTAATCGAATCTTCATTTTAGTTTGGCATATGCTTCCTTTTTAATTTGATTCTTTTAATCATTAATTTTTGTTTTTTTATTTTCATTATTTTATTAGCATACAAATTAAACTGTTATTTTGTTACTAAATGTAAAATTTGGTAAAATTGTTAATCAATTTTAAATTATTCATTTTTATTTATTTTATATCTTAACATTTTTCTCCTTATATCCTTATTTTACAATTTATTGCATTCATTCAAAAAGATGTCATTGTCTCGTAATTGTTTTTATTTTAAAAAAATGTTTCGATTAATGTTTATCGGAAGTGACGTGTTAACGTAGTGTTAAATACAAAACATAATAGTAACATAAAAGTGATAATAAATTCTAATTAATGTCTACATACAGTAGTTTTATTTTTCACGGCACTATTAGTACAACAATTTTGTCTGGTGTTCACTCGTTGAGAATTTTTAAATAATTATAAAAATTTTGATATATGAGAACAAAGAAGTAACAATTGTCAATAACAAATATGATTCTCAATTAACTTTTTAACGTAGGATGAGAAAAAAGGAAACAAGTGACGTTTCACGTAAGCAGAAATGGGAAGTAACGCTTAATTTTACGTTTTTTACTGTAAAATACTAACATACAATACGCATGAAATACAGTATTTTATACGTCTAAAATAGATGTTTTTACCGTGTTGACCGTACTTTATGTTCCTATTATGCTCAATGCACAATGAGTGTGGTTATCTGAATCTGCCCTTTTCTGTTTCAGGGCGAAATTACATAGCACAGTTTAAACTACCGTTTTATCACTAGCAAATGAGTGCAGAAGAGATGCAAATATATGTTTGCTGTGTTCACACTCATGGTCTAGTGATAAACTGCAAGTTAAAACGGTGCCACGTAATTGCTGGTTTGGTTTGGTTTGGCCTTTAGGGTTTACAGCGCATTTATACCTCGTCCCGTAACTTAACTTTTGTCTCATTCTACTACACAGCAGTGGCATAAGTTTGTCTCTTAGCGCACAAGTGATGTCCCCAGACCGTCCAGGATACTTAATTAGTGTGAGAACGAGACAAACTTATGCCACTGCTGTACAATAAAATAAGACAAAAGTAAAGTTTTTGGAAAAGCTATGAAAGCGACATAATGCCGCTCTGTCTGAATAGCAGATTATAGCAGAATAGCAGATTATAGCAGAATATACCTTTATATCGATTAGAAAAAACTAATTACAAGAGTCGGAAAATTATTTATTTATTGTACTGGTATTTTAACTTATAGCTAACTTTTAAACGTTATCGTGTGATAGTGAGAGTGACTTAATTCGGATTCGAACTATTCGCACATCTCTACACTGAAAAAATTCTGAGACATCAGACGTACCAACGCATGGAACCAATCTTGTCCCCTTCATTCGGCTCGTACGACGTCCCGTTCTGGTACAACTGATGCACGGGCACGGGCATCAGACGCACGGGCACGGGCATCAGACGCACCGAGTTGGGGCAGCAGAGCTCCCAAGTGACGTGCATCGCTTGTTCCGTATATATATGGGGCAAACGATGCACTTCAGACGGCGCGTCTGACGTGCCAAAATTTTTTCAGTGTAGAAACCAGCTATTTAGGCCGAAGTTGTAAAACTATTGACTATTGTACCAAAAAAGCTGAATTCCTCGAAGGTTAGAAAAGTGTTTTAATGTTTCATACTGTCCAGATCATAAAGCTTGCAGTCTTCACACTGAAAAAGGTATTGATTTATCGCCCAATCCTCGTAAAGGTACAAATGTACTTTTATAAAGAAAAGTAGGTTTAGTAAAGAATTTTTATTATGAAGATGATATAAGTAGATTGCTGCCATGAAAAAAAGATGACGTTTCATATGTAGTAAATGGTGTTCACACTCAGGTACAGAAATGTTTGTTACTCGGTAACATAAATAAACTCTATGCTCTTTTTAAAGGAAACAAGAAAAAAAGCGCACGCCAAATTTTATTATTTCATAAGGGGGGAACACCAGTTGTAAATAAAAAAAGTGCTTTTTTCAAGAATTTTTTCCTAGAAAACCATGCAACTTTTTAAAGAATACTAATTATTAGTTAAAAGTACATGTTAAAAACTGAAAATAAAAAAAATAAAAGTGTTTTTCAACGAAAACTTTTTAAGATGTGAGCCATTAAAGCGACGCCTTCCAAAAAAGGTGTTTCGCTGTGATCAGGATTCTGCAAGTATGCTTCGTATGAAATGAAAAAATGAAATTGATTTACATTTATTATAAGATTATCCTGTTAGTGATCAAAGAATTTGAAGAAAAATAATATTAGACAAAATGGTGACCTGTCAAAGTCAACAGTATGATTTTCGTTAAAATAAACGGTCAATTTTCAGCTATATAAAAAAAAGTTTTGCATAAAAAAAAATCCTTCGATCACTTACTCGACTTAGATGTGTAATTAAGGATACCAAATTTCAAGTAAATTGGTTTAATGGTTCTCGAGTAATCGTGATCACCGACTTTGAAAATGTCATTTTGAGAAAAACGCATTTAAAGTTTCAACGTAATTTTTTGTTAAATACTTGAAATAACCTTTGCTTCTTATATTATTTTTATGAATTATGAAGGAAGGGTAAAAAAACTGTAAATTTAAGCGTAAAACAAAAGACGAATAGCCATGGAGCACTTGGTGTAAGTGTTAGCTGGTCTAAAGCGACCTTGGCGCGCCGCCGCATAGTGCTGTATAACACATTTATTTTTTACTGAATCAACTTAGAAATTTACAAATACATTTTTAAATATGTATACTTTAAGAAAATACAAAAAAAAGAAAAAACGATTTTTCGAAAATTACAACTGGTGTTCCCCTCTTAAAACAATGTTTTATTTATGTATAATTATGTAAAATAAACAAATACATAATATAATAAAAAAAGAAAATTAATGATAAGAAGACATTGCAATAAATTTAAATTGATGTGACTTTAATTCATTGTGTATATCAATTTGCAAATTTTGATTAATTAAAAATTAATTAAATAAAAAAGGTGAAGAATAAAATAAAGAATATCAAGAATAATTATAAAAAATTATGATATACCTAATACTATTTAAAAACTTTACTTTAAAAAGTTTACCGATTAACACTCTCTGCTCTTAATATTTTAGAACCTTCTTTCAATATAACCAATAAATGAATATGAGGTAAACCGCGCTTTGATAATATATAATATCATAACCACACCGAGAAACCTTTGGGTCGTCTGCACACCCAGTAGGTGAAAATTCATGGGACGACTGTGCCACCGATATTCGGGAAGCCTGACGTCCCACTCTGGGCGTGTGGTTGCACCATACTGGTATAACAGCAGCACCAAAGCACTGGGTCGTCTGTCCGCCCGGTTTGTGAGAGCTGAACATGCTTTGGTTAAAACATTTTTTTGTGACGTGTTTCGTATGATTATTAAATAATTATTATGAAGTGAATGATCATTTTGACTGTTGAGGTTTATTTATTTAATAGTTTATACCATCTTGCTTGAAAAAATCGCATGCGGAATTGTGCTTATGACAATTACGCATGAGAAATAAAATGCAGAATTCTGCATGCGGAATGCGGAACTTTTGAAAAACACTATTCCACATGCGAAATGTGTAATTGTTACAAAAAAAATATTCTGCATGCGGACTGTGGAATTTCCCAAAAAAATCCCGCATGCGGAATGCAAAATTTTTGAAAAACGCTATTCCGCATGCGAATTGCGTAATTTTTACAAAAAAAATATTACGCATGCGGAATGCGGAATTTTTGAAAAACGCTATTCCGCATGCGAATTGTGTAATTTTTACAAAAAAAATATTCCGCATGCGGAATGCGGAATTTTTGAAAAATGTGAAATGCGTAATTTAAAAAATAAAATATTCCGCTTGCGATATTTTCTTAAAACATAATTCCGCATTCGGAATTTTCATAAGAACATAAATCCGCATGCGTAATTATCTTAAAAAACTAGGCAAATAATTATTGTGAACGATAAAACAAAACAGTCAATTCAAGTTTGTGGGGATATGGTGTTGACACGCAAATTCCTTGGAACTGCAGACGCACTTCAATAAGGGACGACAGATGAACCAAATTGTGGGGCTGCCAGGCACCCAGTAGTGGGAAAGCAGTTGTACCAAGTTCGTGGTAGCTCTGTCGCACCAGTACTGGGCGTGCAGATGACCCAAAGGTTTCTCGGTGCATAGGACTTTACTTGCCCAAATAGTTCATCATCTACTATAATTTCCATTAATTTTTTTACTTTTAAATGAAAGACTCTTGCAACCGTGTCAGGTTTATTAGAAGCTGACTGATGAAGTAATAAATTTTCATAAATTTCTTTTCATTTTGAACTACATGTCATTGTAATAAATAAATTTGGTCTACCATTGCTAAAACATTCTTCCACCATATAAAAATTGATTGAAGGTATGATCTCTTACTCCTATTTTATATTTTATATAAGCAGATCTGGACACAGTTTGATTTCTGGTTGGTTTGTCAATATGAGTACGAATCATATGGAGACTATAACCCTTGCCTTGCTTCCTAGAGGATAAAGTATAGGATTTATCCAAGGTTCAACATTTGTATCTAAATGACTAACCAATTGCAATTGTTTAATCGACGTATTATAAATCGTTACATAAGACTCTGGTATTAAACCTTCAGCATTCATATTAAACATCTCAAAATGTTTAGCCTTGCATCTTTTGCAAAAACACGACATTTTACCAAGATAATGTTCGTTATAGCTTGGAACATGTATGCTATTAATATTTTTTTCTGCATAAGCAAAATCAAGAATATCAATGTTGTTTTTATTTCCATAAATGACTCCATTTTTTTACCTCTATGTTCCGAAATATCTATTTTTTCCTCATCGATTACGTTTGTTTTTAATTTTAATTTTTCACGTTATTGTTTTTGTTATTTTGCGTGACTTTTTTCATTTTCTCATCACAAATTCTTACAGCTTTCTCCTGCATATCTTTTGAATATAGTATTTCATTATTTTCATCATTATCATGGCACATCTTCTGTTTCAATTTCAATCTTTGACGATAGCTTTTTTTTACATTCTGCTCTACTTTTTTTAATTTTCTGATTAGGGTGTTAACAATTTTTGTCTGGCTCACTATTCTTTGTAATTTCTCAATCTTATCATCTCCTTATACTTCTTTAAGATACTTTAACTGACTTTCAACATTTTTTAATATTCTGCACGACTTTTTTTATTTGTCTAATTACAATCGCTAGAAATTATTAATTTGTCAGAATTATTATCTCTCTTTTCTTCTTAAACAGCACTATTTATGTGTTTTTTTAGAAAAATTTTAATCTGTTTCCCTACTTAAACATACTTCTTCCATAACTGATATTTTTGTTTCTTTGTTATCAATTTTTTTCGTTTTAATTTCATCATTTCACAATATTCTTTCTGATATTCTGCTCTAGTTTTTCTACTTTTCTCATTAGAATTGCTAAAAAATATCTTCTTACTACTTTTGTTTCTAATATTTTATAATTATTACCTTTTTTTACTACTTCAATAGAATTTGACGCACTTTTCACATGTTTTTTCTTACAAACATTTATATTCTGTCACTTTTTACACTTTCCAAATTTGTTATTTGTCTCACTTTTCCATCTCTTCTTTTAACTTAGGTCTTTTACAATACATTTTTTCATATTTGGTACTGCTTTTTTTAGTTTCCTAGTCAGAAATATTAACAACTTTTTTCTGTTCTATTTTTATATGCAATGAAGGACTACTACTACCTCCTATTATTTTTGTAAAGCCGTCATTAGTTTGATAATCTAATTTTCTCTTCTGTGTCGCATCTTTTACATACCTCACATGTAAATTATTGTTGTTTATTTATACGATATTGGCAAATCCAAGTTTATACAATTTTGTAAAATTATCCGAAAATGCGATGACACATTTTTTTCAAACATCATATACAAATGAGTTGTCATTAAAGCATAATTGTATACAATATTTTCAGGTTTAATATTAAAATATAAAGAAACAGCAAACGCAATGGCGTATACACCACAATTAACAATTTTTTGGAAACTACCACCTGAATTAAGTTTCAATAATTCCTGAAACTTATACATGTGATTTTCATTTAGAATTTCCCAATTACCAATATCCTAATCTCTATCATTTAAATTGAAATATCTTTTCTTTAACTGAGAAATTATTTTTCAAAAACAACTTCCAAACAAAAAAAAATTAACAAACAATGAATCTTATTTTTTATTTCTCACGATATAACTCCATAATCACCTATTTATCCTACATGTCACCAAAGTATCTTTATATATCAAGTCTTAATGTTTTTTGTTTCTGTATCTCATATGTTTGTTTCATATCTATTTATCTGATCTTATTATCCCATCTCTTTACCTGATGTCCTTTATTGCTTCACATGTTTATCTTATCACATTGTCTCATGCTATTATCTTATATTTTTACCTCATTTCTCTCATTCTTTTATCTCCTTATTTCATATCATTGTCTCATGTAATTGTCTCAAGTTATTGTCTTATGTTATTGTCTTATATCTTTATCTCACCTCTTTTATATAATTACTAGCGCCTCAGACGGCCGCGAGCGGCCGTCATCGTTGATTTGAGTGCAACATGCTATTTAAACTTTTATTAATTAAAAAATATCTCATTGAATAAGTGTTTTGAAATTTTTTTATTAATGGGAATATTATTTTTATTATTATGATAGGCAAATTTATAAATTGTCACGAAGCTTTAATATTACTATAAAGATTGAAGTAATATGTGAAGACTTTGTGATCAGAAAATACTTTCCAAAGTGACCAACTATCTGATTAGTTTATTCTATTAGGTTATTCAAGTTCCCAACGGAAAATTCAAGATGGCTGCTTGCTGGTCCCTTAAAATACATAACAATTTTATTAAATTTTATGATTTTAAAAAATATTTTTCCATAAATAAAAAATAATTTGTCAATAAACATACGTTTAAAAATTGGTTTTTAAAAAATCATTTTAAAAAAATTGATTTCGTCCCATTGGCTTTCATACAAAGCTGTGCTCCAGTATCCTCCATATTGGATTTTCTCCCTCCGAACTTTCTAATTGCACTAATCATCTACATATGACATCACCCTAAAAAGTTTTATTTAAAAAAATCTAATTTTGTCTAATTGGCGATGATGCTTTATTTGTGCACCAGCAAGCATCCATCTTCAATTTTCGTTTCTTAACTTGAATAACCTAATAGTCAGACAAATTTTAAATTGTCTGTGTTACGCCTAACGCACAGTGAATCGTAATCGCTAATCCTTAATCGTAAGAATGAGAGGAAGTAGGACAGACATATATCTCTGTCCTCCTTCCTCTCATTTTTACGATTAAGGATTAGCGATTACGATTCATTGTGCTTTAGGCTTTAGCAACATAAAGGCTGGTACGTCTGTTTCATTGTAAGTATGGCCTTAAGCAGATAGAAATACGGTTTTTCTTCTTCTTCTTTATATGGCCTTGGTATGGCCAATTCAATTTCACTAAATTTCAAGTTATAATTCAAATTCTGTACTTTGATAGAAATACGGTTACGGGACCAGAGCATGAGACAGAAAAGGACAGAAACAGTCTCTGTCCTTTATTATCTCAGGACAGAAACAGTCTCTGTCCTTTATTATCTCATGCCCTGCTCCCGTAACCGTATTCGTTGTGCTTTGGGCTTATGTACCTTGATCAGGTGATTAGATAAGTTCATAGACTACAACCGCACGATAACCTTCTCCTACTTTGATAGAAAAATTACGCATGCGTAAAAATTCATACTTTCCCCCACAACATGAGACTTGAGCCTAAAGCTGCATTTATGTAGATGCGTTTGAAAGTTGCGTTTTGTGTTGAATGGAAAGTGTGACAAAAAAGTGATTAAACCTCTTTCTTCATTTCTCTAATCATTTCAATGTAAAATGCACCTTTTAAAAGCATGTATACTGCTTCCTTATTTACAATATGAAAGTGTCATTCCATGCCATCGTGAAAGCGTCGACGGAAATCGAAAACCATGTGAGTGAGGGAGAACGTGATATCTCATCTTCTGTTTCTATCACATGGTTTTCGCTTTTCGCCGATACTTTTACCCTGACATGGGTCGGTATCTTGATCATAATATGGTGACGTGTAAGTAACGTTGGTCTTAAGTCCTAAGCAGATAGAAATACGGTCACGGGACCAGAGCATGAGATAGAAAAGGACAGAAACAGTCTCTGTCCTTTATTATCTCATGCCCTGCTCCCGTAAACGTATTCGTTGTGCTTTAGGCTTGAACTGGGCGATCTACGTTCGTAAGCTATCTATGTTGCAAATTATACACCATTCACATTAATATTTATGTGTCAAATTACTTCAAAAACTAAAAGTTACTCGTTACTGGGAGCGAATAATGGTGGAGTCATACCTGTGTCATGCATGCAGATTTGCATGGGAGTAAAAAAGACAACAAAAGAAATATCTTTGTTTCTACTATTCTAATGCAAAGTCTGCATGATCACGGAGTGCATACAGAGGTAAGACTGCAGCCTAAGGTACTGTCCTACGACGGTCAGGTACGTGTTTTAAATCTTATAATTAATTGTTTTTTTTTAGTTTTGTGACATTTTTTATAAACTATATTTAATTTTTGCATACAAACGTTTTTCTTTAAAATAATCAAATAATTAATTTATTTTTTAAGCACTTATTTGTTTTTTAAATGAATAAGAAACTTTTTAATTTGTATTAAATAATTTTTATAATTTTCAGTTCATGTAAAAACTTCTTCATAAACAAAATTTTTCACAATACTACTTTTACTTTGAGCACCTAAGTATACTTTTAAAGAATCCCAGGAACGAACACGTGATAAAGCAACATAAAGTTGTCCATGATTAAAAACGTCGCGTCTAAGATCTATTCCAATTTTATCAAAAGTTTGACCTTGTGACTTATTAATTGTCATTGCAAAAGCCAATTTAATTGGAAACTGTTTTCGACCAAATTGAAATGGATACCGGTCATCGCTATATAAAGTAATACGATTGATGAAAACTATTTTTCCCATTTTGTCACCAGTTAAAATTTTACACTTTAACAAATGATTCGCTAATTCGAAGACTCGTAATCTGGTTCCATTACATAGACCTTCATTAATAGAAAGATTTCTAATTAACATAATGACTGAATTAAGTCTTAATCTTAATTCATGAGGTGGTAAGTCAGGTGGATTTAGTGTTTCTAAATATTCAGGTAGGAGTCTTTCAGTAATTTCACCATTATCACAATTCTTAGTCGTATTAATACTGGTGTAAATTCTTTCTGTTTTTGCATCTAATAATTCAACGACTGATTTATTGATATCGTCAACATCAACATTTCTCGCTGACAATATTGCTATTTTTGTAAGCTTTTCAAACTGTTTGCTTCTAATTACTTGTCCATAAACATCCTCTGTAATATCAGTATTAGGAGGAGCAATGCAGTCTTTAGGTAAATATAAATCATTATCATTATTGTTAGCGGTTCCATTTCCAATCGTTAATAAAAACTTAGCAAATTCAGCTTCTTGCGGTAACGCACGCATATTTTGAGTAAGAGAAAATTGAAAGAATGCAGGCCACACAACACTAAATTTTATACATAGATTTACTAATTCACTGCGAGTAGCATTCATTTTAACGGGCAACAATTGTTGAAAGTCTCCTCCAAGTATCATTAACTTTCCTCCAAATGGTTTCTGATTATTCATTACATCCTGTAAAGTACGATCTACTAATTCTAATGCGTGTCTAGGAGCCATTGGTGCTTCATCCCAAATAAAAACGTCAATACTTTTTAAATACTCAGCTTCTTTTGATTGCGCTTTTATTGTTTGTGATGAATCATTATAAATCGCAATTGGTAATTTAAACGTTTTATGAACAGTTTTGCCAAATGGAAGTAATGTAGCTGCTATTCCTGTAAATGCCATATTACAGACATTTTTTCCTTGACTCTGAAGAATGTAATACAAAGTTGTATATACAAATGTTTTTCCGGATCCACCAGGTCCATCAATAAAAAAACATCGCTGTTTAGCTTCATTTTCTTGATCATTTATTGTTTCTAAAACTATATCGACAATTTCTTTTTGTTTCTCATTAAGCTTTGAATATTGCTCTGTACCAACAACTCGATGTTGATCAGAGAATGATTCGTTTTCAAAATCAGCATTTGTTTTCACAATTTGAAGCATTGAAGGAAAAGCAGCTAAACTTGTATTTTCTTCTGTAAGTATGGTATTTATTTGCACATAAGCTTTTCTATGGGCTATCTCTGCAGGCATAGTTTTAATAAAATCTTCGGATAAATCGTTTTTCAAAGTCTCCCACAATTGTTCTCGATGTATAGGTTGACAATGCATCAAGATTCTGACAAATAAATGACGTAATTGTATTGGCATCATCCAATTTTTAGCTTCATTGAGTGTATTTTCCCATTCATGGTCATCTTCAATTAAACCTAAAGCTAGACATGTAGAAGTAAAACTATCATAAATAACACCATTGACAGTTCTCAAATTCTCATAACTTGTAGCTCCTTTTACCGATAATAATAATAACCTTAAATGGAATAATTCTTGTTGTCTTGGACTAATGAATACATGCGACCTAATGATTTAAATTGTTTTTGGCGTTTTTGCTAGGAAGCAGGGCTTTTTTTTTCTTTTTTAAATGTATAATAAGATGGTATTTCTCCATAAGTAAATTTTCTAGCTTCCAGATCGCGTGCATTTAAAGCAAAGTATTCAGTTAATTCACTTGGTCGGTTCAATGCTTCTCTAATTGCATCTGGATTATCAAAATCTTCAATTACTACAGATTGTTGATTAGGTAAATGTAAAGGTAATCGATGAACTAAATGACTTCTTCCTTGAAGATTCTTATTTAAAATACGTGCACATGCCTCAGGTGGGCTAACGTACCGGGTTTCAATATAATCTTTAATTTCATCATGCTCAATCATATTTTCTTGTCTTTCATTATTTTCAGTTTCTTGTATTATTACAGCTGCTGCATCATGCCCTTTATAAATATACTTATAAAGATATTTCACTGCTTTTATACTACTAACAACCTCAACGTTAATATGACAATCGAATTTTAATAGAAGCTTTCTATTATGAGCTACAACATATTGGTTATCAAATTGAGAACCATTATTACGAGTGTGGGTACCTGTGTTTTCACGTTTATCTCGGGGATAACCGTCTTCATCTATAACAGTTTGGTCACTAAATGCTTGAGGATAATGTTTAGAACATTTTCCACTTTTATCTAGGCACCAATCACCACAAGGACCATGAACCATATTAGCTTTAACAATTTCATATAGTCGTGGATGTTTAATTGGATCTGGTAATTCGGCAGATATATATTTGTCTACAATTTCAGGAGTTAAAAGTTTAAAATTTCGTTTCAAAGTAACTAATAAATGAACATGTGGTAACCCACGTTTTTGATATTCTATTACGTTGACGAAAGCTTGGACTTCACCAAATAATTTTTTTTTAGTTATAATGTCAATAAGTTCATCTTTTTTTAATTCAAAAACGCGTGTCACTAAATCTGGTCTGTCTGAGCTTTGCTGACCATTTAATAGATTCTCTGTAATTTCTATCCAGTTTGGATTTGATGTCATCGTTATAAATAAATCAGGTTTCCCGAATGTTCGCACACTTGTCATCGCGTCTTGATAAGATTGTAACATATTGCGTGGTGATCCACTATGTGAAGAAGGAAGAATTATAACTTTTCCTACTCGAGAATTTGTGTTTTCTGCTTTTTTTTGTAAATGTTCTAGAAGTCCTTCATATGTATCAGCTCGCAATTGTTTTTGATTATTCCTTAAAAATGTGATTCTGTCTTTTTCCATTTTTACATACTGATCGACTGTCCATTGTTGAAACAACCGACGTCCCAGTAGAAAGTAATTGAAATCTTGCCGAATAACCATTCTATATTTTATGTAGTTTGTCCTGTTTAAATAAACAAATTACATTTTTTCAGATTGTAACCATACGTCGGTGTCGTGTGTTGCAAGCCAACCCAAATTTTATTCGACACAGTGAAAATTTAATGAACATCGAGATTTCTGTGCAACCTACGTCTGGAATTGATATTCTTGGTCCCATGCCGCAAGAAGAAAGGCGAGAACCTGCACATCCTATGGTGCAGCTGAGAGATGTCGGATCTTTTATTGGAAAAACGATCAGTAAGTTTTGTTTTGTTTTTTTAATTTAAAAAACAGGGTGTCTACTCACCGGGAATTCCGGGAATTTTCCGGGATTTTAGTTTGACCGGGAAAAGCTCGGGTAATTGCCGGGAAAAAAAATTATATCCGGGAATTTTTAAAAATTTCAGCTAATTCGTTTTCATAATTCTTCAAATTCGCTTGAAACTTATTACTCGTTTTCGAAGTGTCTGATTGTGAAAACGATATCAGATTTACCAATTTTTCAAAAAAAATTCAAAATGGCGGATCCAATTTGGCAGACAAATTTTGCAAAATTGCTCAAATTCACTTCAAACATATTGTTATCAAACTTTTATCATTTTTGTTATTTTTCATATATTATCTTCAAATTTACATTTTTTGTAATTTCTCAATTTACTTTCTTCAAATTTTAATTATTTTTGTCATTTCTCGACTATTTTTTCCTATTTTCAATTATTTTTGTCATTTTTTATTTGTTTCTTAAAAATGTTCACTTAATTTAGTAATTTCTAAATTATTGTCAATATTTTCTACGTAGTTTTATTACTTTCTCCAAATTTTGTATTTATTTTCTTATATCTTTAAATGGACAGTTCACTTTTCATCCCGAACTTATTCCCGTCTACCTGCTCGGCGAGGACAACTCATTCCGGGCCTTCTCCCACTCTTTGGCCCTGCCTATCCCTCCGACCGACTTCTTCTACTGTAATAATTGCAGCTACACAGTTAAAAATGTTTATGTTTTATTTAACATAAATTACTTGTCCCAAACGGTCCAATCTTTTGTGTTAATTTTTAACACAGGGATTTATGTTGTTATGTTTATCGTTTGCTTGGCAGAAGTAAATTATAATCGTGTTGAATTAAGGAGTACATTTTATTCAATTAGTATTGAACTCTACCTTTTGCTTATTAAAATGAATTTTCAATATGAAATTTACGTTTTACCACAAAAAATTAAGTGTAAATTACAGTGCTATTACTAAAAAAATTAGAGGTTATGCTCAAGAATCGAATGACATTTAAAGGAAGTATTAAATCCACACACGAAAAATGTTAAATTTTGACACAACAAATTTAAGACTGTACATAGAAAGGATGGGGTATTTGGCAGTAGTAAATTTAAACGGGTTATTTGGACGGAGGGGTAGGCAGGGCCCAAGAGTGGGAGAAGGCCCCGAATGAGTTTTCCTCGCCGAGCAGGTGCACGGGAATAAGTTGGGGATGAATCGTGAATCTCCCCTTTAAATTATTATCATGAATTTTTTAATTTCTTACTTCAATTTTCATTTATTTTTGTCAATTCTCAATTTCTTTTTAAATTTTAATTATTTTTATCATTTTTCAAGTCTTTTCTTCAAATTTTTTATTTTTTACTTAATTTTTAATTAGTTTTGTCACTTTTCAATTATTTGTCTCAAATTTTTATTATGTTTGTTATTTTTCACATATTCCTTCAAATTTAAATTTTTTGTGATTTCTCAATTATTTTATTCAAATTTCTTTTCTTTTGGTTATTTCTCGATTATTTTTTCCTATTATAATGATTTTTCTCGTTTTTTAATTGCTTTTAAAATTTTTAAATAATTTAGTCATTTCTCAAGTATTATCAATATTTACGACATTTTTTTATTACTTTCTCCAAATTTAACTTGTTTTCTTATATCTTTAAATTATTGACATGGATTATTTAATTTCTTACTTTAATTTACATTTAATTTTTTTATTTTTCAATTATTTTTCTCAATTGCTTTTTATTTTTATTACTTTTTAAGTATTTTCTTCAAATTTCAAATTTTTTGGGATTTTGCAATTATTTTGTCATTATTTAATTATTTTCTTTAAACGTCATTTTTTATCTTCAATTTTTCAATTATTAATTTCTAATTTTTATTTTGTTTCTCCATTTTTCAATTATTTATGTCATTTTTTACGTCTTTTTTCAAATCATAAATTTTTTTCTTAATTTTTAATTAGTTTTGTCATCTTTCAATTTGTTTCTTCAAATTTCTATTATTTCTGACATTTTGGAATTATTTTCTTCAAAGATCAATTTTACCTTAAAAAAAAACTTATTTGTTACGCACTTAATTTTTTTTCACTATTTTAATATTATAGCTAATAACCATATATAAAAGAAATCTGGGAAAAATGTGATTTTAGATCCGTGAAAACCGGGAATTTGCCTGGAATTTGAAAATCATATTTTGGTAGACACCCTGAAAAAGTAAAATTAAAAAAAAAATTTTAAGGTATTTCTCCGTTAGTTATACTTTGAAAGAATCGGTTTTCGATGGATTTTGTTTAAATTGTGAAAAAACATTATTATATATATGCCATTTATCCGGTTAAAACTTCAGTATACCTTGCAATGCTCAAAATTGAGATATTCAGGTTCGAAGTTCTAATTTTTCATCAGTTTTCATACAAAATTGGAATTTTGAACCCGAATATCTCAATTTTGAGCATCGCAAGGGGTACTTGTACTAAAATAGTACAAATTTTTTTCTAAAGTAGTAAAAGTCCTAAAATTATCGTTTTAAGTTTTAAAAATAAAAACAAAATTACATTTTTATTAGTTTAGAATTTTATTCTTTAAAAGATTTCAATTATTAAAAATTTGACTTCTCCACAATTTTTACTATTTTCTATCACTAATTTTTTTGTCTCACTTTGTAAATAATTTTTTCATATGGATATTGAAAAAATTAAAAAAAATACATTCTCTTTTATTTTTTGATAATAGCAGCATAATTCTAGACCCAAAATTATAACCAAAAATATTGACACACTTGAAAAATGATTTTACTTTTGTAATTTTATGACCATTAAATGTCGTGTGAAAAATTACTATAAACAAACTTTTGTTGATTATTTTGAATAAATTATTTATAGCTGAAAAAGTGGGTGGATATTCGAATGTTTATTTTATAGAACTTGCTTTTAAACAATTGTAAATTAATCTAAATTTTCACTAAAAATAGAATTTTCCAGTCACCGAACTCATATTTGACAAATTTCTTTTTGCATAATTTCTATTTAACCAACTTCTTATTTAAAAAAACATTAGTTTCACCGAATGTTAATTCAGCAGAATTATCATTTAACAGAATGTCTATTTGCCCGATTTTCGATCTACACGAAATCATATTTGATAGAATTCTTAAAATGTCGAATTTCCATTTGTCCGACACTGCAGATGTCCACACATACATCCGACAGAAAAATTTTGGCGCAAATTTTTCTGTCCGATGTATATTCGGACATTTTAAGAATTCTATTTAAATATGATTTCGTGTTAATATGCTAAATTAACATTCGGTGAAATTAATGTTCTTTTCAATAAGGAGTTGGTTAAATAAAAATTCCGTGAAAAGAAATTTATGTCAAATATGAGATCGGTGACTTAAAAATTCTACTTAGTGAAAATTCGGATTAATTTGCATTTGATTAAAAACATGTTCTATAAAATAAATATTCGAATTCACGAAAGTGCTGTATAATAAAATTTTGCCAATTGGAAATTCGAACTAATCGGAAGTAGAACATAGTCATACGTCTCGATTTCATGGTTAAATTATAAATATTAAACTATAACTTTTTTTCAGCTGTGGAGGGCTATTTGGTTGCCAAAGTTCAGTGCGAACTATTCAAAACGTATTCTTTTGGATGCTGAGCTTTAAGAGATTTAGTTTATCACCTACCTATCAATATATCCGTGTTTAACGGTGATAAGAGTGTTGAGGAGGGAACACACGTGAAGATTTCAGGGAGAATAAGAAAAAATGAATATAATACCCTAATTCTACAAATGGATTCGTTAGATCAGATGGAAGTTCTAAACAATATACTTCTAACCGAGGAAGAAATGAAATCTGGTTTTTGTAAGCCGCCTAGACCTGCGCAAAACGACATAATGAGGAACCAAGATGTAGTCGAACGAAGGGACGAAGATGTGGTCAATCGAAGGGACCAAGATGTACTTGAAGAAAGGAATCAGTGTGCAGTAGTCGAGCAAAGGATCCAGAATTTAGTAGAGCAAAGGAACCAGGAAGAATTGGAAGAAAATGATCAGGAAGCTGACGAAGACCAGGATCTTTTTGAACCTCCAGCCAAAAGGGTAAGATTTTTGATTTTCTTGATCAATCAACTGAGATAAAATATAATGCAGGGTTGCCACAGATAAGGAAAAAGTCAAGAATTTTCATTAAAAATACTGTAAAAATGCAAAAAGTTTCTAAAATGGATTAAAAAATATATTTTTCTAAAATTCACTAAGAATAAAAATTCACTAAATAAATTTTTGAAAGTCATTTTGAACATTTCTAAAATAATTAATGCTTGCAATCTAAAATAATATTTATCTTTTACAATTTTATAATATATATACAAAAAAGTAGTTTTAAGAACTCAAAAATGGTCAGGAAAAAAAATATTCTGGAAATCAGGGAATGTCAGCGAAAATTATAAAAAAATATCTGTGGTAACCCTGATAATTGTTTGGTACTCTAAGAAACCAAAATTAATTAAAACCTTTTTGTTTTTCAGATCTTATTTGATGACGAATGAAGAGTATTTGATTGTCGTTCGACTTGTTCTTTGCTTTTATTATAAATTATGTTCGATGTTCTTTTTTTTATTATAAATTATGTTCGATTTGTTCTTTATTTTATAATAATAATAATAGTAATTTAAGTGTTCAAATTTAAAAAATGTATTGTTCGTCAAAAAAATTTGACATTAAAACTCATTTTTATTTAATTTTAAAAGTTACAACAGTATTACCTAAAGAGAAATCAGCCAAATAATCGGAACAAAATTTATTAATCTCATTATTTTGTTTATTTTAAATAAAAAAAACTATTTTAAGGTTTTAATAAATTTAAATTAAATTTTCCATGAATTCAAAGTCATTGAATATAAAATTTTTTCTCCTTCCCCCAAAAATGCTCTTGAAATTAAAATATTTTTTTCTGAAATTGTTCAAAAATATGGGAACGGATAAACTTCTTTCGATTTTTTTCCGATTATTTGTCCGATTTTTGTTTAAAAAAACAAAAGACTGATGTTATGTAATAATACATTGTAATCATATAAGAAACAATAAAGATATTGTTTATAATTTGTCTAATAAAATATGATAAATTTTTATATAAATTGAGTTTAAATTTATTTAAAGTTTTTAGTTTTTAACCCTTTGCGAAATACTTTTATTTCTTTTTACTTCCTTGCAGAGGAAGCTTTGTAATCGTTACAATTTTCGATTTTCAAAAATATATTTTAAGTCAACTTATATTATCTAAAGAGTTTTAACTTTCAAGAAAAAGTCCGGATAAAGTGTGTGGTCTCTCTGTTACTGGAATAACTCGAAAACGACTCAACTGATATGTGTAAAAAAAATAAGATGTCGAATTAAGCTCGTAAATATCTAATTTTGAACACAGTCATTTTTGAAAATACCTAATCAAATTTTTTGAGCACCTTTTTTCATCGAAAAACAGTTTTTTGAAAATTGTTTTAAAAATTATTACTTAACTGTGTATTTGTTTTAAATTTAAAATAATTAACTTTAATTAATTAAGACCTTGATTTTTTTTAAACATAAATATTAATTTAATTTAAATTTAAAAATTAAAAAAATTATTAATTAATTAACTTAAAATTATCTTTTTTAAAATTTATAAATAATTAACAAATTATAACTTAACTGTGAATTTGTTTGTAAACATAAAATAATTACTTAACTTTAATTTTTTATTTATAAATATTAATTAATTAACTCCAATTTTATTTCTTAAATTTTATAATTTATTTAAAAATTATTACTTGGCTCTGTATTTGTTTGTAAGTATAGAATAATTAATTAACTTTAATTTATTTATTTCATTAACTTTAATTAATTTACACCTTGATTTTTTAAAAATTAAAACATTTGTTTGTAAAAAAATTATTAATTAACTCTAATTTTTATTTTTTAGTAGATAGTAGAATTTAATTTATTTATTTATTTAATAACTTAAATAATTAACTTCAATTTATTTATTTTATTAACTTTAATAATTAATTAAATTTATGTAATTAAGACCTTGATTTTTTTAAAAATAAATATTAATTTAATTTTAAAATTAAAAAAATTATTAATTAATTAACTTAAAATTTTCTTTTTTCAAATTTATAAATAATTAACAAAGTATAACTTAACTGTGTATTTGTTTGTAAATCTAAAACAATTACTTAACTTTAATTATTTATTTATTAATTATTAATTAATTATCTCTTATTTTCTTTCTTAAATTTTATAAATTATTTAAAAATTATTACTTGGCTCTGTATTTGTTTGTAAGTATAAAATAATTAATTAACTTTAATTTATTTATTTCATTAACTTTAATTAATTTTCACCTTGATTTTTTAAAAATTAAAACATTTGTTTGTAAAAAAATTATTAATTAACTCTAATTTTTATTTTTTAGTAGATAGTAGAATTTAATTTATTTATTTATTTAATAACTTTAATAATTAACTTTAATTTATTTATTTTATTAACTTTTATAATTAATTAAATTTAAGTAATTAAGACCTTGATTTTTTTAAAAATAAATATTAATTTAATTTCAAAAATATTTCTAAATATTGTTACTTTAGTCAACACATTTTGCACACTTTTATTTTAATCACTGTCACTTTTCACATTTAATTTTTAATGTATATTTACTATTAGAGTCACTTTATTATTTATTATTTATCACTTACAGTTCATTTCTTTAATTAACACTTTTTGTTTGCCGTATTAAAAACTATTCAACACAAGATCTTAATAAAAAATAAGCATATTATTACCATGCACTTTCACATTAAACACATATCCATTATAAACACTTAATAAAAATACACAATAATTAGCATTATTCGCTTCCACATTATACACACTCAAGTTCTATTCATTAATAACTTTTACTACCATGCACTTCTATTCTTCTATACCACGCACTAATAATGTATTTATCTCTCTTTTCGATAAAGCTCGAAAATTGTTTCTCTTTTCCAAAACCAATTATAACACTCATTATGCAAGGGTTGACTCGAAAACCAATGGGCTGATTTAGTCTATTGTTCGTATTTTGAAAGAAAATTTTAAATTTGAAGAATATTTGAGTAATGAGGTAAAATTTCAGAATATAATTTATTTTCTCTCTTTTCAATAATACTCGAAAATTGTATCTCTTTTCCTAAAGCCATCAACCCTCATTATACAAGGGTTTGCTCCAATGATGATGACTCCCTGCAGGTAGCCTATTGTTTGTATTAAGAAATAAAATTTAAATTTCAAGGTAATTTGTATAAGGAGCTGAGAGTTTCCTTTTCTGTAAACTTTTAACACATACCTTCTCTCCCTAACCAAGGAACCAGGTATAAAATATCCTTTTTCGTTAACTGTTAACGCTTTTCCGTTAACTTTTTACGCTGACCTTCAGTACTCGTTTCTTATATGGGGCAAAATTCCTAAACTGTCCAGGTCAAAAAACAAAATTTATTCAAACTTTGCTAGAATGTTTCCATTGTTAGTGGAAGAGTAAATACCAAATATTTTCAAATTCCATGAAATAGTTTTTGAGTTACACAGTTTTAAAATTTTGAATTTTTTTAAATGTAGTTTTTTAAATTAATTATATTTCTAAGTATATTGCATAAAAGTTAACATATGGGCGAATCCACAGAACCGGTCGATTTCATGTTACTCACAGATTTTTCTATTTTAGAAGTATCATATTAATCTTTTTCAAATTTTTACCAATTTATAGTATCCCTGATAACCAATTAAACTAAGAAAATTGTGTAAATGCAACCTTTTCGTCTTATATAAAAAATAAAATAGAGTTAAGTTACTTAAAAATTCAAATTTGTCGTGTTATTCTAGGTATCAATTTTAATTCTTATGGGTATAACTTGTTCGGCATAGATTGAAACAATTCCAAATGATGGTGAATTATACTTTACTTAGTGTAGAATCTATTGAAGGCAGAAAAAAATATGTGCCCTTAATTAAAAAGAAATGGTAGTCGCTGAAAGTAGCGTTACTCATTATTTTAAAATAATGAAATACCTATACATTTTTATAAATATTTTTTACGGCGATTATTCGATTTGAATTTTTCAAATTGGTACTTGTTGTTTTTTAGCAGATGAACAAATCTAGGTATAATAGAACAGTGTGCGATTAGAATTAAAGAAAATATTACAAAAATTAACACTCTATGTTTGTACGTGAACGATTCAAAACTTAGCCTTTTTTCAGAAGCACAACTACAAATTAAAATATAATGAATTTAAAACATGTGTGATTATTTAAAGACATTATTATAATTTTTATATACAAACGCCAAATTCTATTTTCAACTTATAATGTCTAAAAGTTAAAAATAAAACTAAAATTAAAAGAAATTTAACTGAGTGAAGGTATTTATAAATATGAAAAATGAAATAACCATTCATTTGTTTTATTTTCAAACTTGAATCAAAATCAATGTCAATAATGTCTGTTTATTGGTTCAGATAATTTAATTTGCAAAATAAAAAAATCAATGCTAAAATAAAATTATAATTTATTAATTATTATGTTAATTGTAAATATGAATTGTATATAAATAATTGTATTTTATCATATTTTATTATTCAAAATGTTTTGCAAATATTACAAATATATATGCAAAAAACAAAAGAATGAAGTACACATTTTTCATTAAAATTTTCTGAACAAAGATTACATAGGTATTTTCGTTTTTAGCTTTTAACTCAAACGGCATTAAAATAAAATGGATCACGCAAGAAGGTAATTGTTCTTAAATACTTTTCAAATAAAATAAACCATAAATGAAAGGTGTGCTCGTAATTTGAAAATTTTTATTTTTATAAGTGAAAATCGACCGGTTCTGTGTATTTTCCCATATATATAGTGATTTTTAAAGCTTTTTTTACTGGCTATTCGATGATAATAAAAGTTTTTTTGTAAAAAAAAATGACCTTTAAATTCAAGGTCAAAGTGTTAATTTGATTGTATCTTGAAATCGGAGATTTAAAAAAAAATTAAACCTATCTCAATGGAAAGCTTGACTTTTTTCCTATAAGATATGTAAAAATTAGAGTGGAACTCCAAATACTTCTGTCAAAAATACATGTCAAATACACGCGCGAGCTCGATTAACCAGTGGTTACTCGCGCGATGTCGCGTTATTGGAGCCCGCGCGGGTATTTGAGATGTATTTTTGACAGAAGTATTTAGAGTTCCACTCTAATTTTTACATATCTTATAGGAAAAAAGTCAAGCTTTCCATTGAGATAGGTTAAATTTTTTTTTAAATCTCCGATTTCGAGATACAATCAAATTAACACTTTGATCTTGATTTAAAGAACAAATTTCTTTTTTTACAAAAAAGCGTTTATTATCATCGAATAGCCTGCGAAAGAAGCTTTAAAAATCACTATATATATGTTAACTTTTATTCAATATACTTAGAAATATAATTAATTTAAAAAACTACAGTTTAAAAAAATTCAAAATTTTAAAACTGTGTAACTCAAAAACTATTTCATGGAATTTGAAAATATTTGGTATTTACACTTCCACTAACAATGGAAACATTTTAGCAAAGTTTGAATAAATTTTATTTTTTGACCTGGACAGTTCAGGAATTTTGCCCCATATAGGAAACATTCTGAAATTGAGACATGTCAATCAAAGTTTTCTAAGTTTAGACCAAAAGAATGCGTATTAGCCGGTAGCAAATGCACATATTCTTTTTGTGTTTGTAAGATTCACTAAATATTAAACTAATGATTGAGGGTGCATGTTTCAAAGACTCGAACAGTGGATAAATTTATTAAAAACTTTTAACAGATTTACAGACACTCTTAAAACTTATTATTGCAAAAGAACAAAGCAAATATCTGTCTAATCTAGAAAAACCTTAGAATCTGGACAGTTTTTAGTGATAGAAGATTTCTCTGAAAATTTTGGAATCATTATTCAAGACACAATTCAAAGTCAATTTTTGTCCAAACAGCACGTTACATTACATCCGTGTGACACACCGTATGACGGCATTGTTGAAATAGTGAAACGAATGGCTACTCGCGTCTGCCTTCAAAATGTTAAAATGGTCTCATTCTCACAGCTCGAGATTTTTATAAGTGGACTTCATAAGCTTTTAATAATATAACGGCATTATTTTGCACACAAAAAAAGCATTTTTAAAATCATATTCGCTTGAAAAGTCTTTTTTCTAAAGCCAAAATCATCAGCGGTTGTAAAGGATTTGATTGCTCTATACGAGCAAGCGAAAAAAAATTATCTGTAAAGTGTTTTCTGATGCTCAGGAATATGAAACCACTAATATTTAATGAAGTTCAATATCATTAAAAATTTCTAACCATTAATCAGCATCTTTGCTTGCATGCATTAAGAAAAAGTTATTATTTATAGAAAAATTTGAAAGGATTCAAGTATCGAGAAGTTTTTAAAAATCGTTAATAAAAACGTGTCAACGATTTCAATGCTACACAACAATATCTTATTTCATAATGCATTAACTTAAGGCACAGAATAACATTTCTAGTAAGAAAAAACAAAATTTCTGAAAAGCCCACCTGATGAAGAATTTGTTAAAAATAATTATTAATAAGTATTAATAAAACAGATTTTTTTCCTTTCATAGTTGAATAAATAAGGAAAATGTAAATGATCTTAGGAAGATCTTGTGATCTTCTTAGGAAGATCACAAAGATCTCTGGACTGCTTAATACAGTTAAAACTTATGCCTTAAATAAAGTCACGTAATATTATTTTAAATAACAAATAAAAAAATTTCATAAATAATTTTTAAAAATATAAAAAGTTATGAATATTTATTACAACATTACACACTTTTAACAATCTGAATAATATTGACATTTACTAAAAGAACACACTATATTAGGAGAATATTTTCCGAAATGTCACAAATATTATATTTCATGCAATAATATAAAATGTTTTATTTAAACCAATGAAATCGTTAATTTTGTACTAACTAAAAAGAAGAGAACAAAATCTCACATTCATTTTAAAATTTATTTTGACCTATCAAATTACTTACAAACATTAATTCCAGAAAAATATTTTTTGTCCTAAATGCACGGAAAGTATATCATTTCAGACACTTAATGCGGGTGCAAAGTGAGTCATTCCCGCCCAGGGGTAGGGTAAGCGGGCGCAAAATACATTTCCGCCCGCTGACGTTACCGAAGCGGGCGCAAAATACATTCCAGCCCGCTGACGTCATAGAAGCGGGTACAAAATACTTTCCCGCCCGCTGACGTCAGAGAAGCGGGCGCAAAAGTTATGAACACATGCGCAGTACACGGTGGGGCTCGACGAAGTTCAACCCAAAGGTCTTATCACTAAAAGTTTTTTTACAAAAATTTGTTCAGTGATGAAATTAGAAGATTTCAAGCCTATAATGAAAATAATCTGTCGAGGGTTTTTAAAATTAAATCGATTTTTGTCGATTTTTTTAAGGTTAACCGCTCTTATTTCAATAAAAATTGAGCTATTTAAATTTTCTTTATTTAGATCTCTTCTTCCACGTCCCGTGAGCAATTTTCTTTAGTTAAAGACATTTGTTTGTTTCTAATCGGCGTTAAATTTAAGAAAAATCACCAAAAAACGTGTTTATTGATGATTTTTGTGTTGTTTCTTAAAACAAATGAAGAAAAATGGTTTTGTAATCAAAATTGTTTTAAAGCACGTACTTTTACCTTCAAAAGAAAAAAAAGTTATTAAATTTGCTGCAACTGTTCTAAAGTTACAGCATTTTTAGGCAGCAAAAACAAGGAGTCAAAGGTGTTTTGAGGAGAACAAGTACATGTAGGTACTTAAATACGCTACGGGGTGTAAATATTTTGATATATTGGAGAAGTTCATTACATATAAAGTAAAATAAAAAAAATATTCTTTCAGAAATCTGTTACTGTCTCAAGAGATATTCTTAAATGTATGTAAGTTTCCGCAAGTTTCAATTTACGAAATAATCTTTTGATTGTTTTTATAATCGGTAAGTTATATTTATTGAAAGAGCAAACTTTTTTATATTTAAATTAAACAGGCATCAGAATCTGTACATTCTGACTTTTAAAAAACCTGGAAAAAATACAATGTCCAGAAAAACCACCCCGATTATCCACAAAGACTTCTACGAGCTCTTTGTGAGTTCAACGGTTTGCATTCGTTTTAATGTCTATCAAAAAATAAAATTTCCGTTCGAAATGTTATATGTTTTGTTACAATTTGATTTAAATATAAAAAAGTTTGCTCTTTCAATCAATATAATTTACAGATTATAAAAACAATGAAAAGATTATTTCGTAAATAGAAACTTGCGGAAACTTACATACATTTGAGAATATCTCTGAGACAGTAACAGATTTCTGAAAGAATTTTTTTTTTTACTTTATTTGTCATGAACTTTTCCATTATATCAAAATATTTACATCCCGTAGCGTATTTAAGTACCTACATGTACTTGTTCTCCTCGAAACACCTTTGATTCCTTATTTTTGCTGATTAAAAATGCTGTAACTTTAGAACAGTTGCAGCAAATTTAATAAGTTTTTTTTATTTTGAAGGTAAAAGTACGTGTTTTAAAACACTTTTGATTAGAAAACCATTTTTCTTCATTTGTTTTTAGAAACAACACAAATATCACCAAAAAAGCACGTTTTTTGGTGATTTTTCTTAAGGTATTAGTCGCGTAAATTCTCCCGCAAAACTCCCGCAAAATAAAAAGAACAAAAAATAAACTTTTATATCAACTCACTTGCTTCCTTGTGACCTCTTCTATTGTAATATATGTAATTTTCACGATTTTGAGTCAAGTACTATAAGTTATCGTGATGTATTGATCACACGTTTTCGACATTTTTCAATGAAACCACGTGAAAATGAAAAATTATGAATCTTTAAATTATTGTATTTTTTATACAACGTGTTCAATAAAATTAATTTTTTTTTGAAAGGATTTATTTTATCTCAATGTGTAACTTAGTAGTTTTATTTGAAAAACTGACGACTTGTTTTTTTATAATTGAATATAAGAGACATTTTTTACATGCATTTTGTGCTATTGCATGTAAAAGGTATAAACTTTGAATTAATATTTTGAAGCTCAAAAGTGGTCAAAATTAATAGGATAGATATCATTTTATAGATAAATGCCTCATAAATACAGATACAAAGTTTTAAAAAAATCTGACGAAAATCATTTTACGCGACTAATACCTTAAATGTAACGCCGATTAAAAACAAACAAAAGTCTTTAACTAAAGAAAATTGCTCACGGGACGTGGAAGAAGAGATCTAAAAAAAGAAAATTTAAATACCTCAATTTTTATTGTAATAAGAGCGGTTAACCTTTAAAAAATCGACAAAAATCAATTTAATTTTAAAAACCCTCGACAGATTATTTTCATTATAGGCTTGAAATCTTCTAATTTCATCACTGAACAAATTTTTGTAAAAAAACTTTTAGTGATAAGACCTTTTGGTTGAACTTCGTCGAGCCCCACCGTGAACACAGCCACACAAAAAAAAAAGTACCCGAGTTGGGGAATGAGACTACCCATTGCTTATGTATTTTGATGCGCTGAATCCGAATCCGTCCACAGAATTGGTCCATCAGATCAAGTTTTGACCCTAACCATAAATTAATAAAATGACACTTTTTGAACATTAGAATTTGAACTCGACTTAACTTTAATACATGCCTAGAACCAATAGAAAGCTTGAATTATTACCTTTAAAACGCTTTTTTAGAAATTGTTCTACGATGATTTTTAACAAAGTTATGCTGTTTTACTTAAAATATGACTTTTTTCTATATGTTAAAAACAAATCAATTATTGATGTGTTATTGTGCAAAGGAAAAAAAAATTCTAAGTAAAACATCATAACTTCGCTAAAAATCATTGTAGAAAAATTTCTAAAAAAGCGTTTTAAAGGTAATAATTCAAGCTTTCTATTGGTTCTAGGCATGTATTAAAGTTAAGTCGAGTTCAAATTCTAATGTTGAAAAAGTGTCATTTTATTAATTTTGAGGTTAGGGTCAAAACTTGATCTGATGGACCAATTCTGTGGACGGATTCGGATTCAGCGCATCAAAATACATAAGGAATGGGTAGTCTCATTCCCCAACTCAGGTACTTTTTTTTTGTGGCTGTGTAATCTACTATTCTAATCAATTTAAGGAATTAGACCAATGTGACCCTTCCAAAAAACCAAAAAATTTCTTTAGTTAGAAAGGTGTCATAGGGCTTTAAAAATAAGAAACAATAAACAATATAGAAAGAAAACACTTTTAAAAGTTAAATTTTAAATCAGCGCGAAACGCTACTATGCGCAGTGCATTAGAAACGTCCATGTTCTTGAAGTTTAAACGCGTTTTCCTCAAAACCACATTTTTCAAACTAGCCGGTAACTTTTCTCGCACAATTTTCGACCTATTTTTTATCAAAAAACTGGAAATTTTCATTGAAATGTGTGCCATTTTCACAAAAACCGTTTTTTTCAAAATCCCCTACGTACTTCTCTAGCTTTTGAGTTGCAAATTCATAAAAATTTTGGGTTTTTGTTCTACATCAAAAATTGACAAATATTTTCTACCGGCCGTAGACCTCTACCTAAAAAACTGAATTTTTTAAATCGACAATCTAGGCCGCCATTTTAAGTTTTTCAACATAGCAAAATAATTTTTTTATACTTCAATAGATGCCTAATAAAAATAAATAAAACCTGGTTTTATCTAATTTTATCTTGCTCCCGTAAAAGAACCTTAAAATTAGGTCTAATTTTCGTGCTTTACAGTGGTCTAACCCCTTAAGTAAATGTTAAAAATATGCTTAAAAATGACATTTTTCTGAACCTTCAAAGATAAAAAAAAATTATTTTTAATTGAAATATTCATTTTTTTTCAATAAATTTTAGAATCAAGTTGATAAAACATGAATTTTATTTAAAACTAACTAGTTAATTTAAAACTATTAAATTATAATAGTAAATATATAAATAATATAAATATATAAATAATATAAATATATAAAGTAAATATTAAGTCTAAATGAAGAGTTTTTTTCATTATTAATTACATTGAAATATTCTGACTTTTTGTTATTTTAATTTTATATTTTGTGTACTACGAGAAAAGAGATTTAAGAAGATCAAATTATTTTCATTTCTGATTCTTTGAATGTAAACACACAAATAGAATTACTTATACAATCAAATCAATGATAATTCAGACAACTTAAAGCTATTAACGAAAATACTCTTATATATAAATTTCAAAACATTCACATTTAATGTAATGATTCAAAACTATTTACATTTATAATTAAAATTCAAAGAAAAAGTAAAATATTTAGTTACTTTAAAACTAATTAGTTTTTAATAAAACTAATGTTTTATCAACCTTATTCTGAAATGTATTGAAAAACAAAATTTGATACTTTAATTAAAAATTATTTTTTTTATCTTTGAAGTTTGAGGAAAATGTCATTTTTAAGCATATTTTTACCTTTTACTTAAATTGATTACAATATCAGATTATGTAATGTAATGTTCTGAACAATTTTAAAAATTGTTTTAATTTTAATTTTTTTTTAATTATGAAAGTAAATTTAATAATTAAATAAATAATGAAACTCTTTATATTTAAAAAGAAGTTAATGTTATGATTTGTAAATATTTAAAAAACCTTATTTAAATTCATTTTTTAATTTTTAAAATTTAATTTTACATTACTAGACGTACTTTTTATTAAATAAATAATTTAAAAAATCGATAAAAATTATTAATTCTTATGAACAAAAAATATTTTTCATTTTCTCTGAATTATTAATATAAATGTAATATAATATGAATAAATAAATATTAAATAATATAATGTATAAATATTAAAAAAAAAAATTATAAATATAAATAAATATAATATAAATATAATAATATAAATAATTAATATAAATATAAATTAATATAAATAAATATATTTTACTTTATTTACAATACCATCTTCTTAATCCTCTTTTTTTTTGGTGGCCAAATGAGAACCCTGATGTTTTTGTATAAATTTGTAAAAATGCATCTCAATGGAACTCTTTCAGAACCAATTCCGGATCTTCTTTTAAACGATGGTTCAAATTTTGAAATAATTCCTACGATTTCACTGAAAATTTTTTCTTTTTAAACATAATACAATAAATCATAACAATCATTAAAATTAAAAATGTATTTAAATAAATTTAAAAAAACACTTACAAAGACGTATCTCCAGCTTTTAAATTTTCTACTTCTTTATTACTCGTAAAAGAGTAAGCAAAATTATCGTCAAGGCTTGATGCCTCTCCTGAAAAATCCATTTTTAATAACTTCGAAGTTTAGAACAGTACAGTTTAATTTTCTTCTTAGATGAAGCAACGAAGAAGAGCGAATGGAATAATTACCACCTGTTGCAGTGTTTATAAACACATGCATCAATTCCACACAGGGTACGGTACCATAAATACCTTTTCTACAGGGCATGGAACGTACAGTAATTAATATTTAATCTTACGTATATACAATAAGCGATGAGCGCTTAGGGTGCAGTCCCATGAGGTGCAATAGTAAAATAGTGGAATATATTTTAGCTAATCAGAATTTATTCTCTAGCGGTAAAGTAATGTTTTCTTCTAGAGATTAAATTTTGTTTCGCCTCAATTTATTACATTATTCCACACACCTGTCCTGAATGAAAAAAAAGTTCTTCCCCAATGCCGAAAGAAAACTCTTGCATATTCTGAATCCTTTCGATTCAAAGAAACAAAATTTTAAAGGTACTAAATCGTAAATTTAGTGCAGTATAATGAAAAAATTTTAGGTTATGTTATGTTTAATATGATGTATGTTCACATGTTTCTTGTTTTATAAAAATTCACTTCACTTAATAAAGGCATATTTCATTTGTTAATAGGACCATATTGTATTTTGAGCATCGTTTTTGAACAATTAATTCGTATTTATAAACGATTAATTTTTAAATTATTATCTCTTTGTTCACATTAATAGTTGTTAATATGTCCTTTGGGACTGATTTAAACAAATTTTATTATTTATAATGCACTAAACGAACATCAAAAGTAATGAATAACAGTCAGGAGGATCGGATGTGATTTTGTGCCTTTAAAATTTTGTTTCTTTGAATTGAAAGGATTCAAAATATGTAAAAGTTTTCTTTCGGCATCAGGAAAGAACTTTTTTTTCATTCAGGACAGGTGTTTCTACCTTCATGGGATGTTTGACGCATACATCTGATGTCACCCTTGGGGTTAAATTCCCTGTGAGCAGAAAACAGAAGAAGTATAAGTACAAGAGAGACGGACAGATATCACTGTCTCTCTCCCTCTCATATTTTCCGCTTTCGTTTTTACGCTTTCTGCTCACATAATGGCCTGTTTACACCTTCGAAAAAAAAATTTCGCATTGAAGGGAAGAGGACACACTGTGTATCTGTCCTCTTTACTCTCATGCAAAAAATTTTTTTTTCAAAGGTGTAAATAGGCTATCAGATTTTACTCTAATGGCCTGTTTACACCTTTGAAATTTTTTTTGCATTTGAGGGAACAGGACATATTTTGTGTATCTGTCCTCTTTTCTCTCATGCAAATAAAAAGTTTCTTCGAATGTGTAAACAGTCCATTAGGGTACGAGCATATGTCGGAAAATTCGGTTACTCAATTGCTGAGGAGAAAAATTCAATATGGAGGATAATGAAACACAGCTTTGCATGGGAGCCATTGGGATGAAATCAGTTTTTTATACTAGATAGATAGATTTATTCTCGTTCAATTAATAATACATAATTATACAAGAAGGGTTCTGCGCTTTACTGACGAATATCTGATATGTCCTTTTACATTTTTAAATTTTCACTTACAAAGCTAGAGTTTGAGTACTATTTTTCGACTACATTTGTGATTCATTTTCATTTAATATAATGTGAATAAAGTTGACAATTTTTCTTGCTCGTATTTTATTCAAAATTTTAAGTAATTCTAAGAATTTATTTCCTTTGTTATCTTCGTTACATATTTCCGGTATTAGTTTCTCTCTACACTTATCATTTGCTTTACACTCAATCAGGGAATGATAGAAGCTTTTTTTCTTGTCACAAATTTGCCAGTGATTTGATCTATTAAAATTATACTTTTTGTTTTTTGTTACAATTCTAGGTACATGTTCGTTCATAAATACAATTTGTGCAATAATTTTTTTGTGGTACATTGGTATTCTAAGATCGAAAAAATGTTTTTTTTTGTTCTATCTGGAAAAACTGTCGGAAGACTGAAAGTGACGTTGATCTGCAACAATCATTTATATCTTTATTTAGGAGATAATTTTTTAACTTATAGATGAGCTTTTCTTTTTTAATAATTAATAAATCTAGTGTCAAATTATTCCAAGTGTCAGTCTCATCTATCTGTTTAAAGAAGTAATCTCTTACTTGTACTGTCCAATTATATTTACCCTTTGAAATATCATATTCAGCTAAATCTTTTTTAAAGAAAACTGTCTGATTCATTTTTTGAAAAGAAATTTAAAATATAATATTGAAGATAATGGAAGAAGATAAAAGCAATAAGTTTGCAAAATTAATAGTAATCATAATAATAATAATAATAATGATAAAAATATTAATAAGGTTAATAGTAGTCAGTATAACATAAGTTAAATAAATAAAATAATAATAATGTTATGATTTGCAGAAAGAAAAGATGGAAATTCAGAAGAATCGAATGCAAAGAAGAGAAAAACAGGTAATTTAAAAAAATATTAACGAAGCGTATAGATATAATAATAAAAATTGTAAAAGAGGTTTATTTTTAGATTTTAAGGCGAAGTGGTTTTAAGACGAAATTTAAAAAATTAAAATTATTATTATATATAATAATAATAATAGTAATAATAATAATAATAATAAAAATAAAATAATATGGGTTGCTTGGTTTATCCGTTACCAAGCAGCTCAAAGATACTGGTCCGACTTGGCTCAGTACTAAGATGACCATTACAGAACATCGTGTAGGTATTTGATCGGGTTGGTGAGGGACTTGTGGTACCCTTTACGGGATATCACAGAGTTTCTTAGCCGACTGGGTCGGGTACTTGAATGTCATTTGAGATGGGGTTTCTAATACCCCAATCGGGCGCCTCCCCAGGTGGCGGATAAGGGAAAGGCCTTTTAGATATGGGAGGTACCGAGGAAATTAGAATACCCGGGGCGGACCAAAAGTCAGATAGGGGTAGGCACCCGATATAATTGTCTACTCTGTGTTGGGATAACCTCCCACACAGAGTATTTGCGGTTACGACGACTGTAACGCGCTGTGCCACCCACAATAGGTCTGTCTCGGATGGAGATCAGGGTTCAGTTGGGAGTGGCAATAGGACAGAACCCAGGCAACGACCAGGCATTGACCCGGGACAAGCTAGAGTACGTTTTAAATGGGCGGACCAACTTCGGAAGGACATCATGCTATGTTGGCAAAACAGTAGTCCTTGCAGAAGAGGATACATGCTAAGGTTGCATGAGCGATGGGTCAATATGTACCCACAATACGCTCAAATGACACCTCAGTATTTAAGAGACCAAGTATCCTTTCTGCGAAAAAAGGGACATGAAGCTTTTCTTCAGCAGGAAGAAGAAGAACCCTCCGAGAACCTTCAGGTTCCGACAGTAACACCTACACCAACGACCGAGGAAGGGAACATGAGGTCTAGGGAAACCAAAGTACATCTAAAGGTTTCCATTAAAATGGACAAAATCGCTGAAGGGAATAACGAGCTCTCATTACTCCCAGAGGATGTAGATCTCTGGACATTAAATTGTGCTGTGTACGAAAAAGCAAAGGTCCTGCTTCGTGAAAGTAACAGAAAATCTGTTTCAGACCGCGTCGATAGGACCTTTAAACGAATCAGACAAGTACAGTTTAAGATTGGGGTGGCTCGAAGGCATGCTTCTCAATTGCAGAGTGTGATTGTATATCTTGAATCGAAAAGAAAATTTACATCCAGGGTTTTGGAAATAGCCCAGACTCTAAAAAGATTGCATCACACTCTGAAGAAATCGAAGTTGCAGACCATCAAGCAACATTGGATTGAGAAGATACGTTCTCTTGTTGTTATAAGAGAGCGTTTAGAACAGCGGGTTAAATGGATAAAGCAAAATAATACCTATGCTACTAATCCTTCTCGCCTGTACAGTCCACCATCGCCAACTGTCGAAAGACCCCCATGTCGTGAAGAGATTGAAAACTTCTGGAGTAACATCTATGGGAAAGCCCATTCAGTGAACGATGAAGAGTCATCCTTAACACTCTTTCGTAGCTTCTGTTTTAGACAGGGGCTTGACCATCCAGCAGAGGTAAGTCCACCAATTACTAAGGAGGAGGTGAGAAACATAGTTGCTAAAACGAAGAACTTTTCAGCACCCGGGACAGATAAGATTAATAACTTTTGGTGGAAGAAGTTCTCTTCAACTCACCAACATTTGGCTCGAATATTCTCTACCTTTCTCAACGGTCAACATCCAATACCACAGTGGTTGGTGGAAGGACGAACGGTACTCTTACCAAAATCTGGTGATTTATCTATTCCAAAAAATTATAGACCCATAGCTTGTCTTAACACCTGCTACAAGCTATTCACTGGCATCCTCAAAGAGAGGATTTTGACATCCATCGAGCCAGTTTGGAGTGCAATAAGCGAACAGCGAGGGTGCAAGAGAGGTCTGGCAGGTTGTAGGGAGAACCTATTGATTGATAGGTGTATTACCCAAGACGCGATATTTTATCGACGTAACCTGTCAATGGCTTGGATTGATTACCGAAAGGCATTTGATTCTACAAGTTATGAGCTGATCATCAAGCTCCTTGAATGCTTAGAGGTACATCCGAACATTGTAAAATGCTTAAAGGAGCTAATGCTCATGTGGAGGACAAGGTTTGTTATAACATCCAACAAACAGCAAGTGATGACTAACATCATCTCGTTTGGAAGAGGAGTTTTCCAAGGAGACTTCCTAAGTCCTCTACTTTTTCGCATCTCCCTCTTGCCTCTGTCTGTAGTACTCCGAGAAAAATACCCTGGATACATGTGTGGAAAACCCAGAAATAGAGTCCATAAGATCAACCATCTGTTTTATATGGACGATCTTAAGCTATATGGATCCAGCAAGGACGAATTAAAAATTCTGGTGTTTGCAGTAGCCGAGTACTCTAGAGCTATTGGTATGGATTTTGGATTAGATAAATGTGCTGTTATCCATTTAATTAAAGGGAGACGAGAAACAGCTGAAATGTCGAGCGACTTTGAGAATATTCAGCTCATTGGTGGCAATACCATTCATCACCTTGGTGTTGGGGAAACTTACACATATCTTGGAATTCCTCAATCGGAAAGTCAAGATTTGTGTGGGCTTAAAGATCATCTCCATATGAAATACCATGGTCTTCTCAGAAAAATTTGGGCTTCTGAACTATCTGGGAAGAATAATTTACTACTCTATACATTTGGAGCAGTTAAGTGGAATGTGAATGAGTTGAAGGAACTAGATAGAGAAACTCGCAAGATGATGACTTTAGATCGAAGTCATCATCCTAGGTCTTCCGTACCTTGCATTTACCTTCCACGCGATCGGGGAGGAAGAGGTCTTTTAAATTTAGAGTGTCTTCATCGTAGAATTGTTTTATCTGCAGCATGCTCAGTCATAAACAGTAGAGATCCTCTTATGCAATTTGTTCACCATCATGAAATTGCAAATGTTGGGGCGTTTTTATATCGAGCGGCAGAAAGAGCTGCAAGTGAACTTAGTCTCCCAATTGAAACCAGGGATATGGAACACGGTTTAGCATCTTTAACACCATTAATGCTTAAAAAACGTGTTAAGGAAGCAGAACATGCGCTTTTGTTACAGGAGCATATTGACAAGCCTGTGCATGGACGGTTTTTCAGTCTCATAAAAGAGTTGGGACTGTCTGGGGTTTTGTCATTTGCTTTCCTCAAGTCTGCTGGTTTGAAATCGGAGACTGAAGGATTTTTGTTTGCTTGCCAGGATGAAGTGATGAATACTTTGGTGTATCGCAGTCGAGTGATGCATATATCTGTCGACAATACCAACTGTCGAGCGTGCAGGCAATACCCGGAGACACTTAGTCACATTCTAAGTGCGTGCCCGAAGTATGCATGTTACAGATATGTAGAAAGACACAATGCTGCGCTTAAGGTGTTGTATTATCACCTTCGACACCAATATGGTATAGATAAAGAACCCATCTTGCCGTATGCCCAGGGGGATCAGGAGTCCGTTGTGGAAAATGATCAGTGTAAGATCTACTGGAATTTTTCTTTTTCCACCACTCATCGTATCAGCGCCAATAAACCTGATATAGTGCTCCAGGATCATAAAAGTAAGGTCATTTGTGTGATAGAGTTTTCGGCACCTGCTGAGAGCAATATCACTCAACAGGAGGATGAGAAGCGGACAAAGTATCAAGACCTTCTGTTCAAATTGAGCAAAATATATCCAGGCTACAGGGTCAGATTAATTGTTCTTGTACTCGGTTGTTTAGGAGGGATGCGAGCTTCATTTGTGAGCCAATTACAAAAAATTCCTAGCTGCGAGCACAAGGCTAATGCGTTGGCGGTTCGCATGCAGAAGGCTGTTCTTCTGAACTCTCTAAATCTGGTTCGGCAGCACTGTTCATTATAAGATCCTATTCGGTAGCTCTAAAAAAGCATCCAACAACGTTCTTGACCACCGCTTAAGAATATCGGCGGCAATGGGTGAGAACAACAGTGTAAGAAACGAAAATAACAACTCTAGTAAATGAATCATACTTTTGCTTACCCTCCAGGACGGATGGAGCAATAGTGGATTAGAATATGTAAAGCAAGAATGGGAGAGGTTGTTTTAGTGAGGTATTACCACAGCACGTGGTCGAGTCCCACACGAACAAGTGCGTAAATGCATTTTTTTCTCTCCTAAACTTGTTTTGTAAAAAAAAAAAAAATAATAATAATAATATCTAGTAATAATAAATATTAAAAAATATACAGAAGCTGGAAATGAACAAGGAAATGAACAAGAAAATCTACAAGGAAATGAACAAGAAAATGAAGAAGAAAGGATTCTTCCAAATTTGGAAGGTAATATACATCTGTCTCTGAATTTAAATTTTATATAAAAGCTTTATAGGCTAAAAATTATATTCACATAAGAAATAATAGATATTTTCCATTTTAATTCAGACAGACTGTGTATGTTAAAGTCAGGGAATTATTTTTTAATTTAAATAGGTTATTTTTTAAAAAATTTTAGACGATGTCATAACATAAGACATAAATTATACTTGCAAAAATGTAAAAAAAATTTATTGTTTATTTGAATACTTTATAGTTATCTAGTTACTTTAAAGTTATCAGGGTGGCCGCAGGTAAGGGAAAAAATGGAAATAAGGGAAAAGTTATGAAAATTTGGTGGTCAGGGAAATTAGGAAAAAGTCAGGGATTTTAAAAAAATATCTTTAAAATCCAGGTAATTTTTTCTTGAAGGAATTATAATTAAAAAAAATTCATTATTTTATTTATTTAAATTACTAATAAATAAAGCAAGATTGAAGAAATTGGTAAAATTAGTGAACATGGAAAATGAAAAAAAATTAGTCTTGGAAAATACAGGGAAAAGCCAGGGAATTTTGAAAATGAAATTTTGTGTCCAACCTGAGTTATATAATTTGTAGGAAAATTCAACATAGTTGAATGTCTGAATTTATTGAAAAATAAAATTTTTCAAGGAGAAATGATTAAATAAATTAAACATATATAGCCCGACTGAATTGAAATAGAAACGACCAAGTGTAACAAATTAAAATAATATTAATTTTGTTTTTTTTAAAAAAATGTTTTAGAAAATGAAGAAAATTTCAATATTGAAGAAGGAAATATTTACAATCCATTTGGTAATAATTTTGATTTTAAATTAATATATTTTAGTTCATTTTTTTAATGTTATGATAATAATAATAATAATTTTAAAAATATATATATATACTCTGTTCCACGAGAGAATAACTTTTTCCGCGCAGCTTTTTTTTCTTGCTGGGCGGGAAAAGTTTGCACATGTTGTTTCTTAAAAATATTAGAACCAATGAAAATTCAGCCTGCTTTTGGTACTCCTACTTTTATATTCATGAAGGCTACCTCTCGACCTTCATCTCGACAGATCCTCGTTCTGGTGACCCAAGTTTATGAGGGTACCAATAAAGTACGTTTAAGGGTATAATAAAAAATTAAATATTTTTTAATATTAAAGCTAACAAAATTTAAATTACATTTTCTTAATGTACGGTTTTAGACGATTCCAATGGTATATTATTTTGTTTCAAAATATGAAAATTGAAAAATATTATACTTTCTGTAAATTCGAGATTATTCGCATTACTTCTCTTATTTAATAACACTGGATTTCATGGTTTTTATTTAAGTACATTTTTAATTTTCCACTGCATTTGCCATTTGAGCATTTTTTAAAAAATACGCATTTTTGAAAGAAAATTAGATTAGATTATTCGTTATCAAAAACAAGGAGGGGGGTAAAATTTCCAAAAAAGTGGGCTACGTGGTTTATGGAAGACCCCTTAAACTTATAATATGATAAAAATTATTAGACCGTAGAATAATTTTAAGAAATGATTGTACTGTTGAATAAGTTTTAATTATTATTATGTTTAAATACAGTTTGATGCATTTTGTCTTTTTAAAATTACGTAATTAGTTAGTTTTTCTTTTTCTAGAAGCAAAATAATGACTTCAAACATAACCTATTTTTGACTACATGTACCATTCCTTTTTAAATTGTTTTTGAAAAAAGTTTTTTTATTTTACTATCACATTGAAAATTAGTACATCAGTTTGTTCATTTACACAGAAATACATAATCGAAGTACATAGTAATTTCTTATATAATAATAAAGTTTAAGGATACAAACGTATAAAAATAAAAAATTAAATGCGATAAATAATTTTTAAGAATTAACTTAACTTAATTTAACTATCTGAACTTGATCCATTTGAAACTTCAATCACAAGTGGTTCAATTCTGGCTACTAACTCCTCAATATGGTCGTCAACGATCCAAAATGTCTGCTCCTCTTTAATAACATGCCTAATATAATTCTGCAAATTCTCTTTTGTGACGTGGTTAAATCCTTCCAATAATAACTTTTTCACGTCTTCAACTTTAAATGTAAAATTTTTCGATTTTACATATCCTTTAACCTGTGACCGTACCATTTCAATTGGATTTAATTCACAATGGTATGGTGGCAGCCTTAAAACAGTTCTGTTGTTGTTTTTGGCTATTTCGTTAATAATGTACTTGTCGTATTGACTTTTCACCCTTTTCACCATGTCCAATAACTGTAATTTCAACATTTCTTAACAGCAAGTATATCCTTTATTCTGGAGCCACTTAATAATTTCAGGTTTATTCCACGAAGAACACGGGATTTTTTCGAGTTTCACTGAATGGTAAGGAGCATTGCCTATCACAATTACACTGTTTTCATCCAATTTTGGTAAAATATTTTTAAACCATTCTCTAAAAGTTTCTCCATTTATTTCATCGTGATAATCCATAGAATTATTTTTTGATTCCAACAGCAATAATCCTCTATCAAAAAAACCGTTATCACTTCCAATATGAAGAATTATTAGGCGATTCCCTTTTCCAGATGGATTTGGAGGTCCTGTTGTTAAGCCTCTGATAAAAGCTTGTCTTGCTGACGTAACAGTGAGATCACTCCAAACTTTGCTTGAACAGTCACCAGCATTATACCAAGTTTCATCCAAAAAGTATATAGTTTTTCCTTCTTCCCGATATCTTCGAATATCTTCTAAATAACGTCTTCTCCATAATACTAAATCTTTTCTTTCCAGCAGCATGCTATTTCTTTGGCGTTTAGTGAACTTAAAATTCAAATCTATCAACAAACGATATAAAGAACTGCGGCTTATATTCTGAATATCAGGGTCCTGTTCTATTGTTACTGTTCACTTATTTAAAGTTGGCATTTCATTATTGTGGTAGAACGAATGTACTTTTCTTCTAATTACGTTTTTATCAAATTCATCAAACTTTTGTTCTACTTGTAGTCGAGATTTCTTCCTGCTTGGAGAAGTTACAACACCGGTCTTCTGATATTCTAGAATTGTTTTTTTAATTGTTGATAATCCAATCCCAGTTTCTTCATTGATATGCAACATTGCATTTTCTTTCGTGATTTCTGGATCCTTTTCTTTCAAAGTTTTGAATATATTTACTATTAAATTTTTTAATTTACTACCAACCAGCTGAAAAAATAAAAATGTTTGTTAAAAATGACTTATTTGTTAAAAATATATGTAATTGAAAAATCTATAACTGTTTTTGAAATTTCAATTACGTGCTCTCTTAGTCTAAAAAGTAATACTTTAAACTAGTTTTTTCTATATTAATTAGTGAACATAACTAATTACACATATTATAATTTGATTAAATACTCGATTAAATATTAATCATTATTTTTGGTAGGAATAAGAGGAGGATATTATAACATTAATAACTAATTGAATTAGTCATTTTAAAGTCAATTTCAAATAATTATTATTTTGTTAGAATCCTAATTCTAACTGAACTTATTAAATTGATCAAAATTCTACTATTTCAGATTTAGAGAGTGTATTGAAAAAAATCAAATTTTACTGTATTTGATCTTTCTTTTATTTTAATGCAAAATATGCATTCTCCTCTACGAATTAAAGAAATATTTACCTGCCCACGTTTGTTTTTTAAAATCGGTGAAAGCTGGTTTTCACCCTCCATTAAAATGAAGTATGATATTCACAATAATTTACAAAAACAATAACTATGCTGCAACTGTATTCAATAACTTTTCCAGAAATTTTATGATTTTCAGCAAACGGCAACCGCACTTATCCAAGTCTTAAGACATGCTAATTATAATAATAATATATAATAACTAATTATCAGAGGTACAAAAGGCTTAATGTAATTTTAACGTATCTCCTGTATTGTTACTTATTGTTACTTATTGTTAGCTGATAAATAAATGTAATTTTTATGTCAATGAATTAGTACCTATTATTAACAAAATTAGTATTTGTAACTAAACAACTTTTTGTTATTTTGATTAAAATTGTTTTAAAGTATAATTTCTTTTAGACAATGTTTAAAGCACCTTCTAATAGAATATGCTTTAGAATTTTAATTTTTATTTTATAGTATTATTGTTTACAATATGTAAAACTTTCAGAATTAATATTTAGAGAAAGAATTACATATCAATAGAATCGTTAAAATTCGTAGATTTCAAATATATTGTTAAAAATTTATTTATTGTAAAATTAACAATTTTTTAATATTTTATTGCACTGAATATTACTTTTTATTTTTTTTAGTTATTATACACTCGTTTTAACGACCTTACTGGCCCAATGAGTGTCCCCCGTAGGGAGTTCCTAGAATTGTACCTTTGTATATATTCTTTTTAAGTGTTTTTGCGTCTACAGAACGGCTTGAAATTAGGAGTACTCGCATTTGCCTGGACCACCCGGTATATTGGGTTTTCTCGACAGTGGAGAGGGAAAACTGTAGAAAAACCTCACCGAATACAACCGGTTTATCGACAGTCGAGTTCTAGTGATCTGCACAGGTCGATTACTGACAGTGCATATCATTATTCCTCGACGTCAAACCTTCCACTGAAGTTGTCTCACGAGTCAGAAAAATCCCAGACTCATCGGGGCGCGAACCCAGCAAGCTGGACTTGGCGCGACCGCAGAGTCTAGTATTTAACCAACTGAGCTAACTCCGTGGTTATTACTTTTTATTAGTACCCTCATAAACTTTGGTTCTCGCTTAGATCCGAAGGAGGGAAGAGAATTGAGCTCAACTAACATGTGTTAAGGATTAAAACTTGAAGAAGGCTTGGCCAAACTTTTTTTTTTTTGAGAAAAAGGATGTATGATTTTACAAACCACGCCAACACTTTTACTTTTATGATTTTCTGCGCGAACTGGAAGAAAATTCGTCATTTTATAAGGTTATTCTCTCGTGGAACACAGTATATATATGTTACCGGCAAAACCCGAAGTCCAGGCAAAACCCGAATTGCCTAGGCAAATTGGGTTTTGCCCATGATTTTAGGAAATACCCGAATTTCCTAGAGATCTATAGGCAAAACCCGATTTGCTTTGGCAATTCGAGTTTTACCTAGTCAATTCGGGTTTTGCCGAGGCCGTTTTAGTCAAATTGAAAACCAATCTAAATTGAATTAAATTAAATGGAATTTATTGCAAAAAATATTAGTATGATACAATTGATCATAAGGAAATAGTCTTAGTGGAAAGAATATCTTGCTAATCAATGAATTTCTTTTAAAATTTATTGAAGCTGCTGATACGTCGTATCAAAAAAAAAAAAAAATTTCTTTCATTGTAAAATTGGCCTAAAGTCTTATTAATAATAATAATATCACAATTATTTATTGCAACATGTCGAACTTTGGTGGCATTTAGAATTGCAGAGTAGATTATTCCTTTTACACAAACATCTTTTGGTACTACAAGATTTTGTGCAATTACAGCGAAAGTAACCTTAACCGGAAGTATTTGACTGTTGTGATGCAATAGATCTCAAGGAAATAGTTTTAGTGGAAAGAATTTCTTCTTCGTCAATGAATTTCTTTGTGCATTTCTCAAATTCAGATGTGAAAAAAATTATCATAAGTGTTGAATATGAAAAAATGAATACTTTTGATATGTAAAAGCAAATATTAAATTTATGTCAATGCATGACTCAAGACTCAATATCATCAATGTAATAAATTTTAAAAGAAATTAATTGATTAGCAAGATATTCTTTCCACTAAGACTACTTCCTTATGATCAATTGTATCATACTAATATTTTTTGCAATAAATTCCATTTAATTTAATTCAGTTTAGATTGGTTTTCATTTTAACTAAAACGGCCTCGGCAAAACCCGAATTGACTAAGTAAATCGGGTTTTGCCTATGAATCTCTGGGAAATTCGGGTATTTCCTAAAATCATAGGCAAAACCCGATTTGCCTATAGGCAATTCGATTTTTGCAATTCGGGCAATTCGGGTTTTGCCGCTAACATATATACAGCACTCTCTCACTAAGTGACCGAAAATGGGAATGAAAGGGGAATAAAATGGTTACTTATCGAGAGCCCCCACTCTATTGCATTATATGTAGATTTCATGTAAAACAATTGAATGTAAATAAACTTTGTTCAACTTAGTTTTACAACTAAGTTTCATTTTAAAACTCAAATTAATGCCGGAAAATGAATTATCATCACTGGAACTCATAAATTTCGATGGGTTAAAATTTCATTATTAACTCGCCTAAAATATTAAAAATATCACTACATATAAAATTACAAATTTAGTTAAAAATTTATAAACAATAAACTTTATTTTTTCTTTTAGGATTTAAATTTTTTATTTTATTTTTTTCATTTTACTGCGTTTGCTATGGTGCGGAGCAAATAATGTGTGTTTAAAAATATGTGTGGAGGGGAACGGCTACTTACTGAGCGGGCACTTAGTGAGAGAGTACTGTATATAATTAATTCATAATAATAGATTAATAATAAATAATTTCATTACAGAATTAACAGAATCAGACGAAGACCCCCTCGTGGTATCACCTTGTCGTGGTGAGGGGGCTTAGGACCGGCCAGGCGCTAGTCCTTTGGTCGCCACCGCTGGTCGAGCTGTTCGGCTCTTCCAAGAACTCATCGAGCCCCGATGTCTGGCGAGTTTGGGTACAGGGGTATGAACGGGACCCCGTTAATTCAGGTAGCCGCCGTTTTTCGAACCTGTGCACTAGCTAACCTGTGCGGATGATGTTAATTCGGATTCCAAATGGGGGCTAACCATCCTCGTCAGCTGTGGATGACATGGGTTCTGGATAGAATAGGACACTCCAGCCTCCTTGGTTTTTCTAAGTTGGTGTGGAGTAGTCTCGATCTAGGGTTGGCATGGAAAAGGAACTGAGGTTTATGATGGAAAAGCTAAAGGTTCAAAAGAACGTTGCGGCCGAGATGCAAACTGGATTGAAGAAATTCAACCAGTGGATCCCCGAGTTATGGAAGATACATTTGGAGGCAGATGCAGCAGATTCTAGGCTTTATATTGGCCTGAAGAACTGCGAAATTGATCGAACCTAAAGGCAAAAAGTAAGAGAGCGCGTCCAGGCCAAAGCAATGAGAGCTTTGGTCTTGGAGTGTAAGAGGAAAAGAGAAAACAGAGAGGGGCACCTTTAAATACCAAGAAGCCCAAGAAGCCCAAGAAGCCGTCGGAGACCTTAGCTGATAAGGTTAAGGCTCCGAAAAAGGTTAAAGGAGAAGGTACCTCTAATTGTTCCTGTCAAATTAGTAGTGGAGCCTATAAGGCCCAAGAAATCGACGCTTTTAGTGCGGGTTTCCCAGGGACAGACATACGCCTCTGTCCTTGGAAAGCTTAGAAAGGAGGTGGACCCTGGCTCCTGTCAGTCCACGGTGGTGGGTGCAATGCCCACAAAGCAGGGTAACCTTCTCCTACGATTAGGAGAAGGTTCAGATGAAAAGGCCTTTACGGCCAAGGTTGCCGAGGCCGTAAAAGGCATAGGAACCGTCAGGGCCTCGGATGGACAAAGGGGAACTTTGGAGATCCGAGACCTGGACGGCCTTACCGAAAAAGAAGAGGTAGTAGTAGCCCTCAAGGAGCTCTTACGAACTCCTCGAGAAAAGAGGGAAGTCAAGGTCTTGGGTCCAAATGTTAGAGAGGTAAAGATAGCAATCGTGGTCGTGGACCAAGATGATGCTAAAAGGTTAGAAGAAGAAGGAAGGGTAAAGGTGGGATTTTTAAGTTGCCACATTAGGAGGAGGTTGATAGTGACCAGGTGCCATAGGTGCCTGGCCTACGGCCACAAGAAAGCTGAGTGCAAGGGAGTGGACAGATCCTCGGCATGTTTCAAGTGCGGAAGATCTGGTCACACTCTTGCAGAGTGTACAAAAGAGGCATTTTGTTTCCTGTGCTCGGAAGAGAAGGGCATGACGGAAGTGTCCCATGTCGCAGGCTCGGGTAAGTGTGCCTGTTTCAGGAGAGTCCTGCAACAGGCAAAAAGACAAGAGGCTTTGAAGCGTAGCCGCTTCAGGGCCGCCTAATTCGCAGAAACACTCAGATAGAGGAAGTTTCTTCCTATTGAAGCGTTTTTAGAGCGAATTGACGGTTCATCGAGTCCCTGGACCCAACTTGTGTGTGTTAAGGGCCTCCATGACTGTCAATGATAGTAGGTCCCGAGGACCGGAGAAAGTCGCTTCAGCGACAGAGTAGAGGATATAAAGGCGAATCAACAGAACCGGTCGATTTCATGTTACTCACAGATTTTTCTATTTTAGAAGTATCATATTAATCTTTTTCAAATTTCTACCAATTTATAGTATCCCTGATAACCAATTAAACTAAGAAAATTGAATAAATGCAAACCTTTTCGTCTTATATAAAAAATAAAATAGAGTTAAGTTACTTAAAAAATCAAATTTGTCGTGTTATTCTAGGTATCAACTTTAATTCTTATGGGTATAACTTGTTCGGCATAGATTGAAACAATTCCAAATGATGGTGAATTATACTTTACTTAGTGTAGAATCTATTGAAGGCAGAAAAAAATATGTGCCCTTAATTAAAAAGAAATGGTAGTCGCTGAAAGTAGCGTTACTCATTATTTTAAAATAATGAAATACCTGTACATTTTTATAAATATTTTTTACGGCGATTATTCGATTTGAATTTTTCAAATTGGTACTTGTTGTTTTTTAGCAAATGAACAAATCTAGGTATAATAGAACAGTGTGCGATTAGAATTAAGAAAATATTACAATAATTAACACTCTATGTTTGATCGTGAACGATTCAAAACTTAGCCTTTTTTCAGGAGTACAACTACAAATTCAAATATTATGAATTGAAAACATGTGTGATTATTTAAAGACATTATTATAATTTTTATATGCAAACGCCAAATTCTATTTTCAATTTATAATGTCAAAAAGTTAAAAATAAAACTAAAATTAAAAGAAATTTAACTGAATGAAGGTATTTAAAAATATGAAAAATGAAATAACCATTCATTTGTTTTATTTTCAAACTTGTATCAAAATCAATGTCAATAATGTCTGTTTATTGGTTAAGATAATTTAATTAACAGAATAAAAAAATAAATGCTAAAATGAAATTATAATTTATTAATTATTATGTTAATCGTAAATATTAATTGTACATAAATAATTGTATTTTATCATATTTTATTATTCAAAATGTTTTGCAAATATTACAAATATATATGCAAAAAAACAAAAGAAAGAAGTACACATTTTTCATTAAGATTTTCTGAACAAAGATTACATAGTAACCTGACAGCAGGTTTTCACATCCTACGCAAAAAAAAAAAATTATCAAATTTATATAAATACAACAATTTTTTAAAAAAAAATTATGTTTAATTATATTAACACATTTTTAAATTAAAATTTCATATGTTTTAACCAGAAAATTTTTTACACAATCTCAAAAAAAATAAAAGCACAAACATACTCTTACATTCACACAAATACATTTATTCACACATTCATTTATAAATCCCAAAAAATTTTTTTTTTCCGAAATCAATTAAATAATGATTAAAAAAAGAGCCAATCTTTCAATTCAAATGCAAGATTTAATAATTATAGAAGAAACAAACAATTTAATTTTATGAAAAATAGAAAACAAGGAAATTTTAAATATTTAACACCTGCTAGAAGAAACTGCTCAAACTGTCAAATACAGCGCTTAGAAAATTTATTAGAATTTAGAAGAAGACAAACAGAAAATAACTGCATTTGCCACCAAAGTGCTCCATTCGACAGAATGATATATTTCAGAATGCCTAGATGTGGACAAACATTATATAATTACAATTCATTTTATTAATATATATTGTTATTAGTTAAACATTTTTTTGATAGGTTTTTTGCATTTGATAGGTCTGTGCGGTAAACCGGTATAACATGGTTTTTTTTTATATTTCTAGAAACCGGTTTCTGGTTATGAGTTCCAGATTTAATTTTTTTTTTATTAAAATCCGGTTTTATTTAAAAAAAAAAACAGATTTTTAAATAAACTGGCTTTTCTAGAATTACAGGTTATGTATTCAATCAATTCAATCAATCTATTCAATCAACTGTGGCTAATAAAGGAATAGATTTATGAAATAGGATTATTTAATTCATTAAAAAATTTAATTTTTAAATTGTACAAAGTACAACAGTAACTTGTACATTGAAAATAGCAAAAGAGACGGCCGGAACGGCCGTCGAATGCGCTAGTCATTCAAAAAAGTAAATAATATAATTAAATAACCTGTAATTGAAGCATGTATATGTCTTAGGCGAAAAGAAAAATTCGTCGTTTAGCTTAAAGCCTAGGCTTTAAGCTAAACGCGGGCGAATAGGAAAATCGATTTAATAACGATTATTATTCTGTTAATTGCCTGAAATTTTTAGTCACTTAGGTTAATGCCTAGGAAAGCACGACAGGCGAATAGAAATAATGTTGATATTTCTATTTCTTAATAGAAAAATATCAATCATGGGTTATCCATGGGCCTACCATGGCTATTTTTAAAACTAAATAAGTAATTTTTATAAAATAAAAAGTTTCTGAAACTCAATTTTTTTGCATATTAGAAGAACTTTCAATTTATTTCTATTTATTATATAAATGTATAAATCTGCTTAATAATAGTCCACTAATTAACAATAAATTTATTTATTGCACCAAGTCAAGCTTTGGTGGCATTTAGTGCCTCTTTAACTTTTTTTTAAATTCATCTCTATTTACAGAAACACTTTCCATTTTGAGCTAAGAAAAGTAATGTGAACCTCAATATAATAAAAGAATATATAAACTAAAATAAATAATAAAATGAAATATAACCTAAAATAACAAACCAAATCATTAAAAGTATATAAAATAATAAAATGAATTATAACTTAAAAGAATGAAACAAAATAATAAAAATAGTTAATTAAGTAGAAAATAATAAAATAAATAATGATGTAAAAATTAAACAAATTAAAAAATATATTTTATAATAAAATAAAGTAATAATAAATTTAATACTAAATATAATAAGCTGAATTTTGAATTAAGTGAATAAATAAATTTGTAAAACAAAATAAATTTAAATATTTTTATAGGAATATCATCCATCAATGTGAAAGTCTACAATAGACAAGTTATAGCAGCGCTCTTAATAGACTTAAATTTAACAGATTTTTTAGATGAAAAAGCTAGAAACTCGGCTCTAGCATTTGAAAAAAAATTATTTATATTTGCTAAAGAAGAAGAAGTTAGAGTCATAATTCTAAGAGAAAACAAAAGCAAAAAAGAAATCAAAATATTTATAAAAAAAGAATAGAAGAAGCTGCAGCCAAGCGGATTAAAAATAAAAATATTAATAAAACTGCTATCAATGGTAAATATAATGATTATGGACCTTGGATTAGAAGCAACCCTACACATAAGGTTTACACTACAGCAGCAAATTATCTTAACTCTCTTGCGTCAACTGCTTCAAACTTAACGTTAATCGCTTCAGCTGTTATACCAAACATTTCATTACTAATAGTTTCTAATCCAACCATTCAAGCTACAATCATAACCGCTCGAATTCCAACTCAAATAAGGGCAATTGCGTAAAATGAAATTGAAGTCCTCTGAGGAAGGAACAGAGGTCGACGGGGTAGAGATGGATGGGGAATAGGTGGAAGGGGTAGAGTTGATAGAGGTGGGAGGGATTTAAGTATTAGGAATCGCATTAAAAGAAATATGATGTAACTCTTCTATCTTAATTTCAGATATATATCTATATATATATATATATATATATATAACAATAGTTCATATGTTTATATGCATAGGTAGGTATGTTTATTTCCATGTGTAAATGTGTACATGTATATGCATATGTAAATGTATTTTGTGTTTATTTGTTTGTTTGCTTATGTGTATATAAATGTAACATAGATTTCAAAAATTTTAAATATAAATATATTTTTTAATTTAACACTTTTAATGCTTTTACCTAATGCTTGTAACGCTTTTAATATCATTTTTTTTAAATTATTAGCATTTACTATTTTAACACATTGCTTCTAATACTTTTTTCTAATTATTTACGTTTATTAATTTTATAGCATTGATTTATTAATACCCAATTATAACTTAATTTTATAGCTTAATACTAACTAATATGAAAATTAGGTAATTTAAATAATAACATAAAAGATATTAGCTTTATCTTTTTGAATTGAATTCTATGATATTAATCACCAATGTATTTTAATTTTAATTTTTTCAGTAATTAATTATTCTAAACTTCATAAGCATTCAGAACTCTTTATTTTTGATTTCATAAGTCTTGCTGGTAGTAATCTAATGAATACTCCATTCAACGCTATGATGAATTTGATCCCACATCTGATGTCAACTTAAAAATTTTGAATCATTAAATAGGTGTTCAATCGTTAAGATTGAGAGTGGCTTTAAAGGTAAAAACGCTCTAGAAAATTAACTGTATTCAATTTGCTGAAAACTCTAGCTGATAACTTTCAGTAAACTGTGAACAGAAACTAATTGAGAATCTAGCTGGAGATACTCATTTATAGAGTTTCACTTTTACGCAAACGCAACCTCCACTTTTCAACGCATGCGCAGAACGGTTCTGAATTTGCGCGTGCGCAACCCCCTCTATTCAAAGCATGCGCAGTAACATATAAGATTTAAAAGCATATTTGATAATTCTATACTTAATACTAAAGAGGAATAGGGTAATTAATAATAACAATAATTTAATTAAGTTTAAAACACATTTATTCTTTTAAAAAGTTTTCACAATCAGTATAAAAATCTCTTCAATTATCAACTTCATCACATGATACAGTGCATGGTTTAGGATACAGCATCCAGTTTCGAAGATTAAGTACATTTTTTACAGCGCAGTTACTCAAATTGTGTGAGTCATGTGTACATAAAGTAAGTTGATCTGATACAAGTTTACTTAATAAAGGGCAGTCAAAATCATCTAGGTTATGTACATTTAGTGAAAATTTTTATAACAATAAATTGTTCTCAGACCCTTTCACACAAACTGTAGATGAACCTACAAATATTTCCTTTAATATAGGTAGCAGCTCTTCATACGGAATTTCACCAGCACTCCAGCTGATGCAATGGTAGTTGCATTCCAACCATCGATTCACACTTCTATACCTAAATGGAAGTCTGCTCCAGGCGTATGGCGGCTCAAAGTGGTACACTATAGGTTGAGAATCCGCCTGAAGAGGAAGGATGGCCAGCTCCTTGTAGACAAATTCATTGTAGGGTCTCTTGAAGCCTTGGACGTCTAGAATGAACTCCATTGTACCTGTAACAGAAGAAGAATGACCTTTCCTGCTCAAGTTATTATTATTATTATTATTATTATTAGCTGGAAAATTAGCGTTTGTTTTAAATTCTGAACGTACATCTACAGAAGCTTGCTTTCGAAATTCGTTTTGTTTTGAGCAATCTAAAACAGTTAATGGTGCATAATCCTTAAATATAGTTTCCTTCAATAGAGGTTCAGGATCTTTTCTATAAAATGACGATTGAAAATTGCAATACATCTCATACAAAACAGAAAATTGATTTTGATCAAAATTTAAATTTAAATTACCATATGGATAATATTGAGAATTTTAAAAGAGTTTTACATTTGTTAGATTACAGTGATAAAAAAAGCTAGCATATTTCGCTGGAGTATCTTTACGATTAGTTTGAAAACCAAGTGTAATATATCGAGGTTTTTCAATATGTGATGATGTTTTAACAGTCCATACATATTTTTGGGTAGCTGGGAGCATAGGATATTCATACATTTCCCAAGATCTAAAACACATACTTATAAGTGGATCTTTTTTAATAAATTTCAGCAATTCAATTTTATGATGGTCACTAGGAAATAAGTATGGAACAACCCATTCAACCTTATTGATTATAATTTTTGTTTCCTCAGGATCTCCTCCTGATGCGATCGCAACTATAGCATTCAGATCATTGCGTGATCTTGTCAATATTAATTCTTGTTTTGCATTTGCAACTATCTTTTGATAATCTTCAGCAAATCCCAGAATTAAGCTTAGTGGTATATTAACATCAAAATAGCCAGCATCATTTGTAATTCTAGCATTTGCATCCAAATCGAGACAACCAGCATTTTCTGTGTAAATTATTTGATTGGGTGTTTGAGAAATGTAAGTTTTTATAGCAGAAGTGAGACCAACGTTTTTACAACGATCTTAATTTCATTTAACTCATAGCGAATCTTGTCAAACAAAAAACAGTCCATTACCAATAATTTTAGTATTTCTTACAGCAGCTCCGTCAGCTTTCACTAATCTTCTATGTATATGTAAGGAACTTTTACTAGGAAGAATGTGTAAGTCTTGATGTTGTACTGCAATTCGCATTTCATCACTGTTATTAAATGCTGATGAGATGTAAGGTTGATGTGCATGTAACTCATAGTGTGCTATAGAGTTATCATATTTTACTGGTGTTGAGATATTTAGTATTTCTTCCATTTTTATAACAACGGCAGCAAATGAAAAATATATAAATTAATAATTATTCTTTCTTCTTTCTTAATAAACTTGAAGTCCGAGTTGTTTTAAGAGCAATATGTTCTAAGGTGTTAGTCTCTTGCGAACTGATTGAAGACTGAATGCTTTCTGACATGGTTGCTCCCTTATATAACTTCCTCCAGTTTTTCTATGAAACACAATTCCCATTATGTTAATTTTACTAAGTCTCCGTCTTGATCAACTATTTTGAGTTGAATATTGTGTATTGTCTTCACGGCGAATGGAAGACAAATGACATGTGATGGTACTTCCAGAATCTTATATCCTGCTGGAACAATCAGAAAAAATTTATGAATTGTGTGAACTTTTTTATTTTTTATGTACACTGAAAAAATTCAGAACAGTCAAAAAAAAGGTTTCCGCTTCTTTAAAATTCCTTTAAAAGACCCTCGAACCCCTCCACAATTCACCAGTAGCATAACGTCGGCAAGTATCACTTTCACTTTTATGATGGTCATAATCATCCTACGAGGGATCGAAATTCAAAAAGACAAACTTTCTTTTCAATAATTTTACCTTTTAATATTTTCCAATCATCCCGATTTTTACACTATTTATTTATCAAAGAATGAAGTTTTGCGCAGTGTATGTTTCAACTTCAAAAACTAATATTTAATACTCAAAAAGCGTGCTCAAAAGTACCGAAATTGCGATTTTCAACATTGAATTACAATTACAAATATTAAGATAATAGTTTTTTTTTTCTTAAACTTGTTCTTTTATTCCATGTAAATCTGTACTTTAGTGGAGAAGAGAATTTGTTATTAACAAATAGGTTTAAATAAGCATTGAAAATAGACCGTCCATTTTACATGTTAAATTCGTGATTTTCCCATTACAGGGAAAAAGTCGATGCGCGACCTCTAAATAATATTTAAATTTTTTTTTAAAAATTGGTTATGCCTTAGAAAATTGTGAAGATTATGAAACTGATTTAGGATTTTGAAATATCTTGATTTGGGTTTTTTTGGACCACCCTACTGTACATCTTACTCCGCAAGCCAACAAATTCAGTCACAACTTGACAGTTATATTCGTCTTTCATAAGACCTAAGACCTTTTTGTTGGCTTGCGGAATACCGTACACGTTGCCAACCGGGTAATCAGATTTGTCGAAGCGGTTAATATCGTCTTTAATATCTTTATATAAATCGCTACATTTAATTTCGTAGATCAAACTTTCAGTGTCTGTATACATAAGTTTACAAGAACCGTTGTATTTCGCGAGCATGTAGTTGTAGTGGAACTTATACATCAAGGTTTTTGATAAGTCCAGCACACTTAACCCAACATAAATGGGTTTGTTTAACGGGACCTCTACTTTTCGCAATTCAATGGCGACTAGATCTTCGTCAAATATTGACCTGCTGTAAAAGTTGGGTCGGGAAATAAGAGCTTCGGCACCGTATCTACTAAACCATTTGGTAACTAGCTTAACATAGACATGCTTGCAAACATTCTCCATAGTCTTTCCATACAACGCGTTGTTCATAAGCTTGAACAAATTCTTTTCAAACTCATTCTTCGCCGCGGTTGTCATTGCCGTGTGGTAGTCGATGTACGGTTTTAACCATGTAGCTTGGTTGAACTGTAGAACTCGGTGGATCTTAATCAACTTCAACCCATTAGCGAGAGCTTGATTGAGAGCACGATAGTGGATAACGTACTTTGTTTTACTCTCGAGGGTAGTCAGCAACTTCTTCTGCTTGCCCGTTGGAGGTTTAGTGTTCTCCGGGCAGAACGGTAGGTTCTTGTGGACATCGTGGATGACTTCCGGGTACTCCAAGTCCACTTCAAGGATGTAACCAATTGGCGAGTCATGCGGCACATTAATGTCGAAATTTTTGACATTGGAAACCCATTGGAAGCCACCCTGCTTAAAATGTCGGATAGAAAACGGACACAAAAACCGGGTAAATTTCGGACAGAACCGGATATTTATATCCGTTTCTTATCCGTTTTCTGTCCGATATCGCCCGATCTTAATCTGTCATGCATAATTGAAATTAGTTTTTTAATTAAGTTTAGAAGCGTTTTTTATCCGGTTTTATACGAATCGTGCCCGTTAAAGAAAATCGAAATTCCAATTAAACGGTTTTCATCCGGTTTCATCCGAAGTCATACGTTTTCAATCCGAAAAGCATACGTTCTTAATCCGACTTTTATACGATTTTATCCAAAAAGTTACCCGGTTTTTGTGTCCGTTTTCTATCCGTCATTTTAAGTAGGGCACCGCAAGGTAAAGATTGAGTCATCGCCCATCCGGGCAAATTATTTGCGTCGAGGTAAATCAGGTGCTTGAAGTCTTCTTCTTTAAATTCAGACATGTATGGATTGTTCGCTTTAGCATATCGAATACAGCATTGGCTTATGCCACCTCTAATTCCCGACTCAACAAACATCATGATGTCAATATCTGTTAAAAGTTCTAGTCTAACCTTTATAAAGCGAAGCATAGCGTCCCATGTTAAACCTGGTGTTGTGTAGTAATGCGCTGGATCTAAACCATACGCCTTGATACATTGTTCCCTAAAGTTCTCGAAAACATCGGTTTTCATATACAGTTGAACATAGTCATGCAGACTCTGACAGTTAAACTCAGACCAGACTTTTTGCGCATGCGCGTACTCTTCGTCAGAGATGCTTGCGTCGTAAAGAGTGCTGTAGAATTTCTTTTTCGCAGGCAGCTCTGACTCACTGAGTTTACATTTATTATCAAGGTATTCGTAGAGAAAGACGCCTTTTCGTGTCAGGAATTCAATTTTTTCGTCATCCTGACTGGCAAACACCGATTTAACATTTGGATAATCTTGCAGGATAATCTTTTCGGTCGGAGCTATACCAATCTTACATATGTGACAAATCGTTGCGCGCTTTAAATCAGTGATTCGCTGAAGAGTTAGGGCGCTCATTGGAATTGGATGTTTAAAAACCGAATCAAACTTTTCACCCAATTGCCGTAACTTCTCAGCAAACCACTTAACCGGATCGTCCTCATGTTTCGGACACGCTACATACTTTGAGAGAGTGTCACCGTAGATACATTTTAAATAATAACCTAAACTTAACAGTTTATGTCGCTAAAAAATCTCAGTTTTACTCAAATTATCTAGATCTTCTTCTTCCGGAAGAAACAAGCTTTCGCAATCCGCGTAAATTATAAATGGTACTCTCTCTTTGTTTTTAAAGTTCTTAAATTCTATTACATTATTGTCAGGTTTTGGTAGCTTAATTTTACATTTATTCAACCGTTTACAATTGTCGGTATGCTTATTCAATTTTTCATCAGTCCAAAAGTAATGTAAGCATCGATCACAAATAAATTTCTTATGTCTATCCATTGATAACTGATTAGATACAAGCGCAGATAGACTTTTTATCCATACATAGTCGAAATTAGTAAAATCAAAGACATTTTCATCTCTGCTTTCGTCGACATAATTATCTACAAGGTATAGCAAGTTTACATGCCTTGCTCTTTTCTCATCGGTGAGCTGAAGAGGATGCGCTGTAAACTTGCCATACATTTTCACAAGACCGTTGACATTAACGGAAATATCATTTAACTTTTCAAATTTCGGTATACATTTAAGTTTCATCGGAAAGTCGAGAACATCAAACTTTAATTCTTTTCAAAATCTTTATAGCAAGCAACACGCTAATGAGTATGTACATCAGGATGTAGCGCTGACAAAATCGACCATTTAAAACATTCATTATTATTCTTATTCTTAACATTTATACACGCATTTTTATTTTTTATTTCATCTGGTAAATTTATGTAAGAACTCGCACGCATCGGACTATATTTATTATCATTAATAGCTCGCTTAACTATCGAGTAAAGAGTTCAGCCGGATCCCTTCTCGTGGAACTCCTCCACTTTCCGCAGGATGACCTCCAGGATGTTGCTCTGGTACCAGTCTGCAACCGCCGTCGTTGGGTAGATGCTCTGCCCTTTGGTCGCAAAGTTGATCGCCTTAACCTCCTCCTCTCCGTTAACCATCCTTTTGAAGTGAGCGATGAGGACTGCGTTGACTAACATTGAACCGTTCTTTTTCGAGGCGTCCTCGATGTGTGGCTGGAACAAAGTCGCTGCGTCACCTAGAAACTCACTTATATCTACGTGGTTAATATTAATAACTACATTGGTGTACATTCGACACTGGAATGCACTCTCACAATCTGACCAACGGACACGAGCATTTGTACTTCCAGTGCCGACTTTTACCTCTGACTCGAACAGGACCTGGAATCGAATCAAGGTCTGTATGAGCTCCTGACATTATTGTTTTTAAGGAGTCCAGTATATGGACTTCAAAATCCGTGTCAGAAGCTCCACATTCCGCTGAGACTCGTCAATCCATCGCTGCAGGAATTGAGACTTGACGTCTCCATCCTTCACCAATGGAAGCAACTCAAGAGCTTCCTGAATGAGAGGCAAAACCAGTTTGCACTCATCCAGGATGTCCTTGTAGTCAGGACGTTTCGATGGATCCTGTGCTCCGTCAGCCTTCCTCTTACCTGCCATCTCTATACACACTTACAAGCTAATACTTACACACTTACAAACTAGGCACACAATAAAAAACAATATACACAATAAAAAATAAGATCGTACAAAAAAAAGACGATACAAAAAAGGATAAATATAAAATAGATACAAAAAAACGTTATAAGATTAAAGCTCTCCTACTGCTGCTACTGCTGCTGCTGATGCTACTGTTGACAACCTCCTAAAACCTGTGAACAGTAACGAATGAACAATATGGCTGGAGGTCCTTCTAATATAGCCAGAAATTCCCGCGTTTTTATACGCATGCGCTACACCTACTTTTTTCTGCGCATGCGCACAAGACTCATAGAATTATCTTTATGAGTAGAAAACTTTTTCAGTAGTACGCATGCGCAGAAATTTTTTTTTAATATATCCCCCCCCCCTTATTTCAACTCTACTTAAAAAATTTTCAAATACTAATTAAAAAAAGTTTTTATTATAAAATTATTTTAAAATGTTACAAAATTACAAAAGTTTTAAACCTAAAAATTTAAACAATATAATAAATTACAAAAAGAACTAAAAACTAATACTGCTCTAAGGAGAGAGTTCTCGTAGTCGTCACCGTTACCACTTCAACATTCCCTCTCCTGTGGCGGTGACGAAGACGGTGAACTCGCCTTCGAGGAGCTGAAGCCTGCTGTTCCGGAATCGCTGGCGTTGGCGTTGGCGGAGATCGCGGCGGTGGAGTCACCACCCTTAAACTTGCCCAGGAGTTGAGGTTGTCTGGGGCAGAAGTTGGTGCTCTGTCCTCCCGCGGTGATGTTTTCGGAAAAAACTGAAAAAAGAATAATATTATATTATACAATATTAAATTATAGTATGTATTATATTTAATTTGATTAAATATACATACTTGCTGGGGAGGAGAGGCAGGTCTTACATACTCCTACCTGTTGAATATTACCTCCTGAGGACCTCTCTCATCTTGAATGAGGATAATCTCATTCTCCATCGTCTCCAACTCCTGGTCATCGATCACCAATGCTGGTAGAGAAGGTGGTGATGAGGGTGGTGGTGACACTGGGAGCCTTCTATTTTCCTAAATTAAAAAAGTTATTTAATTAAATTATTTATTTAACTTAATTATTTACTTAACTTACCCTGTAGAAGTTCTCTCAGAAGATGATGTAGCTGAGGCACCCACAGTTCTCCATGCTACTGCTGAGACCACCGCCGCTTGAAGACCTGAAAATAATGAGTCCTGGGTCCGTGAATGTCAACCCTTATAGGGTCCACACCACCACCACTGTATTAGCCATGGTGTGGTAGCTACAATCCTTCAGAGCAGACCGCGGTAACTTACTAACCACAGTGTGGTAACCAAGTTGCGCGCAAACGTAACTCACTTGCCCCTTCTCTGCGTAAGAGAGACAAGGACAGAGACATGCTTTAACGCAGAATTAGTTTCCATGTAACTAACTAGCCACCATATTTCTAACCGGCGCGCGCAAGTTACACTTTAAAAGAGGTGGGGCTTGACAGCCATCTTGAATATTATAGTTAAGCGGCAAAATTTGAATGTTGAAAGCTGTAAATTCAAAATAAAAGGTAGCCATCTTGAAAATAACTTAGGGTAATTGTCTACAATGGTTTTTAAGGTATAATTATCATTAAATAACATTAGGTAAGTATCCAAAAGTGTTGGTAAGGTAGATTTAACACTTAATATTGTTAGAAAATTATCCTAAAGTGTTGGTAAGGTAGATTTAAATATTGTTAAATATTGTTAGGAAATTATCCAAAAGAGTTGGTAAGGTAGATTTACACGAAATATTGTTAGAAAATTATCCAAAAGTATTTGTAAGGTAGATTTAACACTAAATATTGTTAGAAAATTATCCAAAAGTGTTGGTAAGGTAGTTTTAACACTAAATACGTACCTGAATCGCCATCTGGTGGTAAAAAGTTGCACTTCACAAAATGATTTCACTTGACCTGCTGATGGTACTCCTATATGTAGAATATCAAATAAATGTGTAAAAACGGTCGGTAACGTAGATTTAACATAAATAAGGTAAAATTCATACATGTTGAGGTTGGTAAGATAGATTTAACATAAAAAAGTGACATTTTGAAGAAAAAAGTTGTATTCCACTAAACAACTCTACTTTACCGGCTGATGGTACTACCATAAGCAGTTCACTCATAAGTGGCGGGAAAATTCAAATTTCACTTTAAAACTGTAAAAGCACCCTAGCCCAGTTGTCTGAAATAGCATCACCCCTTCTACCCTAGCCCAATTGCCTGAAATAGCACCCCTGTAACATCACCCTAGCACGATTGCTTGAATTTGATTTTAGATATTATCTGTCATGAATGGAAATTACCGTTTTGGTCATGACCGGGCATGACCGGTAATCTGACCGCACATGTCCGGTCAGGCTGCTCCAGAAGTGGGATAGCTTTACTACTGCCTTGCATTTGTTTTTCAATAAGAATTGTATGTACAGGGAGCATAGAAATTTTTTATTTCAGACGCTTTCCAATACTTCAGATGCTTTTTAATTGAGCGCGGACGTCTTTGAACAAAACCAGAAGAAAAACTTTCTGAAAACGTTAGCGGTCATCCTTCAAAAAGAGGTGAATCTTCATTTATTTTTTTATCATTTTCTTCTCCAGAATTGTCTGTGTCACTTGAACTAAAAAATTCTGATTCACTAGCAATTAATCTACTTATTGTCAGATTGAAAACCATTCAGAGGATATCACGTGCTTTTTCACACCAAACTCAAATGACTCCATTTGAATTCAGTATATATAAATTTTGATTTCCAATATTACTACACGGAGAAAAATTTAAGACACATGGTATCTTAACAGCAGTGTAGCAGCGCTCTCTCAAGTTTGGTGCAACTGCAATCCAAGTTTTGAATAACTACGTTCCAAAACTCACTGTTAGCTGCTCTCCGCATCTTGTGGGAGAGCATTTGTCCTACAAAAGAGACAGTAGTTGCATCATAAGTAGAGAGATTTGTTTTCCCTTATATTATAAAGTCATATATGTATATGTTACTGATAAATCATATACGTTATAAAAGCTTCATAAAGTAACGAATTTTAATAAAAAATAAATGATAAATATCAAATTTTACTAATGACCCAGATATTTAAAAGCTCAACCCAGAGGACACCATAACAGCTGATTTCTTTTGACAGTTTCGATGTATTATTTTCAATATGAAAAATGTATACACTTGATTTTATAAAATAACGAAACAGGTTGTTGGGTTTGATGATTAAATTAATTAATTAAAAGCTTATTAATGTAATTTCAATTGATTCTCCACGGCGCTTTGAGATTTTTTCTTATAATCATGGAAAATCTGCACACATAACCTGAAAACGCCAAAATCGGAAAATATATAATTATGTGAGGAAGTAAATTCGATCGAAGGAAGGCAAATAAATAACATAAACAATGTTATTTTTTTAATAATTTTTTGTATATTATTTTTCAGAAACGTCGTTCTGACTTTTAAAAATAATAACATTGTTTATGTTATTTATTTGCCTTCCTTCGATCGAATTTACTTTCTCACATAAGAAACATTTCGGAAGGGAATCTGTCTTTTAATAAGGATATTCGAGTACTGCATCTATTATGTACTCTCCATTAATGGCTACATCAAGTTTTTTCAAATTTATTGCTAAACACCATGGTCCTAATCTCTCTAAGCTTCTAAAGGACTACAGCTCTACACGTCGACAGTTAGCTGAATCTTTGTCAAGACGCCAATTTTTACTAAGTTGCAGGAGTCATAACATATTGCCACAGTTTATAATCAATATGGGTATGCGTTTCAATCATCTTAATTTTTATAGTAGAACATGTAATAATTATTTTAACCATCTTAAACAACAACTTTTATATAAAATTTTAAATACACATATCAGGGACACTCATTTTAATATCAATTTTTTAAAAGGAAAGTTGAACTATAAAGAAATGCAAATTGAACAATCGCCTTTGGAAAAAAATGTAAAACTCAAATTTTTTGAACTTACTAATCAAAAGTTCAATTCCATTCGCAACAATTTGAAGAATAAATATTTTAATAAGTTCAACTCACTCATTTCTAACTTAGAAACTAAACAGCAAACTACTGATAAGAAAGAATGGGTGTTGAATTTAACTAACGTCAATTTACCAAAAAATGTTATCGATCTTGTGGCCTTAGGTCCCAATCACAGTTCTGCAAATTCGTTTTCTAATCCAGAGAATGTTAATATTTTAAAAAATACAGAATCGTCGATTTGCAGATTAGATATTGATAATAATTCTAAAAATAAAAATAGAGAAAAGATTACACACAATTTAAACGTTAATTTAAAAAAAGTTGTGAAAACGTCACATGACGACAAACAATTTTCAAAAAAAATAAAATCAACAAACGATTTTTTAAAAGAAAATCCGGATATAATGTTTACGAATTCTGACAAGGGAAACACTACCGTTTGCCTATATAAATCTGTTTATTATCAAAAAATGTCTGACCTGCTCTGTGACTCTTCTACTTATAAGCTTTTAAGATTAAATCCGTTAAATAAAGTTCGAACTAATACTAGCAAAATTCTACAAGACTTAAATGACAATGACTTTTTAGATCGTAAATATCATCACAACGAATTAACTTTAACTGACACAGTTTTAGCTAAGTGTTATGGACTTCCAAAAGTTCACAAAAAAGACACTCCGTTTCGACCTATTATCTCATTAGTCAATAGCCCAACATATTTGCTAGCAAAAATTTTGTATAATGATCTAAAACAAAATATTCAGTTACCAAAATCTCATGTAAATGATAGCTTTGAGCTTATTAAAAAACTGGATAATCTTACTATTCCGGACGATTATATATTGATGTCTCTTGACGTCACTTCGCTTTTTACGAATGTTCCTTTATATTTAGTCATACAAAGTTTAGAACGACGAGTAAATTGTATTATGAATTGCAAAATTCCGTTCGCTGACATTGTGAAATGCTCGACCTTTCTTTATGAAAATACGTGTTTTGTGTTTAATGACAAATACTACCAACAGATTGATGGTACTCCTATGGGTTCACCCATATCACCTTTGTTTGCCAATATTGTGATGGATGATTTGGAAAGTGATTGCTTGAAAATATTAAAAACAAAGTATAATTGCACTCCTCTTTTTTACCACAGATATGTTGACGACATAATTTTGAGTTTACATAAAGATCATGTTGATTTGATTATTAACATATTTAACTCATTTGATCAACGTTTACAATTTACTTATGAACTTGAGAAGGACAAACAAATTAATTTTCTGGACATTACATTGAAAATAAAAGATAATAAAATAAGTCATAATTGGTACCAGAAACCCATTTCTTCAGGCAGACTTATCAATCACTTTTCAAATCATCCTGTACAACAAAAGATCAACATTGTTTATAATTTAGTTGATAGAGCTATCTTACTATCTGATAAATATTTTCATAAAAATAATCTAGTGAAAGTAAAACAAATTTTAATGAAGAATGACTATCCTTTGGATGTTATTAATAAACATATAACTAAACGTCTTAAAAATATTCAATATAAAAACATTAATGCAAATAATTCTAACAATCCACGTGTACTTTTGTATAAACAAATGCCGAAAGTTGGTATACCTTTTAATTATGTTGATTTCACTAGATTATCAAAAATTTTTAAATCTGCCAACATTCAACCAATTCCAATTGTAAAAAAAAATTTTTAAAATATCGTAAAACTGGGCAAAGATACTACAGATAAATGGAATACCACGAATATTGTATACAAAATTGATTGTAAAGATTGCCCTGCGAGCTATATTGGCGAAACAAAACGTACATTAAAAAAACGTACTAATGAACACAAGTCAAATTGCAATAACAATGATCCTATTTTCAGTTCACATCAATCTAAGTACAATCATGAATTCGATTGGAATAACTCTCATATTATAGATCGTGAATCAAATTATAAAAAACGTGTTTTTTCTGAAATGTTGCATATTAAAAATCACGGTTTTACTATTAACAAAAAAGAAGATATTTTATACCTGAACAAAATCTATTTTCCATTAATCAATCGATTGAAATTGTGATTGTACTTTTCTTTCTATATCCGTCTCTGTTTTGTTTACCTTTAAGTTCACTGACTCCGAATTTCTACTGCTCTTAAAAATTTTAAAAATTTTTTCAACTCAGTCTTGACAAAATGCTTGTAGCATTTGGATTATATTTTAACTGTTCGACAAATTACAATATGTAATAATTTCATTTTAATTTCGGTAAATTTTATTTATTTATTAGTTAGTGTTTTTTGTTTGTTTTTTCTTTTTATGTTTGTGACAATTAATTATTTTTTGTTAATAAATTTTAGAACCTGATGATGACGACGAACCATGTCGTCGAAACGTCGTTCTGACTTTTAAAAAAAATAACATTGTTTATGTTATTTATTTGCCTTTCTTCGATCAAATTTACTTTCTCACATAATAAACATTTCGGAAGGGAATCTGTCTTTTAATTAATATATAATTATATTAGAAAAGAAAGATTATTTTGAAAATTGCATGAGATTTAATCATTTGTTAGGTATTATATATTTATTTTACTTAATGTATTTTTTAAAATGTACATAACGCAAATGCAATAAATGAACAATAAATGTTACTTTAAATTTTGCGCTATATACATATGGCGGTGGTGCTGTCACCGTGGTAGAAGTTTGGCAGCCAGTATTCCCATTTAAATGTGTTTTAATCATGGTATTAATTAAATAATAAACGATTATAATTTGAAATACCTTATTCTGATTTCTTAAATTGAATAAATTACAGCGATATGCTAATTTCTGCTCAGAAATGGCACAGTATGAACTAGGACACTCATTTCCTTTTGATTTTTTTAAATTATTATAAACATAATAAATATAACACTAACAATATTAAATATATTTCCGGGTAAAGTTGAATGTAATATAATGTGTAGGAACTGCTAGAAGTGCGGTTTTGTATAATCAGTCTTTATTTTCTTTAATATTTGAATTCCTAGATAAATATAACCACAAAATTTTTTATTGTAAGCTATCAAATATTCTTAATGTAAGCAAATTATCTAAGAACAACTAATTTAGTACATGAAGTCAGAATAATGAGGGTTATAATAATATTAATAAATAATATGTTTTTTAATCAATAATTTAAATAATTATACAGTAAAGAAAGGGTGTCGCGTTCACCGTTTTTAGACAATACATTTTCAAATTTGTATTTAAAAATCTTAATAAAGATTATTGTAACTTAACGCCCGCCAGTAAAAATTTTGAACATCAATTATTTAAGTGCAAGATGTTTTGTTTTTTTAAGAAAAATCCACATTTATTTACAAAGAGTGTGTGTTGTTAAGCTTTTCGTTCATCTACGATGAACCTCTTCAGACATTTAGTTATAAACTGTAAGATAAATAATACGAGACTATAAAACATCGGTAAAAAAAAATATAATAATTAAAAACACATTTTGGAAAAGTTTGTTGAAACATATTATAGAACGTTAACTTACCAGAGTGGAATTTTCTAACTTCACATTTAAAATGTTAATATTTTAAAATAAGATTTTTTAAAAATTTGGTATACATAAAGAGAGAAACCATAGTATTCTCTACTTTAGGTGGTTTAAAATCCTGGAACCACATTATTATATAATTAAAGTTTATTGACTATAAATAAAATTATCGAAAGGAATAGGCACGTGTCACAGATTACATATTTAAAGAGGAGCGTACGCCCTCATCGGTGTATATACAATTCAGAAAGTCAACAGTCATTATCAATATAAATACCTGAAACTGATATAGGTGAGATTTACTATACCGATGTGTTGTAATTATGAACGAAATTTGAAATTAAAAATCAGACTTCCTTTCTAAGATGTATTAATAATGAGACTATGGTAAATTCGATTTAGTGCAGTTAAATCAGTTTTTTTATTAACAGAATTCTTGTTTTTTAAAATATGAAAGACTTCTCTGAATTTCCTTCTATAATAATTAACCTCATTACACAAAATTTTAGTATTATCGAAATGGAAAGAGTGGTCCGAGACATGAGAATGTTCGACTAAAGCGGAGCTTCTATTATCCAATTTACAATCTCTCTTATGCTGGTTTATTCTTTCCTTGATATACTGACAGGTCTCACCGATATATACAGCACCACACTCACAAGGTATACTGTAGATAACGTGATTTCTGTATTTGAATTCTATGCTGTCTTTATTCTTTGAAAAAACACCAAAAGGGTCTCTCTCGTAACTAAAAACCAGTTTAATATGAAAGGTCTTAAATAAGTTAATAAAAAAATCTTTTAATTCAGTAATGAAAGGTAATGCTATTGTTTTACTAGTATCGAAAGGTTCTTTTTGAACTGTAGTCTCAGAAAATATATGTTGAAATCTGGAATTTATATATTTTGATAAAAAGGATGGTGGATAGTTGTTTCTTATGAGAGTGTCAAAGATAAAAGACAAATTATCCGCATAGAACTCTTTATCAGAGAGTTTGATACCTCTGTCAACCAGACCATAAATGATTGATATTTTATCCTTAACAGATGTTTTTGAGTTAAAGTCAATATATCTACCGGAAAATGTATTTTTATGGTACCAATTAGTGATAATATAGTTTCCCTCTCTGATGACCATTGTATCAAGGAAACTTATGCAATTATTGTTTTCAACTTCAATTGTAAATTGTATATTCTCATCAAACTCATTAAAGGATTCTAATAATTTTTTAATATTATCTATGCCGACCAAGACGAAAATGTCGTCGACATATCTACGGTAAAATAAATAAGGAAATTTTACTTTTTTTAAAATACAAGATTCCAATCTTTCCATTACGAGATCTGCAATTACACCTGATAGTGGGGAGCCCATTGGTGTACCGAAAATTTGTTTATAAAAACCATTATTAAAAGCACAGTATGCATTGTCAATACAAAAATCCAAAATGTCTAGGAAAACACCGTCAGGTAAATTGGTATTTTTTCGAATCTCATTCCATCTCAATTTCACACATTTAAGGACCAACGCCTTTGGGATGTTAGTAAACAACGATTTCGCGTCTAATGAGATCATTCTGAAATCTGATGGAACGGTTATTTTTTTAATTTGCTCAACAAAGTCAAAACTATTTTTTATATGTGCTTCAGTTTTTCCTAAGACTTTCTGAATTGGAATACTAATAAATTTTGATAAGTTATAGGTGGGCGACCCACAAAAGGATGGGACCGGTCTCATAGGACAATTGTCCTTGTGTATTTTTGGTAGTCCATAGAATTTAGGTGCTACTGAGTTATATGAGTGTAACTTTTTAGACATAGGACAATTTATATAATTTTTAATTAGCAAATCAGTCACTTTTTTGTTTAAGACTCTTTGTATTGACTGTGTAGGATCAGATTTTAAAATTTTGTAGACTTTATTGTCATTTAATAGGGCATAACACTTATCTAAATAGTCTTTATTATTGAGAATGACAGTTACATTCCCCTTGTCTGCCTTACATACCACGATATTCTTATTTTTTTCAAGAAAAAGGCGAGTTTTTTTACCCAGGTCATTAATCATAGAATTACTAAAAATGTTATAATTACTATGTAAAAAATTTTGCAGACCGGAAGATAGTTTGCTTCTAAATTCATTTCTGTTTACTTCAGGAATTAAATTGATTTTTTCTTCCGTAATAGCTAGAGTTTTTTCAATGATTCTACTTTTATCAGAAGGATTAACATAGTATTTGTCACCCAAACTTAAGAAATACAAAATGTCATTCGGAATATCACTATCTGACAAGTTCTTTACCCAGTCATTATTAACTTTTTTATCAAAATTATAATCATAATATTTACTCTTCAGCCAGTTAAACTTTAAAATGGATTTATTAATTATCTGTTTCTCGTATCTGTCCAAGACTAAAAATTGAAAATCAAAGAATTTTTTATATACGTCTTCATCAAAAACAAGAGAACATATTAATTTTTTTAAATCTTGTAATTGTGAATTTAAATGAAGAATAGCAATATTTATATCTGTAATCTCTAGGTTCAGTGTATTAATTTTGAAATTAAGGTCGAACGATTAAACTTTTTTGTAACTGAAATATTGTGAAATTTAAGTTTCTCTTTATGATTTATCAAATGTGAAGGAAGAAACCCACCTGATGTACAACGTAATAAAAAACGATTTCGGTTTTTTAAACGAATTAACTGTAGACTATATTTTATCCATTTCTTCATATGAATGGCAGCCGCTGTACCGTATGTCTCTCTAATACTGTAAAAATATCCACAGTTGTCGTTAGGAAGATTCATATTTATTTGTCCTTTTCCCGTTGCAAAATATCCAACACAAGCAAACTTGTAACGGACTTTTCAAACGGAAAACAGTATTCACTTTGATGAATCCACCAGTTAATGTTTAAGAAACAATATAATATTTCTATTTGCAGGAAACTCCTGACATTATTCGTGAATTATTAGTTTAAAATTTAAGTAAAGATGTAAGAGTTGTTTGGATTATTTCAAATTGTAGTGCAAGATGTTTTGTTTTTTTAAGAAAAATCCACATTTATTTACAAAGAGTGTGTGTTGTTAAGCTTTTCGTTCATCTACGATGAACCTCTTCAGACATTTAGTTATAAACTGTAAGATAAATAATACGAGACTATAAAACATCGGTAAAAAACATCGGTAGAGAATACTATGGTTTCTCTCTTTATGTATACCAAATTTTTAAAAAATCCTATTTTAAAATATTAACATTTTAAATGTGAAGTTAGAAAATTCCACTCTGGTAAGTTAACGTTCTATAATATGTTTCAACAAACTTTTCCAAAATGTGTTTTTAATTATTATATTTTTTTTTTACCGATGTTTTATAGTCTCGTATTATTTATCTTACAGTTTATAACTAAATGTCTGAAGAGGTTCATCGTAGATGAACGAAAAGCTTAACAACACACACTCTTTGTAAATAAATGTGGATTTTTCTTAAAAAAACAAAACATCTTGCACTACAATTTGAAATAATCCAAACAACTCTTACATCTTTACATCAATTATTTAAATTATAAATTAATTTAGAAATGATATCAAAAGCTATTGGTCACTGTACTCGTTGCCCTGATGTGTTAAAAATATATTAATCCAAATTACAATTAATTACTACTAGCGTAATGAACCTCGCTCGCTAACGCTCGCTCAGTGATTATTGTTTATTTGATTGCTTATTGATGTGGACATTTTATAAAATGTTAGTGAACTTATTGTTAATTGAATGTTTAATATTTATTTCACAAATTTTTTATATTCTAATAATTTTTATTGTCATCTTTTATTATTATAAAAATTTTTAAAAATTATTTATCATATTAAGGGCTGGGGTATGGTCTCACGGGCGAAAAAAAAACACCTTTTAAACTTTTTTTTTTACGAAACTACTAAATATTTTTCAATGATTTTATTCTTACATTATTTTGTAACATTTAAAGTGAGTTCTCACTTAAAAGAAAAAAATATTCGAAATTAAAGGACTTGCAGCCACTTGATGTAGACCATGTCAAAAATTGAGTCTGTTGCGGTGCCCCTAATTAAAAATCGTGAAATCATCTGAAACTCATGGGGTTAAAAAAAATTAGTTATTTGGAAGTATATCTCCCAACCAACGGTCCCCTTTTATTAAAAAATTTTTTTTACATTTTTTTTAAGGTCGGTTAAGGTAAAAGTACGTTTTTTATCCTAAAAAAAGCGCCATTTTGTCCCTGTATAATCGATTAAAAGCAAAAAAAAAAAAATTAGAAGGGGACCGTTGGCTGGGAGTCAAATATATATTATAAATATATACAAATATATATACCTATCCAAGACGTCCACGTCGTGGGACTTGGGCAACATTGTATAAAAAATATATGTAATGGCTAACATTGGAAGGGTTAAAAAAAAGCAAAATATGCTTTACAAACAATTTGTTAACTAAAACTTAAAAACAACATATTAACACAAAAAAAGTATAAAATGTATTATTTCTAAACCAATTATTTCGAAATGTAAGAAAAATATACTTAAAGTAGGATACAAAATAAATCTTAAAAAATGAATAAAAAAAAAAGTTGCGCGTAGGTTTTTGTCGATTTAACTCATGCGCAGCAGTTTTTTACTAACATTACACATACGCAGTAGCTTTCTGCAAAAGTTAGGTATGCGCAGTGGTAAAAATCGTAACAAATAATGATTGCTTAACAATTTCAACATGAACTGACATTAAAAAACATGTTAGCAAAAAAGTTTAATCCAATGTTTAAAACATATAATTTTGAAGACTAAATTGCACGCACAAAAATTTACAAGTGAAGAAAAACCAAATTTTAAATTTCGTTGGACTTAAAAAAAAAAAAGTTAAATAAAGGTACCTTTGCGGAAGTGCACTTACAATGCTACAGTGTTACGCATGCGCAATAATAAAACGGATTTCTACTGCGCACTTATTAAAAAAAGTATACTATATGTACTGAAAATATACTTATCTGGTAAAGTACAGCACTGCGCATGCGTAATTTTTAAATTTGGTCAGAGCACATGTGTGACTATCACTGTGCATCATTGCGCATGTGTAACAGCAATACAAAACAACTGCGCATGTGAAATGTTTGTGTTGTAGTGCGCACGTTTACACAGTTGTGGTGCACTACTGCGCATGTGCAACAATATGTTGTGCATGAAAAAATGTTCGGGTTAACATGCTTGACACGAATAGTGCCTGTGCGCATTGTTACAAACTATAATAACATGGTAAAATGAACATTTTTGTAAGTTGCCTATTGGAAAAAGTAAGTAAACTTTGAAGTGTGCACAACGATGAACGAAGTTTTCTCGGTATCGTATTAATATAATAGAAAATTTTTTTCGTAAACCTGCTTCGCAAAGATATTATGGTAAATTTAAACTCTAAGCGTTGAAAAAGTTTGCTTTTCATTATGTGTCATCAAGTATAAAAATTATTCTAAAAAAATTGAAAAATTAGGTAGTATTATTTTAACAAAAATACGAACTGGAGGCACCAAAGCATAAAGTTTTTTTTTTAATCTCGTTTTTCAAAAAAACCTGAAAACCTTTGATTTTAGTAAAAGTAAAAAATAACATTCTCTCAAGTTCAACAATATAATATGGACTACAAAAAAATTTGTGTAAAAATGATAAGGGAGCAAGCATTAAATAAATATTCGAATTTTTAAAACAAAATTAGTCGGTTAAAGTAATAACTCAGCACTTCAAACAATATGTACATTTATTGATGTTACAAATTCAAATTGAAATACAGAATTAATTAAAATTACTTAGATAACTTATAAGGCATATCGCGACGGAATAAAATGAGTATTACCTTTCTTAACTGATAGAAGAGGTGCAATAAGCGGTAGATTCTTATATTTTAATAATTTATTTTTATTCCTGTTCATTTCTTCAACTATAAAAGCATGATAGTGTTCATCAAATGTTATTTCCGTATAGGGTTTTACGTAGAAAAAAGCTTCATCCCTTACTTCAACTATTTTTAAAATCTCTCCAAATTCTTTTTCACTGTTTTGAGCGTCAATTAAAATGTAAGATCCAATTTTATAGATTGTTCCACAGATTTCCACCTCATTATAATATTCTGCTTCTTTACGCAATTCTGTGTCTTCGAAGTAAAAATTTTCGGGATTAACGGTTTCACGTGAACTAAATGTAATAGTGTTTTCGAATCGTAAATTATTAATTACTTTACACAGTTCAAGCGTTTGTTTTTTAGCAATTGTTACTAATCAATTGGTAGTGTTACAAATTGACAGAGCATTTAGTTGTAACTTTCTATTGCGAGATTCATATCTCATGCTCCAGTAATTTGTGCAAGGACCATTTTCTACCAGCAGCCGAGGATAATGGGTCATATTATGAAACTTTGGTTTCAATACTGCAAAAAGGTGTTGGTAAAGCTCGTTGTGTTTTTCTATTAACATTTTTAAGACAATTGCATCGGACGGAATAATTCTTGGCGAAGTTACGATATCTATGATTTGTCGTAAATAGCTATATAGTTTCCAGCCCTGATCATTTTCAGGAATTTTATTTCTAATTATAAAAGTATCTTATAAAACAAAGTATCTCAGATGCAGACATTTTTAGGTTTACTTGGTTAGAACCCTGACTCAAATTAATTAACGGAGGTTTATTGGAAGTTTCAGTGATGACAAATTCAAAGTTCACTAGACGATTATTTAAAAACTCTAAGCATATTAATTATAGCTATTATAACATACATGCATACACCTTCAAAAAGGTCGTGCATAACATCAAGCGTCAAATTTTCAGTGATATGAAAATTTTCTATTTTATGAAAACCACAGTCTTCCTTGATACCAGTTTCTGATACGTTCGCTGACATAACATCTTTTTCATAATTTTCTCTTGTTCGTAATAAAGATTCGTCTTCTATTTTAAGCAGCTTAGTTTCCTTTGCCGAGGCTCTACATATTCTGCAGAAGAGAGTATCGTTGAAAGATTTCACTAAACCAAAAATCCCGTTCAGACCCAAGTTGTCTCCAAGTATTAATACCAGTTGAAATTTTATAATTTTTAAGATTCCATTATCATTTATAATTAATCCCTCTTTTTGAAGAATGTTGATTTCTTCGATGAGTTTTTTAAAAACTTTTTCATTTCCACATCTCTTTCGATCTTCAGCATAAAATAATAAACGAAGGAAAATGGTACTAAGTCTAGAAGACATGTGACGTGGTAAGCAAGCTATTGATGCATATACAGCACCAAATTTGTTTTTTCCTGCGTGAGTGCCTAGTGGATTGCCAACCTCTAATTCGTCAAAAAATAAATATAACGATAAAACTATATATTCTTGAACATTTTCAGAGTATTTCCTTAACCATAAACTTGCTTGTGTTAAGTTCGTTATAATATTTGATTCCCTGCTCAGCCGTTCCATGTATTCTAGTATTTGATTTAATGCTCCAGGAATTTCTAAAAATGCTTTAAGTATCTTTTAAAGAGATATGTGTACTCCATATGTAAAATCTGGTACAAATCGTATTTCATTTCCAATAATCTTTTCAATAAACGTATTACCTATTATAAATTCTTCATAATCAATTAACCCTATTTGTCTCAAATGTTTGAAACGCTTGTGCTCAGTGAGTACACTTTCAAATACTTTGCTATAGTTGTTGAAACACATTTCTATTTTCTGTAGTGTATCTAAGCTCAGATTTTTATTCTTCAAAACTTGCATAACGTCTTTTTTGAGCGATGGACAATAAATGTTTTTAATAAAAAAATCCATATAATCTACAAAAGTCTGTACAATTTTACGTGCGTAAGCAGAATCTCCGTATAATTTTAAAATGAAGGATAAGATATTGCAAAATATAAAACTCAAGTCCATTTTTAAACAATTTAAAACAACAAAAATTATAATACTGAATATAAAATTATATTTTTTACTTCTTAAATACAATAAATAATCTTTATTTATGACTAATCAGTTTATTATTCAAGTAAAAAATATGTTATATTAATTTTTTTCGTTTAAATACTTTAGAAGTAATGTTATAACTTAAAATATATTAACTCAAATTATGTATTCTTTACAAACTGTACGAAATTTTATGGATAGAAATAATTTAATTTAAAGCAATTAGTACTAGACATACTACAAAGTCGAATTCAAAATCCGCTCAGAGTTTATTCATTTCTTGGATGAATTTTGAAACAGGAGCATAATCTTTTCTTGATTTAAAGCCATAAATTGACTTCGAAATAAATTCCCAAGCATAGTCACAGGTATATGGGAATGAATGCAGAGCTTTTAGACATTTAAAACAGCTTTGAACTGCTTTAAGTGGATCAGTGTAGGTTAGGGTGGTAAAAAAACTGACTTTTTGAAATTTTAAATTATCTTTTCAGTTCTATATTCTTAATAGTGATTTATATTATCTCTTTTTTTCAAATTTCTAAATTAATATTTAGAAGTGGTGCATTGCGATTTTCTCTGTTATGGGATTTATCATTAAAAATAAGTGCTAAATTTTCATCTCTTAGTTTTGCATACTTATTAACATCCAACTGTTACATCCATCTAAAGAGGTCTTAAGAAAGCTCATAAAAGTATTTTACAACCAAAAAAAATTTTTTTAATTTGAAAATGTAATTATTATTTCATATTGAAAACCACGATTTTGGCATACTTTTAAGTCTCGTTTCTCCTACTACATATACCTATTCGTATGTCAAATTTATATCAAACAATAATTTATCTTTTGCTGAACAAATAGAATAAAACGAAAAATAATTGGCAAGTATTGAATAGTTGAAAAATTGAAAAGAAAACTTCAGTTTTCGCGGGTTTTCTAGGTTTGGGGAAAAAATATATGCTTTTATGACCATCATAAAAATGAAACTGATCCTTGCCTCCATTCGACTACTGGTTTGAAATAGTATATTTCGTAACATGCGTGACAAGCAGTCGTTTCTGAAACGAGAGCAATGTTTTTGCAACGAGTGAAACGAGTTGCAAAAATTGCGCGAGTTTCAAAACGACTGCTTTGTTCACGCAGTTACGAACGATACTTTTCATAACAAAGTCATAAAAGGCGTAATTCGGTTCTCTGTATAGATAACCAGAAAGTTGCAGAATTGAGAATGATTCACTATGTCACGTCAGAGTGTACACAAATACAATCCAAATTGAATGTCTCACACTTTTTAACTTGTCAACACGTCGCGGTAGTGATACGGTCTGGTTAGATTTTGAAGCGGTACTACTCACGCTAAAGATATCGACTCTGTTCTGTTGGTCAAACAGTGCGTGCAAGAAAAGTAGAAAAGTGGGGGACATGCAAGTTGGACTGTACTTGTTTGCACTCTGGCGTCACATAGTGAATCGTTCTTAAATCTGCAACTTTCTGGTTATCTACAAAGAACCGAATCACGCCATTTTTAAGACTGCGTTATGAAAAGAAAAATACATTTTTCGGGTAAAAGGACCTTTTTTTAAGTTCAATTGTAAATCCAATTAAAAGAGTTTACGAACTCATAATGTGTTCCTTAGTACGAACCACAAACCCTTTAAAGAAAGGATTAGATTTATAAGCGTGAAGTGAAATGAAAATAAAAATTCCTTATATTTGTCAAAAACTTTGACAACGATGCACCACCTTTAAATATTAATTTAAAAAATTTATAAAAAGAGAGGTAATGTATTTCACTGCAAAGAATATGAAACTGAAGAGATAAATTAACATTTCAAACAGTTAGTTTTTTTGGACCACCCTAGTGTAGGTGTAATCTTCACCATTAAGAACAACATTAATTTGTGTCAGATTGTCTACTTCTCCACAGAAAACTATGTATGGATGAATTTCTTGATCATGGGTTGTCAAACAATCTTCAAAATTTTTCTTCTTTTGCAGCAAAGTTGTGGGATCCTTCAGTTACACAAATTAATTAATTAAAAATATATATTTGATATTTAATATTATTAAATGCCTCTTAAGTTACCTCAATGTGCAAAATGAAGGAGTTAGTTATTTCAGATTTTTTTAAGACTAAGGAATCGCCGCTTTGAAGTTTAAATAATTTTGCCAATGTTATACAAAGAGGCAGTAGCAATAATGATAATACGTTTTTTTGAGAATCTATACCTTTCTCTTTTTTGTCAATTTTTTCTACTAAATCTTTATGTTTTAACATAAGACTCTTAACTTCTTTTATTCTTGATTTTTTGCAATGATTTATTACTTTCAAAGCTATTTCTGGCCATCTTTTAGAAAACAGAGAGTTGTACACTTGCATCTGATCTTCTCAGTGCCGGATTAAGGGGGGGGCAAAAGGGGCACGTGCCCTGGGCCTTACTCTTTAGGGGGCCTCCAAATTGGTAAGTAAAAAATGAAAAAAAATCTAATTTTAAAGGTATAATGAGGATAAGTCAAATCTTAAGTATATATTTTTAACGTTTATTTTAACTATTATTAAAATTTTAAATTTTGAATTACGCGCTGAAGATCTACATAAAATGGGCATAAAGATATAGGTCACGCACTGTATTGCGCAACATAAATGGTATAGGGCATTTCAACTTGTGACGTATTAGCCCTAAGCACAATGAAAATTTTAGATCGCAAGCAATTAGATAGAAAAAGACATACATATATACCTGCCTTTTTCTATCTCACTCTTGCGATCTAAAATTTGGCGATTTAAAATTTTATTGTACTTAGGGCCAATATCCAAAATGGCAACTGGCTGGAAGACAAACAATGCATTGTAGTCAATATGACGAAATCAGTTTTTTAAAATAACTTTTTAAAACAAATTTCGGAATCTATGTTTATTAACAAATTATTTTTCATTTATCAAGAGCTATATTTTAAAAATAACTCTGGATAAATGATAAATAATTTGTTAATAATCATAAGTTCCAAAATTTGTTTTTAAAAAGTTATTTTAAAAAAACTGATTTCGTTCCATTGATTACAATGCATTGTTTGTCTTCCAGTCAGCCGCCATTTTGGATAGTGACGTCACAAGTTGAATTACCTTATTATACGCTTGAAATTTTGTTGGTAACATTGTTTTCAACCTGCCACTCGCTGGTGTTTACGTTTTTCTGCCGGTTGGTGTCTGATTGATTTGTCAGGTTAAGATTAATATAATTAATATCTGTTTTAACAAGTTTAATCATGAGAAGATTTGAAAGTGGTGCACAAAAAAGAAAAGCCAAAAAACTGAAAGATGAGTTCGATGCGAAGCTGCCAAAATTAACAACTTTTTTTAATGCAGATCTAAGAGTGCTAAAAGATGTTAATGTTGATGCACACAATAATAATGAAATCAGTTCTGAAAAAATAACAGAAAATGTTGAAAATTCTAATTGCGAAAAAGATCTATCAGGTAAGTAAAAATAATTAAAAATTGTAATTGCACTGGAAAAGCATTTTGAATTGAAATGTGTTTTCTATATCAAGAAGAAAAATAATGCATTTGAACTAACGTTTGTTAAGAATTTCTTTAAGTAATTAAACAAAATTTAAATATATTTACAAGTCATTTATAAATAATTTATATTTATATTTTTAACAGAATTTGAAAAGAACATTGAAATTGCTGAAAAATTAAATATTTCAAATAATAATTTAAAAAACATATTGGAAACTACAGAAAATACAGATAAAAATCTAACAGAACAAACAGACAATTTCTCCAATTGTTTAGGTATGTATATTTTAAGAGATTTAAATGTTTTCTGTTTAATCAAATCGTGAGGTTTAAAGTATTAAATAATGACACAATTCTTATTAAAAATGTAATTATTAAAAGTAAAATTTTTTGTTTATATTTAAAGAATTCTTTTTTTTAATAAAATGTAATAGATTTAGGTGTATTTAATTTTATTTGAAGTATTTATCTGTTTTTTTAGATGAGTTGAGCAAAGATCCTGCTTTGTGGCAAGTTAATGAGTCCATTCGTCAAAGAATTTTGGATAAAGGATTTGAATACTTTCAAAATAAAAACAGTGATTTTTCCGCTTCGGGTCGTGAGTACAAATCTGAAAAACGTACTAGATATTTTCAATCTAGCTATTTTGTAAGAATTTTGGTTAATCAAGAAAAGCATGAGCGTAAATGGATGATGTATTCTGAGTCTACGGGCAATATGTTTTGTTACGCATGTAAATTATTTTCCAACAATCTTGAAAATTCGTTTGTTGGAAATGGTTTTTCTGATTGGAAGCATGGGCATGAAAAAATTAAAAAGCATGAAAATAGTACTGAACATAAAAATTGCATGATGGTTTGGTTGACTCGAAGAAGCCATACACCTCACATTGATGATGGACTAAATTCACAATTAAATGCAGAAATTGAATATTGGAAAAAAGTTTTAAAACGTGTAGTGGAAGTGATTCGATTTTTGACTGAACGTGGTCTAGCATTTCGAGGAACACATGAAAAATTCGGGTCTCCTGATAACGGAAATTACCTTGGTATTTTAGAATTAATTGCCAAATTTGATCCTTTTTTAGAAAAACATATAGATTTACATGGCAATAAAGGCCGGGGTCATGTTTCTCTTTTATCGAAAACTATTTTTGAAGAACTAATTGATCCAATGACTAAAAAAGTTTCGAAGCATATATCTGCAGAAATTAAGGAAGCAAAATACTTTGGCCTTATTGTGGACTCAACTCCAGATATCTCTCATGTCGATCAATTATCTATAATTATTCGATATTGCTTGCATGGCACAGTATATGAAAGATTTTTGACATTTATACCAATATCAAGTCACACAGGAGAGTCACTTTGCGATGTAATTTTAAAAGTCTTATCAAATCATGGTATATGTATTGATAATTGTCGAGGTCAGTCATACGACAATGCCAGTAATATGTCTGGAAAGTATTCTGGAGTTCAAGCTCGCATGAAGAAAATAAATCCACTGGCTGTTCATGCTCCTTGTGCTGGTCACTCAGTAAATTTAGCCGGGAGAAATAGTGTTAGCGTATGCACTGAAGCTATTTCCTACTTTAATTTTGTATCAGGGATTTATGCTTTCTTTGTTGGATCTCCGCATCGGTGGGAGATATTGAAAAAACATTCTGATTCATCCCTTAAATCATTGTCAAAAACTAGATGGTCTTGCCATGATGATGCTACCGCAGCTTTGTTTAATAATTATTCACAGATATATGATGCTCTTTCAGAAATTATTGAGAACAGTGATGAAAGCGCTGAAACTCGATTTCAGGCTAAAAATCTGCAAAATCAATTCATAAAATTAGAAACGGCTATTATGACAGTCTTTTGGCATGAAGTACTTGATCGGTTTAATAAAACTAACAAGTTTTTGCAAGCAATAAATATAGACTTGTCCATAGCTAACAATATGTTGAAATCCTTAATTGAATTTACGCAAGTAATACGCCATGAGTTTACGGAATTCGAAGAAAAAGCAATCAAATTAGGGACTTTTGTTTGCAGTCAGTATCACGATGAAAACAAGCGCAGAAGGACAAAGAAATTTGCAGACGGTACTGTTGAAAAATCTAAATGTTTAAAAGGGAAAGATAAATTTAAAATTGAAAGCTTCCTTGTGATGGTGGACCAATTAACAGCAGAACTAGAAAAAAGAAGTGCAGCTTATAACGAAATTACAGAGATGTTCAATTTTCTAATGAATTTAAGAGAATCGGATGACTTTGACGAAATAAAAGAATGTGCAAATAAACTTGTAGATTTTTATCCTGCAGATTTGGAGAACACATTAGTCAGTGAATTGGAACAATTCATTCCTTTTTTGAAATTAGAGCACAAAAATGAAGAAAAATTGCCCGCTACCAGTATATTAAAATGGATGGTGGATTCGAATGTAACGTCGATTTTCCCAAATGTTTATATTGCATTTAGAATCTTCTTATCTATTCCAGTTACAAATTGTGAAGCTGAAAGGTCCTTCTCCGCACTCAGTAGAATTAAGTCTGAGCGCAGGTCGACAATGGCCGAAAACCGATTAGTAAGACTAAGTTTGTTGGCTATAGAAAGAGAACTGCTTAGAGATTTGTCTTTTGACGATATAATTGACGAATTCGCAAAACAAAAGGCAGGAAAAAGAATGTGTAATATTTAAATTTAAGTTACTTTTTATATATCTGATAGTTCATGTTAAAATGAATTACAATCTTGAAATAAAATTATTATAAAATAATACATAAGTTTGTGTTCTTAACATTGTACTTTAATTTGACCAAAAACAGGGGGGCCTCAAAAAATTGTTGTGCCCTGGGCCTCAATTTGCCTTAATCCGGCACTGGATCTTGTTGTATAAGGTTGACAGTTACCAAATCCTGAATAATATTTTTGAAATCTGATTCTAGCTGTAATGTAGAAAAGAAGGTTACAAAATTTTATTTAAAATTATAGGGACTTCTTTAGAAATCAGTATATTGTTTTCAAAATAAATAATTTAGAAATTTTGAACGTGTTTTTATACATTATAATTATAAAAAGAATACTGTACCAAAGGAATCCCTAGAGGCGCACAAAGACAAGGAAAACTTCTCAAATATTTTTGTATTTGTACTCTTTTTGATTTTTTGTCTTTCACCAGCAACAGCTTAGTCCTCTCATTAAAACTTTGTTCCCACTCACGAGTAACATCCTGTGGGCTGTGGTCTTCACGGTTACTATTCACTAAACTATTCACCCAATTCTCAGGATCTAAATTAAAAAACACAAATTTAAAAACTCTTTAAATTTGTTGTTGTTTTTATTTAAAATTTTGGAAAAAGAAGAGCAATTCAATGCTTAAAAGGATGAGTTATATACTTAAAAATAGATTAAAAGAAAATATTATTAGAAAATAATTATAAAAATTAACATTATTTAGCACAATTTTAAATAATTTGTTTTTTAAACTAAAGAACCTCTATTAAAAATTAGTGAAAAAATGGAGAAAACATTAAATCAAAATTAAACAGATTACAAATTAAAAAAAATTTATATACAAAAAATAATCCAATCTTTATGAATGCAAAATTAAGAAACAAATTAAGTAACTGCAATGCAAAAATAATAAATTATAAAAACAAAACATAAAAATGTAAAAATATAAGAAAACAGTCTACAAAAAAATGTGGAAAAATCTTTAAAATAAAAAAAGTTATGAATCTTATAAAAGAAATAAATAAAATCTTTCAAAAACTAAACAAGATTTAAAAAGTGACAAATAATAAGTAAAAAGAAGAAAATATATTTTAAAAATTAAAATATTTAAGTAACTTTATTTTTAAATTTTAAGACATAGGAAAAAATTACTATTAAAGGGGAAAATCTTTTTAAATTAGAAAAAATAAAGAATTATTTGAAAAACTGAAGAAGAAGAAAAGAATGAATGAAATTTTGGAAATTACGAAAGAAAAAGAACCCCTATGAAATGGAAGAACGATGTCAAAACGAGAATATTTAGTATAAAATTCAATTTACATAAAATAAATTAAATAATAAAAGTCTACAACAGAGTAGAAAATTAAGAAATTTAATTAAAATTATGTAAATAAAAGTGTAGAATAAATGTTTTCAAAAGTTCGAAATCACAAGATGAAAATTAAACAATTTAAAAGAAGGGGAAATATTTCTAACAATAAGAAATAGAAAAATGACGAAATGTCTAAAAAAAATCGTGAAGCAACAACAAAATAAAATAAATAAGAAGAAAATGTTAAGAAGAAACATTACTATGTTTCTTTGTCTTTAACAAACTATGAAACAATTTCAAAAAATAATAAAATTTGTCAAGAATTTAATAAAAAATAAGTAGATAAAAATAAAATAAAGAAATTTAGAGAAATGAATGAAAAGTCAATAAAAGGTATTAAAAAATCCTTAAAAAATAAATAAGTTTTTTAAAACTAAACGGAAAATATTTTTACAATAACCATTAGAATTAAAAAAAGTCTAAAGTTAATTAGAAAAACATAAAGAAAATATAAAATCTATTTGAATGAATAAATAAGTTTGCATAAAACAGACAAGTTTTAAACACAAATTAAATAAATTTCAAAAAATATAGCGTATTTCTATTTAAAAATATAAAAATAATTTTTAAAAAAACAACAAAAAAAAGGTTAGTGAATGTTACAATTACAAAATATTGTAAATTTTAATATAAAATAATTTACATAAAAAGAAGAAAATTAAAGAAAATATTAAAGTAGAAAAATAAACACAAGAAATATATATAACAAAAAAAGAAATAAATTTTTAATGTTGAAAAAATAAGAAACTATTGTATTATTATTACTTTTCAGGTTTTTCCTGACTACAAAAAAATTTTATGACAATTCCAGGTTTTTCAGGTTTTCCAGCTTTTCCAGAACCGAAGAAACCCTGTTATGTTTTTTAATTTTTTTATATTTTTATAGTTGTTAAACAATAAAAATGGTTCTCTCTTTTCTTACTAGGGTAAGTTTGTCAGTTGATGCGGATGCTTCAATTGCTGCGGTTTTTTAAAAAATATAATTAATTTCTATTTAAGAATATGTATACCTACTTTAAAATGCATGGCAAAATTATTCTAACCTTTACTTAATACAATTCCATAAAAAGTTTTAATTATTATTAATTGAAAATAATTTAAGTTTAAATTATTGTTCTCGCAGCAAATAACTAAAGCAAACCTTTGGTTTGTATGTGCTTTAGTTGCTGCGGGAAATCCAACCTACATTTACACTTTATTCTGGCCTTAGCAACTAACACGCATCAACTGACTCACACCCGTAGCAATAGATGCATTTGATATTATTTTTAATTTCTTAATTTTGTTCAAATAATCAATTTTTTAGGGGTTTTGATTTTTGAATAAATATCTAAATAACACAAACTACTCATCTTATAAGTCGTAAGTTTATTATTATCAATAAAAAGAGGTATTTTTTAATAAAAAGGAGTCTCGGCTGAGAACCCGCAGCAACTGCATTTACCCTATTTATTTTATTTTCTTGTTGTTTCACAATTGTTTTTAGACCTTTGCATTTAAAATTTGTTATTTTTCTATTTCTCACAAATATATTTCCGTTGTTTAAATTGTTTAATTTTTATCTTGTAATTTCTAATTTTGAAAAATATTTATTCGACAATTCTAATGTACATTCTTTTCAATTTCATGATCTTTCTACTTTGTTTTAAGCTTTTATTATTTTATTTAATTTTATGTAAATTTAATATTGTACTAAATCATTTTGTTTTGACATCGTTCTTTTATTTCATACGGTTTTTCTTCTTTTAAATATTGTTTTGTCTAATATTCCAAAATTTTATTAATTATTTTTTATCTTCAATTATTAAAACAATTCTTTTCTTTTTCTGATTTAATTTTTTTTACATATTTAGTAATAATTTTTCCCTATTTTTTAAATTTGAAAATGAATATTCGTTAATATTTCATTTTTAAAAAATATTTTCTACTTTTGATATATAATTTGTCTCTTTTTAGCTTTCGTCTATTTTTTGAAAAATTTTCTTAATTTCTATTTAATAATATCGGAGATTTAAAGAAATTTAAGATATTTATTTACTTTTTTATTTTAAAGATTTTTTCAAATTTATGTTATTTTATCTTTATATACTTTTTTTTGGTTTGTTTTTATAATTCCTTAGTTTTTCATTGCAGGTATCTAATTTGTTCTTTTATTTTACGTACTTAAGGATTTGAAGTTTTTTTCTTTGCATTTTCTCATTCGTTTTAATTTCTTTAATTTTGTTTAAATATTTTCTGCATGTTTTACTTTTTTTGTTAAAGGTTTTCAGTTTAAAAAACTAATTACTTAAAAACAAACATGAAATTTTAAGCATTGATTTTAACTATTGAAAAAAATTGTATTTAAATCAATAAAATAGGATTCTTAAAAAAATCATGATTTTTATCAGTCCTGGTATTAGTTATCAGCCAAACTGTGATTTAAATTTATTACAGCTCTGCTTATATTGTATTTAAGTTTCTTTTTTATTTTTTAAAATTATTTTAAAATATTGTGATTAAACTGTGATAACACTGCTAATTAGTATAAACTTGAAATTTTTGAAAAAGTTCAGAGCAATTCAATACTTAGGAAGATAACTTATATTCTTGAAAGAAGATTAAAATGAAATATATTAAAAAATAATTATAAAAATAACATTATTTAATAAAATTAGAAATTTTTTAAGTTTTTTAATAATTCTGCTAAAAAGTATAAACTTCTTACCACTGATTTCAATGTCGGCAAAACTGTCATTTGTTGTTTTTTTTTAAATTCCAGCTGTACGCATCTTCTTCCTTATATACTTATATGTACTATATAGAGAGCCTCTAGCACCCACAGTATCGTTGTCTTGAGTTTTCGAATAGGGTTTATACAATAAATTTTTATCCTCCGTTGGGAAAAGTTCGTGAATTTGATCCCGCAATATTAAAAAATCATCAGATTTAATTCTGAAAAATTATAAGAAAAGAAAATATTAAATTTAATCATAAAATTAAAAACAACTTTATTATTTTTAAAACTGAAACAAATGTTATGTATTATTAGATTTGAGCAAAAAGATTTTATTTATCAGAAGTGAGCAGATTCATAATATTCAATCAATATTTTAAAACTTCAACATTCACCATTTTCAAATTTACGTATAATTGAAAGGATCTTCTTGTAATTTTCTATAAATTACAATTTCTTTTAATCTGTGATCAACTTGCTCTGTGAATCTATAATTCCCAAGAATAACTCTACTCTCTATATTTTCTGGTGTATTAAGGAACCGAAATAATTCATTATGATGAAACGTGAAATCTAAGGAGGGGTTACAAAATTAACAAAATATAAATATATGAAATTAAAAATTCCGTTAGAAGATTATTATTTGCGACTGAGATATTCAAAATTTATAAACGTCTTCTTATTGACAATAAGCATCAAAAATATAGGTTAGAAAACACAGGTTGTTTATATTTTTGAACTAATAGAAAAGAAAGATGATAACAATTTTAGTTTATTTTAATATAAAAATAAATAGTACTTACTTTCAATGCTGTGATCTGTTATAACTATATCGGCTGCACATATAATTTCTGCGGTATTTAAATCTATTTCGGCGACTACTTCCATCGCTTCGCAATTATTCATTTTTAATGAGATCTATTTTACTTTTTACATAAGTATTTCACTCATTACACAAAAAAATAAAGTTCTCATGAATGTTTGAATAATAATGCACAGTTAAGTCCGTTAAGTCTCACGGTTTGCACGATTTTCTAATTTGCACTAAATATAACCTAGAGATCCTCAAAGGAGAGTTGAGACATGTAGACTTGGATTCTGATTGGCCACAGGTTTCCGGAAATGGAAGTTCATAATGAAGTGGACACAACTCCTGGCAGCCTGCAGGTTACCATGGTAACGTATGAGAGTGAGCAAGAGGGAACAAATTTTCTCATTTGCTTTATTTCATACGTTGCTACGGTAACCTGCAGGCAGTCATGAGCTGTGACCGTACTTTGAGAGGTTAATTTCATTGGATTCTTTTCGACAGACAGAAACAGTCTCTGTCCTTTATTATTTCATGCCCTGCTCCCGTAACCGTATTCGTTTTGCTTTGGGCTAATCTCTAGAATAAATCTAGAATTTTAATGTGGTATCACATGTTTCTAAAACAAAAAGACAGCAGGGCTACCAATTTAAAACAAATTACTTTTTTTACTAGAGACAAAAGATTTACCAACACCTTGGGTAAGCAGCGCTACCACTCTAGTGCAGCAGTACCATTAAACTGAGAGAGCATTCATTCAAAAGTTTGGGACAAATACTCTCCCACAAAAAAGAGGGCAGCTGTACTGTTTGGTGCAGCATTTATCCTAAATTTTACTCCGTGTAATCAACAAATTAATATTATTATAATTATTAAAAGTCAAAAAAGAGAAGTCTACTGTAAAATTTTCAACAAATCAATTTTTTGTTTATTGGATACAAAAATACTTTGAACCCTCGACAATCAGGTACAATAGGTGTTATAGGCGGCTAAATTTTTCTTCATTGAAATTTCGATCTTTTACCGAAGCGCTCCGAAAGGCGTACCTGCGGCAAATTCCTATATGTTCGTCGGTACAGCGTAGTAGCTGTAGGAATTCTATTTGTCACATTTTTATTACTTTACTCAAAGAGGATCTCCTTAAATAATAAGGTGTACTATACATGAAGCAGGAATAGGAGATTAATAGTAGAAAGCTTGAAAATAATTTTATCATTGAAAAAACTAATACTGAAACTTTAAACGCGTTTTTTCGAAACTGTGCTTTTCAATACGGTGTACACGATATCTCGAGTTTTAATAAATGAATTGACTTGGAATTTTAACTACATATTCTCTGGAATAGTGTCTCTCGTCTGACTGATCATTTTTTGATATCGTTGTTTCTTGAATTGTTATAAACAATAATAATATCAAATTTGGGCAAAAAAATACCAAAAAAAATTCCAAGAATTTTTTTTTCGGCGCCAAACTCAAACCGAACTTTCTATAATTTGAATTTTCCTTTAATGAATTTTCCTTAGCTAGGGAAGCTAATTATTAGTTTTTTTAGCTAACAAAAATAATTATATTTCGTTGTCTCGTTCTCCTAGAATAACACGTAGTACCATCTTTCTGATAGATCTGATAACAGATTTTTAAAGCTAAATCAAATTCAAAAAGTTACTGGTATTGCACGCCGCCACTTCCAGTGGCTCTGCCTGGTAGAACTCATTCCTTTTTTCTGTGCGATCTGAGAACAGTGTAACTTTTCGTTTTCTTGTCTTTTTTAATATAATTCAGAGTTTTTTACACAAAACTTGTTGCTCATCATGAATAGAGAATAGGACAATCGCAAGAGACGTAAAAAAAAGAGATCAAAAAGCGATTATTCGTCCAAAAAGCGAAAAAGCAGATCCGCGTCTAGAGATGAGGTTATGTATAAGCGTCACCGTCGATATCATAGCAGGGATCGATTTAAGAGATCTCCATCAGGCAGCCGTTCTTCTAGTTCTTATAATTGCTCAAGCAGGAGCACCAGTAGTAAATCTTCAAACGAATATCGTTATCGCTCAAGGCTAGATAACCGCGAACGTAGTCCGAGAGGCCCGACGGACCAAAAAATTCTGAATTCTAATCCAGTTCATTCAGGTAAAATTGCACATAATAAGGACGATTTCGATGAGAGCGGCTCGTCATCTGACTGTGAGGATTTTTACAATCCAGGCGATGTCCAACTGAACGATGCAGTTCTTACCAAGGGGGTTCTCACTCGAGAATTCTTTGTCTCTATGTCTCTCTCCTTCTCATTCTGCTGTCTCCGTCTGACTCATATGACGTTCGTAGGATTACGCGAAAGTCCGTACAATTCCGTTCCGAGTGAGAAGCCCCTCGGTTCTTACGTTGCTCGGAGACGACTCAAATAAAAATAATGATCCTTGTGGAAATATCCACACCATTTTAACAAAAAATTAGTCTCAGATTCTAAAAACTGGCATGACGTAAGAGGTGTCTGAAGAGATGGTGAAAAAGTATCCTGTTCCTGATAACTTTACTGCTTTGAAATCGCCTTTGTTAAATCCAGAGGTGAAACGTACAATGTCGGAAAGAGCTCGTAAGAAAGATGATTATCAGGTTAAAACTCAAACAAAAATTGGTGCTGCGATCTATGCCACTGGTTTAACCCTGGCCTGTTTTAATCAAGGAAGAGAAACGGACAGCTCTCTTGTTTTCCTTTTGAAAATGCTGCCAGACTTTTATCAGACGTTCATTACAATATTTCGATCACAAGGCGTGCTTTCATAACCCCAAATGTCAACAGATTAGTGGAAGACATCACCAGACCTGTGCAACGGTCTATGGTAGCCCATGTATTAAATGTGTCATGAGAATTGAAAGTCGCCACTAGGTTGGCGCTAGCAGTAAGTTATGCCGAAATTCTATACTTTGACTATAGCAAATTCGGGCCAACTTACTTCTATCGCCAACCTAGTGGCCATTTTCAACACATGTGACACTTTCAACTCGTCGTTGCACAGGCCTGGACATCACTAATGATCAACCAGTTGAATCTCTACTTTTTGGTGAAAATCTTTCAGATCGTTTCAAAGCTGCTAAAGAGGTGGATAATCAAAGTAAAACTATTATAAAAGCACCTCAGAAGAGTTTTTCTTCCAATAAAGGCATTTCAAATAATTATTATTCAAGACCGCAGCAGCCTTACAAATATAATAGACAATTTAATCCGGCAAAGATGTCGTTAAACTACAGGAGCCCATTCGGAGGAATGAACAGGAGCTTCAGGGGTCGTCAGGATGGGCAGAAATTTCAACAACAGCAGAGAGCGAGAACTCGACGTTAAATGTAAGTAAGCTACCCGGTAGATTGAGGTTTTTTATTGATAATTGGAAAGAAATTACTGAAGATGAAAATATTATTGCGTGTATTCGAGGGTATAAAATTCCTTTTTTGAAACCGAATTTTCAAGAAGAAAAATCTCGTGTTTCACATACGACTGATTCGGAACATAGACTTTGTAACGATTATGCGTTTTTTAAAACAATATGAGATCAAGAAATTAAATGAGCACACATAAAAAATAATGTGAATTTCAAAAACATATAAAATGAATATTTCTTCTAATCAAATAAATTAATGTTTAGAGAAATATCGTATCAGGTCAACAATAAAATGAAAAAACGTTAATTACTTATTATGAAACAATATATTGAGTTCAAAATGATTACATTTAAACGAAATGATATTTCAAATAAAATTTTAAAAATAAAGCGCGAACTCACACTCCTGCACTCATGGAATAAATTAAATATACGTAATAAATACAATTTTGATCGTTAATATTCGTGAAAGAACAAATAAATTAATTTAAATAAAAAAATTACAAAATTTACCACGAGGTCACAAAGACAGTCAATATAGAGAAATTGTTACACAATAATGTACAAATTGAAGCGTGACCCAGTTGAGCAAGCAAAAAGATCAGGAATAGATTTAAGACATTAAACATAAATATAAATATAAAAATTGTTCAAAAACTTAGCCGTCCGGTAAAGTTTTTTGATGAGACAAGCGTCGTCGGGTTGAAGGTTCCAAACAAGATGGCTTGAGTGGCTGCTAGCCGCACAAATTTCTTTTGATTTTATGGAAATCCTGATCACTCAAAATCCAGGATATGGTGCACTCAATTAATCAAAGAATTCCCTCGTCAATGGACAAAAATCCGGAATTCAATTGAATGAAGAGATTATAAAACGGAAACCTTCCCTTTTTGTCGCCCCGCACACGCTGTCCTCCAAATTGTTTCGTATCACGGAAAATTATCGCCACTCTAAATCCCGAAATTAATTTAAATAATGTAATTAAATAAATAAAACAAGACTTAATTTTAATAAAAAATTAAATACAGAAATTTGCCAAAAAAAAATATAATACCTTTGAACTATCGGCGACACACAAAGAAATGGCGAAAACGTTTTAACACTTCTACCGGATCGGCTTTAAAGAGGACAAATCATGTGCGGAAACTACTTTTATTAATCACCCGAGATTTCCCCCAAATTTCATAAAGTGCCCCACCGTCCAGCAGTCGCCCAGCGTCACTCTTTCCACGAAATCATCCGAATTCGGCGAATGAAACTCGGACTAAATATTCAAATAAAATAATAAAACAAAATTTTAAATAAACATATTTCTAATCCTCTCAACTTTTATCGATTGCTATTAAACAACTAATAGATAAAGGCTCAGTTTGTCAATGTTACCCATGTAAAGATCAATTTGTCTCCGTTCTTTTTAGTTGATAAATCTAACGGCCAAAAACGTTTCATTTTAAATCTGAAAAAGTTGAATTTATTTATAGATGCACCACATTTTAAACTAGAGGACCAAAAAACGGTGATTAGCTTATTAACAAAAGATTGTTATTTAGCGACAATAGACCTTAAAGATGGTTATTTCCATGTGCCAATTGCAGAAGAAGATAGAAAGTTCTTACGCTTTGAATTTGATGGTAAACTATTTAAATTCAACTGTTTGCCCTTTGGCTTTTGCACAGCGCCTTTTATATTCACTAAAATCTTGAAGCCTATTCTTTATTATCTACGGAATAAAGGTTTTTTGTCTGTTCTGTTCTGAAAATCTGAAAAGACGATTTTCTTTTAATATCAAAAAATAAAAAACAATGTTTTTTAAATATTTCGGAAACAATTAGAACTTTAGAATCCCTCGGTTTTACAATTAATCGGTAAAAGTCTTGTTTGGAGCCTTCCTATGAATGTGAATATCTTGGTTTTCAATGGAACAGTCAAAATTTAACAGTTGAGTTACCTTCAAAAAAGAAAGAGAAAATTTTTAAGTTGACTCAGGATTTTTATTCTAAAACGGAATGTAAAATAAGAAGCTTTGTTCAATGTACAGACGTATTAGTTTCGGCTTGCCCTGGCGTACGATATAAGTGGTTGTACACGAAGGAAATGGAAAGGCAAAAATTTTTGACGTTAAAAAGAAACAATGGAAATTTTGATGACCGACTGTTTTTGTCAGCGGATTCTAAACTTGAATTAAAATGGTGGATTGATAATGTTTTGTATTCAGTAAATCATATCAGGAATTCAAAGTTTTGCCTTGAAATATTTTCTGATGCCTCTTTGACCGGATGGGGAGCTTGTTGCGGTAATCAAAAAACTCATGGCTGGTGGGATCAAAAAGACCAGAAGCAAAGTATAAACTTTTTAAAGCTTAAAGCTGCATTTTATGCTCTGAAAAGTTTTGCTTCAGATTACAGCTCGTGTCAGATTTTGCTCCAAATTGACAATACAACGGCCTTATCTTACGTCAATCGAATGGGCGGGATACAATACAGCAAGCTTCATGATATCACAAAATCTCTTTGGCAATGGTGTGAGCGCAAAAATATCTGGATTTTTGCTTCATATATTAATACAAAAGATAATACAGTCGCGGATAAAGAGTCTCGAGTTTTGCCCCCGGAAACGGAGTGGGAACTAAATAGTCTAGATTTTGATAAAATTAAGTATAAATTCGGAAGATTTCAAATTGATTTGTTTGCAACAAATATTAATAGTAAATGTTCAAAATTCGTATCTTGGTTCAAAGATCCAGAATCATCGGCAATTGACGCGTTCACAATATCATGGGAGAATCTGTATTTCTACGCTTTTCCACCATTTACCCTAGTATTAAGAGTCATCAGAAAAATCATTGATGATCAGGCGGAGGGTGTCTTAGTTGTTCCATATTGGCCGACTCAATGTTGGTATCCGTTATTCTTAGATTTACTAATCGAAGAATCATTATTTTTAGGGCCTCCTCTTAATCTACTCACGTGTCCTTTCAGGGGAACACATCCTTTAGCCAAGAGCCTTATCCTGGTTGCAGGAAAATTATCAGGCAAGCTTTTCAAAGAAGAGGCATCCCGGAATTAGGAATACCAGTAATGCTTGCTTCTCTGTCGGAATCTACCATCAAGCAATATAACAAACCGCTAAGGCTTTGGTGGATTTTTTGTCAGGAAAATAATATCTGTGTTTTCGAAGCAGATTCTAAAGATGTTCTTTCCTTTTTAACTCAAATTTATCAGCAAGTTGGAAGTTGTGGTACGCTGAATTCGTATAGATCAGCAATTTCACTAATTTTGATGTCAGATATTGGAAATGATTCTATGATTAGAAGGTTTTTTAAGGGTGTTTCCACAATTAAACCACAGAGACCCAGGTACGATTTTACATGGGACCCTCAGGTTGTCATTGAGTTTTTAAAAAATTGGTATCCTCATGAGCATCTTTCATTGAAACAGTTATCTGTTAAATTATTAATGCTCATGGCGTTAGTCACATCTCAACGTATGCAAACCTTATCAAAAATTACTATAGATAATATTATGGCATCAAAAGATCTTATTCAAAGTAAAATACCTGAACGTATAAAAACATATAAAATAAGGAAACCTCAACCTTGTTTGTCGTTACCAATTGTTAATGAACAACCCGAGATTTGTGTAGCTTCCATCGTGCTGATATATTAAGAGTAAACATCCCAGTTAAGAGGCTCAGTAAAAAATTTATTTGTTACTTTTAAAAAACCAGTTAGGCCAGCAACAATTCAAACGTTATCAAATTGGATAAAATATGTTTTAAATGAGAGCAGAGTAGATACTAATATATTTAAACCCCACAGCACACGGCATGCGTCTACTTCCGCAGCTAGATCGAAAGGAATTGATATCGAAACTTTTCGCAAAACTGCGGGATGGTCGGAAAGGTCAAAAACCTTTGCTAATTTCTATGAAAGGCCTATAGTAGATAAATCAGCCTATGCGAGAGCCGTGATCAATGGATACTTTGTTTATTTTTTATAGTTAAGAATAAAAAACTGTTCTTTTGTAAAAATCACAAATTACGTTTCTTTGAATATCTACGTGTTATTCTAGGAGAACGAGACAACGTAATATAATTAACCGATTAAACGAACTTACCTTAAATGAAGTTCAATCGGAATTATATGAGTTTACTAGTTCTCCTAGAACATTCCCACCCATTCCCTTCTTTTTATTTATAAAAATAAACCCATCTGTAATTTGTGATTAAGTTGCTTTAAAATAAATTAGTTCTACCAGGCAGCGCCACCGGAAGTGGCGGCGTGCAATACCAGTAACTTTTTGAATCTGATTTAGGTTTAAAAATCTGTGATCAGATCTATCAGAAAGATGGTACTACGTGTTATTCTAGGAGAACGAGACAACTCATATAATACCGATTGAACTTCACTTAAGGTAAGTTCGTTTAATCGGTTAATTATCCATATAACAGTAATTAAGGTTAGCTAAGGTAGCTGACTTTTACCTAAGGCAACTAATCTTTTTTTTTCGTGTGTGACGTGTCGTTTCACGTAAAATTTTAAAATGACCTCTCCAAGATTATTAATTATTAATATTGTGGAAAGAGTAGCCAAAAAAAGATATAGCTAAAGAATTTGGTATCTTGCATTCAACAGTTTCGAATATTTTAAGAAATAAAGATAAAATTTTTGATCCCAAAGATGCTAAATAAACTTATAAATAGTTGACTTCTTAAAATTTTTAATTTTTTTATTTCTAGTGGATAATGTTATCTCCTGTTAATTTGAATTTTTCCTAAATTTAACTCGATAATAATTAAAACTCTTGTTGATTTGAATGTTTCCTGCCTTTCTCTCAATAATTAAAACTTTTGATCCTTTCGATAAATAAAACTCTCAATAATTTAAACTTTTTTTGAATCCCCTTGCGATTCAATTTATCGAGAGTCGACTGTATTTTCTTGGGTATTAATTTGGGTAAAATTGAACGAAATAAAATTTGAATGGATGGAAAGTCGAACAAATTAATGTAAGTTCGGATTATTTTTAATTTGATTCAATAAATGTTTAAACAAATTAAAATAAATATAAAAAATAAAATAAAAAATACAATTAACGGATGTTTCGATCGATTGAATTTAATTGAAATTATAATGAAGTCTCAGGGTTGACACAATAGTTTAATTTCGATTTACCAAACTTAAACATAAATATAGTTTAAAAAGTGTTATTTTTCATTGTTATAAACAAATAAAATTTACAATAAACTTGTTTTTTACTAAAACTGAATTGATTTTTTTCTCAAATTTTTATAATTTTTTTAACAGTAACATTTCTATATGAATATTGTTTAAAAATTGCTTTTTATTATTGTTATAAACAAACTTAATTAAAAAATTAATAGCACTAAAATCAAACTTATAAAAACTAGAAAAAGCTATTCAGTTACGATAAAAAACAAGTGAGCTGTTTATTTGTTAATTTAATTTCTTTATAACAATGATAAATAACACTTTTTAAACAATATTTGAAATTAAATGTTACTTTTAAGAGAATTATAAAAATTTGAGGAAAAAATCGATTTAGTTTCGATAAAAAAAGAAGTGAGCAGCTTATTTATTAATTTAATTTGTTTATAACAATAACAATAACACTTTTTAAACAATATTCATGTATAACTGTCAATTGTAACTAAATACTAAAGTAAATGCAAAAAAACAAATTTATTTCAACTATAAAAATGCTCGTTGTTCATTTGTTAATTTTAATGAATTAAAATATTTATTAACTAAATAAACAATTTTTTCATTCATTAAGATATTATTTTTTGCCTTTTAAAGATCGATAGTCAGTCAATTTAAATGATATTCAGCATGAAGACGACTTTTATTTGATAAAATGAAGATATACTAGACACTTTGTCATTATTTTGTTGTTAACATTAAAATAATAATAATAAAAACAGAAATTCAAAAAACTGCTTCCTTAAAGTTGTGAAGAATTTATTCCCTCATATAAAATAGATTGTAGTAATAATAATTTTTGAGAATTTTACGCCCTCGTGCACTGATAATTTTGTAGGATAATCTTTTATCAATAATATAAAATATCCCGGATGAGGCTTGAAATAATCTTTCAACGAAAACGTTAAAAACTGTATGCACAAGCATGATTTTTTAAAAAGAAATTATAGGTTTACAGAAGGGTTTCAGTAATTATATTGTTAATTAGAATGTAGTTAGTCTTAAAATGGTTTTAAAAATTGGTTTACTTTTTTAAAGCAATTATTTTTATTGATACCTGCTTTAGAACTATTAAACATAATATTTATCAAATATTATCTATTACACAACAACAAACAATATTGATCATAATTTTCGTCGAGAATTCTCGTCTCTCGTGATATTATTATCGTTTCTCGTGATACTATTCTCGTCTCGTATCGTATTTGACTATAGATAAAAAAGTACTCTCTCGTATCGTATCGTGTCAGAGTTCTCTCGTCTCGTCTCGTTTCTATCGTCTATCGCGGCAACACTATTTTTGAACAGTAAATTTCAGATTCTGACCACAGTGCGCCGGAGCTTCTCGCAGCGCGACGGTTGGCGCGCGAAGAGAAAATAAATATAGTATCTATTTAAAAAAAACGGTTAACAGTGTTTTTTTGTCATGTTGTGAACTACAGATTTTCATGAAAGTTTTAAGATTTCAGAAAATCAATGGAATTTTGTTGACACGGTTCAGCTGGACTGAGCCTTTAGAAGTGTTAAAAAAAGTCATGTATTAATTTATTTAGTGAAATTTTATATTTGGCCAATTTAGAAAATGAAATATTTTAGCTAATTTATATCTTTTACAATTTTCCAGTTCTTTTGATGAAATTCATTGACTTTTCCTGATTTAACTGAATTTTTTTGTCCTGTGGCAAGTGAGGAAAATAAAAATTTGAATAAATTTTTAGTACATCGAATATACAGTTACTTTAATGGCGCGCCGCAATGCGCCTGCGCGATGAGAGTTTTTTTCACTGTTCGGAAGTTTTTTTCCTCTAACGTTCACTGACCTAAAAACTGTGAGTTCTGCAGAACTCACAGTTTTTAGCGGGCATGCCCCGCTTAAGACGAACGAAAACACGAGGTTTTCGTGCATGTGTGGTAGAAAATAATTTTTCCTAAAACTAGGAAGTTTTTTCAGTATAGTCCTAATTGTAAGTCCACAAAAATTCCATTCACTCCAGTTCATGGACTTCAAAAACTTTAGTTAAGATCTATTATTATAAGTAGAATTAAAAACTAATGAAACAGAGATTTTTATTTGTTATATGAAAAATCGATTTTGGACGATTTTCTTGAATTTTTGTATTTTTTTTAGAACGCATGTTTATTATGTAAATAACATTTTAAAACTATATAATGTTATTCATGTTCAACAATCATTACACTTGTATTTAAGCACTTGTTTATTTCTATTTTGGAACTAAATTTTTAGAAATTCATTTTTTAAGAAAATTCCGTTTGTGGGTCAAGAGCGAATCAATTTTACCAATTGATAAATTTTTAAATTTAATTATATACGTTTGCTAATTTTATTATACGTAATTATTAATTTGTTTAAACGAATTATTGATCTTTTTTATCACTTTTTGATAATATAAAGCTGGAGACTTGCAATTTTTTCTGAATTTTACAACTTTTATGCTGGGAATAATTTAAGAAAAATCTTGACCATGTTGTTGTAATTTAAAACATTTGTGTAAAAAATTATTGTTGTTAATTGTCAACTATTAAAAATAAAATAGACACTTGCAATTTGCTATAAATTTTACAACTTTTTTGACTTGGAATTGTTTTGCAACTGTGAAAGATTAATTAATAATTTATTATAAAGGTGAAGAAAGGAATAATAATAATAAATTATTAATTAATTAAATGTGAAATTCATTTTTCCCTCACCTGAACTTTTTTTGTAATACAAAAACTAAAGAAAAATATAAAGTTAATAACTATAATAATTATTAGCATCACTACTGTTATTATTAATAATATTATTATTATTTTAAAAATTTCTGATTATTTTTAACAATTGAGGTATGAAATTAATATCTAGTGGCGCCATCTAACGTCTTAAGGTATAACCTATACTAATCAATTAATCAAAAATTCGACAGAAAACTAAGTTACCTACCCTAGGTATAAATCATTGATGGAATAATTTTTTCTACAAAGTAATCAGTGTAGAAAATTCTTTAAAGTTTAATTAAATGATTGTATTTTGGGCGAAAGAAACATTTAGGATATAAATAAAATTTTCTTTGGGTTTTTCTAGATATTTGGTCTTTCGTTTTTATTTCGTCGATAAATTGTCTCTGGCTAAATACAAGCCTTAAAAATTGTTTTTCTGTGCGTGTTTGGCTATCTTATTATTTTTTAATAAACCATTTTACTCTTTGAAAATATTCAAATAATGAAATCTTATCCCTTAATTATGAAATAAACTATTACATCCCGATACTTTTGTCATTTCCTGATGAAAAAATGACATAAGTGTGAAAAATTAATTAATTTCTAAAACTCTATAAAGTTTTATATATTGATCAAAGTTTAAAATATATAATGTTTACAATAATTTAAACACATGGATTGATTAAAATTTGAACCATTAAAAGTTTTAAATATTTGAAGTTTATTATTATTGAAATTTAAATAATTCATAGTTCATAGTAATTAAAGTTTGAAGCAATTGAAATTCGTGTTATAATTGAATTTTGTATTGTTTGAAGAAATTTTAAGAATGAGGAATTCTTATCAATAGAAGTTTGAAATAAATTAAGTTTGTATGGAAGTTTAAATATATTTTGTTCAAAAACAATTAAAAAAAAGTATTCTTATTTTTGTAAAACATTCTATAAAAACTTTTATTTTCAACTCAGGAAGAAAATAAGATTTATTTTCTAAAATTTCTTTCTATTTATTCATTTGTAACAAATTTTAATAAACATAAACAAATTATTTATAAAATTTATCCTGATAAGAATTAATTTAATCTATAAAGGTTAATAGTTTATTTTTCGTATTTAAACTATACTAGCCAATGAAAAATGCAATTCTTGCGCGCTTTAGCGGACGTATTTTTTGCTAGTAAATTATAAACTAAAAGCTTCGAACAATTTTTTGTTAATTCGGTAACAGTACATTTAAAAAAATTATTTTTCATATGATGTTGTTTAGATAAATAATACATATAGTTTAGCTTTGTATGAGAAGCATGAAGGAACAGCTGTTCGTCGGTAGTGTGTTCAATTCGATTGTCTCGCTCTTGATGATTGATGATAGTTTGGGGTAGTCACTCTTGCCTTGACTTCATTCTATCTCTTTTCTCATTCTGTATATTATAGTTTTCTATCCTTTTTCTTTTTATAGCTTTAACGATTTCTTCCCTACTCTGGCAATATTGGTGACGATTACTTCTTTCTGGTCAATGACACCAATCCTCTTCAGAATATCCTAATTTTCAAATACACTCTAAATAAAGATATTTAAGAATTTGAAACGAATTATTAGCCTTGATTCATTATTATCTAATGGCGTCTATTATATATTATTATAGTTATCTATTATCTATTATTTTTCATAAACTTTTCAATAACAAAAAAGTCTAATTTTTTCCTTTTGCAGACAGATTAAAAACAGATAAAAAAGAACTCGATTCAATGAAATATTCACTCATTTCAAAAAACTCTCTAAGCAATTCCATAGTATTTCTACAGAAAAATATTTACTTGCAACAATTTTTCTAATACTTTAACTTCGTTTCTTTTTCTGTGCATACTTCTTCATTAACATTTGTTAATCTCGATTCTTAATTTTTTATTCCTGTACTTCAACTTTTTTTACGAAATCCTGTAACTCATTTCCGACCTCATTTCTTCTCATTATCAATCAGACATTAATTATTTTACTTCAAAGAACTGTATTTCCTTATCTGTAAAATACTGATTTAACCAAATTACTTCAAGCAGATGTTTACACTTCTAGAATACGACTCGCACATCGACTCTTTCATGTTTTACGATCCAGTAGAAAACTCGCAATTTCTCACTTCTTGTTCTATCTATTCAATAAAATAAATCTGTCTCGTATGGAGAATATAAATGATAATAAATTATAATACAATTTTCAAAAGCAGCACATCACTTTTTATGGAAAAATTTCCAATTTTAGATTCCGAGTATATGATTGTTTTATATACTATCAGTACACATTCATGAAGCACAGAAAAACGGACACTTTTAGACCTAATAAATGTTCTATCGGAGTGTTCGTTGTTAAATTTTCACAAAAATATTTTTTTTCTTTTTTATCACTTATTGCAGATTGGTTTAAATCATAGCCAAGATTCGGCTTTCACGGATCGTACAAATAAACAAACTGAAAACTTTGACATTCCGAGCGAGAATCGTCAGTTAAAGTGGTACAGAATATGTATAGTTATATATTTTATAGGAGGCGAAAGCAAGAGAAGCAGGATCCAGAGTTGAATGGCGCCCTACCTGGCACTCGGAGCCATAAATCATTTCCCCATGATACAACCCCTCAGCGTTTCTCTGCATCACAACCCCGTAGTTCGGCAGAGGAACGACATCACCTGGTACCAACATGAGGTCCACATTCAGGAAGTAAGTCTTATTTACAGTTTTTTAAATTAAAATTGCCATTTTCAATTAAAATTTTCCTTTTATTTTTGATCCAATTCTATTCTTTTTCATTACAATAATCAACAATTTTCTGGATTTTAATTTAATAATATCAATATTTTAGTTGGTTTTTATCAAATTGTCTGTTTCTATTTTAAATCATATAGGCCGAATATGTTCAAAATTCAAAATCATGTTTAACATGATTTTTATTGTTTTTTAGGGCAAATAATGAGACACGTATTTTTTTGTTTTGAGAAAAAAATTTTTTTCGAAGAGTTATGAGCATTTGAAAATTTTAGGACAAAGAGTGACATTTGAACGAAAACGCTAACAAATTATTTTAAAATTACTCTAGTTTTTTCAAAAATTGATATTTTTCAATTTTGTTTTCTGATTTTACTAATGTTTTATATTCTCTTTCTTAGCTAGTTTGAAAATTTAAAATTTTTGAAAATTAACAAAATGGCGGCCATTTCTTTAAAAATCAAAAAACTCAAATTTCTCAAAAACGTAAGTACTTTTTTTGTGAAAATTATAAAAATAATTATTTTGACTAATACAGCAACATATATTATTCATATATTTATTCTGTTTCTTGGTTTTAGTAGCGTTTTAGATGCTACTCCTATGCAAATTTAGAAATTTACAAAATTATTTAAATTTTCAAAATGTTGGTCATTTTTTGAAAAATCAAAAAAGTCGAATTTCTCAAAAATGTAATTTTTTTTTTTTTTTTAAATTTTTTTTGTAGTTACTAGATAACTAGATAATTATAGAAATAATTTTTGTTGTCTAGTAACTACAAAAGAAAATTTAAAAAAATAAAAAATTACATTTTTGAGAAATTCGACTTTTTTGATTTTTCAAAAAATGACCCCCCCCCCCCCCAGGTCGAAAACTCAGATTTAAACTCTGGCTCACGATACCCTTTAGAAACAAAAATTAGCCATGTTCTATGAATACATTGTCCTAAAAGTAAAATAATTAAATATTACAAGGTTAGAATATCGAACAACCGAACGTTGCGTATTTTGTAACGTTTCAAGACTTTTCTAATTATTGTATGAAAAAATGGTTTTGATAAAAGTTAAATATTTTTTAAACCGCATTCTCTTTCATAAGAAATTTTTTTACAATATTTGCATTGGATTTGTGGAAAATGCAAAATTATGATTTTGCACCCCCCTACTTTGACACTTTGCAATATTATATAAAAAATAATAAACTTGCGTAAAAATGTTTCTTACAAATATTGTAGATAATCATGTGCTCTTTAAAACTGATCTCTTTAAGTTTTTGCACAAAAGTCATAGTTTGCGAGATATTTGCAAATTAAAAATTCAAACCCTTTTTTCAAAATTGAGGGTAAATTTACCCTCCGCGATCAACTCAGATTTAAACTCTGTGAACTATATCCTTTCAAATAAAATAATAATTATTATTAATAATTAACAATTACCTAATTAATAATAACTAATAAATTATTATTTTGCATCCCTCCATTTCAACACTTTTTGCAATATAACATGAAAGATAATAAACTTTTGAAAAAATGTTTTCTACAAATGTTGTAGAGAATACTGTGCTCTGTATACCCTCTCTCAGCAATTTTTTGCGTAACAGTTTTAGCTTGCGAGATTTTTGCAAAACAAAATTTCACCCCTTTTTTCAAAATGCGGATAAATTTACCCCCCTCCCCTAGGTCGAAAACTCAGATTTAAATTCTCTTTTGAATAAAAAAAAATTAGCCATGTTCTAATTAATGTTTTTCTTTGGTCTTTTTGACGCCCCAGTGACTAAACTATGTGTCCACTGGGTAAAATATCGTAATGCGCATTCTTTTTATAAAATTTTCTATTATTTGTTAATTTATTTTTCCGGTAATTTTATGTCGCATTTGTTTTCTATTAAAAGATACAAATATTCAAATGATAAATTAAAGAAAGTATCCGAGTTTATTTTTGCAACGGGATTTAATCATGTTATAAATGACTCCATTTAACTTTAATTATTTCAATTTTAACATTACATTTGATAAAAAAAGTATTTATTGTTTAAGGAGGTTCTCTCCATTTACATAACCTCAAATTAGAAAGTCGTTTTTTACACCAAATAAAACTATTATTAAAATTAATTTCACCAAATTTTGAAAGATCCAATTCTACATTTTCTGGAAAAAATTTGGTTTTGCTAAAATTTGTTGTTAAATAATAATTATTAAATATTTTATGTTTATTCTTTAAATTCAATGAACAACTGCAATTTTCAACCAATTCTGACAAAAATAATAGCTCATTTTTCTCATTGAAACATTCTCTACAGTTTTATTTGTTGGGTTTTATTAAATAATATTTTGTTTAAAAGTTATTCAACAAATAAAATTTATTCTGTACGTATTTATTAAACAAAATTTTATTTAACAAAATCTAACAAACAAAATTGTAGAGAATGTTTCAACGAGAAAAATGAGCTATTATTTGTCAAAATTAAATGAAAATTAATGTTGTTCATTGAATTTTAAGTAAAAACATAAAATTTTAAATAATTATTATTTGACAACAAATTTTAGCTCAACCAAATTTTTTTTAAAAAATGTACAAGTGGATCTTTTAAAATTTGATGAAATTAATTTTAATAATATTTTTGTTTGGGGTGAAGAACGACATTTTAGTTTGAAGTTATGTGAATGGAGAGAACCTCCTTAAATACGATTGATACGGATTTAAACAAATAGAATATTTAAATGATTACAAATCTTGATAAACCTAATCCTGTGTAAATTGAATTATTATTTATAAAAGGAAAATAAAAAATTAAATTCTGTAATCTCTAAATCAATTTAAACTCAGAAACGTTAAAAAAAAATTTTTCCTAAAACTAGGAAGTTTTTTCAGTATAGTCCTAATTGTAAGTCCACAAAAATTCCATTCACTCCAGTTCATGGACTTCAAAAACTTTAGTTAAGATCTATTTTTATAAGTACAATTAAAAACTGATGAAACAGAGATTTTTATTTGTTACATGAAAAATCGGTTTTGGACGATTTTCTTGGAATTTTTGTATTTTATTGAGAACGAGTGTTTATTATGTAAATAACAACATTTTTTAACTATATAATATTATTAATGTTCAACAATAATTACACTTGTATTTATGCACTTGTTTATTTCTATTTTGGAACTAAATTTTTAGAAATTCATTTTTTAATAAAATTCCGTATTTGGGGCAAGAGCGAATCAATTTTACCAAATGATAAATTTTTAAATTTAATTATATACGTTTGCTAATTTTATTATACGTAATTATTAATTTGTTTAAACGAATTATTGTTCTTATTTATCACTTTTTGATAAAAGAAGGCTGGAAACTTGCAATTTTTTCTGAATTTTGCAAGGTTTTATGTCTCTAGTAAGAATAAATTACTTATAAAATAGTATAATAGAATATAATGAATAAAACGAAAAGGTGAATTGAATTTCAGATTAAAATCCATCAGACTTTAAAATGATAAATGATATGTTCACGTTATACGATTTGATAATGACACTTGTCGTAATAGGAGAAATGGGGCTACTCTTTGGCAAACGCAGAGTTAATGGCCGGCCTTTATGGCGGCGGCCCTCGGTCCAGGGGTTGCTGGTGGGGAACCATAAATTTCAGCACACCTCTCACAGATTCAAAATGATCCCCTTTATTGTACAAAACTTGGTTTAGTTCTCCTGCGTCCAGCTTGCCGAGCAGTCGTTTTAATATTTCCTTCTAACTAAAACTGTGACCGTGTTAAAATATATTATTTAATAATATCCCCAAAAGACAAATTATTTCCACTATCAGCTTTCATCTTTAATTCCGCACACGTGTGCTTTATACAAAAAAAACATACAATTACATCTTATCCTGAAACAATCGATCTGGAAGTACATTTCGCTTCAAATCAATTAAATAATTAAAAATATTTAAATAAATAATAACTAATTTTTGTTATCTATTACAATAGTTGTTGACAAGTGAAGTGACGAATGTGAGCGTATGTTAAATAAGTATACTCTTGATGTATCAGAAAGTGTTGAAAGGAATTATAATTCAGTTTCAAAAAAAAATAAGTGTGAGATAGAAATCTTTCAATTTGTGAATTTGAAAAAATTATACAAGTAGATGTCAATATTTCTGGTGTAGAAACACATTTTACGATCTTTATCAATTCAGAGCAAAACAGGGTCCGTGGCGCCATCTCTGGTACTTTCCTGACTTCAGGTTCTGTTAAATTGCTTCAGATGTCGACACTAGTTTCAAAACTCTCAAATTCTCTCTTCGTATAATTTAAAGTAATCCCTTTATTAAATATTCAAATCTATTCCAATTATTAAATCCAATCATTATTTATTAGTTGATATAATTATTATATAAAAAGTGTAATCGAATTTGCCCTTTTTTTCATAATAGATAAAGTTTTTTAAATTACGCTAATTAAAAATACAATATATTAAACAGCAAAATGCAATTTTTTAATAATTTATTTTCGTTCTTTTAATTAAAAGAGATATTATTACTTGTAAATAATATTTCACGTACTTTTTGTTATTCTAAAAAAGAGAGAGTTTTTTTTTGTGAAGTTAAAGTTAGGTAAAAGTGTCAGGTATCTTAATAAGTATCGGACATAGATAAAAAGTTGTGAAATATTGCACCAGCCATTTTGTATAGATTGCAGTGTATTGATCGTAGTCGTCGACAGTCGACAGTGTACGCAGTATCAGAATGACAGGCAGATGGAATTGCTACGGTATCCCCCTTTTTTCTCCCTTTTTCCCTACATCACTCTACCATTCGTTTCTCCACCTAAACTCCATCCAACCCCCTTTGAATGCTTGACGTTGCCTGACAACCCCTCGTCACCGCCTATGCCTATATACATATTTCTAGCTTGAAACTTTTTTTGCTACTTCTTTTAACTACTGTACGTAATTTTCTCTATCCCTCTTTTTTTCATTTGCACACACTAGCGGACAAAATTGTGGGACCACTTACAAAAATGGGATTAAAAACATGACGATCTTAAAACGTTGATAGCCCTGTCAGATATTAATGTAATGAAATTATTCATAGACTGTTAGAAAACTAATAAAATTTGCCGTTAGATAGTCCTATTTTGAAGCTTTTTCGATTAATAGAAACGGAGATTTAATGTGATAAAGACATGTGAATTTTTCGTTTTTTGTGAATTTTCATTGTTCAAGTTTGGTAAGCTGCATTTTCTAAAAAAGTAATTGGAAAAATTTGACATTAAGTTAAATTAAACCTGGAACTATTAGATTTAAAATAAGCCAAAGAAAATTAAAATACCTTGACGGGATCAAAAGTTATCAGTAAATATGTATAAGGAACGAAACGCAGCAATTCCTTTGTTTCCTCCCCTCTCCGTCTGTCTCCACTAGAATCGTTGCGTTCTTTCGTATCATACATTTACTTATAACTTTTGAACCAGTCAAAATATTTTAAATTTCTTTGGCTTATTTTAAAGTTTAAGGTTTTATTTAGCTTAATTTAAATTTTTCCAATTACTTTTCTTAAAAATGCATTCCACCAAACTTAAACAATGAAAATTCACAAAAAACAAAAAATTCACATGTCTTTATATCACTGAATCTCCGTTTTTATTAATCAAAAAAGGTTTTAAATAGGACCAATTAACGGCAAATTTTATAATCTTTTCAATGCTATATGAAAAATTTAATTTCGCTAATATTTGACAGAGCTATCAACATTTTAAGACGGTCAGGTTTTTAGTCCCATTTTTGTAAGTTTGTCCCAAAATTTTGGCCCATAGTGTATACATATGTATTAAATGTGGAATTTAGTGCATGTAAACATTACTTATTAAATATTTAATAACAATAACAACTATTTGTAAACAATAATAATTTGTTAAAAAGCCATTGATACACGGTGAAAAACATCAAAAATACTTTGAAAGATTGCAGCGTGCAGAAACCGCACAGAGCGCTTTTGCGCTCCAAATGTTTGACGCTAGTACCAGATCATGAACGCTGCGACACAATCGTGATTATACTAAATCGAGATTTAATACTTTTCTCAAATATTAAAATTTACGTAAATCAAAATAATGCGAAATGACTTGACGATCTCAGATAAAAAAAATTTGCAGATTTGTGTGATTAGGAGGTTTAGAAATAACTAATGTCTAATGTGAATACGGAAGCTTGATAATGATAAATATGAATTTAATCCTTTTAAATTTTAAATCGATATAATACAACCGAAGCTTAAGCAAACCCTAACCTTTTATTCTATTCGTCGAAACTTTCATCAAATAGGAGTTCAATATAGAACTGAATATCAATCGATTCAAATCTCAATTACTTTGAGTTTCAATCTTATTTAATTAATCGGAATTGCAAGAGATTAGAGTCAGGATTAATTATAATTTTTAATTAATTAACAAATCAATAACGATCTAATTGCTGGGAACATGAATTTTTGCTTTTCTATTCTCATCCAATTTTAAACCATTTTGTAGGAAATAAAACTTGGTATATAACATCGCTTGCACGATTGCGACCACTTTATTAAATTTCCAGAAAATAGCAGGAACATTAGTCAAGATAAATGTGAATATAAATTACGTTTTACTGACGCGTTCTGATACCTGAAATCACTTATAAAGGATTTAGCCCACTAGTTTGTCAAAGATGGTAAATGAAAATTGCAGATTTCGGTGATATTACTTGCCACAAATTATTAACACCATTTTTCTGTTCTTCTATAAACTTTCGTCATTTATTTTTTATTTATTAAGTTTATACTATTTATTTTACTTTTGAGTGAGATGAGCATATACATTTTTTTGTTTGTTAATAATTTTCAAAAATGTGTTTTGAAGCTTCAGATTAACACTAAAGCGATACTATTTAGGAAAATAAAAAAACATTTGGTACGTAAGCCAAAAAAAATTTACGATATTTCTTGTAACAGACATGAAATAAATTTTGCAGGCCTGCGTTATTACCATGAAGGGCATGTGATGAAGTATGACGTCACTGGTATGGCAAACAATTTCCGTAACTATTTTCTCTTAAAATATTGAATATTCTGTCACGAAACTTAGTACAATTATCTAAAATGTCATTAGAAAGGTCTTTCTAGTACAAATTTGTTTGAAATTTAACTTTAAAATTTAATTTTAAAATATTTGTAATTTTTTGAAAATTTTTCAAAATTTATTTTGGGACAAAATTTAAACAAATTCCGGCTAGAGAGACCTTCCTAAAGACATTTTAGGTAATTGTGCCTAGTTTTATAACAAAATATTCAATAATAACAAAATATAACGCGCGCAAGCGCGCGATTAGTTTTTCATCCATTTTGGAAATTAAACTGTAATAATAAATAAAACAAATCGATGAATAATATTTATCCAATAAGGAGGGCTGCCAGTGGACTTGCAGATTAAAAATAGTAGAAAAAAAGACTTTTTAATTTAAAAAATTGAGTAAACAATGAGTTTTTAAGTGAAAAAAGTGAGTAGATAGTTAGCTTTTAAATAAAAAAAAGTCATTAAATAGTAAGTTTTTAAATAAAAAAAGTGAATAAGCAATATAGAGTTTGATATTACTGATATTAAATTGGGGGCCGCCAGCAAGAGAAGCCATTCAAATTTGAAAAAAAAAAACAATTCGAAAATCGCAAAAATAATTGAAATATGTAGAAAATAATTAAATAATGACAAAAATAATTTAATAAAAAAAAAAAGTTGTAAATGGCAAAACTAATTGATAAATTGATTAAAAATCAAAAAATGGTGACAAAAATTGAAACGAAATAATTGGAATTTGAAGTAAATAATTGAAAATTTTCAAAAATAATTGAAGTTACAAAAAAATAATTTAAGAATGACAAAAATAATTAAAATTTGAAACAAAAGTTTTAGACTGGTGTAAAAATTTAAATTTTCGTACAATAATTGAGATATTAAAAAAATAATTAAAATGTGAAGAAACTAACTGAATAATGACGTAAATAATTGATCTTCAAAAGTTAATAAATTCATGACAATAATAAAAAGATTGAAGAAAATGACATTTAAAGAAAATAATTCCAAAATGTCAAAAATAATTGAATATTGACAAAAATAGTTGTAATTTAAATAAATAATTGAGAAATGACAAAAATAATTGATAACTTTAAAAAAATTGAAAATTTGAAGAAAATACTTTAAAACTTGACAAAACAATTGAAATACTAAAATAAATTTTTCAAAACTCGTGAAAATTAATAAATTATAGACAATGATTGTAAAGTTAAAAAAAAATACTATAAGTTTGAGGAAAATAATTGAAAGTTGAAGAAATTAATTGAAGTCTGAAGACAATAATTGAAATTTGAAGAGAATAATTTAAAAATGTCAAAAAATTCAAATATGAAAAAAAGATTAATGATAGAACGTCCAACGTCCTTCCGGCAGGACAAAAAAGCCTTCCGCGAGTACGTACGAAATCGCGTTATAAAATTAACATGGATTCAGATAAACAAAAAGTAGTATATATGGTTGGAAAGGTAAAGAATCAAGATTTCAGCGCATGTAAACATGGAACTTGTAAATTCAAACTCCAAAGCTTGGTAGCTAAAAGAAGTTAAATTTTCCAAAAATTCACATAATTTTTAGTCACAAAAAGACGACGCGCGGTACAGCCGGCAGGACGTTTTCGTTTTTTTTAAAAAGACTACCTAGCCCTTGTACATAAATTTAAAAAATCGATATTTACGTCATCTGAAAGCTTGTTTCATTACCTAAAAAACCATATATTCATTTTTATACTTATCTGCTTCCATATTGATTTTATAGAGCGATTTCCGAGGGACTCGCACCTGAGCCATTTACCACCGGCCGCCATTACGTTAGTTATAAGAATATTTACAAAAGTAATAATAAACTCAATTCCTTTGATGATGAAAATGATGAATTATGATAATAATGATGATGGTGATGATGATGTTGATGATTATATGAAATTAAAATATTTTTTCACAAAAATGACTTGTCCTTCCGGAAGGACGTTTACTGTGTGAAAGCGCGTCCTACCGGCAGTACGCAGCCTTGGACGTTCTATCATTAAAGTTTAAAAACTATAATTAAAAAAGGTATAAAAAATTAATAAATTCGTGACAAAAATAAAAATAATAATAAAAATAATTGAAAACAGGTGTAAGAAATTTAAAAGTTCGTGACAATAAAAAAATTTGAATAAAATAATTGCAGTTTGTAAAAAATAATTCTAAAATGACAAAAATAACAAAAATATAAAAAAAAATAAATTTAAAAAAAATAACTGAAAAGTTTCAAAAATAATTGAAATTGCAAGAAGATAATTGAACAATAACAAAAATAATTGTAATATGAAAAAAATAATTGATAACTAGTGCATAAAATGAAAAATTTAAGACAGTACTTGAAAAATTGACTAAATATTTGAAATTTTAAAAAATTGATTATGAATAATTACATAAATAATTGAAAGATTGTGTATAAATAAACAATTTAAAGAGAATAATTAAAGTTGGAAGAAAATAATTGAAATTTGTTGCAATTAAATGAAAAAAAAATGTACAAATTTAATAAACTCATGACAATCTTAAAAATAATTAAGAAAAAGATTGAAATTTGTAGAAAATAATTGAAAACTAATATAATAAATTTAAAAGTTCATGTCAATAAAAAAAATTGAATTTATTTATTTATTTATTTACGGACAAAAGCCAATTATAAGATAAAATTTAAAAATTTATTTCATGTAAGAATAAAATTGAAATTTGATATTAGGGGAGAGGGCCCCAAGTTGGACACCCTATCGATTTATTGCTGTAGAATCCAAACCGATTAAAATCTAATAAAATGTTTTATACCGGATGAAAGTACAATTTATAAGGTAACTTATGGCCACAGAGATAAAATTTTATTTCAAACATAAACATTTTTTAAAGCATTTTTTCTAATTGTTAAAATTTTCGATCTAAAAAAAAGTGGCCCCAAGATGGACACCTTCTTAAAAGTCTCTGAAAATGGTAGTAAATAAAAAATTAACATCGTGTAACAATTCTTGAACTAAGTTTTAATCATTTTACGGAATTTATCAAGAAATAAAATTTCTAAAAACTTCAATTTAATAGCTTAACAGTAAAAAGTAATAAAATATCGAAAAATATCAATATAATAAATTCTCTAACGATAAAATCACATTTTATGGTGGAAAATAAAAATTTTTCATTAATTGGCTCAAAAAATTATTGAAAAAAAGTGTAAAATCGAAAATATGCAAAAAAATACATTGAGATTTTAGGCCTGTCCATCTTAGGGTACATGGCACCATTTTTTAATCCCCAGTAAAAATATATATACGAACACTGAATTAGTAAAATTATTTTAGGATATTATTATACGATAAATAAAGAATATTATAACGTTAAGTACTCATTCTAAATCATAAATTTAAATAACTTTACCAACTTAAGAAAAAACTGTTACAAAACTTTTTTAGACACAAAATTACGTGGTATGTGTAGAAGAAAAATCAACTGGTTTTTTTTCTTCAAATGTGCATCAAAATGTTCGTCTATACAAACAACAAAAATGACAGAAAGCATAAGGCGCTGTCACCTTAAACAAAAATTTTATACGAAATGTCCATCTTGGGGCCCTGTCCATTAGGGTGTTTCAAAAAATGAAAATTTTCGAATTTTGTTTGAAGGCCCTCGGTAATCGACTGGAAATGGAAAAAAAAATTACCCGTATTTTTTTTTTTTTTGATCGGACAATATTAAGGGGTGCCGCTTTCACCCCCTATTTTCCCATTAGAAATACATGGGAAAAGTGTACTTTTTTAAAAAATCGCAAAAAATTGTTCTTAATATTATCGAAAAAGGCTCAGAAGTTTATGAGGCCTCGATAAATGTCCAAAATTGAAGAAACCGTCGATTATTATTTTTTTTTTTACAAACTAACCCTCTCTAGGGGTGCCTCAAAAAACCACCCCTAAACGCAAATTCAGGATTTATAAGTAAATAGCTATAAAATATTATTTTTTTACGTCGCTTTTTTTTATAAATTTTTTTAATTAACAAAATACAAGGCTCGATAAATTTTTCAATAATTGTTTAATTGTTTAAACAATTTTAATTTGTTTAAACAATTTTTTTCATATTTTCATTTTTAATCAAATACCTTAAAAGCTTACAACTTTTTAAATAGCGAAGAGAAAAACAATGTAATTGGTTTAATTTAATTTATTTAGTCCAATTAATTGTTTAAACAATTAAAATTGTTTAAAATCAACTTTTTGTTAAATTCAGCTAGAATCATGTGGTTTTTTGCAATTTTCATTGAAGAACTATAAGGAAGCTATTTATTTATAATTCGCAATATATATTCAATTGTTTAGACAATTTCAATTTGTTTAAACAATTTATTTTTCTTATATTTTCGAATTTAAATAATTTTTTTTTTAATGGTTGTCGACTCTTTAGTAACAATTGAAAGAAAATTTTTTCATTAAATATTTTGTTTATTTGTTTAAACAATTTAAATTGTTTAAAACAACTTTTCATTGAATTCTCCTAGTAACTTTCCATTTTTCCCTTGCTTCATTAAAGAAATATCACGAACTTTTTCCTCAGCTATTTTCAAGACTTTTTTATTGTTTAAACAATTTATTTTCCCTGTATTTTATGGGTTTACGAATTTTTCCTTATTAACTCGTATAGGCAAACTTTAAATCCCTTATACTTAACCAGAACATAAGTATAAGGGTACGAGTTAATAAAGAAAAATTCGTAAACCCATAAAATACAGGGAAAATAAATTGTTTAAACAATAAAAAAGTCTTGAAAATAGCTGAGGAAAAAGTTCGTGATATTTCTTTAATGAAGCAAGGGAAAAATGAAAAGTTACTAGGAGAATTCAATGAAAAGTTGTTTTAAACAATTTAAATTGTTTAAACAAATAAACAAAATATTTAAGTAAAGATGTAAGAGTTGTTTGGATTATTTGTAAATAAATGTGGATTTTTCTTAAAAAAACAAAACATCTTGCACTACAATTTGAAACAAAATATTTAATGAAAAAATTTTCTTTCAATTGTTACTAAAGAGTCGACAACCATTAAAAAAAAAATTATTTAAATTCGAAAATATAAGAAAAATAAATTGTTTAAACAAATTGAAATTGTCTAAACAATTGAATATATATTGCGAATTATAAATAAATATAGCTTCCTTATAGTTCTTCAATGAAAATTGCAAAAAACCACATGATTCTAGCTGAATTTAACAAAAAGTTGATTTTAAACAATTTTAATTGTTTAAACAATTAATTGGACTAAATAAATTAAATTAAACCAATTACATTGTTTTTCTCTTCGCTATTTAAAAAGTTGTAAGCTTTTAAGGTATTTGATTAAAAATGAAAATATGAAAAAAATTGTTTAAACAAATTAAAATTGTTTAAACAATTAAACAATTATTGAAAAATTTATCGAGCCTTGTATTTTGTTAATTAAAAAAATTTATAAAAAAAAGCGACGTAAAAAAATAATATTTTATAGTTATTTACTTATAAATCCTGAATTTGCGTTTAGGGGTGGTTTTTTGAGGCACCCCTAGAGAGGGTTAGTTTGTAAAAAAAAAATAATAATCGACGGTTTCTTCAATTTTGGACATTTATCGAGGCCTCATAAACTTCTGAGCCTTTTTCGATAATATTAAGAACAATTTTTTGCGATTTTTTAAAAAAGTACACTTTTCCCATGTATTTCTAATGGGAAAATAGGGGGTGAAAGCGGCACCCCTTAATATTGTCCGATCAAAAAAAAAAAAAATACGGGTAATTTTTTTTTCCATTTCCAGTCGATTACCGAGGGCCTTCAAACAAAATTCGAAAATTTTCATTTTTTGAAACACCCTACTGTCCATCTTGGGGCCCACTCCCCTACAATAATAATTACTATATTAAATATTAATAGATCGCATTCAATAATTTGAATAGAATAATAATTGAAATTTGTAGAAAATAATTCGAAAATCGCAAAAATAATAAAAAAAATATGAAGAAAATAATCGTAAAATGACAAAAATACTTGAATAATGACAAAAGTAATTAAAATTTAAAGAAAATGATTGAAAATTAAAAAAAGTAGAATAGAAACTAGTATTGAAAATCTAAATATTCCTGTCAATAATTTAAAGATAGAAAAAAATAATTGAAAGGTTGAGAAAATAATTGAAAAATGACAGAAGCAAATGAAAACTTGTGTAATAAATTTAAATATTCATGACAATAATTTAAAGACTGAAGAGAATAATTGATATTTGAAAAAATTAAATTCAAAATCGTAAAAATATTTAAAAATTGACAAAAATACTTTAGGGTTGACCTAATATGAATAACAAAGTAAAATCACGTCATTTGAATTTGAAATAAATTCGACTATTCGACATTTTAAATTAATCTAAATTATTATTATTAAAATTCATATAAGTGTGTAATATATAAATTATTGTTAGTATCATGGATATGTCAATATCTCGTCATTAAGGCTACCTCATCTGCATAATTTGTCTGTAAACTAAAACATTTTTAAAACTTCCTGATAAAGAGAATCAAAATTAATGAAAAAAATTGGCAGGGACTAACTTCATTTTGGATTTTAAAACGTGGACAGAAAAAAATAAATAAATATAAATAGTAACTAACTTCAGAAGTTTACGGAGATTATTATTATTTAATTTTAAGAGAAAAATTACGGACAAATTTTGTCTATACCAGTGATGTCATACTCCATCACATGCCCTTAACACTTCTTAATGTCAAATTTTTTATATTATTTTGGGCAACATGATTTGTCTTTTTTCCCAGACGAATCAAATAAAAACGAGTGGGAGGATAAACCTCGGTATACCTTTTAAGATGGATACATACACACACATGATACATACACAAACATACATATACATACATACACATACACATATTTATCCTCTTTTATAGTTGTACGTTCATGTGCGAAATGCCGGCTTCTTTCGTTGACCTCTTCGTATCTGACGAAAGGATAAAAAGCGAATAGAAAACCTAAGTCGGGGATGATAAAAAGGAAGACGAAGATAGAAAAAAGTAAAAAAGTTTAGAGAAAGAGGAGGAGCACGATAGCAAAAGAAGGAGCAGTAAAGAAGGTTGTAAGAGAGAAAAGATTGTGGACTAAGGGAGAAGGTTCCAGAGTAAAAGCTGCGACTTTTACGTTGAGTATAAGATGTGGGGCTGGACCACTTTCATCCGCAAAAATGCCCCACGGGAGCTACGTCAACGTCCGGGAAACGCAACCCCTCAGACTACATTTCTCAGATCCTCTTTAGAAACGTTTTCGTGAATCCTCTCGCTTTTCTTAAGACGGACCAACCAGCACTAGCTAAATGTCACTCAACTTCCTTTCTGTCAAATCATGACTCTTTCCTCATTTTCTGTGATTTATGATTACATTTATCTGGTTGCTAGTCATTTCGAATTTCAAATTTTAATAAAAATGTGATATTTGGAGAAATTTTAAAGGAAAATGTACTTAGAAGTATTTAAAACTTGTTAACGTACAAACAGATTTTTTATTAAAATTTTTAAAATAAATCTCACTGAAATTTTTCTTTGTGTTTTTTATCAATGTGAATAAAATCAGAGTTTTGTCTGTACATTGCTTAGAATTAGTAATTTCATGCATTATTTTACGTTTTGAATGGTAAGCATTACAAAAATGCAAAAAACAAAATTTTGTCTGTCTGTCTGTCTATCTGTCTGTGATCAATATTTTGTACGGGCATCAATTAAGAACCCCACGGCCGATTCAAGTGAAACTTGGCAGTTTTTTAGAGCTATGCCTAACTGATAATCATCACCAGATAGAATTCAAAAAAATTAATTTAAATCGGTGATAAGGCTAAAACATTTATTTTCTTTGTAAAAAGAATGGAAAATCAGTAAAATCTCTAATCAGCATTTGAACTTGGTATACGGGTGTATTCTAGATCGGTGATTAAGATTTTATCATTAGAAAATGAAAGTTCTGCCTTATTGGACCCAAAATAGAAAACTTGTTCTGCACAATTGCAGGTGCAAAAATGTTTTAAATATCCTAAAATATGTAAATAAGATTATCGTAAATTAAAAATAAATTTTAGCTTAATTTTATTGTATGTAAAACATTTTTTAGGATATTAGAAAATACGTAAAAAATAATATCATAGTCTGGTTTTACACCTGAAAGAAAGATTTTTTCTTATAAGGCTTAAAGCGAAAAAAGATGTTTACAATTCTATTCACAAAATCTTTCAAATTATAAGGCATTACGCAAATTATTTAAATTTCAAAATTAGTATTTTTTTATAAGCTATGAAATGCCTTAATTTTACAAATTTAAATAATTATCCCAAAAATTTAATATGAATTAAATAATGAAATAATATAAAGAAGCAGAAAATTTTTTCATTTCATGAACATGAATTTGCTTCTTTATATAGGAGGCAATAAATTAAAGAATGCATAGTGAAAACAAGAGAGAAAAATTCAATTTCAAAAAAATAAAAGTCGCCATTCATTCTACTATAATTTTAGAGAAGATGTGTTTTTCATAGAAGTCAATTGAGTTGCTTTTAATTGTAGAATATTTTTTCTAAAAGAAACATGGCTGTAGAAGAAATGAGACGATAAAATCTACGTTTGGAAAAACGAAAATCAAGTTGATAAAAATTCTGTTTAATTAAAAAATCGAAATATTTAATTTCATAAAAAATAAAAGAATGTCATCCCTTGAAGGAAAATTTCGTGGAACTAGCTAGCAGAGCTAGACTGCATGTAAATTTACATTGTAGCTAGCGCTGTTAGATAGTTCCACGAAATTTTCCTTCTAGGGATATATTATACCCATTTCTGTCAAAATTTAAGTATCATGAATCAATTCCTTTTTCATTGTATAATATTTTTTTCAATAGAATCAAAGCTAAAAAATGACGATCGAAGAATTGCATACGAAAATGAAAATGAACATTTCATACAAAAAATTAAAATCCTCTATTGTCTGCTTAGACTTTAATCTATCATGTTTTTTTACAACTATGGTTGTAAAATTAAATTTTGATAAGTTATGAAAAGAAAAAGAATTTCAAGTTGCAAAAAATGGAATTTTGTACAGATTTTTGGTGATTTATGTACTTTATATGGAGTAATCGATTTGTTTTGAGGACATAAGGAATATGGTTTATTTATCCATTAAGTTGCATTTATAACATGAAAAAAAATTTTGTCGTAATACGATATTTTAAGGCGAAAAACGGTGTTTAAAAAGTTTTCTGTTAGGGGCAAATATACTTACTGGCGAAAATTCTCATATTTACACCTAATTAATCCAAAAATTCCATTTAATCAAAAAAATTAATAGTCATTAAATTTCAAGACTTTTTATGTCAAACATCGGAATTTTCGAGAAAAAAAAAAATAATAATTCTCAAGGGATAAATTAAACTTATCAGTAATTTTATCAGTCTTTGGATTTAGCATAATACATTAAAAGTGTGGATTCAAGTGCGATTCAATTTGCGGAGCTGAGCATTTTTCAATGAAAGGAGGAGAAAACCTAAATTCTGTAAAAAGGGGCGGCATTGCAATTCTTTGCTGGAAATCCACTCCGCCTTCCTGGTCAGGTTCATCTCAATAACATTAGCTTACTCGTTTAAGCTTTTACTGCTCCGACTAATACATATATATATTTATTCTAGAAACCCCAGACACTTGAATTCAGAGTATTTTAACCAACACATTTTATTACAGCCAGAATTAAAAATCCAGAGCTTCAATATTTGTCCTCCAAAATTAATTAGTTTCTAGCTCAATAAATTAATTGGATTCTGTAATAATTTGGATCATTTAATTTATATTTTAATTTAAATACTAATTCGTTTTCTAATTTTATTAATTGATTTGGTCTCTAGTCCAAATAATTAATATAGACTCTCATTTAAATATATTCTATTCTTTAAATTTTTCTGAGTGAGTTTCCACTCCACAAAGACTGAAAATTGAGCCACTCTATTCAGAGTGAGAATTCACTCTTATAAAGTGAAATTTCACTCTAGTTCGAGTGGAATTTCACTCCAAAATTGCAGTGACTTTTTACATTACACTTTAATTGGAGTGAAACTTCAATCTATAAGTCTCTCTTAGATATGTCTATCTCTCACTTTTTTAGAGTGGGTTTCTCAATCTAATTGGAGTGGCTCAATTTTCACTCTTCGTGGAGTGAAAACTCACTCAAAGAAACTTACAGAGTTTGCTTTTTCACTTAAATAAATTGATTAAAGCCTTTGATTAATTTAGAATATTTCTTCATATCGAAAGAACATTGAAATGTACTCATAAGCATTTTGCAGGTACTTGTGTGCCTTGGAACAAAGTTGCGGTAGGTGATAGGAAAAGGAAATCGGCAGTTGAAGGATCACTATTCTAGTCACGATTTCGGACGTTCCTTCCATCCTGAAACATTCCTCGATACAATAGAGACAAGCGACCAAGTCAGAGCTCCTTCAGTCGTGAAAATGCAGTGAGAAACAATACCAGGTCCAATTGAAAGGTACGAGGCTTTTTTTAAAAATTTAATTAACATACTTAATTGTCAATTCTAGAAGATATACTGTCTTTATTCATCATTCAAAATTTCCATAATTCAGTCGATTTGTATAGAATCTAATTGAAACTTTAAAAAATTGTAAATCATCAAAACTGGATAGTTAGAAAATTATGATTGTCAAATTTGTTACAAAAATTGTGAAATTTCTATTTTTTCCTTTAGAAAATGATTTTTCTCCTCATATTTATAACTCAAATTATTTTACGAATTTTTGATCAATTATAAACTTTATACCTATAGGTCAATTGATTTGTTTTAAGATAAGGAATATGAATTTTGTATTCGTGAAATTATCTTATTAGCATGGAAAAAATTTTTGTCAATCAACGATTTTTTTCTGTGAAAAAAGGTGCTCAAAAAATTTTGATTGGGTATTTTCAAAATTTCGTGTGACCAAATTTAGATATTTATGAGCTTAATAAGTCATTCAAATTTTGTTTACATCCATTGAAGCGTTTTCGAGACATCCTGGCGACAAAAAAAGCTATACTCTCACCTACACACACATGTACAAACACACACAAACAAACATCTGGACATTTGCTTAAAAATGAAAATTTACTATTTTTAAAGCTTCTTCTATGAGGAAACAAAAACCAATGTAACTTTTACACAAGTATTACATAAATGAACTTTAAAAGAAAAATTATAGAAAATTGAGGCTTCGGATCAAAGAACCAGCTCTCCGCTCGAAACGCTTAAAAGTGTTGGCCCCTAAAAAATTTATAAGACACATTTTTTAAACTTAAAAAATTAATTTATTTTTAATGCAGAGTTGTTTAGAAACCAAAAGGACACATTTTTTTCCTTTGAACTTTTTTTCTGTGATGCATAATTGTAACAAAAAAACATAAAATGTGAAAAATTTGTTTTCACGAAATTAATTGTTTTTTAATGATTTCATCGTCAAATTTCGGCCAAACATTGTTGAAATTAATTGAAAATTGATATAGTAGTTCAGTATATTATAAGGATGACTAAAGTTAAAACTAAAATATTAAAAAAGTAAATTGTTTTATAATATTTAATAACAAAGTGATAAGTTAGAAAATACGCATTTCTAAATTTCACATGCGAGGAATTTTGCGTTTTGTTGGAGACTGAGAGAACTTAAAGCGAAAAAGTTTTGTGTTTATGATTAAAGAAGTTTTTTACCAAGTTTCAAAAAGATTGTTTAACTATTAGTGGAAATACAACAGGTTTTTTAAGCAACGCGCTGCTGTCAAAATTCGCGCGAGCAAGTTTCTTAGCGCAGCTGTTCCGCGAGAAGTCAAAAGTCTCGAAAATAATGTTTTATTTTGATTAATTAAAAGTTTAGTTTTGCTTGCATAATGCAAAACACATTTATAAAATATTCTGTATGTAATGTGATTAAAATGTTCGTGTTAAGGTTTTTAAAAATGATTTGTTATACTTTTCGCATTTAGGCAGAAAACTTGTTTTATTTTTGGAGACTTAGGTGTTGTTTGTAAACATTTTCGGTAGGTTGCAAGTCCCTGTTTGTAAACATAGTAGTTAGCGATTCCCTCACGGACAATAGTAAAAACAAAATTATCATTCGCGTTTCAAGAAGCAATACTTTTCCGTATTTTTGTTTACTTTATTCCTTTTTTACCTTTCTGAAAATAGTCAAATCAAAGCAAGAAAATTATAGTGCGCACAGAAAATAATGAGTTTATACTCATTTCGAGAATTTGGTTTTTAAAAATAAATGTTTTCATGGTTTCTCTGTAAAAGTGAATACGTGTAAAGGGAATTTGACATTTTTTAATTTATTTATGGAAAAATGTCAGATAATATTAAAAGTACGGTTGGTAGAAAGAAAAACTAGAAATGAACAAAAGTGGATTCATAATTTACGAAAGGCAGCCAGAAATGAGGTAAATAATTTTTACAATCACATTACATACAGAATAATTTATAAATGTGTTTTGCATTATGCAAGCAAAAATAAACTTTTAATTAATCAAAATAAAACATTATTTTCGAGACTCTTGACTTTGTTATTATCACTTTGTTATTAAATATTATTAAACTTATAATATACTGAAGTAGTTTACCAATTTTCAATTAATTTCAACAATATTTGGCCAAGATTTGACGTAGAAATCATTAAAAAACAATTGATTTCGTGAAAACAAATTTTTCACATTTTATGTTTTTTTGTTAAAATTATGCATCACAGAAAAAAAGTTCAAAGGAAAAAAATGTGTTCTTTTGATTTCTAAACAACTCTGCATTAAAAATAAATTAATATTTGAGTTTAAAAACTTTGTCTTATAAATTTTCTAGGGGCCAACACTTTTAAGCGTTTCGAGCGAAGAGCTGGTTCTTTGATCCGAAGCCTCAAATGTGAACAAAAACTATACTCTGTTCCACGACAGAAAGACCCGTCTTCCGCGCATCATAAATGAAAAGGGTGGAGCACAAAATGAAAATGTCTTTTAAAAATTGTTTCCATAGAAATTGAACCAATAGCATTTGAAGGCATGTTTTGGCTAAATAGATGAGAGTTTATCTTGTAAATGTATTTGTAAGTCTTTAAGGTCATAAATATAACCCAAAATGATCATCAATGTACAGAACAACAGGTCAGTTTTTAAGCCTGCAGCACAGAGTGTTTGAAATCGTGTCTCTTTTGAATAATTATATTAACACAACCCTTGAAAATATAGCTTATTTTTAAAGGAAATAGGGCAAATTATATATCGTTGGAATCAGAAAAAAATGAGAATCTTGAATATAGAATTTTCAAATCAATTGGTTTAAAAATAAAAAAGTTTTTTTTTTTAATTTTTTGACATATGTTTGGGACCCATCATAAACTTTAGGTTAAGAAAGTAGATGACTTGAAAGGCACGTACAAATGCTGGTGTTAGTGTTTATCATGTTTAAAGTATGTTGAAAACTAAATTTTAATTTGTCCAAAACGAAAAATTTTCACGCCTTATTTTATAACTTTCTTGCGCAAAGAAAACCAAACTTCGTTTTTACGAGAATCTTTCTCTCATGGAACAGAGTATAGAAATAGTACACCTAGCCTAAAATTAATTTTCAATATTTATTTAATTTTCAAATATGGGTGGGATTTAAAGAAAAATTGGTGCATTTTAGGTAGATAGAAATTCTAAAGAGTTTATAGCTAAAAATAAATTACTCTTCTTTTTAAAGTAACATTATTTATTCAATTGAAATGTAAATGTCCTATTTTGGTAGAATTTTGTTACTCAGAGTTACCAATTCAATTAGTAGAGTTTCACTCTTTTGCGGGTAAACAAGTTTTCTTTATTTCAATGAATAAAATATGACCCTCAAATAGTCATTTTGAACTATTTCAGATTTAGAGATTGAGTCTTTTATTATTAATTTAATATGTTTATTAGAATAAAGTAATTTTTATTTTTAAATCAAATGCAACAGAAAAAAAATGATAAACCTTTTATTTAAAATTTCTTTTTTTTCTGTTAATTGTTAATAAATAACTACTAATTGAAATAGTAAGTGAAATTTTATTATTTCAATAAGTAACCGATTTTTCTCTTATATTTTATTATTAGAAAATCACTAATTTAGAGAGTGGGGTTGAAAAACGACCAGAAAGGTCAACAAATCAAATCCAAAAATTTTTGTGTAAAACTATATTACTCCTATATTAAAGAGCAATTATTATTAAAATTCTAATAAATTTTAAAATTGTATCTACGTAATCATAAAATTTAAAATAAAAAAAATTATTTCTTAACATTAAAAATCATAATTTTTGCTGCGCTTATACCTGTGAATATTATAATGAAAGAGTACTTTTTCCTTGAATGAAATCTCGCGATAAAAAAATTAATTAAACAGTCGGAAATTTTATCAAGTGATTAAAAATGAAACGAAGGATTATTTTTTAATTAACTGCATGTTAATATTAGTTTATCACATTAAATAATTTCAGACATACAATTTTTATGATTATGCATACGAATTATTATTACTCTGCGTCTTTGGATTAATATATAAGTGAATAGAAATTATTACAGTGGTGTATCATCTTTATGAATTCGGTGTATTTTTAAAATTCCTGCTAGTTGGTGTAATAAAACAAGATAAACTGTGTAGCAAATTGAATTACGGAGAAATTACGATCGTAAATATTACCTTGTTATCAAGAATAACGTGGTAGCAGAGTTTTTTCGTTTTTAGAGATGAATATTCGTTTTCACAACATTGGTTTCTCTGACGCATTAATCAATAGTAACTATACCTTATCATTTGTTCGTAATATAAGCGTTATCTTGAAGTGTTGACATTTTATGTAATACAAAAAATAAATAAATAATTAATTATTATTTATTTTAATAAAAAAAAATAATAACGAATGAATAACTTTGTGAAAACTGAAATTTTCGTTAATCATGTCCGGCTTCAGTAGAGAGGAAGAAATACATTAAAATAATGAAAAAAAATAAAATAAAATTTGAATTTCTTCAAAAATAAAAAATAGTTTTTAAATAATTTCCTTTTATTTGTTAGATTTTTCTTTTATTTTTATCCGTTGACTGTGGTTTAAAATTTTGAATCTGAACTAATTTTAAATACTAGTTTTGATTTGCTCAATAAAAGCAGATTAAAGAAAAAATCATTTAATCTTAACAATTATTAAGAAAATTAATATAATTTTTTGCTGCAAAGATTTTGTCTAAAGAAGACCTCAAGTTTTTACAACTGAGTTTTTTAAGATCAAGTCTTCTTATTTTTACCGCTTTCGAAAGTCTTATCTTGCATTATGATTCATGTGAATATGTCTAGCTCGAGAATGGGTAAACGGTTCGTAAATGTCGTATACATAAGGTGTGCCATAAAATTCCCTTTTAGTGAACTCAAGATATTTATACTCTTGGTTAAATGTCCTTAAGTTTTAGAGAGGACATCTGTCTTTTGGAATCTCGTGTTTTGCGCCAGTATCGACAAATGCGTAATTACAGGTTGCGCAAAATGAAATTTCCCTGGGAAGTGTGCTTAACGTATCTTGCAAGTTGAAACTGCCGTTAAAAATTTGTGAATATCATAAAAATTTTATTATGACTCATTAGTCATAAAAGAAATCATTTTTTTAAAAGTACATTTTAAAAGAAGATAATTTTTTAATTAAGAAATTTGAGAGTTGGTTGCAATTATTGAATCATTGATATTTCATTTTAGAAAACTTGATTCTTTTACTTTCTAAAATGTTTAATAAACATAATTTTGCATTCCTAATGCAATAAAATATTTTAAACTGAACTTATAGGGACTGAATGTTTATGCAAATAGTTAACAAAAAGATTCATCGAAATAATTTTTAGAATAGGAAAACATCTTGGTAGAAATATTCTAAAGAGTTATTGAGAAATTTGTTTGGAAAGCTTAAAATTAATCTGTTAAAAAATTTAAGAATTAGGAGGAAGAACATCGAACTTTGAGCCTCTTTACACCGACGACTTAAAGCCAAGCATATATTTCAAACGTTGCGTAAGTTGAGAGTGGGGAGACAAGAATGGGAGAGAGATAGCTAAGTTTCTTTCGAACTGTTATTTTCCCTTCTCCGCTACTTTTTATTTATTTATTTATTTAAATATAAACGGGTCATATACAAAAAAGACCCTTTATTACATAAGTATTTAATATACAATTAAAAATTTTAGACAAAAGTAAAAATAAAAGTAAAATAGGCTGAAATATGATTGTCAATCAAAAATACGCAAATCAGAAATTAATATCTATAACCAAATTTAAGGGCAAAAAAAATCGCGCATTTCCTACCCCCAGTCGCTGAGATATCATTAGACAAGAAAACTTAAACAAGAAGCGAGTTAAAATCTATACAGTTCATTCTTTTATAATTACAATGTTTAATGTTTACAATGTAATTCATTACTTCAACATCACTATTTAGAGGCAGGAAAATGTTATCACAAATAAACGTTATAGAATTAAAAAAAAAATTTTACAAAAATATGCTTCACCTTCGGCTCTCTCTTAGGAATCACAGAGGAGGGAAGATTAGAATTGATTGAACGTTAAATAATTTAAAAGGTGCTACAAGGCGCATTTTCGACAATTTCGTTCTAACTCTATAGTTGTGGGCAACATAACCTTTGCGAGGTCCCTTTTCGTAACATGCTTTTTTTCAATGTTAATCGTCTAATAGCATTTGTTTCTAACACCAAATAAGTAGGCGAGCAAGTAGGTTTCATGGTTCAAAATTTCAATCTAGTAGCAAATCGCGAGGCCCTGGTCGGTGTACCACTTCGCCCCCTCCCCACCACTAACCACGCCCTTTTCTCATTTTATTTGTATTCAGCGAATCTGAAAACCTTCAACTAAAAAGATTCAGACAAATCTTAAGAATTTTATACTCTTGGTAGAATAAAAAAAATTAAATTTAGACTACTCATTTGCAACTGTTAGAAATTGTGAATTGTGATATTTCCCAAGAAACTCACAGCACTTCAGATTTTACAACGGATAGTTTATTATTATTTAATATAAAGAATACGTCACATTTGTTCACCCGGCATATACATAAAATGAACAACTAGTAAAGAAAATGTCAGAAAGTGCAACTGGAAAACGCGCAATGTTGACATAAAGCAGGCCAAAACGGAACTGACTGCTCATCACATCAGGCCCTTGCTGACTGACCAAAAGGGTGGGAGAACTCCTACCAACGATGTAAGCTCTGTCCTGTAGAGAGAGGAGAGCAGGCATGGCCACAGAACAGGAGAAAACTCATCTCAATTAAAGATTTTTTTTTCGCGATGGCAAGAAATGGTTGACAGGAAATGCATGATACAAAATGTATTACAGGAAAAATGACGTTAATACTTGACGTTATTTTGCGACGTCAAGAAAACAACATCAGGAAAATAAACATATTATTTGTGTTAAAAAAAAGTATAAATCTTACGTTAGAAGATTTATTGGTCCTGAAAAGGTCCGATTGTTTAAAGGAGAATTGAAATCCAGGTTTAATTCTACGAGTCTCACTTTAACCTCATTAACGCAACCCTAAATTTTTAAAAACTTTTTCGACAGCGACAAGACTACACTCACGACGGATGACACAAGACTAAACGGTCTTCGAGAAAAGTAGCTGTTGTCCATTCGAGGAGGGGTTAGGAATTGCTGATTAGCCAATGTGCACTCGATGTACCGAAATCGAACCAATTAGAATGTTTCACAGTGAGCACCCTCTTTGAACGGACAACAGCTACTGTTCTCGAAAACCATTTAGTCTTGTGTCATCCGTCGTGAGTGTAGTCTCGTCGCTGTCGAAAAAGCTTTTAAAAATTTCGGATTTTAAAATTTTCTAATATAAAATCACTTATATAAAAAACTGCGGAAACAGTAATATTACAATCAGATCAGTAATATCTCATTTAATCCAATTCATTTCCCTTTTCCCTAAGACCCTAAAAAACCACTAAATTGCCAATAAATAGGATATTTTCCGGTAACAACTTAGCGTTGACAGATCGATGCACTCAATCAGATTCAAATCGAATGCCACGAAGATCGAGGTAGGTCAGAGGAGACCCTTATCTCTGAAAAATGTAGTACATCATCGCGACGCTCGACGATTTAAAATGCAGGAAGCGCTCGAGTGAGCGGATTGTCCGTGTCTAGGTTTAGGATAAAGCGGAGTTGGGATCCGGTGTCAAAGGGAAAAAGACGTATTGGAATCAAGTAGAAAACGACAGGTAGAAAAGTGCTTGAGTGTCGTGTTAGACAGGGATGATATTATGACAGGCTGAGTGGGTCGGATGCGATTTGTTGATAGGTTGTTCTTTCTCCCACCTCTGTTCTTTTTTCTACTCCGTTTTCCTATCGCAGAATCGGATTTTCTTTCTCCCTTCCTTCTTTTTGGTTGCGTGAAATCTCTCCTTGTCAACAGCCTTCTCTTTGCTTTCTTGCATCCTTTCTCTCTTTCAATGTTGTCAGCCTCTAGTTCAGAACCAGGACCGATCAATACGTCGGAAAAGGAAGAAGGAAAAGCGGCAAGGGGCGATAGAGAGGGGGTAGGTTTGTCGTTTCGTCTGAGCAGAGAAACAAGGACGAACTGTGCCGAATTCTCGGAAGGCAACATGGTAAGCTGCGAGACCAGAATCCAGTTATTCATGGTATGAGTGCGAAAAGATGATGAGACGCACGAAGCCCAGGATTGCTGGAGGGGTTGATAGAACCTGACCGAGAGCTCGCGAATTTTGCCGATTTTCGGCGAAATTCAGGATCGTATCAACTTGTTCTCTTGCCCTCAGTTCATGACCTCTTTTCTAAGTCCAGACTATCCCCAGACGTATTGTTTGCAGATAAGTAACTTATTTCAATCGTGTTGTACGCGGTGTGTTGATTTTTTAAAATCATAACTCATTATTGCTTACCTAGAAAATTTATGATTTTTTTAATGATTATCCTCAAGTGGATGTTATATATACTGATCTTTCTAAGGCTTTTGATAGAGTTGACTACCAAATATTGATTAACAAACTTTCGACTTTTGGTTTACTGTACAACTTATTATTATTACAGTCATATTTGTCAAATCGTTTAAATATGGTAAACTAAGGTAGTCAACTCTCGAAACCTTTTGTTCCATCTTCAGGAGGTCCCCAAGGTTCAAACTTAGGTCCACTTTTATTTTCAATTTACATGAATAATGTTTCATTTTATCTAGTTTGCTATTATCTACTTTATGCAGATGATGTCAAGTTATATCTTCCAATTTCTAACTTAAAGTCATGTAATATTCTAGAAGAAAATCTAAGTAACTTTAATAATTGGTGCAAAAAAAATAAGTTAAAGCTTGATGTTGATATATGTAATGTTATTTCATTATCAAAGAAAAAACCTATCCTGAAATATCCATATTCTATTGATGGTATTAATATTCAAAGAGGTTTTCAAGCTAAAGATCTAGATGTTACATTTTTGCATGACTTATTGTTCAATGATCATGTTGTTGAAATTGTTAATAGTGCAAATAAAACTATTGGTCTTATAATCAGACCTTGTAAAAATTTTAAGAACATCTCTACCTTCAAGTTACTTTTCTAAGCTTTTGTGATATAAAAATTAGAATATGCATCTGTTGTGGGGTCTCCACAATTTAAAAAGTATTCATTGTCAATAGAAAAAAGTCTTAAAATTGTTTTTTAAATTTTTAGCTTGGAAACAAGATGGAATTTATCCAGCTAGGGGCATAGACTTTGACATATTGAAATCTAGGTTTGGAGTATGGTCACTTGAAGTTAGTCGTATTTTATCTAACAAATTATTAATTTTTAAGCTTGTCAGAGGCTTAATTGATTGTCCTACAACAAATCAAATGCTACCTTTAAATCTACCACAGTATACTAAGCGTAATTTGATTATTACAACGATTTCAGAATTTATTTCTGTTACACGCAGACATATAGAGCATCGTACTTCAATTAATCGATCAACGTTTACACTCTCTTGTATACTATTATGTTTAACATACTCTGTACCCCTATTATTGGTTTACACTATTGGGCTTTAGATTTATTAAAATAAAAATAAATAAAATAATTAGACTAGTAATGACCTTCCATTAATATAGTATAAAAACACTTTTTTACAAATTTTGTTCGATTTTACTTGCATTTTATCAAAAAAATTAGACCCAAATTTTTTTTGAAAAATCTAAAATACTGAAACTTTTTTTGATTTTTGAAAATGTCCTATTTTTGATATTTTTGGTCCAAAATGGCTGGCTAACGAACTCGATCTGTGTTTTTGGTTACTTAAAATGTATGCTAAAAATTATTTTGATTGATGAATTTTTAGTCAAATAATCTGATTTGAAAATTTTTTACACAAACAGACATACAGACAGACAAATTCGGAAAATACGTTTTTCGTTTTAACACGTCTTAATTAAAATATAAAAACTATCAGCTTGATTACTCTGAGTACAGAGAGACATACAATACACGACATACTTAAAACTGAGACTAGAAATTTATAAATATATAAGACCGAAGGCAATAACAAGTCAATTTTAGATAGAGAAGGTGAATAAACTAAAATGAAAAACAATGATTTCTCAATTTAAATTTAAATATATATTTTATCGGTTTATTTTTCTAAGTAAAGAAAAAAAATTTATTAAGAAAATAATCATGTTCCTTTATATTAGCTGTGTCATATTATTTATTTTTATGTGAATCATTTCAGAAGTATTTTGTTTCCTGCAGTTAGATTGTGAATTGAAAATTTTTGCATTTTTTCAATCGAATGTGTGATCTAAATCATTACAATTTTTAGAAACAACGGAGTTTTCATTTTTAAAAGTCTCATTTTCATGAACACGTGGAAATAGTGATCGCTTTTTTTCACCAACATTAATGTGTCAAAGGACAGTTGATGATTTCCGTATTTTTTACAAACAAAGAAATTAATCTCGAAAATATTAAGCACAGTTATTTGTTTAATTATTTATTCACTGTTAACTCTAGTCTCGAGTCGTGTGAAAATATTTGACATAAAATGTGACAGTTGAGGTTTGCAGAATCAAAAGATATATGTGTACCACACTTCAGACAGAATTATGAGGATTTATTTTCCCGCTATACATTTGAAAAAATGCAAAAGAAGCATATTTCTGAAAAGTTAAAAGTGCTGTATTATATATCAATGAGTGTTTTAGTTTAAACAAATTATAAATATTCGCAAGCATTCTTACAGTTAACATGTATTTAAAAGTGTATGAAATAAAATATTTAAAAATATTTTAAAAAAAGGTGTACAAGGCAAAACTTGTCCTTTTTTTAATTCATAAAAGTTTCTGTTTATTTCCTTGGGAGAAATAAATCTTTGAAAAGTATTTTTAGTCATAAATTTTAGTTATTGAGAAAGTTTTTATAGAGAAATGTTATTCCTATTACTGGTGAGATATTTTTATGTTAGTTCTTAAAGACATTATTTTTATATTGAATAAAAAAAGTCTTACAAAAATTTTTATAGCTTACAGGTTCTTATTGTTAGTAATAACTACCGTTTAATTATTTAATAATTAAATCACTGAATTTAAGACTGTTAATAACTTGTTGAAACCTATTTAGAACATATTGAAAACTGATTAACTATTCAGTGCCACCAATTTTTTTTACTATTTCTTTAAATCTGGTTTATAACAGCTAAAAAACATTAGAATTTATAACTTCAACATAACGACTTAGAACATGTTTGAAACTGTTTAGATGTGGTTTAAAACAGTTCATAAATAGATAAAAACTTTTAGAATTATTTAGAACAGGTTTAAAACTGTTTAAAACTATTTACAAAAAGTAAATCTCAAGTTCTCTCAGTTTATAATTTTTTTAAACTAGTTTAAACCAGTTTAAAACTATTCATAACATGTTTGGAACTGTTAAAAAATATGTAGAACTATGCTCCACACTGATTAGAGGTCGTACACAGATTACGTAAGCCATTTTTTAGGATCTTTGGACCCTCCCCCACCTCATTATTATACACCGTAAGATTTTTCTTGAACCCCCTCCCTTCAACCTGAAATTTTTCAAAAAATTATTTTTTCTTAATTTTGGTTTAAAAAATGTTATAAAAGCATTTTCTTAATCTAATTCAAAAGTAAAATTTTTATTTGATAAAATATATTTACAGTATATTTAAAGGTAAATAACAGATTATTAGCAGAACGTATTTTCTTTTAATTAAAAAAATACTACGTAAGATTTCGTAGGAACCCCCCCCCTCCCCACCCCCTATATAAAATGCCGTAATATTTCATCAAACCAAATTAACCAATTTAAAAATTGGTTAATTTAAATTAAAAAATTAAAATTAACCAATCAAAAATTAACCAAATTAACCAAAATTAACCAATAATTAATTTAACCAAATTAAATTAATTAACATTAACCAAATTAAATAAATAAATTTTATAAATTAAATTTTAGTGAAATAAAAAAAAATTAGTTAAAACCAAACCTTTTTCTAGTTTAATCACAAAAATTAGCTTTCATTAATTTCTACCTATAAAAATGTCTGTAATCTTGCACCCGATCGGTCAATTCTATCTATATTTTTTCATCATTTAAAAAATGTTAAAAAATCTTTTTTTCACAAAATTGTAAGTTTAATTAAAACAGTTAAAATTTAAGTATTTTATTCTTTTTAATCTTTGAAAACGCATCGATTGAACCATTAGTCTCTCTAATAAGCCTAAATTTTTCATTTTTAAAAAAATGTCAAGATGTGTGTTTGTGAAATTGTGCATGTGTGTGGTAATTATTTTGTCGCTTAGATATCTCCAGAACGCATTAGCGGATTTTAATAAAATTTGGATATCGAATTAACCTCATAAATATTTTTAAATTTTGACACACAGATTTTTAAAAATACCTAACCATTTTTCTTAAGCAGCATTTTTCGCCAAAAAATATTCGTTTTTGACAAAAAAAAAATTTGCACTAAAATTACAACTTAAGAAATAAAAAAATCATATTCATATATGTTTATTTATAATTCATTATTTATTTTAAAATATCAATTGTAAAACAGTCACTGTGTGGAAAGTATGTGTATGACGATTATTTTGTATTTATTTTCTTGCTGACTTTGAATTTTAATTTGTGAATTTTATTATTTTAATTTTTGACGAAATATAATTTTATTTATTGACTATCTATTACGACTTCTACTTAACTCTTTTTCTCTATTATTTATTGTTAAATTCCATCATTTTCATTAAGATAAAAAAATTTTCGATAAATGAAAATAAAGAATTGCAAGGATTATATAACGTGTGTTAGAAACATGGGTTGCGCGCGCAGCAAAAAGAAAGATGGCAGTATTTGTTCGACTGGTCAGAGATACAGATGCAATTTCGTCTTTGATATATATAATAATTACAAGTAATTTTTACCTACACAGATGGTTTCATGTGATTTGAGAAGTGATTTTTAACTATATTAAAGTGAAAATGATAATAATTAACGCCTGTGTTCAGTACTCTGGATGATACTATATTTTACTAGAAATCGATTTTTTACAATTGTATTTTAATACTAATGCTAAATATATATATATGTGTATTAATGTTTTCTCTCACGAAGTTACAATAATAGAGAACAAGATAAAACAATCTCTCTTTTTTTAAAAGAACTATTATGATCTTACCTCAATACTTCCTAAATTCTTACGTTTTATTACAAATATTTATTTATTTTTTCATTTATTTAAAAAAAGATAAGAGTTCCTAGAGCTAATAAGCTATTCAAGGAACAATTACATAATAGATTCATTTCAACATAATCGATTAATATATGTTAATACTGAGTTTAAGCATATTTTAAATAAATATATATGCTTTCAATACATATGGTAAACTATGTATATAATAAACTAAATTTTAATTATGTGTAAATAATAACTAAAAGTACAGCCAATCAATCTATACTTATTTTGCATGATGCTCTTTCGTATGTTGTTTAATGTTGTATCTTTAAGTTACAGAAAATTGTGAGTTCTAGAAATAACAAATCTACCAATAGGTTATATCATATAAATTCTTGTTGTTTGCAAATAAAAAGTGGAAAAATAATTTCTTAAATATAGATTGCTTTGATGAGTCTCTAATCATATTCGGCAATTTATTCCACAGTCTCGAACCTCTAACAATGAAAGACCTTTGCATTTTACATGTTCGATGTAAGAGTATTTTCAAAATATTCTTTCTTTCTCGAAGCCTAATATGTATTATATCATTAGGGTCTTTAAACTCGCAGAAACTGTATAGATATAGTGGAATTTTGTTATAAAATATCGAATGAAGTAGATTTCCCATAAAAAAATTCCTTCTTGCTGCATTGTTCAGTAGTCCAGATTTTCTTCTGCATTGTGTAATATGTTCAGTCTTGGAAATGTTATAAACAAACCGAATACATGCATTTAAGGATCCTTCCAATTCTTCATTTAATTCATCGCTAATATCATCATAAACAGGGCAACAGTAATAAAAAAAAGGAAGGATGAGTGATTTAACTAATAATAATCATGTAGATGTTGAAAGTGAATCCTTGTTCTGATTCAATTGTGGCAATACCATAACTGTTTTACGTGAAATTGTGAAAACATGCTCTTTCCATGATAATGTACGATCAAGTGTTAAACCAAGATCCTTCACCTTCTCACTAAAATTCAAAAAAGAAAATTAATTACAAGTTTCTCAGTGTAAGAATAATGTTTTAAAAATGAAGAAAATGAGATTGAAGGTGCCATAATTTGTGACGGTACTGAGCACTCGTGACCCCACGTGGTAGAATAAAGGATATGCGCGGTCCAATCATCGCAGAATTCAGCATCCCCCTGACGTACTAGCCCCGGGCATCCACGATGGAAGCCGACTAGGAGACGCCACCACCCGCCCCGCAATTCGCAGAATTTCAAAAGAGTCGCGATCTCATCTCTTCCTCGACAAAAAGGATAGTCAAGTGATCGTTTCAAGAGGGGCGTTGTCCTATACGTCCGAAAAATCACCCACAGCGTCCTCATCTCAACTTCAGGGTCACGCAACATCCAGTGAACCATAATCTGAGGCAAGGAGAACTTCGCGGATCTCCACTATCACCCAGTATATATAGAAATACATATTTTTCAAATTCCGTACTTTCAGTGTTCTCACCCTCATCCTCCCCCTTCCACAATTTAAGTAAACCTGCATCTCCTTCGGTCATGCAAAAAAATCCGAGATTGACGCCATCCTGTCAATAGATTAGGTTGTGCTGTTAAAAACTGAGATTTGGTGACGTTGAGTGAAATATATTCGTGAGCGAAGAAGTTTGTTTTGTTACAAGATTATTATAGTACTATTTTAAAATTAAAGAGAAATTTCTCCTGAAAACTAATTTCGTAAATATAAAAGTTAATTTGAATAGTTTTTCAAAGTTTTTTAAATCGAGATAGACTGCGTGACAAATGTTATAAGTGAAATTCGGTAATAAATTACACAGGTCTACAAGGGTTTTTTTTCTATCGAGTGGTTTCCGATGTTTTTTTTACCTTGTTGACAATCCCGGGTTCCAAGATTGTGTCAGGATTTTGAAAAAAGTGGGGGTAAAGATTCCAAAAATTGTGTTTTCAAGTGTTTTCAGTAGTTTTTTTTTCTTCTTAACCTAACGTCCTAGTAACTTCTATGTAGTCTTAAATAAAAGCTTGAATTGTAAACGTTAGAACCCACATGCGCAAGATAAAAAAAATAGAGCATTTTTAGAAAAGTGGGGGTAAAGCCGACAATAATTTGTTTTGTTATTTTTTTATATAGGAGTGCTTTCCAATGTATTTCTATGCATTGAACAAGGTCCAGGTTTCTAAAATTGCCTATCACGTCAGGATTTTGAGAAAAGTGGGGGTAACGATTCCAAAAATTGTGCAAGACAAAAAAAATAGAGAATTTTCAAAAAAAGTGGGGGTAAAGCCCACTGAAAATTTTTTTGTTATTTTTGATATGGTAGTGGTTTTCAATGTATTTTTGTGCACTGAACACGAACCCGGGTTCCAAAATTGTCTATTTTGTCAGGATTTTGAGAAAAGTGGGGTTAAAGATTCCAAAGTCGTGTTTTTGAGGGTTTACAGTAGTTTTTTTTTCTTAACCTAACGTCCTAGTAACTTCTATATAGTCTTAAATTAAAGCTTGAATCTTAGATTTTAAGGCCCACATGCGCAAGAGAAAAAATAGAGTATTTTCGAAAAAGTGGGGGTAAAGGCCAAAAAATTTTTTTTTGATACGGGAGTGGTTTTCAATGTATTTTTGTGCGCTGAACACGATCCCAGATCCCAAAATTGCCTATTTTTTCAGGTTTTTTAAAAAAGTGGGGGTATAAACGCCAAAAACGTGTTTTTGATAGTTCTTTTGTGAGCCCTACTTTTGTAAAAATGCCTTTTTTTCATATGTGGATTTTAAAATGTATGATTCAAGCTTTAATTTAATACCTTAAGAAAGTCTTTAACATGTCAGGTTAAAGAGAAAAATTTTTTTCTCTGTTTTTTAAAAAAACCTAAAAATATCTTAAAAAAAAGTTTTATTTTGTAGACCTGCTGTTATTAGTATCAGAAAAAATTGAAGAATAATTTTTAGTTGAATTTTAGTATCAACCAAGAAAATTTGAAAGTAAAATTTGTAATTTAAAATTTTTTAATTAACTAATTGTTGTATAAGTGGTATTTCTGAAATATTAATTTTTTTCTTAGTGAAAATTATAGGACATTTAAGAATAATTCAAGACAAATAATAGATTATGAATATTTTTATATGTAAATTTTTTTTAACCAAACATATTTATTTGACAATTATCAATAAAAGCATTATTAAAACTCGTGCAATTTTCTGTTGAGAGTATCGATAAAACATGAAATTTGAAAGTTGAAACTAAATCGTAAATACATGAATTATTAGTCGAATTTAGTAGGTTTTAAACCAAAAAGCAGTGAAATTCGTCAATAAACCATTTATTCGATTGTTGATAGTTTAGTAATTGTATCTGTCAAATAAATCAATGAACCAATTATCAGAAAAATTTATCAATACAAAAATGATTAATTTAATGTATTAATAAGCCAGTTACATCATGAAGTACCTAAATAATTATATTTGTGCAATTCAATGAATGTTACAAATTATTAATGAAATTAATAAGGAACAAATAATAAATACAAATAATAAAACAAATAATAAATTTTATTAAAATGTTTTATAATTTAGGGCAAAAGTGCCAGAACGCGAATTTTTATACAAGGAATTTTAAGCTTTAGAAAAAACATTCGAATCATCACTATAAGTAATTTTAAACTTTAATATAGTATTTAGCAAATTTAATACATTTTTTTTAAAGTTTGAAATTACCAATTTCAAATTTTCTCTTTTAGATCCTTTTTTCCTAAATTTCAAATCATTTTTGTAAAATCTACAATTAATTTTATTTACGTGTAGTTAATAAAAATCTACTTATTTCACTAATTTAAACTTAAAGAGTATCGATAAACTAATTATGAGTTAATTGTATGAAAAAATCTATTATCAAACAAATGTAAAAAAAAAACTGGTTATTAGTAGAATTTATAAATTAACAAATTATTAGTAAAAATCGTTAATAGCTGAATTGGCGCTACTAATTCCATCACTTAAATTTAAAACTCAATTAGGTAAATTCTACTGAAAGTCAATTAAATTCAACTGATTGAATTATGTATGTTCAACAAAAGTTTTTACCATATTTCCAAACTGTTTGCATACTGCTCTAATTGAGTTCAGAAACTTTTTATTTTTTGACCAGTTTTAATTTCTTAAATTTGTTCTAAAACGAATATTAATAAATTCGAATGTTGACTTAACAGAATTCTTAAATCGTCGAACTTATATTTAACAGAATTTTCATTCTACACAGAATTTATTCTTAATCGACTTTCTATTTCAAGTAATTTGATTTTTATCGTATTTTCATTTAGCAGAATTCTCGCATAACAGAATTTTAAGTTAGTAAAATTTTTAAGTAGCAAATTTTTTTTTCTTTCTTTTCCATGTTTTCTTGTTTTTTGACTACTTTTGTAAATTTTCTTTTTTTCCTCTTAAAAATCTTTTTTCGACTTTTCTAAAAAGATATTAGCAATATTCAGTTTTTATTTCTTTCTCCCCCTTCCTTCTTTTTCTCTTGCTTGTTGCCGGACTACTCGAATTCCGTCCGGCGGTCAGTTGGGACACTAAAAAGGTACTGAACTCCGTCCAGCGGTCACTTGATGTCTTTCTAATGACTTTTTACCACCCGGGGAGCATTCCCTATTGTTTGCTTAATGTATAGTAAATGAAGTATTTAACAACAAATATGATTGTTTAAATATTAGAATAAACAAATTTTGAATGTCAGTTTCAAAATCTGTGTTTTCTAATGATTAAAACGATATGAAATTTGACTTCAATATTTGAATTTTAAGAAAATATACCTAATTAATAATTAACATTTTTTTTGGTAAACATAAACTGTTTCAAAATAAAAATGAACTTTACTAGTAAAGTTATATAATTTCATTAAAGCTTGTTATTAGTCAATATTATATGTATACATATAAAATATTTTGCAGGTTTGTTTAAAAAATGTGTTGGATTTCCAACAAACTAATTTGAAAATATATATGTATATCACTGAAAACATAAATTTTATTACTAATTATTAATACTTTACAAATGCACCTAGATTAAATTGACAATATGTAACAATTTTGTTGAAAAATCAAAAAAAAAACTATATATACTTAATTTTCAGTGATTTTTGAGGATTTTGTATGGAATTTACGAAAAAGTCCCATGTGAAGTCAATGGAAAATTTTGAGCCGTTTGCGCCATTCTTAAATATTTTCCGATTTCAAAACAAACCAAAAATATTGCTATTTTTTTCGATTTGGAAACTTTTTGGGGATAGGACAGGGTGTCTACTAGTCCTGGAATGTCCTGAAATGTCCTGGAATTTTAATTTGTGTCCTTGAATTTTTCATTTTTTGTGTTTAACTCGTACTTTTTGATTCCATACATAGAAAATAAATTATAAAATCTGAAAAAATTCATATTATTTAATTTGACAATCATATTTCTCATAAAAAATGCTTAAAAATGAAACCCGATGCTTTATTTATTAATAAATTATTTTAACTATTTTTCATAACATCCCAAAAAAAATTTGGAATAAATAATTTTTTTTACTTTATCATCTTGTTACTTATGCTTGTTTTAAATGCTTTTAATAATAATACATATATTACTGTATTATTTTAAAAAAAATTTTAAATTGCCTTAACTATTTATTGTTATTATTTATTAACAATTTTTAATTCTTTCTCAGAGAAATATAGCTTTTTCTTCTTAGTTTGAAACTTTGTAACAAATTACTGCTATTATTTTATTTATTATTTTATTTGATATTTTTACTGTACATTAAGCAAACAATAGGGTTTGCTCCCCGGGAGGTAAGAAGTCATTAGATCCAATAGATAAACATACAGATAACGCTGGACGGAATTCAGTACCTAAAAGGTTAGTAATTAAGGACCCCAATGACCGCCGGACGGAGTTCGAGTAGAATCCTTGTTGCATGTCTGGATTTTATTCTCGTGACCTCAGAAAAGTTTCACTCGAACGACCCGCATTTGACTCAACAGACTGATAAATGGATCTCGAATCTCAAATCTTGAATCCTTCAACAGACCAGTTTTATTTCCTGTCGATCCAAATTGTACGTAAAAAATATTTGCTCCTCAAAAAATTCGTTCTAAGCGAAAGTGATAATTTATAAAAGTAATTATTATTTTGTGCTTAAGTGTTAGAAGTGTGTCAGTTTCGGCAGTTCTTTACAGTTGCGAGTCTTGATTTATTATCATTATCGTCAAAACTGAAAGGATACCTTTTCAAACAACTGCCACCCGCATGAACAATTCTTCTTTCTTTACACCTTTTGTTTCATTGATTAATTTTCTGTCATTTGGCTATTTTACTTTATTTTTCAAAATTTAGGGCAAAACTTGAAGTAAAAATTTTTACAGTGGTATTTTATAACTATATTGAAAAGCAGATTTTATAATAAGCGAAGCGATCGTCTATATTAATAATCAGTAAATCAAAAAAATTATATTATTTATTATTCTCGTTACTTAATAAGCAAAAATGCATTTATTTAGTTTTTTTCAGTATACCTGATTTTTAATTATTGAAATAAATAGATGTAATGATTTAGATAAAAAAAAATATATATGTAACTGTGGAGTAAAATTAATTAAATAAGTTTTTTAAATTAATTGTTTAAACAAATTTAAACTGTTTAAAAAATAATTAATCCATTTTTTTACTAGTTAGAGAGTCAACTATAAGATCTCGAAGTTTAATGTTTACTTTTCTTGAACCCTCGCAAAAGATTTTTGGGATTTAGAGAGTAAATAATAATTATTAATTTCAGATATTAACGTAGTATGAAATCTAAGACTCTTATTTGTTGCAGGTATGGTTCCATACAAGAAGCTTAAATTGAAATGGTTTATACGTGAGACATGCAGTTATTACAGTCTTAATCCTTGAGCGCAAAATCATTCATATGCTAAATCGCAGATGCGCAGTCACGTCAGGCATTTTAAGGTTCTATTCGTGACTTCCTTTAATCGAATATTGCGGATGCACGTGCTAGATCACGTCCTGTTTTAGAGTGACGTCATCAATCTATAATCGATGGTACGTGTAAATTTCTTTATTTAATTACAATGAATATATTCTTGTTTCATTTAAATTGACATGTACACCCTCTAAATATTATTTATATTACAAAATTATTCATTTCACTGTGAAGACTCGTTTATCATGTAATAATTGAAATTTGAGAAAGTTATTGAAAAAATTATATATAGTATTTTAAATAAAGGGAATTTAAAGAAAATTAGTCGGAAGTTTATTGAAAAAAAAAAGAAAATAATTAATAATTAGAGAAAATAAATGAAAAAAGATAAACATAATTTCAAATTAAAGAGAACAATTTTCACTTAAAAAGAAATAAATAAACATTTTTTGGAAATTATGAAAAAGAATGAAAGTAACTGAAAATTGAAGTAAATAATATAAAAAATAATATAAATAATTCAAAATTAAATGAAATATTCGAAGAGTCAGATAAATAAGTGTAAAATGTTGGAAATTATAAAACGAAGAAAAAACTTGATAACTGAAGGAAATAAATTTTGGAAAATAATTGAAAAATGATTTTAAATTTTGAAACTTGAAGAAAATGAATTGAAATATGGTACAAACAATCATAAGTTGTAAAAAATAAATGACATTTGAGAGAAAAAAATGTTAAAATTACAGAATTTTTTTTAAATAAAAAAAAATAATTGAACTTTTAGAAAAATATACATGAGGAACTTAAATCAATTGAAAAAAATGAGAATAATCAAAAATTGGACAAAAGAATTAAAGAAAGCTAAAAATAATTAAAATTTACGATAATTAATTAAAAAAAAAAAACATTAAAATTATGAAAAATTGAAGAAAATAATTAAAATTTTAAGAAAAATACTTATAAATCTTTGAAAATAATTATATATAAAATGAGAATAATAATTAACAATCGAGGAAAATAACTGAAAAATGATAAAATTAATTCAAAATTGAAAAAAATAATTGAAATACCAGATTGGTAATTGAAATTGTTGAAAATTATGCAAAAATGATGAAAATAATTAGAAAATGAAGCGAATAATAGAATAATTGCAGAATTTATTTTTAAGCAAAAGAAAATAATTGAAATGGCGTTTAAAAATATTAAAAGATGAAGAAAATAATTGCAAAAAATATTTCAAAGAAATGAAAATTTAACAAAATAATTGAAATTTGAATTTTTTAAAAGTACTGGGAATTAATTCAGAAATTATGAAAATGATTAAATATTGAAAATAATAATTGAAAAATGACAAAAATAATCGTAAATTGAAAAAATTAATTAAAAATTTGCAATGAATAATATAAAACTTTAGAATAATTAATTAAATTGATTTAATGTCAAGGGAAAAATAATTAAAATTGAAAAACTAGAGAAAATAAATGAAATTTGAAGAAGGTAAATTTAAGATTTAGGGAAAAAATTTAAAAATAATTAAAAATTGTAGAAAATAGTCAAAAAATGATCAAAATAATACAAATTGTAGTTTAAGTAATTGAAATCATAATGCAAAAGAATAAATTAAAAATTGAAGAAAATTTGAAATCACTTAAAATTTAGCATATTTGTAACATGGATTAATTGGACTTTTAATGAATGCAAATTCACGTTAACCAAAATTTGAAGAAATTAAAATTGCTAGAAATTTAAAATTAGAGAACATTTTAAAAAGGTGAAATATGATTTAACATTTTAAAAGAAAACAACATTTAGTGTCTAATTAATAGATTTCTAATTATTAATGTATTTTTTCTTTATTTTAGATTATTATTGACCACATTGTAATTAGAACTTTCATTTGCTTTGTATTTTCTTGAATTAAGGTGGGGAACATAACCTCTATTTACACCTTTTTTCATCTGTAGTCCTTAATACAATTACCCAATTAAAAATATTCTTTAAAATAAAAATAAATTATTATTCTTGATATGAATAAAAAAATATCTCAGAAACTGAAAATTGTTTTTAAACGTTCTTTACATTTTTTAATTTGTTCTTATTTCTGTCTATTTGTTGGTATTATTGTTTTAGGTTTCGTCTCATGAATGCATATGAAAAATCACTACTGAGGAGAATTGGTTTTTCAAAAGTCTAGATCAACATACGTCATCGGCGTCAAATCTCCGACTTGAAATACTTTTACTGCAACGCTCTATGTTGCTTAACCACCTGACCAAGGCTTCCTCATAATTTCTATTATAATTGGAGATTAATTCTATTAATATTATTACGATTATTACAATTACTGTTATTACTACTACAGTTATACAATATTTTTAATTTTGTGTTTTAGGTATCTAGATGAAGGAAATATAAAAAATCAATAGATAGGCACATTCGTGATCTACCCTGTAGATCCGGGCTTTTGTAGAATAGTAGATATCAGAAGCTCGTCTCTACAGGTATCTTACGGATGACATGCCACGCGACTCTTCAATTTTTACCATTGAATGCTGATAATCATAATGAACTATTTATTATAAAAGTAGATATATTTACAAGTCTGTAAATTTTGAACGCAATTTTTAAAGATCTCAAAATCTGTTTTAGCTATTTTGTAACACAGAAAAAACAAAAGGATGATTCGATTTTTCACTTATTTTTTAAGGAAGGTGGTGACTTTAACATAACCTCAAACGAAGAAACTGTATTTTTAATATTAAACGCAAAGGAAAATGTAATTAAAATTAATTTTAAGCAATTTTTAAAGATCTAATCGTGAAATATTCAGAGGAAAATATGTTAAACCAAAATTTGTTGTCAAATAGTTAGTGTTTTTCTCTCGGATTAGACAAAAACAGTAATTTTTATTAAATTTTTATAAATAATAATTTGGGAGGGAATTTCCTTCACTATACTTAAATAATAGCTTACTTTACTCTTTGAAATATTCTCTAAATTTTAATATTGTTAAAAGCTTGTTTGTAAAAATTTATTTAATAAATGTAACTTGTATTCGTCAACAAACTTTTGACAATATTAAAATGGTTTTGATTTTAGAGATTATTTATGATTATTTATTTTTTATTATTTTATTATTTATTTTATTTATTTTTTTTATTTATGAAAATGGCTGAATAGTGAGCTAGTTGTTGAGTAAATTGAACATTAAAAACCTTATGTAATGACTTACCTTAAAATTAAAATTCTAGATTTTGAATCATGTTTAGATTTTTATTATCAAGGAAAAAATTTTTCTTCTATTGCTTACGTCAAATTATAAAGACATAAATTTTATGTTTTTATCCTATTTTATCAGATTTATGTATTTTTTTAGATACGCTGTTATAACTCTGCTATTGTTTAATACTTTGCCTCATACTTAAAAGTGTTATACTTATCATACAAATTTTATTGTTGTTTAGTTTTAAGTATTGTTAAGTACTAAGTACAAAAGGGCCTCAAGCCCGTTAATACATGAATAAATAAATAAATTTAAATGATACTACTGCTTATTTGATTATAGAAAAATTACTCAGGTCCTTAAAAAATTAAAGTGTTTACAACAGAAATAGTGGATACATCTCTAATTTCGTAAATTTTACTACTAATTTCACAAAAATTTGCTGTCGTATTTGATTGTATCACATGTAAATCTATTAATAAAAAGTTTGAGATTATTAATTAAAAAAATGTATATTTCAACCTGTTATGAAAATATTAAGATTGTGTTTTCTAAAAAAGTGCATTACTTTTCTCAGATTGATTGTAGATCACTATCTTGCATTTTTTTTATTACAAATATGCTGTTTATTATATTCGCAAAATGTTTCTAATCAAATTGAAAACAATAAATAAAATTTTTGTCACTAATTGTTATAATAGAAATAATTGTAAAATAATCATTTACGGCAAATCAGCAAATATTTGGACCACAACTAATACCAGATTTTTAGAAGTAAAAGATTCTTTAATAATTAATTAATTGCCACTATTGATCAAGAAATTTTCTTTTGCGAGCATATTAATATTTATTATTTGACAATATTTTACGAGCATATGAATATTTATCATATTTGACAATATTGGTGGTTTGCTTCAAATAATTTGTATTTAAATTTTTTTCTTTGAACAAAATTAACTTCACATTTTCTTCAATAAATGATTATTATAATTGCCATTATTTATATCAAAAAGAACTTGCTATTTATAATAATAGTTTCATGTATGAAGTAAACAACTTTAAGGATTGAAATAAGAAAAATTATTAAAGATTTTTAATAAAAATTATTTTATTTTTAGGGTTTCAACTTTATTATTGCTTTTGTTGAATTATTATATCTGATACAATGTGCGAAATTGATGATAATTTTAAAAGTTTTTAAGCATCGTTAAATAATAAATGATGATTATAAATATTTTCACATAGTATATCAATTTTTTATTTAATTTATAAGAACTATATTTTTCTGTGATCAAAGAAATATAACAAATAATGAAATATAATTTTCATTGTATTTCTATTAATAATAATTAACTAGTGGGGGATGCCGCGGCTAAGTTATCCAGGGGCAAGTTGGGTTTTTACAATTTCTTTGAATGTTTTTATCGAAATTAATTTCTTCCCATAAAAAAAAAAAAATTAATTCGCTTAGTAAAACTCAATTTTTGCCAAATTTCATTATTATTTCATCATTATTGCGTGGATTAAGTGTAAGAAAAACTGATTTTGAAAGAAAATGTTTTTCGTTACTTTTCGAAATAATGGTTTTAGGAAAAGTTTATAAATTAATTGTAAAGTTGTTTTTCAGAAACTCTCAGAGAAATGTATATTTGTTTTAAATATTTCGTTGTCCATTGTATTTCTACCAAAAAAATGTATATTGAACAAATGAGGGGCTGATAGGAAAAACGGAATATAAAAATGGTGGGAGCAAAAATGGGTTAATTATGTTTCAGCGTAAAAACAAATTATCATCAATTGCGAAGAAAAATGGATCGCTTGAAGTTAAGGGCAAAAACGGGATATCCTTCTATTCCGTTTTTGCTTTTAGTCAAAATTTGTTTCGTTTTTACGATTACTTTTAATTTTTTTTATTTTACTCGAAGATATTAATTAAAAATATATGAGCCGACATTCTTCAAACATACTTTCCTTAGCACTAAATGTTTTTTTATTGAGTATCTCTGCGCGTTAACATAATTTCTTTCAGAAAACTTTTAATATTGAAAATTTTATTATACAATGTCTTCAAGGACTTCTTTCTTAGAATCTAAATTTAATATTTGATAAAACTTATTAAAAAAGAATTTTTTAAAGAAACCTACCACAAACAAGTTTCTCTGTCAATAGGTGTCTCTTAAATCAAATGTTTAATATATGTAAATAAGAATTAGCGAAATTTTTATGCTAATTTTAAAACTCAATGTTGTTGTTTAACATTCGGTTTGAAAATTATTATAAAAGGGTCAAACCATTGACTTTTGTCTGAGAACAGCCGCGGACATACCTATTAAAAAAAAGTTTTTAGAAATATAAAACTTCAAAATTTTATGAATTTAATAACTGTATCATTAGGGAGTAAATTTATTTTCTTTGGCGGTGTTATCAATCAAAAGTATGAGGTCCCGAGTAAGGTCCATGATGTTATTTCGTAACCTTAAATGTGGCACTTTTATTCAACACGTTATAATTAAAAAATTATTTTACTTTAAAAATCAAAACTCATCAGAAATATAAATCCCATTATTTTAATCCTAGAAATAATGGAAATTATATTGGAAAATTATTTCTTTAAAATAATAAAATAATTTACAAAATTTCTACTTGGAAAAATGTTGATGGTTTTTTTAATATAACTTTTTTTTAAAGCTCCTAAAAATTTGAGGTTTTGAATATATTTTAAAATTAGTATAACTTTCTTATTGCTATTAAAATTTAAGGAAAGTGTTTTGCTTCGTTTAGAAATTATTAAATTTAAAATATTTCTATTTAAAAAGGCAATGTGAAATTGTTTTGTTTTCATCAAGTGCCAGAATTAGCCTTTTTTAATAGAAAACTTTTAAATTTCATCTTTTCCTACTAACGAAGCGAAATGTTTTCCCTAAAGCTTAGGAGTTCCCAAAAAAAGTTATAGGCTTAAAAAAAGCATGAAAGTTTTTATGTACAAGTAAAAATTTGTCAAATTATATAATTATTTTAAAGTAATTATATTTTAATATAATTTTAATTATTTCTAAGATTAAAAATGTGAAATAATGGAATTTATATTCAGGGGCGGCGACTTGTGTATGGTATGTCTAAATTCTATAGAGCAAAAAAGTCGCCCTGTGGAATTCCATATGGCAAAATTATAGACAAAAAATAAATTTCTTAATAAGAATGTGGATAAAAAAAACTTTTTATCGAAGAAAAAGATTAAAATTTAAAAACAAAAATCATATTTTGTAAAAATAATTGAAAAATGACGAAAGAAATTGAAAATGAATTAATAAATAATGAAACTAATTTGATACTAAAGGAAATAATTATAATTGAAAAAGTTTTATCTAAAAAAATTAAAGAAAAAAATTGAAACTTACGGAAATTGAATTAAAAAATTAGGGGAAAAATTGAAAAATTATGAACATAATTAGAAATTAAAGAAAATTTTTGAAAAATGATAAAAATAGTTAAAAATTGTAGCAAATAATTAAAATCATAAAAAAAAAGAATTGCGAAAAATTAAAGAAATTTTTAAATAATTTAAAATTTATCTTATTATCAAAGAGTGGATTAATTAAAATTTTAATTAATGAAATCTAAAATTAACTAACGTTTGAAGAATTATAATAAATAATTGTAATTGTAGTCTTGTTCATCTCAAATATAGTCTCTAATTTTTTCAATTATTTTTTACAAATTTATATTATTTTCTTCAATTTACAATTATTTATATCAATTATTTTTTTATTAGATATATTTTTCAATTGATTTTTAATTGCTTTTTGTCATTTTCAATTATTTTTTCATTAATTCTCTAATCTTTGCTTCCTTATGGAGGAAGCTTTGTGATCGTTAAAATTTTTGATTTTACAAAAAAAAGCCTAAATCGTCTCATTTTCATCTAAAAAGCGTAAATTTTTATTTTTAAGCAAATGTCCAGATAACTGCATGTATTTGTGTGTGTGTGTGTGTGTGTGTATGTATGCATGTATGTATATGAGTGTATGTGGGAGTGTTGCATTTTTTGTGTACAGGTTATCTTGAGAATGCTTAAACGGATTCCAATGAAATTTGGATGACTTATTAAGCTCATGAATATCTAAATTTGGACACAGGGATTTTTGAAAAAATCCAAACAATTTTTGTTGAGCACATTTTATCAACGCAAAAAAATCGTTTTTTGCCAAAAAAATTTTTCATGGTAAAAATAAAACTTAAGGAATACAAAAAGCATATCCCTTATCTCAAAACGAATCGATTGACCTATAAAACTTTTAAATATGATCAAAAATTAGTAAAATAATTAATGTTTTCTCATTTTTTTGCATTTAATATATTTTTATTTAATAACTTCTCCGATTAACTTTTACATTATTAAACTATTGCTTCCTCTATGAGGAAGCAAATTATTTGGCTTACTTGGATGCGAAATGTTCATGAAATGGACATAATTTTCAACTAGTTTATTATTTATCTCAAATCTAGATATTTTTTCAATTTACAATTATTTTAATTTTTCTGCAATTATTTTCTTATGTTACAAATATATGTTGAAAATTTTTAAACTATTTTTCACAAACTAAAATTTTTTTCTTTAAATTTTAATTATTTTTATTACTTTGCAAATATTTCCATGATTTTTTTATTAATTTTATTACTCTTCAATTAATTTCCTAAATTTTAAAATGTTTTCCTCAAATTTTAACAATTTTCTTCAACTTTCAATTTTTATTCTTATTATTTAGCTAAAAATTTCTTCAATTTTAAATAATACTCACTATTATTATCATTAAATCATAATTAAATTCGTAAATTTTCAATTAATTATCTTATTTATCAAATATTTCGGTCAATTTTCATTTTCTTTTATCTTTTTGCAATTATTTACTCCACCTTTTTAAGTAGATATATTAATTATTTTTCAATTAATTCCCTAAATTTTTATTAATTATCTCAAATCTAAGTTATCGTCTCCAATTTTCAATGTTTTAATCATTCTTTAATTATTATTTTTCTCAAATTTCAAATACTTTCGACAATTTTTAATTTTTTTTCTTAATTTGCAATGATCTTCACAAATTTTATATTATTTTGAATGCTTTTTGATTAAGAGCGAAAATTGCAATTATTTATCTCAAATTTTCATTATTTTCTTTGATTTGCGATTGTTTCTATGATTTTTCAATTACTTTTTGTCATTTTCAATTGTTTTTAAAATAATTTTTAAATTTTATATAATTTATCACAATAAATTTTAATTATTAGGTATTCAATTATTATTTCAATTTAAAATTATTTTTATCATTATGCAAATATTTTCTTTTATTACAAATATGTGTTGTAATTTTTTCAATTATTTTTCACAAGTTAAAAATATTGTCTTTAATTTTTAATTATTTTTATTACTTTTCAAATATTTTCTCGAGTTTTTTTTATTATTTTCATTATTCTTCAATTCATTTCCTATATTTTAAAATATTTTTCCCAAATTTTAACAATTTTCTTTAATTTTCAATTATTATTGTTATCATTTTGGAATCAATTTCTTCAACTTTTAATTATTTTCAATATTCCTCCATTAATTTCCTAAGTTTTCAATTATTTATCTCATTTTTCAATTATTTTTTTCAATTTTTATTTTCTTTGATCCTTTTGCAATTTTTTTCTCCACCTTTTTAATTAGACATATTAATTATTTTTTAATTAATTTTATAAATTCTTATTTATTATCTCAAATCTAAGTTATCGTCTTTAATTTTCAATGTATTATTAATTCTTCAATTATTTTTCTCAAATTTCAATTAGGTTTGTCAATTTTAAAATAGCTTTTTTCATTTGCAATGATTTTCACAAATTTAATATGTTATTCTGAATATTTGTTGATTAATTCCGAACATTGTTTATCTCAAATTGCCATTAGGTATTTTCTTCAATTCTCGATTATTTGCATGTATAATGTTATTTGCAATTATTTTCCTAAACTTAAAATTTTTTGAATCATTTTGTAATAAGGTGCTTTCTTTTATTTCACAAATATACTGTATTTTGCTTCCTCATAGAGGAACCTTTGTGATCGTTAAGATTTTCGATTTTCCAAAAATAGTTTAAATCGACTTATTTTCATCTAAAAAGCGTAAATTTTCATTCTTAAGTAAGTGTCCAAATATATGTGTGTGTATGTGTGTGTATACCGTTTTTTGTGAACAAGATATCTCGAGAACGCTTCAACGGATTCCAATAAAATTTGGATGACTTGTTAAGCTTATGAATATCAAAATTTTGGACCCAGGGATTTTTGAAAATACCCAACCAAATTTCCTTGAGCACCTTTTTTCATCGAAAAAAATGCTAAAAATTCAACTTAATGGATACAAAAATCTTATTTCTTATCTTAAAACGAATCAGAAAATATTGAATACATGTTTATTATTTGTTTAATGTTGGTTCTAAAAGAGCTTTTTTAATAAGTTATTTTAATCCGATTATTTAAAATAAGAATTTATAACAGGAATATAATATAAGTAAAGAAATAAACTGTTCGTAATTAAAGCGGAATCAAAAGTGAATTCAAATATTAGTTCGAGCAAAAACGAGACAAAATTCTAACTCGTTTTTGCGCCCAGTGAAATCTTATTCCGTTTTTACTCTGACAACTTTTTGTTTCGTTTTTACTCGTAGTGCGTAATTTGTTTCATTTTTCCAAATAGATAATACTTTAACTTCGTTTTGCTCCCGATAATTTTTTAACTTGTTTTTACTATCAGCCCCTCAAATCTAATGACATAAATGTTTTCTGAACAGATTCCACGATTGATAAAAAAAAACGATTTTCAGAAAATATTCAAAAATTTGAAAAGTTCCCGAGTGCCCTCAAGTTTATGTTTTGCTAATATGATTCTTAATTTAGTGAAATTATTAATTTTAATGTTTTACTTTCTTCCTTCAATTTTATCTTCAAGTCTGAATTACAAATCGATGAAAAATGAAGTTTAAGGACATGTGATGGAGAATTACGTCACTGGTATAGGCCAAATTGGTCCGTAAACTTTCTCTTGAAATAATAAATATTTTGACACCAAATTTTGTAGAATTACTTAAAATATCATTAAAATAGTCTGTCAGACCCAAATTTGTTTCAAATTTGTCTCAAAGTTAACTTTTTAAAAAATTAGCTGATTTTCGGAGAATTACAAAAATTAATTTTAAAGCAAAATTTTAACAAACTTGGGTCAGAGATACTATCCTAATTATATTTTAAGACATTCTACAAAATTAGGTATCAAAATATTCAGTATTTTAGGAGTAAGTTTATTTTCTTTTTTGGAGTAAGTTTATGGAGAAATTTTGCCTATAACAGCGACGTCATAATCCATCATATGGCCTTAAATCGTTTAATAAATTAATCTTGGATTCTTTTTAGAAAAAATGTAAGTTATTACATTTGTTAATTTATCGAAATTATTATTTCAATAATTTTATTAGGATTCTCTGGGCTTTTTTTTTAATCGGAATTAGTATTTTTTGAAAAATTAATAAAAATTTAGAAAATTTTCCTCAAAAAGTTTTACTAATAAATCCTAGGACTTTTTTAGAACACCGCTATGCTGTGTAGATTGTTAGTTTACTAAAATTATGAATTGCTATATTTTTTTTAGATTCTCTGAATTTTATGTCTAAATCTAAATTAGTTGTGTTCTACTAATGATTAGCGAGAAGTAAACTAGCATTAAATAGTAAGACTTTTACTAATTGTTTAGTAGAAAACTACTAATTCGAATAGTAGAAAGCTACTAATTGTAATATTAAAGTTTCACTATTTGAATAAGTAGTTTTCTACTAATCAGTTAGTAAAAGTCTTACTATTTAATGGTGGCTCACTTTTCGCAAATTCATTAGTACTAATTCAGATTTAAAGTTATTTTTAAAAGCCTTAATTTAAATTCGCCAAAAAATTAACTTTATTTTAAATAATTTCTGAGAATCTTTTTTTATAATGCTCTTTAGATTGCTAATTTACTAAATTTATAAATTTAAACATTTCTATTAGGTTCTCTGAATTTAAATACTTTAAATCTGAATTCAAAATCGAGGAAAAATTAAATTTATTTTTTAACATCTTCCGGAAATCGTTTTATAAATTAATTGTAGGTTCTTTTTAAAAACTTTTATGTTATTAAATTTGTTAGTTTAATAAAATTATTCTTTTAATACTTATTATTACATTCACTAAGATTTTATTTTAATAAGGATTTAAACTTTTTTAATGATTAACAAAAATCTAGAAAAATCTGTTAAATACTTTTTAAGAATAACCCCTAAGACTTTTTTAAAAATTTGTTATGCTATTTAGATTGTTAATTTACTAAATTTATAAATTTAAACATTTTTATTATAGGTTCTATAAATTTTAACTTTATGTCTGAGTTTAAAATCGAGAAAAAATTTAATTTATTTTTGAATATTTCCTGGAAATCGTTTTATAAACTAATCATAGGTTCTTTTTAAAAAATGTTTATGTTGTTAAGTTTGTTAATTCGTTTAACAAAAAATTATACTATATTATCTAAATTGCATTTATAGTTTAAAGAAATTTAAAGTCTTTTTTTAGTAACACAAAAAATAAAAATAATGAAATATTTTTTTAGATTTAAAGCAAAAATGTTTAAATGAATTTACAAATCTACTATTTTGTTTATTTTAAACTAAGAAAAGATTCTTATATGTTCTAAAAAGTAAGTGGGGAGGCCGGGTACTTGGGCCTTCATACAATCTCAGGCCTGGTATACGTACTTCACAATTAAATTCATAACATTTATATTTTTAATATTTTCAGCAACACTTTTAATCTTCCAAAAATCTGAACAGAATTTTGAGAACTTTGAAGAATTTAACCTTAATTTTCACAAATTTACGAATTTTTATTTTTTTTATTTTTGCTGAAGAATTAGGTAATTTCATCTGCATCTGCGTAGTCTAGAGATCCAAAAATATTTATTCCAAGTAGTAAATTTAAGCAACTTAATATAAATAAGATTTTATTTATTAAAAAACTAGGCTGCACTAAAAAGCCCCCATTGACGGTATATAATTAACTATTTCTTAGAAACTTATACAATTTCTTAATTTTCTTCTCGCTTTAAAAATTGCATACTTTTAATTTTTTTTCATTATATAAGTATTTTTAAAAATTTTTTTTTCTTCACTCAAATTATTTAAGTTTATTTTATACTTTTTTCTATCTATATTTATAAAAAATTATTAATCATTATTCCTTGGATCAAAATACAATTTTTTGTTCAATTTTATGAGTTTTTTTTATATTTTTTCACTCGTTTTTTATTAATTTATTCAACATTATTTCATAATTTGAAAAAAAATTGTTTAATGTCTTAAAATTTGTTTCTGTTTAAAACTTTTTTTCATGTAATTTTTTTTTCATTTTAAATAAGTTCTGAAACATTTTTTTTTTTTTGAAAAGTCACATTTATTTTATAGTTTTTTTATCACTTTATATTTAACTTCCTATATTTTCTTTTTTTATTATTACTGTTTTTAATATTTCAGTTTATTTTCATAATTTTTACATTTTTGCTTAGCATAAACATTTTTTTGAATTTTTCGATGTTTCTCACATTTTTTTAAAGGTACAATTTAACATTTTTTAAAATATTTCTGTATTATTTTTAATAAAGGTTCTTAGTTTTTCTTATTGTTTCAAACTTTTTGACGTTCGAAATTTGTTTTACTTTCCTTTAATTTTTCATTTTATTTATAATTTTTTATCAATTTTTTGAACATTTTGTAAATTTATTAAATTTTAGTTTCCTTTTTGCATTAAAAAGTTTTTTTTGTTACTTTTTTAAAATTTTTTTATTTTTATCTGATAATTTTATAATTTTTTCAAAGCATTTATTAGGTATATTTTTATGCTAGTTTTTTATTCATTTTTTTTAATTTTCTTTTTTTTTGTAATTTTCCTTTTAAATATAATGCAGGTTATTATACTCAATTCTCATACTTTTGAATTCATAAAATCAATGTTTTTATAGAAAGTGTTTAATAATTATTTAAGTACAGTTTTTTAAAAATGTTTTCGAACATTTAATAAGATCTTTGTTAATGAATCTTTTATTTTATTTTGCTGTTCATACGATTATTTAAATTGTATCAAAAAGAAAATTTACATAAATTAATTTATAAACAAAAGCGAATCGAAAAATGAGTTCGGGCAAAAACGGAATATATTCGTATTTCGTTTTTGCGCCCACTGAAATCTTATCCCGTTTTTCTTCTGTTAAAATTTTAATTGGTTTTTGCTCCTAGTGCTCAACTTATTTCGTTTTTCCACCAAAGGAATTATTTATTCCACTTTTGCTTCCACTGTTTTTTTATACCATTTTTGCTATCAGCCCCTCAAATACAAAATTAAACTCTTAGAAAAATTTCTCTTTTTTCCTAGTGAGCAATCAAGAGATTTCAATTTATGTTTGCAGTATCAATTAGAGAAAAAGCATATATTTAAACAATTTTGGAACGTCAAACAACTTTACCTTGGCCGGGGCAAGTTGGATCTCTTTTGAAGACTCCAAAGACACTTTTAGAAGAAAGTAAATATAAATATAAGTAAGTGATATTCTAAGTAAATAAATAATAAATATTTACAACTGAGCAAATTAATTAAAAAAAGGTCCAGTTCAATCTCAATATAAAAAATCAAAATACGCAACAAATTTTATTTTATTCCAATTGGTATTGGACTCCCTATTAATATTAACATTATTAAATAATAATGTTTAATTATAAAAACATTGAATTTTGACGAATTTCTTAAAAAAAAAAAAAAAAAACAATATGAAACGTTTTGAGAATTAATTAATTTTTTTTAATGGAGAAAGTGGTAGAATTTTACTGTCGGTAACTTTGAATTTGACATATTTCTCTTTCAGATTACATTTTTTTTTTTTTAAATAAAAGTCGAATTATTTTCATAAATTATATTACAAAATTTTTAAGTTTGATTTTATAAATTTATTGCTTTTCTCATTAAAAGTGAAAACTTGTTTCTAGAATGTTCTGCTTTTTCATAACAGATGGCAGCACTGTTCACAGAAAGCAGTTTAGCAGTACAAAGACTGTTTTCTTGGTAAAAATGCATTACAAACTGTATTTTAAATATTTGCATCAATTGATTACTTTAATTACTTTGTTAAATAAATATATATAAGTAAAGTAAATTTAGTTTCTAATGTAAATAGTTATAATAAACAGTATAATTTAAAAAAAAGTTAATGGAAATTAGAATTAATAAATTAAATATGAACACTTATAATGAGGAAACAAAAATTATCTTTTTTGCTCATGTTTTATAGTACATTTTTAAAATTATTTGAAACGTCAAGAATTAGGAAAATTTGTTCGACGTAGGCTAGGTTCGCCATCCTCTTCATGACACTTTATTAAAAGCAAAAAAAAAAAACACCAATTTTAGAATAAAAGAACAGCAGAATGATCAGCTAAACCAAAATTCTCACTTTTTTCTTTAAATAACACACAAAAATAAAAAAACGTACCTCCGACTTCACAACTGAGTTACATATAGTAAAATCAACAATCAACAAAACATATTATTCCGTTTATTATCAAAAACTTTTTTTTAAATATAACAGAAAATAAGTCAAAAAAATAAAATTAACAATCATTGTCGATTATTCGACGAATGCGATTTTGTCAAATTGAAAGTTAGAGATAAATATCATACATTTACAAATAAGTCGACGACATTTAAATGATATCAAAGCAATGAGACACAATTTAATTAGAAATTAAGTTTTCCCAATAACGGAAAATATCTGCTACTGAGGAAACAAATATCATTTTTCATATTAATCGTGATATTAAAACCTTTGATATGTATAATCTCTGAGGATAAGTCTTTTTTTATAATTAGGTTCAGAGTCGACAATTTTGACGTCATCAAAATCAAATGTGTGTTGAATTTTGATTGGTGTTCCTCGACAACAGAATCGGGACTTTTGACCTTTTTGTGTTTACGAATTCTTTCCTTTAAAGTTTGTTTCGTTTCTTTAATATAAAATGCAGGACAGTTCTTATAATTAAACTTATAAACAATATTTGTTTTTGGCTATTTGTCAGAAACATCTTTATGTATAGTCTTTTAAGTGAATTGAAATACTTTTGTTAGCCATTGGTTTTTTCTATTATAATATCAAGAACTTATAATTTTGGGAAATATTTTGAATTTGTCCCACGCATTGTCAAGAACAGGGATTGTGTGTAAGCGACAAGAAAACACGGAATGATATATATATTTCTATTCGATTGTATACATGTCATCTGATGGTGCTTGATAGTGTGATAACGCTATGTTAGTATGGTACCCAAAGCGACGAGGTATTATACATATTATTGATCCTTCCTCTAGCAAGGTCCTCATCAGCTGTCGTGGTTTCCGTCGTTTGCCTGGTACTGCCGGCTTATATTTTTACAACGACCCTAATGAAATTTAAAAATGTCTCTTCAATTACCCATTATTCTATTTGTTGGTGCATGCTCAACAATGCATCAATTCTTTCTGCTCTTTCTTTCTAAACAGGGTAAATTTTTACTGACATAAGTATAATGACTTATTATCCATGTCTGTACTTCAGAATCGTAAATTTACATTTAAAATACAAAATACTGTAATACTTTGATGTACAATTAGATAACAGTTTGGTTATAACAAATAGTTTGATTGATATAGAAGCAACAAAATGTTTTTGGCTAATATTCATAATTTAATAAAATTTCTTTTAGAGTGTTTATACACAAAGAAAAGTGAGCTTGCTGAAAATTTCTAGTCATAACTAAAATAAAAGGATACGCGTGACTTTTGAAGCCCCCTCGGCTAAAATACAAAACTACATGGTAGTTCCTAAATCAGCAATGAAATATGGACGATCTGACCACAATTATGTCAGTTCCTCGAAAATATTTTTTTTCAGTATAGGTACTATTTTGCCATTCTGGAATTTAAAAAACATTTAAGGAATATTTTAGGATTGTGACCTAATACTTGAACATTTACCATGTCGTTGCTAAATAGTTTTTTTAACCTAACGTTAATTTTTTTGACACTTGTGTAGTGTGGAAAAATGTATAGAGTATTTATAAGTGTCTTGCCTCAAGAAGTTTTAAGTGAATCTAATGGATAGTGAAAATCTGTCAATATGGAGAAAATTTTTAAAACAAATTTAGAGGGACAAGTTTTCGAACTCGGGTTCGACGCACGCAAACTAACTACCTATCAAACTGAAAGAAAAAAATTTTTCTCTTAAAGTTAAGTGATTTTATTGACTGAAAATATTAATTTTTGTTTAAAAATTTATTTCTTATTTATTAAATTGATATTTTAAGTTTATTTATTTATTTAGTACAAATATACGGGTTACATACACATTAGATAATTATCTATAGAAATAATAAATCAACAAATCACGCTATGGGAAATAACAGTCGGCTAGAGCTTGGCCTATATTAGACTAATATTAGTCCAAGCTTTGGCCAATTTTGAGCATCGGCAAATTTCCTATAGGGTAGACCGCATCATTATTATTTAAAATTATAAAAAACTATTGTTTCCATTTTTACTACTAGACACAAGTAAAATACTGATCCACCATATTCGATCCGCCATTTTGAATTTTTGAAAACTGACTTCCGATTCGTAATCAATGAGCTCAAAAACATGTGATTATCAAGTTTTATATAAATTGAAGAATTAAATAAAACTAATTAGTTCTCGGAAACTTCGCTTTAATAATAATAAAAGCAAATCACATAACCTTAATATTTATGTATTAGTTCTACCTTCCTTGGATCAAATTTTTTGCTTTTGCACTTTAAAAATTGTTATATGTAGTAAAGCTTTTTAGAATCCGTAAAACGGCAAGCCTTTTGCATAATATTGAGGTACAATCAAAAACTAAACACACATAACAATAAGATAATTTTCCCAAAAAATAATTCTAAAAATTATTTTATTTAAAATTTTTATTTTATATAATTAGGTCGTAATTTTCATATCTAATATTTTTCTAGTTACTAAAAATTGTTAGTTTCTGATGAAATCATCAGGTCATTTAAAACTTCTATTTCTTTTAATCGTGGACACAAGATTCCTTCCAATTGCTATTAAATTGTTTTTAATTGTTATTAATATCCTTCCCATCGTAATGAATCGCTACAAATTATGTTTAAAAACAATTTATAGTGATCAGAAATGAATGGAAAATTTTACAACAATTTTAAAAAATTAAAAATCAATTATGTTGCACCGTGTGGTTACATAAGATAAACTCGATTAAAAATGATAGAAATTTTAGTAATTTAAATTTTATTTTTTAGAAGGGTTTTATTATTAACTACGAGTGGTTGAGGATTCTAATAAATTTATTTAATATATCACAGAATAAACCAGTTATTTTATAAAATAGAATCTTCGTTTAAAAAAATTATATATATATCTTGCGCCTCCTTTTGTACATTAACTTTCTGAAGAAAGTTTCTTCTCGTCCAAAGATGTAATCATTATTCTCCGTAATGCATTTAAATTGATTTTCCCATTCCTTGTCGTTGGAATTGTATCCAAAATTTTCGCTGTTATGGATAACTTACTACCCTCATTATGAATATTTGCTAATTCTTTTAAATCATTTTCAGTAATCTGTAAATGAAAACATTATAAGAAATTGAACAAGATAATTTATGTAATTAGAAACAAATACATTGCTATTATAAAAATTACCTTTGAATTAGAATGGAGCTCAACGAAAACAAAGATTCTTAAGGATTCAGAAAAATTAGGAGCCGGTAAGACAACATAATGGATAACTTCAGAATTAATTGATATTGCGCGTTCAATATTCCAAAGAGATATAATATTTCCATCTTTTAAAATTAAAGAATTCTTTATTCTTCCAATAATGTATACTAATCCAGAATCATCAAAGTAACCCAAGTCTCCAGAGCGAAACCAACCTGAGAGAGACACATTTTTGAAACTTTGTACATTAGGTGTATTTATTTAAATCATATTAGAAAAATTTCATATGAGACATATTATAGGAAAAATTTGTCCCTAACTTTTCTCTTGAAATATTGAATATTTTTTCACAAAAGTTGGTAGAATTACTTAAAATCTCATTAAGAAGGTCTTCTTATTGAACCGAGTTTGTTTGAATATTGGCTCAAAATTAATTTTAAATAATTTGCTTTTTTAGAAAATTGTAAGTCCAAACAAATTTGGGTCAGAGAGACCTACATAATGACATTTTAGACATTTGTATTAAATTTCGTAGCAAAATATTCAATATTTGAAGAAAAAAAAATTTTTTTTAGAACAAATTTTGTTCATTCCAGTGACGTCATAATTCATCACATGGCCTTAAAATAACAAAAATTTTGTTACTATTCTTTTTCGAATTTCCTAAAATGTCCTAGGAAATGTCTGTCTGACCCAATTTGCATTTTGCCTCGAAATTAGTTTTTTAAAATTTCTGCAAATTAGTATCTTTTTTAAAAAAATAATTTTTGGCAAAATTCAAATGAATATGAACCAGACATACCTTCTTAATAATAATTTAGGGATTATTTTAAAAGAAAGCTTACGGACAAATTTTTCCTGCAGTAGTGACGCACGGTGGGCAAAAATGCTCTTCTGTTTTGAGTCAAAATCATAAAACTTTTAATAGAAGTGTTCAACTTTAATAAATCCAATGGAAAACAAAAGATTATTTCCTACAGAATACAGGAAAAATATGATACATTTTTCGCCTGCACGGCCAAGAAAAATGTCGGTAACAGCTAAATAATTAATTAAATTTGAAGTCTTTGTCATTCTGATCAAAATGATGGATGGAATATAGAAGACGAAATATAAAAATTTATTTGAAATTTCTTAAAAATTTGCTATTTAAATGTTTTTTGCATCGCTCATTACGTATCTCACAACAGTTTTCAAAAATCCAAGATAACTGATCCAATATGGCGAATGCAATATACAAAATTTATTCAAATTTGATTGACATTTGCAATCTAGAGGTATTTTCGATCATAGATTACGAACCTCACAACAGTTTTCAAAAATCAAAGATAACGGATTCAATATTTAAAATTTATTCGAATTTGACTGATTTGCAATGTAGAAGTTGTTTCAAAAAGTATTTTAGAACTTTGTTTTTTTACGTATCTGACATCAGCTTTCAAAAATTCAAAATGGCTGATCCAATATGGCGGACGTCATATTTTTTTGTTCGCCATATTGAATCCGCCATTTTCATTGTGCAATGTTCACATCAGGTTTTAATCAGAATGACAAAGACTTAAGTTTAATTAATTATTATTTAACTGTTACCGACATTTTTCTTGGTCGTGCAGGCAAAAATGATACTTTTTAAAGAAAAATTTAACTTCCTCGAGGTTTTTAATAAGTTAGATAAGTTCTGTAGGAAATAATCTTTTGTTTCCTCATTCCTCATGCCCTTAAACTTTTTCTAAAAATAATAAATATTTTGACACGAAACTTTGCATAGTTATTAAAAAAAATTATTAAACCTAAATCATAGAAGATATGGATTTAAAATTTTGAGAATCATTTAAGAAAGATTTTAAAGCCTATCATAAATCTTTGTTGAATTAAGAATTTTGAGAATTAGTTACATTGTTAACAAATTTAAATATGGTCTATATGAAAGAATTCTATATTTTTGTCTCATAATCTTGGACATGGCCTTAAAGTGTCCGTAATAAAATCTTTAACTTATAAAAGGGACATCCTTAAATTATGTAACACTCTAAAGGGGCATAGAGGATTCTAACAAATTGTTTAACCTGTATAAATTTGCAAGTTTTTCCATTGTAAAAATTGTAACATGAGAGATAATAAGAATGAAAGTTAAGATTTCTGAAAAAGGCTTTATGTAATACCCATTAACGCCCAAAATCACAAAAAATGTTGCCTTAATTTGAAATAGTACTGAATGTAGAGATTTTTTTTCTAAAATGTGGGAATAGAGTTTTCTTATGTTTTTGGTACCGCACTACAAGATTACGTAATCAGATTGCATTTTTGAAAAATAGGAAATCCAATATGGCGACATTTTTGCAAAAATGTACGAAAAATTTGACATTTGTTTTTTTTTATAATCAAAATCTCTAACCGAAAACGCCATTCAAGTATGCAATAAAGTGGCACAAAATAGCACAAATTATTCAAACTTTAAAAACATTCAATAGTTATTACATGAAATTCAAAATGGCAGGGTCAATATGGCGAATTTTGAAAAAAAAATTAATAATTTAATGCATGTTGGACCAATGCTAATATTTGTTATTAAAATTAATAAAACTTAGTATACAAGGGTTTTTGGGTCGCTGATTACAAATATGTTAATGATTTTTCAAAATTCAAAATGGCGGCTCCAATAGGGCCCGTATCATTTTGACACAAATTTTTTCGTCTAACTTGTTATATTGTACTCCCGAAGATGAATGTTATATTTTACTCCTACTAAAATTAAAGATTTTTAAGTTTTAATTATTCAATAATTAAACTTACTGGATTAATTAAGTCTTTTAATATTAATTTAATGTATTAAAACCAATTATTTAATAAATAAGAATTAAAAATCTTTGATTTAAGAAGGAGTAAAATATAACATTCAATTTCGGGAGTACAATATAACAAGTTGCCCGAAAAAATTTGTGTCAAAATGATACGGGCCCCTCCAATATGGCGGACAAAATTTTTTAATTTTTAAGAAAAATAGTTAAATTTAGTATAAGAGGGTTTTTTAAGTCGCTGATTACGAATATGTTAATAATTTTTCAAAATTCAAATTGGCGAATCCCATATGAAGAACAAAAAATTTTAATTTTTAAGAAAAATTATGAAACTTATTATACAATGGTTTTTTCGGTCGCTGATTACGAATATGTTAATGATTTTTAAAAATTAAAATTGGAAAATCCAATATGACGAACAAAAATTTTTAATTTTTAAGATAAATTTTAAAACTCAGTATACAAGGGTTTTTGGGGTCGCTGATTACGAATATGTTAATGATTTTTCAAAATTAAAAATAGCAGTTCCGATATGGAGGACGAAAAAATAAAATTTAATGTTAATTCGTTTATAACTAGCTACTTTGAGATTTCGGGGTCGCCGATAAAGAATCTCAAGTCAACTGCTGCGTAACAGGTTTTGAACAAACTCCATTATTTTTTGTCCGCCATATTGGATCCGCTATTTTGAATTTTAAAAAATTATTAACACATTCGTAATCAGCGACTTAAAAAACCTGTATACTGAGTTTCATTATTTTTCTTGAAAATTAAAAAATTTTGTCCTCCATATTAAGGACGCTTATACCCTCAAGCGGTTCTAATTCTATCGGACCATGATAGTCAATATTTTTGTAATTTCATTTCGTCTTATAATTTGGTTTCTAAATAGTATTTTGTAGTTAAAATCATTACACAAAAAAATTTTCTGTTGAAAATTCCAACTTTTCAAAAAATTATTCTTCCTGATTATTTCAAAAAAGTGAAGGATTACTACCCTTAAATAACATTTTCTTAACAACGGATCGGTAAATTAATTAAATATTATTGTAAAAGTTGTATTCTATTACAGTTTAAAATATATTTAGTTTTTTAAAAAAATTTGTAGAACTGTGTTTTTTAATTAATTAAAATATAGTCATTTTGCGCGTTTTGTTACTTTTTCCATGTAAAAGTCTCAACTTTATAAATTTATATCTTAAAAACAGAACGGAAAATTCAATAAAATTATAACAGTACATGTAAAGTAATGCATTTATTATGTCATTAAAATTTTATAAGAATCTGTAGAAATTGGTTTTTTGGATAAACCTCCTTAAATCCGCTATTTTGAATTTTGAAAAATCATTGACATAGTCGTAATCATCGACCCAAAAAAGCCTTGTATACTAAGTTTCATTATTTTTCTTAAAAATTAAAAAATTTTGTCCGTCATATTGGATCCGCCATTTTGAATTTTGAAAAATTGTTAACATATTCGTAATCAGCGATCCAAAAAACTCTTGTTTACTGAATTTAATTATTTTTCTTAAAAATTAAAAAATTTTGTCCAAAATATTAGATCCGCCATTTTGAATTTTGAAAAAACATTAACATATTCGTAATCAGCGACCCAAAAAACTTTTGTATACTGAATTTAATTATTTTTCTTAAAAATTAAAAAATTTTGTCTGCCATATTGGATCCGCCATTTTAAATTTTGAAAAATAATCAACATATTCGTAATCAGCGACCCAAAAAACCCTTGTATACTAAGTTTTATTAATTTTAATATCAATTATTAGCATTGGTCCAACATTCATTAAATTATTAATTTTTTTTTTCAAAATTCGCCATACTGACCCCGCCATTTTGAATTTCATGTAATAACTATTGAATGTTTTTAAAGTTTGAATATTTTGTGCCATTTAAAGCCACTTTATTGCATCTTGGAATGACGTTTTCGGTTAGAGATTTTGATTATAAAAAAAAAAAACAAATGTCGATTTTTCGTACTTTTTTGCAAAAAAGTCGCCATATTGGATTTCGTATTGGTCAATAATGCTATCTGATTACGGAATCTTGTAGAGCAGTTCCAAAAACGTAAATAAACCCTATCCCCATATTTTAGAAAAAAAATTTCTACATGCAATACTATTCCAAAATAAGTCTACGATTTTTGTGATTTTGGGCGTTAATGGGTTATTGAGGAAATTTAATTTTGAAAAGTGTTGTCTATTTAGAAAGAAACAGTTACCTTCCGAGTCAAAAAGTGCTTGATTAGCTTTTTCCGAGTCTATGTAACCCTTCGTCACGTAAGGTGTTTTAAAACAAAGTTCTCCTATTTCTTTTTGACCTAGAATTTCTCCTGTTTTTACATTTAGGACCTTCATCATCATATTCGGAAACAAATAACCGCAAGATTTTTTATCTATTTCATTCATTATTCCTCGACACATCGGAGCCGACATTTCAGTTGCACCTGTAGATAGAAATATTATTATTATTATTCTTTACAGTTATATTATAATCATTATAATCCTTTAACGTCCGAGTAATATTATATTGATTTATGAAAACGAATAAGTCCGAATGTGTTTGTTTTCATAAATCAGTATTATTCTTTACCTTTAGAGCACCAAAAAGTCTAAACAAAGGTTCTAGATGTGATTAGAACTTTCTATATACGATAAATTTAAAAAACGGAAAATTATTTACAAATTTTCAAAACGGCTTATTACGCCTGAAACGCCATATTTTTAGTTTACACCTGGAAGATACTATTTGTTTATTAAAAATGTCAATATTTAAAATACATAGTCTAAAAGAGATTTTTAAGACGCATATTTATTCTTCAGGTCAAAATTATTTATCTGTTTTGGTTTTCAAGATACACTCAAAAAAAATTTTCACAAGCAAAAAATGTAATTCTTTTGTCTTCAAGTCATCATAACTTTTACAATAATTGGAATTTTTTAATAAAATTTTTAGGAAATATGCACTATTCTATCAACAAATCACTAGTGTTTTCTACATTTAGTTGAATAATTCATAAAAGTTTATAAAAATTATTTTCTGACTACTTACGTTTAATCGGTACTAAAATTTTTAAACTCTTCGAGAATCTAAGTTATTCTAAGATATCAAAATGTTATCAATCAAAAATTTAAGAAGGTTTCAAGAAGTTATTTGCAAAATTTTAGATCTAAACTGTTTATAGTTATCAAATGACTATTAATTAAAATTTCTATGGTGCCTTCACTACACGCGTTCGGTGTATTAGCAAACGCTGTAGCACTCTGGACTTACAACTTTTGCTAATATGCTTATACACCGAATGCACCGAATTATTGTTTGAATACACAAGCAGTCAATTGCAAAGCTTATAAAATTACCCGTTAAATGATCTTAATTTAAAGCTTTTTCGATTAATAGAAACGAAGATTCAATGTGATAAAGACGAGGATAAAGACAGGTGAACTTTCATTGTTCAAGTTTGGTGGGTTGTATTTACTAGAAATGTAATTGGAAAAATTTTAAATTAAGCTGAATTAAACCTGAAGCTATTAGCTTTAAAATAAGCCAAAGGAAATTAAAATATCTTGACTGGTTTAAAAGTTATAAGTAAATGTGTGATACGAAAAAACGAAACTTTTGGCTGCTTAATACGTTGCAAATAAACGAAGAGGGGAGGAAACAAAGTAATTGTTGCGTTCTGTTCTTTATACACATTTGCTTATAACTTCTGAACCAGTCAAGAAATTGTACTTTTCTTCGGCTTATTTTAAAGCTAATAGCTGAAGGTTTTAATTTAGCTTAATTTAAAATTTTTCAATTATTGCTCTAGAAAATGCAGCCCACTAAACTTGAACAATGGAAATTCTCAAAAAACGAAAAATTCACCTGCCTTTGACACATTGAATTTCCGTTTCTATTAATCGAGAAAGCTTTAAAATAAGATCATTTGACGGAAATTTTTATAAGCTTTCCAATGGCTTATGAAAATTTTCATTATGATATATTCTGGCAGAGTTATCAACATTTTAAGATGGTCATGTTTTTAATTCCATTTTTGTAAGTTGTCCCAAAATTTTGGCCAGTAGTGTATAAACAGCAAAAGTAATGTCCTCTTGTAAGAATATGCGACTTAAAATTCTCTATTAGAATATGTTATTCACGTGTTAAAATATTCAACGAAAAAATGTATCTCTCGGGGGACAACTAAGCCGACAGCGTTTCACGCAAGTTATTAAAGTCCGGGGGTTTAATTATATAAATTTGATTAATTATTATTATATAAATTAATGCTAATTATTAATTTTTGGAAGAACCAAAAATAGAATTTTTAAAAAATACTACCATAGTGTTGTTCAAAGCACCCATTCTTAAAGAAAGTGGTGAAAAAATTGATTACTTCAAGTGGTAATTTTCCTCCAGAAAATGTTACATTTCTAATCGAAGACGTGTCATATGTGTTTAGCTGTTTGCTTCTATAAATTTTATACATTATCCGGAAAGGAAGTCTGATATGTGTAACCTATAAAATAAAAATGTTTTCAAAAGTTTGCAACTTTGAATTTTTTTAATTTTCTCTTATTAGATAATTATTATCAATCAGGTAATTTATCATTTTTGAATTTCTCTCTTCATATACACAATATGCCTTATTATAAAATATATTACCTTATATTTTTCAATAATTTTAAAAATTTCATCCATATCGTAGATTATTTCATTGACTACAACCCTTTTTGTGAAACTCAATATATCAACTAACATTGTCCTAGCTGCAACAAACCAAAAAAGTGGGAAAGTTACCAAAGATACGGCATTGTCAAATTTCTTTTGCGTTGCAACGTATGTTGAAAAGGCTTGACGTATGGAGTCATAGGTGTGAATTGCCAGTTTAGAATCATCTGTTGAACCAGACGTCATAGCTATTATACAATTATCGTTTTTATTTTGGGGATATATGCAACAAAATTCGTCAACTTCTGCAGTATTTGATTCTTCAAGGATATCATTTAAATAGTAATGTCCTATTATTTTAGAAATGACGATAATTTTGGTATCTAAATTTACTTCATTTACTGCTTTTTTAAATTCTTCAACTTCGTCTTCTTCAATAAAAATAAATTTAGGCTTCAGTACTTGAAGAGTCTTAAAAATCCTTTCTGAAAAAAAAAAAAAATTATTTGTGAAGGGATCAAAGATTTTTATTCATTTCATTTTATTATTTTAAATTTATTGGTCTCGGTATACTTCGTTTATATTCACAGGCACACAAAAATAAAAAGTTGTCTTTACTTTCAATTTAAACTCACATAACTTGTAGCATTTTTGCCTGCTAAAAACGAATTTAAAGTCAAAATAACTCCACCACCCTCTAATTTTTTTTAATCGAAAAATACTTGTAATCAGGGACCCCAAGAACCCCCTTTTACTAATTATCGTAAACAATCGACAACTTTTTAGTCTAATGTCCACCATATTGGATCCGCCATTTTGAATTTCAAAAATCTGATGTCAGATTTGTAATCAGTGTCCCCAAAAAGTCCCCCCCTTCTCAGGCCACATATGTACATTAAAAATGATCTACAAGTAAAACTAAAAAAAAAAAGGAAATCAAAAACTCTTTTTTATTTTGAAAGTAGAAATAATAAGCTTTCGAATGATATAAATTAACTTGGATTTAAAAACTAATTTTCTAGATTTTTACCTATCTAACCAAAAGTGACCGGATTTACTCGGTTGTTTGATTTTGTTAATCTTAGGGTAGTTTTTTTATATAAAAAAAAAAAACAGAAGGAGCTGGAAAAATTGCAACTTTTTTCCATTTTTTGAGCAAAAATAAGGAAATGGTGAGTTTTGTTTTAAAAGAAAATCCGTTTTTCCAACTTTCTACTTCTAAAGTTTAAATTTTTAACTTAAGGGTAGTTATTTGAATTTTGAAAAAACTGAGGGCCTTAGAGAAGTTGTGACTTTGTTCTTGCGTTGTTGGGGCAAAAATATAGAAATTGTTAGTTCTGTTTTCAAAGACCTGTTTTTTCAACTTTTTACGTCTAATTTTTTTTTTCTTAAAAAAAATTTTGTTAATAATCATTAATTTTTTACAAATAAACCAAGACACAAATTTTTCCTTATTCTATAAGTTGTGTCGTTCTAGAAGCATTTGTAAAGAATTAATAATTAATAACAATAATTTCTTTAAACAATTTTAAGTGGTCGCAACGGATAATTTTGCAGAATATCTTATTGCTTTCAAAATCAAAAGTTACCAATGTAACAAAACTACAAATTTCAAGGTGTTTTAATATAAAATTTATAAATTAACAATAATAAATTGTTTAAACAAAGTAAAAATAATCCCTAATAATCAATCATTTTTCTTATTCTAACCAGAACCCATTAATATGTAAAGTTAGAAAAAAGTTCTGTTTTTATAGTTTCATTTGTAAAGATTTAATAATTATTAACAATAATTTGTTTCAACAATTGCAAATGGTTGTTGTGGTAATTTATACTAAATCCTTTTTTTATTTTAAATATAAAAAATAGTTAAGTCAGAAAAAACTACAACTCGCTAGGTTTATATGAATGATAGTTATAAATTAACAATAATAAATTGTTAAACTAACTAAAAATATTAAATTAAAGAAAATAATTTGTCTTATTTTCACCAGAGACCATTAATTTGTAAAATTAGGTAAAAATTGTGTCTTTCTAGTGCATTTGTAAAGAATTAATAATTATTAATAATAATTTGTTTAAACATTTTCAAATGGCTGTTCTGTTTTTTTCCCTAAATCCTTTTTTTATTTTGAATATAAAAAATAGTTTAGTCAAAAAAAAAAAAACTACAACTCCTTAGGTTTATTTGAATGATAGTTATAAATTAACAATAATAAATTGTTTAAAGAAATGAAAAAAACATAAAAATATCTACAAACATTCGTAAATTGACAACATGTAACAATTATGAGGGTTGTTTATAACCCTGCAAAAAATAGTTAATATTAATAAATTATTAAATAAATTATGAAATATTTTTGTTTAAGGACTTCTGAAGAAGTAATTCGCTGTATATAATAGTAGTATTTTTTTTTATTTGGAAACTTTAGGGGGTAGGAGCAAAACATTTCAAAAACATTTTTTTACTGTACATTTTTGGACCACTACCGGCCAAAATTGTGGGACCACTTACAAAAATGGGATTAAAAATTAGGCCGTCTTAGAATGTTGATAACTCTGTTAGATAATAGCGAAATGAAATTTTTTATAGATCATTTAAAAGCTTATAAAATTCGCCTGTAAATGGTCATTTTTTAAAGCTTTTTGAATTAATAGAAACGTAAATTCAATGGGATAAAGACAGGTGAATTTTTAGTTTTTTTGTAATTTTCATTGTTCAAGTTTCGTGGGCTGCCTTTTCTAGAAAAGTAATTGGAAAACTTTAAAATTACACTAAATTAAACCTTGAACTATCAGCTTGAAAATAAGGCAAAGAAAATTAAATTATCTTGACTGGTTCTAAAGTTATAAGTAAATGTATGATACGAGAAAACGAAACGATTTTAGTGCTCGCTGGCAGAAAGGCAGGAAACGAAGGAATTGTTGCGTTTTGTTATTTATAACTTTAGAACCAGTCAAGATGTTTTAATTTTCTTTGGCTTATTTTGAAGCTAAAAGTTCAAGGTTCAATTTAGCTTAATTTCAAAATTCTTTAATTACTTTTCTAGAAAATGCAGCTTAACAAACTTGAACAATGAAAATTCACAAAAAACGAAAAATGCACCTGTCTTTATCACATTGAATCTCCGTTTCTACACTGAGAAAATAAGTTGACTAAATATAACAAATTTTTGACCACCGTAGCGTAAAGTGGTTGTTGATATAGCACCTGCAAATCACTTTGTTCACTGTAGCCGATTAAATGCGTATACTGTTAACCTTCAAGTTCACTGTGATCGCCGGTATCTTGTTTGTTTTGTTCCGAGTACGTCAACAAAGAAATATGCTAGTGGCTTATTTTTTCAGTGTATAAATTAAAAAAGCTTTAAAATAGGACCATTTAATGGAAATTTTTATATGCATTCCAATGATCTATAAAAAATTCCATTTCGCTAATATCTAACAGAGTTATCGACATTCTAAGACGGTCATGTTTTCAATCCCATTTTTGTAAGTGGTTCCAGAATTTTGTTCCGTAGTGTACATGATTTAAATATGCCTTATATTTTAAGTAACTTAGTTTATGTAAGGTGGTGTAAACAATCTCATACATACCGAACACCATTCCCTTATATTCCAATGCATAAGCAGCACCATTGTAAAATGTTGCCAAAAATGGTACATAAGATAAAGCATAATTTCCGGTACATGAAAGTACCACATCTTGAGATTTTATTCCTTGTTTTCTCATCCACAAGGCACATCGTACACTGTTGTCTAACATTTCTTGATATGTAGTTTCTTGGCCAGTGTAAGGATCCACCTGTTGTAATAATTCAATTAATTATTATTTTATTCTTCATTAATTTTATATACTTTTTTTCTCTTCGTTTACCTGTCCGACAAAATCGGGTTTGCTTCGTAAAGTATTTAAAAATATATCTCCTAATTCTTCATTTTCATGTCTTAAAGTAAATTCCTTGCTTCTTAGGATTCCGTCATTGATTAAATATTCGTTCGACATCTAAAAATTAATTCAAACGGTATTATTAATAGATGGTATTATTTTATAGTTTCGACTTGTCGACTATTGAGATTTAATGAATTACTCTAACCGGAATGTTTTTCAGTTACATCACATTAATTTTGATGCTCAAGAGAACCAAAATTAAGATCGAAACTAAAATAAAATGGGTATTAAATTTCCCCTACCCCACTCCCAAAATTGCATTTTAGAGCTAAAAAACCGTTTTCTGCAGTTTTTGTACAATATATACTGTTACCTCGAAATTTTTGATCCGATTAAAAAATTTATTTTTATTTTAAAGCTGACAAACGAGGTTTTTTATAACTAGTAGTAATTTTATATTTTAAATAAAATTTACGGTAGAAAAAGAGTAAAAAATATCGAAACTTTTCAATTTTTTTGAAATTTTTCAAATTTGACAATGTCCAATTGTATTCGGAATGTTTTTTTCTGTAATGAATTATTTAAAGTGTATTTAATTCATCGTCGAATGAGCTTTTTTGCGGAAGTCCAGGCATTTCGACCAATGCCTAAAAATCACTAGGAAATTTAGAAAATTCTTAAAATCTTAGGATTTCCGGGAATTTTCTAGGCATTTTGCGAAACGCCCAAGACGATTTAAGATAATTGAAAATTACTAAATGGTTAGAAAAATATGCAATACTTATATATTAAGTCATTAGAAAAAAATAAATGCAATTAATTATAATTATTTGTTTCTACATGGTAACCTATCGTGGAACTTCTATAGTCACTCAGCAATAATTTTGTATTTCATTATTTTTCTATTATTGCCTTCATGAAAAAAAGTTCTAAATAAGAGATGTACATTTAATTGTTATTGTAAAAGAATAACCGAATATTAATTACTAATGAATACAGAATTAAAATAATACAAAGGTTACCGGAGGTATAAAAATGTTTTCAAGAATATTAAAATTAGCAAAACTGCATTTACAATGACATTAAATTTTAAATGCTGTTTTAATAATTTTCATTTAAGTCATTAATTACACTGTGTAACAGTGAAAAATTACTTTGAATTGGACCTAGTCTAAGTTGTTCGTCATGAAAAACTAAAAAAAATGGGTATTTAATTTCCCCCACTCCACTCCCAAAATTGCATTTTAGAGCTAAAAAAACCGTTTTTCTGCAGTTTTTGTACAATATATACTGTTACCTCAAAACTTTTGATCCGATTAAAATTTTTTTTTTTTGTAAAGCTGACAAACGAGGTTTTTTATAACTAGTAGTAATTTTATATTTTAAATAAAATTTATGGAAGAAAAAGAGTAAAAAATTACGAAACTTTTCAATTTTTTTTTTTTGAATTTTTTTAACTTTGGAAATGCCTAATTTCATTTAGAATGTTTTTTTCTGTAATAAATTATTTAAAGTGTATTCAATTCTGCGTCGAATAAGCTTTTCTAAATTAAATTGGTGAAAAACTGTCTGAGTTACTGCACTTTTTGTCTTTATAATCACAGTATTTTTCGGGAAAATCAATTTTCAATAATTTTGTTGCCATTCTTAAATTTAAAAATTTTACCAAAATTTACTAAAATAAATATAAAAAAGTATTAAGATGACGATAAGTACAACTTGCAACAATTAAAGAACACCAAAAAAAAACAAGAATGTATTGATTTTTTTTTTTTAATAAAATACTGTGACTATAAAGATAAAAAATGCAATAACTGTATATTTTATACAAAAACAGCATTAAACCTTTTTTTTAGCTCTTCGAAAATGAAGTTTTTAAAAAATGGCCTTGTGTATATATGTGTGTGTGTGTGTATTTCTACATTATGTTTGGCCCAATATCTCGAAAACTATAATACATAGAACTATCTTTCTTTTACGAAATCATAGGTCCCTCAGAGGGACAAATTATAATATGTGTTTGAACCCGATCGATTAATTCTTACTATTTTTTTTTACATTTAAAAATTTTGTAAAAAATGGTTTTTTGACAAAATTGTATATTATTTAAAAGGTTAAAATGTGAGAATCTTATTCATTTCATTTGATGAAAAGGCTTCGATTAAGCTATTAGCGAACCCTCTAGTGCAAATTAATAAAAATTTATTAGCATTTTAAAAACCGACGAGAGGGGGGGGGGCAGCAGGGGCTTTTCCTCCGGGGCCCGGGTCTCGTTGGGGCCCGCCTTCAAAAATCGGGTACTAAAAAAAAAAAATATCCATAGAAGGGGTCATTAAAATTTTTTACAAGCCAATAGGGCCCGTCTTTGTATTTGTCCCCGGGGCCCAAGCTGGCTCTCCACGTCCCTGTTAGTATGTATAAAAAAACACATCGAAAGAGCAATTTGCGAATCTTCTACTATAAACTTGTTCCGAATTAATTCAAATCAGTGCGCTTATTTTTTACTGAATTACTAGTGAATTTCACTAATTTAAATTTAGAAAGTAAAATGTTTTTAATTAATAGAAATAACCCTCATATGATTTAACTCTTTGCAGCTCAAATTTTCTTTTAAATAAAAAGAAAAAAATTTTCCAGGCACAAAAACTCTAAAGGGCATGTGATGGAATTATTATTAGAATAAAAAAATAAAATAATATATTACTATTAAAAAATATGATGCATATTGTTATGGTGTACAGAATGATTTGCACAATTATTTAAATTTTTTTTTAATATTTTGGAAAAAGTTAGGAACTGTAAAATTAAAAATTTAAATTCACGTGACCGGTTTACGGGAATTTTTTAGAAAATCATTTAAAATTAGGACCTGAAACGTATTACAGTCTGTAATACGAACGAAAATTTTAATGTTATTATTTGTAAAAGGTTTCATTTCATTAAATGCAGTAAAATGCCCCTTCTGTAACTTGTTACTTCAAAAACTAAATTTTTTGATTAATTGATTTTTATTAAGGCTTTGAGAAATAAGAAAAATACGAAAAAGTACTTTCTAAGTTATATACTAAGTTCAAGAATTGTAAATGTTTAAATTACCTTATACTTTATCAGTTCCTATAAAATATGTTTTTCAAATTGAAAGCCCAAATTTAAATTAAGTAAACATCAATATTTTGAACACAAATTGTTCTATTATTACAATCTCTGTTTACATTTTCTCCTCTTTGATGCGAGGCATGAAAATAAGAATTTAAAATTATAGTATCCAATCTTAATTGAAAAATTTTTTCAATAAATGTTAATACATGTTCTTGGATTTTTCAAAATTTTTATATTAACTGCTGCCGCCGGGCACCTCAATTTCTCCATACAAATTGCATGGGAAAAAATTCAATTTTAGAAAAATCAAAATCATTGGCAAGCGATTGACAAAAATTAACATTAAACTTCTGCATTTTAAATTTGAAAGCCCAAATTTAAATTAAGTAAACATCAATATTTTGAACACAAATTGTTCTATTCTTACAATCTCTGTTTACATTTTCTCCTCTTTGATGCGAGGCATGAAAATAAGAATTTAAAATTATAGTATCCAATCTTAATTGAAAAATTTTTTCAATAAATGTTAATACATGTTCTTGGATTTTTCAAAATTTTTATATTAACTGCTGCCGCCGGGCACCTCAATATCTCCATACAAATTGCATGGGAAAAAATTCAATTTTAGAAAAATCAAAATCATTGGCAAGCGATTGACAAAAATTAACATTAAACTTCTGCATTTTAAATTTGAAAGCCCAAATTTAAATTAAGTAAACATCAATATTTTGAACACAAATTGTTCTATTCTTACAATCTCTGTTTACATTCTCTCCTCTTTGATGCGAAGCATGAAAATAAGAATTTAAAATATTAGTTTCAAATATAAAAGAGATAAGATCAGTGTCTTTAATAATTAATTTTAATATAAATATACTGCAGAAAGTTCATTCTTTAAACGACTGAACAGATAAAATGACTTATACAAAATGCATGGAAAAAACTTTAATTTTCGAAAAATCAAAATCATTGGCAAGTGTTTGACAAAAATTAACATTAAACTTCTGCATTTTAAAGAAGACTTTCTAAAAATAATTTTGACCTGTATGACTTTAAATTTTTATGTTTGACATTTTTATCGATAAAAAAAGTTATTATTATTTATCGCAACTGTTAATTAATGTTAAATTAAGTTTTTTATGAATATGTTTTTGACAATTGTTTAAATAAATTAATTAGATTAAACAACTATTTTTTTCTAAAAAATCATTCAAATGACTTTTTTGTAATGTTTTTGTTAAAATTGTCTATCAAAAATTTTGAAATTGTTTAAAGAATTATTATTTATTTCCTGTTAAATACATGTTAAATTAAATTAGAATAATTATTTTTATATCTGTAATTTATTTAATTTACAATACAAAAATTGTCTAATATATTTTATTTAAGGTCCATTTATATATAAAAATGCCAGAAATAAAATTTTTGTTGCATGTTTTTAATTACATTTCAAGCATATGACCGTTGGAGAACACACCTATTTTTCCGAACTAGAAACGCAATTTCTATCTGTGAGACCCTGTGCATTTTCCAAGCTCTAACATTTCTGAACTACTTATCTCATCAAGTTACAAAGAAATATTTAAATATTTTTTTCACGCTGTAAAATAAGTTTCTATAATTTAAATGCCTTATTAAAAAGAATAATACATAAAAAACAATTCTTGAAGAAATTCTTTTACACTTTTCTTAATTGCCTAAAAAAATTACCTTTGCGGGAAACTTAGCTATAAAAAAAAACGGTTTTGGTTTGGCAAAACTCCGTAAAATGTCAACCGAAACCAAAATTTTAACGTAAATGTTAGAAGAAAAACACAAAAAGGGTCGTTCGAATGATTTTTTAAAAAAAATTAATTGTTGAAACAATTCAAATGTTTAAAAATATTCATAAAAGAATTAATTAAACATTAATTAACAGTTGCAATAAATAATAACTATTTCTATTGACAAAAATGTCAAACATGGATTTTAGTTGAGCAAAGTGCGTACATCTGCAAAAATTAAAAAATAGGCGCAATTTTCTGGTAATTTTATACCGGGTTAGGTTTGTCAAAATCAAAAGTTATACAGGTAAAATTAATCGTCAGAGTATCTACCTTAAAATTCAAAAGTTTAATGTTAATTTTTGTCAAACCTTTACTAATGATTTTGATATTTCGAAAATTGAAACATTTCCCATGCATTTTACATGGGAAAAATGAGATACCAGGCGGCATCAGTTAATATCAAAATTTTGAAAAATCCAAAAATACGGATTCACTTTTTTCCGTTTCATTAATCGTTTTAAATAAACCACCTTTAAGTTTATGTTTTAGTATATGAACATTACATAAAAATATAATAAATATTTAACCGAAATCAATTTTAAATAAAAATAATGCTTACACAAAAGTATAGCTTACCTTTAAAATAAGTAATTAAAAGCGTTAAAAAGGAATAAAAGAGTGTATGTACCCTGAAGTGTCAAAACAGTCAAAACGTTCTCAAAAAAAGAAAAACTGCATATTTTCGAAAAAAAAGTTTTTTTCTTATAACTTTGAAACTATTTGAGCTAGTGTTCCGCCGAACACCAAAGATGTACGGAACCCTAAAAAAATTGAAATTGGACCAAAAGTGACGATGTAACTGTATATAAAAACCGAAAAATTTTAAAATCTGTTTTTAAATTCTTATGTTTTATTACAAGCTTTAATATATTTTCATAATTATGTATTAAAAAATACATCAAATGAGCTATTTGCGAATCTTCTACTGTAAACCTGTTCGAGTTATCAAGGTTTTAAAAACTAACAATATTTATAAAAATTAATATTTTTATGGTTTTTTGCCTTTTATATAAATTTTCTAAAGAATATTGCTCGTTTTACTGAAAATCAGTAAATTTTACTAATTTATCAATAAAATTTACCTAATGAATCAGTAAAATTTCACTGATTCTCAGTAAAAATAAAATTAATTCAAATCAGTGAGCTTATTTTTTACTGAATTACTAGTGAATTTCACTGATTTAAATTTAGAAAGTAAAATATTTTAATTAATAGAAGTAACCTTCATATGATTTAACTCTTTGCAGCTCGAATTTACTTTCAAATAAAAGGAATAACATTTTCCAGGCACAAAAATTCTAAAGGGCATGTGATGGCATTATTATTAGAATAAATTAATATATTATTTTAAAAAATGTGGTGAAATTGTAACTGTTTATAGAATTATCTGCACAATTATTTAAAAAAATTTTTAATATTTTGGAAAAAGTTAGAAATTGTAAAATTAACAATTATTTGAATTCACGTGACCGCTTTACGGGAATTTTTTAGAAAATCATTTAAAATTAGGACCTGACACGTCTGTAATACGAACGAAATTTTTAAGGTTATTATTTGTAGGTTTCATTTTATTAAATGCAGTAAAATGCCCCTTCTGTAACTTGTTACTTCAAGAACTAAATTTTTTGATTAAGGCCATGTGATGGATTATGACGTCACTTGTATAGGCAAAATTTGTCCGTAACATTTCTCTTAAAATATTGAATATTTTTTTATGAAACTTGGTAGAATTACCTAAAATGTCATTAGGAAGGTCTCTCAGACCCGAGTTTGTTTGAATTTTGTCAAAAATGTTCCAAAATTAATTTTGGGCCAAAATTTAAACAAATTCGGGTCTGAGAGACCTTCCTAATGCCATTTTAAGTAATTCTACCAAGTTTCATAAAAAAATATTCAATATTTTAAGAGAAATGTTACAAACAAATTTTGCCTATGCCAGTGACGTCATAATCCATTACATGCCCTTAATTGATTTTTATTAAGGCTTTGAGAAATAAGAAAAATACGAAGAAGTACTTTCTAAGTTATATAATAAGTTCAAGAATTGTAAATGTTTAAATTACCTTATACTTTATCAGTTCCTATAAAATGTATTTTTCAAATTGAAAGCCCAAATTTAAATTAAGTAAACATCAATATTTTGAACACAAATTGTTCTATTCTTACAATCTCTGTTTACATTTTCTCCTCTTTGATGCGAGGCATGAAAATAAGAATTTAAAATTTTAGTTTCAAATATAAAAGAGATTAGATCAGTGTCTTTAATAATTAATTTTAATATATATATACTGCAGAAAGTTCATTCTTTAAACGACTGAACAGATAAAATGACTTATACAAAATGCATGGAAAAAACTTCAATTTTCGAAAAATCATAATCATTGGCAAGTGTTTGATCGCAACTGTTAATTAATGTTAAATTAAATTTTTTATGAATATGTTTTTCACAATTCTTTAAATAAATTAATTAGATTAAACAACTATTTTTTTCTAAAAAATCATTCAAATTACTTTTTTGTAATGTTTTTGTTAAAATTGTCTATCAAAAATTTTGAAATTGTTTAAAGAATTATTATTTATTTCCTGTTAAATACATGTTAAATTAAATTAGAATAATTATTTTTATATCTGTAATTTATTTAATTTACAATACAAAAGTTGTCTAATATATTTTATTTAAGGTCCATATATATATAAAAATGCCAGAAATAAAATTTTTGTTGCATGTTATTAATTACATTTCAAGCATATGACCGTTGGAGCACACACCTATTTTTTCGAACTAGAAACGCAATTTCTATCTGTGAGACCCTGTGCATTTTCCAAGCTCTAACATTTCTGAACTACTTATCTCATCAAGTTACAAAGAAATTATTAAATATTTTTTTCACAATGTAAAATAAGTTTCTATAATTTAAATGCCTTATTAAAAAGAATAATACATAAAAAACAATTCTTGAAGAAATTCTTTTACACTTTTCTTAATTGCCTAAAAAATTACCTTTGGGGGAAACTAAGCTATAAAAAAAACGGTTTTGGTTTGGCAAAACTCCGTAAAATGTCAACCGAAACCAAAATTTTAACGTAAATATTAGAAGAAAAACACAAAAAGGGTCGTTCGAATGATTTTTTAAAAAAAATTAATTGTTGAAACAATTCAAATGTTTAAAAATATTCATAAAAGAATTAATTAAACATTAATTAACAGTTGCAATAAAGAATAACTATTTCTATTGACAAAAATGTCAAACATGGATTTTAGTTGAGTAAAGTGCGTACATCTGCAAAAATTAAAAAATAGGCGCAATTTTCTGGTAATTTTATACCGGGTTAGGTTTGTCAAAATCAAAAGTTATACAGGTAAAATTAATCGTCAGAGTATCTACTTTAAAATTCAAAAGTTTAATGTTAATTTTTGTCAAACCTTTACTAATGATTTTGATATTTCGAAAATTGAAACTTTTCTCATGCATTTTACATGGGAAAAATGAGATACCAGGCGGCATCAGTTAATATCAAAATTTTGAAAAATCCAAAAATACGGATTCACTTTTTTCCGTTTTCATTAATTGTTTTAAATAAACCACCCTCAAGTTTATGTTTTAGTATATGAACATTACATAAAAATATAATAAATATTTAACCGAAATCAATTTTAAATAAAAATAATGCTTACACAAAAGTATAGCTTACCTTTAAAATAATTTATTAAAAGCGTTAAAAAGGAATAAAAGTCCGTATGTACCCTGAAGTGTCTTTAAACTTGAGCAACTTTTTCTACACTCTTTCCTTAAGAGAGACTGCGTCAAATGTAAATGAACGATTTCACGCGCTGCTCGCACTATTTGTTTCTACTTGTACTACCCCAGCCGACATCACAGTGGGGGAAAGAAACTGTATGTAGACAAATTGATTTTCAGCCCACAATTATTATTCGATGTACAACTTTTTTTTAAGTTAAAGGTAATAAAATTTTGCAGAAAACGAACGTTTTTTCATTGTCTTAAAAAATTTTTTAACAATTGTTTATTAAATGTTATAATAAAAAAAATTTTTAAATTTGACTTTAAACGAATTCCATTGCTTATTGGCAGTGGCGTTACTTGGTTTTGAGGGCCCCCCCGCAGAAAGTAAAATTGGGCCCACTTCGGAAATTTCAAACGAAATTTTAAACTATCCCACTTTTAATCAATTCAATTTTTTATTTGTATGAAAAACTGTTAATTTCGTTTATTACACAACCACACAAAAAAAATAAAGTTCCCTGGCCTGGGTATAAGACCCATATTTTCCTATGTATTTTGATGCGCTGAATCTTAATCCGTTATCAGAATTGGCGTAGCACGTCTAGGTTTGACCCTAACCTTAAAAATCAATAAAATGACACTTTTTGTTAATTAGAATCTGAACCCGACTTAACTTTAATACATGCCTAGGGTCAACAGAAAGCTTGATTTATGACTTTTAAAACGCCTTTTTTAGAAATTGTTCTACGATGGTTTTTAACGAAGTTATGATGTTTTACTTAAAATATGACTTTTTTCCAAATGTTAAAAACAGATCAGTTATTGATGTGTTTTTTCCAAATGTTAAAAACACATCAATTATTGATGTGTTATGGTTTAATGGAAAAAAAAAGATTTTAAGTAAAACATCATAACTTCGTGAAAAATCATCGTAGGACAATTTTTAAAAAAGCGTTTTAAGAGTCGCGACCATTTTCTGTAGCAAGTCTGTCAGTTTTATTCCCGTTTTCCTTTTTTCTGCTCTTGGAAACATCCAATCGTGGATAACTTATAATTGTTAAATTTCTTATTACCTACGATTTTGTCAAACAGAGCGATTTTGTTGAAAAAATGTTCGGTTTTTTTAAAATAAATTGTCAAAGTGCAAATTTTCACCAAAAATGGGAAAAGTCTTTGGGCTCAGTCCAGCTGAACCGTGTCAACAAAATTCCATTGATTTTCTGAAATGTTAAAACTTTCATGAAAATCTGTAGTTCACAACATAACAAAAAAACACTTTTAACCGTTTTTTTAAATTCCATATCTTTGTTGGTTTTTTTTGCATTAACAAATTTTAGCAACATTTTAAACAAATATTAATAACTCAACAGTGGTTTGCAATAAATTAATGAAACTTATGTGGATAATCTAAAAATGTTCACTCTTTTTAACGAAAATAATTGTAAAATTTTAATATAAAAAATTACATATTTTTAATAACAATTTTATAAACAATTTGAAATATTTAAGTGTTCTACCCCTACGGTTAAGATGAAACTCATAGAAAATGTACACAGAGATGTCTTCTTTAAGTTTCTAAAAAAAAAAATTGGTATTTTCAATAAGAAGTGTAGATAATATATTTATTTTCTCTTCGCGCGCCAACCGTTACGCTGCGAGAAGCTCCGGTGCACTGTGGTCAGAATCTGCAACTTACTGTTCAAAAAAGGCTACAGCCTCCAAATTTTAACGAAATTGGTTGACTCTTGATTTAAAACACTCAGGAATAAATTCTTAACAACTTTAAGGAATAAGTTTTTTAAATTTATGTTTTTATTATTATTATTTTAATGTTAATAACAAAATAATGACAAAGTTTTTAGTATATCTTCATTTTATCAAATAAAAGTCGTCTTTATGCTGAATATCATTTAAATCGGCTGACTATCGATCTTTAAAAGGCAAAAAATAAAGTTTAAATGAATAAAAAAATTGTTTATTTAGTTAATAAATATTTTATTTCATTTAAGTTAACAAATGAATAACGCGCATTTTTATGGTTGAAATAAATTAGTTTTTTTGCATTTATTTTAGTATTTAGTTACAATTGACAATTATACATTAATATATAGTTTAAAAAGTGTTGTTTGTCATTATTATAAACAAATTAAGTTAACAAATGATCAGCTCACTTCTTTTTCTGTCGAAACTAAATCGATTTTTTTCTTAAATTTTTATAATTTTTTTAACAGTAACATTTCTTTTTGACTAGTTTAAAAATTGCTTTTTATCATTGTTATAAACAAATTTAATTAAAAAATGAATAGCACGAAAATCAAACTTATTAAAACTAGAAAAAGGTATTCAGTTTCGCTAAAAAACAAGTGAGCTGTTCATTTGTTAATTTAATTTGTTTATAATAATGACAAACAACACTTTTTAAACTATATATTAATGTATAATTGTCAATTGTAACTAAATACTAAAATAAATGCAAAAAAACTAATTTATTTCAACCATAAAAATGCGCGTTATTCATTTGTTAACTTAAATGAAATAAAATATTTATTAACTAAATAAACAATTTTTTTATTCATTTAAACTTTATTTTTTGCCTTTTAAAGATCGATAGTCAGCCGATTTAAATGATATTCAGCATAAAGACGACTTTTATTTGATAAAATGAAGATATACTAAAAACTTTGTCATTATTTTGTTATTAACATTAAAATAATAATAATAAAAACATAAATTTAAAAAACTTATTCCTTAAAGTTGTTAAGAATTTATTCCTGAGTGTTTTAAATCAAGAGTCAACCAATTTCGTTAAAATTTGGAGGCTGTAGCCTTTTTTGAACAGTAAATTGCAGATTCTGACCACAGTGCACCGGAGCTTCTCGCAGCGTAACGGTTGGCGCGCGAAGAAAAAATAAATATATTATCTACACTTCTTATTGAAAATACCAATTTTTTTTTTTAGAAACTTAAAGAAGACATCTCTGTGTACATTTTCTATGAGTTTCATCTCAACCGTAGGGGTAGAACACTTAAATATTTCAAATTGTTTATAAAATTGTTATTAAAAATATGTAATTTTTTATATTAAAATTTTGCAATTATTTTCGTTAAAAAGAGTGAACATTTTTAGATTATCCACATAAGTTTCATTAATTTATTGCAAACCACTGTTGAGTTATTAATATTTGTTTAAAATGTTGCTAAAATTTGTTAATGCAAAAAAAACCAACAAAGATATGGAATTTAAAAAAACGGTTAAAAGTGTTTTTTTGTTATGTTGTGAACTACAGATTTTCATGAAAGTTTTAACATTTCAGAAAATCAATGGAATTTTGTTGACACGGTTCAGCTGGACTGAGCCATATTAAAGCTTGTAATAAAACATAAGAATTTAAAAACAGATTTTAAACTTTTTCGGTTTTTATATACAGTTACATCGTCACTTTTGGTCCAATTTCAATTTTTTTAGGGTTCCGTATACATCTTTGGTGTTCGGCGGAACACTAGCTCAAATAGTTTCAAAGTTATAAGAAAAAAACTTTTTTTTCGAAAATATGCAGTTTTTCTTTTTTTGAGAACGTTTTGACTGTCAATCCAGATAATGTTCCCTATAATTTTCCTGTAATCTACACGTGAAAATACATATGTGTACCAAATTAGAGCTCTCTATTTGTTAAGAAGGTATATCTTTGATTCGTAAATGTACTTACGGAACCCTAAATTTTGGTACGGGTACAACTCTTACTTGCCCAATTTTTTTAATTTTAATCTAAAAAACAAGGTTTTCTATACCTAATAGAGGTTTAATGTTTCAAGTGAAATTTACTGCAGTAGAAAAGTAAAAAATTTTAGGAAATTTCAATTTTTTTGCATTTTTTCAAATTTGGCAATGATTTACGGTTTAATTTTATTAATAATATTTTTTTCTGTGCTTAATTATTTAAAGTGTATTTATTTCTGAGTCGACTGAGCTTTTTTTTTAATTAAATTTGTGAAAAACTGTCTGAGTTATTGCATTTTTTGTCTTTATAATCACAGTATTTTATTTAAGTACAGAACAATACATTCTTTTTTTTGGTTTTCTTTAATTGTTGCAGGTGGTCTTATCATCTTCTAAATACTTTTTTATATTTATTTTAGTAAATTTCGATAAAATTTAAAAATTTGAGAATGGCAACAAAATTTTTAAAAATTGATTTTCCCGATAAATACATAAAGACAAAAAGTGCAGTAATTCAGCCATTTTTTCACCAATTTAATTCAAAAAAGTTCATTCGACGTTGAATTAAATACACTTTAAATAATTCATTACAGAAAAAAACATTCCAAATACAATTGGACATTGTCAAATTTGAAAAATTTCAAAAAAATTGAAAAGTTTCGATATTTTTTACTCCTTTTCTACCGTAAATTTTATTTAAAATATAAAACTACTACTAGTTATAAAAAACCTCGTTTGTCAGCTTTAAAATAAAAATAAATTTTTTAATCGGATCAAAAATTTCGAGGTAACAGTATATATTGTACAAAAACTGCAGAAAACGGTTTTTTAGCTCTAAAATGCAATTTTGGGAGTGGGGTAGGGGAAATTTAATACCCATTTTATTTTAGTTTCGATCTTAATTTTGGTTCTCTTGAGCATCAAAATTAATTTGATGTAACTGAAAAACATTCCGGTTAGAGTAATTCATTAAATCTCAATAGTCGACAAGTCAAAACTATAAAATAATACCATCTATTAATAATACCGTTTGAATTAATTTTTAGATGTCGAACGAATATTTAATCAATGACGGAATCCTAAGAAGCAAGGAATTTACTTTAAGACATGAAAATGAAGAATTAGGAGATATATTTTTAAATACTTTACGAAGCAAACCCGATTTTGTCGGACAGGTAAACGAAGAGAAAAAAAGTATATAAAATTAATGAAGAATAAAATAATAATTAATTGAATTATTACAACTAGTGATGCATGTCGAGCAAACGATCTGATCGATTTTGAAATCGATCGTCAGTTGTTTGCTTGGATCGTCTCGATTCTAATTTATAATTAATGAATATTATAATTAATTATAAGTATATATAATCAAATTATACTTATAACTTTACTTTTTAGTTAACTTTGAATAATTATCATCATTTTTGAAAATATCTTTAAATATAAGGTTTTTTTCTTTTTTTGGCATATCTTATTCAGTACGCATTTATACTGAACTGTCATATGAGTAATTTTTTTAATTAATAAATATAGACTTAAATAAAACTTTTCTTTAAAAAAGAATGTTAATAAACATATATTCTAAAGATTTGTTTGTAGTAATTTATTTTGTATATAAAGCACAATTATAGTAAGTAAAATGAATTTAAGATTGATTTAAAAATAGACAATTTTTGGCATATTTGACAGCATATTTTTTTAAAACTATTTAATAAGAAAGTTGGATACTTACGAAAATTTAATTTAATTTAAAATTAGTTTGTACATTTACTTTGTTTATCCAGAAATAATAATTATCATAAATAACATTAATTTGCAAATAATTATAAGAAAATAAATGTTACACCTTTAAATAAAATCTATTACACCTTTTAAATGAATATTAATTACGATATTTAATTTAAATAAAATCGATTCAAGTAATTTTTTGCCAAACCAACCAATTTTGAAGGACTTCTAAATTTGTAATATATTTCTTACTCAAATATTTAAGAAATTAAGCAAAATATATTAGTAAAATTTTAATACAAACTGTTTGTACAAATTTAAATGTGCGTAAAGTTTGAACTTATTAAAAGCTTTCAGAAAAAAGATATGATGTGTTTAAATATGTCATTTGTTTAAATATAGAATTATGAAATTCAGTTTTGTAATAATTAAATAACTGTTCTTAAGCAATTGTGTCTGGATAAGCAAAAGAAATATACTAATTCTGAGTCCTCATAATAAAAAAATATGCTGTTCAATATGACAAAAAATCGTCAATTTCTAGATCAATCTTAAATCGATTTTACTTATTATAATTATGCTTTATATAAAAAAAATTACTACAAACAAATCTTTAGAATACACATATATATTAACATTCTTTTTTAAAGAAAAGTTTTATTTAAGCCTGTATAATTAATTATAAAATTAATTAATTATATAAAATAAAATCGAGACGATCCAAGCAAACAACTGACGATCGATATCAAAATCGATCAGATCGTTTGCTCGACATGCATCACTAATTACAACAGGTGGATCCTTACACTGGCCAAGAAACTACATATAAAGAAATGTTAGACAACAGTGTACGATGTGCCTTGTGGATGAGAAAACAAGGAATAAAATCTCAAGATGTCGTACTTTCATGTACTAGAAATTGTGCTTCATTTTATATACCATTTTTGGCAACATTATACAATGGTGCTGCTAATGCATTGGAATTTAAAGTATTAAAGTTCGGTATGTATGTTATAATGTATGCAAAATATATATTGTAATTTTTATTTTAAAAAAGAATACACTTAATTATAACAGATGTAACTGTTTATATTTTGAAAATGGAATTATTGAATAATATAAATTAAAATTATTGAAAAATAAAGACACGTAATTAACAAAAAAATAAAAAGAAATATGAAAAGAAGGCAAATAACACAGGAACACAAAAAAAAGTTGACTGTACTTAGAACTAGACCCACATGTGGATCTATTAGATATGCATATCTAATATTTTTTATAGGAAGAAGAATAAAATAACAGATTTTTTGTTTACATCACAACCACACATCACTTTATTTTTACTATATTTTACTTTATTTCTTTAATCCAACAAAGCAAAAACAAACTCACAATACCTCTAATACCATCTGTTTTTTCTAAGACAAAAAATTACCCTTAAATTGAAAAAATCAAAATTTAGAGGTAAAATGTTGAAAGAACAGATTTTTTTTTAAATTAGAACTAAGCATTCTTTTGCCCCAAAAACGCAAAAACAAAGTTGCCATATCTACATCGCCCTAAATTTTTTTCATAAATCAAAAAACTACCCTTAAGTTAAAAATTTAAACTTTAGAATTAAAAAATTAAAAAAAAAACAGATTATCTTTTAAAACAGAATTAACAATTTCTGTATTTTTGCTTCAACAACGCAAAAACAAAGTCACAATTTCTCCATAACCCTCTGGTTGTTGCTCTAATCAAAAACTGCTTTTAAATTACAATTTTTTTTAGTTATTTATTTTTAACTATTTATTTCAATTATTTATTGGATATTTATTATTTGCATTATTTGAATAATAATAAATTAAAATCATAATTTTTTTACTTTTATTAAAATTTAAGTATAAACTTACACATTTTTATAAGATTGAAAATTTGCAATCTCATATTGGATTCTATTGGAAATTTTCCGAAATTTTCGTGAGCATTAAGGTTTTATGAATTCTCCGAATCGATCACAGAAAAAAAAAATTATTTCAATGTTAAAAAGCGACTAGTTTTAAGGTGAAATATAAAATAGACCTATCGGAATAAAAATTAGTTAATAATAGAAATCTTTAATTTTAAAACACTATTTTCCATAAAATTAGTCTTTGGAAAAATTTTAGTTTAAAAAATAAATTAATCTGAAATACATTTAAGACATTTTTTTTCTATGTAGAGGTAGAAAGTTGAAAAAATATGTCTTTGAAAACAGAACTACCCAGGTAAAAAAAGTGAATTCAATTTTTATAAACATGTTTTATTGTAATTTGAGTATATACACTTTGTATATAAACATTATATAATTTACATATACAATATAAATTATATACAATGTATATTGATTTTATATAAAAATTATGTAAAGTTAAAAATTGTTTTTTTTTTAATTATAAATATAATTTTTATTAAAAATCAATATACATTGTATATAATTTATATTGAATATGTAAATTATATGTGAATTATATAATGTTTATATATAAAGTGTATGTACTTAAATTACAATAAAACATATTTATAAAAATTGTATTAACTTTTTTTACCTGGGTAACAATTTCTGTATTTTTGACCCAACAACGCAGAAATAAAGTCACAATTTCTCCATCGCATTCAGCTTTTATCTTAAATCAAAAAATCAGCGGCGCGGCGACTTCTAAATTTTTTTATCTGCACACTTAATATTGACCATGGGGGGAGGGAGAGGAGAAGAAAAAAAAACAATATTAAATTAAAGAGTTTCTTAATTAGCATAATAATTATGCTAATTAAGAAACTCTAATAATTTAATAATCTACAATAATTATTATTGTATCGCAAAAGTTGACAATTTATTTGATTTCGAGTAAATTTTCGGAATTGAAAACAAATAATCAAAATAATATAAAATTTGTTAAAATCATTACAAATTAAAAAATTAAAAAAATTAAAAGTTGACGAACTTGATTGAAATTTGAGAAAAATAATTGAAAAATTATTAAAACATTGAAATATGGATACAATAACTTATATTTGAGATAATAAATGGAAATTTAGAAGATTAATAGAAAAATAATTAATATATCTAATTAAAAGGTGGACAAAATAATTGCAAAAAGATAAAAAAAAAATGAAAATTGACAAAAATAATTGAAAAATGAAATAAATAATTGAAAATTTAGGAATTTAGGAATTTAAAAATAATTAAAAATTGAAGAAATTGATTGCAGGTGAATTGAAAAAATAATTGGAATTCGAGATTAATAGTAAAAGAATCAGAGAATTTATTAAAAAATAATTGAAAATGACAAAAACTAATTGACAAATGATAGAAATAATTGAAAAATGTAGAGTTTAATAAAAACTTGTAAAAAAATAATTGTAAAAATTGTAGAATATATTTGAGATAAACAAGACTACTTGAGAAAGGATAAAAATAATTGGAAATTAAAGAAAAAAAATTGAGAATATTACAGAACTTATTTGATATCAAGGAAAGTGATTGAAAATTAAAGAACATCAATTAAATACTTAAAAAATACAGCTAAAATATAAAAACAATAAATAAAAATTTAATAAAAATTTATGGAGGTTGAAACAAGTTTTTTAATATTGAAAAATATTTAGAAAATGATGAAAATAGTGAAACTAATAATTAAATTAACAAATTTGACGAGTTACGGCCTTCCCTTATTTGACTTTACAAATTGACATTATTAATACGACATTGAAGAAATTAATTGTAATTTAAAGAAAAAAATTACAATTTATAAAACAAAAATCATATTTTGTAAAAATAATTGGAAAATAACGAAAGAAATTGAAAGTTAATTAATAAATAATGAAACTAATTATTAAAACAATAATTGAAACTTGCGGAAATTTTGAATTTAAAATTCAGGGGAAAAATTAAAAAACAATGAGAATCATTGAAGAAAAATTTTTGAAAAATGATAAAAATAGTTCAATTTGTAGATATTAACTGTAATTTTAGAAAAATAATTTTAAAAATTAAAAAATATTTGTGAAGTAACAGAAAGTATGTACCTTATTACAAAATGATTTCAAAAATTTTAAATTCAGGATAATAACTATAACATTATAAAAATAATCGACAATTTATTGAAAAAAATAATGGAAATTTGAGATAAATGATTGAACTGTTTGGAATTAAACAACTTATATTCAAATTGATATAAAAATTGTGAAAATCATTGCAAATTAAAAAAAAAAATTATAAATTGACGAAAGTATTTGAAATTTGAGAAAAATAATTGAAAAATTATTAAAACATTGAAATATGGATACAATAACTTATATTTGAGATAATAAATGGAAATTTAGGAGATTAATAGAAAAATAATTAATATATCTAATTAAAAGGTGGACAAAATAATTGCAAAAAGATAAAAGAAAATAAGAATTGACATAAGTAATTAAAAAATGAGACAAATAATTGAAAATTAAAAAATTTAATTGAGGAACGAAGTTTGAGAATAATTAAAAATTAAAGAAATTGATTGCAAAATGATAACAATAATAATTTAAAATTGAAGAAAATTATTAAAGTTTGAGAAAAATATTTCAAACCTAGGAAATTAATTGAAGAATAATAAAAGTAATAAAAAATCCGAGAAAATATTTGCAAAATAATAGAAATAATTAAAAATTGAAGAAAATAATTGTAGTTTATTAAAAATAATTGAAAAAATTACAACACAATTATGAAAATTATGAAAATAATTGCAAAATGATGAAAATAATTGTAAATTTTAAAATAACTATAGAATTTGAGATAACTAATCAAAAAATTAGAAAACTAATCAAAAAATAATTGACAAAGACAATAAGTAATTGAAAATTTATTAAAAAATAAATATAATAAAAAAATAATTGATAGAAATAAGTTTTAATTGAAGAAAATAATAAAAATTTGTAAAATATATACTATATTATATACTATCATTCTTTGAAATTCAATTAATTTGCATTCATTAAAAATTTAATTAATTTACGCTTTGAGAATAATAAGGTTCAACTTATTTAAAAATTTCTTCAATTTTTAACAATTCTTTTCTATTATGATTTCAATTACTTGCTACAATTTTCATCTATTTTTATCATTTTTCAAAAACTTTCTTCAATTTCTAATTATTTCCATTATTTTTTAATTTTTCCCCTAATTTTTTAAATTCATCACATCCCCTGAAATACGAAATACGCTTCACCATTCAGCATAAAATAAAACGAATAAAAACCTTTCATCACTTTACAAATAATTTTGTTTTCTTTTTTTAGAAAGTATTTCTAAGACTCTTCAAGTACTGAAGCCTAAATTTATTTTTATTGAAGAAGACGAAGTTGAAGAATTTAAAAAAGCAGTAAATGAAGTAAATTTAGATACCAAAATTATCGTCCTTTCTAAAGTAATAGAATATTACTATTTAAATGATATTCTTGAAGAATCAAATACTGCAGAAATTGACAAATTTTGTTGCATATATCCGCAAAATAAAAATCATAATTGTATAATAGCTATGACTTCGGGTTCAACAGATAAAAATAAAATGGCAATTCACACCTATGACTCCATCCGTCAAGGCTTTTCAACATACGTTGCAACGCAAAAGAAGATTGACAACCCTGTATCTTTTGTTACTTTCCCAATTTTTTGGTTTGTAACTCTTAGGACAATGTTGGTTGATATATTAAGTTTCACAAAAAGGATTTTAGTCAGTGAAACAGTCTACGATTTAGATGAAATTTTTAAATTAATTACAAAATATAAGGTAATATATTTTATAATAAGGTATATTGTGTATATAAAAAGCAAAATCCAAAATACCTATGATTGATTACCTGATTGATAATAATTATCTAATAAGAGAATATAATAAAATTAAAAGTTGCGAAATTCTAAAAAAATTTTTATTTTATAGGTTACACATATCAGATTTCATTTACCGATAATATGTAGAATTTATAAATGGAAACAGTTAAATACATATGACACGTCTTTGGTTAGAAATGTAACATTTTCAGGAGCAAAATTACCACTTGAAGTAATCAATTTTTTCACCACTGCCTTTAAGAATGGGTGCTTTGAACAACACTATGGTACTATTTTTTCAAAATTCTGTTTATGGTTTTCCCAAAAATTAATAATTAGCAATACTTTATATAATAATAATTAATCAAATTAATATAATTAACCCCCTGGACTTTAATACTCGCGTGAAACGCAGTCGTCTTAGTTGTCCCCTGAGAGATACATTTTTTCGTTAAGGGCATGTGATGGAGAATGACGTCACTAGTATAGACAAAATTTGTCCGTAAACTTTCTCTTAAAATAATAAATATTTTGACACCAAACTTTGTGAAATTACTTAAAATATCATTAAAAAGGTCTCTCTGACCCAAAATTGTTTAAATGTTGCCTTAAAATTAAATTTTTTAATTTTTCAAAAATCAGCTAATTTTTTAAAAAGTAATCTTTAAGGCAAAATTGAAACAAACTTGGGTCAGAGTGACCTTCTTAAAGATAATTTAAGTAATTCCAAAAAGTTTGGTGTCAAAATATTTATTATTTGAAAAGAAAGTTTACGGACAAATGTTGCTATACTAGTGACGTCATTTTCCATCCCATGCCCTTAAATATTTTAACACTTGAATAACATATTCTAACAGAGAATTTAAGGCTTATTTTTCCAAAAGGACATTATTTTTGCTGTTTATACACTGCCGGCCAAAATTGTGGGAGAACTTACAAAAATGGAATGAAAAACATGACCGTCTTAAAATATTAATAACTCTGTCAGAATTTACCAAAATAGAAATTTTCATAGACCATTGGAAAGCTCATAAAATTTTCAGTCAAATGGTCTTGTTTTAAAGCTTTTTCGAATAACAGAAACGGAGATTCAATGTGATAAAGGCAAGTAAATTTTTCGGTTTTTGTGAATTTTCATTGTTCAAGTTTGGTGAGCTGCATTGTTTAGAGAAATAATTGAAAATAATTAAAATTTAGCTCAATTAAACCTTGAGATATTAACTATAAAATAAGGCAAAGAAAAGTAAAATATCTTGACTGGTTCAAAAGTTATAAGCAAATGTGTATAAAGAACAGAACGCAACAATTCCTTTGTGCTCTCCCCTCTCCGTCTAGTTGCAACGTATTAAGCAGCCAAAATTTGCGTTTTTTAGTATCATACATTTACTTATAACTTTTAAACCAGTTAAGATATTTTAATTTTTTTGGCTCATTTTAAAGCTAATAGTTCCAGATTTAATTTAGCTTAATTGAGAATTTTTCGAATAACTTTTCTGGTAAATGCAGTCCACCAAACTTGAACAATGAAAATTCACAAAAAACTACAAATTCACCTGTCTTTATCACATTGAATCTCCGTTTCTATTAATCAAAAAAGCTTTAAAATAGGATCATTTAACGGGAAATTTTATAAGCTTTCCAGTGGTCTATAAAAAATTTTATTTTGCTAATATCTGACAGAGTAATCAACATTTTAAGACAGCCATGTTTTTAATCCCATTTTTGTAAGCGGTATAACAATTTTGGCTGGTTGTGCATTTAAACAACAATTTGAAGGCACCGTAGAAATTTTAATTAATACTCATTTGATATCTATATCTCATTTGATATTATTCGTAGAATAATTTAGATTCCCGAAGAGTTTAAAAATTTTAGTAGTCAGAAAATAATTTTTATAAATTTTTATGAATTATTTAACTAAATGTAGAAAACACTTGTGATAGAATAGTGCATACTTCCTGAAAATTTTATTAAAAAATTCCAATTATTGTAAAAGTTATGACGAGTTGAAGACAAAAGAATTAAATTTTTTGCCTGTGAAAATTTTTTTTGAGATTATCTTGAAAAACAAAACAGATAAATAATTTTGTCCTTAAGAATAAATATGCGTCTTATAATTCTCTTTTAGAATATGTAATTTAAATATTGTCATTTTTAATAAACGAATAGTATTTTCCAGGTGTAAACTAAAAATATATGGCGTTTCAGGCGTAATAGGCCCTTTTAAAAATTTTTAAATAATTTTCCTGTTTTTTAAATTTATCGTATATATAAAGTTCTAATCACACCTAGAGCCTTTGTTTAGGCTTTTTTTTGCTCTAAAGGTAAAGAATAATACTGATTTATTAAAACAAACACATTTGGACTTATTCGTTTTAATAAATCAATATATTATTACTCGGACATTAAAGGATTATAATATAACTGTAAAGAATAATAATAATAATAAAAATATTTCTATCTACAGGTGCAACTGAAATGTCGGCTCCGATGTGTCGAGGAATAATGAATGAAATAGATGAAAAATCTTGCGGTTATTTATTTCCAAATATGATGATGAAGGTCCAAAGTGTGGAAACTGGAGAAATTCTAGGTCAAAAAGAAATAGGAGAACTTTGTTTTAAAACACCTTACGTGACGAAGGGTTACATAGATTCGGAAGAAGCTAATCAAGCACTTTTTGACTCCGAAGGTACCTGTTTTTTTTTCAAAATACACTACACTTTTCAAAATTAAATTTCGTTTATTATAGGGTCCATACTTAAATTACGTAATGTCTTTTTCAGAAATGTTAACTTTCATTTTACAATTTTTACAATACAAAAATTTGCAAATTTACGCAGGTGAAACAATTTGTTAGACCTCTTCATTCCCCTTTAGAGTGTTACACAATTTAAGGATGTCCCTTTAACAAGTTAAAAGATTTTATTACAAAAGCATTTATTTCAATAGAAGTGATCGATTGTAATAAATTCAATAGGGAAACAAAAGATTATTTCCTTCAGAATATTTCAGGAAAAATATGAAAAAAGCGAAAAAAATGTTTCCTTACTTATTAAAAACCACGAGAAAGTTGAATTTTTCTTTAAAAAAAAATAATTGCAAATTTTGGAATTGATTTGAAAATTAATCGAAAAAAAATGAAATCAATAAAAAATTTGGGGAAAAAATTTAAATTTGAGAAAAATACTTGAGATCTTAAAAATATGTAAATTGAAAAATAAACTGAATAATGAAAAATTGGAGAAAATAATTGAAAATTGAAAAAAAATTATTGAAAATATAGATAAATAATTTAAAATTGAAAAAGTAATTAAAATTTGAAAAAATAATTGGAAAAATTACATAATATATTTCACATAAAGGAAAGTTAAAGAAAACTTTATAAAAATACTTAAAACTCTCAGAAGTTTATTAAAAAAAAAGAAAATAATTAAAAATTAGAGAAAATAAACGATAAAAGATAAACATAATTTAAATCCACAAAAAACTGTTTTTATTAACATAATTGAAAGTTGAAGAGAATAATTTTTAATTAAAGAGAAATAATTTAAAACTTTTTGGATATTGTGAAAAAGAACGAAAGTAATTGAAAATTGAAGAAAATAATATAAATAATTGAAAATCGATTGAAATAATTGAAATATCAGAAAAAGAGTTTAAAATTTTTGAAATTATAAAAGAATTAGAAAAAATTGGAAATTGAAGGGAGAAAAGAATTGAAGCTAAGAATATTTGAAGTTGACGATAAATAATAAAAAAATTTAATTTTAGAAAATGAGAAATAATAATTAACAATCGAGGAAGAGATTTAAAAAATAATGAAATTAATTTAACAAAAAAAAATAATTGAAATATGCTGAAAATCATTTAAGATTGTGAAAAAAAATTAAAATATGATGAAAATAATTATTTAAATATAAAAAATTGAAAACAGTAAATAAAACTTTAGAGAAATAATTGAAAAAATCATAGAATATATGTTTCTACCACACATGCACGAAAACCTCGTGTTTTCGTTCGACTTAAGCGGGGCAGAACTCACAGTTTTTAGGTCAGTGAACGTTAGAGGTAAAAAAACTTCCGAACAGTGAAAAAAACTCTCATCGCGCAGGCGCATTACGGCGCGCCTGCATTTTTAAATGCGAAAATTAAACCTTGAGATATTAACTTTAAAATAAGGCAAAGAAAAGTAAAATATCTTAACTGGTTCAAAAGTTATAAGCAAATGTGTATAAAGAACAGAACGCAACAATTCCTTTGTGCTCTCCCCTCTCCGTCTAGTTGCAACGTATTAAGCAGCCAAAATTTGCGTTTTTTAGTATCATACATTTACTTATAACTTTTAAACCAGTCAAGATATTTTAATTTCCTTTGGCTTATTTTAAAGCTAATAGCTTCAGGTTTAATTCAGCTTAATTTCAAATTTTTCCAATTACTTTTCTAGTAAATACAGCCCACCAAACTTGAACAATGAAAATTCACAAAAAACTACAAATTCACCTGTCTTTATCACATTGAATCTCCGTTTCTATTAATCAAAAAAGCTTTAAAATAGGATCATTTAACGGGAAATTCTATAAGCTTTCCAGTGGTCTATAAAAAATTTCATTTTGCTAATATCTGACAGAGTAATCAACATTTTAAGACGGCCATGTTTTTAATCCCATTTTTGTAAGTGTAATCAAATAATTATTTTTCACACTACTTATTTTTATTTAATTAGTTTTTCGTGTTGAAAGTTTATCATTCAGGTTTAAAAGATGTTTTTAATATTTTATTGACTACATCTAAATGTAGTTATGATTATGTTATATAAATTTAAACAATACACCTAATGTACAAATTTTAAAAAATGTGTCTTTCTCAGGTTGGTTTCGCTCTGGAGACTTGGGTTATTTTGATGATTCTCGATTAGTATACATTGTTGGAAGAATCAAGAATTCTTTAATTTTAAAAAATGGAAAGATTGTGTCTCTTTGGGATATTGACCGTGCATTAATAATTAATTCTGATGTTATGCAGTCCGTTGTCTTACCGGATCCTAATTTTTCTGAATCCTCAAAAATCTTTGCTTTTGTTAAGCTCTGTCCTAATCCAAAGGTAATTTTTGTAACGGCAATGTATTTGTTTCTAATTACATAACTTATTATGTTCAATTTCTCATAATATTTTCATTTACAGATTGTTAAAAAGGATTTGACAGAATTAGCAAATATTTATAATGAGGATAATAAGCTATCCATAACAGTGAAAATTTTGGATCAAATTCCTATGACACAGAATGGAAAAGTCAATTTAAATGCATTACAGAAAATAATGATTACATTTTTGGAGGAGGAGAAACTTTCTTCAGAAATTTAATGTACAAGAGGAGGCGCAAGATATAAGTATTATTCTATATTGTACGATTAAAACAGGCAACATATATGGAGATTATTTTTGGTGCTGCAAATGTTTCAATCCATCTGCTTTGGTTTTTCTCTTCCACCAAAATTAATCTTGCTCTGTATAATTTTTATTAACGAATATTAATTTTTATTAAGTAACTGGTTTACTCTGTGATATTTTAAATAAATTATTCTAGAACTTTTAAACTTTATGTTTTCGCTCATTATGTTACCTTAAAAACTGTAAAAATAATTTTGCAATACCATATTATTTCAACAAATTTTTCTTCGTTTTACACGTTTCAAGTGTTAAAAAATCATTATAATAATGTAAAAAACATTGAGAGTATGAGGAAGCAAAAAGATATTAAGTATTATTATATTGTAGGATTAAAAAAGCAACATATTTGGAAAACATTGTTGGTGCAGCAAATGTTAAAATTATTTGAGTTAGATTTTTTATGTGTTAAACGAATATTATATTTTAAAAAATGAGTGGATCATTACTTGATATTTTAAATAAATTATAACAATTATCAATTACTAGTGGAATATAATCAAACCCTTCTATTCGAAAATTTATTTTTAAAATACATGTTTTTAAAATTCATAAAATCCATTTTCCATAAACTTTTTTTAATTATTCAAAATCACAAAAGAACAATACTTGTGATTTTAAAAATCTTATCAAAATTTAAAATAAGAATTTTAAAGTTTATAAGGTTTGTTACTTTATGATTATGAATTATTAAAAAAAGTTTACGCAAGATAGGTATTTGATTAATTTCAAAAACGCACTTTTGAATAATTTTTAAACTTCCTAGAACTTTTTAAAGTTTTCATTTTCCTGCCCTCCTTCTAACCCAAAAAATCCATTACAAATTATTAAAATCAACAATTTTGTTTGTTTGTGATTTAAAATACTTGTTAACTTTTTAATTAAAACATTTGACTGATTTTAAAAATAAATTATTTTTATCTTAAATAAATATCAAAACAATATTTCCTCTGTGAGAAAGCAATATAAATAAAAATAAAAAATTTTTTTTAGGAGAACTGGTAATTCTCCTAAGTACTTTTATTTAAAGATTCAAAAACCAAGTTGTTCCTACTGCAACTGAAAAGTACTTAAAATCGTTAACTAACAAAATTTAAAGAAATTTTAATTGATTTTTTTTTGTCATAGTAAGTATTGAAGGTTCAAAACTTTGAATAATAGTATAAAAAATACAAAATATCAAATTATTTTCAAAATCATTTTCACGCTTTTCTTAAATCTTTGTCAAGTATCTAAACTCAAAAATTAATAAAATATCTGATTTTCATTTTTTTTTCTTTCAGAGAAACTCTGATTTTCGCAAGTTCAAAAAATGCTAAAAAAATTAGGAAAAATTTAATAATTGGTTTTAAAATAACCCATGATAAAAATGATTAATATTGTTACTAGAAGGTTTTTGGAGTTTCTGCGAATACAGATTTTTTGGTAAAATTTAAATAGTAATAAATGTGAACTGAATATGTCAGAAATAAATCTACTAAAATGACTAAATAGCGCGCTTAGAAAAATTTTTATATTACAATAAAGCCATGAAAAGGAGTGATTAAAATTTATTTTCTATTTATTAAGGTATTTCTCTCGCAGTTATACTTGAAAAAAATCGATTTTCTATGGAAAATTAAACCGTAAGAAAACGTTATTAATTCCCGACGGTAGTGTAATTATTGTTTTTCAAAATTCATATTTGACAAATTGTTTAGGTATTCAATAACAGTGTCATTTAACAAAAATTGCATTTGTTATAAAAAGCATAAAGTAGAATTCCTAATTAGCCGACATTTCATTCCTAAAAATTCTCATTTTGCATATTTTCCCAGTCGGTAACAAAATGAGTGAACTTGTGTTCTATGTTCTGGTAGATAATTCGGATAATGTACATCAGAGGTCGCCAGTAAAAACTCTTCTTTAAAAGTTTTCAACTAAACTCTATTCCATTCTGTCAAGAACTGTTTTTATTTATAACTTTACCATTTTTCATTAAATAAAACATAATATTATCTAAAAATTTTGAATAAAAGTAGCCTTCATTATCGACTTTTGTTTTATATTATTTCTTTCGCTCTTATAAATGGTCAATTCAATTTTTTTATCATCAATAGGAAAAAGTATGCAAAATTAGAATTTGCAAGAATAAAATGTCGGCTAATTAGAAATTTCACTTTATACTTCTTATATCAAATAAATACTTTGTCACATTATACTTTTATTACATGAAAAAGTGGTCAAATATGAATTTTTTCAAAAATAATATTGAACTATTATTAGGTTAGATTCAATTTATGTATTTTTTAATTTATACAAAATAATAATTTGTAAATTTTACTATTAGTTACAATGACTTTTGAAAAAAAAGATTAATAATAATTAGGAAACAAAATTGTAAGAATACTGACAATTCGATAGAACACAAGGTTACGCTATTTTCATATATAATTTGTATTAAACTACAGTTTTGTACTATTTTTATCATTTTTCAATTATTTCCTGCAATTTTTAATTATTTTTAAATTATTTCTCTAATTCTTAAACTTCCCTTTTTCAAATTTCAGTCATTTTGTTTAGTTTTTTCAATTTTAATTATTCTGCTCTTGACATTAAATCAATTTAATTAATTATTTCTAAATTTTATATTATTTATTGCAAATTTATCATTATTTTTGTCATTTTGCAATTATTATTTTCAATTTTCAATTATTTTAATAATTTTTTAATTAATTTCCTGGACTTTCAAATATAAATATCTTAGTTTACGATTATTTTATTCAAGCTTCATTTCTTTTTATTATTTTTCAATTAATTTCCTAAATTTTTAGTTATTATCTTAATTTTTAGATTATTGTCTTCAATTTTCAATTTTTAAACGATTTTTCAATTATTTTCATTATTTTGGCATAATTTAAAAAACTTGCGATTATTTATCTGAAATGTCAATTATTTTCATCAATTTTGAATTGTTTCTGCGATTTTCTAATTATTCTATTTAATTAAAATTTTCTAAGTAATTTTGCATCTGTTTTCTTTTTTTAAACATATATTTATTTATTTATTTATTTAACAACAGTGAACAGGCTTACACTATATTCTATGATTTTGTCAATTATTTCTTTCAAATTTTATTTACTGTTTTCAATTTTTCAAAATTAAATTATTTTCTGCATATTTAAATTATTTTTTTCAATTTTAAATTAATTTTATCATTTTTCAATTATTTTCCTCGATTGTTAATTATTATTAATTATCGTAAATTTCAATTATTTTTAACTTTCTTTAATTTATAATTATTCTCATTTTTTTCAATTAATTTTTTCAGATTTTCAAGTATTTTTCTCAAATTTCAATTTTTATTTTTGTTTAATTCTGCACTTTTTCAATTATTTATTTCAAATTTAAGTTATTTTTTCAACTTATCATTTTTTTATCATATTTCAATTATTTTCTTCAAGTTTTAAAATTTAAAATCATTTTTCAATTATTTTCTCCAATTTTTAATTATTCTTATATTCTTTAAATTATTTTCTAAGATTAATATTTTTCTTAAATTTCCCATTATTTTCTCTAATTTTAAATTATTTTACATTTTTTCATTATTTCAAAAATTTTAAAACTGTTTACCTGATATTTTAATTATTTAATTGAATTTTAAATTATTTACATAATTATTATTGTTATTATTTTTTCTCAATTACTTACGTTCTTTTTTATAATTTCCAAAATATTTTTAATTGGTCATCTAAAATTTATATAATTTTATTTAATTTTCAATTATTATATGTATCATTTTCTGGTATTTTTGCAATTATTTCTCTTAAATTAAACGTTATTCTCAGCAATTTTTAATTATGTTTATTTTTTTTCATTTATTTTCTCTAATTATTAATTATTTTCTTTTTTTCAACTAATTTTTTAGATTCTTAGATTTCCAAGTATTTTTCTCAAATTTCAATAATCTTCTTTTATTTAAAAAAAGTTCTGGAATTTTTTCAATTATTTATTTCAAATTTCCTTTTTTTTCAACTTATCATTGTTTTTAGCTTATTTCAATTATTTTCTTCAAGTTTTAAATTTTATAATCATTTGTCAATTATTTCCCCCCATTTTAAATTATTCTTATTTTTTAAAATTATTTTCTAAGATTTTTAAATACTTTTCTCACATATCCCATTATTATCTTTAAGTTTTTGAAATATTAATTATTTCTGAATTAAAATCCTGAACTTTCAAAAATATATACAGCAATTTCTAATTATTTTGTGTAATATTCATATCTTTTTATCATTTGGCAATTGTTTTAAACAATTTTTGAATTCTTTTTATTATTTTAGCATAATTTTTCAAAATTTTCAATTGTTTTTTTGAAATAACAATTATTTTCAACAATTTTCAATTGTTTCTGCGATATTCTAATTATTCTCTTTAATTAAAAGTTTTTCAGTAATTTTGTAATTATTTTCTTTTTTTAAACATATATTCTAAGATTTTTTTTATTATTTCTCTTAAATTTTATTTACTTTTTTCAATTTTTCATATTTAAATTATTTTTATCATATTTGAATTTTTTTTTGTCAATCTCAAATTATTTTTAGCATATTTGAATTATGTTTTTCAATTTTGAATTAATTTTATCATTTTTTAATTATTTTCATTGCTTGTTAATTATTATTCTCATTTTCTAAAATTTTTTTCTAAGATTCTAAAATATTTTTCTATAATTTGAATTATTTTCTTCAATTTTTAATTATTTTTCATTTGTTTTATAATTTTCAAATTTTTAAGCTATTTATCTGCCATTTCAATTATTTCATTCAATTTTCAATTATTTATAAGATTTCCAAAAAGATTTTAATTATTTCTCTTTAATTAAAAATTATTCTCTTTAATTTCGAATTATGTTTATATTTTTTCATTTATTTTCTTCTTTTTTTTATGAACTTCTAAAAGTTTCAAGTATTTCTCTGAAATTTTCTTTAACCTTTATTTTCTTTATTTAAAGTTTATTATGTAATCTTTTTAGTTATTTTCTCAAATTTTAATAATTTATTTCAATTTTAAATTATTTGTGCCATCGCGCGTTGTTGAATTTAGTCAAACTTTAAATTACTACAATTAGTAAGGTTTTTGGAATTTTTGCAAAAAAAAAAATAATAATAAAAAGGTCTGTTAGAGTTGATCAAGGGCCCCCTGAGCTCAAGGGCCAAGAGCACTGCCCCACTTTGACCCTTAACAGTTACGCCACTGTCCGCCTATTTATCGTTTATTTTTTTATCTTGACTTTGGCGCCCTCTAGTGGTGAAACAGGCTCAGTAAAATTTTTATTTTTTATTTTTAATAATATGATGCAAAAAGTTTCATTGCTTTAAATAAAGCTTTTATCACCGAGACAAAAAATATTGTTTAAAAGCATTTTTGACTGCCTATACAAACTATAATACATACTTCCTTAAATCCGAAAAATTTTAAATAGCTTATGTTATAATTCTACTATATTTATATTACTTTAAAATAGTTTTCGCAAAAAGAATTTTTTTTTTTAATAATAATCCCAGTTAACTGGTTTATTTACAATGAAATACTCGTATACTGATTTGTTAAAAAAAAGTATCTATTGGTCATTCCAAAAGTCGATCAAGAGAAAAGTATGTTAGCTGCTGCAGCTAAAAAAGTTTAGCTGCTAAAATATTGCATGAACTAATGATGAGAGCTTTTCTTGAAGTATTCTATAGTGAGAATTTATCAAAGCAATGTATTATTTTCTAGATAAAATTAATAGTGGAAGGTGAAGAGCATCATATAATATTAATCCTGGCGGAATTAGCACTGGATGAAGGGCTGGTCTATATTAGTTGCACGAAATAGGGAAAGAACTTGAGAACCCTTGTTACTAACTCTCGAGGTGTTCTATAGTCTTCCAAGTTCTCAGGCTTCTAGCCAAGAGGATATTACCTTCTAGGACGATGGACAGTTAACGGAAGATGGTGAAGACTCATCGGAAGTGAATAAATGGAGAATTACCATAATGAAATCTAGGAAATTTTTTGTCACTTATTGTTATTATCAAATTATTATCTCATTGAGATACCAATTTTATATTATACACAATTTTTTATAAAAATTAATATACTTCGACAAAAATACAAAAAACTTTAAAAGACCATGAAAACGGCAAAGTTTTATTACTACCGTGAAATTCATAAAAATTTCACAAAAATCTTACATGGACTTAGGTTGATCATACTGATTTTCCATTCACTCCAATGATCATGGTCCAAACTGGTTAATCTGAAAAAACTAAAATACGTTTTTTATGGTCTTTATCATGAAGATGAAGTAGTCGACAATTTTCTTTATCATTTTCGTAATCAGAGCATCAAAATACAAAAAATTCAAAAAAAAATCTGAGGGTTGACCTATTTCAAACTGCACCCAAGTTCATTACCTCGAAATTAAATTGTAACAATATTTGTCTTACCTTTATATCTATGTATATTGTATATATTATATTAGGGTGGCCCAAAAGAAAAAAAATTTCGATTTTCATAAACCTTACCCCCCAATTTTGTTCTTTGGCGAAAAATATGAGATACATATTTTTTAATTTTTTTATTTTTTAATATTAACCCGTGCCGCAAAGCCCTTGAAAATTACCATTGAATTCCCATAGGAAAAATGCACTTTTTCGTAAATTTGACATAAAATCGTCAAAAATTAACCTTTTTCTTTCTGTAAACGATATTTTTGTTCATGAATGTCCAAATAATAAAAATCTGCCGTATATTTATTAAATAAATTATTTCAACTGTTTTTTATCTGACTGTAAACAAACACTGAAAAAAATTTTTGTTAATTTAACATATGATTTGGGTGAAAATTTCATTGCAGCAGAAAGTCAACCATATGTGTAAATTTAACATCAAAATAAAGAGACATTTAACAATGATCTAAGAGTTAATCTTAAGAATTCCATTCACCTAAAAATCACATGCAGCAAAAATCGCAGATAGTTTTTTCTGTGAACCCCATGAACGTAAAAAAACCTGGAATTTATTAAAAAAAATATTAATTATTATATTAAATGCTTTTTCTTCATTCATTAATGTTATTATCAAAATATATATTATTGTTTATGTTTTACCATGTTACATAATTTGTTTAAACAATTTGTTGTTGTTATTTCCTTACAAAATGACAAATAAATCGAGCGTTTTTGCAATTTTCTTAAACTTTCTAACTTCAGACGCCTAATAAAAACATAAATTTATATATATTTATGTTATATAAATATTTATTATCAAATTAAGACGCTAACAATTGTTTAAACAAATTATTGTTGTTATTAATTAACTTCTTCAGAATTGCCTAAAAAGAGTTTTAGTTTTTTCTTAATTTTGCAACTTGCTTTTCTTGAATCAACCACATTTTAATAAAATAAAAAAAAATTATTATTATAACAATTATTTAAACAAATTATTGTTGTTATTTATTAACTTTTTCAAAAATGCTTATATAAAGAGTTGTAGTTTTTTTTTAGTTTTGCAAATTTATTTTCTTTAACCAACCACATGTTAATAAATTAAATAAAATTATTATAAAAACAATTATTTAAACAAATTATTGTTGTTATTTATAATTTTTTCAAAAATGCTTATAAAAAGTTGTAGTTTTTTCTCAATTTTGCAAATTGATTTTATTAAACCAACGACATGTTAATAAAATTATTAAATCTATTATTATAACAATTAAACAACTTATTGTTGTTATTTATTAACTTTTTTAAAAATGCATTAAAAGAGTTGTAATTTATTCTTAATTTCGCAAATTACTTTTCTTAAGTCAACCACAATTTAAAAAAATTGATAAATTTTTAACATAACAAATTTTTAAACAAACTGTTTAACTCTTTATTTAGCATTTACTAAAAATTTTATAAATAACAACAATAATTTGTTTAAATATTTGTTAGAATAATAATTTTAATAATTTTATTAACATGTGGTTGGTTTAATAAAATCAATTTGCAAAATTGAGAAAAAACTACAACTCTTTATGAGCATTTTTGAAAAAGTTAAAAAATAACAACAATAATTTGTTTAAATAATTGTTATAATAATAATTTTTTTTTATTTTATTAAAATGTGGTTGATTCAAGAAAAGCAAGTTGCAAAATTAAGAAAAAACTAAAACTCTTTTTAAGCAATTCTGAAGAAGTTAATTAATAACAACAATAATTTGTTTAAACAATTGTTAGCGTCTTAATTTGATAATAAATATTTATATAACATAAATATATATAAATTTATGTTTTTATTAGGCGTCTAAAGTTAGAAAGTTTAAGAAGATTGCAAAAACGCTCGATTTATTTGTCATTTTGTAAAGAAATAACAACAATAAATTGTTTAAACAAATTATGTAACATGGTAAAACATAAACAATAATATATATTTTGATAAAAAACTTCAATGAATGAAGAAAAAGCATTTAAAATAATAATTAATTTTTTTTTTAATAAATTCCAGGTTTTTTTACGTTTATGGGGTTTGTTTACTGTCATATAAAAAATAGTTGAAATAATTTATTTAATAAATATACGACAGATTTTCATTATTTGGACATTCATGAACAAAAATATCGTTTACAGAAAGAAAAAGGTTAATTTTTGACGATTTTATGTCAAATTTACGAAAAAGTGCATTTTTCCTATGGGAATTCAATGGTAATTTTCAAGGGCTTTGCGGCACGGGTTAATATTAAAAAATAAAAAAATTAAAAAATATGTATCTCATATTTTTCGCCAAAGAACAAAATTGGGGGGTGGGGGTAAGGTTTATGAAAATCGAAATTTTTTTTCTTTTGGGCCACCCTAATATTATATATATAGATTTATGTTAAAAAATTATTATACATATATGCGGATGTAAAAATCTTATAATGTATATGTATATATTTTTATTTACATTGAGAAAGAGAATCAAAAATTTCAAAATGTCAAAATAACTTTAGGATACTGGTGAGTTTTTCTATTCCTAAACCTTCGGAAAATTGGTATCTTATTTTAAAATAAAAACGTGGAACACAAGTGTCAGCATATCCTTTTTAGACACGGTATAATTTTCAATGTACCTGCACATGTAAAAGCTTAAAAGTCGAAAGTCACTCTGTGCGAGTGACTTATTTATGATCGTTCATGAATTCTTTCTAAAGTTCAGGTAAAGGGTTAAACGCGAAACAATATTCAAGTCAAGAAAGTTTTCATGCGGTCAGACCACCAAGGAATAGTGAAAAGCTTTATAATAAATGTAAAATTGTAAAGATCCTGCCAATGCACTATCATGTGCCGATTTCTGCAACTCTTGCCGTGAAATGAGATTTTCTTCAAGCTAAATTTTTAAAGCCATCAAGTAGTCCTAGAAATTCTAATTTTCTGGATTTTGGTTCGTATAATTGTATTTTTTTCTATTATATTTCACAACGAAGTTAAAATGCAAATACTAATCAAATGATTGTATAAAATTGAATAAATAATAATAAATTATTTAATTATTCGATAGTTGGATTGAAATAAGTTTAATGGAAAATTAAATAGGGTTTTCTGATAAATACAGTTTTTTAATCAAATGCAGGCGTATTAAAATATACGTTAGGTTTATATAATTATAGTAATCTTCCTCAAGTTCTTTAGAGTGCATTCCTAAAGCTGCAATTAAAGTATCATTTGTATTCTTTGCTTGAAAAATATACTACACAGAGAAGATAGAACTGTTAATATAGAATTAGAAATTTTGTACTGTTATTGTAACAAACTTTTTGTTGTCTTAACAAATTTGGATTGTTTTTGTAACAAAACCATTTCAGAGGTCCTATCACGTAATTTGTAAACGAAAACGCAAATTTCGCAAACGCAAGCGAAAACGAAATAACAAATTAGCGAACATGATTTTTCGTTTTCTGTTTCGTTTTCGTTTTCAAAGGTAGGTGATAAGAGTCCAGATTTTGCTGTGAAAACAAACCTATTTGTTGATACAACAAAACAAATTCGTAATAACAACAATTCAGTTGTTTAGTTCTATGTTAACAATCAGATAGTAAATACAACCTTTTTGATTCTTCGTAGAAGAAATTTTTTTGCATTCAAAATTATTTTTTTTAATAACTTCTCCATTTAAGAGGAGGCACCGGTGAAATTGTAACACATCCAAATTTATGACGCCTTGAAGTGCCAATTTTTCCTAGCCTTATTTGGGCATATAAAACTATTTTATAACATAAAATAAAAAATTGAAAATTTGGACATGTTTGAAATTTTTATTTTCAAGAAAATGAAAATTCTGAAAAAACTATCTCATTCCACACTTTTTACTATTTTCTATCGCCAATTTTTTTACGCTTTTTTTTTAATTCTGAACAAAATTACGAATAGATATTAAAAAATGAGCCAGTATCATTTTGACACATGACTTAATTTTAGATTGTTATATTGTACAGAATTGAAATGTTATTTTGTACAACTGCTAAATGATATTTTGTACAATTTTGAAAAATGAATTTGTTATTTTGTACAATTCTTTAAAAAAGCTAAAATATTGTACTCCCAATGTTTTATTGCTTTTTTAAAAAATTGTACAAAATAACAAATTCATTTTTCAAAACTGAACAAAATAACATTTAACAGTTGTACAAAATAACATTTCCATTCTGTACAATATAACAATCTAAAATTAAGTCATGTGTCAAAATGATACTGGCTCTTAAAAAATTCTTATTTTAAAGGAAAAAAAAAATTTTTATGTTAAAAACCATTATTTCCAATTTTTAATATACTTTAATTCTAGATCCAAAATTATGACAGAAAAAAACTGACTTTTTGCTAGGCAAAAATTTGGCACCTCTCAGCCCAAAAACACATTAAGCCTAAATGTTATTTAACCTAAATCCGATTTAACCTGAATTCTATTTAACCTAAAATTCATTTAGCCTGTAGACCATTTAACGTAAAACTCATATAACCAAAATTTAGTTTAACCTAAAAAGCATTCACCCTAAAATTCATTACCCCTAAATCTCATTTAACCTAAATGCCATTTAACCTAAAATTCATTCAGTCCAAATCAGATTTAACCTAAAATGTTTTCAGCCTAAATCTCATTTAACCTAAATTCCATTTAACATAAATCTCATTTAACCTAAATCCTACTTAACATAAAATGCATTCAATCTAAAACCCATTAAACCTAACATTCATTTAAGCTAAAAATCAGTCAGCCTAAATTCCATTTAACCTAAAATGCATAGAGCCTAAATCTTATTTAACCTAAATCCCATTTAAACTAAATTCAATTTAAGGAGGTTTATCCAAAAAACCAATTTCTACAGACTCTTAAAAAATTTTAATGACACATTAAATGCATTACTTTACATGTACTGTTACAAGTTTATTTAATTTTACCGTTCTGTTTTTAAGATATAAATTTATAAAGTCGGAACTTTTACATGAAAACAGTAACAAAACGAGCAAAATGACTATATTTTAATTAATTAAAGAAACACGGTTCTACTAATTTTTTCAAAAAACTAATATATTTTATACTGTAATAGAATACAACTTTTACAACAATATTTAATTAATTTACCGTACCGTTGTTAAGGAAACGCGATTTAAGGTTTTAACGGAAAATGCATTCAACCTAAAACCCATTTAACCTAATCACATTTAACCGAAAACCAATTTAACCTAAAATACATTTAACCTAAATCTAGTTTAACCTAAAATGCATTCATCCTAAAATTCATTTCACCTAAATTTCATTTAACCTAAATGCCAATTAACCTAAAATGCATTCAGTCTAAATCCCAATTTAACCTAAAATTTATTCAGCCTAAATCGCATTTCACTAAAACTCCATTTAACCTAAATCTTATTTAACCTACAATGCATTCAGCCTAAAACCCATTTAACATAAATCCCACTAAACCTAAAAACAATTAAACCTAGAATTCATTTAGCCTAAATCCCATTTAACCTAAAACGCATTTAGCTTAAATCTTATTTAACCAAAATCGCATTTAGCCTAAATCTTATTTAACCAAAATCGCATTTAGCCTAAATCTTATTTAACCTAAATCCGATTTAACCTGAATTCTATTTAACCTAAAATTCATTTAGCCTATAGACCATTTAACGTAAAACTCATATAACCAAAATTTAGTTTAATCTAAAAAGCGTTCAACCTAAAATTCATTAACCTCAAATCTTATTCAACCTAACTGCCATTATACCTAAAATTCATTCAGTTAAAATCACATTTAACCTAAAGCGTATTCAGCCTAGATCTCATTTAACCAAAATTCCATTTAACCTAAATCCCATTTAAACAAAATTCAATTTAACCTAAAATGCATTCAGACTAAATACTATATAAGCGAAAATGCATTTAGCCTAAAACCCATTCAACCCAATCTCAGTTAACCGAAAACCAATTAAACCTAAAATTCATTTAACCTAAATCTCGTTTAACCTAAAATGCATTTAGTCTAAATCCCATTTAACCTAAAATTTATTCAGCCTAAATCGTACTTCACTTAAATGTCATTTAACCTAAATCTCATTAAATCTGCAATGCATTTGGCCTAAAACCCATTTAACATAAATCCCATTAAATCTAAAATCCATTAAACCTAAAATTCATTCAGCCTAAATCCCATTTAACCTTAAAAGCATTTAGCTTAAATTTTATTTAACTTAAATCGCATTTAGCCTTAAGCTTATTTAACCTTAATCCCATTTAACCTAAATTCTATTTAACCTAAAATGCATTTATCCTATAGAACATTTAACGTAAAACTCATAAAAACTAAATCAAGTTTAACCAAAAAAACATTCAGACTAAAATTCATTAACCCTAAATCTCATTTAACCTAAATGCCATTCAACCTAACTCATTTAACATAAATCTCATTTAAACTTAATCCCATTCAACCCCAAATGCATTTAATCTAAAACCCATTTAACCTAAAATCCATTTAACCAAAAAGTCATTCAGCCTTAAATCTATTTAACCTAAAATGCATAGAGCCTAAATCATGTTTAACCTAAATCCCATTTAAACTAAATTTAATATAACCTAAAATGCATTCAGACTAAATCCTATTTAATTGAAAATGCATTCAGCTTAAAATACCATTTCACCTAAATCTCATTTAACCGAAAACCAAGTTTAACTAAAATTTATTAAACGTAAATCTCGTTTAACCTAAAATGCATTCAGCCTAAAATTCATTGCACCTAAATTTTATTTAACCTAAATGTCATTTAATTTTAAATGCGTTTAGTCTAAAACCCATTCAACCAAAAATTTATTTTGCCTAAATCGAAATTTTTATTAAATTCCATTTAATCTAAAAATTAATTAGCCAAAAACCCATTTAAACTGAATCCTATTTAACCTAAATCCCATTTAACCTTTAATGCATTCAGCCTAAATCTCATTTAATCTAAATTCCATTTAAACCAAAATGAATTCGGCCTAAATCCAATTTAACCTAAAATGCTTCAACCATTTGACCTAAATCCCATTGAACCTAAATTTTATATTATAAATTAGGTTCAATGTAATTTAGGAAAATTAATTTTAGGCTATATGCATTTTAGATTAAATAGGATTTATGCTGAATGCAATTTATGTTAAATGCTATTTAGTTCAAATACGATTTAGGCTTAATGCGTTTCTGGTTAAATGGGATTTATGTTGAATGGGTTTTGGGCTGAATGCATTTTAGGTTAAATGTGTTTTAGGCTGAGTGCATGTTATTTTAAATGGGATTACAGTAAATGCATTTTAGGTTATAATAGATTTAGGTTAAATGAATTTTAGGCTGAATGCATTTTAGGATAAATGAGATTTAGCTTAAATGAGTTATAGGTTAAATGAGTTTTAGGCTGAATGCATTTTAGGATAAATGAGATTTAGCTTAAATGAGTTATAGGTTAAATGAGTTTTAGGCTGAATGCAATGTAGGTTAAGTGGAATTTTGTTAAATGGAATTTAGATTAATTAAGATTTAGGCTAAATGCATTTTAGGTTAAATGCGATTTAGGCTGAATGCATTTTATGTTAAATGTGTTGAGGCTGAATGCATTTTAGGCAATGTGGTTTTAGGCTTAATAGGTTTTATAGAATATTCATGCACCTCTTATTTTATTACGCCACGCACTACATAAAAAAGTTCGAAGTACTTTATAAAATATATAATTTGAAGACATAAAGCAATATTAAGAAATTCAGAAATTCCGACAAAATTTATGTGTTTATTGATATGACCACAGCTCTGCAATATTTATTTATTAGTATGTACCTAATTGATTAAGATAAATTATTTTAACAGTGATTAATTTTCAAAAAACTAATTATGGGTGGGAGGTATACAAATTTTTACGTAAGTTAGAGGAAGGGGGTTTCTTATAATGTTACTTCCTGTGACAAAACGGAAGGAGAGCCACATATGACAGAAAATTTTGTTACCTTGTCAGAAATTTAACATAACCTCATTGAGTCGGCGCATTTGCGTGGAGGATTGTGACAGAAATTTCTTTCACGCGTATCAGAATTTATTTTCTGTAACGACATTTAGAAATGTTTGTTACAACTGTAACATAAATATTTCGTAAATTTAATAATATTTTTAACAGTGTCTATACTTAGCTATGACTATTTCTATTGTAGAAAAAGTGAGTATAATATTAAGATTACACTTTGCTGCGGTTGCGATAAAATTTAAATCTGACTGCCATGATTGACTGACGACCTTTTAGGCAACTCAGTAGGAGCACGTCATTCGCGAATACAGCGAATGATATTTATTAGAAGGTAATTAGGAGTTAATCAGAATCCTGTATGTACTTCCTACACACCTTTTCTGATTGTCATACCACCGAAATTTTTAGCTACCTAAAACATTTTCTGTGCTTACATTTCCGAGTTATAATTCCACTCGGATATTATGTTATATAATTTAGGAAAATACCTCATTATTCTCCCGACTCTATTCCCTATATCCACTGTCAGCACCAATTCGTCATTTTTATTTCCGTATACATTAAAAATTCATATAATTGTCTTCTTGTGCAGCAAAGAGTAATTTATCATTAACAGGGGACGATTACCATTTTGACCGACTTCACGCACGGGTATACTGAAATTCCCAGAAGAGAGAGTTCACCCCTTCTTTCATTTTCCACATAGAAGCTTAAAATCTACCATTTGGCTCCTATAATAGAAGAGTATCGATAGGTCAGACCCATCAGACCAGAAGTGTGCAATAGGCACTAATAATCTGGACATTCTAGAGTTGGAGTTGGACAATGGAGAACTTTGGTAAGAGTCTAGATGAAAGCAGTAGGCGAGTCGGATTGCCGACAGTTGTGCTATAGGCATGAATGCGCTACTTGCTGGGGTTATGGGTTCCAGAGGAGAAGGAAAGGAAAGCAAGAGAAATAGGAAAAGGGGAGAAATAGAAAGAGGGAACCGGAGTGAAGAGAAAAGTGGATGGCAAAATGGGGTGGAAAGGGAGAAGAGCTACGGTGCATGGCTCTCCGTACAATCATTAATCACGTTCGTGTCTTGGCGAGCATCGCGCCAGGGGTACCTTATACTATAAGGGTATACAGATACATCCTGGTATGAGTTGGTTTCAGAACGAGAATGCTCCCGTTCTGCTGCTCATGTTGCAGCCAGCTCATTCGACGCAGAAGGCAAAACCACCCCTCAAAAGACACTCAGACATGCCGATTACCATTATCGTCGCAGTTGAGAGTTTGATAGGAGATACCTCTATAATAGGAAGATTGTAAAAAGCTGAAATGATAGATGATAAAATAAGGTTTAGTTTTAGGAAACAAGATTTTTTACTATTAAAACGCGCCAGCGATGAACGTAGTCGGAGTAGTGGAACAGATAGTTATCATATTTAGGATTTTGTTTTGACATTTTTTGGGGCTCATAATTTCGACCAATGAAAACGTAACTTGCGTTAATTACACTGTGTGACAGTGAAAAAAACCTCTTATCAGACCTAGTGGAGGTTGTAGGTAAAAAAAACTTAAAAGAATGGTATATGGGCGATTCTTACGTATAACTGCCCTGCTTGGCGGCGTTGAAAAAATACACCTAAATTAAAAATATATTCTGAAGTGTATTAGTGAATTTTAAAGGTATATATGAGAGTAACTTAAAACCAAATATACATAAATATATATATTATAACTTCTATTATATTGCACTATAACTGCTGAAATTTCAGCTCCGTGGCGTGTCCCTTTTGCAAAATGTTAACTTTAATTTAATAATTTTCGGTGAAAATATCATTATTCTAACTCAGCCTTTTTCAAGCATAAAGTGTCTATATATTTATGAACAATTTAGGTTTATATTGCACTTCATAATACCTTTTTCATACTTCAAAATCTGTAAAAATATTTTGTCCCTCAATTTTTCCAATTTTTGAACGCAATCTGTAGACTTATAATTAAGGTGTCATGTGTTTAGTTATTACGCCTTCTAATAAGTTAAATCTCAATTTTGATCCATTAGCACTAAATCACATGTGAAAAAAGTTTTAAGAAAGAAAAATTTTTACTTAAAAAAAAATTATTTTTGTGAAAATCGCAAGTGTACAAAAAAAGCGTTCAGTTCCATGTCATTACTATTATATTACTGTAACAACTATTTGATAGTATTGTTACCATTTTCTTTAAGTTTTCATGTGAAAAAAGCGATCTGCAGAAGGAATAGATTTATTTTGCAATATTGTAGAAGTGAGGTTAGAATTATTGTCAAATTTCAGCTCAATGGTATCACGTAAAATTTCAGCTCCATCGCCTATATGAAGTGTTCAGTGTGCTTCATGCAGAGAAACTTTTTTATCTGTGGTGGTTATTTTAAAATATTATTCTATAAAGTAGTTTAGCAATGCCGGATTACACTGCTCGATCTCGATTTCAAATTATCTAAAAAATAAAACAAAATATTCATTATTAAATATTGTATTTGCTGTTCTTTTATAAAATTTTATATATGTTAACTAATATCTAAAATACTGTTAGAATATTAAATAATTTATAAATTTATTATTTATTTTCGTTTTAGCAAAATATCAAAAAGAAATTTTTATTTTGTACAATATATTTGCAATAAAAGGATGAGGTTCAGCTCCACATGGCAGCCAATTTTCAAAAATTTGCTATTATTTTCGTATAAATATAGTTGTAGTAAAATCGTTTAAAATATACTTATATTACACCCTAATAAGAAAAATAAGTGCAGAGAAACATTGAATAAAAACTTTTTTTTTTTTTACCAAAACTTATCTTGAAATCGGGCAGTTACGCAAGAATCCACCATATATTAAATCTCTGATACACTCTCAAAATCTTGTTTCAGAACCAAAAACCTTTTTCAGGTAGATTCATGTACAAAATACATCTTAAAACTTCGCCGTTTTCTGTACGTATCAAAAAATTCTTTTTGTTTTGTTTTAAAGCTTAAAACACACGTTTCCAAGCTGTATAAGACTTTCTTTATTCTCATTTAAATTCCTGACGATATATACCAAAAATCACCAGAAAATGTCATTTTTTCATTGATTTCTCAATGATTTTTTATTTCTTTTATTTCAAATTAAAATTATATTTCTGCTCAAGGCACATCAAAAGCTTAGTAAATGCACCTTTAAATGGCCCCAGATTGAGTAAAAATCGATTAAAATTGTCAAAGTTATTTCACTTTTAAGTTTATAGTAACATCATTAATGATAGAATGTTCAAGCACGAATGAATCAATCAAGCAAAAGTTATTAGTAGATTAATCTAGTAATAACTTTTGCTTTATTTTAATTGCTCTAGTAATATCTATACTTTTACCATAAGCTAGATTATCTTTAATTTTAAATATGAGACAAAGTAAGCAAAAGTTACACGGGGGCTTGTGTCGTTTGGAATCGCTGAATCCGGATCTATAGTCAAAATTTAAAAATTCAAAATGTCGACAAAGAAACTTTTCATTTGACTGATCTGTTTAAAATTGGATGTCTTTTGGGTCGATGAATCTGAAGCTGTAATAAAAATTAAAAAATCCAAAATGGCGGCTTCAAAATGTCGACAAAAACTTTTAATTTGGCTTGCTTGGTGTTTTTTGTAGCTACTGAATCTAAATCTCTAGTCAAAATTCAAGAACTCCAAATGGCGACTTTTAAAGGTTCACTACAAAAATTTAATAGTTAAAGAATCTGACTAAAAACGCTAAGTCAGTGGTTTTTAAGGTGGACGATTATTATACACATATTTGGAAAAATATATATGACATTTGTTTTTTTCAAGTTCTGCTTTTTGGGATGAATAAACTTATATTATAAAGGACAATTGTAAAATATAATTATTGCAAAGAAGGGTAATTTGAGGTTTTTGGATTTTTGATATCGTCAAATTACAAACCCCAAAAACCCCCAAGTAAACATTTTTAGCCAGATTAGACAAATCAAAAATTTTTTTGGTCGCTATTTTGAATTTTAAAATTTTGACGTACTACGGGTTCAGATTCAGCGACCTCAAAAACATACAATATTGTAATATCGTTGTTTAAAAAAAGAAATTCTACACATTTTTGGCACAAAAACTTTATTTCTACTAAAACTGCGAAGAGGTTAAGTAAAAAGAGGTGAAATTGTTTTTCTTTGTGAAGTATACGATATCGCAGCTGCACAATATAAAAATTTAAAAGTGAATTTTTTGGACACAATAACATACATATAATATATACTTTTCATAATCAATAAACTGTTTAGATAGTTGAGTAAAAGATATTGTATATAAAGTAGTAATAGTTTTTTTTAATTCTTCGCAACAAGTGTTTTCCACACGTTTAAATTTTTGTTGTTAATAAACCTTTTTACTTTGTTTTATGTGCAACTTTTTATGTTGGCGAAAGAATAACTTATATTTACCAAAATTTCTGATAATGAAAATTTTTTAAGTGACATATGAGTTGGCCTTACTTTAATTACACACGGTAAAAATTGCATTAAAAATTAAATATTTAATGAAGATAACAATTGATAACACTGGCCAACATTGGTATTATGGCACGAACTCTGCTACAAGATTTTAAGATATAATTTTGTAGGTATCCTCGTTTCAAAATCGCATAAAGATTTTTTCTGTTGAAGTCAATTTTTGTACGGGACATGTTCCAACATCCTTCCGCAAAACGAAAGTGACTCAGGTGAGTCTTCAGGAAATAGTATTATCAATTAAGTTGCATTTAGATAAAACCAAAGCTAAATATAAATGTAAAAAGCGATGACATAATCTTTCAGTGCATGCAAAGATCAATTTAGTAAATTCAACAATCAAAATTAATTTTCGAAACTCGTTTTTTTGTGTACGCTCCTTAATGGTGCAACAAACCAAGTTACATTTCTTTTTAATATATTTTAAAAAAAACTTTTCACTTTTTACTTTTTTTCTATGGATTTCAATTTCTTAGTTTTAATTGGAAATGAATTTTTAATTTAGATTTTTAAAAGGAGATATAAGCTTTCATGTAAAAAACAGAAATTTTTATTTTACATTAGCTTTGTTTAAAATTTTTCTTTAATTCTCTTGTTTGGTGGAAACATTTTTATGATCCAAGAGAATGTTTTTTACATATTTGAATAAAAAAGAAATCTCTTTTTATTCTTATGCTGAATTATTAAATTCTGACCCTGAAAAATCTGTGATGTAAAATTTGGTGTATGCGGAATCTTGAATGTGGAATCAGGGATGTGGAATTTGGTATGAGGAATCCCATTCATGAAGGCTCTATTGACTAATAAATACTAATTAGTTATTTTTTACTAAATGATTAATAGAAATATTATTATTTGAATTAGTGGCTAAGTTTTTGCTATTAAGGGCATGTGATGAAGTACTACGTCACTGGTACAGGCAAAAATTTTCCGATATTTTTTTCTTAAGGGCATGTGATGGAGAATGACGTCACTGGTATAGGCAAAATTTGTCCGTAAACTTTCTCTTAAAATAATAAACGTTTTGACACTAAACTTTCTGGAATTACTTTAAATATTATGGTCTCTCTGCCCAAATATGTTTAAATTTTGCCTTAAAATTAATTTTTTTCAATTTTTCGAAAATCAGCTAATTTTTTAAAATTTTATTTTGATCCAAAATTAAAAAAAAATAATGATATTTTAAGTAATTCTAGAAAGTTTTGTGACAAAATATTCAATATTTTAAGAGAAAAGTTAGTGAAAAGTAAATTCACGGTCAGTTGCCACAGCTAATTTCTTTTTATAATATTATATTAATTTATATTATTTTTTTATTTTATTTAATTTTAAGGCTCTATTTTCAGCAGGAGATTTTATATGTGACACATGCTTTTTAAAAAATTTACCGATAAGGAAGTAAAAGATACTTTATCCTAAAAATTTTATTTTAATAAATAATTATAATTCTTATGAAGATTAACTAAGTAATTAATTCTATTTTGCTCTATAGTATTTAACGTTTCTACACTCTTATGCAAATATTTATGAAACACAGACTTTTAATTGCAACTTAGTATGTTTTAGTTATCAGTTAATAGATTTCTCATTTTTCATTACATTTAACGTTTTTAAAAGGAAACTAGGTTTCATATTGTCAATAGTTGCGCATGCGGAAAATCCTCGCCTGTTAACAAATTTTATTTAACTTTCCCTTTTAGTCTTTCTTTAACTTTTCTAAGTACCTTTTTTGGGATCACTTATTGTAGGCATTTTTTGTACGCAAGTTTTTTTAAAATAAATAATGAAAAATAATTCAGCTTGAAGAAATTCTCTAAATATGGCAGTTGCATTTTTACTAATTACCGTAAAATGGGGTAAAGTCGGCCATGCGGGGAAAAGTCGGCCGGCATTTTAAATACAGAAATATTGTATTTTAATTATTGTTTAACATTTATTCTAACTACAAAAACTATAAAACTTGGATTTTCTCTTGGAAAAAGTAATAGTAAATCTTTAAAGTGTTTAAAACTGCTGGCCGACTTTTCCCTACATGGCCGACTTTACCCCATTTTACGGTACTTAAAGTATTTTAGATTTTTATACATACAATTAAAGACAATATTTATTCATGATAAGTTTAATTAGTTATGTCAATAAGTTCGACCTTTACTACATCTTAAAGTTATATAAACAAAATATATTGGCAAGTACAGAACTAAGATTTCTACACACATTTAAAAAAGAATAATAAATTAAGTTTTTACTGATTTATTCTATTTTTAAAATAAGTGTTACTTTTCAGTCTTTTTTACTTTTTTATTATTATCTTATTAATATGATTTATTATTGTTGTTGTTGTTGTTATTATTATACAATTTATTATTATACTGTTAAAGGCAATTATGAAATAATTTATTTTTCATTTTTATAACAACAATATATCCGCGTATTTTTATTAATTTTAAGAATTTAAAAATGTTCGAGACAAAGTTAGAAAATGAATCTCCCCAATTCATTTTAGGAAATTTAACCCACAAAAAAAATTATTCCTTTTAGATACTTTTTTAGATACTTTTCTAGAAACTTTCGTAAAATAAAATTAATATTTATTCTAAAAAAAGAGTTTTGGAAGAATTGGTTCACAGAAACTCCAATTATTTGTATAACTCTACTCGGTGTGTGTCTAAATTTAAAGGAACTCTATTCTTCTTCTTCTTCTTATTTCTTTTAAAAACTTTTTTAGAAACTTTCGTAAATTTAAAAATTATCGTTTAAAAAGCCTCAATAAAACAAAAATTCCAATATGGACAATTTTTTGGATTCGATAGGGTGCTCTTAACTGACCTTAAATTCAATTTTGCAACCTCCAGGAAGATAAACTTTGTCCGCCATATTGAAAAAAGGGGTTAATTTTCTTTTTGAAATATCTTACAATCTATGGCATTTATGAAAAAAAATAAAGAATATAAATTTATAGGAAATGAAATTATCTATTACTTTTATTCAAAACGTATTTTCCCGAAACTCAAATTTTCTCAATGTATTGCAAAAAGTCAAAAAGTAGGTGCACTCGTTGTTTCCAAATCAAAAGAATTCAAATAACTGGAGTTTCGGTGTATTAGATATTTTTTATATATGTCTAAAATTTCATTAAACCCAATTCGTATATATTCGCATGAATATTTAATTTGATTAAAAACAATTTTCTAATTAACTACAGCAGATAAAATTATGTTCTCTTTCTGATGAATGAGTAAACTTTTTTACAGGAAAGTGTCATTATGATAACGATATTCAAGAGTAAACAATTTCTTGACGGGAAGAAGTTGCGATAAAAGTTATATCGCTATTTACTTAAAATTCAACCAGGTCAGTCTATTTTAACGTCACAGGTAAAAAGGTGGGAATAAAGCTATATTTGGTACACTGCAAAAGCAAAAGTCATTACTATTTATATTTTGGTTATTTGAACAAACGAAAATAGTTAATCTAACTACGGAAATGGTAAAGTTAAATACATTCTTAGTTAACATTACAAAAAAAAAAAAATTTAACCAACCATTGGTGTGTCAAAGTGTACCAACCATTTCTGTGTTTAATGTTATCTTATATTTTTAAAAAAAAAAATGCATGTAACAAACGTGAAGAATTGTGCAATAGATTTTAAATGGTTTATATTCGTGTAACGTAATATGAGAGAATTGTAGTATTGCTTCCGATATAATTAGTTAAATCATATCTGAGGCATTCTCTGAGCAAAAAGCCACCCTAAAAAAAGTTTTTTTTGGCAATGAAATGTGTTGAAGTATACATAAAAACAAGTATGTAGAGTAGGTTTTTAGGTCTGTGTAATGCGTGGTTGCCATGTTATCAGGGGCTGAATTTTTTTACAGGGTAATTTTCAAATCGTAATATCTTTTTTCCATATTAATGGATTTAAAAATTTTATAGGTGTTTTTTATAGAGAATTTTCCAAAGTTTCGAATAAAATTATTGATTATTAGAAAATAATTATTTTTTTCCAAAAAAAAGCAAAAAAAAAATTTTTTTCAATTCCCCCCCCCCTCTTTCCCCCCTCCAAATTTTTTCAAATATACCCTAAAATGATCCTTATTTTATAAACTTTTCACCACCCAAGTTTCGTTTTGGGACATTCATATGCGTACAAGCAACAGATGAATATGTGATGCGATGCAACTCATCAATTTTGCATTTAAGGTTCTCCTGTGGTCGTCAATATTATTTTTCAGTTTCAAACTTGTGACTTTATATCTAATTATGTATGTGAGTGTGTTATATTTTTACTCATCTGCATTTCGCGTAACCCAGGATCAACGACGTGGACGTAGCAGATATTTGATCCCTTTTTTTTTTTTTTTTTTATTAATTTTTATCATTTTTTTTGTGTTTTAAAAGTTTTATAATTTTTTTGTATTTTTAACATTTTTCTTAAATTTTTATTTTTTGTATTAAAAAGATTTTTTTTTAACTTACTTCCAGCTGCGGGGTTTTGGAAGGGATTCAAATGAACTTATGTTTTGTTCACGGTACGCTCTTACGTTTACGTCCACGATTTGGTGGAAAAACTGTTGTTGATTCAGAAGAACTGAAAGACTTCAAAGAAATTTGATCATTTCCCAAAGGTATGAATGAATGATATTTCTGAGTACCAGGAATAGTTTTTGCTTCAGCGAATCTTTCTTTTAAAGAAGCCTCAAGAAAATTATGTTCTTCCTGCGAAGAAAAGTACACAGATGTACTTAACAGATTTTCTTTCGCCCAATTAAAAAGTGCTTCAGCTGTTAAAATTTGCTCAGAAGGAGGAAGTTGCAAGCTCGCTCGTGCTGCTAATCTTTTAAGATTTCCACCTATGCCGTCACAGGGACCTTTTCCATGCGCTGTCGCGTGAAAATGCCATTCAGCGTCAACATCAAAATCTTCCTTATGCTTCATTAGATTAGCAAAATTAAACCGATTTTCATAATGTTGAGCTGCACCGTCAGTAAAATATATTATTTTAGTTAACGGTATATTTCTCTCACGCAAATGATTCATAAGGATTCTTTGGAAAGCATGGACAGCTATGGTGTTGTGCTTTAGATCATTGGAAAGGATTGCCATACTCTGGTGTTTCAAATCTTGATTTTGTATGTAATAATAAACAACGGTATGGATGGACACTTGATCATTGTTCCAATGGAACGTTTGAGCAGCATTTTGCGCAACAAATGCATAGTTTTCTGCGAAATCACAGAAAACTAGCACTTCCCCTTCTTGAAGCGTTTGTTTTCTGAGTGACAAGTAGCTTGCTTGCTGCCTGGCTATGAAATCATGGACCCTCAAAGAAATCAATTTTTCGCATAAATCTTCTATAAATTCATTAGTTTCTTGAAGTCGAGTTATTAATGTGGATCGATCTGTGCTTTCCCATATTTGATACTCTATTTTGTCCATACCTTCACCATCAAAAAGCTCTTCCAAGAAGTTCTTAATAATTTCAACATTGTCTTGACATTGTCGACACTCTCCTAAGTGACAATTTGGTGTAGGGGTATCACAGACCATAATTTTTAAGAAATCTTTATACGAAGTGAGTTTTAAATCTGTAGATTTAGTCAAAGAAGGTATAGAAGACCCATCAATCATTAAATGTACATTTTCATGATATGTACATACGCAGACTGAATGGGTTCCACTTGAACCTGCTAGAACGCAATGTTTAGGTCGCAATCGTGCAAAAGTAGAGAATCCTATTTTGCAATTAGGATTTTTGGTTTTAAAAAGGTTAAAAAGTTCTGAAAGGTTGCATAAAATCAATCGCTTTTGTGTATGTGTACGAGTTCCATCCGCTTGCTTGACCGATATAAAATCTTTTTTGCCCGGTAAAAGACGACTGTTTATATCATTTTCATAGAAGTTTAAAACCACATTTTTTACTTCTTCAGACAAAGGATGACCACAATTTTTATTTTCTGCCCTTGTCTTGCTTCTTTTACAAATGAACGTGAGCAACCAAATATTTTTGCAATCTTTCTTTCGCTCCATGAATCCGGCATAAGAATCAAAATTTCCTTTCTTTTCAAATTATTTGTGAGTGGATTATGAAATAAATTTTTCAATTTCTCAACCATTTTGGTAAAATGAAAAGCATTTCCGACAATGTCCATATCCTCTTCATCAGGAGACCAATCATTGTCCAATTCATTCCCTGATTCGGATTGAGTGATCACTTCTGATTCTAAAATATTAGGAATTTCAGTGAGAAAATCGTCAGGCCAACCTTTTTTGAAAACTTTTTTGCGACATTTATCGCACAAAAACATGGTTTTTGGTACATTTTTACCATTAATATTTGATCCATCGATTTTGCGAACATTTCGCTTTTTATGGATTGTTAATTTGCAAGGATTTAAACATTTATCGGCTGGCATTATTTTTTATAAATAGGTTACAAAATGGATACCATCTAATATTAATAGTTTAAAAACTACAAAAAGCGATGTTTCGAAGAGCGTATCAAAATGTGTTGTAAGGACTCAGGTGAAGGAAATGAATGTAATCAAGCAGAAAAATGAAACCAAGAGTGACACTTGTTTATACTATTTCGAGTTACCAGTATATAGTATATCTTATATTAAAGTGAATATATTTACTCACTATGTAAAATTCAACTGACATTCACAAAATTTTAGAGAAGCTGTGATATTCCATGTTTAAACTGACAAAAGACTCTATTAAAGACTATTTTCTTATTATTATTAAGAATGATCTTAAAATAATTGTGTCAATTTATAATTGATAATAATAACCAATCTGTATTAATACTGTTATAAATCTTTGAAAAATAAGTTATTATAATTTGTTAAATACGTTTAGAATTCCATATGTTTTGTTCTTCGAATTAATATTTGTATTAATATAGTATGGGTTTACTGAGAAATTTGATTACGAGTTCCACTTTGGAACCACAAAGAAATGTCATTCGTTCTTACAGCGATTTGTTTATTTTATCCCTTCTGCGACGAAAATCTCTGGCAAGTTAACGCTCTTAAAGCACAAAGAAACTGTATTATTAGCTAAGAAACTGTCGTAGAGCACATATCAAAATCTTTTTTAAGCTTTACAATTTATATCTTTTTTAATATTACATTTTATAATATTACGAATGTTTTTGTACGAATAAAGGAAATATAGATTTAATAAACATTATTAAATAATAAATCGTGAAATACTTTTTTATTGGTGTAAAAATCAATAAGAAGATACTTTTTAGTATCAATTTAAAACATTCCAATTATATGATGTATTTTCAATAAGTAAAATACCCGTGGTAATACATTATTTTTTAACAGTAATTATTCATAGATTTGAAGTCCAGAATTTTATAATACAATGACTTTTTAACAATGCAGGGTGAAAAACCAACTTACCAGAATCCAAAAAATGTGTTTTATTCAATAACTCTTCAATAAGATGTCATTGCATAACACCATGGTGAAAATGATAATAACAAATGCACAATTGATGAGTTGCATCGCATCACATATTCATCTGTTGCTTGTACGCATATGAATGTCCCAAAACGAAACTTGGGTGGTAAAAAGTTTATAAGATAAGGATCATTTTAGGGTATATTTGAAAAAATTTGGAGGGGAGAAAGAGGGGGGGGGGAATTGAAAAAAAATTTTTTTTTTGCTTTTTTTTGGAAAAAAATAATTATTTTCTAATAATCAATAATTTTATTGGAAACTTTGGAAAAATCTCTGTAAAAAACACCCATAAAATTTTTAAATCTATTAATATGGAAAAAAGATATTGCGATTTGAAAATTACCCTGTAAAAAAATTCAGCCCCTGATAACATGGCAACCACGCATTACACAGACCTAAAAAACCTACTCTACATACTTGTTTTTATGTATACTTCAACATATTTCATTGCCAAAAAAAACTTTTTTTAGGGTGGCTTTTTGCTCAGAGAATGCCTCATCTACGGTAATTTATTGAATAATTTGATTGTGATGTGATATTCATATGCACTTGAATCCAGTGATTCGCTCACAAAAGTCTGGAAGAAACTTTAAATTAGAAAAAACTTCCAGTGAGATATTTGGTTATGATCTTATATAGAAGTTTTCTGGAAAGTTTAAAATTGTTTCTTAAAAGAATTTGGAAATTATTTTAAAAATAGTTACATGAATTTTAATTTTTTTGAATTTTATAAATAATTTATAACATTGCACACTATAGAATAATTGATTTAATAGCAAAATAGCATTAAAAATGAGAAAAGCATAATATAAATGTTCAAATATAATTCTAAAAAGTTCGATTAGACGTATCGAAATGTCTTTTCTTAGTATACATTTGTGTATTTTTCTATTTCAGCAAAGATGCCCTTATCTGACTTTAGTGACGTAAAAGTTGTAGAAGAATCTTATGATGCTAAAGATGTTATTAAAGATATTATTCAGACCGAAAACCAAGAAGAGGCTTTTCATGTTTTAGATGTGGGTGCAGTGTCAAGAAGACACAGATTATGGTTGCGCGAAATGCCAAGAGTTACTCCTTACTATGGTAAATTTTAATAAATTTACTAAACCATAAAAAATTTATTTTTCGAACTTTAATTTTTATATTCCTATCTGAATAAAAATTCGATCTTTTTTAATTAAAAAAAATATTACTAATGAACAATTGAAAAATTAAAAAGAAATTTTTGGTTTATTTTAGCTGTAAAATGTAATCCTCATCCAACTGTTATAAAAATACTGGCAAAGTTAAATGGACATTTTGATTGCGCGTCAAAGGTACCTTTTCTAGTAAACTAAAATCAAAATTTGAAGCTGTTAAAAGTAAAGAAAGTATTATTATTTATGAAATCCGTGCTTTCTTTCAGGGAGAAATAATTTCTGTTATGCAATATGGAGTTTCTGTGGAACGTATTATTTTTGCTAATCCAATGAAAGCTCCATCTCACATTAAATTTGCTCGAATGGTTAATGTTGACAAATTAACAGTTGACTGTGAACAAGAGCTTTTTAAGATAAAAGATCTCTTTCCAAGGGCCAAGTAAGTGTATACAATCATTGTCTCTTCAACTGAACTTAATAAAAAAGGACTCCTATTTTTTTAATCAGTTATAATTTGTTTTAAATTTTTGAATTAATAATTTGGTAAAACTAAAAAACTAATTTTATCTGGGCTATAATAGAAGTTTTTTTTGCAATAACATACCAACAAAACACTTTTTACAACTGATGCTCAAAAACGAAAAATATAATATTAGATCTACATTTTTTTGTATTGCAGTTAAAATTAATTTTTTTATTTTTGTCGACTTTTTTGCGTAAAAAAATTTACGCTAAACAGAATCATTATTCGTTTCCGCTGCGATTCAAAGAGTGAAGAGGTCGACCTGGGAATTAAGTTTGGCTGTGAATTAGGCCATTCAGCAAACAAATTAATACATCTAACGAAATCATTGGATCTAAATTTGTACGGATTCAGCTTCCATGTCGGCAGTCCTTGTGGCAATTACGAAGCATATGATCGAGGAATTCAAAGTGCAAAGCTATTAATCGATTATGCTAGATCAATTGGATGTTATGAGGCTTGCTTAATTGATATAGGTGGAGGATTTTCTGGTCAATGTGATTATGATTTCTCCAAGGTAAAAAATACTCTATTCATATCTAGGTATGATACAGTCCCACAAATTGGTATTTACCAAAGAATTTAAATTTTCAGGTAACACATGTAATAAACGAATCCATAAAAAACATCGATTCTTCGATAAAAATTATAAGTGAACCTGGTAGATATTATGTTACAGAAGCTTTCAGTGCTGTTGCTCATTTATTTGGTAAAAAAACCATTAACATAAAAAACAATGAAATGAAAATGTATTATGTTAACGATGGAACATTTGGTACTTTTATTGAAGAAATGCTGAATATTAAATCTCGACATCCAACTTCGCTTTTTGGTGTACGTATAATAACAAATAAAATAAAATTTTTCATCAAATAAAATTGTTCAAATTGGGACTTCAAAAGTAAAAGCTTCGGCACATTGGTAGCTATTGACATTCGAAATTTTATTCTGTCGGTGAAGACAAAAATATACCGCCCCACTTAGGAATCTGCGAGCAAGTCTTTTGTAGTTCCCTTACAGAAGATCTAACAGTGCAAGAAATTTGAGTTTTATTCTTTTTGAAAGAATACAAGTCTTCTGTTAATGCAGTAAAAACAGACCCAACAAAGATCGCTCTGTAGAGTTGGGAAGAAAGATTTTAGGAAAGACATAGACCGTGGTGAAAACTGGCCGATAGACCCATCGACTGATACCAACTTTCGCCACCTGGAACGACAGAAACAAATTTTCAGAAATAATATTAAATTAAATTGTTTATTCTCCTTTTTACAGGCTTGAAGGGCTCCCGTTCCCTTTACAATCACTCACAAACTATATACATAAAAATTTTTACACTACTTCGCAAAACACATTCATAAACTCTAACTTAACCTGTTAGTGTGCCAGGGCTTCCACTTCCTAACCATTATGCTCTCATAAACGAGCCTTCCGACTTCACTTAATCTTTAAAATTTAATTAATACATTCTTTACTATTTCTTCTCTATCATTATTCTCTCATTCCGTTCTATCAAATTCCTCATCCATACATTTCCTTCCAACTGTTATCCGGAACCCTAAATGAACATTCCCCTACTCCCTTTTCTTCTTCATTCTCTCCTGTACGCCTATTCAACACATGGACCCAATCCTCCACCTCAAACCAGCAGACCCTACACAAATTCTGTTCATCATCCAACCAGTGTCTACACTCTTTCATCCCCCTCCCCTTTCTAAATCTTAACACTCTATTCCACTTTCTTTCTTTCTTCAATGCATTTAGATACCTTAACACTTCTTCATTCCTCACCATCTCACACCATCTGTTATATTTAGACTCTTTCATTCTCTCCCATCTTTCTTCCTGCTACTTCCCTCTTAGTTCATTTTCTAATTCCTTCAAACTTCTCATCCGTCTCCTTTCTTCCTTTTTTCTTACCAACCATCTTTCTTTCTCCTATCCAACTCTACTCTCTGTCCTTTTCTTCCTTCTTTTTCATCACCGCCTTCCAACACATCTCTGCTATACTGCTACCTACTCCATTCCCTTACTTCTCCAACCTCCTTACCCTTTTTATTTCTCTTACTAACAATTTATCCTTTCACAACTCTTCTCTGATCATATATCCTGGGAAGCTTTCACACTCCCATCACCCATCTCAAGAACCTTTCATGAAGTCTCTTATTTTTTAATCATTCTTAAACTTTCTCTTCCCTATCCTCCACTTACACCCCATTTCTCTATTTGCCTTTTCCTCTCTCTTCCTTACAATCAACTCACTTGAACCATTCGATTCAGACCAATAACTTAAATAACAATACTCATTTATCTCTTTCGCAACATTCCCATTAAGTTTTAGCATCTCCTCACTTACATCCTTCCTCTTCCTTAACCATACCACTTTTGTTTTTACCACATTCATCCTCAAGTCTCTTTCACCCAGATATTTTGGAAACTCACTTAACAACAATCTCATTCCACTTTTACTTACTGCAGCCAACACAACATCGTCTGCGTACGACAGGGTATAAATCTCGGTTCTCCCTAACACTGTACCTCCTTCTTCTTCTCTCCATAGCCTTTCTTTCAAATCCACTACCAGCAAGTTAAATAACAGAGGTCTTAACAGGCAACCCTGCATCAACACCCTGTACCCAACTAGAACTCTTTTCCGAACTCCCTCTTTCACCTTAACTCTTGAGTCTTCATAAATTTCTTAATTCCTCTCTATTATGTCATATCATACTCTACTTTATTCCTCTGTCTCTCAATACCTTCCCATAACCTTTTTATTAACTGATAGAAATGCCGCTTTAAAATCCACATCAACCACCATCTTTTCCATCTTTATCCAATCCCCTACTCACTAAGTGATTCAAGACATATATATTGTCCATCGTCCCCATTCCCTTTCTAAATCCCGTTTGATTATGTGGAATACAACCTAATCCCCTCACCTTCTTTTTCAACCTACTCCTAATTACCTCGGCATAAATTTTGAACATCGTCGGCATCAATGTGATTCCCTATATTCTCAGAAATTTCTTCCTTTGCTCTTCTTCACTATATGAACTACCATCCTCTCTTCCACTCCTCCGGTCACACATCACTGTCCATTCTCCATATCTCTTCTCCTTAACCTTTCCTCTCCATACTAAAATTCCTCATTCCTTATTCAACCCATCCCAGATGCCTCATCCCTCTTCAACATATCGGTTGCCCTTCTGATCTCCTTCCTACTAACCTCTTCCTCTTAGCCTCTTCCTCCACCTTCCCTCTTAGCCTTCTGCCCTCTTTCCTCACTTCTGAAATAATATTAAATTTGAATCAAACTAAAATTTATCTTATCAACCTACTCCTAATTACCTCGGCATAAATTTTTAACACCGTCGGCATCAATGTGATTCCCTATATTCTCACAAATTTTTTCCTTCGCCCTTCTTCACCATATGAACTACCATCCTCTCTTCACTCCTCCGGTCACATATCACTGTCCATTCTCCATATCTCTTCTACTTAACCTTTCCTCTCCATACTTAAATTCCTCATTCCTTATTCCATCCATCCCAGATGCCTCATCCCTCTTCAACATATCTGTTGCCCTTCTGATCTCCTTCCTACTAACCTCTTCCTCTTAGCCTCTTCCTCCACCTTCCCTTTTAGCCTTCTGGCCTTTTTCCTCACTTCTGAAATAATATTAAATTTGAATCAAACCAAAATTTATTTTATCAAACGATTATTGACTCAATAAATTAAAAATTACATTGTTAAAAATTTAAAGTGTATGATAAATAAATTTTTAAAAATTGCAAGAGATTCTATTAAATAAATATGTAAAGAAATTATTAAATTCTCCAGACTGACAGTAATAAAAAGTACATTTCAACATTGTGGGGACCAACGTGTGATTCGATGGATTGTATATTGAAGAATGTACTTCTACCAGATTATGAAGTAGGTGATTGGCTGATTTGGAAGAATATGGGTGCTTACACCTCGTGCTGTGCGACTACATTCAATGGATTTAAACCACCTGAAGTTTTTCCATTTATACGTAAAAATGACTGGTGAGTAACCAATACAAATATGTTTATAATTAAATATGATTCACTCTAAAAACAAGTGTCTTATTTTGTCCTTACTTTGAAGACATTTTAGGGTGTCTTAATTTTAAACCATTGAGAAAGTGTCTTAAAAATACCTGTAAGACGCTTTCTAAACATCTTATGTCTTAAAATAAGACACTTGTAAGACACCTGTTTTTGCAGTGTTGTTAACGGAATATTTCTTTTGTCAATAAATAAAGTCGAAACCATTTAATCAAGCAGCATGTAGTACTCTCTGAACAGAAATTACAATTTTTTCAGGAACTATTTGCTGGCAGAAGTACCTGTTCAAATTAATGGAGCAATACGAAACCAAATTGAAAACTTAGAACCCGAAAAATCGTAAAGTCTGAGTATTTTATCAAATAATTATTATATACAAAATATACATATAGCTGACAAAAATTAAGCAAATTAAAAGAAGTTTAAATAAAACTTGTGATTATAGAAAAAACGAATCTCGAATGAAGTCATAAATGTACTTTCTAAATTTCTTGGAGTGAGTTTTCACTCTACAAAGAGTGAACATTGAGCCACTCCAATCAGAGTGAAAAGCCCACTCTAAAAGAGTGATATATCTCTCTTATATAGTGAATTTTCACTCCAGAAAATTCACTCCAAAATTAGAGTGAGTGTTCACTTTTGATTGCAGTGGAAATTCACTCTATAAGAGTGAGATATCACTCTTTTAAAGCGGGTTTCTCATTCTGAAGAATGTGAGAAGTCGCTAAATTTTCACTTTTCGTGAAGTGAAAACTCACTCCAAGAAATTTAAAGAGTAAGAATAACAATTCAGTGTTGCAATTCGGTGGAACAGAAATTAGGTTAATGTAATGTAAATCTACCTATATAATAACTACGTAAACTTTTCACGGTTAAACCTTTTAATCCACAAATTTTCAAGAGTGTAAATTTAATTTTGAAGATTTTCTCTTAAAAGACAAGATGAATTAGCAAATTTATAGAAATAATAAAGTGGCACAAGTGAAACGATTATAATATTGTTGTTATAAAAAAGATGTATATAATTTATAAATACTTTTTCCAAATTGAAAAATAATATTAAAATAATATTTAACTTTTTTCTTAAAAAAAAAAAAAAAAAAAATGAAAATGGATCAACTTGTTTCACTCCGCATTATTTCTAGCAAATCAACATTTCATAGGCTACTTGATCAATCTTAATACGAAAAGAAAACTATAATCTCAGTGAAAGAATTTATATAAAATAAAAATTTTATTCAGAAATTTATCAATAAAGAAATAACATTTTTTTTCTTATATATTTTATTTTAGTTAGTAATTAAAATAAAGATCAACTAAGAAATAAATTTTACCTGGACTTACAAGTCATGTTTAAATATTTATTAAACAAATATTCATAACTACAAACTTAGTATGTGTAGTTATCAGTCAATAGGTTTCTTATTTTTTGTTACAATTTCCGTTTTTAAAATGAAACTAGGTATTGTCAACAATTGCATGCGGAAAATCATAGCCTGTTATCAAATTTTAATTAACTTTTCCGTTTAGTCTTCCTGTAACTTTCACAGGTAACTTTTTGTTGAGTGGTAACAACATCACCTGTTGCAAGCTATTTTTCGTCTTAAGCTAAAATTCTGTAAGTTTTCGGTAATCAAACACTTATTTAGAGAATTTCTTTCAACTTAGTGCATCTCAAGTGCTAACCTTAAGTAATTCAATTTTCACTATTTATACCTATTTAAAGTGTTTTCAATTTTTATTCATGCTATTAGGTATATTTTGTTTTTATAAATCCAATATGTTAAATATCTAACAATTAACAAAATAGTACTTAACATTATAGAGTTATTTCTTTTTCTTTCAAATAAAATAATAAGGCTTTTCCTTGGGGTGGAGGGATCCAACACTGTTTACTATTATGTTAAAGTCACATTTAATTAAATTATAAAAATAAGTTGAAAGTAATAATGCCTACACATTTGAAGAAAAAGAGTTACACTTAAAGAATATATTAAAATTAATTTTATAGATTTTTAACATTTTTGACAAAAAGCAAGCTTCTAGATCTTTAGCGACAAGAATCTAGTCCAAAATTTTGTAGGGACTTGTGACGTCAGTAACCGATTGAAGGCAACATAACCTATGAGTGTTGTTTGAATTTAAAATCTCTATAAACACAATATTTCTTATATCCTTTTATATATTATATGCTATACACCGTATTTATTAATTTATTTTATTTATTACAAAGAAAGTTCCTAGGGATTTACTTAATACTTTAAAGAACAAAATGCATAAACAATTTGATATAAAGTTAAAATATAATATAAGATATAAACTTAATATAAATGTTAATTATCAATATTGAGTAGACAGTAGTTTACAATCAAATTGAATTAAATTTTAATTTTAATAGGTATGTGTATAACAATGGTTAACATTATTTCCGAAGAAGGTTTTTAAAGAGACGACATGTCTATTAATATAGTAGAGATCTATACTCTGTTCCTTAACACATGTTGGTTGATGCCAATTTTTGCCTATTCCGGGGCATAAGTTTATGAGGGGACTAATAAGTCGAATAGGTAAAATTTCTATTGGCTAAAGCGTTTTAAGAAAATAAAATTTGTAGTAAGAAAAAATATTAGAATAAAAGTTACCAGTAGGTGATTTCAAACAGTTTATCATTGAGTTTGAATAGGAATTAAAAAATAGTTTTTAAAATAAGTCCTTAGTTCTTACATCTCTAATAGCTGCCAGCAACTTTTTCCAAAAATGCCCATCTCTTATAAAAAAAAATTCCATTGTTGACAAGTAGGATGAGCATGAATAATTAAAACGGGGGTTTTTTCTCGAAGCCTACTCCTAGCCGGATCGTTGGAAGTTTTAAATTTAAAAAAATCCAATACATTTTTGAATTTTTTTATTGAAGGTGAAACATATATAAAAGTAGGTTTCCCATGGAAAAGTGTTTTCTGGTTGTAACCTTAAGCAGTCCAGCTCTTGTTCTGTATTGGGAAATATAATCAAACTTAGCAAGATTTTAAATAAATCTGATACATGAATTTAGGGATCTTTCCAACTTCTTATTAAGGTCATCAGTAATATCATTATAAACTGAGCAGCAAGAGTCAAAGAAAGGAAGGATCAAAGATTTAACCAATAATAATCTGGTAGAAGTAGGTAGCGAATTCTTTTTTCTGTTCAATTGCTGCAGGATCATACATATAAGTTTTGAGTTATATTTTAATACATACATGCTCTTTCGAGGCCAAAAATTGGTCCAAGATTATACCAATGTCTTAGACTGTCTCTTGCCCATAACGATATGATATCAATATCTTTCTTCACAGAAGTCAACCAAGTCACAAGCTTTAAAAAAGTCAAAAAGAACATCAAAATTTCTTAGATGTACGAATTTTGTGAAAGCTTACTCACGATTGGCAAATATGGTTCAACGATAGAACCCTATAAAGAGTAATTGTAATTATTTATAAGCACTGAAAACAGAATGGGGAAGGCTAGGTTGATCATTCTAATAGATATGTCATCTGGTCTGGTAGCACTAGATTTGACTTCCGGCAGAGCATTGAGTAAATCTTTGAGAGAGATACCATTAAAAAAAAAATTTGTCTTACAAAATGAGTAATTCACTATGGGTCTTTAACAAAGGAAGAAGGTGATAAGAAAGAAGAGTTGTTGACAAAGGACTCTCTTTTGGCGGTCAAAAGATGAATTTTTTTTAGCACAAGTCAGACGTTTTCGGAGTTATGTTTGTTTTTGATCATATTAAAATTGTATTTATTGCAGGTATCTCGAAGTTTTGTGTGGACGAGGTTGCCAATTTTTTTTAAATTAGAGTAGACAGAACTGATTCTAGTTCATTTAAATAATCTACGGATGCGATTTTTCTCCTTAATAAGTAACTTGCATTCAATGGTTATCCAAGGAGAATGTCGTTTTTGTTGATTTGGTGTATGTCAGGGCGAAAACTGATTAAAAGCATAAATTGAAAAAGAAGTAACTTTATTTACCTTGCCATCAATATCAATATCCAGGAACACACTACAATTCCAGTTATAGCCCGCCCAATGAAGTTGAACGTCTTGCTCTGGAATATTACGTAGATTGAGTACAGGCTTAGATACGGGTATGTATTATTGTAAAGCTCCCAAAAATTTAAATTTAATGTTAATTAAGTGATGATTTGATAAGAAAGCCAGGGTATGTTGACCATAAGATGTGACTTTATCAAGATTATCGACCAATATCAAATCCAAGCTAGTGCTACACGATTTCGTGTGGTGAGTAGATTTGTGTATAACTGCCGTTAAATTGGAAGAATATATTTGAGATGTAGGATAGTTATTTGGGGGGGGGGGGGTGACTACTGTGACGCATTCTTTCACATTATGTTTAATGTTTACTTTTCAATTATTTAATTTTTAATACTTATTAAACATAAGTAAACAACATAAGAATAAATACATCGCGACAAGTTATTTTATTGAGAAACAACTAAACAACAAAAATAATAAAATAATAGACTAGTGAAAAAATTCGAATCAAACAAAAGTATGAACATCAAGCCACAACAAACTAACTTTCCGGAGAGTGGGGAGTAAGGAGCAGCACAAATACGAATTTTGAATATTCACTATAAGTTGACATTTATTAATTTAAGATATATCGGAAGGATTAAAAAGTAGTCGGCCGCATCGCACGGCCTTTACAAAAGACACGCACTGAACACTGACTCTATTTTTAACAAATTAGTCGGTGAACCGACTTTATCAAATAAAATAATAAAGTTAATAATGGAGCTCACCTGATAGGGCACAATGGCCACGAATAGAGCCCCGGAACTTATTCATTTACATATTTACAAAGAAAGTTTTCAATTAAATATTAAACAATACACGCCCAACGGTTAAACACACCAGTTCAGAATAACACGACAGCGAGAACGCCTCGTCGTCAAGTCAATGTACAGCGATACATGCGCCGCGGTGCCGCTTTCACGAATCACATTTAAAAGTTCGCGCAGTAGCATTACCCGCGGTTGGGATAGATCGAGCGGCGATCGAACGAGGAGTGTGAATCAGATGTAAATCACGACTGTCGACATCATTTTCTGGTCCTGGCACTCTTGAGAGAACGGGACTCACATCCGGACCCATGTGCCAGGACAATCCCACGACGATCAGGAATACCAACCACAACGATGACGACCGCCAGGACCACCTCCTCGACGATTCATTATGATGTGGAAAACTCCACAACGGAGTCAAGCAGTGTTCGTGCGTATAAAATAAAAGTGCGAACATTTAATGTTTATCGTACAAAACAAATAATTGTCCGATTTGACAAGTTGTCAGATAAAAACCGGAGGTGTAAATAATAATATTATCTAATCAATTTAATTAATTGAATACAAAATCAAAATAGAAGTAAATCTTAATATAACAAAATCTTAAATTCGACAAGAATCAAAATAAACTTTTGAATCTTAAATATTTAATAAAATTAAATAGTGTAAGCTCAAAATAATAACAGGCACAAATCGACAAGTTTATATTAAGGCTAAACAATAGCCTGGAATTGATTCCATACTGGTGTGTAATAATTTAATTGAACAATCATTATATCATTATTATATTTTTAAATTCATTTAAAAATATTGTGTGAGGGAACCTTTTACCTCGTCACACTACATTCAAGTTGGTGTTGAAATCTTCCACAACAGTGGTGTTGTTAAAAAAGGAACCAGTGAAAAAATTTGATCCTTAAGTTCATCCCCGATTAATGCGTTTGGAGGCTTGTGAACTACACCTATCAGTGCGCTATCAAATTGTGATGCAACTTTGATAAAAAGAAACTCAGCTGGAGGATAGATTCTTTCTGTGTACATTGTAACCGAAAAACAAGCAAGCTTTTTATGTACACACAGACATACACCCCTCTTCTCGGTAGTTCCCTGTCCTTACGAAAGAGCATGTATAGATATTTAGTTCCTCCATATTTAAAGTAGTGGTAGGAGATAGCCAGGTCTCAGAAACAGCAATAACATGATAAAAAACGTGAAAAAAATCTCAAATTCAGTAGAATGCGCTTTAAGGAATTCAGCATTAACATGATAAAAATTTAAGGTGCGCCGAAGGAAACAAAATAATACATACATTAACAGATTGAGACCCGATCGAGGGCCCCAAAAGATAAAACCACAATTCATCAAGTATTTAAACATATCAGGTATATATAATACTCTTAAGGTCGAGCAGAAGTAAGCTATGAGTTTGCATGAACAAATATAAATCAACCCTATACATTTAAATAGAGTATAAATCGTCCATTGGGAGCAGCAAGACGCTAATTAAAATAAAACAAACAAAAAATTTGACAGGCATGATAGCTCGTTCTTCAATTCAGAATCCGAATAGCGTGTTTCTCATATATCACCTGAGTTGGGGTCTTGCTGCTCCCAATCGACGAAATCCTAAGAAAAAGAATGAGCTTCATAACTATTTAAGTAATATTTAATTATAATAATATCAAGCATAATACTCCTACAATGAGGTAAGAACAGACCAGCCAAAAATATGCATTATAAAATAAGATTAATATATACATTTCACAAGACAAGCTAAATATTGAACCCAGAAAAGTTTGTATTTTAAAGTATCATGATATATGGATATTCTCGTTATTATGTAAATATGGGTTCTATAAGTATGTAGTTTACTATAAATAAGCTTTGTACACAAATTGAGAAGGTATATGTTTATATAAACAATTTCTGCTAAAATTTCTGTACGTACATCACACACTTATTTTCTGCGATCAGTTGTCGACCACCATATTGAATTATCTGCTGCATCAAAATCCAGAGAACACATAAGAGTCAAGACTTATTGGTTTAATTTTTAGTCGTTATGTTGACTTCAGCAGATTCCAGTTTTGAAAAGACTAGTTTCTAGCCCAAAATAAAACTACACAATTATAGATATCAGATATTGTTTGTCCATTGCTCCATTGCTTTGCTGGAGATCATCCAGTGGATGACATTTAAGATATGTCCATCTACAGTCATCTCAGACTAGTTATACACATTTGTTAAAATCTGTTAAGATATCGCATACTTCTTGAACCTGACATGTAAATTATTATTGCCGCGAGCTACAGTCTTTCTGATATTTTTTCCTGCATTGTACGTGCAGGAATGTGGCAAAACTCTTAGCACTTATAACTGGCGGTGGATCTGTCCACTGTCTTGCACTAAGTTTTCCTATGGCCATAGGTTAGGCATCTATAGCACCTGGTTCTTGATTAGGCGTTTTAGGAAGTTCACTCTATCTATTCTTTCCAGCCAATCCGCTGTAATAATTTAAGTTATATTTGCAATTTATAACTTTATCTAACTTTTAATAAATTAATTAAAAAATATATTTTGGTTAATTTTTGCACAAAGATTAAAATTCTCAATAATAAAAGTGAACAATAACAATCAATAAAATAATCTCTCTTTTATAATCGAATTTCCAACCTCGAAGTTCAATTAAAATTCATTTCACAAAAAAGTTTACAAACTAACAATTAAAAATTCATAAATAATAAAACATCTATCTATTTACGTCCAATTTATTTAGCAAAAACCTGTCATTAAGATTTGATCAATGTTTAAATAATATTACAATTTAAAAATTCTTTATATTCCGATTTCTTATAACCAAAATCACTCCACAATTAAATATACTTATCAACAGAATATAAAGTTACTCGTTAATAATATTACAACATTAGTGATCGTCAAATTTCAGTTTTGATACAAAAATAATACTTCTCAGTGGATCTTCCAACTCAGAATATAGACATTATTGAAAATTTCCTTCCATATAAGAGGTAAAGAGACTCTTCGATTAAACTGATAAAATTCCGTTAAAGATGTTAATAATGTTAATCCGGATACTAATATCCAGAGGCCAATAATATACTGCTCCGTTCAATACAATGAATTGGTATCCTCTAATGAAGTGCCACACTATAAAGATATTGGTCTTTAGTAATTTAACTTTAATTAATTTTAATTGACATTTTTATATATTCACTTCGGCATCGGACAAACTTGTCGTATCACTCTCGATAAAGTTATTACTGTAATCGGAACTAAAAGTTGTAAATAGTTGAGTGGTTCAAATTATACTGAAAAGTCTCTCTCTCTCCTGGTAATTCTCTCCGATCCATGACAAATCAATCGTCTGATTTCGGATTTTCCGATCAATGACGAACCTTTCGAGCCCATCGACACACACATGCAAATACATTCTATACACTGTCGATAGAACCACTACACCGCCTCTTGTTGATCCATCTGAGCCTCTTACTATTTCTAAGAGGAGGTTTCCCTCTTTTGTAGGCATCCACATCAAAATTATAAGCTGTAATAATAATAAACTTTAATTAGATTTTTAAATTACATAGAAAATATTTAGGCATAAATAACTATTAACAATAGTACTCACCCAATAAATCAAATAGAAGGTAGTTAAACATTGGTCATCCTCTTTTAATAAGAACAAGGTCTGAAGCGAAATTTCCCAATTTTTCAATTTCTTCTACACAAATTGGCAGGCGTTCGACCAATTTCGTATTAAGCCTGACAAGAAAATTTGCGCATTAACTTTTAATTTCACGGATTTAGCTCCATGATAGAATTCCCTCTTTTTCCAAATAAAACTCATTGATAAAATGCGAAAGCTTTCTCCGTAACTCACCATTTCTAATTGTTTCCAAGAGTTCTTATCAGCAAGAGCCTTTTTTAGAGCTTAAAATTCAGAAATTCGCAGCATTCCTCCTTGTACGGACTGTCAAAGTGACTCTGGCTTAATAATCCTCTGAGCGATAGAAAAAACAAAGACGGGCAAATCCCTAAAGGCCTTCGTAATATCTGTGTAGGTGCGTTGAAAGATTAAAGTAATTTGAATTAAATCTTTTAATATTCGCTTCAAGAGTGTTAACAAGAAAATATTGCTGGAATCATGATGTAGTGCTGCAAGAGTTGTAGCTGCAGGTCACTTTTTCTTTGTATCCAAATTATTAGCTATGTTATTGAAAAGCATCTTAAGAGGGATGTACTGATCAAGATGTGTTGACACAGCATTAGACCAAGATATCCAACGAGTATTCGACAGTTTAATTAATAATGGAGGATCGACTCCACAAATATCCTAAAACATAGTATAAAATAATAAATGAATTACTGCACATAAAATAGTAAATACACTAAAAGAATCAAATTTAAAACTTATTTACCTTATAAAGCTCTCAATATTCTAAATTTCGAACAGATCTGTGCAAAAAACAAGTTCGTGATTCTCGTATTAAATATTCTAAGGACACAGGTAATTCTTTGCTGGCTTTTGGTGAACAGGTATCAAGGAAGTGACAAAGACACCTTATAACTTTTAAATATGGACAGTCCCTTTCCTTTAAAAGTTTATATAATGAATTACGTACACCGCAAAAATTACTTCCACGATCAGTACCAACAGCTATCAACTTCTGCAGTAAAAGACGAGTTCCATTAATAAATTTAACAAAGGTTTCGTTGAGAATATCGGCAGTGGCCTTAGGAGTTTCTATCATTCCTAAATATGCGGTTGTCATGTCTTGCTTCTTTTACAGTAGTATCGGATGCACATCGCAAGCATTTTCATAGCAGTAATGTCCGTAGCTTCATCACATATAATTGCATAAACATTATCTCCAACATCTTTGACCAAATCTTCAATTAATGAAGGACTAACCACTTTCACAATTACACAGCCCCACAAAAAAAAAGTGTCATGTACTTTTGACCGGAATACCCTAGCCCTATGTATTTTGACGCGCTGAACACGAATCCGAAGTCCATTTTGCTCCATCACGTCAGGATTTTTTTCTAACCTCAAAAAACATGTCGAATTTTGAGAGGTAGGCGATTTTTTAAAAAAATTTATGGATTTACTTCAAACTTGGTATCTGGGGGTTTTTTGGGTCGCTGATTACTAATCTGAAGTTAGATTTTCATAATTCAAAATGGCGGATACAATATGGCGGACGAATTTTGAAAAAATTTGAAGATTTACTTCAAACTTGGTATCTGGGGGTTTTTTGGGTCGCTGATTGCGAATCTGACGTCATATTTTCGAAATTTTTATGAAATTTGGTATCTTCAGGTTTTTAAGTTGCTGAGTGTGATTTCGAAGCGAGTTTCTCACATTTTCAAATATGACTTCTATTACAATTTTATCATAAAATATTGCTTGATAACAGATTGGATATGTTTGGTGCAGAAGCCAAATAAGAAAGTACATTGTTCCATTCTGCATCTTATTCCTGATGGACATATCATTGTCATTCTATGTCTAACGTTCTTATTGAGCTTTGGCACAATTTAAATCCTGCTGCTTCGATAAATGTAGTAGGCGATGACAACTGCCCCGAAAAGGGATGTGTAGAATGATTCGCTTCCTGTTTATCGAAGTAACGAAGCCAGCGTAGGCGCGCTGCCTTGCAGGTGGGCGTTAGGGTGTGAGGATGATACCGTAGTGTGTCCGACGACGAGTTGACATTGTCCTCGTCAAAGTCGGAAAGCTCTCATACTTAGGCCTGGGGAGGTATGAGAGTTATCACCCCTAGGACGGTGGACTCGCCTGCGATCGGACCAGGATCCCTAACGTGCGGGTTATTCAATAAATCATGGCTTTTCAAAATCAAAACAACACAAAAACTTCAAATGCTTCAAAAATTAATTTTAAAGCATTAAGATCAAAACACATATGCAATAGCAATGCAGATGCATTTTGTTATATATGTGGACAGTTCGATGTTCCAAAGAATTGTAAACCAATCAATGACAATATTAGACAAATTTACAAAGATTGCTTTGATTTAGAGATAGCCGATCAAAATGAAAATTGGGTTCCACACAAAATTTGCTTATCCTGTCACATAATGTTAACTCGTTGGAATAATACTAAGGAGGATAAGTACTTTAAATTTAAAAACCAATGCTGTGGAAAAAACCATTGAAACAAGAAGATTGTTACTTTTGCATGACCAATGTAGAAGGTTATAATAACAAGAATAAAGGAAAAATATTGTACGCTGATGTGACAACTGTAACAAAACCAGAAATTTTTTGTGATACACCTTCTTCTTCAAAAAATTTTGAAATCGACTGTTCAAAAGTAGAAGATGTATTTAGTGATATAGATGACGACATGAGTATTGATGACAAAGATGACTATTACATTCCAACTGGTAAACAGGAAGAAGAAATACCTGAAAAGTTCACACAAGAAGAACTCAGCAATCTCATCAGAGATTTAAAACTACCAAAAGATGTTGCAGAATATCTTGCATCAGTTCTTAAGAAGAAAAAAATGCTATCGAAAGGAACTACATCTTCCTTTTATCGCGATAGGGAAAAGGAATTCAGAAAATATTTTACAGAAGACAAAAAGCAGTCATTGGTATATTGTTCTGACATTAATAGGTTAATGGATCAATTAAAACCTGGCGTATACAAAGATGAAGATTGGAGGTTATTCATAGACTCTTCTAAAAGAAGTTTAAAAGCAGTATTACTTCATAATACTAATATTTATGGTTCGATTCCTATGGCTCATTCTACAGAACTTAAAGAAAGCTATGAATCTGTAAAACTAGTTTTAGATAAAATAAAATATCAAGAACATAACTGGCAAATTTGTGGGGATTTTAAGATCTTAAGTATTATGCTTGGACAACAAGCAGGTTTCACAAAAACGCCCTGTTTTTTGTGTCTGTGGGATAGTAGAGATAGAAAGAATCATTACAAAAAAAAGGAATGGCCAAAAAGAAAATCTTTTAAACCAGGATCGAAAAATATCATTAAAAAGCCATTGATTCATCCCTCAATGGTATTGCTTCCACCATTGCACATTAAACTAGGAGCAGCAAAACAGTTTGTTAAGAGTTTAGATAAAAATGGAAAATGTTTTAAATACCTAGAACAAAAACTCCCTGAGGTCTCTGATGCCAAACTAAATGAGGGAGTTTTTGATGGCCCACAAATTCGAAAATTATTAAAAGATGAGAAATTTGTCAGACACATGAGTAAAACTGAGAAAAATGCATGGATTAGTTTTAAACTAATTGTTGAAAATTTTCTGGGGAATAACAAAAGCGAGAATTGGGAAGAAATGGCAAATAATATGATAACAAACTTCGGAAAGCAAGGATGCTTGATGAGCTTGAAGCTACATTTCTTAGAATCACATCTAAAGTATTTCCCTGAAAATTTAGGAGACTACAGTGAGGAACAGGGAGAGCGATTTCATCAAGACCTTAAAGAAATGGAACGTCGTTATCAAGGAAGGTGGGGCGTAAATATGATGGCCGACTTTTGCTGGATGCTGAAAAGGGATGTTGTACCAGGTAGTGTGAACTTAAAGAGAAAACCGCTACACAGATCTTTCGAAAACAAAAGAGTGCGCTGCCATAAAAAGGAATAAAGGAAAATTATATACTTCAGAACTGACATATTGAATTTTGACAATCTGTTTTCAGATTTGCAATCAGTCACCCCACAAACCACTAGATACCAAATTTTATGTAAATTTTAATATTTTAAAAAAATTCATCAGCCATATTCTTGCCGCCAAGTAAATCTTAATATGTTTTTTAATTCGGCCGCCATATTGGATCCGCCATTTTAAATTTAGAAAATTTAACTTCGGATTCGTAATCAGCAACCCAAAAAACCCACAGATACTAAGTTTGAAGTAAATCTTCGATTTTTTTCAAAATTCGTCCGCCATATTGGATCCGCCATTTTGAATTTTGAAAATCTAACTTCAGATTCGTAATCAGCGACCCAAAAAACCCCCAGATACCAAGTTTGAAGTAAATCTTCAAATTTTTTAAAAATTCGTCCGCCATATTGGATCCGCCATTTTGAATTTTGAAAATCTAACTTCAGATTCGTAATCAGCGACCCAAAAAACCCCCAGATACCAAGTTTGAAGTAAATCTTCAAATTTTTTCAAAATTCGTCCGCCATATTGGATCCGCCATTTTGAATTTTGAAATCTAACTTCAGATTCATAATCAGCGACCCAAAAAACCCCCAGATACCAAGTTTGAAGTAAATCCATAAATTTTTTAAAAAAATCGCCTACCTCTCAAAATCCGACATGTTTTTTGAGGTTAGAAAAAAATCCTGACGTGATGGAGCAAAATGGACTTCGGATTCGTGTTCAGCGCGTCAAAATACATAGGGCTAAGGTATTTCGGTCAAAAGTACATGACACTTTTTTTTTTTTTTGTGGGGCTGTGTTATTTTGGAACATTTGGTTCGATGCAGTCTTAAATTTTCAAAATTGCTATCTTTTCCCAGCTCACGTACCATTTCGTCAATGTGATCCACAGAAAAAGTAGATCCATGACAAGATTTACGTGTTTATATAATTTCTAAAATATATGTTAAATTATTGATTTTCATAACACTTCCAGATAAAATTAAAAATTTTTTTTTTAATCAATTCAGAAATTGAAAACTAAATCGGTTGAGATACAGTATTATATTTATAGAAACAAAGAAATAAGTAAAAGTATGAATCAAAAAGATTTCAAAAAAACACAAATTTACAATTTTATACTTAAAAATAAAAAAGAAAAGACCAAACTCTAGCACGCATTAAATTAAATGCTATTGTTAGTATCAGTAATTTTCAACCAAATATTATTACAAATTTTAGACGTGTCGAAATGTCTCTATAAATAATACCTAAATATACATGCTTAATGATATTTCAGCAAAAATGGCCTTATCGGACTTCAGTGACGTGAAAATTGTGGAAGAATCTTATGATGTTAAAGATATTATTAAAAGCATTATCAAGACCGAAAAGCAAGATGATGCTTTTCATGTTTTAGATGTGGGTGCAGTGTTAAGAAGACACAGATTATGGTTGCGCGAAATCCCAAGAGTCACTCCGTATTATGGTAAATTTTAATTTTACAAAATCACTAGTTGTACTTTAATAAAATAAGAAATAAAAAAAATCAACATTTTTCGAGGTATTTTTTTGTTTTTTATAGCTGTAAAATGTAATCCTGATCCAACTGTGATACAAACTCTTGCAAAGTTAAACGGGCATTTTGATTGCGCCTCAAAGGTAGTTTTACAAATAAATTAAAAATAAAATTTACAAAAAAATGTTATATAGTTACTAAAAAATCTGTTCCTTTTCACAGAGCGAAATAATTTCTGTCATGAAATATGGAGTTTCTGGGGAACGTATTATTTTTGCTAATCCAATGAAAGCTCCAGCTCAAATTAAATTTGCTCGAAAGGTTAATGTTGCCAAATTAACTGCTGATTCTGAAGAAGAACTTGTCAAAATAAAGAATCTCTTTCCAGAGGCAAAGTGAGTATAGACTTTTTTCAACGAGTATTGAAGTCGACGTCCGTGTCACAAAAATCGGGTAGCATTTTTTTGGAATAGTACTACAAGTAGGAATTTGTTTTTTGAAATATGGAAATAGCGTTTCTTTAAGTTTCGAAACCAGCGACCGAAAAAACCGCTTTTTTGGCAAAAGTTTTTGCATTTTTGTCCGCCATGTTGGACCCGCCATTTTGAATTTTCAAAAATTATTGACAGAATCGTAATCTGCACCAAAAAAAACTGTTTATAGAGCGAACCCAGAAATGTAAAGAAACGCTATTTCCATATTTTACAAAAAAATTGTTTACTGATAGTACCTACTATTCCAAAGTAAAACTAAAATTTTTGTGATTTCAGGCGTTAATGGATTAAGGGCATGTGATGAAGAGTGACGTCACTGCCTCAAAACTAATTTGTTCAAATTTCCAAAAATCATCCAATTTGAAAAAAAATCATTTTCAAGCAAAATTGAATCAAAATTAAGTCAGGCAGACCTTAATAATATTTTGAGTAATTCTACAGAGTTTGGTGTCAAATTGTTTATTATTTTTAGAGAAAGTTTACGTACCAATTCTGCTTATACCAGAATAACGTCATACACCATCACATGTTCTTAAAATGAAAATTTTGTCTCTCTATACATTAAAAACAATTATTTTTCATTTGTACGCAAAACAGAATCGTTCTTCGTTTTCGCTGCGATTCAGGAAGTCAAGGAGTCGACCTGGGACTTAAGTATGGCTGCGAATTAGGACATTCAGCAATGGGATTGATACAATTAACAAAAGAATTAGGTCTAAATTTGTACGGATTCAGCTTCCATGTCGGCAGCCCTTGTGGTGATTGCACTGCATATAAACGAGGAATTCAAAGTGCAAAAGAATTAATCGATTATGCTAGATCAATTGGATGCGATGAAGCTTGCCTAATTGATATAGGTGGTGGATTTCCTGGCGAAAGTGATTATGATTTTTCCGAGGTAAAGAATTATGTAATATGTGGATATAGGCTCACACAAAATAGTATATTGTTTTACAATAGAGTGGAGCGAAAATTAAGATTAAGATAGATTAAGATAGAAAAATGCATAAAAAATTACTTGAACAAACCACATTTCTTACAGAACGTGAGTCTTTTCAGTTTTCCTAATTTTTAAAACTTTTACCTCATTGCGCAAATGCAAGATATTGGTCAATTTAAATTTTTTTTAGTTTCACTTGCCTTTACTTACAGCAAGTTTTCCGCACCATTATGTTTGAAAATTCGAAAAAAGTGTTTTTCACTCCAATTCTATTTTACAATCTTATTCTTTTTTCTTGGAAACTATTAACTTTCGATAAAAAAAATGCATGGAGCATAAAATGTGTGTTCTTATCAGATCTAAAACTTATTTTTGTACCTTTTTAAAATTTTGGAATATCTTAGTTTTTTATGAGATAATATCAAGAAAAAACAAAAATATTGTAGTTTCTCAAATGGTTTTTACTATCAAAAGCAAATTTGCTGTTTTTTTTCTACGATATTTGTAATCAGCGAATTCAAATACGTAAGTATTATTTTATTTGAACTACGAAGACTAAAAATTTCCAGCTAATTTTTTTAGCTTTAACAGAATAAACCTGATCTAAAATTAAGTCTTGTAGATGACACCACTTTCAATTTTATTTCGCATTGCTGAAAAGAAGTATGCATCAGAAATAAGCAAAAAGATTTTGGATTTTTTTTATTTGGTATTTCGCAAACAATTTTAATTTTCAGATCATACGTGTAATAAACGAGTCCATTAAAAACATAGATTCTTCGATAAAAATTATAAGTGAACCAGGCAGATATTACGTTACTGAAGCTATTACCGCTGTTGCTCAATTATTTGGCAAAAAGACCATAAAGAAGAACAACAAAGAAATGAAAATGTATTATGTTAACGATGGAGCATATGGATCTTTTATTGAAGAATTGCTGCAAATGAAGTCTCGACATCCGACTTCGCTCCTTGGTGTACGTTTTTTCGTCAAATACAATTTTATAAAACTTTTACATACTACACGAATCTGCAAATTTTGTTTCTGATTTTTGAACAAAATTTGAAGTTCTAATTTTTAATAAATAATTTACATGTCTCTCTAAATTGCTAAATGCTAGAGTAAAATAATTTTCTGTCTATTTTCTCCTTGTGTTAGCTTTTTGCTTCACAGTTTCCGTTTCTACTTTGCAAGACTGTTATCTCTCTTCCTAAAATGAACTCTATACCATAATATTATTGTGGCGACTAAGTTACAGTACTGGCCAGTACTGGCAACAGCGGAAAATATTTTAAAAGACTTTTTTTTTAAAGACTTTTTTAATTTCAAAAGTGTTGTGGTTGAATTCTTTAATATAGACATTTTATATTGTTAAAATATAAATATTTATATTAATTTTTTGTGTTGTGAGTATTACGCATTTATATTTCATATAATTTTATATTGAGAATCTTTTATATTAATATTTCAATATATTTACACAAACATTCACACATACACTCAACCACATAGTGTAATACACTGAATTATTACTGTATTTACATGTACTTTTTCAGGTTGTGCTCAGGAACGTTTAATTCTTGAATTTCGAGTTTTCTAAACGTAAATTTTTACTTTTCTGTAAAATTCAATTTTTCTACGACATCTGCACTTTTATCTGCATCCTTCTTACCTGGCAATCGCATGATCCCTTGCCAAGGCCGAATCCGTACCTCCACCGCGACCGATCATAAAAATCGGCCCGGACAGGCTACTATCTCGGTCTTTTTCTATCTTTAGGATTTTTATTAGTTTTCTCTTTCTAAAGCTTCTAGAATTTTCTAGAAGCTATTTTCCAAAGCAATTTGCAGTGCAGATGCGATTTGTAAAATCAGTCTTTGACCCGTTCTCGTCCTGAGCACAACCTCGCTCCGAGAATCAGAATAAATAGTTGTTTTATTTAATTTTAAATTATTGTTTGTTATTTTTGTTATTATTTACACCCTAACGACTAAATTATAATGAGACCAATAAGATACAATACATATAGAATGATTTAAAAAAAGAATATAAGATTTGAATAAAGGTTATGAACATACCATAATCGAAAATTAAAATTCTAAAACAACTTTTAATTTTATCCATAAAAAAAAGAATAAAATCTAGCACAGAACAAACTAAGTACAGGTTTAGTACAAAATGTACTATGTGGACAGACTTATTAGCTTGAGTAAATAAAAGCATTATTTATTTTAAATAACTGTCAGTTTTTATATTAAAAATTGAAATTTATAAAACAGTTTTTTAATATTTGTAAGAATATAATCATCATATATTTTATTAACTCAGTATAAACAAACTTTAAAATTTTGCAGCCTGCCAGTAACAAAAAATATATTTCAACATTGTGGGGACCAACGTGTGATTCGATGGATTGTATATTGAAAAATGTACTTCTACCAGATTATAATGTTGGCGATTGGATGATTTGGGAGGATATGGGTGCTTACAGTACAGCCTGTGCGACGAAATTTAATGGATTCGAACCATCTAAAGTTTTCCCATTTATACGTAAAAATGATTGGTGAGTATAGCATTAGAAAACTCTATCCTATTTGATTATTAATAGCACATTTCTTTTGTCATTAACACTACCAAAAAAAAAATTAAGTTTTAGTCCTAAACATTTCACTTGGGTATTCCTACGTATTTTTTTCCAGAGAGTCCAAATCTGAATTTAAAATAACCAGATGGATTAACATTTTTGGCATAATCTTGTTCTTATATTTTAGCAATTTTCTGACATTTCAGCTTAAAACTATTAGCCAATGAGGTTATTCTGACTTCGGATTCGGATTCAGAGAAGAAAATACGTAAGAATATATTTAGTGTTGCGTCTCAGACAAAAACTTTTTTGTGGGTCCGTGCGTAATTAGGACTTGAGTGTTTTATTATGGTTTTATAACAAATTTACGAAATAGTGCATTTTTCCCATGATTAATTAATGAGGAATTTCATGGTCTTTAAGCGACCTCTAAATATTCTTCAATTTAAAAAGTAGGGGTTTTTACAAGTTGGAACAAATCTGAGAGGCTAGAGCAAAAGATTAAAGAAAACTTGTAACTGTGTTTTTTCGTATCATTTTAATAAATAGACAAAAGTATTCGTTTACGAAATATGTATAATATTTTTAATACAAAAAACGTATTATTAATTCTTCCAGGAATGATCTGCTAGCAGATGCATCTATTCATAGTAACGGGACAACATGCAGAAAAATTGAAAGTTTTTCACCCAAAAACTCGTAAAGTCTGAGTGCCAAAAAACTAAAAACTGTAATTTTTATACTGCAATTATTATTAATTATTCTTCATACTGCATGCTGATTTCGATTTTATATACAAAACAAAAAGTAAAACTTTTTTAGTGTAAGTGACATGATTTAGTTAACAATGGTAAAAGTTTTAAAACTAAGGGCTCGGAACGAAGAACCGACATCTCCATTATCACCTTACTTTATGTTATTTTATATTTATTCAAATGTGATTATAGATTTGTATGTGACGTTCAATATATTTTTATATTCGTATTAATCCATATTTATGTGTATTTAATCTGCTAATCGTAAATTATATTAAGTATTAGCGTTTAATAAAGTTGTATAAAATATAATTGTTTCTTTATATAATAGTCAATTAAAATATAAATGTTACTAAGGGACACCATCTTCAGTACATAACTTAATTTGCCATATATTTATTTGTAAGTTAACATAATTAAAACTTTATGTTTCCATTATTCATTAATTAAAAACATTTTTTAAATCTTTTAAGATTGCAAAATTTAAAGCTTTTATTTTATTTTCAAAATCATTTTTGTCTCGCCATGTGATCAGTAATATGGAAAATTAGGCTAGTTCAGAAAATGAAAATTTTTTAATATTGTTTAAATACGCTAGGAAATCAACTCAAAATAAAAAAAATTAACCCCTATTTTTTCTATTTTGATCTTACAATATTAAGGCGTGCCACTTACACTCCCTATTTTCCCATTAGAAACACATGAAAAAAGTGTACTTTTTTAAAAAAAATTGAGAAAAATTGTTCTTAATTTTATCAAAAAAGTCTCAAAAGTTTATAAGACATCGATAAATGATCAAAGTTGAAGAAACTGGCGATTATTAATTTTTTATTTGCAAACTGACCCTCCCTAGAGGTACCTTAAAGAACCATCCCTAATAGTAAAATCATCATTTATAAGTAACTTGGTCTAAAATATTATTATTTTTATAAATTTTTTCACTTAACAAAATATAATGCTTGCTACATTTTTAAATAATTGTCTAATTGTTTAAACATTTTTTTCATATTTTCTATTTTAATTAAATATTTTAAAAACTTGCAACTTTTTAAATAGCAAGGGGAAAAACAATATAATTGATTTAGTTTAATTGATTGTTTTAACAATTTAAATTGTTTAGAATCATCTTTTCATTAAATTCATTCAGAATCATGTGGTTTTTTGCAATTTTTATTAGAGAACTATAAAAAATGTATTTATTCATAATTCGCAATATACATTCAATTGTTTAAACAATATATTTTTGAATTTAAATAACTTTTGTAATATCTGTCAATTCTTTTGTAACAATTAAAATTTGTTAATGAAATATTTTGTTTAATTGTTTAAATAATTTGAATTGTTTAATGGATAGGTTTATTAATGAAAAATGAAAGAAATTGTTTTATTTTGGGTAAGCATAAGGTAAAAGGTATTTAAAAAGCTTCCTCTATGCGTTTAAAAAAAATTAGTAAACTCCTCAAATACGCATAAAATAAATTGTTTACACATATATAAATTGTTTGAAAAATAAAAAATTATTAAAAGTTGCAGACACAAAAATTCGTGATATTTCTTTAATTATAATTTTTAATGAGAAGTTAACAATTTAAATTTTTTAAAAATAAATTAAATTAAATCAATTAAATTATTTTTCACCTCGCTACATTGAGAGACTTTTAATTACAGTTTTTGCTTTTTTCAATTTCTATATTTGTAATAAAACTTAAGAATTTAGGGATAATCGAGGTTCGATCATAACAGTTCTTTTAAAAGAAAGAGATTGTGTTACCTTGTTTTTTATTATTGTAATTTCGTGAGAAAAAAATTAATATATACAATTAGAATTAGTACTATTTGAGGTTAGAAAAAAGTAAATGTGAAAAAGCGATATTAATATTTAACACATTTTGATCTATTTATTATGGCATGTCTAAAATTTTATTAGACTTTTTCTAGGGCAGTTTTTCGAGCAGCCATATGTCTCATGAGCTATTCTACCACTTCACAATATTTATTCAAAAATATATTTTAAAAAAATCGGTCTTCAGAAAAATTTCCTATCATCCGGAATACTGAGCACAGAATTTAAATATTATTACCATTTTCACTTCAATTTAGTAAAATATCACTTCTTAAACCACATGAAACTTTTGCTAGTCAGTATATAAGGAAAGTTTAAAACACTCTGTTCTAGCGACGCGCGCGATTATTCGATGTCATCGAAATGTTATACGTTTATAGCTTAGGATTAAAAGTGTGCGTAATGTATACATCATAGTATAGGTTGTTCGTTACACAGATTTCATCAAATACCACTATAAAGATACAGAATACTTAAAAGTGTGCGTAATGTATATATCATAGTATAGGTTGTTCGTTACACAGATTTCATCAAATACCACTATAAAGATACAGAATACTTGTAATTATACAAATATCAAAGACGAACTTGCATCTGTATCTCTGACCTGTCAAACAAATACTGCCATCTTTCTTTTTACTGCGCGCGCACCTCATAATTCTGAGTTTCTAACACGCGTTTTATAATTCTTGCAATTCTTTATTTTCATCTCTCTTAAATTCTTTAGAGGTAATATAATTATGTGTCATATGAAGTATATAACACTTTTACTACTTTTTATCAAAAAGACAACTGTTGCATCTAAAACGTCTTTTTTTAAACAGTGTACTAGTTTTTATAACCACATCTCGATTATCCCTAAACTCTTAAATTTTATTGTACATAATAATAAGCAATAAAGCAGATATTAAAATCAAAAGTTTCTCAGTGTATTTAACAAGTTGTAAGCTTTTAAGATATTTAATTAAAACAGAAAGTAAACAACAATAATCGAAAGAGTGAAACATTATCATGAAAAAAATCCTTACACAATCCAAACGAAATTGTTATTACATACTTGAACACAAACGAAACCACTTTTTGATTTTACTTTTAGTTGAAAAAGCTCCAGAAATTTTACAATAAACGAAAGTATGTGAGAAAAAAGCGAAAAATTATTTTTTCGAAAGAGTGAACAATTTTTTGTAATGTTTTTAAAAAGTTCACTATTTTAATATGTATTTCTAAATTATAATGTGAAAATAAGGGGTTTAAGTTTTAATCTTTTAATAAACACTGAAAAGTAGATTTTTAAATAATGTGATTAATAAACGGTTGGGAATATTTTAATAGTGTAATCAACTTTTTTAGTTTCAATTTAGTTCTAATTATTGAATAAAACAAAACCTCCTCTTTTAGTCCTTTCGATCCACGTATATAACACGTATTGTGTAGGGTGAATCGAAGGACGAAATGTCGGACAGAATAGAAACGATGCTGATAGGGTATGGGGGTAGTAGAAACGTCCCTGGCGTCAGAAAGACGCTGACAACCCTCTTCTTATCTTTTCTGTCTTCTTACACGTTTGGATTAAAAGCTCAGTCACCATTCGCCCACGCACTTCGTTTCTAACTTCAGATTTCTTTAAGCTAAATATTTAATTTTTCAATACATCTGTTTACCCGGGAAATTTGTATTCGATAAGTATTAAAGAAAATCCCTAAACTTAGATTATGAGATTAATTTAACAGAAATTGCTTATTTTGCTAAACTTACATTCAATATTTGACAAATATTTCTACAAGATGTGCTGTCCTGGAAAAATTTTTTTAAATGTTTATTTGGCGTTCACATAAATTAAAAGCGAATATTATTAATTACAAAAACTAAAAGCAATTAACTAGAGCAACTATTTTTAGCAAATTAACATTTAAAGTTAACTGGAAGTTAACGAGATTAATTCAAAAAGAGGTGTACATCCAGGGACGGATCAAGGCAGTCATGGGCCTGAAGCACAAGAAATTTCAGGCCCCCCTAAAAAATGAACGAAAAAAAATTTCTACATTTTTATCTTATCAGGGTGTCTAGCGATTAGCTAATAATCGTTTTGAAATTTCCGGATCGCAACTCATAATTTTTTCGGATTTGTTTATTTTTTTATTAATAACTGTTCAATTTTAATATTAACAAAGTTTAAACATAACATAATATATTCATTCAAAAAAATGTACAAAAACAAAACCGATAAATTTAAAAAAACAATTTTAAACATTAAAATTTATATGGAAAAAATAAAAATAGAAAGAAAAAATAAATAAATTGAAAAAACAGTCAAGAAGTCTAAAGAAATAACAAAAAGTGAGAGCATTTATTAAAAAATATAAAAAATTTTAAACAATGAAGAAAATCTTCAAATAATCTAACAAAATGTGACAAAAAAAATAGTAAAAAAAAATAGTAAAAAAATTGAAACTACAAAAAAGAGGAAATAAAGGTTTTCAAAAAGTTAAAATATTTCACGGATATGTTTTTTAAATGATGAAAATAGATAAGATAATTAGTACTTAAAAAACGGAAAATGTTACTAAAAAAAAACAAAATACATTTAAAAACTTATTATTTGGAAAATTAAGCAAGAAACAATAATTTCTTTTAATTGAAAAACTAAATAAAAACGATTTAAAAATTTTCGGAAAAGAACAAATATTTCTAAAAAATAAAGAAATTATGATCAAATGAGAAAATCTATTATAAGATCAAATTAACGTAAAAATAAATAAAAGAAGAAAAGTATTTAAAATTATAAAAATTAATAAGTTATGACAAATTACAAAAAAATCGAATAAATCTTTAAAAAACCAGAAAATTGAAAAAAATTATATTTCTCCACCTCTTAAGGGCATGTGATGGATTATGACGTCACTGGTATAGGCAAAATTTGTCCGTAACTTTTCTCTTAAAATATTAAATATTTTGTCATGAAACTTGGTAGAATTACTTAAAATGACATTAGGAAGGTCTCTTAGACCCAAGTTTGTTTGAATTTTGGCCCAAAATTAATTTTGGGAACTTTTCGAAAAAATGCAGTATTTTTTAAAAATCAATTTTGAGCCAAAATTCAAACAAACTCGGGTCTGAAAGACCTTTCTAATGACATTTTAAGTAATTCTACCAAGTTTCATGAAAAAATATTCAATATTTTAAAAGAAAAGTTACGGACAAATTTTGCCTATACAAGTGACGTCATACTCCATCACATGCCCTTAATTGTAATAGTAAATAAAATTAATCACTAAAAAGGTAAATAAATTTTAAGAATATTATAAAAATAAAACTTTTTAAAATTAACTGAAGTAGGCAATTTACGTAAAAAGAAGAGAAACATTTTAAAAATCCAAAACATAAAAAGTATTATTAAATGCATAAAAAAAGAAAAATTTTTTAAAAATAGATATAAGTTAAGTGACTACAAAAATACAAAAAGACAATGCAAAACAAAATACTCAGAAAATTATTTAAAAAAAAAAAAATTACGAGAAAAAAATTTAAATATTTTAAGAAAGTGATATAAATTAGTAAACAAATGTACAACTTTTTCTAAAATTTTCAACAGTTTTTAATTTACAATTATTCCCATTAAATTTTATAATTATCCTTTAATATATAAAATCATTTTATTCTGTTGTCGATAATTGTCCCCAGTTTTCGATTTTTTTTTTTTAATTCACAATTATTTTACTCATTTTATTCATTCCTCGCCTTATTTCAATCATCAATTGTTTTTTCGAATTACAATTTTCCAATTTATGGGCATGTAATGGAGAATGACGTCACGAGTATAGGCAAAATTTGTCCGTAAACTTTCTCTTAAAATAATAAATATTTTGACACCAAACTTTGTGAAATTACTTAGAATATCATTAAAAAGGTCTCTCAGACCCAAGTTTGTCTAATTTTTTCCTAATAGTTAACTTTTTAAAAAATTACCTGATTTTCGGAAAATTAAAAAAATTAGTTTTAAGACAAAATTTAGACAAACTTGGGTCTGAGAGACCTTCTTAATGATATTTTAAGTAATTCTACAAAGTTTGGTGTCTAAATATTTATTATTTTAAGAGAAAGTTTACGGACAAATTTTGCCTATATCCGTGACGTCATTCTCCATTACATGCCCTTAATTCTTTAATTTTTATTAATTTCTTTAATATTAAAAAATTCTCGGCTTTTACCAACCATTATTTTCGATTATGAATAAGTTTCGATAATTTCAAATTATTTTCTTTAATTTTCCATTTTTTTTTTAAATTTCAATACCACTTTTCAGTTTTTAACTATTGCCTTCTATATTCAATGACTCTCGGCTTTTTCAATTACTTTTTTGAATTGTTAATATTATATTCTTTAAATTTTAATTTTATACTTCAATTTTCAATTATTTTTTTCAGTTGTCTATTAATCTAGCCATTTTCCGAATTTTGTTTTCAATTGTCAATTATTTTCACGTTTTGTAATTTTTTTTTTTAATTATCACTTATTTTTTCAAATTTTAATTTTATTTTTAAATTTTGAATTTGTTTCTTTAATTTTTTATCATTTTCTTCCAATTTCTTTTATATTTCTTCAATTTTCAATTGTCTTCTTCAATTTTATATTATTTTCTATAATTTTTAATTATTTTCTTTAATTTCAATTATTTTCCTATTTTGATGTCTCGTAGGACAACGTCGTTATTATTGCTAGAAATTAATATTTTACTATTACAGTTTAATAAACGTTTCATCTATCTTTCTATCGAAATTTTTTATATTGAATTCCGATCATTTCAACTTTAATTTTTTTAAATTATTATTAAAGAACATAAGATTAAAATTCAAGTTTTTAGGATTTATCTACGAATTCTGAAAGTTTCTTAAGAATTGACAGATCGTTTTCAAAACTGGCGGATCGGTTTCAAAATTCACGCCTCTTTTTCAAAATTCGCGGATAATTTAAAAAAAGTCTCGGCAAATTACCGGGCCCTTGGGGCCCGGTATATATTTGATTTATTATAAAATATTATTATATTTAATAATAAATTTCTGGAACTTATAGCAAACTATCTAACCCAACCCGGTAAAATTCGTTTTACAAATAACTATTCTCACTAAAGTTACTAAAGTATAAATATTTTCACAGTATCAGTAAGTGGTAAGAAATTTTTAAATTCTGTGTCAGCAATTTGGAAGAAATAGTTTATCCGGATTGTTATAAGAAAGATAATTATTTTCAAGTTGCCTGAGAAATAAAATTATAATACACTGGAATTGTTATCAAACGCATCCGTTCATCAAGATCCATCTCTTTCAAGAATATTACTGGTGGCGTTGTTGAAGACTGCATGGCTATAGGTGCTTTCGAACTGAGGATGAAATACTTGCTGATATTAAACATGAATAATGTAACACCGCAGTTCCGTAAGTTGAGCGAATATAAGCGTAAGGTGCGATAAAACCTATATATACAGAACTTCACATAAAACCGAGACTCGAGTCTTGGTCTAGTGTAAAAATATAAAAGTTCAGAATTTCTTATTTCTTCCTTACCTCCATTCTCCACCATGAGAAATCGAAATTTTAATTAATTCCTCGTTGTATACACTTCATCAAAAGATCTATCAGAGATCAAGGCATCGTTTTTATGTTCTGTCACTTTTTTAAATATCAATTTCAATTTTTATTGAAAATATATATTTAACAACAAAACAGATTTAAAATTTTTTAATTACCACTGTAACTGGAAATTAGTGTGAAATTAATATAAAATTTTGTAAACTGATTAGATGCCTGCGATTGTCAGATAATTTCACTGATCGGAAGAAATATCCGGGCGCGGGAGAGAAAATCAGTGCCGAATGACTTGGCGTTTTGTAAACGATACTGAGTGACTGAGTGTGAATTCAATTAAGGGCTCACTTTAAACATCTATCAAGCCTTGTTTAAGGATCATTCATTATTTGGATAACGAGATGAAAAATGTTAATTTCAAGTCAGTGTATAAGAAGCGACAGTTTTCAGTAGCAGCTATCATTCAAACATTATTATTAAGCGCCTTTCAATAATGTCTTTATTGAGATTTCAATTATATGAGAATTATGTTTAATCAAAAGATTGTCCAATCGGATAATAACTTTGCTTTTCGTTACATTTCCTTCTTTACTTATACAGAACAATTTTCCTTTTTTAAATCTCTGGAAAAAACTTCTTCAAAAATATGTTTTATTATTCTAATTTGAAAACTTGACTGATTTTTACAAAAGAAATAATCTTTCGTAACAAATGATCTTTTTTTTTTGAAAATTTCTCCAAATCTTCTGAAACATGTCATAAGTACATATATCAAATTGAAAGCTGAACACGTCTCTCCATAGTCAATGCGGCAGCCATAAAGACTCGAAAAACATGAAAGCAGGGCGTTGGGATTGAATTCTGTCCAGCCTCTCCCTTACTTCCAAAGACCCTTCACCAATATGACTCCAGGGTACAGAAAACTGGGATGTGAACAAAATAGTTCGGGGCGTTTCTCTCGTATGCTTCTTAATAAATTGTATAGTATAGAACTTTTGGTTCTTTCAGCTTAGATAGAATAACTCCGTGAAATTTCCTTTCTTTCTGGAAAAAAATCTTTAGCCTAAATTTAGAATAACGTGGAAAAAAATTTTCGGGTCCAATGATCTAAACTTGTTGAAAAAATACGTTGCGCTAGAGAATGTAAATTAAGAAAAAAATTTTTGAATCCTCGTGTAGTTTGATTTATTTTTGCACTTGAGCATGAATTTGATGGTTCCAGCATCATTAAAAAAAATTTTGTAAATATTGAGAATTAAATCTAAGTTCAACTATTTATTTCCTAATACTTTTCTTCCTTTCTATAGATTTATAATAATTAGTATTAAGTGACTTGCATTTACCGACATTTGCATAATACAAAACGCTTCATATATTGTACTTCCTATCCTTTTATTTCTTATGACAATTGTACGACTCTTATCTACAAATCCGATGTGATTTTTTGGAAAGATCCAATATTTGATGCGAAATTGAAACTTCAATAAATAAGATAAAGTAACTTTGACATGGAGGATTAGTTCACAAAGTCCAGATGATAAAAACTGAAGAGGGCTATCGTGTTAATAATCCGTAGGTATAAGAGCATTATATTAGAAGCCCTCTTGGATTTATAGGTCCGGTCAGTTGGTGGTTTATGGGATTAATTAAGGCGAGAGTGTTAATGCTTTATTTCGTCAGCCATGACGAGGATCTCAGAGTTGGACAAAGGGAGGGTTGTAGTTCCTGATACTGAAACACTTATTCCAAAATAATTTACTATATCACTGGGAAATAAATTGAAATGGATTGAATTAAGACACTTTCAATTTTATGCTAAATTCAAACGTAATGCCACTTGTCCTAAGTCTCAATGTTACGTTTAGCTAACAATGCGTGACCAAAATGTGAATTTTATTTTATTTTTGGAGTTGTTAAGCTTTCTGCACAAGTTGTTAAGGCTTGTGCTTTTTATTTATGTGAGATACTTACTACCTCAGCTCGATGGGAGCATGTTATTGTTTTGTTCTTGATTAAGTAGGTACAATAATGAGAAAGTATTGAAGTAGGAAATAGACAACTAGGAATAGAGTACAATAAATGTTTATTATAAAAGATAATAATAAGAGATACAATAATAGGTTAAGGTTTTTGGTGTTAGAATCATAGTTTCCAAGAAAGTTGGTGAACCCTTCCATAGTTGTATATTTAAAAGAAATTCCAGTAGGAAAGAACGATCACAGGAAGGTTAAGTGAAAAAATAGTCAATTTGTCAATTTGTCATAGTCTTCTTACCTATACGCAGCAGGTTGCGCGTAGCACAATTTGTGTTTCTTATTTGTTGAACCCGCGGGGAATGTAATCGTTATCGTTGCAGAAATTCAACAATTTAAATGCCGTAACTAAGTTCGAAATTTTATGTCAACACGACGAAGGATAGTCTATTTGCAATGGTTGAAATGATACTCTTTGTTAAAGCGTTATACTCAAATCGCGTTGACCAAAACCAAATTCTAGATTATCGTTGCCTATAAGGCATCGCCGTGGACGGTATTAGAAACCGATCTTTTCACGCTAAAGGTCTGGAGAAATCTGATCAAAGGGTGTGGAACATCCTCCAACTTTTATAGAAATGAAATCTGCATTGGTATTGTCAATGTGTGACCAACAAAGAGTCATTGAACCTACTGGATCCGGTAGATCTAGATAAGTAGGAAGGAGTTGATCTCTTTCGACGAATAAACCGATATGTACCATTTTCATGACCGTCGGTACTTCAACATTTCGTATCGTAAGAAAATATAAACCTTTGAAGACATTGCCGTTTGGATCAGCTCGCCATTATTTCTTATGATCGGGCAATATCTTGAGTACGTGACACAAGAGAAGGCTGCACATGCTTCTAAATGCAATAGTTTGCATCCTCATTTGATTTTGTCTTAACTTATTATTAAGCTTCGTCTAGAAATTCTAACCGCTTTACTGAGTTTTCATCAAATATTTGTTCGAAATTTTAATTCTATTCAAAACTCACTTTTTGAACTAGCAAAAATGACCTTAAATGTTTTTGGTATACGATCAGTAGAGTTTTATGAAACAGTGCCACTAGCCGTAATCTCATTGCTATTCCACAAGGGATATAGGAGAACGGTATAGTGCGGTCACAGCGGGGATCTACTAAATTGAAAACAAAATCCATCACGTTTCCAGAGGGCAAAAAGAATTTTAATGAATTATAAGCAGCCAGTAAGATTGGCAGGCAATCCCGGCGGAATTAAGGTGGTGGCCCTCAGCGTTCCGATCAGTGGTGAATTTTCGTGTGGAGTCCAGCGAATGGACCGAATCGAGATGGAGCTTCGAGGGAGGAAAGAGTTTGAAACTGGAGAAGTGCGATGAGAATAAGGACGAGAATGAAGAGAGGGAAGGTGGTACTGGTTTACTAGGAGACTTGATGAGAAGAGGTACGGGGCAAGGTTTCCGAAACAGCTCGCCGCTATCTCGACTGATCCGATCAAGATTAATGAACACGCGGCTTGCCAGCCAAACCTTTGCACCGCCCAGACGCTCTACACAGGGGCAGCAACCGAGCGACAGGTACTGTCGCTGCTCTTCGTAATAATGCAGTTCTGGCATCGTCTTGTTCCTGGTAGCTAATTCCAACGGCGCATGCAACATCCGGAGGTAACTGTCACTGTGAACTCCAGTAAGATATAATAACAAAAATGTATGTCACACCTTGCTATGTCGTAAATCTAAACTTCTGAAAGGTTTTAGATTTGTGACTGTGTTTACTCACTTCTGTGTAATGAATACCGAGATATATTATAAAAGACATCAGTGGCGTACTGTTTATTTTAAGTTATGTGACGCTCTTTTTAATTTATATATTTTATTTATATTAAGTATAAAATAGATGATGACTCAACAATTGTCGCTTCACTCTCACTGAACCACAGCTAGACGTTTCTTCGATTTTTGAGAATCAGTTGTAAAGCACGTTCGGCAAATTTTAATTGTACTATGAACCGGCACCACTAAAGAACTTAGAATGAAGCTACGAGTATCGTTTCTTTGAAACAACTGCGGCGGCTCCAGCGCCGTGAGGGTTTTCGGCACTAGTCATATTAATTGCGTTCTAGACAACCTTAGTTGATTGGTGAATTACGCACTGGCCTAAATTAATCAACCGGTTAACATCAAATTTTTAAAATTCAATATCGCGTTCTACAGAAATTTGACAAAAATCATGGTCCCAAATTAATTAACCGCTTTAAGCAGTTGGTTTTACTGTAATGAATTTTTTGTTGTTAAAGAAGTGTTTTTGTGGTTACATTGACATGTGTTGGTTTGGTATGTACGGTAGTTTTTTAAAGCCTGTTTTTTGCTGCCCTTTAGAATCTATCAATGTAACCAAGTCGAAAGATAAAAATACACGACCCTCGTTTTCAGTCTAGGTACTCTGTTAATGAATCCAGCTGAGTTGTGAAGACCGCCCACGTCATATAAGACGACAGAGTATACCGCCTGTTCGTTTTGAACTGGCGGACAGCCACCGTATTCAGCTGAGTTGTAGATTAGAAGATATGCGTCCACGCATGCAGTAATCCTTTAGAAATGACTCTTTCATTCGATGACTCGATTTTTTCGAATCATAAAATTGTCATTAACTCACAGATTTTAAATTAACGGAAGTTTTTTTCAATCTTATTGTTAGCATTTAAAGTGTGATTCACATGTATTCAATTAGAAATATATTGAATTAAAAATTGGTAGTGCACGAAATTCTGATTTATTGATGACAAGGATTTCGTAAGAATGAGCAGGATGAGCATTTGTTGAATATATTAAATGTTAACTATATATATTGTGAGGTATGGGTACAGAAAGTCCAAAAGAAAAAGGCCAATAATTATAAAGCCTACAATTTAAGAAACAGATTCTTTAGGAATTCAAAGATACCCGGAAACAATTATGTCTGATTTCGAAGTAGAGATAATAAATGCAGCACAAGCTAGGATTGGTGGAGCTCTTCATTTATGATTGTTTCATTTGTGTCAAAGCGTATATCGTCGCATACAAGATAAAAGATTACAAGTAATTGTCAAACTTAAAGTCAGTGTTTTTGAAAAACTTACTAAAATGTTTAAATAGAATTTAATATTTGTCACATTACGTATTTGCTTTTAATCAAATGTCGAACTTTAAGTCAGTGTGTTTGAAAAACTTACTGAAATGTTTCAATAGAATTTAATATTTGTTACGCAATCAAAAGTCAATCTTTAATTTCCTCCCTCGATGACAAGAAGTACCGTGTTATTTTTAGTTGAGAGCCAAAGCGTGTTTGAGATGCGAAGTTGTCTTTGGGGGATGTCAGTCAGTTGGTGGAACGGACGTGGAGTGAAATGGTTGCTGAAGGTGAAGAGTACGAGGGGGTGGTATGGGAGAGAGATGCTTTGTAATTACAGGCTCTGATAAATGGAGTCGTGACTCGTTAATCCCCTCCAATTACATCTAATGGGGATCGTTCGCACCAGACTTGCCTTTCGTTATTTTCAGAACCGATTTTAAATTTTATGATTTTCTCAACTCTTTAAACTCGAGCCATTCTCCATATTAGTAAACTTTGATATTTTTATGCCAAGTTACATACTAGCAGTCTCAAAACTACTTAAAACGTTTATATTGTGTATGAAATATTTTTGAGCAAGAATAATATATTAATCATGATGTTCATTTTAATATATCATTATTTTCGTATACTTAAACATATTTGGAAAACTTTGTACTGGTGAATGTATTCATTGCGAGAGCGTGAAGCTGGGTATTTAATGTAATCCATTAAATGGAAGCTGAGTGTTAACGGTGAAAGGTATTTTTAACTGTGTAATCGCGTTTTGCAAAAGCCACATTGTGTGTCGATTGTATCACGACACACCTGGCTGTGTGGTCAGAAGGGATGGGAAACCCTTTGAGAAAGATGGAAGAGGTGTGAGGAGTCGTTGGACTTCCCTAACCAAAGATTGCGACCACCCATCCTACAATCCTGATGCCTTTATTTATGTAGATTCAACGATTACGAACTGGATGTGAATTAAATGACCAAGGCACGTATCATTTCTCTTATATATAAACATACAAGTGGTTTCCAGTTCCTTGATAAATATATTTAAAACTAACGATGCAAATGATTATTTTCAATTGATAGAAATTAACTAATCTCTATACAGGATAAAAAGGAAAAGGTTTTACTATTTTAAAATTAGAAATACAATGGATACCCCTTTTGTATAATTATCACAAAAAATTTATACGGTACGGTAACGAAGAGATAATAAATTAATGTCTTTAAATATTGTTCTTCTGATTTAACTGTGATAAAACTTTAACTTCAAATTTTGAAAGAGTAAATTGCAACCGCACTTAACCGTAGTTATTTTGGGACTGATAGTTTCGGTCCTCTCAGGTCTAGACCCTCATTATAAACATAACTTATTTGCCTCTGTACTTACAATCTGTGTGTCAGTGTTTGTGAGAGTATCGTTGCTATTTCTATATTCCTAACATCATTTTTAAACGAAATAATAACAAATATTTTAAAAAGACGATACCGGTATAAAGACCTGGTAAATCAATATCTTTCAAACATTAATTTTTTCATAACAATCATCAAGTGTCACAGTTGGTAATAGTAAACTAACAAGCGTCACAGTTGAACAAAGAGTAATACGCATGAAGTAATATTTACTCAATGTAACTGTCACACTTGACTTAGAACACTAAACAAAATGTATCAGTTTCTAAAAATTGAGAAACTGTCCAAAACTACAAAACCATTTAAAATTTTTTTCTTGTCTTCCGTGATATAAAAATGTTAAAAAGATAGACATTCTTCGTGGGCTTTTTAAATTACTCTCGGGATAGAGTTTGTAATGCCTGACCAGAATCCAGGTCCAGGCTGATCGTAGAGCAGATTATTTTCTCGTACCAGAAGAGTTGCCTACCGTATGGGCGGTGGCATTGCAGGACGGGCGGCTCCCATTCGTTTCCCGGGAGCCACCCTCTTTCGAAGTGACTACACGAGTTCCCCTCATTGCCCTTCTACACTGCTGCAACGATTTCTGTAGGAAGTATAACTATAGGACGATCATAGTATATTTACTAGCACTCATGCGCAAGCGCCACATTTCGCACATCCTTGTACATTTAACGTCAACCTTCAATGTCAAAGCCGGTCTATCATTATATGAAATTGTGTCTTCTCCCTTTTACTTCAAAAAGTGTACTTTTTAATGTAACAGATAGAACTTTTTGCATGCAATATCTTTTCTAATTCTCTATTTTAATTTATCAAAAAAGTAAACGAAACAAGCCGATATTACCCAAGCTAATGTTCAATTTCATTTTTTCAAGCCTCTTATTATTATGAGCCAGTATCATTTTGACACATGACTTAATTTTAGATTGTTATATTGTACAGAATGGAAATGTTATTTTGTACAACTGCTAAATGTTATTTTGTACAGTTTTGAAAAATGAATTTGTTATTTTGTACAATTTTTTAAAAAAGCAATAAAACATTGGGAGCCAGTATCATTTTGACACATGACTTAATTTTAGATTGTTATATTATACAGAATGGAAATGTTATTTTGTACAACTGCTAAATTATATTTTGTACAATTTTGAAAAATGAATTTGTTATTTTGTACAATTCCTTAAAAAAGCTAAAATATTGTACTTCCAATGTTTTATTGGAGCCAGTATCATTTTGACACATGACTTAATTTTAGATTGTTATATTGTACAGAATGGAAATGTTATTTTGTACAACTGCTAAATGATATTTTGTACAATTTTGAAAAATGAATTTGTTACTTTGTACAATTCTTTAAAAAAGCTAAAATATTGTACTTCCAATGTTTTATTGCTTTTTTAAAAAATTGTACAAAATAACAAATTCATTTTTCAAAACTGTACAAAATAACATTTAGCAGTTGTACAAAATAACATTTCCATTCTGTACAATATAACAATCTAAAATTAAGTCATGTGTCAAAATGATACTGGCTCCCAATGTTTTATTGCTTTTTTAAAAAATTGTACAAAATAACAAATTCATTTTTCAAAACTGTACAAAATAACATTTAGCAGTTGTACAAAATAACATTTCCATTCTGTACAATATAACAATCTAAAATTAAGTCATGTGTCAAAATGATACTGGCTCAACATTGGAAGTACAATATTTTAGCTTTTTTAAAGAATTGTACAAAATAACAAATTCATTTTTCAAAATTGTACAAAATATAATTTAGCAGTTGTACAAAATAACATTTCCATTCTGTACAATATAACAATCTAAAATTAAGTCATGTGTTAAAATGATACTGGCTCATTATTATTATAAGTTATTATTTTAGATTTTAATTGCTGTATTGTATCTTTTGTGCCTAAATAAACATTTATTATAATTAATTGTAAAATTGCGAAAAATATGAACCAAATAAAATTAAAAGTATCAATTTCATGTTTTATTATCCGATTCATATTGTATTCAGAATTTAATACCAAATAGCTTAACCAATTAATATTAAAGTACCTCGTACATCTGCTAGAAAATACTTAATAATTATAGCTTATAAGTTATTAAAAAAATTATAATTTATTAATAAGTAATTTCTATTCTATAATAACATCTAAAAAAACAGTTTAATATTTATACTTCAATTTACTAAATCTATTAAGTTTTTGTACTCCACTTCTGCACATAATTTAGAAATTTGTGAGTTTGTTTCACGAGTAATTATTCTTAAAATTCTTAGAGATACTCAGCTACATCGATTCGAGGAATTCATAAAATCTTAATTCTCACAAAAAGTTCGGAAAATTTCCAATGGAATTCAATATAAGATATGTTTAATCCATTTTATCATCAGAACATTCCCTACAGTAAAAAATTAATTAATACTTAAGTTTTCTAAAAATAGGAATTCTATAGTTCACAAAATACAAGGAACATAAAATATTACTCTTTTTGGGTTGGTCATTACAAAACTGGTGTCTCTCTACCAAAAATTACATTCTATTTTGTGAATTTATATTGTTATACAACTTGCTCAAAATGAACTAACCATTATTTATGTTAATTAATCTTTAATTAATTTAAATCAAATTCTTCTTAATTTTCAAATTAATTTAATTAATTCTTAATTGATTGGTTTTGATTAATTTTATTAAATTTTAAACACAAACATCAAGACTAGTTTTATACTTTTAATATAAATTGGTTACAAAAAAATGCAAATACATTGAAAACTTCATTAAATCAACCTACGCATCAAATTTTAAATAACAATTTATTTTGCGTTTATTCGACATAATATAACTAATTGCTTATTTTACTATTAAAACCGCAGCCAAGTTGTACCTTAAATATTTATTTGGTGTGAGTAATTTGTGGTATTTATTTTTTGAAAACATTGCTTCCTCGTGGAGATTATTACAAACATCACTAAGTTTTAATTAATAGCTCCCAAAAAAATAGGTCAATTGATGTATTTTTGAATTATCTACAAAACGAGCAAAAATTATTCTTCATAAAATTGATATAAAAAGCAAAAAAACGTAAAAAAAAATTAATTTTTATAAAAATTAACAATTTTTGAAACCTAGATAACTCGGAACAGGATAACAATTGAAGGTTCGCAAATATCTCATTCGATGTGTTTTTTAATCACCTACATAATAATGAGGATATATTGAAGCTTGTTATAAAGTATAAAAATAAAATTATTAGAAAACAAGATTTAAAAAATTTCCGATTTTTAAAAGGCTTATAACTTTGGATTAAATTGCACTAGAGGGTTCGCTAATAGTTCACTCGATGCGTTTTCAAAAAATAAAACGAATAAAATACTTATATTTTAACTTTTAAAAAAATATAGAATTTTTAATAAAACTATTTTTTCAAAATTTTTAATTGCGAAAAAATAAGTTAGAATTTATCGACCGGGTTCAAACGTATATCAAAATTTGTCAACCTGAAGGACCTATAAATCCTAAAAAAAAAGCATAGTTCTAAGTATTGAGCCAAACGTAATGTGGACATACACACACACACAAAGACATTTTTTAAAAACTTCATTTTCGACATCCTGAGGTCGAAATATGTCGAGATATGTCAAAAAATCGCAATCGATAGTTTGAGGTTAAATCAATATTTCCTCTTTGTGGAAGCAATAAATAATATAATAATAAATAATAATTAAATATAAAATAAATAATAAGTTTTTACGTATTAGTACTATTTTGAATTAGCGCCGATAATTGCAATCAATTCCACATTATGACGTTGGTAAAAAAAATTCTTTTAATTTTTTTTTTTTTTTTTTTTTTTGATACCTTATAGAGATAGAGGAAGCTTTTTGAATGTGAAGATATTTTATTTTCCAACAATAATCTAAATCGACATATTTTTATCTAAAAAGCCTAAATTTTCATTTTTAAGAAAAAGTCTGGATGTGTGTGTGTGTGTGTGTGTGTGTGTGGTAAATTTTTTGTCGCTTAGTTATCTCGAGAACACCTTAACGAATTTTAGTAAAATTTGGATGGTGAATTAAGCTCATGAGTATCTAAATTTGAACACAGGGATTTTATAAGTACCCAACCAAATTTTTTTAAGTACCATTTTTCATCAAAAATATCGTTTTTTTCAAAAAAAATTGTCACGCTAAAAATACAACTTAGTAAACAAAAGGATTACATTTCTTATCTCTGAACGAATCGATTGACCTATATATATATATATATGTAATGTATATAAATCGCTAAAAATTTGCATAATAATTCATCATTTTTCATTTTGTTTGCATTAAAAATTTTCTTTTTTTTTATATATCTAATTACAACCTTCACATTTTCCAAGTTTTTTTGTTAATATTAATTTCACTACAAAAACTGCTATCTTCTAAGTGTCTAATTTTAAGACATTTCGATTTTTAAGACGCAAATAATTTCTTAAAATCAGAAATTTTTTGCGTCTTACAATTAGATACAAAAAAGACATCAAAATGTCTTAAAATAAGACACTTAGAAGACAGCAGTTTTTGCAGTGTTCTTTTATTTTTCTTTTTGTAATTTAACTTCATTTCTCAGTGTTTTTCCATAGATGTTTTTTAATTAATTTAATTTTTCTTCATTTTCTAGTTAGAATTAAAATATACACCCTGTTTATTAGTTTAATAACAGTTTTTTTAGCAACGTCTAACAAAGTGAGACTTCCTACATTTTTTCTAATTACAAAGAACAAATGTTTTAAGAAATGATATTTTCGCTGAAAAGAATCCATTTCTAAAGATACCAACCTAGTGTCATTGTTAAATTGTGGTATAGGTACAACATAAACTTTTTTCTTTTTCCTTCTCACTCCTTTCAGGCTATTCTTTTCTTCTCTTTACATTGAAGGTCTAAGCGGTTTCCGATACACGGCTTCTTTAAATACAATCGAATATCGATCTTACGTCACGATATAATCCGATTCTTTTATAAATCGATATCGAAACATTCTATATATTCTTTATTGTGACAGTTTCAAGAAGATAAAAAAAATGAATTACTTTTTCAAAATTAACTAAAGAACAAAAGACACTAAATACAGAATTTTCTGTTCAAATTTTGTATTATTGAATCCTTTTACATAAAAAAAATTTTGTGAGGCTACTATCCCGGTCGAAATTTCACATGTATAATCTTTTGTATAAAATTTATATGATGATTGAAATTACAAGTATAGTTAAAGAAATTTCCTAACTGCTTCAAAATTTATATTATGTTAATATAAGAAAATCTAATTGATATTGCCTAAAAGTTTCAAAATTTTAATTAAAATAACCTAATTATACATTTAGTATTTGAATAAAATAAATAATAACAGACAAAAGGAACAGGTTGATTTGGATAAACAAAATAACTGCAAATTACAAAACATTTATTTATTTAAGATACGGTTGTATTTGATCGATTTCATTATTAATATAAACATAAGCATTATTGCATGCCCAATTATTATATTATTATGATACAGGGTATATATACATTTACAGGAAGTACAATGTTCACACCTATAGGACATCTCGTAAATCGTATGTCTATACTTTTTCAAAATTCGGTATATCATTAAAACCGTGCATAATAGATCGCTTTAGAATACTGATCTATGTATACATACTTTACGCGAATGTATACATGAAATATTTATAATTTCGATTCACGGGGTACTTAGTATAATTAGTATTGTTTTGGTATATCGTCACAGCGACTCTGTGCATCGTAAATCGTTTGATTTCTACTCGCTTATAGTAAAATTCTAAATCGTCTATTTAGCCTAAACGGTATTGGTCATTCTTTTACGTTCACTCGATAAAAATAGAAATAACTATTTTGAGATTACATAATATATATTATTTACAATTATTTTTTTAACCATCGGATCTTCACTAAAATCATCTTCTAACTTGGTCAAATCCATTACTAAATTTTTCAATTGGAATAATATAAAACAAGTTAAACCTGTAAATAAGTATTTTTATAAATTCCTTTTTCACGTTTTTAATTCACTTGACAAAAAGTATTTCTTTGGTACGGTGATGAGAATTTATATTTAAAGCTAAATTAACTCAAAACCGTTTCACTTTTTGAAGACCATTTTAGTTTATCAAGAATTTTTTACATTTAAAATAAAACTTCAATTAACAATATTTGAAAAGAAACTTTAACTTTATTAAAGTAGCAAACAGAAAACAGTAAATTTTTAATTAAAAATGTTTTACTTTCACTTCTTCGGATCAGTGAAAAGTGTGTTTTTTGATAAACATCTCGAATTTTTGTTATTGTAATTTGAATATAAATACACAACTCAAAATCGTAATTTCTTTGTACAATCTTATTTATAAAATTGGTTCTATATTAGAAGTTTATTTTTCAACAAATACACTGAGTAATTTAAATTAGTTTAAAAACAAATTATTTTTTCTTTTTTCAATTTGAATACAAAAATGTCTTGAAATTAATTTTCTTCATTTTTTGCACTGAGTTTCCTAACAATTGAGTATTATTCTATATATAATTTAAGTACCGTTTAGGTGAAATAAAAATCTTTCTCAAGTTAAATCACACTCAGAATATAATCTTATGAACGGAAATGATACATATACGCAATTTAAAGATTTCTTTACAAATATATTTACAGCTTCTTAACTATATTTACATAACTACATAAAACGCGAAAGATCATAGTCACAGGGCACATGCTTTATCTCTAAATTTATCTTCACAAGTTGTCTTGAGATGGGCCATTCCTCGTGAAATTAATATACAACTCAGTTCTTAAAATAGTATGGTAATTTTGTTAATATCCACGAAAATTGACAAATTTGAGGTATAAATAATATTAACATAAAAGTAGTTTTGGAAATAGTTAGAATGGACAGTGAAAACCCTCAATGAACTATTATTTATAAAGTCATTATTTAATAATTAATTACCAATGTGAATAAATAATCCTATTATTATGTTTCCTAAATTTTCTTACATTTGCCATGCAATCGATATTATTAATAACAATTGTGCATAGCAAAAGTAATTCTAAAAAATTGTAAAAATTTCAGAAAGAAAGACCCATTAACTAAAGATATAATTTTACTTTGAGCAAAACATTCAGGAACCTTCAATTAACATTAATGAACAAGTAATGGTGGTTTTGTAAATTTCTAATTTGCGAACTAATATGAAATAGAATTGGCTTTACTTTTAAGAAGGACGTGTTAATTTAAAATAATTTGCTACTTTTTAAATTTATTTTGCAAACTTAAACATTTTCTACTATAACGGAGAAAAAGGTGGTATGTGGTTTGCGACATCGATAATGATTAAAATTACAATTCAGTATAGTAATTTGACACAATTTTGTTATTACTTTTTTCGAGTTTAATCACTTCTTGTTAGTGAAACAAAATTATAAATTAAATTCATGTTTATGAAAGATAATGAAACCCAGGTTTTATCATTCAAAATGTTCTATGTTGATGAAATTCTATTTTGTGCCAGACTTGAAATAATCAAAAATTTAAACAAGCAATTAACAAGCTTTTACCAATCCTTTTTGTTTCAAGCAAAGTTCAATAACACCACTAATTGTAAATGAAAAATTGAACCACTCACGAAAGCAGTAGCAGAACTTAATTTCTCTACGTCTTGACATGAACCGGGTAATACATTAAGTAACATTAAAAACTTCCCAAGACTGATCATAATCATAAAATCACTATCACGCAACTTTTCTTCCAAAGACAACCAACAACCATTTAAATATCGATCACTCGAAGGTAGAGTTCCCTTTACCTTCTTCAATTTCTGAAAAAATTGTACCTCTCGGTGCCAAATACCGGGGCCTCAAAGACCGCACACGGAAAAATATCTTCTGGGAAAATTTTTGAATTTTTTTATTAACATGAGATAACGTGAATATTGGAGTCCTGAGAGAATTTACACAGAGCTTCCTTAAGTCCAAAGACAGCCGCTCGAATGCAGTAGCGTGCACCAAGAAAACCTTAAGTCGTCTGTACGTCCACAGTTTTAGTTCACCGACGCTACCACACATTGAGCGCGCAGCAGCACCAGTCGGTGCAGCTGCGGCCCCACCATTTGAATTTTTGTTCGCGCTGAGACTTTTTTTGGTGCAGTAATATGTTCAAAAGTAAGAGAACAGAAGATCCAACGTCGTGGCACCCGACGCCCGTTACCTGCGAGCATACAGATCACCTAAAGGTTTCTTGGAGTAGTAAAAACAAAAATTGGAAGATAAAAGTGAGAGAGGAACTTGGCGTTGTTTCACTCTTACTCTTCTTCCCAAGCTCTCTAAGTCGCAATGAAAACTACTGATATTAAAAAATGAAAATATTGACATGCAATAGGCGCGTCGGTATTTTAACGTGCGGTGCCGACCCGTACGGATCCATACCACATGGCCCGCCATCGGGCATGGACCTTAAAACAACGACAAGGTATGGAAGCAGTTTGACTTTTAAGAACTGCTGTTGTACCAAAACGTGTACAGTCTATTCCATTTGGAGCAGCAGCCGCAATGAAAGCAACTGATACACTGGTTAGGTTTTCTCCCTGCTATCACAGCGCTTTTGTCACTATCTGAAAAAAATTTGGGCCGCCAGACGTACCAGGTAGTAACTCTGCTTTACCAAATCTAGTGTCGCAGCTGAACCTCTTTGTGGTAGCTCAGACGTCCCAAAGTAGGGAGTCTGACGACCCAACAAAGGTAATCTGCCTTGCCAATCGGCTTGAACCAAACATTGGGTCTGACGCCCTCTTACATTTGGCACTGTTGCAGTCCCGGAACTGAACAGGAGAGAACCGATAAGCAAGAGAACGCAGTGCTACCACTACGAGTACGGCAGTTTTCCCAAATTTGTTTCAATGATACTAAGGCATGCCAAATTCATATCGCGACGTGACGAGAAAAGAGTGTTTGTGTTTACTAAAACACATCACTTCCATGTTGTGATACAACACACCAAACTTTATATCGTGATATAGAAGTGATGTGTGTTAGTTAATGCCAACACTTTATTACAAAGAAATTTTTGATTGGTGGAAGATTTTAAGACTAACATTTTAAACAAACCCATACATTTTCACCAATCAAAAATGTTGTAAGGAATATGCACAGCTGTGCGTGCGGATGGTTTCTGGTAACTGATTTACCTCGGCCATGACGCGATACAAATTTGTCTTATGTTGGTAGCGACAAAAGCGTTACGTTAGCCGACGGCGAACTAACTAGTGAATTAGTATACGGAGCTCCACCAGGCTTGAGCAACTGGCTTATGTAGTGGCGTTGCTTACGTACACCATCCAAGTGACGTAAAAGTTAGTGTTGCCAATTGCTAGGAAAATCAACTTTGTGCTCACCCTATTGATGCATCTTTAGACCTCTGTTGCATTCTGTTGAACGAGACATCCGTTAATAGAGTGCGCACAAAGTTGATTTTCCAAATAGTTGGCATCAGTAACTTTTACGTCATTCGCATTGCCACTACATTTAAACAAGTTTCTCAAGCCTGCTGGAGCTTCGTTCAGTGGCTATCATTGCGTCTTGGTGACCCTGAGCAGCTATAGCCGTACCGCATATGGAAAAGCAACAATATACGTAACCTTTAGTTCGATAGCTTACCAATAAATATCGCAACTACTGTTCGGAGTTTATAATGATACGGCTGCACTTGTTTCTGTGTTGGTAATTTAGCACCCAACCATCAGGGTGCTTCTGTCACTACCGACACATGCAAAATTGTATTGCTCCATGGTTATATAATAGTGTGTTCTGTAACGGATTAAATCGTTACGCGTTTTTATTTCACTCTCTTCACGCATAAAACGTTATTTTGGACTAATAGCAATTACTATTAAATTTTCTTTTCGCGCGCCCTAAAGTTGTAGATGGCGCGCACGTTGCGTTGGCAGACATGACCTCGTGTTCTCGTCGCCGGCTTCAAGCAGCGTGCCCGCCAGAAAGACTTGCGAGCTTATTCACTAATCAAAATGTATTAGTGTTGTTGTACCACATCCCTAAATTAACTCAAATCATTCGAACCAGAGAACCGCTTGTTAAAATCATCACCACAAGGTGGGCTGTTTGTTTATTGCTCTGTTCGTCAAACCTTGCTTCTATTCGCTGCGTTACAAGTGGTTCCCTTCCATTTTTTTAGTTTCTCTCAGTGATCTCTTCAACGTTTTTTTTGGTCAACGATGGTTTTCTCATTCTTATTGTGAGTGCTCATTCGCGAGTCGCCACCCACACACTTTTTAATTAATAATTAATTAATATCTCGCGAAAAGTGCCACAGTTCATAATATCCACCCACTATCATTACCAACTCGCACTACAAATTTGAAAATATGTTAGTACCGACAAACAAAAACATTAAACAGAAGCGCCGCAATAGGTGGGTGCCGAACTAAACAGTATATCAGTGTCTTTCATTGCGACTTTGAGACTTTCGCCCATCCCTACCATAGGAGTGGGGATAGCTTGCCCGTGGTACCTATACCCCCACCAACTGCAGCACGAGTCTTACTTCTCATATGCTATCCATTTATTACAAAAATCAATGGCTAGATGTCAGGACTATTACGACTTTGACTCTTTCAAGAAAATATTCACGAACTTCTCCAAAACAAATTTTTCCGTGTAGAATTAATTATTATAATCAAACCCTAAACACTACCAGCAATGAGCAACTTCAGTTTCAGTAAATAACAACCTGTTGCAAATTGTCGATAAGGTCTCCGAGTTCTTGGTGTTGAATCCTATTAATCGGTCGATGTTACAGGGCCGTCAGTCCATAATCAGACTTTATGGTCGGTGGAGGAACTGGAGTTGAGAGTCCAGGGGGACTTGTGGCAGGGGCCAGTGGACTTATGCTCCCAGAACCCATATGTCCCATTGGACCACTAGAACCGTCCATCATTCCACCTATATGATGATGACTCAGCTGCGCTTGGAGGTGGGCCAACGGATGAGAATGACCTTGAAAGCCAGGGTGTGGAGCATGAGGATGCGGAAGTCCGGAACTGACGCCATGAACGTCGGCCATATCCAGACCAATACTTCCGTCTAGGCTGTTCTCCATACCACTTGATGGAGAGTTGTTGTTGTTCTTTCGTTGACTGTTGTTGTTCCCACTCCCAGATTTACCCCTCGAATTTCCTCCCTTGGTTTTTGTCGACTGAGGCTGACCGTTGGCATTTTTCCTCCGGACATTTTTTGTATTGGGGAGTTTGTTGTCTTTTTTCCACTTCATACGTCGGTTCTGGAACCAGATTTTTATTTGTCGCTCCGAAAGGACCAAAGTGTGGGCAATTTCGATGCGTCGCCGCCTTGTCAGGTATCGATTGTAGTGAAATTCTTTTTCTAGTTCAAGTATCTGGTGCCTCGTGTACGCTGTCCTCTGTCGTTTGGGCTCCATTCCCGGTTGAAAAGATCCATTAGCTGCAACAAAGAAAAAGTTTTTGTTCAATTAATCTATCGTTCAATTAATTGTGTTTTGAATTTATTGTTGTTGATAAGAAGGGTATTAAATTCTAGTTATTTTTGTATTTATATATACTAGCGTAATGAACCTCGCTCGCTGACGCTCGCTCGGTCATTAATATTAATTTAATTGTTTATTGATGTGGACATTTCATAAAATATTAGTAAACTTATTGTTAATTGAATGTTTAATATTTTTTTTACAAATTTTTTATATTTCAATAATTTTTATTGTTATGTTTTATTATTATTATATTGGAAAAAATAAATCTTGTAATATGTAATGTATTATTTACATCAATATTATGAAGCTATTAATTAATGTTGTCTAATTGAATTATCACTGATCGATTATAGGTACTAATTGAGTATGAGTTCTATTATATTATTATTGCAAAATTTGAAGCTTGATAATCTAAACTATTTTTGTAAATGATCACAGAAAAAATATAAAAAATCTTAATGGATCTACATTTTTTTTTAAATTAAATTTTCGAATCTGAGTTTATTTCCGTTATGTTTCTATATTGGAATAATGTTTGTTTCCACATAGAAAAAGCTTTGTGATCGTTAAAATTTTCATTTATCCAAAAATAGTCTAAATCGACACATTGTCATTTAAATTATTTCGAAAAACTAATTATTTCAAAATGTAAGAAAAATATACTTAAAGTAGGATACAAAATAAAAAATTATTCTTAAAAAACAAATGAAAAAATTGCGCGTAGGTTTTTGTCGATTTAACACATGCGCAGTAGTTTTTTACAAACATTACACATGCGCAGTAGCTTTCTACAAACGTTAGGTATGCGCAGTGGTAAAAATCGTAACAAATAATGATTGTTTAGCAATTTCCACATGAATTGACATTAAAAAACATGTTAGCAAAAAAGTTTAATGCAATGTTTAAAACATATAATTTTAGAGACTAAATTGTACGCACAACATTTTACAAGTGGAGAAAAACGAAATTTTAATTTTCGTTGGAATTAAAAAAAAAAAAAAAAAAAAAAAAAAAAAAAAAAAAAAAGCACCTTTGCGCATGTGCAGTTATCATGTTACCGTGTTACGCATGCGCAATAATAAGACGGAATTTACTGCGCACTTATTAAAAAAAGTATGCTATATGTAGTGAAAATTTAATTATCTGGTGAAGTACAGCACTGCGCATGCGTAATTTTTGAATTTAATTAGAGCACATGTGTGACTATGACTTTTACCCCCCCCCCCCCGGTACCCCTAGAAAATGGTTTTTAAAAGTATGAAAAATTGAAAACTTTCAGATCAAAATTTGTTACATTTTATAAACATTTTAAAGAAAAAAAGATTAAAATTAATAAAATTAAATACACTTTTAATGTTTTTATTATTTTTTATGTTCAATAATATAAATTTTTCTATTAAATTTCTTGAATTCCAATATTTAAATTGAATTTTGAATATTCTTTTCTATTATGGGTCATTAATTACAATAATAATGAAAAGAAAACAATTTTAACAAATTTTTTAAATAAAAGTACCTTTGCGCATGTGCAGATATCATGTTACCGTGTTACGCATGCGCAATAATAAGACGGAATTTACTGCGCACTTATTAAAAAAAGTATGCTATATGTAGTGAAAATTTAATTATCTGGTGAAGTACAGCACTGCGCATGCGTAATTTTTGAATTTAATTAGAGCACATGTGTGACTATGACTGTGCATGATTGCGCATGTGTAACAGCAATACAAAACAACTGCGCATGTGAAATGTTTGTTTAGTAGTGCGCACGTTTACACAGCTGTGGTGCACTACTGCGCATGTGCAACAATATGTTGTTCATAAAAAAATGTTCAGTTTAACATGTTTGACACGAATAGTGCCAGTGCGCATTGTTACAAACTATAATAACATGGTGAAATGAACATTTTTGTAAGTAACCTATTGGAAAAAGTAGGTGAACTTTGAAGTCTGTACGACGATGAACGAAGTTTTTTCGGTATCGTATTAATATAATAGAAGATTACCACGTACAATTTTATGAATATTGGGAGAACTTTCAAACTAGTTATTCTCAATAAATAAGTAAATTTTTACAAAACTTTTTTAAACACTAATTATATGGAAGATTTTCTGACAGTATGTTAAATATTTATTACCCCCCCCCCCCCCCGGTACCCCTAGAAAATGGATTTTAAAAGTATGAAAAATTGAAAACTTTCCGATCAAAATTTGTTACATTTTATAAACATTTTAAAGAAAAAAAGATTAAAATTAATAAAATTAAATACACTTTTAATGTTTTTATTATTTTTTATGTTCAATAATATAAATTTTTCTATTAAATTTCTTGAATTCCAATATTTAAATTGAATTTTGAATATTCTTTTCTATTATGGGTCATTAATTACAATAATAATGAAAAGAAAACAATTTTAACAAATTTTTTAAATAAAAGTACCTTTGCGCATGTGCAGATATCATGTTACCGTGTTACGCATGCGCAATAATAAGACGGAATTTACTGCGCACTTATTAAAAAAAGTATGCTATATGTAGTGAAAATTTAATTATCTGGTGAAGTACAGCACTGCGCATGCGTAATTTTTGAATTTAATTAGAGCACATGTGTGACTATGACTGTGCATGATTGCGCATGTGTAACAGCAATACAAAACAACTGCGCATGTGAAATGTTTGTTTAGTAGTGCGCACGTTTACACAGCTGTGGTGCACTACTGCGCATGTGCAACAATATGTTGTTCATAAAAAAATGTTCAGTTTAACATGTTTGACACGAATAGTGCCAGTGCGCATTGTTACAAACTATAATAACATGGTGAAATGAACATTTTTGTAAGTAACCTATTGGAAAAAGTAGGTGAACTTTGAAGTCTGTACGACGATGAACGAAGTTTTTTCGGTATCGTATTAATATAATAGAAGATTACCACGTACAATTTTATGAATATTGGGAGAACTTTCAAACTAGTTATTCTCAATAAATAAGTAAATTTTTACAAAACTTTTTTAAACACTAATTATATGGAAGATTTTCTGACAGTATGTTAAATATTTATTACCCCCCCCCCCACCCCGGTACCCCTAGAAAATGGTTTTTAAAAGTATGAAAAATTGAAAACTTTCCGATCAAAATTTGTTACATTTTATAAACATTTTAAAGAAAAAAAGATTAAAATTAATAAAATTAAATACACTTTTAATGTTTTTATTATTTTTTATGTTCAATAATATAAATTTTTCTATTAAATTTCTTGAATTCCAATATTTAAATTGAATTTTGAATATTCTTTTCTATTATGGGTCATTAATTACAATAATAATGAAAAGAAAACAATTTTAACAAATTTTTTAAATAAAAGTACCTTTGCGCATGTGCAGATATCATGTTACCGTGTTACGCATGCGCAATAATAAGACGGAATTTACTGCGCACTTATTAAAAAAAGTATGCTATATGTAGTGAAAATTTAATTATCTGGTGAAGTACAGCACTGCGCATGCGTAATTTTTGAATTTAATTAGAGCACATGTGTGACTATGACTGTGCATGATTGCGCATGTGTAACAGCAATACAAAACAACTGCGCATGTGAAATGTTTGTTTAGTAGTGCGCACGTTTACACAGCTGTGGTGCACTACTGCGCATGTGCAACAATATGTTGTTCATAAAAAAATGTTCAGTTTAACATGTTTGACACGAATAGTGCCAGTGCGCATTGTTACAAACTATAATAACATGGTGAAATGAACATTTTTGTAAGTAACCTATTGGAAAAAGTAGGTGAACTTTGAAGTCTGTACGACGATGAACGAAGTTTTTTCGGTATCGTATTAATATAATAGAAGATTACCACGTACAATTTTATGAATATTGGGAGAACTTTCAAACTAGTTATTCTCAATAAATAAGTAAATTTTTACAAAACTTTTTTAAACACTAATTATATGGAAGATTTTCTGACAGTATGTTAAATATTTATTACCCCCCCCCCCCCCGGTACCCCTAGAAATGGATTTTAAAAGTATGAAAAATTGAAAACTTTCCGATCAAAATTTGTTACATTTTATAAACATTTTAAAGAAAAAAAGATTAAAATTAATAAAATTAAATACACTTTTAATGTTTTTATTATTTTTTATGTTCAATAATATAAATTTTTCTATTAAATTTCTTGAATTCCAATATTTAAATTGAATTTTGAATATTCTTTTCTATTATGGGTCATTAATTACAATAATAATGAAAAGAAAACAATTTTAACAAATTTTTTAAATAAAAGTACCTTTGCGCATGTGCAGATATCATGTTACCGTGTTACGCATGCGCAATAATAAGACGGAATTTACTGCGCACTTATTAAAAAAAGTATGCTATATGTAGTGAAAATTTAATTATCTGGTGAAGTACAGCACTGCGCATGCGTAATTTTTGAATTTAATTAGAGCACATGTGTGACTATGACTGTGCATGATTGCGCATGTGTAACAGCAATACAAAACAACTGCGCATGTGAAATGTTTGTTTAGTAGTGCGCACGTTTACACAGCTGTGGTGCACTACTGCGCATGTGCAACAATATGTTGTTCATAAAAAAATGTTCAGTTTAACATGTTTGACACGAATAGTGCCAGTGCGCATTGTTACAAACTATAATAACATGGTGAAATGAACATTTTTGTAAGTAACCTATTGGAAAAAGTAGGTGAACTTTGAAGTCTGTACGACGATGAACGAAGTTTTTTCGGTATCGTATTAATATAATAGAAGATAATAATTTCAATGGAAAAAACAGAACAATACATCTATGAATACACAGTTCTTTACTTCCTTTACTTTACTTTTACTTGTATCTAAAAATATATTAATTTATTTACATGTTAATCTACTTTCATGCTGTTTATACATTATGAATACTAATGCTGTTTGCACAGGTCTTTTTTAAGAACGGTAGTTAAAAACAATCCATCACTTTAACCATAAATATTAATAATTATTTTATGGTTTGATAAACTTAGAAAACTATATTTCTTCTGAAACTTTATTATATACGCTCTCTCACGTCTTTGACAGTATAATCAAGAAGCAGTATTTACACTTTATATGTATTTTTCATATCTTATTCTATCTAAATGCATTGTTTTACTGTCTTCTTTTTCAAACACGGTGTGAAATACGTAATTTTTTCATTAAGAGGATCTTAATTTAAAATTCATTTGTAAATGCAACATAACCCATTGACCAAAAGATACAATCGATGCATGTTGTGTTATCTTGCCCGAATGAAAATGCAAATTAAAATCGATTCAAGGTACGAGAAGTGGAAGGAAACGCCCGTATGTCGTAATAATTAGTCTGAAGTTAATGAGTTCTATATTCTTAAAAAAAAAATTATTAATTGCTTTTTTAGTCAACAAAAGTTTTAGAGGTGTACGTTACTCAGTTTAAAGCGCATAATCAAAAACGAACCGTCTCGGTTCAATTTAAGTAAAAGTCGTTTAATATTATAAATGAACTAACTAGCTCATTTTGACATTAAATAGAAGTTTTTTGAATGTGAAGTTCAAGTAAAATAGGCACCTTATTAAAGGTACAAATTCACTGAATTGAAAATGTAATTGATTATAATTTTGACTGAGAGTATACTTTATTATTTAGATTTTAATCAAACATTCAGATTGATATTCAAAATTGGATTCATTAAAGTTTTTTTTTATTCTGATTTTAAATAATAACATTTTTAATCAAGTTATATACCCCCGGCCAAAATAAGATGCCAAACTTGCAAAATTCCAAAAAGAACATAAAGAAACTAAAAGTAATAACAGGATTTATTTTTTCAATTTAAAATGAAAGCTGAAATATCAGAATAAGTTTTATTCTTGATAAACTTGTTTTCAATTTGATATATTTGATATGATATATCTTATATATTATATTCATGATCTAATTTTATTAATTATGAAAATTTCTCTAAATAAATTTTCTTAGTCTATTTAATTAATTTGTATAGGTATTTAATAGTTACAAAAATTACACTATTGAAGTAATGAGCTAATCAAAAGGTATGATAAGAAGGCAGCAAATTTAATTAAGAATTTTTTTTATTAAGTGTATTTTAATAAGAAGAATTAATTAGTTATTGATATTTCGTTTACATCTTAGAAATATATTAGTTTATGGTCTGTCAACTTGTCTATAAGACAATTATGCTTGAAAGTACTTCTCATGCATTCTCTTCTTTACTTTAATCAGGTCAATGTAACTGGTTCAAGCAGGAAGCGTAACGTCCTCCTATGATTTTAGTTTTGCTTCGTCAACTATTACAGTTTCAATTTTATCAACTTAAAGAGAACGGAAACTAAATTAAACAGTAACTATTTTCATCCTATTAACTAGATTAATAATAATGTTCTTGTTGTAAATGTTTATTTATACTTTCAAGAAAGTTGTGTTGTTCGATAGATTCTAGTAATTTTAAAGCGATTTTAAAAACAAGAATTTAAACGAAGGAATTTCTTACTGTCAATTTAAAATAGAAACTCCAAAATATGAAATTAATGCCCTATTAATTTCTGTAAAACTTACACTTAATTTATCCACTTTAGTCTTTTTTAATCCATGATGACATAAACGAATAAGAACCAATCGTTTTCAATCCCTTATTTTAGTATCTAAATAAATTGCTTTGAATCCCATTTAAAACTACAACGCAGTATACTTTATATTGATCCATTTTAATTTTGTTTAATCTTCTTTAATCCAGCCGCATCTAAATAATTCAATCTTTTTAAATACCTCATTGTCGCTTGTACCATTTTGAATTCCATTCAATCTTTCTTAATTCAGTTTAAAACAACGAAGCATATCCATGATTATCCCTTATTTTCTATCCAAAATTATCTTCCCTTTATGCATTATAAACCTGAATAACATCCAATTTTTCTCAATCCCTCCTTTTCATATCCTAATAAATAATTTTGAATCCAATCTAAATCTTTTCTTATCCCACTTAAAAGTACGAAACAGTGTATCCATTCTAATCCTAGATTTTTTACTCAAATTCATTTACTCTTAATCTATTTTAATCTTTTTTTATCCCTTCCAAATCTGAACAAACATTAATCTTTTTTTATACCCCTCTAAATCTGCAAAAATATATTTTCAATCACATCTATCTCTATTGTTCCCTATTTTAAATCATGAAGCAATATATTCATGATTATTCTTAATTCTAAATCCAAATTTATCTTCTGTTTATACATTTTAGTCTTTATGAATTCTAAATCTAAATGACTAATTTTTCTGAATCCCCCTTCCCTTTTTATATCAAAATTAATAATTTTTATCCTCGGCCGTTTAACCAAATTCAACTCTCCTTTATTCATTTTAATTAATTAAAATGACTTCACGCAAATAGACAAAACCGACGTTAGTTTCGATTAAAATCATTTTGAATCTGGACTAATTTAAATTCAGTTTAATTTATTTCAATTCAAAAAAATTAACAACGTTCGATTTTGAAGAAAAGATAATTATATGATTTAATTTTTCAAAATCTCTAGACAGCATTCAACTGGATTAAATTGATTTCAATTTTTATCTTTTTAAAAGATTCAAATGAATAGAAATTGAAGCAACATATGTAAAGGGAACAGAATGAGAGAAATATTTAAAAAAAAAATTCAAATGGATAAAAATTGAAATAATATTTTGGGAATAGAAAGAGAAAATGGTATTTTTGAGATAAGAATAGTATAGTTAAAAAGGCAAAATATCATCAAACTATTAAGTGTAAGTAAGATTAAAAATTTAATTATACATGAATTCAACTGGATAAAAGAAATAAAAATTGCAAGGTTTTACATAAATTAAAATAAAAAAGAAAATTTTTATTAATTTGTATTTATAAATCCGAAAAGGATGAAATGAGATAAGAATTGTTAATAAGCATGACTGTAGAAAAAGATAAAAAAATATTTAAAGATAAAGAGATAGAATAATTCTATCCATTTCATGCTAGTTATACTAAATTGTATTTACAATTTCAATAATCAAAAAATAAAGTCCATTTGGTAAGATTTATTACCTCTTATATTTGACCAACAAAATTTTTAATGATTGAAAAGTTTTGTTAGAACCCTCAAACCATTTTGTTAAAATTGCAAAAAAATTAAAGAATAAATTTTGATGAAACAATAAAACAATTGTGTTGATTCTGTATCAATAAAAAAATCGTATTGATCCAACATAATTTTCCTTTTCCATTCCAAATCTATTTTTTCAGTGTTTTTTTTACACTGCAATTAATTTAAACATTGTTTTAAAATTTAAAAGAAGACACATTCAAATTTTTCCACTGAAAGGTGAAAGTTACCCTTCTACCTTATAAACCAATTATCATTTTATCCTTATTATAAAAAAATTATGTAAATAATTCATATAACTCGACATCCCATTAATTATACCCGATGGAGTTGTTTTACCCTTATTTTAAAAAAGAAAATTCCTTTCTTTAATTAGTCTTAAACTCGGTTAAAAAGGATCGGCTGTCACACGAGTGCGTTCTTAATCAGCTCGAAAAAGCGTACAGCAGCTGAGTCTGAAATTTCAAAATAATCAGTAGCCGAAAGGTGTATCGATAAAGTGTCAAAAATGAACTGGCCACAAGGCTACTGAACTGGACTAATATCATGATCAGTCTATCTCTTCCCGTGTTCCAGGGAAAGTAGTCGAGGTTGTTTTGGCTTTTTAAAATAAAAGAGGGTCTTGGTGGTCCTTGTGACTCATGCTGACGGTGTGACAGCGTGTATCGGACAAGATACGAAAATGAATACAGAACAAGTATCGGTCACTCATCCATCCTCATCACTGCCGATTACCGTTAGTAAACAATAAAAGTGAAACCGATATCATCTCGAGAAATGTTATTCTCTGCACCAAAACTGAAATTCGACTGAGACCGATCATTTCCGATTTATCTCGACAGAAATTTTTAATTTGCCTATCAAAAGAACTGGAAATTGAAATATCTAGTAAATGGAAATATTTGAGTAGGACTAAAACGAAATTTGTGTTTGTAGCTTGTCACGTTATGTTGCACTTAAAAAAAAATCTTTCGTTTTATTCTCTTAAAGAAATGGAAATAGTTTAGGATATTATAAAGTTTAGAGTATAACTTTTATTTGAGAAAGGTTTTTATGTTGTGATAATTTTTTTATTATTATTTAGTAATAAAGAATTAACTAACGTTTTAATAAAACCTAGAATTAACTTCAATTTGAGAATTTTAAAGATAGAATTCAGTCAGTAAAATAGGGATCGGTTAGCAGAAATGATTTGATTTGAATAATATAGTACAAACCAAAGAGTAAATACTATGATGAATGACATAAACACTACCGGTCGAAATCGAATACTTATTTTTTATAAGGGGACAGAAGTGGAAAGTAACAACGCTTCTAACTTCCAAACCAAACAGCGGACTGAAATGGTATTCAATGGATAAAACCATATCAATTAAGATTACCGACGAAATAAATATAAATTGTTCAAATAAATCAACAAAAATTCAGAATTGAATAATAAATTAATAATAAAATATAAATTTAAAAAAATATATATATAGCGTTGAATGGGGATCGGTCCCTCGGCTTCTTAATAATAAGTTCTAAATTATTAGAAAATTAACAATAAATTAGAAAATAAGTTGTTTTTAATCAAATAAAAAATATAAAATCCAAAAAAATAACTACTTTAATAATATTTGCAAAATTTTAGCAATAAATAATTAATATTAATTTGTTTATTTAAAAATTGTTAATTAAGATAAGAATTATTGTTTATATTTTTATAAATTTACTAACAAATGATGGCAATTTAAATATAGAAAAAGAATCCGCAATTGAAAATTTAATAATTTAAATATTATTCGAGAAATTAAATAAATAAGTAAAAATTCGTTAGAGAATGTTCTAGAAGCTTTTGAAATTGTTTATCTTCCTGTCTTGTTTTGGAGGGAAAAATTGTTATTGGTGTAAAAGATTGTCCCAAATAAATAAGAGCAAATGAAAATAACAGGAACAAATTGCGCCAGAATATCTAAGACGCAGGAGATATTTGACTTTTGGCACATCCGGGGTCATAACTATATAAACAGATAATTTTACAAGAGGGGTCTCTATTCGTCTGATACCTATCAAGAGGTGAGGTGCTGCAGAAAAAATATTTCTCTTGAAAAATTTTTCTTTTGAGGAATTACTACTCAAACATGTATAAGAAAATTACTATTCAACGTTCCAACACAAATTTTATTGGATCTCACTGTCTCTTGGAAATGAGGACTTTTTATAATTGTTAAATATCAATTTCGATTAATATTTAAGAAAGAAGAAAGTTAAGGATCCCTGTTTGGGAGAATGTATGTCCTGAGTTGATATACTGGGTAACCATCCAGGATTCTTTCATTTTAAGAGGTTCCTTGTCAAATGATAAAGTTGCAAAAAACCCGAGTTGAAAAAAAGTAGAGTGTTATGGGGAATGTCCGTGATATGCTTGTAACATATACCAAAAGTTTGTCAAATTTATGATTCCCAGTCCTCCGTGTAGAAAATAGGATTTGCTGTAAGTTTAGCGACAATCAATATTGAAAATATTTAAATAAAAAGGATTGTCAATAAACCATAAAATATATATAAAAATAAAAATAGAATAGGGCATAGAATTACCAAAAAATTATGGCTTATAGGCAGGATTAATTGAAAAATTAGAGAAATAGTTAAATTTTGAATTTTTATAAGTACACTGAGAGAAATAGATGGTAGGAACTTTACTATCTTTGATGATAGAGAGGTTATGTTACACTCTACCATCAGAGATGCTACACCGTACCATCTAGATGCTACATCGTACCATACTGATGCTATCAGATGCTAACCCGTACCATCCAGATGTTATCCCGTACCATCTAGATTCTTGTCCGTATATTTAAGATCAGATATGGTATCTAGTACCATCTAGATGGTACCCCATAGCATCTATTTCTCTCAGTGTAAAAATTAATGAATAACGTTTGTCTTAGATTTGAAAATTTAAAAGTTGATTTGATTCTGTTGGTTGGACTTTGTTTTGATTTGCAAAAAAAGTTAAGATGAAAATAGTTTCTGATTTTAAAGACATGTAAATTTGCTAAACTCGAATTAATGGAAATAAATAAATTCTGATTTCTTGATTTTGTAACTATCTAGATTATCTTAAAATAAAATTTAAATTCAATAATTAACTAAAATTATTTATTTATTTGTTTAATTTTAAATGTTTGTTTTTCAGATAGGTTGAGAAATCTGCGATCTAGCTTGATATAAATTATAAATTATTAATAAAATCAAATTTGAGATTCCTAATAAAATCAATTTATTTGAACAATAAAAGAAAGTAATAGAAATTTGAAACTTAAAATAGAATACAATTTGAGAAATAAGAATATAAAGAAAACAGATCTAATTTATGGTTGTATGGATTTAAATGTTCATATTTTGAATTAATAAATTAAATAAATCATACTTATTATTTATTAATGATCGACGCACGAAGCACCGGTCTACCATTTTTGGTTCCTTGTCAGAATTTTTGGTATCCTATTTACGTAACGATTTACTAAACTATATTTCTAATTTTTTTAACAAGATCCCTTAGAAAATTCTTTCCAAATATATTTTTGTTAAGTCACACAAAAGTCTAGAAATTTTGAAAAAATTGAAGATAGTGAACTTCTTGGTTCAATCGACCACTAGTCATTCACGATTCTCTCAAAACCAGAGTAATCCATCCAAAAAGACGCTATTTGAATTTTCAGGAATTGAATTAAGTATACTAATTGAAATAAAAGTTTACACGGTTAAATAATTTTAATCATCTAGATAATAATTTTACCTCAAGTATACCGGTGGTACTCTTAAGAATATGGCTCTGTATTCCCCAATTTATGACCACGAGCAATAATAACAATTAATCCAAGAAATTCAATTTCATTTTACACCCTGGGTTATCCGAATCCATCGACACACGTTTCATTCCAATTTTTCAAAATTTAATTTATAAAGCATTTTATTTCTCTTCAGCATCACTCATACCTTTTCAAGTATTAAAAATACTATTTAGAAATAATCAAAAGCAGTCAATTAGTTTTCACAGCATAAAAAATTGAAGCTTGTTACTCTAATTAAATTACAAGAATAGATGGTATCTGCGCCTAATGAAGTGACAGAGTCGATCTTTCCAAAAGTGAAAAGAAAAAAACTTGTAGTCACGAGACAAGTTAGGAATAGTCTAACTTGTAATACCGACGTGTCAGTCGTCGGATGCCAATCGGAGGTGAAGTTTTTGTTTTAGCTTTTAAATAAAGAAAGAAATATGATTGTTGGTGGTCCAGACTTGAAATACAAATTCTGTTAGGAAATTCTAAAGCTGGTATAGTACAGAATCTGTGCGAGCACATTCCATTCCATTCCAGTCTGACCATGATGTTTGCGGCCCCTCCTGGTCTCACAGTCCGTGAGTCCAGCAACCAACCATCCAGCATTCGGAGGGGAGATTGCGGTGTGCGTCCGACAACAGACGCGACGGCCATGCATACCAGAGTCCGAAAGCTACGTGTATAGCTTCAAACCAAGAATCAGAGACCAACCGCAATCCGTAATCAAAGCCAGCTACCATTCTCTATTTTATGTTGGTTGGCGCATTGTCCAGCAAATGCGAAATTAACAAATTATACCGTCTCGTGTAAATGATACACCACTTACAAGAAAATAAATGTATTCGTCACTTAAGGTTGTGTCGTCAATGTGGTTATTCTTATTACCTACTTTGATTAATACTTTTGTTTCTAATTTATAATAGCTCTTCATTAATATTCTCAGGTGGAAGCTATCTTCTACATACAAAAGTCAGATAAACCAAAATTCATTATGATTACCGATTCCATGGCTGTTGTTGAAGGACATAGAGTACTATAGACCTAGAACACAAATTCAAAAAGCCTTATGGGAGATAGGTACATGAAAAGAACTAATCCTTTTCTGGGCTCTACTTCAAGGTTATAAAAAAACTAACTACCAAATCCTGCGGAAACTTTTGGAACGAGTCCTGGAAATCAGAACACCAGTCAAAACTTCATGAAATTTGGGAGAAGAGACCAAGCTTCATTGACAAGACTACTACTGGAGCGACCACTAAAATCGTTGCATTTTCTCGTATCATACATTTACTTACAACTTTAGAACCAGTCAAGATATTTTAATTTTCTTTGGCTTATTTTAAAGCTAGAAGTCCAAGGTTTCATTCAACTTATTTTCAAAATTTTATAATTACTTTTCTAGAAAATGCTTCCTACCAAACTTGAACAATGAAAATTCATAAAAAACGAAATATCCACATGTCATTATCACATTGAATCTCCATTTCTATTTTTCAAAATATCTTCAAGCTAGGACTATTTGACGGAAAATTTTTTAAGCTTTCCAATGGTCTATAAAAAAGTTCAATTCGCTAATATTTGACAGAGTTATCAACATTTTACGACAGCCATGTTGTTAATCCCATTTTTGTAAGTGGTCCCACAATTTTGGCCGGTAGTGTATTTTGTTATAATTACATAAGTCGCGGTTGACTTTTTATAAATTTGTTAAATTAAGCACTATATGATACTCATACTCGAAAGTTTCAAAAATCAAATTGACAGTTTAATTTTGAAGATATGAGAAATGATAGTTTTCACAATGAGTACACATTACACAATGCCAAATGATCCTCAATGTGAAAAATTTAAACAAGTGTGGGTTGGAAAAGAATTTGATTGTTGGATTAATGCTGCTTGAAAAATTAAAAATCATACTACGATTGTGCGCAAGCGCATTTCACGCTTTGAATAAGTAGAAAAATTTCCTCGACAATCCGAGTTCTGGGTATTCGAGGATTGGCTTTACGCTGACACAATGACGACAAAAAATCTAATTTCTTACGAAAGCTTTAAATTCTTGCTAAGGATATTCCTAAGTTGCAATCAACTTTGTGATGCAGAATTTGTTGCCATTTCAATCGACGAAACATATCTCTTTTGGAGCAAATGTCTGTTTGCTTGAGAATTGCTCCTCATGATCTAATTGTGTCTGAATCTTTCGTGAAATTTTTTTCTACAAAGATAACCACAGCAGAAGCATTATTTGAGATTGTCAAAAAAGTTTTTATTGATAATACATTGCCAATAAAAAAACTTAAGGGCCAGTGCTATGATGGAGCAGCTAATGTCTCGGACAGATTAAATGGATTACAAGCACGTATAGTAAAATAGAAGTAAAATATACAAATAAATAATAATTCATTATATAAATAATAACAATGCTATCATATTTTTAGATGGATTATGCTTATTAAGCTCATTGAAAAATGTTTTGAGAAACATTTTGAGCTATTTGGACCTATTTTGGAGCTGTTTAAGTTCTATAATGTGCGGCATAATGATACTGAAGTTGATAGTGCAGGCACTACTAAAGCTTTCAGTTTTTCAAGGTCTCTGGAATCGTTTGAATGTTTATTTTTCTTGATAACCATGATAGAAATGTTGGATAAAATTGGAATTCTCAATGGTAATCTAAAAAATTCTGGTGAGTATTGTATAATTGATTCTTATCAAAAAGTGGAAGCAATTATCCACAGTTTTGAAAACTTCCAGGATTCAAAATTCGATATCATTTGGAAAAGAGTTTCTGATTACAAGGAAAAATTTAATTTTGAAAAGCCAAACCTCCCTCGTCATTAAAGAATCCCTAAAAGTTTGCAAAATTCATTAAATGACACTCAAGAAGACCACGTTTTGCAAGATCCAAAGATCTATATCGAAAACTGTATTTTGAAAGTTTTGACCAAGTTCTGTCATCATTACTAACATATCGTGATACGTTTTTGGGTATACTTACTAAATAGGAAACAAAGTTGAGAAAGCTAAGATACATTGTTAACTTTTTGCAAGAAAATGACTGGTGATTAGGATTAAAAAGTTAATTAAGACCAACCACGTTACTAGATCGACAAAACAACATTGCAATTTCGCACATATTCTGAAGCTGCAATGTTACTAGTCATCGAAAAATTGTTAGATAAGTTTATCAAGAAAAACTAGAGGAATGCAGTTTTTACTCATTCCATTGAATAGCTTGAAATATATTACCGAATTAACTCTAAATGTGAAAATAAAAATATATTAAAATAAAGAAGTGAAATTTCGGTTCACCTTTTTAGGTGTCTTTTTGGGATTACCTGAAAAAACTTAGTCAATCCAACAAACTTGACTTTGGATTAGAATTTAGTAGAGAAAAATACTTTATTCACTGATTCAGATTTAGAGAATGTATTGGTTTTAACAAGGTTGAAAATCAAATTCTCGTTAAAGCGTTGCTATATCGTCGCTTTTGGGAGGAGAACTCTGCCATTTCGATGAAGCTCTGAAAACAAGACCAACTTGCAAGAGCACTGAAAACAATGCAGTTTTGAAAAGGTGATAAAAACTGTGCCATTCGAATTAATATTTGAAGAAAGTACCATTTCGAAATTGACAGATTTTGTTTTTAAACATTTTTAAATAAAAAATTCACAAAGTTACAAGCATTCAAAATTAGAAGTGCCAAAACCCTAGAGTCGAGATAAACGAGTTTAAAGTTCCAGATTACCATTAGCTGACATGCATTTTAAAAATGAAAAATAGGATTATTTTGTGTTTTTAATTACGATAAAGTTATAGTAAAAGCATAATTCGAAGCGGGAAAATACTTAGTTTGTTTTTTTACAATTAAAAAAAATTGAAAATCTGAACCTCCTGTAGAAAAATGCAAATAGCTCGGAAAACAAAATTGACAAAGTGGGCCCTTTTCATTCGACGTACACATATATTATTAAATATCTATAATAAAAATTGTGTTAAGTTATATTATCTATTAATCATAATAATGAAAAATTTGAAAAGTATATCATCCTATAATTTATAAGATACTTTTTGATTCACTAATAATAAAAATAATAACTTAAAACGAAATCTCATTAGGAGCATAAAATAAATAAAAAATGATGAAACATGGAAAAATAAAGTAAATCCTGAAAAATAGCTCTGCTTTCAAATCATGTCGCTATAAATATGTTATTAAATTTACTGTTCAACATGCTTTGAATTTATATTAAATTAAAATTCAGAATTATGTTTTCAAAACTAATTTCAGAAAATACATAATTATTATGAATAATGTTCTTAAAATATTGTTATGTACAAGTACATATAAAAAAAATTATAAAAAAATTATTCCCAAGATTTATAACCTCATTTCTAAAATAAACTATTTTATTTTTAAAACATGTATCATAAACTTATAAGTTATTATTTATTACATAAAATAATAAATAATGTATATTTTCTGTTAACAAAGTAAAATAAATAACAGTATTTCCTAAATAATTTTATAGTTGTTATTTATTTTGATTATTTAGATGTTTTATTAAAATTCAAAATTCTAACATGTTGTTCAAACATTTTAAATTGTATACCTACATATTTCTAAAATGCATTTATGAAAATATATATTTTCTCTATTTCAAACATAAAACATTAATTTTATAAATGAAGAATTAAAATAAATTTACAATTATTCCTTAGTAATTGAAATCACCTGAGATTGCTTTCTTCATACAGAAATTCTTAACCTAATAATAATCTTAAGCATTGACAACCTAAATTTAAAAATAAAATCTGTCAATTTCGAAATGGCGCTTTCTTTAAATGTTAATTATTCTCATGCGCTTAAAGAATAAAGAATCACTGAAAAAAATGTTTAGTCATATCAACAAAAATTTTATTGACTCAACCAAATTTTTAGTCATAGCAACAAAAATTTGGTTGACTCAACAAAATTTTTGTTGATATGACTAAACATTTTTTTTAGTGATACTTTGTTGAAAGTAAAAATAAAAATTAAAGTATTAAATAAAGTCGACATTAAAGGATATGGAATATCTAAACTACAAAAAACTATTCTTTTGTAAATGGGTCAATAACTCATTACTCTCAAATAAAAATTCGATTTTAAGAACATTTGATGGTAAATGACGCCAGTGACCACATAACCCATTGGCAAAATTTCTCATCGATTTTTCTCATAAGCTACTGAATATTATTAAATAAAGCTTTGTATACAATTACTTAAAATATCATCTTAAAAAGAGCTCCCTGCTTCTAGTTTGTTTTTATTTTGTCTTAAAAGTGAATTTCGTAAAAATTGACCAAGATTTAGAAAATTGATTTTGCGGGAAAATGCAAGTAAATTAAAGACCATCCAGATGATATAGATAAATATTACTGTATTTAAATAAAAATTAAACAATTTTATTCGTTTTTCTTTTTCACTGTATGCGCGCATTTTATTCTGTTTTTTTAAAGGCATGTAAGAGGCTGGAATATATTCTTGAATAAAAAAAGTCAAGCTGATCGGGTCTAACCTATACACTGGTGATGATACACAATATATACACAATATACAGTTTATAATAAGCCTGCTTCTGTCTAGTCGAAGTTTGCCAGTTGCCCATAGCCTAGATCGCAGGCAATAGTTGCAAGTTAGAATGAGCAGCAGTTTTCATAGTCAAAGAGGAACTCTAGAGGGGAAGCTGCAAAGCCGAGACAGCCAATTCCGAGGAGTGTTACACGGCAAAAAATCGTTTTCAAAACCTCACAGCCTGTGAGTTATTCATTGTTATAGAACACGTGGCGCGAATTGGGATTTGTCGAGGCCTTATCTCAATTTCAGGAAAATCTGAAATTCACGCTCATATTTATTTTCACAATGCCTAAATGAAAAATAAATTACATTCTAAAGAAAACAATTAATTGTGATTCTTAAGTCTTTATTGCACGTTTGTTAAACAATTGTAAAGTTTATTTAATCAATGTTCTACTTATTGTTATATTTTATTTATAATAACACAGATACATTTTTAATGAAGAAGAATAAGTAGGTTTATATTTAATATATTTAAAGGTGGTTTTTATTTTTTTATTTATATTTAGTCTGAAGTCAAGGAAGATTTCTATTGGAAAGCCGACATTTTGACTGAAACTCAATTGGCAGAATGCGCAATAGAACGAAATTTATTTATCCGAATATTTAAATTTCCGAAACTTTATTTATCAGAATAGTTAACTTCCAGAATGTGCGTATTTGCCAGACACTCGGAATGTTGAATTTTTAATAGAGCTCGCTGATTGGAGAGTAATAATTTCGGACAGATTATTAACCAATCAGATAGCTTCTTTAGCTCCACATTCTTTTTGAGACAATATCAAAAAAAAATTTTAAATTAAAACAAAAACAAAATGTTTTTTCAACACAGGTATTTTTACTTAAATATGAACAAAAAAATTTTTATTTCTCCTTTTCTCTTGCCAAAAATACAGAACTGTTAAAAATTTTGTGTTGTTTTTTAAATACATAGAATTTAATGAACACATTTTCAATTCTATAATTTGAACATCGTTTCAATTAAACCACTTTATTAGATTGTAACAAAGTAGTTTTAAAATAGAACATGTCATTAATTCTAATTTTAGAAATTCTATAAAATTTATTATCAGCTTTAGTCTTGAAAGAAGCAATTTTATTTTGTAAATCCAATCTACATAGATAGCGTTTTCATAATATTAAATTTATATAGTCAAAAAAAATTATTTATATTTACCAATATTTACCATTATTTTAATAAAAGTGCTTTATTTGTCATAAATTAGATCTATTATATAACATATAGTTCAGATTAATGCAGATTAATTAATTAAATGTCTTAGTTTCAAAAACATGTAATATAGAAAATTATTACCAACTTTCGTAGAAATAAACATTAAACTAAAGAATTTCTTATTTTAAAAGCAACTGTTATTTATTTTAATTATTCCTTATTATTTGTTTAATAATTTAATTATGTATTAATGATTTCTGATAAAAAAGAAATAATTTAAATGTAGGAAAAATATATACACAATTTTAAAAAAACATTATTAATTGCCCGCATGAATCGTGATAAATTTTTGATTCGTTATTGAAAAGAATAGTGTTTGAAAACATAATGTGACTTTTTGAAGAGCTTGATAAATTGGACGTAACAGATTTATTTGGAAAGTAACGTCTAATATGGGCCCACACAGGTGACAACAAGGTGTCTACGATAAATTGCAGCTCATAAGTCTTTCCGTATTTTGAAAGCAGTTCAAATCAAATGGAGATGGATGCGCCGTCGAATTTAATGCCTAAGGTGTAGTGCAACCTGTTAATAATGGATCTGCTATTTATCTTGAAATACATCATTGGCACTGGGTCAAACAGAATCAACAATACCTTACTGATTCGTTTAGCTGCGATTCTCATTTATCTACAATTGTTATTTAGCATGGAAAATAGATAAAAATGTCGTGACATTTTTCACAGAGACACTTTATAAAATCGAAAAAGAGGTGATTTATTTTATGCTTTTTACTGACGGCATTTATCAAAGTTTAAAATTGTATTTTTTTTTTTTTTTGCTATAATTAATTGTGATGAGTGTTAATATTAATAAAAATAATTAAATGAATGTACTGCTTATTATCGTGTTTCATTTTTATTACTTCAATTGTTCATTTTATTGTCTAATATTCCAGTAATTCCAAATTCCTGTTAGGCCATTGTCAATACCTCAATAACGTTAAAACCTTTTGTATATGCTACATATAGACAAAAATTCGATCAAGGAAGAAAAATATTCATAAAAAAATTATTTTCTCAAAAAACCCCGTAAATATTAGTTTTTTAAGTTAATGTCCCTTCATGTGTTTAATATTTAATTTCTCGTGTTTAATGTAACAAACCAACAGAATGGTCACCTTTTGAATATTTTATACCTTGACATTCAACAGAAATTAAAAATCCATTAGGGAAAATTGTAGTCATTATATCAGAGGGGCATTAGTGGAAAGTATAAAAATCGTGATATTAGAGGTAAAGGGTCACCTTAATGACATATGTAATTGATACGCACTTTTGATTGTATCTGTTTGATTCAACATTCTCACACTTTTTCAACACTACTATTTATTACCATTTCTGAAATTAATTCCACTTTTTTTTAATGGTAGTTATCAGTTTTTTTGCTTTTCGACAAGACTCTTGTCTATACTTTTTGTTATAAAAGACGATTCTTGTCAGCTTTTTATGATGAAACAATACTTAGGTTTAGTTTCTTCTAACAAAAATATGTATCGTTTATTATAAAAAAAAAAAAAAATAAGAATAATAAGTGTCATCTTCTATAAATGTCTAAGTTTGAAAAAATTTCAGTTTAAAAATTGGAATTGTTTTCATATATTTAGATTTTTTTTGGTATAATTTTAGAAATTTTCTGTCACAGAGCTGCCATATTTCATAAGATTATTGATATTATTATTGTAACAATACTATGACTTTTAAATTTCGAATTTACGAAAATTTTACTTTTTGGCTTCAGTAAAATTTGTTAATTATTTTCTCTCCGTATAGGCACTAAAATTTCAATTGATAATATGTTAATTAAATGTAATTTAATTTTATCTACACCCTTTAACAAATTTCTAAAGTTTTCTGATTTTGGGAACATTTTTTAAATAATACTGAATGTCAAACACGTGTTATTTAAAAAAGGAGAATTTAAATGTATCAAAATTTGAAGGCATACCAACCTTAAAATGATAATAAACGAGTTTATTTTCTAACGTGTCCCGAAACTTATTAAAGACATTTGAACTGTTAAACTAAACGTTTAGTTAAATTAGTCTACTTTTCGAAATCTTTAACTTTAAAAACTTTTCAACTTTAAAATTCCATTTTATTCCTAACTATTACATAAATTCTTTATAACAGTTACGAAATGAATCTTTTGCCGAAATTTAACGATTATAGAGTCACGTAATTTAAATATTGTAATGAAATATTGCTTTTTATGGTCATTTTCATACATTGTATGTTCAAAAGATTGGGTGTCTACTAATTTCGTCCCACAAAATTCCCAGTCATTTCCCGGTTTTTGTTCCTATTTTTCCCGGTTTTTTCTCTTGTTAACTTAAAATTTATTTTAAGTATAAATAGACCTACAAATGGCTACAAAATTTGAATATAACAGTTGATAATTGAAGAAAATAATTGAAATTCAAAGAAAATAATTGACAATTGAAGAATTAAATATTAAACTTTACAAAAAATAATCATTAAGAATTAAAAGAAACAATTAATAATGAAAGAAAATAATCAATAATGGAAAGAAATAATTGAACAATGACAAAGATATTTGACAATTAGAAACAAAATTAAAAAACAAGTAAATAATAATCTACAATTGAACAATAATTGAAAAAATTGAACAATGGTTATTAAATTCAAAGAATATAATTGAAAATTGGTCAACTAGATAGAAAATCCAAAAAAATAATTTAAAATTTAAGTTAATAATTCAAAATTGAAGAAATAAATTGAAAATTAAATAAGCAAATTGAAACCAGAAAAACACAGAATTATTGTATATAAAAAAAAAAACAATTGAAAATTAAGAAATAAAATTGAAATTCGAATACAATAATTGAGAATTAAATAACATTACTGAACAATTGGATTGAAAAAAGAGGAAAATAATTTATAATTAAAAAAAAAATGGAAAATGACAGGAATTATTTAATATTGAAGAAAACATTAGAAATTAAAGAATAGAACTGTTATTTGAAGAAATTAAATGAGAATTGAAAAAAATAATTGAACAATTAAATTGTAAATAGAAGAAAATGATTGAAAATTGAAGGAGGTTTTGAAACATGAAATAAATAACTGATAATTGAAAAAAAAATAACTGAAAAAAGTCGAGATATTTTTAATATTGAATATTGAATATTGAAACAAACAATTGAAAATTTAACAAAATAATGAAAAATTAAAGAAAATAATTGAAAATTGAAGAAAATAATTAAAAATAGAAGAAAGTACTTAAAAATTAAATACAATATTTGGAAACAGCAGAAAAATTTAGAAATCGACGGAAATAATTGCGAATTTATAAAAATAATTTAAAAATTTTCAATTTAAATAAAAATTGAAAGAAAAACATAATTTAAAAAAGCTGAGAATTGTTAAATATTGAAGAAAATTGAGAAGAAATTGAAAATTGAAAGAAATTGAGAAACTGAAAGAAATATGAAAAAATAATTGGAAATTGAAGAAAATAATTGAAATTTAAGAAAAAAATTAGAATTTGAAGAAAATAATTAAGAATTAAAAAAAATCATTGTAAAGAACCTAGAGTTATTGAATATTAAAAAAAAATTGAAAATTAAAGAATGGAATTGAATGTCGAAAATTATAATTGAGAATTAAAGAAAATAATTCAAGAATTGAACAATGGGATTGAAAGTAGAAGAAAATAAGTGATAATTAAAGAAAAAAGAAATTGAACAATTCAGGAATTATAGAATTTGAAAAAAACAATAAAAAATGAAGAATGTAATTGTAATTTGAAGAAATTAATTAAAAATTGTAGAAAATAATTTGGAATTGAAGAAAATGTGATTTTATGCAAATCGTGGAATAATAATTGATGAATTGAATTCAAGTTTCAAAAACATAATTGATAATTGAAAAAAATATTGAAAAAAGACGAGAATTATTTATTATAGAAGAAAATAATTGAAAAATGGAGGAGTTATTGAGATGTGAAATAAATAAATGATAATTGAAAAAAATAGTTGAAAAAAGTCGAGAATTATTGAATATTAAATTAAATAATTAAAAATTGAAGGAAATAGTTGAGATCTGGAGAAAATAATTAAAAATTGATGAAAATGATTAAAAATTGAAGAAAATAATTGAAAATTGAATCAAATAATTGGCAATTCAAAAAAAATTATTTATAGTTGAAGAAAATAATTAAAAATTGATTAAAATAATTGAAAATCGTAGAAAATATTTCAGAATTGAATAAATTAATTAGAAATTGATGAAAATAATTGAAAATGAAAGAAAATAATTGGCAATTGAAGAAAATAGTAGAAAATCGAAGAAAATAATTGAGAAATGAAGAAATAATTTTAAATTAATGAAAATAATTCCAAATGGAAGAAAATAATTGAAAATTGTAGAAAATAATTGGAAATTGAAGAAAATAATTGAAAATTGCAAAAGATTTTTTTATCCCAGAAAAAAATTCCCGGTTAATTCCCGGTTTTCCCGGTCAATTTAAATTCCCGGTTAGTAGACACCCTGAAAGAAACAAAAAATGACACTTTAAAGAATTAAAATGTTCTCAATTTTAACATTTCTTCCTCGAAAACTAAAATTAATTGTTAGTCTGATAATAGCAGTTTGTAACCGAAAATTTAATGGAATATAATAAAAATAATGTATCACAGTTCAACCTTAAAATTTTAAAAACTTATATGCAAAAAACTATACTAAAACAGAAGGTGATCAATATATTAACCACCGTGTTTTCTTCATTTTTACATTTTTTCCAGAAATTCAGAATGAGAAGATAGTTTACTTTAAAAAAATTTAATATTCAGAGAATTTACATTTGGAAACATACTGAATGTGCCAAAATTTAAATACATATAATTGCTAATTTAAAAATTTTTAGTATTGAATATGTGTAAACTTTATTTAAAGTTCTTCATTTTTAATGTTCCCAAATTTCATATATCTAAAACGCTTTTGAATTTTAAAACTAATAAAAATAGATTTGTATAATGCTGTATATTTATACAATATTCTTTCTAAATCTGAATCATTGAAAATTTTAAATTTTCGTTTACAATCGTTGATTGAATTCTTGTTGATTCAATTAATAACAAATTTCTTAAATATTTGTTGAAATCGCAATCTTAACTGATGTAAAATTTGACTATCTAATAGATATAAGTAAGAAAGTAGTCATTTAATCAATCAAATTTTAACTAATTTATAGATTTAAAGGAATGAAAAAAAAATGTTCTAGACAGTCTAACTGAGTCGAAAGTCTTTTAATGGAAAAGTACAACAACAAAAATTTGCAACAATCATCGACAACAAAAAAAAAGAAATATTCTAAAATTGACTAAAAATCAAGAAATACATTTTATCCATCACCTAACCCTTTAATGTATAACTCAGTTAAAAACCCAATAATTTTCTTCATCTACAAACATTATTCAATTTTCTATAAGTTTTGAAGAGTTTCACTGATATATATGTAATGAAATTTAACTCATGAAATTCAGAATATAAAATTGAATTAAATACTTTTTTCACTAACTTTTCCATTCATTTCATTCATTTTTCATCTTTGCACAGAAAATTATAAAAAGAAAGGCTTTTCATTTTTACAGCGACGGAATTTTCAACTTTTATAACATAGTCTAAGTTTAATAAACACTAACACTAACATTTGTTCGGACTTTTATGGCATCGCGTGTAAAATTTAATTATAACAAAAATAATACAAAAATGTTTCAAAATGAAACATTAGAGTCATTTTTACTAACTACAATACAAAGTTTTTAAAAATAATTTATCTTAAAGAATGCACGAAATAACCCGCGAAATTCTGGTTTTCAGTTTTTCACACTTTTCTTTTAAAATATGCAATAAAAAATACGCACGGACGAAATAATAAAAAAAAAAAATATTTCAACTTTTGCCAACGCAAATTCTTTTAAAATACTTAAAAAATATGTTTTAACCAAAATATATTATTAATTTTGTATTTCTTGTGGGTAAAAGCATTCCCCTTTGAGTCTTTTGAGTTTGAAAATAAAAATTTTGATTTTTTGATTCTACCAAAAAAAATTAGGGGTTTCCGTATGTTGGGACCAAAGTTTTTTTAAGTTTCGGGGTGAAAAGTAAAATTTTTCCTGTAAAGTAAACAAAAATTCGAGTTTGCCTTCTCTAACTTTTTTTCACTTTAAAGATGAATATAAAAATTTCGTTAATTTTACACGTGTATATGTGAATTTTTTCAGGGGGTTCTTTTACCCCTTTAGAAATACAAAATTAATAATATTTTTGATGTAAAACATACTTTTTAAATATTTTTAAACAAATTGCGTCGGCGAAAGTTGAGTTTTATTTTAATTTCGTCCCTGCGGACGTCCGGAACTTCAGGTATACATTTGAAAAATGTTAGCCTGATTTTCAGGACTTTATGAATTTTTTTCTGATTTTCTAGATATCAGAAAATATTTATATCAACTAGCAAACTTAAACAATAACTCACTATAATATATTTTATGATGCTTACAAAGTCAATGATATGATGTTTCTAAAATGATTATTCTTTATTAAGAATTTTTAATTTTTATGTTTCAGAACGTGGTTTATAACAGTTTATCCTCATAAACTAACATAGCGTTCATTCAGAACTGTTGTTGGTTTTTTTGTGATTTTAGGTTTATTAAATTGTAAAAAAAAGTTTTTCCCACATGTCACTTTAAGCTTATAATTTCAGCAAATGCGCTTTATATGAATTTCGTTCATTTCGAGATTCTTTTAAAGCGGAAGATCCACAACTTTATCTAAATTTTTTACTTTTAAAATGGATATCAAATTGGACGCTTGAAAACAAAGTTAGTTACCTATTTTGGAAGTGGTAAATTTGTATAAAGTTGTGAATCTGATACTTTAAAAGTAAGAAATTTACAAAACAAATGTACATTCGCTGGTTCAAAATTGGTTAAGATACAATTTTGTGTAACATTACAAGTCTAAAGTGAAATTTGGACCAAAAAATGTTTTACAGTTGGCAACTGCAGCTAACAATTTAGCTGAAGATTTTAGTCATCATAATTAAATATTAACTATGACAGCTGATACATTTCCCGAGATATAGCTAACTGTTCGCCGTGGTAGCTAACATTGTATAGATACCATACCTAAAATATTTCCTAGTCCCTCAGCTTTCCCTATGTCAAATAACTATTTTTAGCTATGGGCGCCATGGTATCTACAAATATTAGCTACCACAGAGAAATTTTAGGCTGTCTTTGCAAATGGCTTAGCTTTCTTATTGTTAATGAATATTTAGCTATGATGATTAAAAAATTTCAGCTAATTTTTTTGAGCTGCAGCAGCTCACTTTTTTCCTTACGTGGAAAAAAACTTGTCAGAGTAATTGAACAAAAAATGTAACATGATCCAGCCATGCACAGCAGTAGATTGAAATCATCGAATACACATCATCGTATCCGTGAAAATTTTCCGCAAAACAGAGCAACAAAATTATCATTTCAGACTTACCAACTCCAGCTACATGAATCTTCTTCATCCAAGGATAGATAACGCGATCTCCAGTATCGTCATCATCATCCTCATCCTCCATCATTCCAGGCGATCCGTCCATAATCTGATCATCCTCCACGTCTTCCTGATCGGAGCCCTCATCCGTATGATGCTGCTGACTCCCCTGCATATGTTGATGCTGTCCCGACTGTTGTTGCTGCTGAGGCAAGTCCGGCGAATTGTCCCTGTGCAAAGACCCGGAGCCCGCCGGACTGCAAACATTGCCCTCATGTTGCTGCTGCGTCTGCTGATGTATACTTTCAGGCTGCCTGACATGGTTAGCCATAATGGACGGAGATAAAGGCGTGCTTCCCAAAACCGTTGATGCAGAGACAGGAGGTTGTTGCTGTTGTTGGCTCTGCATTGTTGGGGGACACGTGAGAGGAGGTTGTTGTGCCTCCGGTGGCATCGCGAGAGCCCCGACGGCATGATGATGAGGATGCAAACTCGCATGATGAACGGCGTGCACCTGGTGATGTGGATGATGAGGATAATATCCACCGTACCCTGCATAACCCCCGTTCAGTTGAACAGCTGAGGATGCACCGTAGGGCGTCGACGCCGCCTGATGGTGGTGCTGATGGTACCCATACTGCAGCTGATGCGACTGCGGATGGTTCAGATGATGACCACCAAAAAAATCCGCGCCCGCAGACGGGATGTAATTACCCTGACTGTACTCCTCGCTCGGGGGAAATTTTGGGTCGACAACGGATGCCGGACCCAAATGATGGGCAACCGGCTGCTGGTGCTGTTGATGGTACCCACCCGCCGAATTCATCAGGAACGAACTCATTGTCAACAGAAACCACAAATTATCTTCTTTACTCAAAACAAAAAACTGTTTCCTTTCACCAAAAACTACTCTCTTCTTGAATTTAAATCATAAATTATGTTTCTTATTCCACACTAAAACTGTTTCAAAATCTGCCCACACATTCACAAAAATTGCACGACACGCACAGCACTGCACTATGGTCCATCGTTCCTCTCACACCCTCTCCATTTCTCCATCCCTCTCTAGAGGGGTAACTTTTTACCTAGAATGTCGCGGTATTTCTGATCCTCCCTTTTTTTCTCAGTCAGTTTCTTTCTCTCTCTCCCGCACACTTTTGCAATCAAGTACCCTTCGACGGAGCGACCGGTTCCCGCCCACCAGTGCCCAATTAACATACCACGTGACCGCGGAGAACCAATCAGAGCCGCCCCCCGTCCGCGACCATGATGGATCGTCGGCACGCATGCAACATGTGAGTGGCGCCACGATACCACAGTGGCAGGTGCACAAACTTCACTCTTCCCGATCGAAACACGATCCACCTGTTTTAATTAATTTTTTGCTATCTCTGTTTTTTTACACACTCAACCGCACTGATCGAGGAACGGACGTGAATTACACATATAAGGGCACGTGGAGTTTTTAATAAGGGGCTGTCCTTGAATGAAGAAACGCTTGCACTTTATTCACTGCTAGCAGTCAACGTGCTAGTCTTTACTCACTGCTCTGCCAGAGATGGATTATTTTAAGGAACGCGAAAGAGTTGAAAAGGAGCCACAGAAGGAGTTCGCCGTGGCTCGGCACAAACTCGTCTGGCAACTCTGTTTGGTTCCCGCTCCCTCCAGTTCACCTCGCGATGGCTTGAACCTCCACCAGTAGACGCCCCCCACCCTGGAGCAGCATCCCCACCAAAGAGAAGCACGAGGCCAACCCCTGCCGCGCAAAACCCTAGATCCTGTACCCTTATGGGTATGCTCCTGTATGCCTATGGGGGAGTCACTCCTACGGCTTTCCTTAACCCGCCTCCCAATGCTCGAAATCCACCTTGGATAGACGCGAGGATCATGCCGCTGCTTGAGAAAGTCACTGGAGAGTGAAAAAAAACAAAGGAGACCTGAAAAGTAACACGATGTGATAAACTTGTCAGGTTATCTGATCTGTTGATTTGGAGAAGGATTATTAATTTAGAGGATCATTGTTTACTTGGAGGGGTGATTATTTATATGAAGGAGGATTATTTATTTGCAGAAGGGTTATTAATATATGGTAAGGGAGATTGAGGAGGAAAATAAACCTTATTAAAAATAAGTATTGGATTAAGTACTGGGAGTAAGTATTGGATTAAGCATTGGATTAGGTACTGGATTAAGTATTGGATTGTGTTCTTGAATAAGTATTGGAAGTGGCAATACTTTTTTCGATAAAGATTTTTAAAAATTTTACTTGTTGCGCACTAAGTTTCTATGGCTCCCAGGTCTGCGCAATAGTTTACTCAAAATCACAGTTTCATTGAAATTTGATATTTTTTTTTTAAATATAAGCAGTGCTTAATTCAAAACTTAATCCAATACCCAATCCCAGTACTTAATCCAATACTTATTTTTGTTAAGGGAACAGAGGTGGAAAGTAACAAAGCTTATAACTTCTAAACAATGTCTGTCCAGACAAGGTCCTAAAATAATTTGAATTGGCCCCTATGACTTTCGCATAATATGTATACGGGCTAGATTGGGGTATTGACATGTCGTGCAAAAATTACGACAAAACTAAGTCTTCGCATAAATATTCAGTATGTCGTATTTCTTCGTTTTTACAGATATTTCAAAAATGCTTTTCGTTATTTTGTATTTTCATTATCTATCTTTAAGACGTGCTAGTATGTTTACAGAACTAATCCGACAAATTGTTTTAACGAGGAGCATGAATATTCCCTAAAACTCATTTGATATTAATCCCATATGGTTAAACGATGCAATTTTAAAACAAGTCGTCTGCCATATTGAATTTTTAAAATCTGATTTCGTATTTAGCAACCCCAAAAACCCTTTTATACCGATCGAGTTACATAAAAATTGGTAAAAATTTAAAAATTCATGTCCGACATATTGGATCCGCCATTTTGAATTTTTATAAAATGACATCGGATTCGTTTTCAGCGACCCTAAAAACTATTAGATATGTTGATATTGATAAACATTTTCTGCAGGAAAAATTCGTGCTTTAAAGATAGGGAAAATGTTCATTATTGAGATAGGGAAAATTTTATGCCAAAAGGGACTTATGACATATGGGTTTTATGTCAGATGAGTTTTATGCCAAAAGAGATTCATGCGAAATGGAATTTATGAAACTTGTGTTTCATGCCAAGTGAGTTTTATGCCAATTGGAATTTATGTCAAAAGAATTTAATGCTAAATGGGATGTGTGCCAATTGAGTTTCATGACAAATGGGTTTTTGACAAATGAGTTTTATTCCAAATGGGTTTAGGGAATATTCAGGTGTCTCGTTTTAGCTTTAACATCAAAAAATTGATTTTTTCACTTTCCTCATCGGTATCCCCTATACTATCATCTGGTTCGCAAAAAGAATTGTACGAAAAAAGTCCTATTCCTTCGTTTTTTTGTTTATACACAGTAAGGGTGACCCTTATTCAGACGATGTTTTGCAGTTACTCTCACACTAACATAGACACACACACTCACAAACAGAACCAGACATTTGTTTATTATTAAAAATTTTTAATTTTAGATAAAAATAAATCGATTAAACTTATATTTATGGGAAATCAAAAATCGTAGTGATAATGATCATAGCAAGTGAGATAATTATTAAAGAAATGTTTATATAAAATTGATAACTATTGGAAAAAAACATAAAAGTTTGTTGGCATTTTCTAGTTTTTAAATTTACAAATTTTTTTCGTTACATCCTAGAATCTTAGGTAAAGATATGTTATATAAATTTTAACAAAATTAAAAACGTTAACCTGCAAAATTGAACACCTTTGAAGAGAAATTGATTCGAGTAGATTGAAAAATAACATTTTCGTTTTTTATTCCTTTAATGACCCCAAAAATCCTACAACTTACAACTCAATATTTTTCAATCAAAAACATAAAATATTGTTTATAACTAAATTATTAAATCAAATCATTTTTATTTTAATATATGAAAAGATTTTGGTTATTTTTTAAAACATTTTCGTTTAAATTTATTAATGTTAGATCGGCTCATTTTCATCAAAAATGCAAGTTTTGATTCATAAATAAATATTCGGCTGTGTCTATAAGTGTGTGTGTGAGTGGTAACTTTTTTCATTTGGATTTAATAAATTTCTAATCATTGAAACCATCGTTCAATAAAAGTTCAGTTTAATAAAATAAAAAATTGATTTTAAAAGATCTTTCCTAACTTTTGTGAGAAAACGTGAAATCCCGTCTATAACAGAAGCAGTTGCATGGAGTTTTCCAAAAATCCAAATGGTCGAATCTTAAAAAAATTGTCGATTATTCGACAATATAGATATTTTAAAAAATCGACATTTCGATGGAAATTCGATCAAATGGACATTCGCCAATTTAGGTATTATTCCATTTAGATATTCTATCTTTTGTAAATTCGACAAAATGAATATTCGACTATTTGAAAATTTTCCCATTTCGATTTTCATCCATTTAGAGTTTAGATCTTCGACGATTTGAAATTTGACTATTTGGATTTTTGGGAAATTTCATGCACCCGAACAGAAGGTACATAGTTAAAACTGTAAAAAGCCTAACTTGGACAATTCTCTTCTAGAAAATTGTTTATGAAAAGACATTTTAGACCCAACAGTTGTCTTTTTGATGAGAAGTAGAAAAGTGTTATACTTCATAAGACACATAATTATATCTTACCTCTAAAGTATTTTAGAGAGATGAAAAGAAATAATTGCAAGGATTATAAAACGTGTGTTAGAAACATGGGGTGCGCGCGCAGCAAAAAGAAAGATGGCAGTATATGTATACATTTCGATGACGTCGAATAACCGCACGCGTAGTTATCGCTGGAATAGAGTGTTTAACTGTTCTTATATACTAACTAGAAGAAGTTTCATGTGATTTGAGAAGTGATTTTTTACTAAATTGAAGTGAAAAGACTGTGTTCAGTATCCCGGATATGATACGAAATTTTACAACAGATCGATTTTTTAATAAATATTGCGACGTGGTAAAGGCTCATGAGTCACATAGCTGCTCGAAAAACTGTCATAGAAATATTCTAGTAAAGTTTTAGACAAGCCATAATAAATAATATCAAAATGTGTTAAAAATAAATATCACTTTTTCACACTTATGCTTTACTAACCTCAAATAAAACTAATTCTAAATATATGAATTAATTTTTTGTCTCACGAAATTACAATAATAGAAAACAAGGTAACACAATCTCTTTTTTTTAAAAAAATATTATGTTCGTACCTCGATTATCCCAAAATTCTTACGTTTAATTGGAAATATAAAAATCAAAAAAAGCAAATACTGTAATTAAAAGTTTCTTAGTGTACAAGTACCAGTTGACTGGAACAATATGGATATTTAATTCAAGGAATGTTATTTATAAAAAAATCATAATTCATTAGGTTCTCTTATTTGGAGGAAGTTTATGTTACATTTACTTGGATGATTGTTAAACTAGAGAAACAATGTGTACTTAGAGAACGCCAGATAACACAAAAATTGAGGAACTTTTAGGGATGGAGGTGCGGCGCGGAAAGAAGATGGACTGGTCAATAAAGTGTGAGAGCCACTGGGCCTTAAATTGAAAATAATGAGCGCTTGTCATAGTTTGTGGAGCAGCGTATACACAAAGTGTAGTCGGCCAAGTATACCTACTTCTGCCGATCGCCGGTGAGCACTGGGTTAAAACCGTCGAGTCATCTCATAAAGAGCATTCTCACTCTGTTTTACTGTGGCACAATAACACAATATGTAGCCAACTTCCAACTTCGAACCAACCGTTTCCCCGTATACTGTTTTGTACAAATTCAGAGAAAATAAATGCCCGTTGTGTTTGGAGATTTTGTCGAAATGTTTCATCTTTTCATTCCTTGAAGAAGAAAAAACAAGTATGTATCATTTTTACACAAAACTTATCATAAAGATTGTTATATTGTACAAACATAGGTATATATGTTATTTTGTACAACACCTGAAATTAATGTTTTTAACATTAATTAATTAAAAAAATAATTAACACTTCAACCAATTCATAAAAAGCAAATAATTAAAAAAACAGGCACACAAAAAAAATTCATGGCCGAAACACTACCCTATTGTAGTCCTATGTATTTTTTCGCGCTGAATCCGTATCTGAAGTCAGAAGTTTAAGGCTGGCTAAAGCTATTGAGATCAGCTCAAATAACAGCTCAAAAACACGAATTAGAGCCACATTACAAAATAAATGTAATTTTTCGCGCTTAATCCGAATCTGTAGTCAGAAATTTCAGATTGGCTACAGTTTTTGAGATAACCTCAAAAAACTGCTCAAAAACACGAATTAGAGCCAAATTACAAAAAAAATTCGCTGAGATTCCACACTAGTGTAGTCCTATGTAATTTTTCGCACTTAATCTGAATCTAAAGTCAGAAGTGTCAGACTGGCTAAAGTTTCTGAGATAAACTCATAAAACTGTTCAAAATCACGAACTAGAGCCAAATTAAAAAAAATTCGCCCAGACACTACACTAATGTATAGTCCTATGTAATTTTTACGCTGAATCTGAATCCGAAGTCAGAAGTGTAAGATTGGCTAAAGTTTTTGAGATAGGCTCAACAGCTCAAAAAGACGAATTAGAGCCAAATTACAAAAAAAAATCGTCGAGACACTACGATAGTGTAGTCCTATGTAATTTTTCGCGCTTAATCCGAATCTAAAGTCAGAAGTATCTGACTGGCCAAAACTTTTCAGATAACCTCAATAAACTGTTCACAAACACGAATTAGAGCTCAATTACAAAAAAAATTTCGCCGAGACACTACACTAGGACTACACTAGAGTAGTGTCACGGCGAATTTTTTTTGTTGTAATTTAGCTCTAATTCGTGTTTTTGAGCCGTTTTTTAGGTCATCTCAAAAATTTTATCTAGTCTTTTACTTTTGACTTCAGGTTCGGATTTAGCGCGAAAAATTAGATAGGACTACACTAGTTTAGTGTCTCGGCGAATTTTTTTTGTATTTTGGTTCTAATTCGTGTCTTTGTGTCGTTTTTTGAGGTTATCTAAAAATTTTTTGCCAGTCTGACACTTCTGACTTTTGACTCGGATTCAGCGCGAAAAATTACATAAGACTACACTAGTGTAGTGTACCGGAGAATTTTTTTTGTAATTTGGCTCTAATTTGTGTTTTTGAGCAGTTTCTTTAGGTTATCTATTTGGATACAGAGTAAAAAATTGCATAGGAATACACTATAGTGTAGTGTCTCGACCATGACACTTTTTTTAGTGTCTGTGGAATTATGGACATCATTTAAACCTAATTGTAACCTATCATTATTTTTATCATATTTCAATTTTCTTTTTCTATTTCATATAATTCTGTAAATTACTCAATTAATTTTCCCAAATTTCAGTTGCTTTCTTAAGTTTTTAATTTGTTAAATTAATTTTCAAATTATTTTTCCTAATTTTTAACTACTCTCATTTCTTTTAATTAGTTTCTTCAATTTTCGATTATTTTTATTCTTTTTTATCATTTACAAATCTTTAAACTATTTTTTTCATATTTTAATTATTTTATTCTATTTTCAATTATTTCTATGATTTTTTGTATTTCATAAATATTTAGTAATCTTTGCAGTTATTTTTCTAAGTTTTCAATTATTTTCCTCAATTTTTCTGTTTTTCATTATTTTTATTCTTTTTCAGAATTTCCAAAAAATATTTAATTACTTATCCGAAATATCAATTATTTCATTCCATTTTTAATTATTCTAATGATTTTCTGGTAGTTTATATATATGTAATTTTTCTTTTCTTTTTTTATATTTTAAATATTTTTGTTTAATTTTCAATTAATTTGGAAAATTAGCAATTATTTTTTTAAATTTTAATTATTCTCCGCAATCTTTTTTAAGCCTAAGATCTTATAAATTTTTTCCTATTTAACGGATTTAAATAAAATATAGTATGGTTATTTTTACTACCAAAATCTGAAAAAGATACCAGGGTTTTAAATATAACAAAAAAAAAACTTATTTAACTTTGATTTTTTGAAAATTTGGTTTTTTCAAAAAAGTAGCTCTTAACCCTTAAAATTAACTTACTTTATTAAAATATCGTGTTCCTTGCTTTTAAACAAATCGATTGATCTATATAAAGTTTATATTTTGTCTAAAATTTAAATCGCAATAATTTTCAAATTAGAATTAAAATTTTCAATTTTTTTAAAAAATTTTAGGTATTTGTACCAAGTTTTGTGACAAAATCTCGGACAAAATATTCAATATTTGAAGAAAAAAGATACGGACAAATATTGCCTATACCAGTGACGTCATAATCCATCACATGCCCTGAAGATCAAGAATTAAACAAAAACAAATTCTGACCTGAAAGAAAAAATATTCTTCACTGTTTTATAAAAAATGCAGAAGCTATTAATATACTTCTTGTAGCACATCTATTATAGAGAAATCGTAAGTCCACACGTCATAAATAATTGCACGTATTACATGCCGTTATAAAAAGTAAAAAAAAAGTTAATTACATTTAAAATTCAGCAACTCACACTAGTCAACAAGTGCGTAAAAGCTTGTTTTACGACTCTACAATATAATAAGAATGATTCCGCAAAATAAACAAATGCATCAACGGGAGTGAATGAGACTGGGTGAATCAAGAGATCAAGCTTGCAAATACACGTTGTTATTAGAGTCAGGGTACAGAAAGATCAGGGTCTCTGTATCACAATAGTTGAACCGCTGTTATTTCATATGTGGGGAGGCAACCGTGTATAATAGTTATAAATTGCTCTACTCCGAGAAGAAAAAATCGACTTATAAGAGCAAAAATGTATTTCGATTTTCTAAAAAGACCCTCGTGGCGCACGAAATCAATTAACCAACAACTAGAATAAACGTTTCTACCAGATGTTGAGTCTAATATGTAGAAAAATTTAATGAAACGTCAAGTGTATATAGCTGCTTTTCAAAAATTGTCGGGTGTCTTTGACATTTTCCCTCTTACACAAATAATGAAAGTAGAAGTGTTTTTAATTGAAGTTTTTTTAGAGAAACAATATTTTCTGACATATTGTCCCTCTTGGAGGAAATTTCACTGTTAATGGTGTTGATATTTTCTGTCAAGAAAATATTTAATTTGATTTTGAAAACAATCTATGAAAACGTGAAGTGAAAAATTAAATTACTTGAGTAATTAACATTTAGAGTTCATTTTCAGTAATTACTTGCCACCATAAAGTAAAATTAATTATTTTAAAATTATATGAAGGAATGAACTATTTTAGAATTACGTATAAATAGTTTTGACCTACAAAAAATCAATTTAAATATACATTCAACTAATGTTCTCGTGACATTCAAATAAAAATCGAAAAAAGAAAAAAATTCACAAAGCTGATGTTACAAGGAGGTATAAGAAATAACGGGTCGTTTTCATTTCCTCCAAACCTCCATTCACAGAATCTCCAATAGACCGAAATTTATTTGTCAGAATATTAAACTTCCCGAATTACCATTGTTCGAATTTTTAACTTCCCGAATCTCCAATTGTTAGAATCTTGAACTTTCCGAATCTCCAAAAAATCAAAACTTTAACTTCCTGAATCACTATTTGTCAGAATATTGGAATATCCAAATCACCATTTGTCAGAACTTTTAACTTCCCGAACAACTATTCTACATTTCTTTGGTCGGACAGATTCAAATTTTGACAATTGGAGAATTTTTACAATCCCAAATTTGTAAGAAAAAATTCGAAATCAGTCGGAAAAAATAATTTCAGATCAAAGATAAAACGGAAATTTGTCCAATGGAATCCGAATACAGTCTGAAAAATTTTTGAAATCCGAATTGTGTCCGCAAAAATCCATAATCAGTCCAAAATAATATTTTCAGATCAAACACAAAACGGAAATTTGTCCGGTGAAATCCGCAAACAGTCCGGCTAATTTTTGAAATCCGAAATTTCTCAGAAGAAATTCGAAATCAGTCCGAAATAAAAATTTTAGCTCAAAGACAAAACGTAAATTTGTCCGGTGGAATCCGAAAAGAGCATACCGAATTATAAAATCCGAAATCAGTCCAAAAAAAAATTTTGAATCAAAGACAAAACGGAAATTTGTCCGTTGGAATCCGAAATCAGTCCGAAGTAAAAATTATATCTAAGAAAAAACAGAAATTTGTCTTTGATTTGAAATTTTTACTTCGGACTGATTTCGGATTTCGCCGGACAAACTTCGGATTTCAAAATTCACCGTACTCTTTTCGGATTTCACCCGATAGATGTCCGTTTTATCTTTGATCTGAAATTATTATTTCGGACTGATTTCGGATTTCAAAACTCGCTGACTCTTCTTGGATTCTACCGGTAAATATCCGATTTGTCTTTGATCTGAAATTTTTATTTGGGACTGATTTCGCATTTCTTCGGATAAACTTGGGATTTCAAAATTCACAGTGCTCTTTTCGGATTTCACCCGACAGATTTCCGTTTTATCTTTGATCTAAAATTATTATCTCGGACTGATTTCGGATTTCAAAACTCGCTGACTCTTCTTGAATTCTACCGGAAAATATCCGATTTGTCTTTGATCTGAAATTTTTATTTGGGACTGATTTCGAATTTCTTCGGACAAACTTCGGATTTCAAAATTCGCCGTACTCTTTTAGGATTTCACCGGACAGATTTCCGGTTTATCTTTGAACTGAAATTATTATTTCGGACTGATTTCGGATTTCAAAATTTGCTGGACTCTTCTTGGATTCTATCGGAAAATATCTGATTTGTCTTTGATCTGAAATTTTTATTTGGGACTGATTTCGAATTTCTTCGGACAAACTTCGGATTTCAAAATTCGCCGTACTCTTTTAGGATTTCACCGGACAGATTTCCGGTTTATCTTTGAACTGAAATTATTATTTCGGACTGATTTCGGATTTCAAAATTTGCTGGACTCTTCTTGGATTCTATCGGAAAATGTCTGATTTGTCTTTGATCTGAAATTTTTATTTCGGACTGATTTTGGATTATTTCGGATAAATTCCGGATTCTTATTGACGGCCGGGCTATTTTCGAATTCCACCAAACAAATTTTCTAATTTATCGTGTATGGGGATTAGATAGTTTTAATTGTTTAGGTGTATCGAATCTTAGGTCAATATAAATATGTAAGTCAAGAATAAAATCATAAAAAATGTTATAAACAATTTCGGTTGCCAGCGGATTAATGTCGGACAAAATCGGATAAATTTCGGATTTCATTAACGTTCCTTCAACCGGACAAATTTCGTTTCTACCGGATTAATTTCGGACAAAATTCGAACTGTTTTTGGACAAAATTGGACTAATTTTGGATGACAAATGCCGGATAGTGTTCCGGACTTTTTCCGACCATTTGCGGAATCCGAAATTTGTCGAAATTTTAAGCAGTGTACATAACGCGCATGAGCGTATCTGATCCATTTGGTATTAACCTTCAAAAACGACAAAGATCAAAGAATAAAAAACCACATAAATTATCTTAATTCGAATTATATTATTCTGCGTATTACTTTTTTTCCATAATCCAAATTCTATAATCCATTTTTCACCAAGCGTATAAATAATCTCGGCATTCAGACAGAATTTGAATCATTTCCCCAGGATATTTTCTTCTATTTATATAGCTAAGCCTCAAGCTATTCTCAAGTTCTCCATTTTCTTTCTTTTTTATTAAACATTTGTGCTTTAAATATTTCTCTAAATCGAAAGAGAAGTTTGGTTAAAATTCAAACATACATCCTGAGATTTTCTGAATACAGCTTCTGAAAGGAGCTGATTGGGTGATATCAAACTGCAATCCCGAAGATCAGTTCGGTTCCCTGATGATGGCGATATAGAAAGAGAGCATCTGAGCGTCCAGGGCTTTCCGATCTGTGAGGGTGGCAGTGGGAGTTGAAAGAGGGTGTCATGCCAGAGGGCTGGGAGAAGTGATTGATTGTGTTTCACCGGAAGAGTAGAGAGCATGAAGGGCCAGGGGAGCAAAGGAGGATCATAGAGCGAGAAAGAGAGGAGATTAAAGTACGAGAGAGAAGTTTTGGGAGCACTGCGATGATAGAGACGAGCAACTCGACCCGCAAAACGAGGAGACAGCACCCCACAGCTTCCCATTGCATCTAGAGCGTCAACCCCACCCTATTTTTCATCCCCACCCTCCTCGTCAACCCCCAACCCACCAAACTCACCCAGATTCTGCTTGAAGCTCGTCTCTTTCTATCCTGGAGTATCGTCAAGTGGGCAAAAGAAAAACAGAAAATAAGACACAGGCAGTCGCGTCTACTTCTCTTGGAAAGACTCAGTCTTAGGGACAAAAAGCAGGTGATGTGCTCTCGGCTTGCTTGAATTACTTCTCTTCTGACTGTCTTTTCTTTGGCGTCGTATCGCGTCAACTTGCCGGCAGTGGAAAGAGCAGAGGAGACGAAAACTGTCGTCGCTATCATTCCACTAGATCTGAACCCCTCGCTGGGCAAAGTTTCGAGAAGTCTTTCGAGAAGGGTAATATTTCAACTGTTGAGAGGGAAGGGGTTAGGCTGCATGAGCATTGAGCATCCTTCAAAGATTCACTCCTTATTTTTATTAAAGTCCCAGTCAGTAAAGTCAAACCTGCTCCTTTACTTAACCCCTTCACTGAAGAGGAAGCAGAATTCTTTCTGGGCCAAAAGTTCAACGGGATAAAAAGATATACACTACCGGTCAAAATTGTGGGACCACTTACAAAAATTGAATTAAAAACAAGACCGTCTTAAAATGTTGATAACTCTGTCAGATATTAGCCAATTAAAATTTTTTATACACCATTGGAAAGCTTATAAAATTTGCCGTTGAATGGTTTTAAGCTAAAGCTTTTTCGATTAATAGAAACGGAGATTCAATGTGATAAAGAGAGAAAACTTTTTCGTTCTTTGTCAATTTTCATTGTTCAAGTTTGGTGGGCTACATTTTCTAAAAAAGGAATTGGAAATTTTTGGATTTGCGCTTAATTAAACCTTAAACTATTAGCTTTAAAATAAGCCGAAGGAAATTAAAATATCTTGATTGGTTCAAAAGTTATATGTAAATGTATAATCCGAAGAAACGCAACGATTCTAGTGGTGACGGACGGAGAGGGGAGGAAACAAAGGAATTGTTGCGTTTTGTTCTTTATACACATTTACTTATAACTTTTGAACCAGTAAACATATTTTAATTTTCTCTGGCTTATTTTAAAGCTAATAGTTCAAGGTTTAATTAAGCATAATTAAAAATGTTCCAATTCATTTTCTAGAAAATGCAGCCAACCAAACTTGGACAATGAAAATTCACAAAAATCGAAAAATTCACCTGTCTTTATCACATTAAATCTCCGTTTCTATTAAGCAAAAAAGCTTTAAAAGAGGATCTTTTAACGGCAAATTTTATAAGCCAATGAAAGTCAATGAAAAATTTCAATTCGCGAATATCAAACATTTCTGAGTTAACATACCGGGCAACCATCCAGGATTCTTTGATTTTAGAAGGTTCCTTGTCAAATGATAAAGTTCAAATAATCCTATTTCAACAAAAATGGAGTATTAAGAGGAATAGCCGAGCCATGCTTGTAACATGTACCGAAAGTTTGTCAAATTTATAATTAACAGTCCTCAGTGTAGAAAATAGGATTCGCTATAGGTTTGGTGACAACTAAAATTGAATATTTAAATAAAGAAGGTTGTTATAATAAACAAAGAATAAAATATATTATAAAAGCGTAGGGCATAGATATTCCCCAGAATTAGGGCATATAGGCAGGTAAAAATTGATTTATATAAAACATTGAATTTAGAGAAATTTAAAAATTAATTTATGAATAAATTTTGTTTTAGATTCTTGTAAATTTGAAAATAATTTGGGATAATTTCACTGACTAAATTTGCTATTTTATCCTTGAAAAGTAAGTTAAAGATCAAATTAAATGATTGTTGTGATGGCAATTTAAAAATACCTTTAAATTTAAATTATTAAAAGTTTTGACATTTTTGAATAATAAATTCTTAATAAATTTTCCGGTTAAAGTAACCTAAAATCATTCTTCAAATATGTCATTAGTAGATCTAAAAAAATTATTTATGCCATTTGAAAATTTGCTTCTATTAGTAAAAACATGTATATTAAAAAAGTTTTTAAAAATTGTAAATTATAACCTCAAAATAATATATCAATATTTTTAAATTTATTTAAAAGAATCAAAAAAAAGTTTTTTATTTCCCATAATGAAATTTGTTGCTGTTTGAAATGATGTCTGGCAGCTTGTTTTTCTTGGTCTTTAAACTGCTTCCTTTTTCTTGATATCCTGTAAAATAATAAATATTATTAATTGCTTTTTATATTTTATTGAATTTAATTAATTTTTGTTAAAAAAATATTTAAATGTTAAATATTTTTCATTTGAATACATATTTAAAATTATATTATTTAAATATTTAATACAAATATTGAATACGTTTTCTAGTTATTATTTATTATTTAAAAATTCCTAAAACTTTAGACTGGGAGAAATGTTGCTAATTGGTGTTCGTATCCAGTTGAAGTTGTATTTTTCATATTTAGTCTCCCAACTTCTAATAAAAAATTTCTGTAATAGAGATATTATCTGAAAAAAATAATTTTAGTTATTTACTACAATTATAGTATTTATTTTAATGTATTTTTACATTATAAGTTTTTTTAAATTTCAATATTATAATAAAAGATTGCTTAAAGTTGCTTAAAAATTAATAATAAATTACACAATTTACATTATTTACGCTTTTTATGTTAAATATTTTATTTTCTTATTAAAAGTTAATAATTTAAAGAGAGAAAATATTATTTATGTTGACTAATTTATTTCAAAACAATAATAATCTTATTTTAATAAAAATATAGAAAACATGTTTATTTTGTAAAAACTTACCAATTTTATGACTGCTATGGATAATTATTATGCTGATTCTGTGGAAGATCTGTTTCTATTATTCATTTTGAAGTTAAATAATCTGAAAATAATTATATTATTACCTTTAACCTTTTAACTTTCATGTTTACAATATTTTAACCTAAATTTAATCAAAACCTAAATACAATTTATTTATAAAAACTTACCAATATAGTATCTCCCTTCAATATTCCACACACAATTTTTAATCCTTTAAAGCACTTCAATTAATTAAATTTAATTAAAATTATATTTCAAAATTTTTAATAAACTTAAAAATGTGATTCAAATGTTTTGGAAATATTTAAACTAATTTTCTTAAAACGGAAAATAATTTTTATAATAAATAAAGTATTTATCTAGAAACACTTAATTTATCAAAACAATTTGAATACAATTTACATAAAATATGCTTGGGCGTAAAAACTCAGTAACAGTTCTTTTGTGCATTAAAATTGATTTTACTGTCTCGTGCATGTTTCGAGAAAGCACATTTGAAACCTACTTTTCTAAAAATTCATGACAATGACAAATGAAATAAGAATTGCGGAATTGTGTATCAGCTTTAAGATCTCACAGCCCATTACCGTTCATTACGGAAAGTTTTAATAAAGCCTTAAAGATGCGGGCAGAGGGAGAACAATCACGATTTATCTTTGACTCTTTCGGATTATTAAGTATGCCCCTTATAACTTGTTGATTTCTAACGAAAAAAAAACAAAATACTCAACTTTATATTACGAAGATTTTAAATTACAATTCAGTTAAAAAGAGAAAATTTTCTAGCAAGATTTAATAAATATTTTAGCTTTTTATATTTAATGATTAAATTCGTTTCTCTTTTGGGTGTAGTTAATTTTCCAGAGGGCGCAGAAATTGTTTCTTCTAAAATGAAGCTGAAGGTATTTGCGATAATACTTAAATCAATAAAAAATATGATAAATCATGTCCGTCTAAAAAATTAAAAAGAACGAAAAATTCACAAATAAATTTTTGGGATAAATTTTCAAATAATAAATAATTCTGATTTCTTTTAAACTTGTTATATCTATGTATTTTGACGTACTAATTACGAATAAGATAATGAAAATTGGCGCAGATTTAATTATCATGGTTAAACCATAGAAAACCCATAAAAAATTATTTTTTTGCATTTATCTCAGTAAATAGTAAAATTTCGAAAATTGTTTTTCACGAAAGTTGTAGGTAATTTTAAAATACATATTTTATGTTGTATGTATTTTTTTGATATCTCTAATAGTTTTTGAGAAAATCGAAAATGAAGTTGCTCGTGCAGCGCGAAGAGCCGAGCGGCGAAGAAAAGTCAGAATCGACCGATTATATTTTTAGAAAAAATAATCAGATTTTTAAAGTCTGTTACAATTTTCTTTCAAACCTCTATTTTTACTGAAAAGGCTGAAGTGGGGTACTTTTAACACTTATAGTGGTTTTTTACCAAAAGATACCCGGGCAACCGTGGTTTTTACAATAAGAAAGAATGTGTCATTCCTGCCTTCTCTCTGCCGCTCGGCTCTTCGCGTTGCATGAACAACTTTACTATCGATTTACTCGAAAAATATTTAAGATATCGAAAAAGTGCATAGAACAAAAAATGTATATTTTTAGAAGATCTGCAACTTTTGTGAAGAAGTATTTTCAAAATTTTCAAAATTTATTGAGATAATTGCAAAAATACACCCGATTTTCGGATAAAAATAATTACACAGACCCACAAAAAGAAATTTTGTCTGAGACACTACATTAGTGTATTCCTACGTATTTTTCTTCTCTTAATCTATATACTAAATCAGAAAAAAAATTCTCAAAAAACACGAAAACAGAATAAACAGATTTATCATTTTTTTAGAAAATCTTAAAAAACTGCTAAAAATCCCGGAAAAATCGCTTTTTTAAAATTTTCTCACAAATTGTAGCTAATCTGATCATTTTTACTACAGATTTGAATTCAACAGAGAAAAACACGTAGAAATGCACTACCATATTGTCCTAGCCAAAATAATTTTTTTTGTTGGTTTTTTCGGGTTTTTGAGCAATGTTTTGAGATTATCTAAAAAATTCTAACCAATCTGGGTTATTTTGACTTTGGATTCGAATTGAGTAAAGAAAAATACGTAGAAATACATGAGCGTCAAATACGAGTGTCCCGGGAAAAAAGAAAAAAATTTTTTGGTTTTGATTTGTTTTTACCCTTTTTTTTTTTAGATTATCTAAAAAAATTTAGCGAATCTGGTTATTCTGACTTCGAATTCAAATTCAGCGGAGAAAAAAAACGTAAGAATCGGTTAATAGAAGTAATACAGAAGCAATTTCAGTAATCAAAAATTAACCAGTTTATTTGTTTAACTCTGTAGAAGAATGATATTGTCACTTTTTCTTGTTTTAAGAAGTCATTACGCTCATTATCACCTCATAAATAACATTTTGCTTTTGAGTCCTGAAAATCACGTGCTCGATCAAAGTGACAAGTGAAGTTGTGACAAGTCCCTACTTCACGAATGAAGATCCACAACGGAGTCGATCAAAACATATACTGTAATGATTATTTCCTCAGATGATTGATCGATGTGGTTATATATTTCCCTTTATTTCCAACTTTGTTGGGACACATTAAGGAAATGAAAATATTTTCCAGATGGTGTGACACATTTGAATTTAAAGTCCAATATTCTTCCATGGATATTACAGAAAACATCTAAACATATATAAATGGCTAATCTACAGGGAGCGATCGCTCAGAGGGAAGATCAAGATTTCCGATTTTCTTGAAGGTATCAGTATCCGTGTGCGAAATCGAAAATATTTTCGTGTACAAGCTTCCTCGAGGCGTCGGCATTACAAGAAGAAAAATACGAGTCCCTAGAGAATTCTCTTTAGTTGCTGAGTCACGAGGTCGCGTTTGCAGAGCACGGGTCGTATCTCCAGGGATATTTCAGCATCAACGCCTAAACGCGATTCTCTAGGCCTAGACTTTCTTCAGGTAAAAGGTGTTTCTCTTGCGAATTTTCTAAAGACGTTGCTAACAACTCTTGTCGATTTTCTGTTCAAGATGAAATTTTCACAAATGGGTGGTCAAAATTTGCTCATTTATGATATACTTTTTGGCTTAAAACTTTTTAGAATTGCGTAAAATATAATTAAAGTTAAGAAAAAAAATTATCAAAAAATATCCGTTAAAAAACATCCCCTAAGAATTATTTTTGTAAGTTAAAAATTGTTCCTTGTGAAATCTAAAAATAACATTTCTGTCAATTCTTCAGACTATAGATATCTCTCCAGATATCATTGAATGAAAGTAAAATAAAAAATAACCAAAAAACATTCCTTATAAATCATCCCCTAAAATTATTTTAGGAATTATTATTTGTGAAATCAATTTAAAATTTTTCTGTAACATCTTCAAGCTATAGAACCCTCTCCAACTATCATTGAATCAAAGTAAAAAAAAAAAAATGAAAAATATAAAACAACCCTTGAAAATCATCCACTAAGAATTATTTTTGCAAAATAAAAATTATTCCTTGCGAAATATAAAAACAACATTTGTGTTACTTCTACAGGCAATAGAGTTCTTTTCAGATACCATTGGATCAAAGTAAAATAAAAAAAAACCAAAATAAGTCCCTTAAAAATCATCCCCTAAGAATTATTTTCATTAGTTAGGAATTAATGTTCGTCAAACAAATTTAAAAGTTTTCTGTAACCTCAACAAGCTATAGAACTCTTTCCAACTATCATTGAATCAAAGTAAAAAAAAATAATCAAAAACAACCCTTGAAAATCATCCACTAAGAATTATTTTTATAAGTTAAAAATTATTCCCAGTGAAATCTAAAGAAACATTTTGTTAATTCTACAGGCAATAGAATTCTTTCCAGAGATCATTGAACGAAAGTACATAAATTAAAAAAAACATCCCTTAAAAATCAACCCCTAAAATTATTTTCACAAGTTAGGAATTATTATTTGTGAAATCAATTAAAAAATTTTCTTTAACCTCTACAGGTTATAAAACTCTTTCCAACTATTATTGGATCAAAATAAAAAAAAATAAATAAAAAACAACCCTTGAAAATTATCCCCATAGAATTATTTACTCTAGTTAGAAATTATTCCTCGTGAAATCTAAAATCAACATTTGCATTACTTCTACAGGCTATAGAATTTATTCCACATACCATTGGATCAAAGTAAAATAAAAATTAATACAAAAAATCCCTTAAAAATCATCCCCTAAGAATTATTTTTGCAAGTTAGATATTATCCATTGTAAAATCTACAGAAAACATTTCTATCACCTCTACAGGCTTTAGACATTTTTCCTGATATTATTGGACCAAAGTTAAATAAAAAAATAACCAAAAAACTTCCCTTAAAAATCATCCCTTAAGAATTAGTTTTACAAGTTAAGAGTAATTATTTGTGAAATCAATTAAAAATTTTTCTGTAACCCCTAAACACTATAGAACTCTTTCAACTATCATTAGAACAAAGTCAAATCAATAATAATCAAAAGCAACCCTTATAAACAAGAATTTATAAGAATTATTTATGGAAGGTTTAAATTATTCTTTGTAAAATCTACTGAAAACATTTCTAGCACCCCTACAGGCTACAGAACTCTTTTCAACTATCATTTAATGAAATTAAAAAGACATAATAATCAAAAACAACCCTTATAATCATCCCCAAAGAAATATTTATGCAAGGTAGAAATTAATCTTTGTGAAATCTACTGAAAACATTTCTGTCACGTCTACAGGCGTTAGAAATCTTTTCAGATATCATTGGACGAAAGTAAATTAACAAGTAATAAAAAAACATCCCTTAAAAATCACCCCCTAAAAATTATTTTTACAAATTAGGAATTATTATTTGTGAAATCAATCTTAAAATTTTGTTAACATCTACAGGTTGTAGAACTCTTATCCAACTATATTTAGATCATAGTAAAAAAAATAGAAACAATCATTCAAAATTATCCCCTAAGAGTTATTTAGTTAGAAATTATTATCTAGTTAGAAATTATTCCCCGTGAAATGTAAAAAAAAAAATTGTTTTACTTCTACAGGCTATAGAATTCTTCCCACATACCATTGTATCAAACTAAAATAAAAAAAAATCGAAAAAGATCCCCTAAAAATCATCCCCTAAGGATTAATTTTGCAAGTTAGATATTATTCTTTATAAAATCTACAGAAAACATTTCTCTTACCTCTACAGGCTTTAGAAATTTTTCCAGATATTATTGGACCAAAGTAAAATAAAAAATAATAAAAAATTATACCTTGAAAATCATCCCCTAAGAATTATTTTCACAAGTTAGGAGTTATTATTTGTGAAATCAACTTAAAAATATTCTGCAGTATTTTTTTAAATTGAATTCACAAAGAATAATTTTTTAACTTGCAAAAATAGTTCTTAGGGGATGATTTCTAAGGGATGTTTTCTGATTATGTTTTATTTTACGTTGATCCAATGATAGTAAGAAAGAATTCTATAGTGTGTAGAGGTAACAGAATATTTTTAAATTGATTTCATAAAGAATAAATACTATCTTTCAAAAAGAATTCTTAGAAGACGATTTTGAAGGGTTGTTTGTTGAATATTTTTATTTTACTTTGATCCAATGATATTTGAAAAGATGTTTATAGCCTGTAGAGTTTACCCAATTTTTTTAAACTGATTTTATAAAGAATAATTTTTTAACTTGTTAAATTAATTCTCAGGGGATGAATGTTAAGGGAAGTTTTGTGATTATTTTTTATTTTACTTTGATTCATTGATATCTGGAAAGAATTCTATAGCCTGTAGAGATGACAGAATATTTTTAAATTGATTTCACAAAGAATAATTACTAATTTGCAAAAGGAATTCTAAGAGGATGATTTTTAAGGGTTGTTTTTTATTTTATTTTTTTTTATTTTAATTTGATCTAATGATGTTTGGAAAGATGTCTATAGCCTGCAGAGGTAACCGAATATTTTTAAATTGATTTTACAAAAATAATATCTAACTTGCAAAATTAATTCTTAGAGGATGATTTTTAAGGGTTGTTTGTTAATTATTTTTTATTTTACTTGGATCCATTGAAATTTGAAAAGAATTTTATAGCCTGTAGAGTTGACAAAATTTGTATAAATTCATTTCATAAAGAATAATTAGTAATTTGTACAAAGAAATCTTATGGGATGATTTCTAAGGGATGTTTTTTGATTCTTTTTTATTTTGCATTAATCCAATGATATTCGGAAAAATGTCTATAGCCGGTAGAGGTTACAGAAAATTTTTAAATTAATTTTACAAATAGTAATTCCTAACTTGTTCAAATAATTCTTAGGGGATGATTTTTAAGGGTTGATTTGTATTATAAGGGGTGCAAGGTGTAAGTAATAATTATTTAGAAGGTCATAAGTGTTCTTTTATGGAAATGGCAGCCAATTTAACATTTCCTTTTCTCAACTTTATTGGCACAATTGTCTATTATTTGGGGGGGGAGGGGGGGGTCAGCAATATTTCGGTCACATTTTGACACTCTTGAACTAAGATGAGAAACAACATACGTTTATTAAAAGATATAATAATACCATACGGTATTAAAAATTGGAGTCTTTGACGAAAATCTGAAGCCCTAGTAAAGCATTTTACCTTGAAAATAAAATGCGCAGGGTGGTGGCGACTTTGAGAAAGAATGCCCCTAAATTAAAAAAAAAAGGATTTGATTTAAAAGTTTATGTAAAAATAGGATATAATAATTCTTTTCAAAAAAACCGCAGCAAGTGGAGCAACAACAAACAACTGTACACAAAGTTCAAAATTGAATAAATCATCACACAATCATTAAAGAATTCAATTGCTGTGTAATAACCATATTGGAAGTATGTTATCATTAATCTTCAGCGAATGCCAGTTGAAAATGATATAGTAGCCTCATTCTTCAAATTGGTGGTTTTGGACATTAAATTTAATGGATTCTCTATAAGTGAAAGCACAAAAACACAAAGTTAAATTCTATTTAACCCTAATTCGTAAAATTGAAATTGTTCGATTTAAAAGTTTTTTCTTTAACTAATGAGTTTAAAACAATTTAGACTGACAAAGCAAACAGGTCGAAAGATAGCGTAATGATTGTAAATACCTGTCCCTATTGCTCGGATGAAATATTGTACCTGGTACTATAATAGGTGTACCAGAAGTATACCTGTTACAGTTCTACAACCGTACCAGTTACTCGTTTCACAGAAACAAAAATTTTCGATTTTGCATTCAATTTATAGTTTATCGAAATAAATGAGACGAGAATAGTTTAAATCCATAATTCCCAGCCATTTATCGTTTATTCTCCACAGATGATATACTAATGGACCGATCACACATCCTAAGCATTCTCATCAAGATGGTCTATTCTTCGACAAACAGATATTTTGCTCAAATATCATCGGCTCTAACGACACATGCCTCCCGTAACACTCCTCAATTCCCCTTAAGAAACACGAATAAACTCACGCTTAAATTCAAAACCATTATAGACCGAGCTGGAATCGGTTACGATTTCTGTCTGGCATCCGGAACGGACCATCATTTTGAAAAATGAACAGTCTCTAGTTCGAAAAGTGTTCCTAAAATGGCTGAAAAAATACCGACAATACGAATCCATTAATCTTGAATGTCTTGCGCTTCCGTGGACCTGCGATCCACGACATCCCTTTGCACTCATGGATCTCATGATCCCAGCTTTTTCTCAAGACTCAGTGGCATTCTGAGCCGAAACGTGAGACTGGCGCACGAACAGGCTCAGGTTCGTTTCGTGGCAATTAGTCCTGTTAAATGTAACTAGGTCAACGGTCAGCAGGGGGTGGTTCCCTACTTTTCGAACAAAGTCTGTCAATCTTCGCAATATGCAAACTAACGCCACTGGCTCGAGTTTCAAGGGCGGAAGGCTTGTATTGTTGCCAAATGGTAATTGCTCGGGTCGTGGATGAAGGTCGTCCTTAACCCGGTTACCTTCTTCATCCGGTAATCACTGCGTGCTCCTCGGGACGTCTCAACTGTTCAGCAAGTGCCTGTTCCGTTAGTGATGAGGTTCTTTAATGCACTCGACAACCGTGACAGGTGCCACGCGCTTTGTCAAGTATGTCCGCTGCTCTATATTGTAAAATTCTGGTGTGCACTCTGCGCAAGAACAACCTGCTTATTTTATCAAATTTTAACAGATTTTCCCCATACAATTTTTTGGATATGCTACCGTCCGTGGGACGACTTACAAAAATGGGATTAAAAATATGAAAGTTTTAAAATGTTGATAACTCTGTCAGATATTAGAGAAATAAAGTCTTCTATGGACCATTAAAAAGCTTATAAAATTTGCCGTTAAATGGTCCTATTTTGAAGCTTTTTTGATAAATAGAAACGGAAATTTAATGTGATAAAGACAGGTGGATTTTTCGATTTTTGTGAATTTTCATTGTCCAAGTTTGGAGGGCTGCATTTTCTAAAAAAGGAATTGGAAAATTTTGAAATCAAGCTAAATTAAACCTCGAACTTTTAGCTTTAAGATAAGCCAAAGAAAATTAAAATATCTTGTCTGGTTCAAACGTTATAAGTGAATGTGTATAAAGAACAAAACGCAACAATTCCTTTGTTTCCTCCCCTCTCCGTCTGTCTCCACTAGAATCGTTGCGTTGTGTTCTTTATGCATATTTACTTATAACTTTTGAACCAATCAAGATATTTTAATTTTCTTTGGCTTATCTTAAAGCTAAAAGTTCGAGGTTTAATTTAGCTTGATTTCAAAATTTTCCAATTCCTTTTTTAGAAAATGCAGCCCTCCAAACTTGGACAATGAAAATTCACAAAAATCAAAAAATTCATCTGTCTTTATCACATTAAATTTCCGTTTCTATTAATCGAAATATCTTCAAAATAAGACCATTTAACGGCAAATTTTATAAGCTTTTTAATGGTCTATAGAAAATTTTATTTCGCTAATATCTGACAGAGTTATCAACATTTTAAGACTGTCTTGTTTTTAATCCAATTTTTGTAAGTGGTCCCACAATTTTGGCCGGTAGTGTAATTAACAGGGTCACAGTGGGGCAAAATGTAGCATGTGCACTGAAAAAAATAATTCCACGGTACTGACATAATTATCGATACATCACCCATAATATATTGCTAATATAGATACTGCTATACGATATTTGTCTTTTAGCCACATGACTGGTGAAACTGCGATGTATATTTTTAGGTTAGGTAGAACTGTCAGTGGCGCACCGATGCATTATGGGATATTCATTCATAATTTCATATAGTATTCGAAGTTCTAAAAAAACTGTCAACAATAATCATAATTATGGCTAATACGACTAGAGTATTTTTTTCAGTTTGGCGTCAAAATTCTGTAACTAATACGTCAATTTTTTATTAAAACGAATGGAGCTTAGAATTAGTGCCCAGAAGCTTTAAGTATTATAGAATTTGAAATCTTTGCCGCATTTCTAAAATTCAAAATGTCGGAAGTGTTTTAAAAGTCTAGATTTGCTTATTTTCGTATTTTTTAAAAGTAATGTCAACTTAAAATGCAATATTTTGTACAAATTAATTCCAGCAAGACTGACAAAGTTTTTTTTTTGTGTGAGGTATTAATTGTTATGAATCTGGAGAGCAACTTTAAAAAATCAAAATGGTCGATCCAATATGGACGTTCAAAGGATGAAAATATTTATAAATGTTTATTAAAAAGAATTATTTGTATAAAAGTATTTTGTAAAATAATAGCTTAAGGTTATTATTATGAATCTCAGGTCAGATTTTCAGAATTCAAAATATTGAATATTGAATAAACCTTGTATTGCATAAAATTTGGAATAAAACTTTTATTGCATGGAATTTTGAATAAAAAAATTTTTAAATTTTGATTAACTTAAAATTTAATAATCATTCATTTCTTCCTTCGGGCAAAAATTTTGTTTTAGAGTTATATAGGTTTTCTTAAATTGTCTTCTTTTTACGCAAATTACATAGCCACACAAAAAAAATAAAAGCATCGTTTAGTTTAGGTGTTTAGTTTCTAGTAGACAGAAAGTGCTATTTTATCCATTTTTAGGTGTTTTTGAGGTTACGATGAAACTCAGACGTGCTGGGTCAATTCTAATGGCGGATTCGGATTCAGAGCATCAAAATACATAGAAATATATATGGGTCTCATACCTCAACCCGATACTTTTATTTTTTGTGTGGCTGTGTTATTTTAGTTTTTTGATATAATTTTGTTGTTTAAACATTTAGCAAATATTATTTATTTTTATACTTTAATGGAAATACAATTTTTTTTTTCAATTTTATCATTTATTTTTAGATTCACTCGTTTATTGTACATTTATTTAATTTTCGGTACATTTTTTTATTTTTCACAAATTTACTCTCTCACAAAAATTCTAGATTTTATGATTAAAAGTAAATTTTATTGTGAGTTGTTTAAAAAATATATGTAATGTTTTAAACAAACTTCTCTTTTGGTACAGATGTTTTTTTACGTATTATTTTCACATTTTCTTATTTTATTTTTTCGGTTTTTTTTATTTCTTTACTATATTTCCATAAATTATATATTGTTTATCGTTTTTCTTTTTAATTTAAAGTTTCTCATAGCTTATTAAATTTTGTCATTTTTCAAAATAAAAATGCTTTATTATTTTTTATTTGATGTTCCTAGTTTTTAGGGTAACATGACCCTTATAACGAATCATTGGCGTCCGTCTGTCCGTCCGTCCGTCCGTCGTTGAGAGCCAGTCGTTGTGCATTTGAGGTTCAAGTGGAGGTGCAATCTCGGGTGAAATGGACTTGAAGTGAAATTTATATGAAATTAAATTTAATTGAAGTAGAAGTGAAATTGAAGTGAATTTGAAGTGGACTTGAAGTAAACTTAAAATGAATTAAAAATGAACTTAAAATGACTTGAAGTGGAAGTAAAGTAGACTCAAAGTAAATGTGAAGTGGAAATTTTTTTTTCTTTTAAAAAAAAATTCAACTATCTTTTTAACTATCTTCGACTATGCTTTTAACAATTGTTTTACATTTTTTTCGATTTCAATTTTCCCATCTTAAAGATGAATTAATCTTAACTTCCCTATTTTTTCGTTTATAATAATGTTGTTAATAGTTTTCGTTATTTTATCGTTTTTTCATAAACGATAATTTAATTTCTTAAATTATCTAAAAATATTTATTTTTTCATTGTTTATTAAATGTTCTCGCTTTTTTTTTATTAATTCAGTATTTTTTATAATTTGTTTATTCTTTCGTTAATCTTTTATATTTTATTTGGGATGTTTAAAATATTTTAAATAACTTGTATTCGTTTTTAATTATTTCTGAATCTAATTTTAATTTCTTTGAAACCTCTTAATATTTAACTAGTATTATTATTTTTTATTGAGCAAACAAAGCAGGAATACTCAAAATTATTATTCGCTGGAATTATTTTGGAGCAAAATACAAAAAAAAACTCCAAACCACCATAGAAATGACCGATAAATTTGAAGAATGGTTACTTTTCCACATTTAGCTACTCTTCAATAATTTCTCAATTATTTAAGCTGATTGACCGAGTGCAAAAATACTGTCAATGGATTTAGTTTTTCTAAAATATTTCGCGACTCAACAGGAGTTAAAAACATTTTCTTCTCAGATATAAAATATGTCAACCTCAGGATTATTTATAAGCTTAAGCCGATTAATTTTATCCTGCCGCGCGTAAGTTATTTTTTTTATTGCTACAACTTTGTTTATTTAAAAAATACGTTAAAAATGCTTAGAACCTATTTTAAGTGTCTTCTTTTACTGGATTTTATGCAGTGAAGAAAACTCGTCTATCTTTAACAGTTTAAAAGATATCACCATTTGAAAAAATGTAAACAAATTTTCTATTGTTTAAACTAATGATAATGGCCGTTTTTACCTAAAAATTCCCGTTTTTGAAACTTCTTATTATTAAGAACAAAACTACAAAGTTTAATTTCAATCAGTAAAAATGCTCCATAACAGTGTCGAAATCTCATCAACTCGCACTTTAATCTCTTTCATAGTGTTTTGTACTTTTTCCATTTCTCTCTAAAATTAATTCTCGTTTCTGAACGAGAAATGAACATCAAACTAAAAAAAACCGTGAATTAAGGTTGGCTTCTTTTAGTTTTCATCACAATACTCAAATTAGCACCAATTCCTGAAACTGTATCAGAATTTCCTGTCAGCTGAGACCAAAGAAATCTGTTACTTTCAACCTAGCACAAAGAATTCTTGTTTTAATTTTTAATGTCGAAGTAAATAAAATAAAATGAAATCCAAAGTCTTTATTCGTTAGAATATAGACACGACAAGTGTAAGCAATTGAACGACGTATCATTAGGGAAAAAAGTTGCAACGCCAATCTCACGACTAATTGCGACTCTGGGTGCTTGCGACACTGTTAGAATTACGTGTCAGGATGAGATGGAGTCGAGATGAGATAAAGGTCGCACAAGATACCGCAAGTATCGAAGGAATGAAAGATAGCGGTACTCGTTGCGGAGGGTTATTGTATGGCCATCGGTTACGGCTCATCAGCTGCCGTAAGGTTTTTCCCTCTCTCTCTTTTTGCACACGGGACTCTTGAGCATTTTCTTCTTCAACAATCTGCAGTCTACACCTTTACATGCCTTTCCCTCCAAGCAATCCCCAGACACCAACTCGTTCCTTTTCCGCCCTCTCTTGTTCCCAACTCTATTACGCTTGTCTTCAAATTCCCGCAAATCTTCAAATTAACAATAATATCACAAATTGCTCGTCTTTGGCCCTTTGACACGCAAATAAGAACCAGTCCCCGGAGCTTTGTAAAACGCTAAAATTGTCCCGCCTATTTTCAGCCTTCTTCACTCTCATCCCAAGAGACTTGTTCTCCAGATAAAATACGAGTCCTATCTTCTTAATGATGCCTTCGTCAGCGGCGCGTCAATACAAACATTTCTTTTAGATCTACTGTTTGGTGTCAGAATCGAGGTTTCTTTTTCGTATTTGTTTTTTGTGTGGTTGAAAAGCATATTATGATGGTAATATACGAGATTTGCTGTTCGATTAGATGCGTCATGTGTGGTGATGTAAACGCGTCACTTAGATTTTTCCAAGTGGAAGTGATGCAAGTTCCTGGACAAAAGTTGCAAGTGGGATCCGAGACAGCTCAAGGAAACGTTGTATGATGCCTTTGTCATTGTGAATATGACTTGCTCTTATTTATGGATAAACTATTGATTATGCTTTATTCGCATTTTATTAGTATTGTAAAATAATATACATTATAATGTAATATATTATTTCCGAAATTGTATGGTTACTGTTTCATTGAGGGAACATAATATATTAGTAGAAACAAAATTGCGGAGATTTTTGAAATTTTAGATTACAGTTCTTATTATCCTATGTAAGAAACGAGTACTGAAGGTAAAGCGTTAAAAGTTAACGGAAAGAGAAACTCTTATACCGGCTTCCTTGGTAAGAGAGAGAAGGTAAACGTTAAAATTTAACGGAAAAGGAAACTCTTACCTCATTAAAAACTCTTTAACTTTTAATTTTGATCCCTCTGAAATTTTACCTCATTATACAAATATTCTTCAAATTTTAATTTTATTTCTAAATACAAACAGTAAACTATTTGCTTAGCCCATCATTGTTAGAGCAACCCTTGCATAATGAGGGTTAATGGTTTTAAGAAAAGAGACAAAATTTTCGAGCTATAACGAAACAAGAGATAAATACATTCAGTGCGTTGTATTGAAAGTTATTAAAAAATTATAAATAAATAGAACGGAAATAAGTATAACGTGAAAATGAATAGTGCCTATTATTGTGTATTGTTTATTAAGTGTTTAACAGAAATGTGTTTAATGTGAAAGTGCATTAGTGTCTATTAATGTGTTTTGTTTATTAAGAGTTTGTATTGAATAGTTTTAAATACGTGTTTGTGTTGTTACATACGAATAGGTGAAAGAAAAGTGTTTAAGCAATAAATAAGTGTTCAATAATAAATAATAATAGTGTTATAAGGTGCTCAAAGTGTACATATAATGTTATGCAAATGTCTTTAGTAAATAAAAAAGTATTCAATAAGTAAGTGTTCAATAATAAATAATACATATAATAATAATAAATAATAGTGTTATGAAGTGCTCAAAGTCTCTAAAGTAAATAGATGAGATAAACATGAGATAAACATTATTCTTTATTTTAAGATCACATCAATTTAAATTTATTCCAATGTCTTCTTATCATTAATTTTTCTTTTTTTTTATTAAATTATGTATTTCTTTCATTTCACATAACACAACCACACAAAAAAAAAGTACCCGAGTTGGGGAAAATTTTTGAAAATTTTTTGGATTTTTACGAAACTTGGTATCTGGGGGTTTTTGGGGTCGCTGATTACGAATTTCATGTCAAATTTTTATAATTCAAAATGGCGGATCCAATATGGCTGACTAATATTTTAAAAAATTGGTCCGCCATATTGGATCCGCCATTTAAAATTTTTAAAATCTGACCCCAGATTCGTAATCAGCGACCCCAAAAACCCCCAGATACCAAGTTTCGTAAAAATCCAAAAAAATTTCAAAAATTTGTCCGCCATACTGGATCCGCCATTTTGAATTTTGAAAGTCTGACTTGAAATTCGTAATCAGCGACCCCAAAAACCTCCGAGTAACAAGATTCAAGCAAATGATGGAGCAAAACAGACTTCAGATTCGTGTTCAGCGCATCAAAATACATAAGGAATGGGTAGTCTCATTCCCTAACTCGGGTACTTTTTTTTTTGTGTGGCTGTGTAATTATACATAAATGAAACATTATTTTAAGAAATAACAAAATTTGGCTTGCTTCTTTTTTCTAGTTTACAACTAAGATTTCACTTCCCAGATTTCATTTTTCAGATTCCGGACTCTACATATCGAAATCTATATTTAAGATATATTATTCAACATTTATATTATTCAACATTTCAGATTCCGGATTTTACATCTGACATATATCAAAAAAATTATACATTCTAGATTCCATGTTCCAGTTTTCAAGCTACATATATTCCGAATTTATTCCACATTCTGCATTTGAGCCAGTATCATTTTGACACATGACCTTAATTTTAGATTGTTATATTGTACAGAATGAAAATGTTATTTTGTACAACTGTTAAATGTTATTTTGTACAGTTTTGAAAAATGAATTTGTTATTTTGTACAATTTTTTAAAAAAGCAATAAAACATTGGGAGTACAATATTTTAGCTTTTTTAAAAAATTGTACAAAATAACAAATTCATTATTCAAAATTGTACAAAATATCATTTAGCAGTTGTACAAAATAACATTTCCATTCTGTACAATATAACAATCTAAAATTAAGTCATGTGTCAAAATGATACTGGCTCAACATTGGGAGCCAGTATCATTTTGACACATGACTTAATTTTAGATTGTTATATTGTACAGAATGGAAATTTTATTTTGTACAACTGCTAAATTATATTTTGTACAATTTTGAAAAATGAATTTGTTATTTTGTACAATTCCTTAAAAAAGCTAAAATATTGTACTTCCAATGTTTTATTGGAGCCAGTATCATTTTGACACATGACTTAATTTTAGATTGTTATATTGTACAGAATGGAAATGTTATTTTGTACAACTGCTAAATGATATTTTGTACAATTTTGAAAAATGAATTTGTTACTTTGTACAATTCTTTAAAAAAGCTAAAATATTGTACTTCCAATGTTTTATTGCTTTTTTAAAAAATTGTACAAAATAACAAATTCATTTTTCAAAACTGTACAAAATAACATTTAGCAGTTGTACAAAATAACATTTCCATTCTGTACAATATAACAATCTAAAATTAAGTCATGTGTCAAAATGATACTGGCTCCTGCATTTAAGTTTCTTGTTTCCAGATTCCACATTCTAAGTGCCACGTTTCTTATTCAACATTTCAAATTCCACTTTCCGCATTCCCGATTCCATAATTTAAGTACAAAATTCTATAAATTCAGGTACCAGATTCCAAATCTCGGATTTTTAATCTCAGATTCCACTTTCTAGATTCTATAAAGCAGACTTTATACCCCACATTGCAAATTCCATATTCCAGATTTACAATTTAATATTCTACATACTACATTTTAAATTCTACATCCCAGATGTCACATATCATATTCTACAAAATTAAATTTTCTAGTTTTCATAACCCAAATTCTGTATTTCACATCCTAGATTCCATGTCCCAGTTTTCAAATTACAAATTCTGAATTTCTGCATTTCAGTTTCAAGATCCCAGATTCCACATTGCAGATACCACATTTCTTATTCAACATTCCAAATTCCAAAATTTGCAAATTAATTGAAAAAAATAATGAAATTAATTAAAAATTGGAGAAAGTAATTTAAACAATCATAAAAGTGTTTTGAAGTTTGAACATAAAGAAAATAATTTAAACTTGAGAAAAATACTTAAAAATCTTAAAAGTAAATAGAAAAAAAATTGAATAATGAAAAACTAGAGAAAATAATTAAAAATTAAATAAAAAATTATTAAAAATTGAGATAAATAAATTAAAATTAAAAAAAATAATTAAAATTTGAGAAAATATTTGAAAAAATTACATATAATATTTTAAATAAAGAAAAGTTAAAGAAAATTTCAGAAAAATACTTAAATGAGAAAAAGTTAAAAATTAGAGCAAATGAATGAGAAAAAAAACATAATTTAAAACTGAAGATAACAAAGCTTTAATTAAAGAGAAATAAGTAAAAACTTTTTGTAAATTATGAAAAAGAACGAGAAAAAGAACGAAAATAATGTAAAAAATAATATAACTAATTGAAATGTCAGATAAATATTTTAAAATTTTGGAAATTAGAAAACAAATAAAAAAATTTGAAAATTGAAGGAAAATAAATTTTGGAAAATAATTAAAAATGATTTTAAATTTTGAAACTTGAAGAAAATAATTGAAATAAATAAATAAATAAATAAATAATTATTAGTAAAATCGTGGCTGATTTTTTGTTTTTCCAATCACTTAAAAATAACTAATTATTAATAAATTATGACTAATTATTAGTAAAAACATAACTAAAAAATAGTTAAAATTTGACTAATTGAATTAATAAACAGAATTTTACGAAAATATTAGTAATTTTGACGTAACCTAAAAATGAATTTGACTAATAATTAGTTATTGTTTACTAAATTATTAGTAAAAATAGAACTATATCATTTAGTGACTGAGTATTTGCTTTTAAATTAGTTATTTTTAACTAATTCAGATTTGAAAAGAATGATAAATTGTAAAAAAATAAATGACATTTAAGTTAGATAATTGAAAAAATTACAGTATTTTTTTCAAATAAAGAAAAAAATAATTCAAATTATTTAAGAAAAATACATGCAAATCTTAGGAATCAATTGAAAAAAAAGAGAATAACAAAAAGATAGAGAATAGAACTGAAGAAAGCTAATAATAATTTAAATTTACTATAATTAATAAAAAATTTGGAAATTATGAAAACAAATGAAAATAATTAAAAATTAAAGAAAATAATTTTAGACAATGAGAATAATAAGTAATAATCGAGGAAAATAATTGAAAAATGACAAAAATTAATTTAAAATTGAAAAAAAATTGAAATATGCTGTCAACAATTCAAGATTGAGAAAAAAAAATTTAATTATGAAATATTGAAAACAGTAAATAAAATTTAAAAGAAATAATTAAAAAAACAATAGGAAATATGTTAAAAAAAATAATTACAAAATTACTTTTAAATGTTTAATGAAAGAGAATATTTAAAAGAATTACAAGAACAACGAAAATTGTTGAAAATAATTGAAATTTCGGGTCAATAATTGGATTTTTTTAAAATATTAACAAAATAATAAAATTAATTATAACTATAATAAAATAATAGAAAAACTGCAGAATTTATTTTTTTGCCGAAGAAAATAATCGAAAAATCGTTATTTTATACCTACCTATTATGGAATTGAAGACAATAATCTAAATTTGGGATTATAACTGAAAATTAAGGAAATTAATAGAAAAATAATAATAATATTAAAAGTTGAAGAAAATAATTACAATATAATAAAATGAAACAAAAAGTGAACAAAATAATTGAAAATTAAGATATATATTTGAAAGATTAGGAAATTTGAAATTATGATTTTTTTATTCACTAAGTTCAATATATCATGAAAATTTTTTTTGACAAAAAACGACATTTTTCAATGAAATAGGAGATATAAGAGTATATTTAATTAAGTAAACCTATTTTTGAAAAATAAAAAATCTTAAGGATCACAAACCTTTTTTTATAAAAAAGGAAAAATGATTTTTCATTAAAAATCAAAGAGTGTTTTTTATAAAATTTATAAAAGATGCCAAAGATAACTAAAAAAAGTAATTTTTATCAAAATTATTCATTTTTGAAATTTTGATAACTCTGAACAGATGAATTACACTAGCAAGTTCACAAATATCTCAATTTGATGTGTTTTTTAATCACCTATAATTTAATGGAAATTATATTAAAACAGTAAACACAATATAAAAATAAGATGATTAAAAAACACGATTTTTAAAATATCCATAAAATGTTAATAACTGGATGAAATTGCACTAGAGGGTTTGCTAATAGCATTAGATTATTCGAATTTTTAAATACCAGAATATTTATTTGATAGAATCTTCATTTGTCCGAAACTTTATTAGTACGAATTGATAGAAATTCATTGATAAAATTCATTTGATAGAAGACTTAAAATTCAGAATGTTTATTTGTCCGAAATTGCAAATGGCAGAAAAAGTAACCAATAGAAATATTTTGTCGCGAATTTCGAAATTGGCCAATTGCAATTTTCTTCATATTTTCTGATTGGCCAATTTGAAACTTCGCGCCAAAATATTTCTGTCGGATACTTTTTCGGCTATTTGCAATTTCGGAGAAATGAACATTCTGCTTTTTAAGTTTTCTATCAAATGTCAATTCGTACTAATACAATTTCGGACACATTAAGATTCTGTCAAATGAATATTCTGGTATTTAAAAATTCGATTACCCTAAAATTCCGAAAAATAAAAATTCTTCTAAATTAAAATTTGTTTAAATTGGGATTCTTTTAAATGAAAAGTTGGTTATTTTTATGTTAACCACCTGCTGATAATCACATTCTTTGCTTCATAAATTGAGGTACAAAAATTGTATTTGAAATTCTCAACAAGGGCTGTCTTAAAAATGTTGCGTTTTAAAACAAGACAGCTTTTCCGACTTAAAATAAGACTTTGTAAAAAATCTAAATTTAACCAGGCCTTAAAAAACAGAATAACGTTATCTTTTGTGTCACCAGTATTGACTTCTGGGTCGATAAAGGTTTACAGTGACCTACATAGAACTTAGAATCTCTGACTTTACCTCCTGTTGTTTGTCTTTCAATGAGAAAAAATTCTATTCGCAGAGCAATAAATCAGTCTAGTTCAACCAGCAACCCTTTGGCTACTGAAGGCAGACTGCCAACCCTCAGAAAACGTGCGACCATTCGGCTACTGTTGTCATTTGGCATTTTAGCCTTACCATAATGTCACAATGAGGTCTGGTTCCGGCTGATTATGCCCACTTCTATTTACAAGTTGTAAATTATTCAAATTTCCTCGCCACACTTCTATCGTATGCTTTCCTCCTTTTATCTCATCTCTTCTCAAAAATGTTTTCCGTCTTCTTTTATTCCTTGTATACTTTCTACTTTTTCGAGACGAAAATTCAAAATTTTATAACATTCCTATGCAGAATATTATACTTTTTCATTTCTTTTGTTTAAAGTAAAAAATTAAAACAAAACACTTAAATTTGATTATTATGGTGAAATTATTCACATTCTGTAGATGTATATATAGAGTACGAAATTTTCATATCTACTTTACATACTTTTCTGAACTTTAAGAGCATTACTAAGATGATCCATTCACTTTGCCGAAACTGGCAGGAACTCTTAAGTTTGCCGAGAAACTTTGATGAGTCTATCGAATCCTATTATTCTGCAGCCGCCTCCCCTTTCTTCCTTTAGTCCTTCTTTAATCATTCAAAGTGAATCAATCACCTATACACAGGCCTCAAATTGCGCCAGTCACCCTCCTGTCTCTGTCACCTAGAAAACTTTGTATTCCCATCTCAAACCTTTTCGGCTCTTAACATTCAACGACCTTATTAAAAGTGGTCGTTTCCTCTCCCAAACTCATCGTCAAGATTCCCATAATTGTGTAATCGGCAAACTTATAACCTTTGCGATACAATTTTTACTTTACTAAAAAAACTGTATAATAGCACAGCCACACACAAAAAAAAAAACTTTTCTGTCTGAGACACTAAAATAGGGTATTCTTAAATATTTTTCCCACTGAATCCGAATCCGAGGTCAGAATAACCAATTTGACTAAAATTTTTTAGATAATTACAAAAAATTACTTAAAAACACGAAAAAATCTATTTTTTTTAGATTATTTCAAAAAATTTAGCCAATCTAACAATACTGACTTTGGATTCGAATTCAGCGGAAAAAAATACGTAGGAGTACATTAATGTAGTGTCTCGGACAAAAAAAAATTTTTTTTTTGTGTGCCTGTGTAATATTTAGAATGATTCCTTTTTTTTATTTAGATATATTTATGTTTAGAGATATATATATGTTTGATGAAAATCTTGCCCATTTTGGAAAACCAAAATTTGTTCTCTCCTCTATTAAAAAATTCTTTAACCATATTTGAAATTATTTTCTGTATTGCCATTTTGAATATTCTGTTACAGTTTTAAAGAGCTAAAAATAATAAACAAAATAGTGTTTTTGAGCCACTATATTCGAACCATGATGAACATTTCAAAATTATATATAACTAGCAATATTAACGCAATATTAAACAAACTTTGCATTGTTGTTGGTAATTTAAAACTATAAATCTTTGAAAATTCAAATAATGAACACTACCAACCTAAAGAATATATATATCTGAAAAATGATGAAAATAATTGACAGTTGAAAACGAAATTCGAAAAAAGGATGTGTAATTACACAATTGAAAAGAATAGTTTAAAAAATTACACAATAAATATTAAATTTAAACAAAATAGTTGAAAAATTATATCTAATAAATATTGGAAATAATTGCAAATTGCACAAATAGATTCAAAATCGAAAAAAATAATTGAAATTGAAGAAAATAGTAAAAAATTGTGGAATAAAATTGAAAATTTAAGAAATAAATTGAAAATTTAAGAATTGAGTTAAAATTTGAAAAAATAATTGATAAAAAAAATTACAAAATGATGAAAATAATTCAAGATTGAAAACAAAATTAAAAAGATGGCTGGATTAATACACAACCGAACAAAATAATTTAAGAAATCAAAGAATACTTATAAAGTTTTAAGATAACAATTGCAAAATTAAAACATTTGTAGGAAGTGATTGCAAATTAAGAAAAATAATTAATGATTTAAGGAAATAGTTAAAAAATGACAAGAATGATTGAAAAAATAAAAGAAAATATGTTAAAAATGAGAAAAATAATTGTCAATTGAAAAAGAAATTAAAAAAATAACTAGATTAATTGATAATTGAAAAAAATAATTGCAAAAATTAAACAAGAAATATTAAATTTATTTAAAGAAAATAATTGCAAATTGAAAAATTGCACATTTAACAACTAGATTGAAAATCGAAAAAAATAATTAAAATTAAAAAAGTAATTGAAAATTGAAGAATGGAATTAAATTTTACAGAATATACTTTAAAATTGAAAAAAAGTATTTAAAAAAAGCCGAGAATTAATGAATATAGAAGAAAACAATTGAAAACTGAAGAATGGAATTCAAAATTAAATAAAATAATGGGACAATTCAATTTAAAATCAAAGAAACTTAATAATAATCGAAAAAAAGTAATTGAAGTAGGTGATAATTTTTTAATTTTACAGAAAATAATTAAAAATTAAAAAGTAGAATTTAAATTTGAAGAAAATAACTTACAATTGATGAGAATAGTTCCAGAATTGAATAATTGAATTGAAATTTTAAAACAATTTTTATGAGTGAAAAAAATAATTAAATAAATCAGAAAATGATTGAATATTGAGAAACTAATTGAAAATCGATAAATATAATGGAATTTATAATAATTTAAAATTTAAATATATGTTTTTTAAATTAATGAATAATCATAAAATTGAATGAAAATAATAAATTTTCAGTTGAAAACTGATGAAAAATATGAAAAAACTTGTAGGAAAAAAAATGAAAATTGAAGAATTGTATAGAAATTTTAAGAAAATTATTGATAATTGAGAAAATACGAGAAGTATTAAATATTGAATAAAATAATTGAAAAACGAGGAATGCAATTGAGAATTGAAGAAAATAAATGAGAAATGAAGAAAAGAATTAATAATTAAAGAAGTAAAAAATTAAAGATTAAAGAATTAAATTAAAATTTTAAGAAAATAGTTGATAATTGAAAGAAAAATTAAGAAATGACTGAAACTAGGTGAGAATTATGACCATTTTATGGACATCTCGCCTCCGAGGAAGCAATATATAAATATTATAAAAGTTAATTGGAGAAGTTATTAAAAAAAAATGAATTTTAAATGTACAAAAATGAAAGAACATTAGTTATTTTACGAATTTTCGATCAATTATAAACGTTATATAGGTCAATCGATTCGTTTTGAGATAAGAAATATGAGTTTTGTATTGATTAAGTTGTATTTTTAGCATGAAAATTTTTTTTGTCAAAAAACGATTGTTTTTATGAAAAAAGGTGCTCAAAAAAAGTTAATTGGATATTTTCAAAAATTCCTGTGCCTAAATTTACATATTAATAAGCTTAATAATAAATTAAAAAATTAAAGAAATAAATTGAAAATAAAAGAATTAAATTAAAATTTTAAGAAATTTGATGATAATTAAAAGAAAAATTACAAAATGACTAAGTTATTAAATATTAAAGGAAATAATTGAAAAATGAGGAAAATAATTGACAATCGAAAGACAATTTTGAAATCTGGCGAGAATAATCGACAATAGAACAAAATAATTACAAAAAATTAAAAAATGGGTTATAAAATTTAAAGAAAATAATTAAATATTGAAAACTGTTGAAAATTACAGAAAAAATTATAGAATTATTTACTAATGAAATTAAAATTATTTCAACTGATATTTAGGTATATAAATTTTGATCAATTTAAATGCATTTTTTACTCTAGAGTTTTATGGTTGCTAATTGCAAATCTGAAGTAAGATTTTAAAATTGAAAACTCTACTCAAAATACATAAAATTTCAACATTTTTCTTCAAAAAAATTGGATTTGTCACTGGTACTGGCAAAATTTGTCCTTAAACTTTACTTTAAAATAATAAATATTTTGACACCATACTTTATACAATAACTTAAAATATGATCAAAAAGGTGTACCTGATTCAAAAATGTTTAAATTTTTCCTTGAAACTAATTTGTTTAAATTTCCGATAACTAGCAAATTTTTTTAAAAGTTAATTTTAAGGCAAAATTCAAACAAGTTGAAACCAGGGAGTCGTTTTTAATCATTATATTTTAAGTAATTCTAGAAACTTTGGTGTCAAAATATATTTATTATTTAAGAGAAAGCTTATGGACAAATTTTGCCTACATTAGTGACGTCATAATCCATCACATGCCCTTTATTAAAAAATTTTAAATCCATATTAGCGACTTGATAAATACTCAGATACTAAGTTTTATGAAAAGACATTTAGTTTTCACGATTTCACAGACTCGATTATTATTTTTCAAAGAAATTTCAATTCATTCGGAATTTTGAAATTTACTTTAATTAATAGTCGTATCATGTAGCCTAAATATCTTTATCACGATATTTATAACATATTGTAAAATATATTCTGAAAAGGTACAAATTATGGAAAATATGAAAAAGACTATAGAACTAAAATTTGTAAAATCTGCTTTTTTATAACCACAGAACAATTATTGACAACCAAAATCAATGGAAGCTCAACAAATAAATATTTAACCAAGTTGACACCTAAAAAAAAATTGGAAGTTCTATTTAAGTTAAAAAGGACAAATAGAGGATTAAAAAAAAGAAGAAAAAGCTCAACGACCAAAAGAAACGATTTAGAAAATCAAATTTGGAAATATAGAAAAAGAAAAATAAAAAAAATCAAATTATCAAAATAAGTCAAATTAAATTTGCAACTATCTCCCGTATCAATTTTATGTCCGATTAACACAATTCTGTATCTGGAAAATGGTAGAGGGGGTGATTCGAAATTAATCTGAATAGATTGAATTAAACTTGGTCCAATAATAAAAACACCTTATTTAAATTATGACATTTATTAGGATCAATTTTAGATTAGAAAGGTAAACTAAATTATAGTTTATAATTTATAATCCATTACAAATTAAACGAATAACAATGCAAAATTGAATTTAAGTTTTTGAGGTTATGGGACTCTAAATTTACAATTAATAATGGTTATAACAAAATAGATTACATAACATAAAAACTTTAATTAAGAAAACTAAATACTAAAGATTCTAAATTGAAATCAATTTACTTGATTCAATCGGATTAAATCAAGGATTTTTTCAAAATTCACAAGACTTGATCAATAAGTCAATATAAAACTATTTTGACAAAAGAAATGAATTTAAATTAAATCGGGAATCTAAATAAATAAATCGCCATGTTAAAAGAAAGAGGCAAGATACAATTAATCGAGAATATGATTTTAAAATCTACAGTTCTTAATAAAATTAAATTTAATCTTTTCTTTATTTTAAAAATTTCAAACTAAATGTTTAGGCAAATTTAGGAAAGAAAAAAAATTAGGAGTTTTGTAACAGGGAAATAAACAGGAATCGAGAGTGAAAATAAATTTAATATAATTAGCAATCAAATCAAGAAAAAGGAATTGAAAATTAATAATTTAAGTTTCTTCAATGAAGAGATGAAATCTTACCAGAAAATCCAACTTTTGATGAAAATATATCCAATATCCAATCAATTAATAAATTTTTGAATTCCAGTTATTATTCTTTTCAAACATGAATCTGGATTAATTCGATTAATAAAATAAAATTATCCTTTTTGTTCTTAACAATTTTTAAAAAAGACGCGTCCGTTCTCTTTGGCTTCGGGAATAAGATAAGATGGCGACGCTAGTTTTTTTTATTACCATGGTTACCAATATTCCGAAACTCAATTCTTTTTCTTAAAATAAACAAAAAAGAAACTATGTATACTAAATTAAAGCTAAGTTTACAATAGAGAATCCAATTGAAAGACAATATTCTAAAGTCTTCCTTCCTATTGGCTGAATTTGGAATTGTCGGAAAAATTCAAATCTTCTAGACGGAATTCTTTAAAATGAATAAATTAATAAAATTCGTCTGAGTTAATTCCAAACCAAAACAATGAATTAACTCGGTTCAAAAGATGGGAAATCACCATGCTTCTCTTCCAATAAAATGATTCTTAAATAGTTGGAAACTGAAATCCGTGAATTCCACGAAACTGGAATCCTTCCATTTTTGAATCCACAAAAGATATAGTCCCTTCTATATTAATTCTTAAATTATGGGCCATTGACATATCCGTCCGCAAAATAAGACTTCTAAATTTTTAGAAATTTTTTAGAAAGTTTAATCTATATATTAAACTCTTTAGCCACAACCAGAAGAAATTAAATGAAGCAATACAGTAGAAAATCCAAATTGATAATACAATCGACAAATCAATAAATTCCAATTTTCAGGTTAAAAGTCGAGCGGGAAATTCAAAATCAACCAGGTACGTAGAATCCAAAAATAAATCTTGATATTAATAAAATTTCAGAAAATCTAAATTTAACAAAATCCATAAATCATTATAATTCCAAAAATATCTTCTTAAAATCCATTATTCGCTGTAAATTCAAAATTATCAGAAACACAGGAAGGAATTTCTTTCTTTTCCTCAGGTAATAATAATAATAATAGGGAATCGTCAACATTTTTAAATAGTTTTCAGATTAAAGGCAGGAATAGGTGACTCGAAACAGGATTACATGGAATAGGAAAAATGAATAAAATTAATTTTTAAATACTAAGATTACAAAAAATTGTACCAAGTCTTGAAATATCGCGGAGCCATTGAGAACATATTAATAAATATTATAAGTTTAAACGAATGGAATCTAAACAAAATTATTTAATTAACCAAAATTTCAAATTTTAATAGGGGAGAAGGCCCCAAGTTGGACACCCTATCGATTTATTGCTATAGAATCCAAACCGAATAAAATATAATAAAATGTTTTATACCGGAAGAAAGTACAATTTATAAGGTAACTTATGGCCACAGAGATAAAATTTTATTTTGAACATAAACATTTTTTAAAGCATTTTTTCTAATTGTTAAAATTTTCGATCTAAAAAAAAGTGGCCCCAAGATGGACACCTTCTTAAAAGTCTCTGAAAATGGTAGTAAATAAAAAATTAACATCGTGTAACAATTCTTGAACGAAGTTTTAATCATTTTACGGAATTTATCAAGAAATAAAATTTCTAAAAACTTCAATTTATTAGCTTAACAGTAAAAAGTAATGAAATATCGAAAAATATCAATATAATAAATTCTCTAACGATAAAATCACATTTTATGGTGGAAAATAAAAAATTTTAATTAATTGGCTCAAAAAATTATTGAAAAAAGTATAAAATCGAAAATATGCAAAAAAATACATTGAGATTTTAGGCCTGTCCATCTTAGGGTACATGACACCATTTTTTAATCCCCAGTAAAAAAATATATATGAATACTGAATGAGTAAAATCATTTTAGAATATTATTATACGATAAATAAAGAATATTATAACGTTAAGTACTCATTCTAAATCATAAATTTAAATAACTTTACCAACTTGAGAAAAAACTGTTACAAAACTTTTTTAGACACAAAAAGAAAAACCAACTGTTTTTTTTTCTTCAAATGTGCATCAAAATGTTCGTCTATACAAACAACAAAAATGACAGAAAGCATAAGGCGCTGTCACCTTAAACAAAAATTTTATACGAAATGTCCATCTTGGGGCCCACTCCCCTAAATAAGAAAATTTTTATGAGTTGTAAAATTATTATACCAAATTTTACAACGTCACAGAATTTAAACTTTTTCTCGTCAAATTAATATCCATCTTTTACCATTATCAATTTTAGAAACTGCGTACAGTTCAATCTAACATCAACCACTTTAATAATATGATTCTTTTACATGTAATTTAATAATATTGTCGAACCTTGAAGGGAAAAGGATAAGGAAGCTTAAAATTCCGTATTAGGTTTTCAGGGCACGTAATTTGGGAAGATTTGGTTGATATGCTGTATTTAATATATGGAGGGGTAGTTTAAGTCGATAAGCGTCGAAGCAAATTCTACCCGGAGCAATATCGCGCAAGAAGCTCGTATAAATGCGCATTTTATTAAAGATCTGCATTGTAAGAATAAAAGGGGCTTCGCTCTAGTCCCGGTTGGGTTTCAGGTTACAAGGGGACTTTTTCTTTCCCCTGGTCCATACTGATGCTGCCAACCAATCAGCAATCCCTCAAAATCCAATGCCCCCCACAGCCACGCCTGCCAATATAGGGTATGTACCCTCGTCAGATCGACCCTTATTCTTTTTAAATGCCTCTCTTCTGCTAGACCAAATTCATTTCCCAAAATGGACTCCACACTCGGTTCCATTTCGATCTACGTTGTTCTTCCCAAACTCGAATTTAGCTGGATGAGGGATATTCAATTTGGAAAATCCATTGATTCAGAATAAAAATAGAATTTAAGTGCTGTGATACCGTTAGAATCTTAAATGAGATGACACATTTAATAGTCGGGGTCTCACTTCATTCTTTTCCGATTAAGCAAAAACCGACTCTAAAATTACGAATAATACAAAATTATTTAATGAATATGACGACCAATAAGGACGAATAATTGGAGATAAAAATCAAAACCAACAATCTGAAGTTTCGAGACTGACTCATTGTCAGTGTCCTCTTCAGAGATTATTCAAAATTGTATCTATAAATTCCAAAAAATAAAATAAAATACGAAAAAATATAGTGGCGGATCCAAACAAGAATTTTAGAGGGGGTATTGCATAGAGTTGCAAAATTCTCGGTAATTTAAAATCCGGTTACATTCTCGAGAATATAATCGAGAATATTTTCTTTCCGGGGAATTTATGAGAATTTTCTATATTTGAAACGAGCTTCACTATTTTGAAACACAAACAATTTATTGACATAAGAATGGATAAAGAACAAAATAATTGTTCTTACAAATTAACTATAAGCCAGTGAAGTGTAAATATTATTATTAAATATAACAATTATGAACAGTGTTTTGTATAAATTATAAAAATTGTAATTTCTTTTAACAATTGTAAACATTTTAAATATAATATTTAAAAAAATAATGTCGAATTTTGCATATTTATTGAATAAAGAATAATGTAAATAATTCAAATTGTCGAAAGTAATTTAAAAATTCATATAAATGTTTTCAAATAAACAAATAAATTAAATTTGGGAAAAATACTTAAAAATCTTAGAAATAAATTTTTAAAAAAATTAGAATAATGAAAAATTGGAGAAAATAATTGAAAATTGACAAAAATGCTTGAAATTGAGATAAATAATTAAAAATTTAGAGAATTAATTCAGAAATGATAGAAAGAATTAAAAACTTAAGAAAATAATGAAAATATAGAATAAATAATTCAAAATTTAAGAAAATAAATAATTTTAGAAAATAATTGAAAAAGTTACACAAATTATTTTAAATAATGGAAAATTTTTAAAAAATACTTGAAACTTTTAGAAGTTAATTGCAAAAGAAAAGAAAGTAATTAAAATTTCGGGAAAATAAGTAGAAAAAGATAAACATAATTTAAAATTGAAAAGAACAATTTTCATTTTAAGAGAAATAATTGCTAAAAATACAGAATGTAGATACATAAAATACAAGAAAATCTAATATATAATTAAAAATTGAATAGAGAAATGAAAATTTCAGACAAATAATTTTAAACTTTTTGGAAATTACGAAAAATAACGTAAATAATTGAAAATTGTAATATCGGATAAATAGTTTAAAATTTGGATATTATGAGAAGAATTGAAAATTCTTAAAAATGGAAGAAAATAATGGAAATTCGAGAAAAGTACTTAAAAATCTTAAAAAATATTTTTTTAAAATAAGAATAATTAAAAATTGGGGGAAATAATTGAAAAATGATTTTAAATTTTGAAACTTCTAGAAAATAATTGAAATATAATAAAAACAATGATAAGTTGAAAAAACTAATGAAATTTAAAATATATAATTGAAAAAATTGCAGATTTTTTACAAAATTTTTAAAAGATCTGTTTGTTGGTTTCAACGCAAAAATTTATGATGCGTGTAACCTAATTAATAAAAAAAATGTTATTAAATAAATAAAAAAAAATTGAAACTTGAGTTAAATATTTGAAAATTTGATAAATTAAATTAAAAAAATGAGATTAATTAAAAATTGAAGAAAATAATTGAAGATGGCAAAAAATACTTGAAACTCAAGATAATTAATAAAAAAAAATTTAATTATGAAAACAAATGAAATTTTCATGGATATTTTGCTTCCAAGTAAGCAAAATAATTTGCTTTCTCATAAAGGAAGCAATAAATAATTAATATATAAGTTAATTGGAGAATTAAGTTGTGTTTTTATCATGGAAAATTTTTGGACAAAAAACTATTTCTTTTGATGAAAAAAGGTGGTCAAAAAAATTTGATAGTGTATTTTCAAAAATCCCTGTTTCCAAATTTTGATATTCATGCGCGTGTAACCTAAAGTAATTAATAAAATGTTATGAAATAAATAAAAATAAATAATAAATATAGACAAAAATTGAAATATGAGAAAAATACTTGAAAATCTGATAAATTAATTGAAAAAAAATGAGAATAATTAAAAATTGAAGAAAATAATTAAAGATGGCTAAAAATAATTGAAATTCAAGATAATTAAGGGCATGTGATGGATAATGACGTCACTGGTATAGGCAAAATTTGTCCGTAACTTTTCTCTTAAAATATTGAATTTTTTTTTATGAAACTTGGTAGAATTACTTAAAATGTCATAAGGAAGGTCTCTGAGACCCGAGTTTGTTTGAATTTTGACTCAAAATTGATTTTTATAAAAGTTTGCATTTTTTCGAAAATTTCCCAAAATTAATTTTGGGCCAAAATTTAAACAAATCCGGGTCTGAGAGACTTTCTTAATGACATTTTAAGTAATTCTACCAAGTTTCATAAAAAAATATTCAATATTTTAAGAGAAAAGTTACGGACAAATTTTGCCTATACCAGTGACGTCATAATCCATTACATGCCCTTAATAAAATTTTTGTAAATTATTAAAACAAATAAAAATAATTAAAAATTGAAAAAATAATTGAAGTTTGAGCGAAGTACTTAAAAATCTTGAAAAATAATTTTACATAATAATTAAGAATTCAGGAAAATGATTTAAAATATGAAAAAAATAATGGAAATAAGAAAAAAAAATTTTAAATTGTAAAGAATAAATTTAAATATGGTGAAAAAAATCTACATTTTATAAAATAATTGAAATATGGTGAAAATAGTTTAAATTTCAGATAAATAATTGAAATTTTTGAAAATTATGCATAAATAATTAAATTAATTAGATTTGGTTGGTAAATTTAACCAACAAAACGTCGCTATGACATAAATTTGAAAAAAGTGACTATTTTTTCATTTGACCTTCCTATGATCGTACATTCCTATTGGAATTTCTTTTAAATATAAATTAATTAGAAATTGGAGAAAATAATAGAAAAATTACAGAATTTACTTTTTAAGCAAAAATAATTGAAAAATCGTACAAAAAGTTGAAAATTGAAGACAATAATCTGTATTTGAGATAATAACTGAAATTTTAGAAAAATAATTGAAAAATAATTAAAATAATTAAAAGATGGAGAAAAAAATTGCAAAATGATGAAAAGAAATGAATATTGCATAAAAAAATTGAAAATAGAGATAATATATTAGAAAGTTCAGGTTCTGAATTTAAAAATAATGACAATGATTTAAAAGTGAAGGTAATAATTGCAAAATGAAAACAAGAATGTTGAAAAAAAACTAATTTAATTCTGCGATAAATTATATGAAATTTTGCAATAAATAATGAAATTGTTTTATTGTCGAAGAGATAATAATCCAAATTAAAAAGGTGATTAAAAAAATTTTAAAAAATAATTGAGATTTGCGGAAGGTAGATTTAAGATTTAGGGAAAAAAGTGAAAAACAATTAAAATAATTAAAAATTGCAGAAAGTAATTGGAAAATGATAAATACAGTTGGAAAATGTAGTTTAAGTAATTGAAATCATAAAAGAAAAGAATTATTAAAAATTTCAGAAATTTATAAATTACTTCAAATTTATTAGTATATTTGAACCGTAGTTTAATTAAACTTTTAATCAATGCAAATTCAAATTAACAGAAATTTAAGTAAATTAAAATTGCTACTTATAAATTTAAAATTTGAGAATATTTTGAAAAAATGAAATATGATATAAAAATTTAATACAAAAAATATATCTAGTGACAAACTTTAGGTGTAGACAAAATGAAAGAATTAATGAATGAAAGAAACTTGTAATTTATTACATATTCAGAGACGTCATCATTCAAATTAGAGATATTCTGTGTTTGGTAATAACATTGAAATATTTTTAATTTAATGTTATGTTAGACATATATTTAGAATATTTGGTAAATAAACATCTACTAGTCTGTCCAATGTAAGTTTTGCCACAACCAATGCATTTAATTTTATAAACAACATCAATATATTATCTAATTTTTCCAAAGAATCTCTACCCAAATTAATAAAAGATTTCAAAGATGAATCATTTCTAAAAACAGTTCCAACATTATATGAATCCAATATTCTTTTAATTTTGTATGCAAGATTTTCATGAAAAGGAATAGAAACATTATTATGAACTTCATTTAGAATTTCAGCATTATTAATGTTAGAAAATTATTGATCTGAAACAATTTATTTTTTATGTGATCTACAAACTCTGAATGATAATTATTCAATAGTAAATTTTCTTTAGCAATGCCTAAAAACATTTTTTTTTTTAATTACAATTGTCAAAACAGGAAAAATTTTGTTCAGTGAAGAGAACAGTCTTGATTGAAAGTCAATTATTAAATCCGAAAACAATCATAGGGTTCAAATTCATTTCCTGGTTGCAATTTTCAACATATAAACCAATTCTCGAAAATCTCATCCTTTACAGACCGACTCTGCAAACTCTGACTAAACAAAAAAATAAATTCTTAAAAATCTAAGTCTTCATAAACCGACTCATCAGTTTGTATATAGTCGGTCTGTGAAGGATCGAATTTTCATGAATTTGTTTTCCTGTTTCTTTGAACTTTGTAGAGTCAGTCTTTGAAGGATTGTATTTTCAGAAATAGTTATTTATGTTCAATTGAACTTTGTGTATAGGATCAGATTTTGAAATTAATTTATTTTCATGTTTAAGGGCATGTGATGATAATGCTAAATTTGTCCGTAAACTTTCTCTTAAAGTACTCAATGTTTTGACACCAAAGTTTGTAGAATTACTCAAAACACCATTTGAATGGTCTCTCTGACCCAATTTTGTTTCATTTTTGTCTTTAAACTAAATATTTTTCAAATTTACTTTTTTTTCAAAATTTTCCAAAAATTGTAAAATTGAAAAAAAAATTAGTTTAAAGATAAAAATGAAATAAATTTGGGTCAGAGAAACCATTCTAATGGTATTTTGAGTAATTCTACAAAGTTTGGTGTCAAAACATTGAGTACTTTAAGAGAAAGTTTACGGACAAATTTAGCATTATCATCACATGCCCTTAATCAGAGTTTATAGGAGCAGTCTGTCAATGTTTTTGATGTTTTTGATACCTTAGACCAAGCAGTTTAAGTAGAATTGGTTTATGGATAATTAAAAATCGTGTCGTATTGAATGTTTTCTTATCAATAAACCAGAATCGGTCTTTGTTTAATCGCAAAATTTTGAAGTGAACCCCTGCCGTTGAATAATACAGAACCCGAAATAATAATCTTAGATGTCATCATAATTAATCAATTATGTTTTTGCGCAAATGTGTAAAGTTTTATCGAAATGACTCGGCATATTTTTTCTGACATGTTTAGGAATGGGTGTAAGGATGGATGTATCGATGTTTACTAAACAATCGATAAAGGATCGAGATGAAATGCATGAGTTATAATAATCTACGATATCAACGGTGGCGATGTCGAGGAACGGAAGAACGGTCGTCCTGTCACAAAGGCATGCGCCACCCACCTCGCTCTGGACGCTCACATCGTTAATCAACTGAAGCGGGACCCCAACTTTCAAGGTACCGATCCACAGGTACAACTTCACCTCCTTCGTCTCGATCCGACGTTTCTCGTTCAACTGAGTTTCGTCGAAGACGTAGCTGCAAGGATCTTGGGAAACGTCTGTGAATTCCTCTTATGGTACTTCGAACACGCTGTCAGTGATCCTAATGTCATTTGTAATGGACTCTTTCTTAAAACAGCCACAAAGAAACGCTTCTTGCACAACCACAGATTAGAATCATTTCAATAACCTTTTCGCTGCATTCTATGGAATCTTAATCTTTACAATTTCTTTACAACCTATGGAGTATCCCAAACTCTAGTAAATTGCCAGCAACCAACAATTTTTATCAGTTACCAAATTATTCGCAAAGTTCCTTGTTCAACTGAAATATTCTTAAGGAAGATTAATTTCCTATGCCAGACAATTTCGAGGTTTAATTTTCCATCCTAGAGCGATCTTTAACATCTAGGCTATTAATTAGCCGTAAGATGTCGAACCTTCAGACGTCGACACATTGCTTCGTTATAACTTCTAATTTCATTGTTTTCTAATTCTCCAAAGTTGAAGGTTCAAAACTCGTTAAGAGGTTCGGCAAGACTTTAGACCTGTTAAGATTTGGTCGAAGGCGTCGATGAGATCGCGTGGTACGATTAAGTTCATTAAAAACCAATTTACCGCCCAACCGCTGTAGATTGCAGATTTCTCGTGTTTTTTTTTTCATATAAGTAGCAACATGCATCGCTTCAAGAAATATTGGTCACACTTTCTTTTTCCCTGGGGAAGTGATAATCTCACTCTTCTTAGGGGCCCTCAATGGCGGCTGATTATCGAGCCACGTCATGGTTTTAGAGACGCGTTTAATTCAATTTGAGACTCGATGCTTCGCCATTAGTCATCACTGGCGCATGTTTGGAACGAGTTCTCTTTAGAATCTGAGGATCCAAGGGCTGCCGACGGAGAAGACCAATTGATCCTCATTACAAGAGGCGATCGGTACTCCTCAAATGCTTTCATCAGGTGAATCGAACCCAAATGGTAGCGGCCTAATAAGTGCCATTATTCTGTCGTTGAGGTTGCCATGAATGCTGCTGCTAATACTAACATTGGTACACACTCATAGACCCAGAGACTTGTACATTTATGTGCTCTTTTAGACACACATGTAGACCCATATTTTGATACGTTCATTTGGGTGTACATTCATACACTTATACATTCATATTCTTTTACATTCTTGTACTTGAACATTTAAATACCTTTACATTCACATACTTATACAATCATATAATTTTACATTCATGTGCCTACACATTCAAACATTTTTGTACATATATACATTTACAAATACATGCACCGTTATTGCTACATCGTTATCCTTGGGTCGAAACCATGACGAGGCGCTTTTCCTCAACTCTTTGCCGAGTTCCGGACTGCACCATAAGACGTTGATGCGATCGTTTTCTCAATTGTAATTGAATTTCGAACGGAGAAAGTTGGGTCAAGTGATTATTGCAAGATCGTTGTAATGATCGTGCGATTAATCATTTTGTACAACTTAAGAGTGAGAAACAGAACCTTTGCAATTGTTTTTGGTGGCTAAAAGTATAGAAAATTGCAAATCTTTAAAATTTGGAAGTTAATGGTTGATGGTACAAATTTTAGAAAAATTATAGATGTAAAATCCACAGTGGTCATTATAGTTACTTTAACTAACCATGTGTTGAATAAGGTAGATAGAATTAGTTGGTTTAGTGTAAAATTAGAAGAAGTGGTTGCTACAACAAATAATTTATCTAAATTTTGAACATGTTCTTTTGTAATGTATCAAGCATGGTCAAAATTTGGCTAAAAAGAACAAACGTATGGAAATCCACAAACCTCTTGAATCAGAAAATATCATCAAAATGGTTATAAAAACTTTGAATTAAACATTGAAATATTAAAACCATTGCGTTAAGATTTAAAATCAAAGCCTTCTAAGAATGAATACCATTTACGTTGCTCCTGGGCATTGGTTATTATTATACTAACAGGTCACGATCTTCTAAGAACAGGTTCCATCAATATCATCAATAATAGATGAATATGATCAATTCTCCTGAAGTCTAATTTGCTCGGCATTATTCATTAGAATGATAAATTCTGCGGATTTGAAAAAATCTCCCTGCTGACAGTAATAATTATTGTCAAAACAATTTTCTTTCATTTGCCACATTGACAGCAGAAAGTATATTTTTTAAATCATTAGCTATACATTTATATAAAAGACTTAATGTAATGTTCCTACTACATTTATAACCATAGATATTTTCTCGACTGAAATTACTGTTGATTATATTCATAAAAAGAAAGGATAGCGATAATATTAATAATAAAGGAAATTTATTTTGCCGAAGATAGAGTTAAGTAAAACATGTTGGACTGATTGCGATGATCGTTAAAATCTACTTTGAAGCTCCACCACTGCATCTTGATGTGAGTCTCTGTGATGGAAAGGAATAGATACTGAATATACACTTCTGCAACTGGCAACGAGGAGAGAATGAAGGAATTCAGCAGCATCTAATGCGTTTCTCTTGCCATGTGTTCGCTCGCTCGTGTCGTAGAACGATCATCGTCATCCAGTAACACGTTCTTCCAGCCATGGAGACCAGTCGATTTATTATCTGCGACATGGAATCCACTGGATTCTATTATTCGCGAAACATCATGCTGCGCATCCAATGAAAAAAAAAAACTCGTATCCTGCAACCTTCTTTACAACTTCGTCAAGTCGAGTGCCGTATGTTACACCAGAAGAGCTCGATGACATTCAAATGGCTCAACTCTGGGAATAAATCTCTCTATAAAATACTGCACTACGCTAATTTTTCATAAGTGCTTCATTGTGTTTTGCTGATAATGCGCCACACACTCAGAATTTTATCTTCACTATGCACAGTGGGCCAGGAAACACGGTTTTCTCAAGTCAACTTTTCAACTTTATCTTTTGTTAAAGTAATTTATGTTAATTTAATTACTGATATTTCTAAGAATTATTCCATAAACTTGAAAAATTACGAAAATAAAATTGACAGTCGAAAACAAAATTCGAAGAATGGCTACATATGTGACGCTCCGCAAGAGAAGGGACCTATCGCGGAAACAATCAATTTTCATTTTTTACGCTAAAAGATAATTTTTGAGTTGTTCTTTCATTTCCATGTTTCAAAAAAAAAAGTTTATTAATTACACTTTTTGTTATAATGCTTCAAACCGGGCCCGTATCATTTTGACACACATTTTTTCGGGCAACTTGTTATATTGTACTCCCGAAGATGAATGTTATTAGTTTTCTTGTTATGAAGGTTCAAACATAGACATGTTAAAAATCTCGATTTTTCTTCCTCCTTTTTGCCCGTCTGTTCTATAAAGTTTGCTTTTTCAGCGATAGGTCACTTCTCTCGCAGAGCGTCACATATAATTACAAAATTTAAAAGATTAGTTTAAAAAACTAGACAATAAATATTAAAATGAAACAAAATAGTTCAAAAATAATAGGGATAACTGTTGCAAATAATTGCAGAATGAACAACTAGATGGAAAATTAAAAAAAATAATTGAAACAAAAGAAAATAATAAAAACTTGAGGAAATAAATTGAAAATTAAAGACTTAAATTAAAATTTGACAAAATAATTGATTATTGAAACAAAGATTACTAAATGACGAAAATCATTGACAATTGAAAACGTAATTCGAAAAATGACTAAATTAATAGACAATTTTAAAAAATAATTGCAAAAAATAAACAAGAAATATTAAGTTTAAAGAAAATAATTGCAATTTTAAAAATTAGGAAAATTGAAGGAATAATTATTGGAAGTAATAGCACTCTTAACAACTGGATTGAAAATAAAAAAAAAAAATTAAATTTGAAAAAAATAATTGAACATTAAAGAAAACAATAAGAAATTAAAGAATGAAATTGAAATTTATGGAATACACTTAAAAATTGAAAGAAATAATTAAAAAAGCCGAGAGTTAATTAATATAGAAGAAAACAATTAAAAACTGAAGAATGGAAATAAAAATTGAAAGATGGAACTAAAAATTAAAGAAAATAATTGAATATTGAAAACTGGAATTTAAATATGAAGAAAATAACTTAAGGGGTTACCCCCACTTGTAACTTTGAAATTTTACAAATTTTTTTTTTTTGCAGATTTTTGAAGCATAATTATCAAATAATACGTCTTACAAATTTCAAGTCGATCCGAGCAAAATTAACAAAGATAGGAGCATTGAAAGAGAAAAATCCGCAATATTTAATTTTTTTAAAAATATATTAAATATTACTCGGACTTCCCTCCAGTTTCAATTGATTGTAATTTTTGGAAGCGGTCTTATCTGTGATTTTAACTTTAACTGTCCGCCATTTTGTGAAAAATGAAATTTTTTTTAAATCCTTTGATTAAAGACTAGTTTATACTTATATTTGACTAAATCCATTCACATTTTTTATTTCAGATGATCCACTTCGCCGCAATGTTGGTCACCGCAAAGCGTATAAATAAAAACATTATTTCATTGACGGCCATTTGCCACTTAACAATGTAATATTTTTCAATAAAAAAATTACTGAAAGTTCTTCAAGACGTGTACTTTCAGATGACATAGTGATCGATTAAAAAAGTTTTGTAGTTTTCTTTAAAAAAATCCATGCAAAAGGCCTATTTTTAGACGCTACAAGTGGGGGTAACCCCTTAAAATAGAAGAGATGAATAGTTCTCTGAATAATTGAATTGAACTTTTAAGACAATTTTTATTAGTGAAAACAATTGGAAAAATACGAAAATTATTGAATATGAAAAAATTAATTGAATATCGATGAAAATAATTAAAAATTAAAGAAATAAATTGGAAATTAAAGAATTAAATGAAAATTTCAAGAAAATAATTGATAATCATAAGAAAAATTACACTATGACGAAAATAATTAACTTGTAAAAAAATTATTAACAATTGAAAAAAGAATTTGTAAAATGGTGAGAATAATCGGCAATCGTACAAAAAAAATGTAAATTAATAAATATTCAGAATAATGAAGAAGAATAATAAATTGCGAATGAAAAACTAATCAAAATAATGGCAAAAATTGTAAAAAATAAATTAAAATTAAAGAAATCGATTGGAAATTGAAGAATTGTATTCGAATTTCAAGAAAATATTTGATATTTGAGAAAATGCAAGAATTATTGAATTTTGAACAAAATAATTGAAAAACGAAGAATTAAATTGAAAATTGATGAAAATAATAAAAAATTAGTGAAATAAATTAAGAATTAATTAAATCGATAATTAAAGTTTTAAATGTAAAGTTGAATAAATAATTACTAATTGAAAAAATATTACAAAATGACGAAAATAATTGAGAATTAAAAACAAAATTCATAAAATGGCTAGATTAATACACAACCGAACAAAATAATTTAAAACATGAAAGAATAATTAAAAGAGTTTTAAGATAATAATTTGAAATTTTAATAAATTGTAGGATATAATTGAAAATTGCGGGAAATAATTAATAACTGCAGCAAATAATTGAAAAACTAAAGAAAATATATATATGTAAAAAATTACGAAAATTTTTGTCAATTAAAAAAAAAAATCAAAAAATGACTAAATTAATAGACAATTAAAAAATAATAGCAGAAACTAAACAAGAAATATTATGTTTAAAGAAAATAATTGCAAATTTAAAAATTCAGAAAATTATAAGAATAGTTCTTGGAAAATAATAGCACATTTAACAACTGGATAGAAAATCTAAAAAAGTAATTAAAATTTTAAAAAATAATTGCAAATTGTAAAAAGCAAAAAAAATCTGAAGAATTGAAGAGATGAATAATTCTAGAACTGAATAATTGAACTAAACTTTTAAGACAATTTTAATTTGTAAAAAAAATAATTGAAAAAATACGATAATTATTGAATATTGTGGAATTAATAGAAAATCGATAAAAACAATTGAAAATTTAATAAAATATTTGAGAATTGTAAAAAATAATTAAAAATTGGAGAAATAAATTGGAAATTAAAGAATTAAATGGAAATTTCAAAAAAATAATTGATAATCTAAAAGAAATACAATAAGACGAAAATAATTAACTGTTAAAAAAAATAATTAACAATTGAAAAAAGAATCGAAAAATTGTGAAAATAATCGGCATTCGTTAAAAAGTTTTTATAATTAATGAATATTTATACAATTAAAGGGGAATAATAAATAAATAAATAATAACTGATGAAAATTATGGAAAAAATTGTAGAAAATAAGTGAAAATTAAAGAAATCAATTGAAAATGAATTAATTGTATTGAAAGAGAATAATTGATAATTAAAAACATGCGAGAATTAATTAATATTAAAGCCAAATTGAAAATCGACAAAAATAATTGAAAATTGAAGAAAGTTTTTAGGAATTAAAGAAAATAATTAAAAATTGAAGAAATAAATGGGAAATTAAAGAAATAAATGGAAATTTCAAGGGAAAATAATTGATAATTAGAAGAAAAATTACAATATCACGGAAATAATTAAATATTGACGAAAACAATTAACTATTTAAAAAAAAAATTATTAAATAAATAAATTGAATAAATAAATAAATAATCTTTTTACACGATGCATTTAGAAAGATGCAGTTTTCTCCTAATTTTGGAATTTACCGGTACGGTAATTACAGATTAAAATTAAATATAAAATTATTATTTAAACAATTTTTAAAACAAATTATTATTGCTATCTTTTAATAAAATTAATCTAGAAAGATGCAGTTTTTTTCCTAATTTTGAAATTTACCGAACTATTGCGTATCGTCAAATTGCATTGCCTAAATAGTTAGTAAATAATAATAATTTGATTACAAATTATTTAAATTATATTTTCATTTTTAATCGTTATCTGTAATTATATAAAATTCGGTAAATTGTAAAATTAGGAAAAAAAACGTATCTTTTTATGTGTATTGAGTGAGTAACTAGTAAATAGCAATAACTATTTGTTTAAAAATTATTCAAATAATAATTTTATTTTTAATTTTTTTGTACAATTATAGAAAGTACGATAAATTGCAAAATTGGGGGAAAAACTGCATCTTTCTAGGTGCATTGTATAAAAAATTGGTAAATAACAAAAGTAATTACCCATATTGAATCCGCCATTTTGTTTTTTAGTTTTGTTGCCAAATTTAAATTCAGCAGCAACACCGAAACTCCCTAAAAATAAAGTTACGAGAAAATCAGAAAACTTTATTGAATTTTCGTCGGACATATTGGAACCTCCATTTTGTTTTTTGAAGTTTTGGTACCTAATTTGGATTTAATCATCCCAAAAACCCCAAAAATAAAGTTACAAGAAAATCAAACAATTGTATGGACTTTTCGGCTGCCATATTGTTTTTTGAATTTTTAATATCAAACTCGGATTCAGAACCAAAGGCGTAAAATAAAACTGGCCTGCACAGTCGCTCAGCATCTCTTCGGCGCTTTTCGCGCTCACGAGCAACTTTATTATCAATTTTCTCGAAAAGTATTAGAGATATCAAAAAAATGCATGTAACAAGAAATCTGCATTTTTAAAAGGCTTACAACTTTTATAAAAAGGAATTTTTAAATTTTTAATATTTAATGAGATAATTGCAAAAAATTTCATTTTTACAGTTTTTTTTATGGTTTTTACGACAAAAATGATCGAATCGCCAATTTTCACTACGATTTTCGTAATCAGAGCATCAAAATACGTAGGTATACCAAGTTTAAAAAAATCGGGGTTACCCATTTTCAGAAGTTTATCCGTATCACAGAACATATGTGGTAGTAGCCATGTAATGTGCAAGTTTTAACAAAATTCGCATTTTTGTTATCAGACGATTATCTGAGTTTCTGTGCTTTCAAATTTTTATCCATCACTGTTGACGATTTTGTTAATGATTGTCTTCATGCCTTCATCTCGAAGGTCAATAATGACAAGGCACTAAAGTCAATGATCAATATCAACAGCACATCGAATGTTTGATGGTTTTTTTTGTACATTGATGAAATAATTTCTGATGCTCTAAACTCTCATTTTATGAAGCAAATTATAACAGGCTAATACACTGTAATTACTTCTACTCTATTAGAGAAAATATTTTCCGTTAATATGTTTGCAGCAGCTGTTGTAATTTCGCGCAGAAGCAGAACATCTTGTGTTACAGATTTCCTGCTTGGTAGGATAATCATCTCTGCAAATGTGATCGGCAATTTTTTGTCGAACATTGTTCATTTTTAGATTACATGTGATATTAATCGTGAAAGTCGTGCATTAGCTTTAAGTTTAATACGCGGAAAAGGAAAAGAAATTTAGCTAATATATATAAAAATTCTTGTGAGATAAGTGAGCATGAATTTAATATAAATAAAATTAGACAAGCTTTAATGCGTTTAATGGAAACAATGTAAATTTCTTTTTAATGTGCCGATTTTCACTTTATTTAAGAAAAAAAGCATGCAAGAAAAATTTCAATTAACACTACCGGCCAAAATTGTGGGCCACTTACAAAAATTGGATTAAAAATAAGACTGTCTTAAAATGTTGATAACTTTGTCAGATATTATCGAATTAGAATTTTCCATAGACAATTGGAAACTTTGAACTTTTAGCTTTAAAATAAGCCGAAGTAAATTAAAATATGTTTACTGGTTCAAAAGTTATAAGTAAATGTGTATAAAGAACAAAACGCAACTATTCTTTTGTTTCCTCCCCTCTCCGTCTGTCTTCACTAAAATCGTTGCGTGTTTTCGTATCGTACATTTACTTATAACTTTTGAACCAGTCAAGGTATTTTAATTTTCTTTGGCTTATTTTAAAGCTTATAGTTTAAGGTTTAATTGAGTTTAATTTCAAATGTTTCCAATTACTTTTTTATAAAATGCAGCCCACCAAACTTGAACAATGAAAATTCACAAAAAACAAAAAATCCACTTGATTTGTATCACATTGAATCTCCGTTTCTATTAATCAAAAAAGCTTTAAAATAGGCTCATTAAACGGCAAATTTTAAAGGCTTTCCAGTGATCAATGAAAAATCCCAATTTGCTGATATCGGACCGAGTTATCAACATTTTAAGACGGTCATGTTTTTAATCCTATTTTTGTAAGTGGTCCCACAATTTTGGCCGGTGGTTTATTCCGCTAAAACAAAACTAGGACTTGACACGTGTAGGCATAGAAGTAATTTTTTACCCACCTGGGTAAAACCTATTCTATATTTAGAAAATTCGCAGCAGGGGATGGTTCGTTGCGGAAATGTGCAAGATAGAAGAGATAGGTTAGATAGTTGGTTGAGAGGGTGACCTGTCGCGGAGGAGCAAGAGAGGTTTATTCAGGGATAGGGCAAAAGAAAGAAAGGAAGAAAGAAAGACGGAAAGAAATGAAAGGCTGTCAGAGTGGAGGAGCTCGGGGTATTAGCTGGCTGAAGGGTAGATGCGAAGAAAGAGAGTTCCCTCCTTTCTTATATATTTTTTCTTGTATTCGCCGGCGTTCCTTGGGAAAAGTTTGTTGTTTGAAGCAGCGCTGCTGCCCGCGCAATCATTAATCATGCCGAGTTTTGGTTTGACTAGGAGCCGCGTTGCGCTCAGCCCGGTATGGCGTGGCTCAGATCCGCGCCACTCCGCTCGGCTGCCCTCGCTTTTAGGTTAGGTTTCTTCGCCGCTGAGTGCGAGTCCCTGCTCTGTATGAGTTTCTCGGGAGTTCCCAGTCGGTAGGGGTTGCTCGGCTCCTGTCTCCCCTTTCATCCCTGTATCCCACCCCTTCCCACTTACCAAGCCCACCCTCTTAACCAGAGAGAAGGGAACGGCTATTTGGGGATGGCTATCAGAAGGGGAGCCCGCAGAAAAAGGAAACCTTCCTCTCTCTCTCTCTCTATCTTTCTGCCTCTTTCACCCGGGGCCATTTCTTTTTACGCCGTGAATTCTACCGGTGTAAAGGCCCTTTCTCGGTGTAATAATAGATTTTTCGACCTCTCCAATCCCCTTTCTTCACACACCGCACTCCTCGTCCGTACAATCTTATTATGTCGCTATATTGCCATTATTCGTTCGCTACGATTTGCGTTCAAATTCTATAACCGACGCACAAGACATTCCAATCTAGACAATTTTCAAAGAAATCAACCCAAAAAGGGCTTTCCCGATCTCAAATTGCCAATTAGAGAAGAAGTAGCAGTTGAATCAATTTCTCGAGGTGATTAATCGTTATAAGGAGTTGGACGTTTTTGTCCAGTCATCAAAATACTGCCGGATTCAAACTCGGGTAATTCCTTGGATTCTGTGTGTTCTAGAGTCGCGCTTAATAAGTGGGTGCTAACGACCCCGTTCATCAATTTATGTAATTGTCGCTATGGCTATTTTGAAAATGTCATGTTTTCACGAAAATTGTGTTAACACTTTGTGGATCATATTGGATACTAATATGATAGTAATAATTCTTTAATAGCGAATTATCATTTAAACAATAGAGAAAATTTTCAAAAAATCTTAACAAAATGTAAAAAAATGCAATTTTACATAAATTACAAAAATTGTAAAATTTTATTAAAACCAGTATTATGAATGAACAGATAAGAAAGTTAAGGATAATTTACATTGAAATGGTAAAACTGAAACAAAAAGATGTAAAAAATGTACTAATTGAAAAACCTGCAAAAAGTAAATAAATTCTTCAAAAATAAAAAAGTTTAAAAAATCAATGAAAGTAAATGAAAGAAAATTAGGAAATATGGGAATAATGTGTTATGAAATATGAAACAGTTTAAAAACGATTGATGAAATTGCTTTTTTAAAATCAAAATACTACGCAATGAACAGTAAAAGTTTTTAAAAACAAAATTACAAAAGAGAGGAAAAAATGATTTTCAAAAAGTTAAAATATTTGAGGGCATGTTTTTTTAAATTAAGAAAATATATAAGATAATCAGTAAACAATCGAAACAATGTTACTGAAGATGAAAAAATACTGTAAAAATTTGTTTTGAAAATCAAGCAAAAAGCAATAATTTTTTTTAAATGAAGAATTATTAAGTAAAAACAATTCAACAATCTTAAGAAAAAAAACTAATATTTCTAAGAAATAGAGAAATTCTGATCAAATGAGAAAATTTATTATAAGATCAAATTTAAGAAACATTAAATAAAAGAAGAAGAGACTTTAAAAATTATAAAGATTAATAAGTTATGGCAAATGACAGAAAAAACCAAATAAATATTTTAAAACTCATAAAATTAAAAAAAATTATATTTTACAACTTCCAAATTATAATAATAAATGAAATTAATCACTGGAAAAGTAAATAAATTTTTCTCAATATTGTTAAAATAAAACAGTATAAAATTAACTGAAGTAATTTTTGTAAAAATAATAAGATTAAAAAAAAATCTAAAAAATAAAAAATTATTATGAAACACATAAGAAAAGAAAAAATTTTAAAAAGAAATGAAAGTTACCTAAGTGATTTTCTAAAAATACAGAAAAGAAATAGAAAACATAACGTATACCAAAATAATTGTTTGAAAAGGAAAAAATTGCAAGAAAAAATAATTAAAGATTTCAAGAAAGTGATATAAATTAGTGTGTAAAGAAGTCTACAATGTTTTCTATAATTTTCAACCGTTTTCAATTTACAATTATTCTCCTTAAATTTTATAATTATTCTTTAACTTTTTTAATTATTTTGTTCTGTTGTAGATTATTCTCGACAGTTTTCGAATTTCTTTTTCAATTGGCAATTATTTTACGCATTTCTCAATTATTTTCTTTCATATTAAATTATTGAATAATTTAATATAAAAGAAATTATTCTAGTCATTTTGTAATTTACTCTAAATTATGACTTATTTTCTAAAGTCAATTCCATTCTATAATTTTCAATTAAGTTTATTCAATATTCTAAAAAATTTGCCTTTTTTCAATCATAAACCATTATTTCAAATTTCAATTTATTCCTTCAATTTTTGACTATTTTCTTCAAAATTCAATCACATTTTTCAATTTTCAATTATTTTTTCTAATTTCAATATGCTTTTTTAATTTTAAGTACAATTGTTCAATTATTCTCTTGAGTTCTTAATTATGTTTTAAAAATTTAATTTCATTATACAATTTTAAATTTTCTCCTCAATTTAAATTATTTTATTAGATTAAATTTTTTTAATTCAATTATTTTTTAAATTAAATATTTATAGTTCGATTTTTTAAATTTGCTTTTCCAGTTATGTATTAATTTAGCCATTTTTCGAATTTTGTTTTCAATTGTCAATTATTTTCGTCATTTTTCAGAAATGATCTTCAATTTTGCTATTATTCTTGTTATTTTTAAATTTTTTTTCATTTATTAATTATTTTCATTAATTTTTAGTTATTTCTTAGAATATTGAACATTTTTATTTATTCTCTTAAAATTATAGAATTATTTTTAAATCTTTTCAATAATTTTTTCAGTTGTGCATTATTCTAGCCATTTTTTGATTTTTTTTCAATTGCCAATTATTTTCTTTAATATTTTAAAATCCTCGCCTTTCGCCAATTATTTTTCTCCATTATCAATAAGATTCGTTAATTCCAAATTTTTATTTTCTTCAATTCTCAATTTTTTCTTCAAATTTCAATTCCATTTTTCAGTTTTTAATTGTTTTCTTCTATATTCAATAACTTTCGTCTTTTTTCAAATATTTTTTTCAACTTTTAATTAAATATTCTTTAAATTTGAATTTAAAATTTAAATTTTTAATTGTTTTATTGAATTTTAATTATTTTTGTCGATTTTCAATCCATTCGTTCAATGCGCAATTATTTCCAACAATTATTCCTATAATTTTCCTCATTTCTCAATTTTTAATTATTTTCTTTTAATTTAAAGTTTTTGCTATATTTCATTAAGTTTTTTTCAGTAGTCTATTAATCTAGTCATTTTGTAGATATTTTCTTCAATTTTTTAATTATTTTCATTTTTCAATTCATTTTTTTTAATTATTTACTATTTTTCCTAATTTGAAATTATTTCATACAATTTTTTAAATTTGCAATTAGTCTCTTAAAATTTTGTAATGATTCTTTGAGTTTTTTAATTTTTTTTTTTTTGGTTGTGAATTAATCTAGCCATTTTTTGAATTTTGTTTTCAATTGTGCATTATTTTCACGTTTTGTAATTTTTCTCCATTATTATCAATTTTTTTTTAATTTCAGTTTTAGAATTATTAGAATCATTATTATCATTATTATTAGAATCATTATTATTAGAATTAGATCTAGAATTATCTAGATTTTAGTTCTAGAATTGAATAATTAAATTGAAAATTTAAAACAATTATTTTATGAGTGAAAAAAATAATTATGAAAATACGAGAAATATTGAATATTGAGAAATTTATTAATAATTGAAAATCGGAAAAATAATTGAAAATTAAAGAAAATATTTGAGAATTGAAGAAAATAATTAAAAAGTGAAAAAATAATTTGTAAATTAAATAATTAAATGGAAATTCGATGAAAATAATTGATAAACAAAAGAAAAATTACAATATAACGAAAATAATTAACTATAAAAAAAAATAGTGAGAATAATCGGCATTTGTACAAAAGAAATTTTTAAATTAATGAATGTTCATAAAATTAAAGAAGAATAATAAATTTCCAATTGAAAACTGATGAAAATTATGAAAACAATTGTACAAAATAAATAGAAATTAAAGAAATCAATTGGACATTGAAGAATTGTATTGAAAGAAAATAATTGATAATTGAGAAAAGGCGTGAATTAATTAAGTGAAAATCGATAAAAATAATTGAAAATTAAAGAAAATTTTCGAGAATTGAAGAAATAAATGGGAAATTAAAGAATTGAATGGAAATTTTAAGAAAATAATTGATAATTAAAAGAAAAATTACAATATGACGAAAATAATAAAATACAGACAAAAATAATTAATTGTTAAAAAAAATAATTACCAATTGAACAAAAAATTCGAAAAATAGTGAAAATAATTGGCATTTGAACAAAAATTTTTTTAAATTGATGAATAATCACATAAAATTGAAGGTCAATAATAAATTTTCAATTGAAAACTGCGACGAAAATAAGGGAAAAATTGTAAAAAATAAATGAAAATTAAAGAAATTAATTGGAAATTGAAGAATTGTATTGAAATTTCAAGAAAATATTTGATAATTGTAAAAATGCGAGAATTATTGAATTTTGAATGAAACAATTGAAAAACGAAGAATGCAATTGAAAAATGAAGAAAATAATTGAAAATTAAATAAACAAATTGCAGATTAAAGAATTAAATTGAAGATTAAAGATTAAATTGAATTTTTAAAGAAATAGTTGATAATTGAAAGCAAAATTACAAAATGACTAAAATAATTAAATATTAAAGAAAATAATTGACAATTGAAAGAAAAATTCGAAAAGTGTCGAGAATAATCGACAACAGAACAAAATAATTGAAAAAAATTAAAGAATAGTTATTAAATTTAAAGCGAATAATTGTATATTGAAAAGTGTTGAAAAGTATAGAAAAAATTGTAGATTTATTTAATGAAATTAAAATTATTTGAACTGATCTTTATAAATTTAAATTTCAATCAATTTGGAATGTAAGATGTCGAATCTGAGATGTGGAATTTTAAAGGTGAATCAAATCAAAAGTGCAGGTTCTGATATGGAATTTAGGATGTGAAATCTGGAGTGTCGAACCTGGACTCTTCGATTCCTACCGCCATATTGGGCCAGCCATTTTAAATATTTTAAAATGCCTTTTAATCTCATAAATTGTCCATCCGTATATTTAAAGTTCGAGAAAATATCTAAAATAAATTATCACTCAAATTATCACTTTGAGTAAATTGAAAAAATGTTTAAAACCTATAAAAATTATACTTACTCAAATTTGACCAAATTCAAGCTAGGATTCTTGTAAAGTTAAATATTTTATTTATTTTTGTAATTTTTGAAATATTTTAGTTTGTTTAAATGTTCGCGCAGTCGTTACTTTATCTCCTCTAAATATTGCAAAATTAGATTTTTTGAGTGACGTGTGAATTTATTACAGAAAAATAAATGTGTGCAATCTTAATTTCCATTATTACCTTTCACCGTTTGATATCCGGTGTATGTAATTACCCCTTGGCGAGAACGGGATAACTATAGTTATACTATGTATAGTTCCACAGTTGCAGTTAAATTACCGAAAGCAAAAACCTACACTTGATTGAAGCTTAAACGTATATCTGACACAAGCCTTAATCATGTGATTTGGAATCATGCAAGTCATTTGGTAGGAAAACTAGATTTCCATTGAGAAAGACATTCACCTACTGAAGGATGGAAATTAAATTATCTTTTAGGTTTAAATACACAAATAAATATGAAAATAAATATGCACAAATATGCCAATAAACAATTAATTTAATATGAAACAATTAAATAAAGCTTATGAAATAAAATTAGAAACTGAAATTAAAAAAACAAAAATATTTTAAATCAATTTGCTATGAAAGAAGGTAAAGGTGTAAAGCTGTGTCAGATAAAAAGAGTAATTTGAAAGAATTTTAAAATAAGTGATGTTTTTATGTTATAATAGTTTATTTTAAAAAATAATAGTTTTTATGAATCTTCATCCTAAAAATTTGACAATTTCATAAATGTTCCATTCTTATATGAGAAATGAAAAAAAGTATCAACTCTTAGAAGATTTATCGACGTTTGATAAAACAAATTATATTTTTGTGACCCCTACCACACGTGATTCGTTAATTTTCAATGAAATTTGACAAGCATCGGAAGCTTTTTCGATGCATTTTTGAATGAGTTTTACAGTTATTTTTGACTGCGTACCTGTTTTCTTTTCCTTTGTTGTAAATGCTGTTTCATATATCCCACTGAGTAACGGTTGTCGCGCGACACAACATCGTCAGTGACATTTGACATGAAGGCTACTTTTATAAGACTAATTGCTCTGAGGTAATCTCTGAGTGACATTCGACTTTTGGATCTAATTCCATTATCAATTAAAATTTAGTTCCAGGTTTAAATAATATATTTACAATTCTCTTTGTTAAATTATCACAAGAAAAATAAAAGGCAAAATTTCTACCGAATTCGGTATTCGACCCAACCTTCTCTCTAAATTTAAATAAGTGAAAATTCACTTATTAGATGTCAAAAGTCTTCCACTCTTTCAAAAAGTGTATATGCACTTATAATAAGTGAAAATTTCACTTATCATAAGTGCATATACACTTATTGTAAGTGCATATGCACTTTTTGAAAGTGTGGAAGACTTTTGACATCTAATAAGTGAATTTTCACTTATTCAATTTTAGAGAGTTGTCCTACCCGATCTTATTCGGCCTTACCAGAACCGAATTTACCTTACTCGATCTTACTTGGTCTTACCCAATTTGTCTATATCCCAGGTTTTTATCTTACTTTCTTTTGCAGGAAATCGTGACGCTCTTTTTGATTAATATTTTAATTTTCTCTTTTTTAAAATTTTTGTCTGAAGTAAGAAACACTTTTCTCAGTGTGAAACGCAATATTAAAAGATCTCATCATTTCAGTTGAGAACAATAACTGATGAATAACTTATCTAACCCTACCAGATCTTATTCGACCTTACCAGATCCGAATTTACCTTACCCGATCTTACCCAATTTTTCTATGTCCCAGGTCTTTATCTTACTTTCTTTTGCAGGAAATCGTGACGCTCTTTTTGATTAATATTTTAATTTTCTCTTTTTTTAAATTCTTGTCTGAAGTAGGAAACAATTTTCTCAGTGTGAAACGCAATATTAAAAGATCTCATCCTTTCAATTGAGAACAATAACTCTAAAGGCGTGATAAAATATTAAAACTTACATTTTTCCACCCTTTTGTAAAATTAATAGGTGCTATCAGTTACACCAACTGATTGACATACTTGTCATTGATCTTGGAAATGAAAACCAAACTTTTTTGAAGATTGACGACGTGAATATAAAAGGCTAAGAAAGCGAGCATAACATCTGAATGTGCGACAACAATGGCAACAACGCACTGGGTACAACACTCGTCAATGAATATCAAGATTACACGGCCAAATGGGAATCTAGCGGCTGAATCAAAGAGGCAGCAGGTGGTCACAGTCTGCATGGCCATGATCGCCTCGGGGCAAAGGTGCAGTCTTATTTCTTCAGTCTTGCATCTTTAACCAACCGATCCTCTATAATTCTGGTCTCATATGCCTAGTAGATTACTGTTTCGTTCGTATTCCAACAGACCGTTCCTACGGTTATTAATTGCCTTTTCATCTAATTTTCTCGATGCCTCTACTGGAATGCCTCTTGATTCCACTCAAGACGCCATTTTGCCTGTCTGTCTCTTTCTCTTTTTCTCTTCGATTTTAGATTCTCCAAGCCCTATACCTCGACCATTTTGTCGGCTGACAGTAGACCTTTCGTGGATTATTAATTGCTGCCCACGATCGTTTTGTAGACTCCGTAAGATTGCTGGAAAGCTGCTATTTCTCGTGTTGCAAGACCGCCTACAAATACATATGGTGTAATGGCTCCTCTCTTCCACGCTCGATCTTTCTTCATTTTTCTTTACTTCTAAAGTGCGGCCATCTCTTTGTCATTAACTCTCCACTTTTCTTAACTTCCGTAATACTCTTCAGGAGCGGATTTCCGTGAACGTTCTATTCTTTTTTGACAAGGTGCTTGTTGATTTTGGTAATGGTTTCTCTTGTAAGAAAAATTTTCAGATAATTTATATATATATAGGTCAGCAGGGGATTTCTCTAATGTTCTGAGAAACAATTTGAGAATATTGTCATTTAAATTTTAATGAAGTCCAAGCACTGAAAAAACCATTATAGATCAAATTGAAAAAGAAGATCTTATTTTAAGGCAGAAAGTAGATAAGTCTTGTTTTAAGGGGCATCATTTTTAAGACAGACCTTTGTTGAATTTTAAATACAATTTTCATACCTTAATTTAAGAAGCAGAGATTGTTATTATCAGCTGGACCATGATCTTATTTTCACTCAAACATCAGTTTAAAGTAAAAGGGCATCCTTATTTTCACAGAAGCCTCATCAGTAAACATTATTTTACTCATTATTACACTCAACATTATTTTCAAGACTAATTTAATTTCAGACTTCTCTGAAATGAAGATTTACTTTTTTTAGTGTAGCGCCTATGAGTCATCATAGGATAAACAAGTTTGCTCTCTTATAGAATTTGTAAATTCTCAGTTACAGTGAACACATTTTTGTTCACATGTTGAAAAACTTCGATGTGGTAAGAACAATAAATTATATTTATTCCTCAATTTATTACATTTTAAGTTTCACTGGAAGAATGCTTTAATAAAAATAGTAATTTATAATGATTTATGATATTAATTAGTTAACTAAATTAAAATCGTTTAATTTATGTTTCATACAAGTACAAATTAATTATTATGCATCCATAAAAGCACAATAGCATTTTTATCACGGCGGAATTTTGGTGTTTTGTGCAGTATCAGTTTCATTGTTACATAATTTAAAAATGTTCATCGATATAAAATATAGTAAAGACTGTTTAAAAAATCAAATTTTATAGTATACTAGCAACATTAACGCGCGCCCAAGCGCGCGACAAAATTTCCATTGTTGTTGGTCATTTAAAACTATAAATTTTTGCAAGTACAAATAATGGAAATTATGAAATTGAAGAATATATCTGAAAAATGACAAAAATAATCGACAGCTAAAAAAAAAATCCGAAAAATGACTACATAATTACACAATTGAAAAGAATTGTTTAAACAAGTAAATAATGAATATTAAAATTAAACAAAATAGTTGAAAAATTATAGGAATAACTGTTGGAAATAATTGCAAATTAAACAACTTTATTGGAAATCGAAAAAAATAGTTGAAATTGAAAAAAAATAATACAAAATCGAGGAAATAAAAATTGAAAATTTAAGAATTAAATTAAAATTTGAAAAAAATACTTGGTAACTGGAACAAAAATTACAAAATGACGAAAATATTCAACAATTGAAAACAAAATTAAAAAAATGTCTAGATTAATACACAACCGAAAAAAATAATTTAAATAATCAAAGAATAATTATAAAATTTTAAGATAATGATTGAACAATGAAAAAATTGTAGAAAATAATTAGAAATTGCGGAAAATAATTAATAATAGAAAGAAATAGTTGAAAAATAACGAGAATATTTAAAAAATTCATGAAAATATGTGAAAAATAACGAAAATAACTGTCAATTGAAAACAAAATTCGAAAAATGACTAGATTAATAGACAACTGAAAAAAATAATTTAAAAAATTAAACAAGAAATTAAAAAATAAAATTACAAAATTACGAAAATAATTAACTAATAAAAAAAAATAATTAACAATTGAAACAAAAATTGAAGAATGGTGGGAATAATAATAATAATAAAATTGTAGGAGAATAAAAAAATGTAAATTAAAAACTGATAAAAATTATAAATAAAATTGTAGAAAATAAATAAAATTTGAAGAATTGTATTGAAATTTCAATAAAATAATTGATAATTGAAAAAAAAGTTTACAAAATGATTAAAATAATTGAATATTAAAGACAATAATTTACAAATGAGGAAAATTATTATAATTGAAAGAAAAATTGTAAATTTGTCGAGAATAATCGACAGCAGAACAAAATATTTAAAAAAATTAAAGAATAATAATAAAATTTAAAGAGAATAATTGTATATTGAAAACTGTTGAAAATAAAAGTATAGCATAAACATTGAAAAACATTGAATTGTTTTTGGTCATTTACAACTATATATTTTTGCAAGTACAAATAAAATAAATATAATTTAATGAAATTTGTTATTCAAATAAACTTAATATTCTAGATAAATATAACTTTCATTTTATGCAAATTAAAAAGCTGCCGACTTCAAAAAATAAACAAATAAGTGGAAGTAAATAAAAAATGTTTTAAAAGAGCACCAATTTTCCAGTTTTATATTTGGAAAAGAAAAAATAATAAGAAAAATAAATAAAAGGAGAAAATAGCGTAGGTAGATACATAACAAAAAGTTGAAATATTTTTGTTGAAAAAATAGTTTTTTCAACAAAATGTATTCAAACTTCTATAATTTATAATAACTTCAATCGTTCCAAATTTCTATTGAAGATTATTTCGATTCTTCAAAAGTTCTAACAATTCAAGTTTTAATTTTTCCAAATTTAAAAAAACTTCTAATTATACAAAAAAATTTCATTGCATATTAATACTTTAATTAGTCCAAATTTTGAAAATAATAATTCAGACTATAATTTGAATCAATGAAAATTGAGTCCAATGGAATTTGAAATTGAGTAAAATTTATATTTACAAAAAAAAAATAAAAATTTTAAAAAGTTTAAATGTTTAGTTATTAATAATCAGAATAATAAAAACGCAAGGATTGATTAAAATTTAGATAATTTAAAGCCTAATAACCAATAAAAATTTAGATGAATTCAAACTTCAATAAATTCAAACTTAAATATATATTGATTCTTAATTACTAATTTAGATTTTCATTGAAAATAATTATTTCAAAATTTTAATGATCTCAATTTCCAATGATCTAAATATCAATTAATATCACAAGAACATTTCAAGTTAATTTATATTGATAGAATTAAATTTTAATTTACTAAAAATTTGAGTGTATGGAAATTTTAGTTCAATATTTTAGGGTTAACAATATTTTAATTAATTTATTTTCTGTCAATGCAGTTGAATTAACTTTTATGAAAGTAGACTCTAATTTTAATTTAAAGATACATTTTTTCAAACGTAACTGATTTAAAACAAAAAACTATCTAAGTGACAAACTTCAGGCTCGGACAGACAAGAATGAATGAATCTTGCACTCAAAATTGTGCGTTTGTTTGACGAAAACAGTATATTTTTGAATTGACACTTTAAGGTTAGGTATATTTTTTCCTACACAATTCAGTATGCTTTTAATAATAATTGTTCTTAAAATGTTCTAAAATTAAAGAACAATGCAAATTAATTTTAATTAATGCAAGATAAAAACTCATTTTAAAAGAAAGAAAACAGAATAAACAAAAATAAAATCTTTATAGATATAAAAATAAAACCAGAATACCTATATATTATAAAACTGATAGTTATAAAATATTAATTTTTAGAACGTTATTTATTACTAAAGCACTTAATAATTTAGCGGATGCATTAAATGTTTACAGATTTAGATATTTACCTAGTTTTGAGAAATTTAGATATAAATATGTCCAAATGTAAATTGAAACGTTGTTTCTATATTACAGATAACAACAGTAAGAAATATGTACTTAGAAACTAAGAATTTTAGACACCACAATGAACTTTGACAGCAATTACAGAAAACGTTTTGCAGCAAACTTTATTTACTTCCAGTATCCATATTTTAAAGTTATAAACATGTAAACGTCAGTTTTAGTAGCAGAAGGGGTGCCAACCTCATATAATAAGGAGTTTATTGAAACTATCTGGCGCCACCGTCGAAAGCTTAAATTATGCCACTAAATTTGAAAAATTGTAGTTAGGCTTTAATTATTTATTTATTATTATCATTCTTATTATTATTTAAATATAAGTAATAATTAATATTTTTGACCAGAGATTACTAAATATGTATGTAGGTGCAAAAAGTATTTCAGTATTTTTTAAATATTGAAATAAATATTTGTAATTTGAAAAATAATATTCTAATTCTATAACTTTTATATTACAATGAAATGTGAATTAACTAAATATTAAAGGTTAGTTTCAAAAACATTGTAAAACAAAAAATTTGAATATTATCTGTTGATTTATTTTTTTAGTTTTTGTACATTTCTTTAGTTATAAATTTTGTATAAAAATAATTTTAGATTGTATCACAAGATTTTTATAATAAATCTGCGAATATCAATTTAAAATTAATTAAGTTACAATTTATTAAATGCATCGCATCATAAATTTTTACTAAATTTATAAAAGTAAATAGAAATGTAAAACTAAATAAACACTTGAGTAAAACTTTTAGTTACTTTTAAAAACAAACTTATCAAAAAGACTTTTAAGTCAAATATTTTCAAACAAAACCATTTTTTAACTTAACATATTCTAATAGATTTAACTATATTAAAATTTTTAAAAATAATTCATAAAAATTTGGTATATAAATAGAAGTCAGAAAATAATTTTTTTTAAATTAATTAAAAATAATTTGTTTAATTCTTGCTTTTAGCAAAATGTTTAATTTCTTTATTCTTTTAAATAAAAATTAATGGATACATATTTGTGTTGTTCTTGGATACTTTATTATAAATAAATTTAGGAATTCTTTTTTTATTTGACTTCATTTATTCAACATTTCGATATTTATATATTTATAACTAATGAGAAAAATGTTTCTTTTGTAAAAAAATATTTTTTATTTCGAAATTATCGATTTTATAAAAAATTTTAATCATACATCTTCGTTTTAACATTTTAATTTAGTATTGTTGGTGATTTTTTCAGGAGGAATATGCGACAAGTTGATGACTTGTCAGAAAAGCTTTTATAACAAATATTTAAATACATTATTATAAAATCTGGTAATATTTGTATTACTACGGTTCAATATAATGCAAAAAATTTAAAGTAAAAACTTGTAAAATTATTGATTGTATGTTTAAATTTGTTTACATTTTGCGCTAAGAAAAATAGGTTGATTTTAAAAATTGCCAAGTTGCCAAATCTCACAGTACTTTTGCTTGAATATTTTATTTATTTTGCTTTAAAATTCTTTTTCATATATATTAATCCATGGTGAACTAATATTTAAAATAATTTCTGTGATTTCGTTTATCAATAAATCATATTTTTAATAATAAAAGTTTTATCTAAGTATTCAAAAATAAAATATTTAAAGACTTTACGAGGTTAACCCCATTAGACACAATGTAAATTTAATTTCAAATATCTCCAAAACTAGATAGTGAAAATTATTTCAACTTTGCAAAAATACGTAAAATTAATCCAAGTTTATTATGTTTTAAAAGCATCAATCAACGTTTAGTTTTAGTCGCGGCACATTCCTTTTTTTATTTTTTTATGTTTACTTATTCTATGCATTCTTTGTTAATAAATAAATAAATCAGTATAAATTTAAGATTCTTCCGTAAGATGTCCAATATGTAAAAACTGCACATGTTACCAACTTAAAAATCTAAAAATCTTAAATTGCAGTAGAATATAGCATAACCTGACCCTTTATATTGTTCAGGATCATTTTGAGTAACTTGAGGTTTGTCATTACTCATTTCTTTTTTTTTAATAGGGGAGACCGGGTCAAGTTGGGTTGGTATTAAAAAATACGTTTTTTTAATATAAGAAATTTCTGTTTCTTATGGTTTTACACTGTTTTAAGTTAAATATATTTATTTTTCAATTTCGTTTATTATAAAATAACCCTAAAAATGAAGTTTATTATATAAACAATGTTCCAAAAAAAAAAAAAAAAAAGTGATAACGGGACTTTATTTTTTTAAATTAAAGCTGAAATATTATAGAGCAAGTTTTCTTTAAGATAAGTTTTTCATAAATTAGATATTAACAAAGTTAAACAACGAAGACTGCAAAATGACCCAACTTGCCCCGGTATCCCCTATATTTTCTCTGTAAGCAATAATGCTGCAACTAACACAATTTTTTGTGCGATAATTGCTTTAAAGAGACATTTTTCATCGACTTTGAAATAAGATTTGCATCAATCGTCATCGACGTAAAGGGCAACCACAGAGTCGACCTGCAGAACGTCTCGTCGTCCCTATAATTGCATTTCAGTTTCGAGAAGCTTCTCATCAGATATCCATCAACTTCACGTTTGAAAAAAAGTGCGGAGTTTTAATGAGACAACGGGGGATGCTGTAACCTTGAGACGACCTCAGATTGAAAGAAGAAGCATACATGTCAGTAAGTTTTGGAGTTCGAGTTTCGACCTTCGATTCTACAGCGAATCTTGTTACGATCCAGCTCTTAAAAAATGGTCGGCACGGATCTGACGCTTTAACGTATAATAATATTAATGATGACTAGCTTTTAAAATGACCTCACGATACTCTTTCGTGGTCAAGGACTGGGGTCATATTTTAATTCCAATATAAATGTTACAGTTTCATCAACACTTGGCTTCTAACTGGAGTTTATTACATGTGTGAATAGTTTTAATTCAAGATTTGATAATATTAATAGCAATAATAATAATAATATAACAAGTTGATAATTATGTTCATTTCGAAAACATTTTGTCGACATGTTAAATCCGTTATTTTGAATATTGAATAAAATAGTCGAATTCAGCGACCCTTAAACCCCCATGTAAACAATCATAACCTAAATGGTTAATTTCAAACATTTTATTCCAACTTTTTGCATTTTAAAAATGTAACAAGATATTCGAATTCAGTGACTCCAGAAACCCCCAAGAGTTTCAAGGGCATCCCCTTACTTTTCAAAAGTTGGTCCGCCATATTGGATCCACAATTTGGAATTTTTAAATCAGGAAAAAATCACTGATTTTTGCAAAAAAGTGCAAAAAACGACCAGAAATAATTTTTAAAAATGTTTTTCAATAAATAATTCTGTAAGAGAATAAAAAATTACACAAGAAATTGTACTTTCCGAAAAACTTTAAGATGTCTTTGTATGAAATATCAGAACGTGAATTTGGACGAAGAATTCTGTGTATTTGGGGCTAAATGGGTTAAATTGAATTACATTGCTACTTTTAATTTTTACTTTAATACAAATTTTCTATTTACATAAAAAATTTAATTTTAATATTGTTTTATTATTTTTTTATTTATTGTTTATTTAAATAATATTTATATTTTATCTTTGGAATCTTATCTGGAATATATATTTATATTTTATTTTTGGAATGTGATCTGGAACAATTGCATAAATATTAAGTATAACACTGTGTTACAAAAAATGGGAACAAAATTTCATGTTCGTCATGAAAAACTAAAAAAAATGGAATGTGTTAAATTCCCCCCCCCCCCTACCCCAAAAATTTCATTTTAGAACTAAAAAACAGTTTTTCTGCAGTTTTTGTTTAAAATATACTATTACTTCGTCATTTTTGGTCCGATTTCAATTTTTCTTTTTTATTTTAAAGCTGATAAACAAGACTTTTTATATACTTAATAGAAGTTTTATGGTAAATAAAGTTTATGGTAGAAAAAGAGTAAAAATTTCGAAAATTCGCAATTTTTTTGAATTTTTTTAACTTTGGCAATAATTTACGGCTCAATTTTATTTAAAATGTTTTCTCTATGTGGTAAATTATTTAGAATGTATTAAAGTTAGCGTCAAATGAGCTATTTTTTAATTAAATTGGTAAAAAACTGACCGAGTTATTGCATTTTTTGTCTTAAAAATCACAGTATTTTATTTAAGTAACAAACAGTACTTTCCTTTTTTTACTTTCCTGAAATTGTTGCGAACTTATTATCTTCTAACAACCTTTTTATATATATTTTAGTAAATTTTGGTAAAATTTTGAAAATTAAGAATGGCACCAAAATTTTTGAAAATTGATTTCTCCGCAAAATACAGTGCTTATAAAGACAAAACATGCAATAACTCAGATAGTTTTTTACTAATTTAATTTAAAAAAAGCTCATTCGACGCAAAATTAAATACTCTTTGAATAATGAAGTGCAGAAAAAAACATTGTAAATAAAATTCGGTCTGTAAATCATTGCCAAAGTTGAAAAAATTCAAAAAAAATTGCCAATTTTCGAAATTTTTTACTCTTTGGTCTACCATTTAAATTTTAAAACATAAAACCTCTATTAGGTATAGAGAGCTTTGTTTCTCAGCTTCAAAATAAAAACATTCTTTTTAAAATCAGATCAAAAATGCCTAAATAATAGTATATTATGTACAAAACTGCAGAAAAACTGTTTTTTAGCTCGAAAATGAAATTTTGAGGGTGTAGGGGGGGAGGGAATTTAATACTCATTTGTTTTTTTTTTTTAGTTTTTCATGATGAACAACTAAAACTCGATCCGATTAAAAGTAATGTTTCACTGTCACACAGTGTAATTATTCGTATAGAATAAGAAATCTCTTTTAAATTACGTTATCAAAATTTTTGTAAAATTTTTATTGAAGTTACAGCTATTTAATTTTGAAAAATCCCAATTTTTGACAGATTAATTGTTCACAGTTTTTTTTTCTATACTTATTAAAGAAATTTTTTTCAAATTATAGTGACCCAAATTGACGCGTCAAAATACCTTAAAGTTTACTAAAAGCAAAGTATATCAATTTTAAATTCAATTTATTTATGATATTTCCAAAAAAGGTGTTTAAAAATCAAAATTGTTTTGAATTTTTAAATTTTCGATATCTCGCAGCAAAATTTAGTTTAAGTGTTTTTCTGGGGTAGCTTATTTCAAATTTTGGGTAGATTTTTTTTATAATATTCTAATTCTAAACTTTTTAGTTTCTGTCATTTTTAAGGCCGCTTTTTATAATAATTTAGTTAAAAATACATTTTAAAAATTTCGAATAAGAATTTAGGAGAGAAGTTAAGTTTCTGATTTCTTGTAAATTTTTTCTCGCAGTTTTCATTGTTTCATCGTCAACATCTTTTGTAAAGGTTCCACGATCATGTTTGAGGCATAACCGGAAGAGGAAAATCAAATCTACATTTTGTTTTATTTTTATTTCCTTTGTTACAAGTAAAAGTATGTTTATATCGTTGTACATAAACTAAAAAAAACTATGTATTATAAATTACATAATAAAAGAATTTTTTTGACACACTCACAAGTAATGAATTTGTCAATAAACTGAATACATTTTTCATGTGTTTCTACGTCATTAGCATTATAGTTTGGTGCATCTTGAAGCCAACGATTGATCAGGATTTTGTGTTAAAAAATAAGTTTTTATAAAATCGGATTAAAGATGCCAAAATTGGTAAATTTTTGATTAATGAAAAATCTAAGATTTTTATAAAATTATGTGTCCATCATTCCAAGTAGAAAATTTAAAATATCTTACTTTGAAATTTCAGGTTCTTACCCACTCTGTAGATCAAATATAAATAACTTGTAGAAGAAAAAAGGATTGTGGTTCACTTTGCTCTCTTGGCAGTTTGTAGTCAGTCACTTGTAAATTACACTGATGATTAATTTTCCAAGTGCTTTCTTTATGTAGTCAGGTATGAATATCTAAGCGATTAAAATGAACAAGTTACGACAGCTGATCCGAAATTACCATGATTTCAGTTAGACGTGCCATTGCATAGTTAATGTAGTTGGAGTCCTAGAGCGTGGCAACATTTAAACGCAACAAGGGGTTGTCTGAACGGTGATCGAAGAGAAGTCATCAGTCACTGAGACGCGAATCCGTGGGGGTTGTTCTGTTTGCGCGAAGACCTTGTTTAGTTACCTCTCGCCCTTTTTACAATCTACGTGACAATGCGTGTGTAGCTTCCATTTTCGCAGAACTTTTAAATACAAGTGGAACCATTCTATTCGATATTTCAGTGGAATTTTTGCAAGAATTTTGTCAACGATTCCGCATGAGATTCTATGAAAAAATTTCACTGGAAATTCAGCAAGAATTCCGTAAAAATTTAAATATGACGTTAATTTTTTTTTTAATTAAGAGGTATATTGCTGAGTATTTTCCACCATTTTAGAACTTGATTAGAATTTTTTTGTAGAAATTGATATTTTTTTTCAAATTTTTTTTTCGATTATTTTTCTTTGGCGTAGTTTTTAAGGGTTGATAATTCTGTTTATCGATTTAACAAATTAAGGGGCATATTGCTGAGTATGTTCTCTGAGTTTAGAACTTCAATAACATTTTTTTGTAGAAATTGACAATTTTTTTCAAATTTTTTTTCGACTATTTTCCTCAGGGGTAGTTTTTAGAGGATGATAATTCTAGTTATCAATTGGAAAAATTAGGGGTCATATTCCTGAATATTTTCCGTCATTTCAGAACTTGATTAGAAGTTCCAAAAAAAAACCCTGGTAACTAGTTTTAACCGAATACGATAGTTTTTGAAAATTTTTGTCCGACATATTGGATCCGCCATTTTGAATTTCTAAACTGACAGTGAATTTGGAATTAGTTAATCAAAATACCATAGTATATGCTATCCTGGTAAAGAAAATATATTTTTTTCTTTTTTCATAGGAATTTTTGTGGAAAAAATGTATTTTTTTGTGTTTTTTTTATGGAACCGTCATTTTGAGGTTATGATTAATGATTTTTGTAAAACACATGACGGTATTGGAAACTAGACTTCATAATAAAAATTTTGATCTATGATAAAGTACTTTTAACGCAAAAATAGAATGGGCAAATGGGGTAGCAGTTTTGACAAAGAATGCCCCTATGTAATTTCGGAGTGTAAAATCTGTAGTCCGGGCAGCAGGGGCGGCTTTAGGCAAAGTGTTCGGGAGGGGCGATGTATGGAATAGGAACAGATAGCACCATAGTGTTATCTCTCTCTTTTATACAAATATAAGATTCTCGGGGGAGGGCGGTCGCCCTAATCGCCCCCACGTAAAACCGCCACTGCCGGGCAGTGCCGTAACTGGGAAGACAAGGGCCCTTAGGCAAAAAAGAAAATGGGGACCCAATTATATATAATAATTTACAAATTTAATTCATTCATTCATTCTGTCCACACCCGATGTTTGTCACAAGATGTTCTTTTCTTTTTAAATTTTAAATCATATTTCACCTTCTTAACATTTTTTCAAATTTTTAATTTATGGCAATTTTAATTTCTTTAAATTACAGTTAATATAAACTTGCATTGATTAAAAGTTCAATTAATCCAATTTTCAAATATACTAAATTTGAATCGATTTAAAAATTTCTTCAATTTTTAATAATTCTTTTCTATCATGATTTTAATTACATAAAGTAATTGAATATTAATTATTTATTCCTAAATTTTGTATTATTTATTGCAAATTTAAATTCATTTTTTTAATTTACTATTATTTTTGTCATTTTGCAATTATTATTTTCAATTTTCAATTATTTTAATAATTTTTAAATTAATTTCCTGAACTTTCAAATATAAATCTCAATGTTCAATTATTTTGTTGAATCTTCATTTCTTTTTATTATTTTTCAATTAATTTCCTAAATTTTCAGTTGTTCTCTGAATTTTAGATTACTATCTTTAATCTTCAATTTTTAATCGATTTTTCAATTACATTCATTATTTTGGCAAAATTTTCAAAAACTTCGATTATTTATCTGAAATGTCAATTATTTTCATCAACTTCAATTGTTCCTGCGATTTTCTAATTATACTCTTTCATTAAAATTTTTTATGTAATTTTGTAATTATTTTCTTTTTTAAAGCATATATTCTATGATTTTCTCAATGATATATTTCAAAGTTTATGTACAGTTTACAATTTTTCATATTTAAATTATTTTCAGCATATTTCAATTATTTTTTTTAATTTTAAATTAATTTTATCATTTTTTTAATTACTATTCTCGACTGTTGATTATTATTCTCATTTTCTAAAATTCTTTTCTAAGATTTTAAAATATTTTTCTAAAATTTGAATTATTTTCTTCAATTTTTAATTATTTTCATTTGTTTTCATAATTTCAAATTTATTTATTAATTACACACAAATCCTAAACAGCTCAAAACGTTGCATAATGATAATATGATATCGTTTTTTCGATTTATTTTACAAATTGAGCTAAAAAATGGCATTATTATGCAACGTTTTGAGCACTTTAGGTTTTGTGTGATATTGTACATTTAAATTATTTTTAGCTTTCTTCAATTTATAATTATTCTTATTTTTTTCCATTAATTTTTTCAGATTTTCAAGTATTTTTCTCAAATTTCAATTATTATTTTTGTTTAATTCTGCATTTTTTCAATTATTTATTTAAAATTTAAGTTTTTTTTTCAACTTATCATTGCTTCTATCATATTTTAATTATTTTCTTCAAGTTTTAAAATTTAAAATAATTTTTCAATTATTTTCACCTATTCTTAATTATTCTTATAGGTATATTGCTTAAATTATTTTCTAAGATTAATATTTTCTTAAATTTTAAATTATTTTTGTATTATTATTATTGTTATTATTTTTTCTTGATTACTTACGTTTTTTTCATAATTTCCAAAATATTTTTAATTAGTTATCTGAAATTTATATTATTTTATTCAATTTTCAATTATATCTATCATTTTCTGGTATTTTTTGCAATTATTTCTCTTAAATTAAAAATTGTTCTGTTTAATTTTTAATTATGTTTATTTTCTTTCCTTTTTTTTTTACTAACTTTAAATTATTTTCTTTTTTTCAACTAATTTCTTAGATTCTTAGATTTTTAAGTACTTTTCTCAAATTTCAATAATCTTTTTTGACTTTAAGAAGGTTCTGGAATTTTTTCAATTATTTATTTCAAATCTCCTTTTTTTTCAACTTATCATTGTTTTCATCATATTTCAATTATTTTTTTTAATGTTTTAAATTTTAAAATCATAGGTATATTAATTATTTTCCTCATTTTTGAATTATTCGTATTTTTTCAAATTATTTTCTAAGATTTTTAAATATTTTTCTCATATTTCTCATTATTATCTTCAATTTTTAAAAATATTAAATATTTCTGAATTAAAATCCTGAACTTTCAGATATAGTTCAGGTATATAGCAATTTCCAATTATTTTGTTCAATATTCATTTCTTTTTATCATTTCTCAATTATTATTTTCTCTACCTTTGAATTATTTTTCAATTAATTTCATAATTGCCCAGTTATTATCTTAAATTAAGATTATTTTCAACAATTTTTTATGTTTTAAACGATTTTTCAATTATTTTAATTATTTTAGCATAATTTCCAAAAATTTTCAATTATTTCTCTGAAATATCAATAATTTTGAATATTGTTTCTGCGATTTTCTAATTATTCTCTTTAATTAAAAGTTTTTAACTAATTTTGTAATTTTTTTTTAAACATATATTCTAAGGTTTTTTCAATTATTTCTCTTAAATTTTATTTCCTTTTTTCAATTTTTCATATTTAAATTATTTTTATCATATTTTCAATTTTTTTTGTCAATCTGAAATTATTTTCAACATATTTCAATTATGTTTTTCAATTTTGAATTAATTTTATGATTTTTTAATTATTTTCATCGATTGTTAATTATTATTCTCATTTTCTAAAATTGTTTTCAAAGATTTTAAAATATTTTTCTAAAATTTGAATTATTTTCTTCATTTTTTAATTATTTTTCATTTGTTTTATAATTTCCAAATTTTTCAGATATTTAACTGCCATTTCAATTATTTCATTCAATTTTCAATTATTTATATTATTTTCTTAAATTTTCAATTCCTTTCGTTCTTTTTCATGATTTCCAAAAAGTTTTTAATTATTTCTCTTTAATTAAAAATTATTCTCTTTAATTTCGAATTATGTTTATATTTTTTCATTTATTTTTTCTAATTTTTAATTATTTTCTTTTGTTTTTTTTTATGAACTTCTAAAAGTTTCAAGTATTTCACTGAAATTTTCTTTAACCTTCATTTTCTTTATTTAAAATATATTATGTAATCTTTTCAATTATTTTCTCAAATTTCAATTATTTATTTCAATTTTAAATTATTTGTGCCATCGCGCGTTGTTTAATTTAGGCAAACTTTAAATTACTACAATTAGTAAAGTTTTTGGAATTTTTTTTCAAAAAAAAAAAGGTCTATTAGAGTTGATCAAGGGCCCCGGGGCACTGCCCCACTTTGCCCCTTAACAGTTACGCCACTGAGTCCGGGATGTGGTTTAAGGGTTTAAGATACTAATTATGAGATAATGCTGCCGTTAGAAAAAAACAAACTTTAAAATTGTCGCTTAGGCTCTCTTTTGTGCGTCTATGCTACTGGAATAGCGACCTAAGAGACAATGTGACTTACATAAGTTCTTATTTCTGACGGCAGAATGAATATGAAATACAAGATTTTGATTTGGTACGTGGGTTATAAGATACCGAATGTGAGAAATGTTATATGCGAAATCCGGAATCCGGAATATCGAATCCGAAATGTGGTATTTGCTACACTGAAAAAATTTTGGTACAGTATCCGTCCCATGGAAATATTTTATTATTCTGTTAACTTCAGATTAAATATTTTGCATTGATTTTCAACGTAGTGAAGTTAACTGAATAACGTAATTTTTCATTTAGGACGGATACTGTACTTTAAAGTGCAGATGCTGCACCAAAATTTTTTCAGTGTACTTAGTATTCCGGGATTTGTTTTCCAAGTAAGTTTATTAATTTGTTCACAATAATCCGTATATAATTAAAAAGTATCTCTATAATTCTTCAATTTGAACCTAATAGTATTTAACGTAGTTATATGCCAACGTTGCTAGTCAAATTGATTTTTTAGATGAAAAGGTAATCAGAACTACATTTAGATTTAGTCAATAAATATTAAAAACATCTTTTAAACTTGAATGATAAACTTTCAACATGAAAAACTAATTAAATAAAAATAAGTGTGAAAAATAAACCTGATTTGATTACCGATGTAATTTTCATATAGTTTATAGTGGCAACGTTGCTTTTTTAAAGAGGTTAACTTCAAAATTACATTCAATTGTTTTGTACTAATAGTAAACATTAATTGTTTACAAATGTCAAACAAAGAGGTTAAAAATGACAAATTTTAAATAATTTCTGAATCATTAAAAAAAGCGATGTTGCCATATGTATAAACTTTCGATAAAACAAAAACAAAACTTGAAAAATCTAATTATTTATTTAATTTTTCTTTCTTATCTTGCGGTGAAATAAGTTAAAATTTAAATTTATGTAATCTACAAACTTTTAATTATTAAAATCTAGTTTTTTAACTTGATGCGTATGATTTATCTATTGGATATTAAAAAAATTGTCACCAAAAAGATGTATTTTAACCTATTTCTGTGTAAAAATAGTGACTCTTAAATAATCATATCTAAGAAGATAAGCCGTAAATTAATTTTATATTTTATAGAAATACGTATCGAACATTAAACTTTTTTTGCTGAAAGTTTTATTACGTTCTCTATGATTTCGATTTTTGAAACAACTATATACGTTAAATATAATTTCTTTTTGTTTTTGATATATAACGAAAATGAGTAATGCTAAAAATCGCAAAGATGATGTTTTGATTAACGTTGGAGCGTAAAATGTTTTGGTGAAGTTTTGCGTGCAGGAGAAGGTTTTGAAAGAAAAGAAGCGAGAGTCTGGAGAAGGCATTTTGTGAGAAAAGTAAGGTTGAAAGCAACCTATTCCTGCATGCTGGTTCACTCGCGGCTCCCCTCAGAACAGCCGCCGTCGGCAGGCAGCTCCCTCCCACCCTCATGGCTCTCTTGTCACGTAAATCATTAATCTTGCTATGTTTTCTTCTCACACACTCAGATGTGGATTTAAACTCGAGTCGCAAGGATCATGCCGCGGCTTTAAGCACTTTACAAGCTGAAGGATATGTAATATTCGTAACGTTTGTCGTCGCCATTATTAAAAGTTCAAAGATCGACATCACATAACGAATGACCACGTCTTTCACGATTCTCCTATTCTCTATTTTATTATATTAAAAAACGCTTTTCAATGGATTATATCCGTTGAAAAACTTCCAGCTTTGACCAATCCGGGATTTTATCATTTTTAATATATTATATGGGTTGTTCTGTACAAACGAGGGAATTTTAAGCGACATGCGGCTTCAATCCTGAAAATGATAAATTTATTTTCTAGAGAAATTTTTTATTTTTTCTCTATAAGCATGTAATTAAATATAATATTTTTTTGCAGAAAATAAACTTTGTTAAACACCCAGTCACCTCGTGGAATGTCAGTCATGGAAAATGAAGTAGTTATTATATTAAAAAAAAACTACTTCTCAGGTGTGTAAAGAATTTATACTATAATAGTAATTTTGAATAGTTATATGTATACCTTACTGTTTTATTTAGAAAATATCCAAGGCTGTACAAAAAGCTCGAAACTAGATACCCGATCGAGTCAAGTCCAGTTTTTTATATACTTCAATTCTTGTCGAGTCCGACTAGATCTTTGTTTCTGAATGCAAAACAAAACATCACTGAAAGACTCATATACGGGCAAAACTCAAGGATTCTTTGACAATTGAATTAAAAAATGTTTTAATTTTATTTGTATAAGTATATATGTTATATTAATGTTGTTGCATCTTGAACCTAAAAAGAATTTGACTCGGAAATTTGTAAATTTATAACATTTATGAAATGAAACATGTAGAATTTCTCAGTAGTTGGAAATAGTGAAAAAATCAGAAGATATTTATAATAATTAAAAGAAGAACACAATCAGGTATACTTACCAAACTGTTGCTCTAAAAAATAAATTAAAGACAATTCTCTAAATATGAATTAGTTGAAAATAACTAGTTTGAAAGCAAAAAGCCATCCATTATTCTAAATAATTATATTTCTATTAATTATTTAGTAAACCCGCCGATGATTATGTTTATTTCATAAACATTTTGCTTCCACGTCAGCAAAATTATTTGTTCCCTCATGAAGGAAGCAATAAAGTAATTTTTTAAAAATTGAAAATTGCGATTTATTCTTTAAAATTTTGACAAAATTTAAACTTTATATAATTCAACCGATTTGTTTTGAAACAAGGAGTATGATTTTTTAACAAGACTAAAATTTAAAAAAAGAAAAAAAAAATTAATAAAAATTTTTGTAATTGTTACTTTTAAACAACTTTGTGTCTGATTCCAGATTTTGGAAGTAAAAATAACCATACTAAATTTTATTTATATCCTTTAAAGCGTTCTCGATTTATCATGTTTACAAGAAAAAATAAATCAGTAAAATAAATATCATCCGGACATTTCATCAAGAACTCTTAAAACACATTTCTAGATGGAGGAAAGTTAATTTGAAACATTTTAAAAAATTTGTAAATTTGAACCCATACATTGATTTATACTTCGTTGTCAATCGCTCCAAAAACTCCTTCGCATCATTTTTTCAATAAAATAGTATTAAGATTGAATATTCTGCTCTCGAAATTAAATCTGTTAAATTCAATTCCAGAAAACTGCAATCTAGTTTGTAATAAGCAATTCAAGAAACATTCAATTAAAATTTTTTAAGCTGATTTTTAAAAATTTGAGCGCCACTTTAAATTTTCTTGGGACTAACATCAAATTCGTAACCAGCGATACAGAAAACTTTATTATGAGTTTTATTTTATTTTAAGCTTCTAAGACAATTTCGTTTGTTTTTTCATGTCAAATTATAGATGAGATGAATACTTATTTTTTTCTAAAACTCATGTTTTATGAGGAAAACTTATTTATAATTTTTCTTTTTGTTATTCATACAAAGGAACATTCACAAAGTAAATACAAAATTTATCATAAATGCAAATTTGTCGTTTATTTGTTTGAAAATATCAATTAATATAATGGAGAAATTGTATAGCCTTTTGGAAAAATTGGCTTTTTGTAAAATTGGTTTCCAACCTTCATTTCCTCCCCTTGATCGAATTTTTTATTCATTGAATTTTTATAAAATTAATTTTATTAAACCGAAACTTTGACTGCCGATCTATATTTTATAATTCTTAACATTATTTAGTTAAATTTATAAATTAAAAAAATTCCACTAATTATAAGTATTTAACAGTCTTTTTCAGCAATTAATTTTGTATTAAGTAGAATTTTTTTATTCGATAAAAGATTCAAATTTAGGGGAAAGTCGCCTAAGACGCGGGCTAGCGGCTAAGACGGCACCCTTTAATATCTTCGAAATAAAGAAACTTATTGAACAATTGTGTTTGTAGATATGTAGTCGAGATGTATCGAATTAATTCAGAAGCATTTTTTTGTACATTTTAAAAAAATATAAATAATAAGAGGAAAAAGTGTTTTTAGCACATCAAAAGATGAAATACATACTCGTTTTCAAACTGAGAATTTTCTAAATTAAATGTCATTTGGAATGGAAGTATTGATTTTATCTCAAAGAATATTCTCTAATGTTTGAAAATCTTATATATATTTAATTGATATTTACTTTATATAATTAAAAAACGTAAATATATTAAAAATAAGCCTGTTGCCTAAGACGGGCCCCATGAATTTATTAAATTTTCGATTAAAGCGAAATCTGCTTTACCCTGTGAAGGTACGGTGCTAACAGTGATCATAGCCTATAAATGTAAAGAAAATTTTACAAATTCAAATTTTTATGCATTTGCCGCTTTAATGTCTAACCTCAAAAATCACTTTTAATTACTAAAAAGAATATTAAACAAAAGCTATTTTTATGCTGTAAAACAGTTAAATTCTGAAATTAAATGTAAAAATATTTAAGATTCTACAGTTTTTTCACATAGTTATTATTCTACCCTTATGAAAAAATGTGACATGAAAATAATGACACAGATGCGTGTCATTACTTCATAATGTCATTGCGTGTCATCATTTCGCGACCACACGAAAAAAATGACACGAAAAAAATCACATGACAAAGAATGTACCATTAAAAAACTTATTATTATTATAAGTTTTATAATAATTTCGTATAAACATACATTGTGCACCATTTAGGGAAAGAAAAAATTTACTGCGCAGCCGTAGGTGCTGTAGAATAAGTAGAATACGTCTGCGCATCCTGGCATTTTTATGTATGCTTTGCCGTGTCATTTTCTCCCGTGTCATTTTTTTCGTGTGGTCGCGAAATGATGACACGCAATGACACGAAAGTAATGACACGCATCCGTGTCATTATTTTCATGTCACACTTTTCCATCAGGGTAATGTCATCAAAATCATATTTTATATAATAGTCATATTTGTTGTCTTTTCGATGTTATTTCACCAAATTTCCTGATATAGGGCTTTAAAAAGGCATATATTTTGCTTAAAATACCTAAAACAATTGTAATTGAAGTATATATATTGTTCAGTAAGTAGATTTAGGGGATTTTAAAAAGGGACCGTCTTACCCTACCAGGTATAGTCTAAGACGGGCTAGTATGAACTTTTCTTTAAACATCAAAATTAATTGTCTTTTAAACAATTATAAAGGTTTTCGTCTTATCAATTATTTAGAGGAAATGTTAAAAATAAACATAGATACATTCGCGTTCCCTTTTTAATTCACTAACTAAACAATTTTTTTACAAAATATGGATAGGGGCCCGTCTTAGGCGACTTTCCCCTACTTTAATAAAAATTAAAATATTCTTTAACCATTTTAGTTTATTATTTATTTCACTGATATTTTTTGTTTTTAATTGCAAAAAAGTAGTTTTTAAATTGAAGAAGTGTTTCATTTAGACGAAAACCGATTTTCTAAATTTTTTTAAGATCAATATGTACTCAATGCAGACTAAAAGTATATATAAGCAGTTTAGATCGAATAGTAATTAGCCTTTTCTATACTATATATATAGATACTTCATTAACACTTATATGCATTGCATAACGCTACTGACATGTCATTTTATTATAAGTATGATTAAAGATTAATGATCCCATCTCGGCGTTATTGGAGGGTTAAAGAGCTCACACGAAATCGAAAGCGTCTGTTCTATACCTGCATGTCGTTTCTTAAAAAACGAATCTGAATGAACTCACACGATGATCCCAATAAAGGCTCTTCAAATTTTTTTCTCCATTATTAGCTATATCATTTCAGTATCCTATTATGAAATCTTTTTTTTTGTTTTTTTTGAAAAATTAGTTCTCCATTCTTTAAACCCAGTACACATAATCAATTTATTTTAATTAGATTATAAATAACCTTCTGAGACAAATATGCTCGTTTGAACTAAAAAGTTTTTTTTTTTTTCCTGTTAGCTTGTGTAAAAAATATTTAATCATTTCTAGAGAACTTGAAAACAACATTGTTTTGATAAGTTGAAAAATGGTTTTAATTTAACCAGAACAGATATTGCTTCCTTATAGATAAAGAAATACAAAAAAATAATACAAAAAGAGGAAAATTTTAATTTCGTTAAAAATAAAAAATAGCCATTATTTCTATGAATTTCCGGAAAAATATCTACTTTATGTTGATCAATTATTTCGTTTTTTGATCTGGCATATTTTTTCCACAGAAACTACGGCTAAATAATAAAAATTAGAAAAGTTATAAAAGTTGAATTTTAAGCCAGAAAAAATTTTTTTGCAAAAAACGATTTTTTTTCCGATGAAAAGAGATACTTAAAAAATTTGATTGGGTACTTTAAAAAATCACTGTGTCCAAATTTAGATATTTATGAGCTTAATAAGCTTTCCCAATTTTATTAAAATCCTCTAAAGCGTTCTTGAGAACGCTTCATAATAATATGACAAATTAAATTTAAAATGATCAGAATTTAATCTATAAAATTTTGATAGAAAGAAAGTCGAAAACTATATTAAACTTAATTAATTCCAAGCCATTATTATTTATATAAATCTCAAACGTCAATTAACTCAAACTTTAATTTTTTCAAACTTATAAGTGTCAATTAATCAAAGTAGCAATTATTACATGTATATAGTAAAATATTAATTAACAGCAACATTAAAAAAACTTTACATTGCTGTTCGTCATTTAAAACTATAAATTTTTAAAAATGCAAATAATGAAAATTACGAGAATAATTACAAAATGGAAAAGACTAGGGGAGAGGGCCCCAAGTTGGACACCCTTTCGTCTTATTGCTGTAGAATCCAAACCAAATAAAATATATTAAAATCTTTTATACCGGATGAAAGTACAATTTATAAGGTAACTTATGGCCACAGAGATAAAATTTTATTTTGAACATAAACATTTTTTAAAGCGATTTTTCTAATTGCTAAAATTTTCGGTCTAAAAAAAAGTGGCCCCAAGATGGACACCTTCTTAAAAGTCTCTGAAAATTGTAGTAAATAAAAAATTAACATCCTGTAACAATTGTTAAACTAATTTTTAATCATTTTACGGAATTTATCAGGAAATAACATTTCTTAAAACTTCAATCTAATAGCTTAACTGTAAAAAGTAATAAAATATCGAAAAATATAGATATATCAAATTCTCTAACGATAACATCACATTTTATAGTGTAAAATAAAAAAATAAAAAAATGTTAATTAATTGTCTCAAAAAAATATTTAAAAAAGTGTAAAATCAAAAATATGCAAATAAATACATTGAGACTTGAGGCCTGTCCATCTTAGGGTACATGACACCATTTTTTAATCCCTAGTAAAAATATATATACGAACACTGAATTAGTAAAATTATTTTAGGATATTATTATACGATAAATAAAGAATATTATAACGTTCAGTACTCATTCTAAATCATAAATTGAAGTAACTTTACCAACTTAAGAAAAAACTGTTACAAAACTTTTTTAGACCGAAAATTACGTGGCATGTATAGAAGAAAAACCAACTGGTTTTTTTTCTTCAAATGTGCATCAAAATCTTCGTCTAGACAAACAACAAAAATGACAAAAAGCATAAAGCACTGCCACCTTAAACAAAAATTTTATACGAAATGTCCATCTTGGGGCCCTGTCCGTCTTGGGGCTCACTCCCCTACATAGGAAAAATGACAATTAATTGACAATTAAAAACAAAATTTGAAAAGTGGCTAGATAAATACACAATTGTTAAAAAAAATCTAAAAAACTAGACAATATACATTCAATTTAAACTAAAAAATTGAAAAATTAAAAAAATTACAGGAATAATTACTGAAATCAGTTGCAAATTGAAAAACTGGATTGCAAATCAAAAAAAAAAAATGAAAATTAAGAAAATAATTGAAAACTTCAGAAAATAATAAAAATTTGGAGAAAACAATAAAAACTTGAAGAAATAAATTCATAATTTAAAAATTAAACTGAAATTAAAAAAAATTGATAATAATAGAGAAAAATTACAAAACGTGAAAATAATTCACAATTGAAAACAAAATTCGAAAAATGGCTAGATTGATGCACAACTAAAAAAAAAATAATTGAAAAACTCAAAGAATCATTATAAAACTTTAAGAGACTAATCGAAAATTGAAAAAAATTGTAGGAAATAATTTCAAATTGCAAAAAATAGTAAACAATTAAACGAAATAATGAAAAAATGAGACTAATTAAAAAATTAAAGAAAATATTTACAAAATGACTAGATTTATAGACTACTGAAAAAACTTGATGAAATTTAGCAAAAACTTTAAATTAAAAGAAAATAATCAAAAATTGAAAAATGAAGAAAATTATGGGAACAGTTGTTGGAAATAATTGCGCATTGAACGAATGGATTGAAAATCGACAAAAATAATTAAAATTCAATCAGGGACTGACACGAAAACCGAAACAAAATATATTTTATTTTTGTTTCGTTTCGGTTTTGAAAAACTGAAACAAAATATCAATTTAATTTTGTTTTGTGTTGAACCTGAAACGAAAAGTCTCTAAATTACGTTTTCGTCTCATGCCCGAAACGAAAATCCGCTCCGAATTCCGTTTTCGTTTCTCATAAAAAAGGCTCTAAATTTCACAAAAACAATTTAAAACATAATTCTTTACTTGCAGGAGACAAAAACGAAATTCAGAATCTTTTCATTTCGGGCATGAGACTGAAACGAAATTCGGAGTTGATTTTCGTTTCGGGCATGAGACGAAAACGTAGTTCAGAACATTTTTGTTTCAGGCGCAATACAAAACAATATTGTTTGTACATTTTTGTTTCGTCACAGCAATTCAAAACAGAAACAGAATTCGGTTTTCGTGTCAGTCCCTGAATTCAATAAAAGAATTAAAAATTGAAAATTTAAATTCAAATTTAAAGAATATAATTAAAAATTGAAAAAAGTATTTGAAGAAAGCCTAAAGTTATTGAATATAGAACAAAACAATTAAAAACTGAAAAATGGAATTTAAATTTGAAGAAAAAATTGAGAATTGAAGAAAATAAAAATGTGAAATTAACGAATCTTATTGATAATAGAGAAAAATAATTCGCGAGAGGCGTGGATTTTAAAATATTAAAGAAAATAATTGACAATTGAAAAAAATCAAAAAATGACTAGAATAATTCACAACTGAATAATGATTTATAATTGAAAAAAGTCAAGTTTTTTTGGATATTGAATAAACTTAATTGTAAATTGTAGAATGGAGTTGACTTTAGAAAGTAATTCATAATTTAAAAAAAATTACAAAATGACAAGAATAATTTAATATTAAAGAAAATAATTGAGAAATTCGCTTAATAATTGAAAATTGAAAAAGAATTTCAAAAACTGTCGAGAATAACACTGAGAAAATAAGTTGAAGTTTGGTTGTGATCGCCGGTATCATGTGTATTTTGTTCAGAATCTCTTAACCTAGAAAATGACTAGAGGCTTATTTTCTCAGTGAATCTACAACAGAACAAAATTATTAAAAAAGTTAAAGAATAATTATAAAATTTAGGGAAAATAATTGTAAATTAAAAACCGTTGAAAATTATAGAAAACATTGTAGACTTATTTACACACTAATTTATATCACTTTGTTGAAATATTTAATTATTCTTTCTTACAATTTTTTCTTTTTCAAACAATCTTTTTGGTAGGTTATGATTTATATTGCTTTTCTGTATTTTTAGAAAATCACTTAGGTAACTTTCATTTCTTTTCAAAAATTTATCTTTTTTTATGTGTTTAATAATATTTTTTTATTTTGTAGATTTTTTTTTATTTTATTCTTTTTACAAAAATTACTTCAATTAATTTTATACAGTTTTATTTCAACAATATTTAGAAAATTTTATTTACTTTTCCAGTGATTAATTTTATTTATTATTATAATTTGGAAGTTGTAAAATTTAATTTTTTTCAATTTTATGATTTTTAAAAATTATTTAATTTTTCGTAAATTTTATCTTATAATAAATTTTCTCATTTGATCAGAATTTCTCTATTTCTTAGAAATATTGGTTGTTTTCTTAAAATTGTTTAATTGTTTTTGTTTTAAATTTAATATATAAATCACATTTTCCAAACGGTCCACTTAAAATTCATGTTGATTTTTAGTATAAGAATCTGTGTTGTTTTGTTAAATCGACGTACGTATAATATAATCGTGATAATTTAAAGCGTATAGATTAAAATGATTTTTCAATAAGAAATTTATACTTTACAACAAAAATATAAACGTAAATTATTATATTATCAGTAATTATACAAAGTTTCGTGTCAGAATATTTGTTATTTTAAGCTAAATATTACAGACAAATTTTCTCTAAACCTAAACCAGTGACGTCATCTTCCATCAGAAGCCTTTAAAAAAATTTTTATAGAATTTTGATTTTTCCAAAAATTTTGACATTTGTCAGTTCAAATAAATGCTTAAAATTAACGATGACATTATGAAATTTAGAAAAATTAAAAACTGCATTTTATTGCTGTTATTATTTTATTAAATTGTTTATTAGATTTTTTAAAATGTCAATTTTATTTTACAATTTCTTTAATGACTTTCTTCCATTTTCTATTAAATACTTGTATTTAAAAAATATTCTTCAATTTTTCCAATTATTTTTAAATTTTTATAAATTTTTGATTATCTTCTTGAATATTTTCAATTATTTTAGCATTTTTTATTTTTTTCTATAAATTTTCAAATATTTTCTACAAATTACAAGACATATTCTTAGTAAATAATCAGTGACCTTCATTTTTCTTATTTATTTTTTTTTAAATTATTTTCAATTCCGAATTATTATTGTAAATGTCATTTAATGATTTGAATATTTACAATTATTGTACTCTTTCCTCATTTTTTTTCCATTTTTTCATATAAAAATTGTATTTCTTTGTTGAATTGTTTAATTTTTTATTTATTTTCTGGAAATGTCAAATATATTTTTTAATTTTCTCTATGTTCAAAACAATGCTGTAAATCGAAAAATTCATCACAATCAAATTATTACTATTTTTTATAAAAACAAAATAAAAATATTAAGTAATAAGGAACAAAATTAAATTTTTATAGTCTTTCTTAATTCGATATAAGATAAGATATAATAACATTAAAAAATAACCTCTAAAATATTTAAACTTAAAGATAAAATGTGCCTTTAATTTTACTGTCTCAATCAACGGCAATAATTCAAATTTTTCACAAATAATACAATTTAATAATTTTAAAATCAAGACACTGTAATAAAATATGTAAACTGTGGGGGAATGTTAAGTATATGTTATTATAGAATTTTAAAAATCAAAGCTTTTTAAATTATATGAATTCATGGTGATAAAAAAATTAAAAAAGCGATTGTCAAAAAAAATCTAGAGAGGTTTCGATAAAATATTAATTAAAAATAAAAAAAAGAAGCCAACACCACGTGGTATTCCCAAGCGGTCACCCATCTAAGTACTGACCACGCTTAAAATTGCTTAACTTTGGTGATCGGACGAGAACCAGTGTACACTAATTTAATATGAGCGTTGGCTGAAAATAATTTTTCACAACTGAGACACAAGCTTCTTAATTCAAATAAACAATATTTTAAAAAACAAAATAAAAATCTTACAATTAATTCAGATATTTCATTTGTTGAGACTTAAAAAAAAATTTTCTAATATAAGCATACTAAGAATTTTTATTAAATATCTTTTGGAGTCTATTAAAAAAAAATATTCTAAATTCAAAACTTAATTTTCTAAACTGTATGAAGTATACATTCTTATGTAAATTTGAAGAATTAAGGATGTGATTTTTCAGTTTAGAAAGATAGTTTTTTTATGTAGTATCTTTTTTTTTAAATAGACTACAAAAGATATTTAATAAAAATTCTTGGTATGCTTATATTAGAAACAAAATTTTCTTTTAATATCTTAACAAATTAAATATCTGAATTAATTGTAAGATTTTTGTTTTGCTTTTAAAAATATAGTTTATTTTAACTAATTGTAAGAAGCTTGTGTCTCAGTTGTAAAAAATTATTTTCAGCCAACGCTCATATTAAATTAGTGTACACTGGTTCTCGTCCGATCACCAAAGTTAAGCAATTTTAAGCGTGGTCAGTACTTAGATGGGTGACCGCTTGGGAATACCACGTGGTGTTGGCTTCTGTTTTTTTGTAATGTATAGATTTTCACGCAGTTTTTACTTTATTACATTATCCAACTATTGAATGAAAATTATAATTTTTTATTTCAGCAAATCCTAAAAAATCAAAACTAAATATAAAAACAGATTTTTTTAAATGCATTATCAATTTTCCTAACATGGTTTATTTTAGTAAAAACTTTGTTTCTTGTACAATTTATATTCACTTTCTAAATTTTTTGGACTGAGTTTTCACTCCACAAAGAGGGCAAATTGTGTCACTCCAAACAGAGTGAGACGCCTACTCTGAAAGACTTAGACATCACTCTTATAGAAAATTTTGACTCTAATTTCAAAATTTTTCACAAATAATACAATTTAATAATTTTAAAATCAAGACACTGTAATAAAATATGTAAACTGTGGGGGAATGTTAAGTATATGTTATTATAGAATTTTAAAAATCAAAGCTTTTTAAATTATATGAATTCATGGTGATAAAAAAATTAAAAAAGCGATCGTCAAAAAAAATCTAGAGAGGTTTCGATAAAATATTAATTAAAAATAAAAAAAAGAAGCCAACACCACGTGGTATTCCCAAGCGGTCACCCATCTAAGTAATGACCACGCTTAAAATTGCTTAACTTTGGTGATCGGACGAGAACCAGTGTACACTAATTTAATATGAGCTTTGGCTGAAAGTAATTTTTCACAACTGAGACACAAGCTTCTTAATTCAAATAAACAATATTTTAAAAAACAAAATAAAAATCTTACAATTAATTCAGATATTTCATTTGTTGAGACTTAAAAAAAAAATTTTCTAATATAAGCATACTAAGAATTTTTATTAAATATCTTTTGGAGTCTATTAAAAAAAAATATTCTACATTCAAAACTTAATTTTCTAAACTGTATGAAGTATACATTCTTATGTAAATTTGAAGAATTAAGGATGTGATTTTTCAGTTTAGAAAGATAGTTTTTTTATGTAGTATCTTTTTTTTTAAATAGACTACAAAAGATATTTAATAAACAAAATTTTCTTTTAATATCTTAACAAATTAAATATCTGAATTAATTGTAAGATTTTTGTTTTGCTTTTTAAAATATAGTTTATTTTAACTAATTGTAAGAAGCTTGTGTCTCAGTTGTTGTAATGGAAGAAAATTATAATTAATGATAGAAAATTAAAATAAATAATTGTCTAAAGTTCTATTATCCTTATAGTCAATAAGCATGTTACAGAAAATGAAAATCATTATATTAGAATTAATCATAATTATATATTATATATCCTACTTGGAGGTCAATATACTCCACAATATTTTATATGAAACATTTTTACTTCAAATTCCGCATTGCAAAATAACTAAACTAAAAGAAGTATTGCAGCAAGCATATGAAATAACACACGTGTGAGCGCTGATGTATAGCGAACACACCCAAGCATACACATACATACACTTGCCGGCATACCATGATAGTGTGTTGTTTCCACACTAATGCATTTTCGAAATGATGAGTTATTTTTCTATTTTTGTTTACAATTATTAAAAACTAAATTTATATGAATACAAAATCATTAATTAAATCAATTGCCTTGACTGACTTCCGATTTCTTAAACAAAATAAATTTCATTAAATTAATAAAAATAAAAATTAGGTGAACAATAATTCAAAGGATTAAATAAATGAGTAATCAAACTAAAAATAAATAAGATGGCATCTATCGCTGGTTGTTGTCATTCCATGCGCATTTTAGCAATAAATAATCGAATAAATTATTACAAGGAGTGAAATTTAAAACCCACACTCTTTGGAAATTCTATTATTTGATTTAGAACTATCTAAGCCTCGAAGTTCAGACCTAAAAAGGAAAGAACATAAGAACAAAGAAAACTAATTTTGTAATATAAAAAAAAAAAAATAATAATAATAAAAAGAAAAATGAAAAATAAATTGAATAAATAAATCAGGCTGTGAATTGCTGGAATTATTTCCATCGCGTATGGATACAACGACTAGGAAAGATGATGGGTCATCAAAAATATCCAGGTAGCAACACCACCTGTAACGCCTCGGAAATACAAAATTGCAAATACTGCAAATTTGGCATTTCCTAACAAAAGAACAGAGGCGACTTGTTTGATTAAAGGAATCAACTGGGCGCACAACGAATCGATCTATCAAAGAGGTAAAAGCTCTCGGATACTAAAAGTTGTCTGCCCGTCGTGAGTTCTTAAACGTATTTCTTTGACTTTGATTTTTTAATTCGAGAGTGGCCGCGACGTTCTTTCGTGAACTCGTAAATAAAAAATCAAAGTTATTATCGCGTATTCTAATCGTTTTCATTTCGACTTGCAATTTTCATCGAAAGTGGTCGCGATAATTAATCTAACTGTAAAGAAATTGGAAGTCGGGATTAGAATTAAAATCGGTTTTCCAAATTATTTGATTTTTCCGGTTTAATTCGAATAACTAATAAAATCAATTGAAAATTATTCTTTTGCCCTTTGAACTTTTCAAAGGTAGAATTTTAGTTATTTTATTTTTTTGAGAATTTAAAATTTAAGAAAATAAACTAAATATAAAAATCAAATTCAACAACTCATCAATACTGGCGGTATACTGGTAAAGTATAATCTCGTTCCATTCACACTACACGACAAAACATACACACAAAATTGTTCTCTGCTTAACGTTAGACTGTATTTGTAACATTTAAACATTTTTTGGTTGTTTAAATAAATGGTTAAAAATGGTAAATCAATCTTAACAATTTAATTTCCTTCTACTATTCCCAAGATAAATACAAACAGAAAAGGCTTGAATAAATAAGTCAGGAATTCGACTCATTTTACTACTCCGTGATGAGTTAAAACTATATCTTATTTCCACAAACAATAAAATCTAAATAAATAATTTTCTTGTTCGTGACAAATAATTTTGGTGGCAGCGGTGGGATTGAATTTCACTGTTTGTTTTATTTTTGAATAGTGACTTTTAGATTTTTGGAAATTTTGTGACTTTCAAAGAAGGAATTTATTTCACTAACGTTCTGGATACTGTACTCTCTCACATTCCATATTCTAGCAAACTTGGCAATTAATTTAAACAGTTTTTTTATATAAACAAATTTAATTAAACCAAAGTGAAGTGCGGGATAAAATAAAAATTTTAAATTAGATTTTTTTTTGCTGTCTCTAAATGTTAGTCGTTTTTTAGACCATTGAAAGAAAAATGGTCACCTTTGCACTTTGGGTAAACGCAGAAAAGAGACAGCGAGGACAGTAGTTATACTCAGCGTGCTCGCGAGCTCTGACTTCTTTAAAAATACAAAAACCTTCCCCTGAATAACCTTGTTGAAAGTGATTAGCCACTTGAACAAGTGAAGGGGACTAAACAAAAAAAAATAATAATAATAATAAAAAAAAAAAGGGTTCTCTCGACGCGAATAAAATGAATTTCGTGCTAAACCTATCGTGAAAATTGACGTTTCCTATTTGAGTGTAAAAGTTTTTATATACTAACTGATAAAATTTTTGGTTGCTACGATTTAACTAAAACTGCGCCTCGAAGGCACTTATAGTAGTTAAATCTAAACAGTTGTAATAATTTGGCCTTTTATTGGCAGAATAATTGCAATCGCAATCTGAAATTTTACGTTTATAGAAGTTTGGTAAATATTGCTTAAAATTTTAAGAATTTTGAAATTACTAGGATTTAACTAAAACTGCGCCTTGGAGGCACTTATAGTAGTTAAATCTAAACCGTCATAACAATTTGGCCTTTTATTGGCAGAATAGTTAAGACTGCGATTTCAAAATTTAAAGGTATTTTCTTTTATGAAATTTCGATAACGCAATGTAAAGAGGCATTAAAATACACTCCTAATAAGTTACGTTAATCAAAAAAAAAAAAAAAAACTTTTGGCCAAGATTTTCGTTTCATTTCTTTAAGCTGATCAAATGCAAAACCCTTCGAATCCGGTCCCCTTTTCCAAAGGCAACAATCGTAGATCGGGAAAATTAGTAAGGCAGAGAATTGAACGAGCAATCGAACAACAAAGATCAAAAATCCCTGAGGTACCGGCATACCCGGAACAAAGTAACAAGGCTACCAACCTAGCGTTAGCAGTTAATCCGCCTATAAACGAACTTAGGACTTTTAGGAATTCGAAAGAATTTTCGGAATTCTTTGAAGAATTACTTAATCAAGCAGAAGGAAACATAAAAGCAAAGAGTTCCAAGAATTAAAATTGTCAGAATCGATAACTGAATTTTCTAAATTTCCCTGTTTGACTCTTCAATTAATAAATGAAATAAGGTATTAACATTCTTTCATTTAGGCCATCCACTGCGTACAGGCCAAATTAGAATTATACCAAATCGATTATTTCTTCTTAATCAGTCTGGTTCTTAAGAAATAATAGATTTCCCTTTTTTTTCAAGAATTATTAAGAATAGTCAGGATGGGAACTCTCGAGAATTTCTAGAATCGATGAAAGGAAAGTAAAACTCCACATTTAGGCCATACATATTGAATTTAGGCCAAATTGGGATTTTATATACAGATTGTTTTGTTAAAGGCTTGTTCTACACAAAATAATCTGTTTTCATTGTTTGTTTAAGGAACAAATGCTTAGAAATCTTATAAGTATCAATAAAGAAAAATTTTAATTACGATGACATGCCTGTTTTACAATGCCTGGTAGTTAAAAAGAAAAGTAAACGTGGTCGTCGAGCCGGTAGAAAGGTTAGGGAAAGGTACGAACGTGCTATTGCTCGTACTTTAAAAAGTGTAGAATCCCTCCCCGAAAAATTTGATACTACCACAGAACAAACATTCGAGGAAATTTTAGACTCAGTCGTCAAAGCAATAAACACGAATTAAGAAAAAAAAAAAAACTATTTTTGGTATAAATCCCCACTCAGACTCCAAATCGAAATCAAATGGCTAACGAAAACGACGATAATGGTGAAGGAGCAGCACCTCCGGTTGATCGGAGTGCATCTTCGGTTGCGGACGTCTATGGCTCGCGTACTGATTTAGGATTTCAACCCAATACGCGACATAGTACAACTAATCCGCCCCAAGATGCTGGTTCGCCCCAAGAGAATGCTGCAATCCAGGTTGCACATTCCATCGCAAGTACGCTCGCTATCCAACAAGCTGCAGCACACATACCAAACTACGACGGTAAAAATATTCCGATTAGAGATTTTTTACAAGACATCGTTAATGCCGCCAGTTATGTCCCAGCGTCGTGCGAATCATCCCTAATCACTGCCGTTATAGGAAAATTATTGGGTCCAGCTCGAGAATGTACCAGAAATAAGTCTTTTAACAAAATCACTGACCTAATCGATCTGCTAAAAGAAAGATTTGCTCCGGGTAAACCGTTCGATTATTATTTCAATGAAATTTACCATATTGTAATGAGGCGCGGAGAATCAGTCAACGAATATTATGATAGACTAAATTCATATCTTAGCGGAGCTCAAGCCGCGTTAGAAATCTCACACACCCGCGAAGTTGCCACTACCACAATGATTCCTATTAGAGACTCTGCAACAAGAGCTTTTGTTAGAGGATTACCAGATGAGTTGTCTGCTTCGGTTGACACGAGAGATCCACTGTCGTTAACCGAAGCATTTAAGTATGCTAAGCATGCTGTTGAAAGACGAAGCTCATCATCAAATTCTTATAGAGTAAACCACCAATCAAGACATGATAATTATTATGATAGGTCGTACCCCCAAGACCCACGTTCTAATCGACATCCAGCCGAGGATGTCCGGTTATACGAACCCGACCAAAGAAATTGGCAACAAAATGGAGCTAGGCGTAATTTTGCAAGTCCAAATCGTTATCAATCCCCCGATCGTTACTCGAGGCAATATGAAAATTTTCCTAGAAACCACTCGGACCCACGATATTTTTTAGAACGCAGACGTTCACCTAATCCACAATATCAACACGAAAATCGTAGATATGATCCCCCAATTCAAGGAATCTTGCGCAGACCAGACTCTCCTTATCGTAGTGAATCATATTCGACACCTAACGATGGTGTTAACAGATCTCATTCGCCACTGCCAACACGAAATGCTGATCATTTAAACTCCGATCGTACTCGTCGGAACGACGCGACGGCGAGTCAACAAGATCAAGAGCGTCCTACGGCAGTCAGATTCTTAGAAAATCAATAGACCATACTACTAATGATAACATAGCTGAATCTCCGGTTATAAAGCTCGATGTCCCAGAATTGACAGCAGGAAACGGTAAATTTCTAATCGACACGGGTGCCGATGTTAACCTAATCAAGGTATCGGAGTTAGATCCCCGAGTACCTCTTAGGGAGAACGAAATTTCGGTTATCACGGGAGTGACCTTGAATCGTGTGCACACTCTGGGAACATGCGAATTATTGATTATGGGAAAATATAGAACTTTTCATGCAGTCCAACCTAAGTTTCCAATTTCGGTGCAAGGTATTTTAGGACGCAATTTCTTACGACAAGAAAGGACTAACATTTCCTTTTATCATAATTCGTTAATTACTAACACCAGACCAATAGATCCTATTCCATTTATTGATCCAGAATCAAATAGAGCCCGGTGTGAATTAGCTCCGGAAATCAAACCTATTCCTAGGATTCTCCATGTTAAAGCAAGGACAAAACAACAAATTTCGGTTCCATTACAGGATAACAGCATTCCGGAAGGTTACCTTCCAAAAATTAGGTCACCTGAGGGTGTATTTATCGGAAATGCTTTAACTTGTAAGAGGGAGGGAAATTGTCAAGTTTTTGCTATTAACACTAGGGAAGACGATATGGAATTTGAAGTTCCTCCACAAGAATTGTTCCCGTTTGATTATGGCCACGATTATAGTGATGATGATTCAATGGAGGGCCAAACTCCCCTCCACAATGCAGAAGAAAGAATTAAAGAAATCCTAAGGAAAATTCCCTCTACCCATTTAAACCCAAATGAATTAGAATACGTCCACAAATGGGTAAGAAATGGACATGATCGCTTTAAACTTCCTTCTGACAAATTGCCTATCACCCCTCTAGTAAAACATAAAATTCCCACGACAGATGAGGACCCTGTGAAAATAAAACAATACCGTCAACCACAACAACAGGAAATTCTCATAGAAGAGCATGTTTCTAAAATGTATGACGATGGAGTTATCTCAGGCTCTACATCACCTTACAATTCTCCGGTCCTAATAGTGCCTAAAAAAATGGATTCCAGTGGCAAGGTTAAGTGGAGAGTTGTAACTGATTTCAGAGCCCTAAATGAGAAAACAGTGGGTGATGCATATCCCCTCCCTCACATAAATTCTATTTTAGAACGACTGGGTGGTGCCCAGTATTTTTCTGTCCTTGATCTGGCTTCAGGTTTCCACCAAATTGGAACTGATGCTAGAGATAGACGGAAAACTGCCTTTTCAACCAGGAGAGGACATCACGAATATCTAAGAATGCCCATGGGCATCAAAAATGCTCCTGCCACATTTCAGCGTTTAATGGATCAAGTATTATATGGCATGCAGTACTCAGAGATTTTCGTCTACTTAGACGACATAATTATATTCTCTGCAACTCTCGAAGAGCATGACGTAATTGTGGAACGCCTTTTGTCTAGGCTTCGTGATGCCAATTTGGTTCTACAACCTGAAAAATGTGAGTTTCTTCGTACAGAGGTAACTTATTTAGGACATATTATTACTAGAGAAGGAATTAAGGCCGACCCAAAGAAATTAGACGCCATAGAAAACTTCCCTACTCCTACCACCGAGAGAAATGTTCGCGAATTTTTAGGTATCGCGGGATATTATCGAAGGTTCGTAGAAGACTTCGGAAATGTGGCTAAACCATTATTCAATTTATTAAAAAAGACCCAACCATTTCACTGGGGGGAAAACGAGGAAATAAGTTTCGGAAAACTTAAGGAAAGACTTTGTCGGGACCCTATCTTGCAGTATCCAGATTTTGAGAAAACATTTCGTTTAACTACAGACGCCTCAGATATTGCAGTTGGCGCTGTTTTAACACAAAATAAGGATGGCATTGATTTACCTGTTTCATACTATTCTCGAGTATTTAATGCAAATGAGCTTAATTACTCTAAAACAGAAAAGGAGTGCCTAGCAGCGATCCACGCACTGGAAAATTTCCGACCGTATTTATACGGACGCAAATTTATCTTGTCTTGCGATCACGAGCCATTAAAATGGGTCGAGGCAGCGAGGACTCCTGTTTGTAGGTTATCAAAGTGGCTATTCCAAATAAAGGACTATGATTATGACTTTGAGTGTAAATCAGGTAAAATAAATCGATGGTTACCAGCAATATCGAATAACCCACCCGATCAGGACCACAACTCTGACTCAGAACTGAATGAGTGTGATTCAATGGAACCTGATACCATAACAAAGCAATTTAAAGCATGCCTTGCAGACAAAGAATTCCCAGCACACGTCCGTTCGTTAGGGATAACATCCTATCCAATTAATACGCATGATCGTGCGGCCAAACAAACCGCGAAAGAAATAATAAAGAAAACGCTAGCACCAAGAAAAGATAGACTAGTATCCGACCCCGGGAAACAGGCTAAAGAAGTTGTTGAAAAGTTAACAAAAAAAAAGACTTCTAAATCTACCCTCGAAATTCCCAAGCAAGTGGGACAACTACCAATTCCTCAACCCATCCCTAGTACATCCAAAAATGTCAGTGCGGGAATCCAAAGGAAACCTGGTAGACCTAAAGGATCTAAATCTAAAATCCCTTCTCTTAAACCAGCATCAGAAACTGACAATACCAGTATAGCTGATAGACTCAGAACAAAAAGGACAATCCCTGACTATCGGGATAACCTTTCTGACGCAGAAGGATCAGGTATAGAAGCAGATAAAAGCAGTGATTCTGAACAGGAGTCTGACACTCCTGTTCAGAGACATAGGTTTAGCTGTCTCCCTAGTTTAGACGTACCGGCAACGGTGCCAACTCGTGAAAGCCCTGTTAGAAATACGCAAATGGAAGATCAAGGTGACAAAAAAAGGGGCGATGAGGAAGAAGTCGCGCGGCAAAATATTTTTCCAGAAACCCTAGAAACGCGGGATAATGCCCAAGAAGTCCTAGAACCTGAGGACATTCTTGTATATGCTAGTCCCCCACCATGTAGTAGTGACGGCGATGATTCGGATGAAGAATTTCCTAATATCACACTAGACCCAGCCCTCGTAAAAAGCATTCAGGAATCCATTAATAAATTCGACAAAACGGTAGGTAAAAATCACCAATCTTGGTACTGGGACTCAAATTTCTTAGATTTGGAACACCCCCCTTCTGATACAGAACCTGGCAAGGGCATCCAACAAGAAAAGGATCCCACAGAATCGGAAGATCGGCCCACGGTTATAGGTTCCCAGATAGATAGCACCATAGACCGTATCACAAAAGAACTTAAAGAAATAGGAGATTTAATGGCCCAAAATGAGTTAGGATCAGTTTTTGACGAAACGGAACATGAATCAAATTGCGAGATCCAGCAGGAAAAAGATCCTACGGACGTTGACACAATTGTACAAAGCGATTCTCCCGATAAATCAATTCTAGCACCCTTAACAAAAAAAGGGGTGACGTTTGCAACCCCAATGCCTAGTCATGGCCCTGTCGCACGTTCTACTCCTTACGTTCAACCAACTGATCAATTAGAACATATTACAGAAGCGACCGACGAAACACAACCGAATTTAACCGAAGTAAGACTTGATGTTAAGAAACCAAAACCAAGACGGTTACAGACCAACGTTCACGAAAATATTACCCAACCATTAATGGCAACCCACAATCCTTCTGAAAGAATCCCTATAGATCCAAACCCCACTAATTTACAATTACAAATGCCTTACATCCATTCTCCCGAAGCCATGGAATGCAACGAGGATAGAAACATCCCAGATTTAGCTACACGAACTAATGTCTTAAATAGTTGTCGCGAATCACTAACATATCAGCATGACAATTTAGTTCACTTTATTTCAAGCGACTGCGAAGTAGTAACTCCCGTCACGAAATTACTTCTGTCAATTGGCAGAATCGACATGAACGAAATTAAAGATAAAAAACCGAAAAAGGGACAAATAATCGTTACAGAAAAAGGAAAAAATAAAATATACTCAGTAGTTTTGAAAAATCAGTATCTCGACTCCACGAATTCAACAGACTTAGAACAAGCGTTAAGGAATTTATTATTTGCTCTAACCCATGATAAAATTGACCAATTTCGGATTGCACGTTTTGGAAACCTATGTGACGACCTCCCTAAAAACACTCTTACTGACTTACTAACGACCATTTTTAGGGACAAGGACATAAAGATTACGGTTTGTTATGGAAACGTAATCACCCCACCAGAAGAATTACGACAGAAAATCATTAAGGAGTACCATTGTAGTACCATAGGAGGACACAAGGGGTTAACAAAAACTTATAGGCGAATAAAAAGTAGGTTTTATTGGACGAATTTAAGAAAGGACATTATTGAGTTTATCCGTCGGTGTTCGGAATGTGCCGAGCAGAAACTTACGCGAGTAAAAACACAAGAGCCGATGCTTATCACAGACACACCCCTAGATACGTTTGATAAGGTCTCTTTGGACACGGTTGGCATATTACCCACAACACCAAATGGAAATAAACATATCCTAACAATGCAGGATCACCTTAGTAAATATTGTATCGCAGTAGCTATTCCCGACATTAGTGCAACGACAATTGCTCACGCCCTTGCAACCCACCTATTTTCGGTACACAGCGCACCCAGATGCATTCTGACCGACCGTGGAAAATCGTTTACTAGTAAAGTTTTGCGGAAATTGGCAAAAATCTTTAATATAGAACAAGTGACCACTTCCGGCTATAGACCTCAAACTAACGGAGCTCTAGAAAGAAGTCACATTGTTCTAACGGAATATATCAGGATCTATGCTAATAATTATGATGACTGGGATAGGTTGCTGCCTTTTGCTATGTTCTCGTATAATACCTCCGTACATGAATCCACGAACTTTACACCCTTCGAGCTGGTCTTCGGCAGGGAGGCTAGAATGCCATCTTCCTTCCCTGAAGAAGAAAAGTTGGAAACGTATGGTTCGTACTTGAGGGAGTTGATCACGAGAATGTATGAAATACGCAAACTAGCTGCTAATAACATCATACAAGCAAAATTAAAAACTAAAGAATATTATGACCGTAAGGAAAAACCCCTTAATGCAAAATTAGGAGACTTTGTTAGAGTAAAAATTGAAGTAAGGTCCGGTAAGCTCGATGCTTATTATGAAGGCCTTTACAAGGTAGTAGGATTCACTGAGAATCATAATGTTATTTTAGAAGCAGAGGACGGAACAAGAATAACAAAACACGCTGACAAACTGAAACTAGCTTACATATGACTAGACCAGTCTTTAAACGTCTCGGAAAACGGATTTCTAATCGATAGGCATGGGTTCATACACGTGTATACCGATGGATCTTGTTTCCGAAACGGCAAGGAACTTGCAACTGCTGGTATTGGCGTATGGTTTTCAGAAAATCATCCCTCTAACATTTCCAAAAGAGCATCAGGCAGACAGACTAATAATTCCGCTGAAATCGAAGCCGTGATATCAGCCGCAACTCAGGCAATAGTTGCTGGCATAAAAAAATTAAAAATTCATAGTGATTCCCGATTCCTAATTGATGGGTATACCCAATGGTTAGGAAAATGGGAATCGAATCATTGGAAAGCATCCAATAACCAACTTGTTAAAAATAAATTAGAATTTTTAGAATTAAAAGAAGCACTTAAAACCTTGGATATTCAGTGGTGTTATGAGTCTGCACATAGTGGCTGTTATGGAAATGAACGGGCAGATGAATTAGCAAAACGGGGCGCTCTATCTTAGAGCCACCCCTCTTCTCCAAAATTTTAATAAATTATGTGTTATTTTCTAGATTAATCATGTTGCATTTGCTGAAATGGATCATCTGGGGAATCCTGCTTTCCAAAGTGAGATGTCAGAAAGCGGCAGCAAACTATTCCAATACCAAATTCAAAACCAACATCGGGATTCATTATGAAAGATTAGGACCCCTGCAACACTCCACGGACGTTTGGCGAGTAGTGATCTATCTAGACACTGCACCTGCACAGAAACCGCTCTCAGATTTCTCGCAACGACTCCACGAGACCATGGAACATTGCCTTGCTATCGCCCAATTTAGATGTTACGAAGAACTAAGCTACTCCAGATTACGAAAAAAATTTGATGCTGTTGCTACATTACAAATCACACTATCGAATGCCGTACAAGAGTTACGTCACCATTCTGAAACTTACGCAGCGGAATCTACACCGATGACGATTCACAGAAGGAAGAGAACACTACCATGGTTTGGATTCATAGGCAAAATCGCCGGACCAACAGCCGGAATCTTAAATTACGAAGATGGTGACAGATACGAAGAAGCCATACACGAATTAAATTTAGTACAAAATAACATTTCAAGACTTATGGGTGAACAGGTACATCTTGTTCGTTCAGAATTTCATGAATTACACGAAAAGGGTAAGCAAAGAGACTCGGAGTTAATGGCATTGAAAACTCAATTAAAATCCTTCGTTAACAATATGACAGAAGTAATTAACACCGCTTCAATCGATATGTACCGTGACTCTTTGCAGAGAATTGCCCTAACCGTCGAATTCTCTATCGACGAACATCAGAAGAGTCTCGAACAGCTCATATCTGTAATCAACACCGCTCAAGAAGGAAGACTTCATCCATCTTTATTGAAAAATGAACAAATCCTTCGAATCTCCAGAGAAGTTCAAGATTTATTATCAGATGTAGAATTCCCGCTACATCCTTATCAACTTAATATAATCGATTTAATTAAAATCTCAGCCGTTTTTCCTAGAATCAAAAACGACAAACTCTTCATAGCCGTAGACATTCCATTGTTAGAGAAAACCTCTTACCGGCTATACCAACTACATCCAATGCCCATCATTCAAACACTTGCCGACAATACCACAACCCGAGCCTATATAAGACCAAGGACTAAATATCTTGCCGTCGGGGAGGATAAACAACAGTATTTTTATATTATGGAAACCACTCTGCAATCCTGCGCTTTCATCAGAGGAAAATATATATGTAAATTTACCCAACCCATCTATGAAGCCAAAGGAGTAAGGTCTTGTGAATTGGAATTACTTCGAAAACCTTCTCTAGACGCGTTAAAAATCTGTGATATCCGAATAACTTCGAATCAACAGCCATTTTGGATGCCACTAAGTACTGTAGGAGGATGGATATATACCCTAATCAAGCCAGAACTAGCCTATCTCACGTGTAGAGGAGAAACCACTAAGGAATTGGAAATCTCGGGAACAGGGATCATACAAATAGCCAGAGGATGCACCCTGAAGACTGATAACGCAATAATATCGGCTTTCAATGTCCTCGAGGATCCACAAGAATACCTATACGAACCAATGACCGATTTAAATGTGAGTGAAATTTTTCCAAAAATAATGGAACATCAAAGGATGTACGGAAGTAATATAAACGAAACTGAAATAGGCCCGCATATCTTAACCTGGGACGAAGAAAAGTCTGATGTCTCGCTAGCAGAACTCGAAAAACAATGGAAAATCCTAAGCCAGCACCAAGTAGAAACGGCACAAAATAATAGACTCACCAATACAACTCTGGGAGGAGGCACTATATTAGTATTGATATTCCTTCTATATGTATTCAGAAAACCAATTGGCAAGCTTACTAAAATCGTGACTTTTTGCAGCGGTAAAAATAAAAATTTAAAGGTATCAAGCCCTATCTTACCCGTTCGTAATCATCATCCTAGTCAAGTGCGATTTGAAAACAACGAGAATCCAGAGCCCACATCAGACGAAACGACAGAGGAACCTCCTGATAGTACTTCCAAAGAAACAAAAACCGAGCATAATTGGCGTGATTTAACGCCATGCCCAAGGACAAGAAAGCATCAAGTGCCACCCCAAGACACCTTAGTGTCTTAGGAAAAAAGAAAGTGAAATCTAGTTTAAGTTGAACTATTGTGAACTTTATAATTAAGTGATTAATCTAATTAGGGAGTAAAAAGGGGACTAAACAAAAACTATGAAAGCAAAATTTTATTAATAATACTAAGAAAATATAAAAAGGGTTAATAATTGTGTAATTTAATCATAGAAAAATAATCTAAATGTTAAAATAACGAACGAGTTTATCGAGCAGAAAGGGATTTACGCATTTTTCGAGCGCAGGTCCAGCAAGGCGAGATCATTTTTTTGATGTGAAAACGGGTCCGCTGAAATAAAAAAAAGAATTGTATCATAATACATCACTACAAAAATTTAGTAATTATGCAAGAGAACAGAAATCTTTTCTTACCAAATCAATGCGTAACCTCGTTTTATTCGGTAAAAATTCCAAAACATAGACCAGAATTACGGCAGGCTCACAAGGATAGGCGGGAAATTCAAAGAAATTGCGGGGTAGCTCGTCAAGTGTAACTTCCCGCAATTCGTCGTCAATAGAGAGCCAATAGCATCCCCCCGCTAATTTGGCTGTTTCAGCCATTGGGTGTCGAAATCTCAACTGAAATATATTGAAAAAGAAATTAGTATTTTTCTGATAAAATCATGGTAGAAAATAGTTTTATAGGTAATCACACCTACAATTACTGATAACAGGAATAAAATCTATCTATTTCAGTTTTTTTTTTATTTTCCTTTTTTTTTAATAAATTAAAAAAAAAAAATTTTTACTTTTACACATATTAATTAAATTATTTAATTGATACTAGTAAGACTAGGAATAGTTTGATTAAATAATGGAAAAATTATTCAACAGTAATGTTATCATAAGAAAAACAACTAAAAACATAGACTAAAAGTAAGATAATGAGCAAAGCTAAGCAAAATATATGTATAAATAAATAATAAAAATAATATCAATTTTATTTACATTAAATAATCCAACTAAAAATAAAAAAATTATATCTCTAAATAAAATTGTAATATTAAATTTAAGCTTTATAATAACATAAATTATTCATAATAAGAAAGACAAATTTTATTATTTAGTAAAAATTAAAATAACAATAATGCTATTTAATTTAACTAATGGTTATTATTTAATTATTAATTTATTATTGTTATTATCTCATTAATAAAAGAAAAATCATTTTCAATTAATATTTCCAATACTGTATTTTTATCTTTAAACTATTTCAAATAATTTTAAATTAACGGGATTAAAAATTATTTTTATTCATTTAAATTAAAGTTAAAGTCTAATTTATAAACTGACTTATTTTTATTTTTATCTTATTTGAATAAACTAAAATTAAATCTTAAATTTAAGTCGAAATTAAAATATAATATATAAGAACAATTCAAAAATAATTTTTATAAAAATAATTTTAATATGCAGTTTTAAAAGTAACACCCATGTTACAACGTTATAACATTATGTTATACACAATAAACGGCATAGCTATATCTCACCTGCACCCAAGGAGGGGCTCCAATTAGTAGAAATTTAAAATTGTAAAAGAACTAACCGGGCGCCAGTAACCGCGACATTTAAAAGATCCTACGACCCCACACCAAGTATACTCCTGGGTCCATACGAAACATTGATGAGAAAAATCCGGTCGCATTAACAGAGGGTCGAATGGAACCTTTGGAAACTTTAGGGCCAAAGCTTGCGACATAGGCAAATCCTGCCAATCCGGGATAGTTACGAAGTATCTAAAGAAAATGTTATTAAGTGTCAGCATTATAAGTAAATTTTAGTATCATAACATCGATTGAAAAAAAGGGCGATTAATTAAAAATAAATAGACTAAATAGAAATCACCTCATTTCGGTTAAAAAGTAACACCGATGTTACAACTTTATAATATTATGTTATACACCATGAATTACTAATTAATATAAATCAGATTTAAATTTATACTCTCTAAATCTGAATTGGTTGGAAATGGCTAATTGGAAAGCAAAAACTCAGTTACTAATTGAAATGGTTATATTTCTACTAACCATTTAGTGAAAGGTAACTAATTATTAGTCAAATTCATTTTTAGGTTATGTCAAATTACTAAAATTTTAGTAAAATTCTGTTTACAAATTCAATTGTTCAAATTTTAACTATCTTTTTAGTTATATTCTTACTAATAATTGGTTATGTCTTGCTAATTTAGATTTAAGGAGTATGCTAGTTTTAAAATTTAATTATGGTAGACGTCAAAATGAATAATAAACTCGACAAACACATTAAAATATTTACGCCAACTTTAACAACGCGATATAAAAATTTTAACATTACTTAATTGTTTAATAATGGGACCTTAAATTAATTATTCCTAAAAATTTTCACATGAACAACCTTATTTAGCCAAATTAGGATGAAAAACGATATGTTATTATTATATAAAAAAAAAAGAGACGAAAAAGCGATTATAGAAAAGTAAAATAATAGAAAATAGGCAAAACATACTTACTCATATTTCAGGAACGGTAATGTTAAAACCGTTTTGATCACAAAATATAATTCCACTATGGACGATCTCAGCCGTTCCTTTGATTCGACCCAATACATTAAACTATCCTCGCAAGGAATCTGCATCAACTCACAATTAAAGAAATAATTCCAGCCTTCCAAAGATGTTATTTTACACATCACATCCTCGTCCTCACTAAAAATCACTCGCAATAAATCAATCACCATCACGCGGCAACTCATTTCCAAAACAATGTTCATTTTTACAAAATTTTAAATTGAAATTAATAAAAAGAAGAAAAGATTTCTGTACCGTGCAATGACGAAATGAACACTAAACACTGAAATGAAGCATCCGGCGAAACAGATAACACAAAGATGCAAACGTAGCATTTCTGGACCTGCTCTCAGGTGCTAAAGAAATAAAGTCCCATATACAATTATTAATTCTACTGAACATAATAATATTAACATTATTACAAAATTTAAAATTAGGCGATTAATCGTCAAGGGACGACGATTGAAAAAAGGGGCGAGTTGTAATGGAAGAAAATTTTAATTAATGATAGAAAATTAAAATAAATAATTGTCTAAAGTTCTATTATCCTTATAGTCAATAAGCATGTTACAGAAAATGAAAATCATTATATTAGAATTAATCATAATTATATATTATATATCCTACTTGGAGGTCAATATACTCCACAATATTTTATATGAAACATTTTTACTTCAAATTCCGCATTGCAAAATAACTAAACTAAAAGAAGTATTGCAGCAAGCATATGAAATAACACACGTGTGAGCGCTGATGTATAGCGAACACACCCAAGCATACACATACATACACTTGCCGGCATACCATGATAGTGTGTTGTTTCCACACTAATGCATTTTCGAAATGATGAGTTATTTTTCTATTTTTGTTTACAATTATTAAAAACTAAATTTATATGAATACAAAATCATTAATTAAATCAATTGCCTTGACTGACTTCCGATTTCTTAAACAAAATAAATTTCATTAAATTAATAAAAATAAAAATTAGGTGAACAATAATTCAAAGGATTAAATAAATGAGTAATCAAACTAAAAATAAATAAGATGGCATCTATCGCTGGTTGTTGTCATTCCATGCGCATTTTAGCAATAAATAATCGAATAAATTATTACAAGGAGTGAAATTTAAAACCCACACTCTTTGGAAATTCTATTATTTGATTTAGAACTATCTAAGCCTCGAAGTTCAGACCTAAAAAGGAAAGAACATAAGAACAAAGAAAACTAATTTTGTAATATAAAAAAAAAAATAATAATAATAAAAAGAAAAATGAAAAATAAATTGAATAAATAAATCAGGCTGTGAATTGCTGGAATTATTTCCATCGCGTATGGATACAACGACTAGGAAAGATGATGGGTCATCAAAAATATCCAGGTAGCAACACCACCTGTAACGCCTCGGAAATACAAAATTGCAAATACTGCAAATTTGGCATTTCCTAACAAAAGAACAGAGGCGACTTGTTTGATTAAAGGAATCAACTGGGCGCACAACGAATCGATCTATCAAAGAGGTAAAAGCTCTCGGATACTAAAAGTTGTCTGCCCGTCGTGAGTTCTTAAACGTATTTCTTTGACTTTGATTTTTTAATTCGAGAGTGGCCGCGACGTTCTTTCGTGAACTCGTAAATAAAAAAATCAAAGTTATTATCGCGTATTCTAATCGTTTTCATTTCGACTTGCAATTTTCATCGAAAGTGGTCGCGATAATTAATCTAACTGTAAAGAAATTGGAAGTCGGGATTAGAATTAAAATCGGTTTTCCAAATTATTTGATTTTTCCGGTTTAATTCGAATAACTAATAAAATCAATTGAAAATTATTCTTTTGCCCTTTGAACTTTTCAAAGGTAGAATTTTAGTTATTTTATTTTCTTGAGAATTTAAAATTTAAGAAAATAAACTAAATATAAAAATCAAATTCAACAACTCATCAATACTGGCGGTATACTGGTAAAGTATAATCTCGTTCCATTCACACTACACGACAAAACATACACACAAAATTGTTCTCTGCTTAACGTTAGACTGTATTTGTAACATTTAAACATTTTTTGGTTGTTTAAATAAATGGTTAAAAATGGTAAATCAATCTTAACAATTTAATTTCCTTCTACTATTCCCAAGATAAATACAAACAGAAAAGGCTTGAATAAATAAGTCAGGAATTCGACTCATTTTACTACTCCGTGATGAGTTAAAACTATATCTTATTTCCACAAACAATAAAATCTAAATAAATAATTTTCTTGTTCGTGACAGATTTAAAAATAATTTATATTTAAACAATAATAATAAAAATAAAAGTATGCACTATTAAAATCATTACATTGTGGGATTATTGATATTTATCTGGCCTATCAATCCATCCAGAAGGCTTCCAACAATGTTGCGTGAATTAGTGATATAATAAATTAAATAACACTTAATTATTTCAGTCACAGTCCTTTAATTAAACTTATCAAAACTTAACAATATATATTTGAACCTGATAGACAACGTGGTTTCCACCTAATTGACTAGATTAATCATACATCATGCATATGCGCAATCGCTAACACACCGGTAAGTCTTTCTCACTCATACAAGAGCGAGAGCTCTTCAGACTCGTACCTAATGCGAAATACATATAGAATCCCCACAGTACTCCCCCCAAGTATAACGATTACTAAAGCTATACATGAAAAATTACTATACTTTTGAAGAAAAATCAGTCTCTAAATCTTTTAAGGTGAAAATATCACGATGATATATATCTTGAATTTTAAACTCAGTGACTATAGAAATAACAACTTAGTACATCTTATATCGAAGAAAATATAGTCTTTATAAAATTAATCAAATAACAAATAACATTATATACTTAAAAAAAATAATAATTCGCGCGCGAACAAAATTAGGACGAAGCTTCGTATAAAAATATCCGTAATAAAAATACAATATAGATTTTAGGAATTTTGTTAAAACATTTTTTACTTCTTGGCGTCAGTCTTATTAAACATAACTCTTTTTTTATTCGAATACGTACGAAGTACATTATTACGAGTTAAATTAAAATTTTCATTTACATTTGTACCTGACGATGACGGATTACTAGGATTTACATCAGTACCATTGTAAGAAGTGTCAAGATTCGGGTTTAAAAAATACGCCGGTTTGAGATTTTCGACGCTAACATGCTCATTTACACCATTTACGTCAATCAAATACACTCTGTCCGACTTGCGTTCGATAAGCTTATGAGGACCTGAATAAGGACATGTTAATGACTTTTTAACCGGACCCGCCCTCAAAAAGACGTGAGAACAAGTACCCAAATCTTTAAAAACGAAAATTTTTCGTTTGTGCCGGTGTTCAACCGGAATCGGTTTAACCGATCGCATGTGCTCACGGAATTCCAACAAAAAGAAATTTCTTTCCTCAGAGAAATCATCGAATAAAACAAATTCACCCGGAATTCTGAGAGTAGTGCCATAGAGATACTCCGCTGGTGATGCGCCTGTATCCAGGACGTTTGTCCTTAAGCCTAACATTACCGCCGGGAGAGATTTGTTCCAATCCTCGTTTGAATGGCACATTAAGGCTGCTTTAAGACTTCTATGCCAGCGTTCCAACATACCGTTCGCGGCTGGATGGTAAGGAGTCGTCCTTACTTTTTTGCAACCGATTAAATTACACAAAGCTACGAAAATCTGGGACTCAAATTGTGTACCCTGATCCGTAGAAACAACTTCGGGAGAACCGTGACGACAGATCCAAGCTTCAAAAAAAGCTCGGCTAATCGTGAGAGCCTCTATATTTTGTAAGGGCACGGCCTCCGGCCATCGAGAAAATCTGTCGATCATAGTCAACAAGTATCGGTAACCATCACGGATCGGCAAAGGACCAACGATGTCAAGATGCACATGTTGAAAACGGCTATCGGGCGCCACGAAATGAGCTGGTAAAAGAGTCGTGTGTCTAGAGACTTTAGACTTCTGACAGCTTAAGCAAACTCTACACAACTCTTTTATTTGCTTGTTCATTCCAGGCCAAACGAAACGTTTGCGAATGATTTTATCCGTGGCTTTACCCCCAGGATGAGCAGGATTGTGAAAAAGATGAAAAATCTTCTCGCGAAAAGGTCGAGGAATAAAGGGTCGTATGGAGTCTCCCGAAATATCGCAAATCAATGAGGCGTGATCAGCACCCCACTCGATTTTTTTTAGAACCAACGAACTCTTCCCGTCCTTTAATAAAAGTTGAAGCTCTTCGTCGTCTTCCTGAGCCTGCGCAAGCTCAGGAAGAGAAATTTCCGATGGAAAAACGACCGCTTCAACACGCGATAAACAATCAGCTACGACATTGTCTGACCCAGACACATGCTCAATATCTGTCGTGAATTGAGACAGAAACGACATCTGTCTTTGCTGTCTCGAAGAAGCCTTATCTGGATCCTTTTTAAACATGTAAACAAGGGGTTTGTGGTCAGTACACAGCTTAAAATGTTGACCTTCTAGGAAGTACCGGAAGTACTTGACAGCCTCATATATTGCCGTGAGCTCTCTATCGTACGCACTGTACTTTTTTTGAGACGCTGAGAATTTTTGAGAGAAAAAACCCAATGGCCTCCAGACACCAATCAAAAACTGTTCAAGGGTTGCCCCCATCCCAGAATCTGAAGCATCGGTTACTAATCTTGTAGGAGCATCACTGGCAGGGTGAGACAAGACAGTAGCGACACGCAGCTTTTCCTTAATTTTAATAAATGCTTCATCAGCCTCCGGAAACCAAACAATTTCTCGCTGATCATTCTTTCGAGAATCAACCAGAAATGAATGTAGCGGGGCTTGGATGTGAGCCGCGTGACGAATACAACGTCTGTAGAAATTGACGAGACCCAGGAAACGTCTCAAATCATTGATCGTGCGAGGTTTGTCGAATTCGGTTATCGCTTTAACCTTCTCTTCTGTTGGACGAAAACCGCTTTGATCGATAACGTGACCAAAAAATTCTATGCTTGGAACTGAAAAAACACATTTTGACAGATTAAGACGAAGACAAAACTCCCTAAGTCTCTGAAATACAATTTTAAGATGTTTCTCGTGCTCCTCGATACTTGAAGACGCGACGAGGATATCATCTAAATAAACAAAAACGTAATTTAAATCGCCCAAAGCTCTAAAGATGTAACGCTGGAACGTTTGGCCGGCGTTACGTAACCCGAAAGGCATAGCTAAAAATTCAAACAGCCCAAAAGGCGTGATTACAGCCGTTTTGGGTACGTCGTCGGGGAAAACTGATACCTGGTGATATGCCGCATGCAGATCAAGTTTGGAAAAAATATTTTTGCCGAAAAGATTTGCAGAAAAATCGTGCAAATACGGAATAGGAAAGCGATCCGGAACTGTAACTGTATTAAGTCGAGTATAATCTCCGCAGACCCTCCAATGTCCGTCTTTTTTGCTCACCATATGAATTGGCGAGGCCCACGGACTACTGGAAGGTCGGCAAATTCCCGCTTTCGTCATCTCTTCAAACTGAGCTTTTGCAGCTTTTAATTTGTCCGGAGACAGACGTCTTGCACGATGTGCAACGGGGCGGCCGTCGGTTACGATGTGATGAAAAACACCCACCGATGGAAGTTCTGACGCCTGGGATAAACCCGTGATTTCCGGAAAATTATTTAAGATACGCGACACTGGTAAGCTCTTATCTACCGAACTTACGTTAACGACGCGTGCATTTTTCAAGTGACCAGAGGCTTCAAAACTAGTGCGAGTATCGACTAACCGTCGACGCTTCAAGTCGACCAAAAGACCATAATAGGCTAGAAAATCTGCACCCATTATGGGGTACGGAACAGACGCGATACGAAAATTCCAAGTAAAGTTTCTTCTAAGACCGAAATCGGGGATCATTCTTCTCTCCCCATATGTGTTTATGCGCGAATTATTCGCGGCATAAAGCACATGATCGGGAGAGGGATTAGCTTTCGACCTAGAGTCAACCGGAATTATAGACACGTCCGAGCCGGTGTCGACCAAAAATAATAAACCTGATTCTTTATCCTTTATATGAAGCCTCTTGCTACCCTTGAAATCGTTTACTGAATCGCTGCGATGCGGCACAATTAGTTTCCCGACTTGTCTAATTGATTATAACTACAAGGCGGAATACATTTCAGAGCTTTCTCTGCGTATTTAGCATGATAAAAACACATTCCGTTCGTGTTGTTTCTAGGTTTGGACAAATTCCTGTTTGGCGTCTTGGAACGATTTTTCTTAAAAGAACGATTTTGATTTCTGGGGCGATCTCTAGGGACTAAGGAATCTATCTTCGAAGAAAGTGCATCCACTTTATTCTTTAATTCGTCGAAATCCGTTGTAGAAACGGAAACTGCAGCGCACGATCTACTTTGGTCTGACGCTTCACTGAAACGATCGGCCATCTCTGCGAGTACACCGGTATCGGTAATGCCGCTAATGGCTAACGTGCCCCTGCAACCGCTAGAAAGCTGGTCTAGAAACACAGCTCTAATGACATCCTCCGAACACTTGTCCTGACTCAAATTCCTAATCCTGCTGAGAATCAAGGAAGGTTTTCCCTCTCCGGGTATATCGCCCTTTAAGACCTGTCTCAAACGAGCTTCGGAAGACACAGAGAAATTAGCTATTAATCTGGTTTTAATTTCTGTGTATAAATTTGGTGTCGGAGGAACTGCTTGTATCAAATCACTAATAACCATGACAACCTCGAAGTCTAAAACCGATATAACCGCCCCCGCTCTAGCTCTTTCAGATGAAAGATGAGCATATTCGAACATAAGTTCAGCTTGGGCAAACCACAGTGATGGTTCGGATCTAAAAAAACCGGGCAATTTAGGAATTCGGTAACTGGAAGCATCGACATGGTCGGTACGCGAGGCAGCACTACCAGGATGATCATCGGGGGGAGGATCACCATTTGTGTCCTTAAACTCATCATCTGTTTCTCCCCCAGGCATTTTGACAAATAGAGAAAAGAAAAAAATAAAAATGAAAAAATAAAAAGAATACAATAAAATAATAATAAATAAATAAATTCAATACTATAATAATAAAAAAACTCTGAGAAAAAAAGTCCTCTTATTAAAATAAAACTTGATTGTCAAAAAAAACTACTAATATCCTGAGAAATAAACTTTGGGTACTGGTCCTCACGTATAAGAAACGGATTGAACAAGAACAAGAATATCAAGTCCTAAATAAATAAACCGACAATAATTTTTAATTGAAACACGTAATATATTGAGGTCATTAAATTAAAAAAAATAAATAAATGTGCGATACACAGGCGCACATAACAAAAACAATGTTCGAATTCGGTATTCAAGAATATTCGATGTCCCGTATAATTTGGAAATACTCGACTGCGCTATGTACTTTGGAAATAAGCATCCCGATTTGAAAATACTCGTTGTATACTTAGGCTTTGGAAATACTCGCGCCGCACTATACTTCGAGAACACGAGTTGTATACATAAGCTTTGGAAATACTCGCGCCATGTCAATCCACGGAGATACTATCTAATGAATATAATTTCTGGAAATATTCACGCCGACAATATGTACACATGATAGTCATAAACAAAGACAATTTTAAATTTAATTCAATTTACTATTTTCAATACATCAATCACTATTTAATCAATTTCAACTTAATTAACAACTACTGCGAAACAATCTAGAGATAAATGTTACAAAATAAAAATTACTTTTGGATTTCGCGTAAAAAGGAATAAAAATTGACAATTTCAAAATATAGTTTTAATAACAATTGTTTAGACTACCCTAAATGGTACTTCAAAATTCAATTGTAATTGATTCGAATGTTTTCATTTTACCTGCCTAACGGAAACCACGAACTAACAAAACAAAGTACTTACAATTGTAATACATGATTTGTAGAACCGACAACATTCGACATCAAAATCCCTCGGCGGAAGTCCTCAGAAGCGGAAGTCCGATTTCTTCTTGTAGAATACCAAAAGAATATATATTTCTCGCATAAAGTTTTTTGTTTTTATATTCTTTTATTAGGCTGGATCACATATTATTCCTTAGTCTTTCGAACATTGTAGGTGGAAAAGTTAAATACATCAGCTCTGAACTCGTAAAGTACTATCCAAACGAGCAGCTGAAAACTTTTAATAAATAAAAAACGATGTCTCAGAATATGAAAAAAAGGTTCAGTTGGAATAAAAAATTAAAGGATGTCTCTGGAATGGAATTTAACATTAATAGGTTAAGAGTTTGGGTATTTAGGATTGAAAATTTAAAATGTGTATCGAAGCTGTGACGTATCAAAGACGTCATTCAATGAAAGAAATATTTGTAATATAACTTATCGACACAAGTTGCTTAATCCTCAATAAAATCCATCCATCCAAGATTCCTTAATTTACATGTGTTAAGCAGTTTATCGAGAAAATTAGTTTGTTCTAATTTTCAATAGAAAAATTCCAGTGCAAGGTAATGACGTCCCGCTGGAAGCGTGGTCAGCTAACCTCAAATATCCTTTTTGGAGTAAAATAGAACAATTGCCGAAAAATAATCCTCAGAATAAAAGGCAAAATATGTTCTGATTTCCATAACTTGTTGAGAGGTCTAAACTGAAGCCTGGTCTTCCAGATGTATTAAGATTATTTTTTGCATGGCTTTGCACGCCATGCTTGCGAAAAAATAAAAATATCACGTCGGGGTCACCAATTGTGGGATTATTGATATTTATCTGGCCTATCAATCCAACCAGAAGGCTCCCAACAATGTTGCGTGAATTAGTGATATAATAAATTAAATAACACTTAATTATTTCAGTCACAGTCCTTTAATTAAACTTATCAAAACTTAATAATATATATTTGAACCTGATAGACAACGTGGTTTCCACCTAACTGACTAGATTAATCATACATCATGCATATGCGCAATCGCTAACACACCGGTAAGTCTTTCTCACTCATACAAGAGCGAGAGCTCTTCAGACTCGTACCTAAAGCAAAATACATATAGAATCCCCACAACATATTTGTTCGAAGGATATTGAATATGCCATTCATTGGCGGATCCAGGGGAGGGACCACGGATGCTTGGCCCCCCCCCCCCAAAAGCCTCATATTTAACAGAGAGATAGCACTATAGTGCTATCTCTTTCTCTCTCATGCAATACCCCTCCAAAAACCTTGTCTGGATCCGCCACTGATGCCATTTGTTAGATGAAACCAATATGAAATTGATTTAATAGCATTTTTCTCAGTGTAATAAATGCAGGGATCACAGTATGAATGGCTTGACTTTTAGGTTGATTACACTGTAAAAAATACTTCAGGAAAATTACGTCCGTATTGTAATGTTACTTTAGAAACTTTCTGTAATATTACTCTTTGGAAAGTAGCAATAATACCAATGAACTTGAATTTTTACAGCTTTCAGTAATGTAATATTACATTTTTCAGTAAATGTACATTCAGGGTTGTGAATGTATTACTTTGGTAGTAGGTAATAAAAGCACCTACCTTCATAGTATCAAATTCACCAGTAACTGTAAAGTTACAAAAGCATGTAAAAATCCTGTTTATAATCTCAATGTTATCATCTTGAGGTAAAATATTATAGTTTGATGTATTTATCCATAACCCTCTTATGTAAAATTCCCATAAAAAATGATTAATTATAGAAACCTAATTGTGATACGTCTTAAAAAAGTTTCACACATTAGTTGTTAAGATATTTCTTGAAAACGAATTGGTTATGTGTCTATTTTGACCGTCAACGGGCATTTGATTGAAAAAAGAAATTCAACTTCTGTTGAATTAAGAAATTAAACATTTTTTCTCCCTTTTGTTACGAAGAAATGACAGAATCATTCGAAAATTTTCATAAGGTTGAGGTTAAGTTCAGGTGTAATGCCAAAGTTTAAAACAATAAATACAAAAATTTGTGAAATTACATTATTTATTTTACATTGCTTTTTTATAATTTCACAATAAAATTCATAATTTATTTTTATATTAGAATTTCTAATACTTATATTTATTTCATAACTGGCGAATTTTCTTTTCTGTAATTTTACAAAAGCATTAGGAATTTTACATAAGGTTAAAGTATTATTCCCATCTCTGCGCGTAAAATCCGTAAAATATGTAAAACTGTTACTATAGAAGTAGGTAATAAACGCTCCTACTTCCATAGTGGTAAAATTACCGAATCATTTTTTTCAGTGTAGAGTCATAATAAATTTAACATTACTTAAAAATTCGATGTATCCAATTAAAAACTTATGAAGATTTTAACTAAGAGTCAAATTATTATATTTCAACTAAGTCAATTTAAAAACTTTAAAAAATTGCTGTAAATAAGGTTTTCAAAGTATTGAAAAATCGTCGCTCTTACTCTCTTCTTTAAACAAGGTTTTTTTTATTTATTTCATTATTACAGTTACTTTTATTACTTAAAAATAAAGATTCGAAGTATGTTTAACATTGAAGTATAAATTAAATTAAATTTTGTCATATTCTAATCAATTGTAATCTATCATAAAAATGTGTATAAAAGTGACATTTTTCTGAACCTTCAAAGATAAAAAATTAATTTTTGATTAATTTATAAAATATTTATGTAAGATAATGTCAGAAATAAGTTCTTAAAACATTAGTTACTAATATATTTCACAATAAAAATTTTCAAAAAATAGGGTGCGTCCGACTTAGTTGAAATATAATAGTTTGACCTCTAATAAAAAAACCAATAAAAATCAGAATTTAATTTTAATTTGTGCTACTTGCACTTTTAATGGGTAAAAGTTAAGATAAATTTTGAAATTTATAAAAATAAATATTAGGTTGATTAAAGTGTTAGTTAATTGAAAGTTAGATCTATTGAATTTTAGATAAATTAAATTTAAAGTTGATTAACATTGTAATATTTTGACCGATTAAAGTTGTAATAGATTAAAATTTAGATTAATTAAATTTTAGTAAAAATTAAATCTTTGGAAAATTGAAGAATATATTTGTAAAGCATATAAAAAATTCGAAGTGAACAAAATAGATTAAATATAAGATAAATTAACGAAATAGATGAAATAATTGAGTAAAAAATATGAAAAGTTGACAGTTTCAGTCTGTGACCACTGGAAATATATGTTTTATCAAGTTGCAAAAAATATAATATATAATAATATGCAGAAAATTTGTTGTCAATTAAACAGAGCTCCAAAATATACGTACCAAAATGAAAATCATGTGAAACAGTTTACATTTTGACACTGCTGGGCACTAGAAAGTCTGCAACTTGGTCGACTACTTCTTATAAACCGTGTTTTCGATTCTCTATTTCTGAATTCTAATATACAAGTAATTTAAAATTACGTCAACATCGTTTTAAAATCTAAATCAGTTTAGTTTATCCTTAAGCATTAAAATTTAGATTTCTTTGATAACTTTATAGAAAACAATATTATAATAATTCAAACACTTTTTTTTCTATTACTAGGTTTCTGAAATGTATTTAACTTCATTTAGTATTTCTTTCATAGTCATAGAAGAACTCGGTGACTTTGTAAAATCGTCGCCTATATCCAAGATTCTACAACTAATCGAGCAATATTTAGACAACTTATTTTTTCCGTGTGCTCAAATTAGTTCGCCAGTAACGAAAAATAAATAGTAAAAGATTGGTGAATTAACAGTAAAAGAAAAAATAATAGGTTTCATAATAAACATAAAAATGAAAAATTGAGGTTAGATTACAAATGTGTCAAAATCATAAATATCTATTCATTTTAAATTGAAATCGTCTTTATGAAAATAGTCTTTTAAGGGGTTACATGGGTTTCAAAGGCCAAAATAAAGCATTAAATAATAACAATCTCGGTAATCTCCTGAAGTTAGTTACTATTTATATTCGCTACTAAAAAATCCGGACGAAATCCGGATGAATTCCGGACGAATTCCAGACAAAATTCCGGACAAGTCCGGATTAATTCCGGATCTGGAATTAGTCCGAAAGTGTCCGATTTAACGTAGGTTTTTGGCACGGAATTTAGTCCGGTCTTATCCGAAATAAATCCGGCCGTATACAATCCGGATATAGTCCGGTACAGTCTGGAACAAATCTGGTCCGAAATGTTGTTTAAATCCGAAAGTAGTCCGGTACAGTCCGGAACAAATCTGGCCCGGAGCGTTGTTTAAATCCGAATGTAGTCCGGTACAGTCCGGAACAAATACGGTCCTAATCGTTGGTTAAATCCGGATGTAGTCCGGTAGAGTCCGGAACTAATCTGGTTAAACTTTTTTTGTAATCCGGATTTAGTCCGACTTCATCCGGAATTAGTCGGAAAAGCAAAAAAAAAATTTTTTTAATTGTTTAAGTCATTTTTAAACAATGTTTGGAACTTAACATTACACAAATATTCATACATTTATTACAACGATTATATACAACAGTTATATTAAAGAAGAAAAATCGCACGCATGAGGGGAATCGAACACGGGATGTTACGCACGCAACGCAGAACCTAAACCGACTGAGCTATACGAGCTCTGAGGTTCAACTTGTTAAATCAAACATACATGTAATCTGTGGATTAAATCCGGAAAGAGTCCGGTAAAGTACGGATATAATCCGTCACTAATTCTTAATTCCAAATAGAACCCGGTGTATGTACGAAAATAATCCGACATTCGTTTTACAATCCGGAAAGAGTCCGGTACAGTACGGATATAATCCGGCACACGTTTCAAATCCGGAAAGAGTCTGGTTTAGTATGAAAATAATACGGCAATCGCTTTCACATTCGGATAGCGTCTGGTTTAGTATAAAAATAATCCAGCATTCTTTTTATAATTCTAAAAGAGTACGGCAAAGTACGGACATAATCGAGCACTCGTTTTTAAATCCGGATAGAGTTCACTTTATTACACGGTAACAAGGGAGATATAGAAAATACAGTAGGACCCACGTATATCGGACCCTATATATCGGATTCCCGCTTATATCAGATATTTTTGCCGGTCCCTTGAATTTAAATATAATGAATTTTTACCCGAATAAATAGAATTCCTGCTTATATCGAAAAAAATTCTCAGACCCTTGGAATCCGATATGTGAGGGTTTTACTGCAAATAAAAAATGGATTCGGAATCTATTTCTAGCTCAAGTGTGAAATCCTTTTTTAGACCGGTCAAGTTCGGCAACTATCCGGCACAAACTTTACAATCCATTTTAAGTCGGGTTTTATCTGGAATTAGTCCGACAATTCATTTATATATTATTTTTAGTTAAAGTGAAGTCCGTTTTTAGTCCGGTCACGTCCAGAAACTGTCAGGTACAAATTTCACAATCCGCTTTAAGTCTGGTTTAGTCTGGAATTTATCCGGTACTTAATTCCGAATTTATTTATAGTCTAACTAAAATCCGTTTTTCGTCCGTTCACATCCGAAAATTGTATGGCAGTCAATTCCGAAATTATTAATGGTCAAACTGAAATACGTTTTTTGTAATCTGTTTTTTTTTTGTCCAAATGTTACTTTTATTTATTATCATTTTCATTACAACGACACATCACGACATGGCTAAACGACCTCAAGAAAAAATTGTTTTAAAAAATGTGTTTCCTATTTTCTTAATAAATCGTACTATAATCTAGATTTAAAAACATGTGACGGATAAAAACAGTATTTGTCTGGCTTCTCCGGATCGCAAAAAGAATGCAGGAATATTTTTGCACTAAACAGGACTCTTTCTGGATTTAAAAACGAGTACTGGATTATACCCAAACTTCACCAGACTCCTTGCCATTCACTTGACTCTTTCTGGATTGTAAAAGATATGCCAGACTTTTTCCGTATTCCGGTAAAAAGGGCGAAATAAAAAATAGTTAAAAAGATGGAGATGTTCTTAGAAAATGCAGCGACCCAATTTAACTGACGAAAATTCAGAATCTTTTGAAGCGAAAGTAAAAGAAAATCATTCAGAAATTGAATTATTTTTAATGCAACTATTTTCCGACCTCCTATAATTAAAAGCAATAAAATTTTCTATTTTTCTAAGATCCATTGCAAATCTTTTTAGATGTCACCATCCAATAAACATTAGCGAATTAGAAATACATTTCAGATTCCTAATTTCCTTTAATTAGCTCAATTCGCTACTAACAGAAAATGAATGCTTCTGCAGATATTTTACTGCTTTCAGACGGGATTAAAAAACAGAAAAGTCGCATATAAAATATAATTGAATGTTCCGCATGTTCTAAGAAAATTTCCAAATCAATGAATCTCCAAAATCACCGGAATCCGGAGGTGAGCGAACGGGGAAGCGAAAATAGGATGACTATAAATAATTTCGGAATTTAACTAATTACAGATATAACCAGACTTAAAACAGATTTAAAATTTATTCCGGACTGTCGGATAAAATGCCGGATATGAACGGACTAGAATCGGATTTCACTTAGACCATAAATAATTTCGGAATTGACTGCTGAACTAATTCCAGATAAAACTAGACTTAAAGCAGACTGTGAATTTTGTGCCAGACAGTTGCCGGACTTGACCAGACTTAAAACGGACTTAACTTTCACTAACATTAATTTCTAAATGGACTGCCGGAATAATTTCAGATAAATCCAGATTTAAAACGGATTGTGATTTTTATGCCAGACAGTTTCCGGACGTGTCCGTACTAAAAACGGAGTTCTCTCTAACTAAAAATAATTTCTAAATCGACTGCCGGACTAATTCCAGTAAAAACCAGACTTAAAACGGATTTAAAATTTATGCCGGACAACTGCCAGATGTGAACGGACTAGAATCGGATTGCACTTAGACCATAAATAATTTCGGAATTGACTGCCGGACTAATTCCAAATAAAACCAGACTTAAAACGGATTTAAAATTTATGCCGGACAACTGCCGGATGTGACCGGACTAGAATCGGATTTCACTTAGACAATAAATAATTTCGGAATTGACTGCCGGACTAATTCCAGATAAAACCAGACTTAAGACGGATTTAAAATGTATGCCGGACAACTGCCGGATGTGACCGGACTAGAATCGGATTTCACTTAGACCATAAATAATTTCGGAATTTAACTAATTACAGATATAACCAGACTTAAAACAGATTTAAAATTTATTCCGGACTGTCGGATAAATTGCCGGATATGAACGGACTAGAATCGGATTTCATTTAGACCATAAATAATTTCGGAATTGACTGCTGAACTAATTCCAGATAAAACGAGACTTAAAGCAGACTGTGAATTTTGTGCCAGACAGTTGCCGGACTTGACCAGACTTAAAACGGACTTAACTTTCACTAACATTAATTTCTAAATGGACTGCCGGAATAATTTCAGATAAATCCAGATTTAAAACGGATTGTGATTTTTATGCCAGACAGTTTCCGGACGTGTCCGTACTAAAAACGGAGTTCTCTCTAACTAAAAATAATTTCTGAATCGACTGCCGGACTAATTCCAGTTAAAACCAGACTTAAAACAGGATTTAAAATTTATGCCGGACAACTGCCAGATGTGAACGGACTAGAATCGGATTTCACTTAGACCATAAATAATTTCGGAATTGACGGCCGGACTAATTCCAGATAAAACCAGACCCTAAACGGATTTAAAATGTATGCCGGACAACTGCCGGAAATGACCGGACTAGAATCGGATTTCACTTAGACCATAAATAATTTCGGAATTGACTGCCGGACTAATTCCAGCTAAAACCAGACATAAAGTGGATTTAAAATTTATGCCGGACAACTGCCGGATGTGACCGGACTAGAATCGGATTTCACTTAGACCATAAATAATTTCAGAATTGACGGCCGGACTAATTCCAGATAAAACCAGACCCTAAACGGATTTAAAATGTATGCCGGACAACTGCCGGAAGTGTCCGGACTAGAATCGGATTTCACTTAGACCATAAATAATTTCGGAATTGACTGCCGGACTAATTCCAAATAAAACCAGACTTAAAACGGATTTAAAATTTATGCCGGACAACTGCCGGATGTGACCGGACTAGAATCGGATTTCACTTAGACCATAAATAATTTCGGAATTGACTGCCGGACTAATTCCAGATAAAACCAGACTTAAGACGGATTTAAAATGTATGCCGGACAACTGCCGGATGTGACCGGACTAGAATCGGATTTCACTTAGACCATAAATAATTTCGGAATTGACGGCCGGACTAATTCCATATAAAACCAGACCCTAAACGGATTTAAAATGTATGCCGGACAACTGCCGGAAGTGACCGGACTAGAATCGGATTTCACTTAGACCATAAATAATTTCGGAATTGACTGCCGGACTAATTCCAGATAAAACCAGACATAAAGTGGATTTAAAATTTATGCCGGACAACTGCCGGATGTGACCGGACTAGAATCGGATTTCAGTTAGACCATAAATAATTTCGGAATTGACGGCCGGACTAATTCCAGATAAAACCAGACCCTAAACGGATTTAAAATGTATGCCGGACAACTGCCGGAAGTGTCCGGACTAGAATCGGATTTCACTTAGACCATAAATAATTTCGGAATTGACTGCCGGACTAATTCCAAATAAAACCAGACTTAAAACGGATTTAAAATTTATGCCGGACAACTGCCGTATGTGACCGGACTAGAATCGGATTTCACTTAGACCATAAATAATTTCGGATTTGACTGCCGGAATAATTCCAGATAAAACCAGACTTAAGACGGATTTAAAATGTATGCCGGACAACTGCCGGATGTGACCGGACTAGAATCGGATTTCACTTAGACCATAAATAATTTCGGAATTGACTGCCGGTTAAATTCCAGATAAAACCAGACCCTAAACGGATTTAAAATGTATGCCGGAAAACTGCCGGAAGTGACCGGACTAGAATCGGATTTCACTTAGACCATAAATAATTTCGGAATTGACTGCAGGACTAATTCCAGATAAAACCAGACATAAAGTGGATTTAAAATTTATGCCGGACAACTGCCAGATGTGAACGGACTAGAATCGGATTTCACTTAGACCATAAATAATTTCGGAATTGACTGCCGGACTAATTCCGGATAAAACCAGACATAAAGTGGATTTTAAATTTATGCCGGACAACTGCCAGATGTGAACGGACTAGAATCGGATTTCACTTAGACCATAAATAATTTCGGAATTGACTGCCGGTTAAATTCCAGATAAAACCAGACCCTAAACGGATTTAAAATGTATGCCGGACAACTGCCGGATGTGACCGGATTAGAATCGGATTTCACTTAGACCATAAATAATTTCGGAATTGACTGCCGGACTAATTCCAGATAAAACCAGACATAAAGTGGATTTAAAATTTATGCCGGACAACTGCCGGATGTGACCGGACTAGAATCGGATTTCACTTAGACCATAAATAATTTCAGAATTGACTGCCGGACTAATTCCAGATAAAACCAGACATAAAGTGGATTTAAAATTTATGCCGGACAACTGCCAGATGTGAACGGACTAGAATCGGATTTCACTTAGACCATAAATAATTTCGGAATTGATGCCGGACTAATTCCAGATAAAACCAGACTTAAGACGGATTTAAAATGTATGCCGGACAACTGCCGGATGTGACCGGACTAGAATCGGATTTCACTTAGACCATAAATAATTTCGGAATTGACGGCCGGACTAATTCCAGATAAAACCAGACCCTAAACGGATTTAAAATGTATGCCGGACAACTGCCGGATGTGACCGGACTAGAATCGGATTTCACTTAGACCATAAATAATTTCGGAATTGACTGTCGGACTAATTCCAGATAAAACCAGACTTAAAACGGATTTAAAATGTATGCCGGACAACTGCCGGATGTGACCGGACTAGAATCGGATTTCACTTAGACCATAAATAATTTCGGAATTGACGGCCGGACTAATTCCAGATAAAACCAGACCCTAAACGGATTTAAAATGTATGCCGGACAACTGCCGGATGTGACCGGACTAGAATCGGATTTCACTTAGACAATAAATAATTTCGGAATTGACTGTCGGACTAATTCCAGATAAAACCAGACTTAAATCGGATTTAAAATGTATGCCGGACAACTGCCGGATGTGACCGGACTAGAATCGGATTTCACTTAGACCATAAATAATTTCGGAATTGACGGCCGGACTAATTCCAGATAAAACCAGACCCTAAACGGATTTAAAATGTATGCCGGACAACTGCCGGATGTGACCGGACTAGAATCGGATTTCACTTAGACAATAAATAATTTCGGAATTGACTGCCGGACTAATTCCAGATAAAACCAGACATAAAGTGGATTTAAAATTTATGCCGGACAACTGCCAGATGTGAACGGACTAGAATCGGATTTCACTTAGACCATAAATAATTTCGGAATTGACTGCCGGACTAATTCCAGATAAAACCAGACATAAAGTGGATTTAAAATTTATGCCGGACAACTGCCAGATGTGAACGGACTAGAATCGGATTTCACTTAGACCATAAATAATTTCGGAATTGACTGCCGGTTAAATTCCAGATAAAACCAGACCCTAAACGGATTTAAAATGTATGCCGGACAACTGCCGGATGTGACCGGACTAGAATCGGATTTCACTTAGACCATAAATAATTTAGGAATTGACGGCCGGACTAATTCCAGATAAAACCAGACCCTAAACGGATTTAAAATGTATGCCGGACAACTGCCGGATGTGACCGGACTAGAATCGGATTTCACTTAGACCATAAATAATTTCGGAATTGACTGCCGGACTAATTCCAGATAAAACCAGACATAAAGTGGATTTAAAATTTATGCCGGACAACTGCCAGATGTGAACGGACTAGAATCGGATTTCACTTAGACTTTAAATAATTTCTGAATTTATTTCCGGACTAATTCCAGATAAAATCAGACTTAAAACGGATTTAAAATTTATGCCGGACATCTGCCGGATGTAAACAGACTAGAATCAGATTTTACTTAGACTATAAATAATTTCGGAATTGACTGCTGGAGTAATTCCAGATAAAACCAGACTTAAAACGAATTTTTAATTTGGTCGGGTTAACTTTCGGATGTGAACTGACGACAAACGGGTTTCACTCAGACTATAAATAATTTTATACATGACTGCCAGACAAATTCCATACTAAACCAGACTTTAAACGGATTTAAAATTTATGCCGGACAACTTCCGGATGTTAACGGACTAGAATCTGATTTCACTTAGGCTATAAATAATTTCGGAATTGACTCTCGGACTAATTCCAGATAAAACCAGACTTAAAACGGATTTAAAATTTATGCCGGACAACTGCCGGATGTGACCGGACTAGAATCGGATTTCACTTAGACAATAAATAATTTCGGAATTGACTGCCGGACTAATTCCAGATAAAACCAGACTTAAGACGAATTTAAAATGTATGCCGGACAACTGCCGCATGTGACCGGACAAGAATCGGATTTCACTTAGACCATAAATAATTTCGGAATTTAACTAATTACAGATATAACCAGACTTAAAACAGATTTAAAATTTATTCCGGACTGTCGGATAAATTGCCGGATATGAACGGACTAGAATCGGATTTCACTTAGACCATAAATAATTTCGGAATTGACTGCTGAACTAATTCCAGATAAAACGAGACTTAAAGCAGACTGTGAATTTTGTGCCAGACAGTTGCCGGACGTGTCCGTACTTAAAACGGAGTTCTCTCTAACTAAAAATAATTTCTGAATCGACTGCCGGACTAATTCCAGTTAAAACCAGACTTAAAATGGATTTAAAATTTATGCCGGACAACTGCCAGATGTGAACGGACTAGAATCGGATTTCACTTAGACCATAAATAATTTCGGAATTGACGGCCGGACTAATTCCAGATAAAACCAGACCATAAACGGATTTAAAATGTATGCCGGACAACTGCCGGAAGTGACCGGACTAGAATCGGATTTCACTTAGACCATAAATAATTTCGGAATTGACTGCCGGACTAATTCCAGATAAAACCAGACATAAAGTGGATTTAAAATTTATGCCGGACAACTGCCGGATGTGACGGGACTAGAATCGGATTTCACTTAGACCATAAATAATTTCGGAATTGACGGCCGGACTAATTCCAGATAAAACCAGACCCTAAACGGATTTAAAATGTATGCCGGACAACTGCCGGAAGTGTCCGGACTAGAATCGGATTTCACTTAGACCATAAATAATTTCGGAATTGACTGCCGGACTAATTCCAAATAAAACCAGACTTAAAACGGATTTAAAATTTATGCCGGACAACTGCCGGATGTGACCGGACTAGAATCGGATTTCACTTAGACCATAAATAATTTCGGAATTGACTGCCGGACTAATTCCAGATAAAACCAGACTTAAGACGGATTTAAAATGTATGCCGGACAACTGCCGGATGTGACCGGACTAGAATCGGATTTCACTTAGACCATAAATAATTTCGGAATTGACGGCCGGACTAATTCCAGATAAAACCAGACCCTAAACGGATTTAAAATGTATGCCGGACAACTGCCGGATGTGACCGGACTAGAATCGGATTTCACTTAGACCATAAATAATTTCGGAATTGACTGCTGAACTAATTCCAGATAAAACGAGACTTAAAGCAGACTGTGAATTTTGTGCCAGACAGTTGCCGGACTTGACCAGACTTAAAACGGACTTAACTTTCACTAACATTAATTTCTAAATGGACTGCCGGAATAATTTCAGATAAATCCAGATTTAAAACGGATTGTGATTTTTATGCCAGACAGTTTCCGGACGTGTCCGTACTAAAAACGGAGTTCTCTCTAACTAAAAATAATTTCTAAATCGACTGCCGGACTAATTCTAGTTAAAACCAGACTTAAAACGGATTTAAAATTTATGCCGGACAACTGCCAGATGTGAACGGACTAGAATCGGATTTCACTTAGACCATAAATAATTTCGGAATTGACTGCCGGACTAATTCCAAATAAAACCGGACTTAAAACGGATTTCAAATTTATGCCGGACAACTGCCGGATGTGACCGGACTAGAATCGGATTTCACTTAGATAATAAATAATTTCGGAATTGACTGCCGGACTAATTCCAGATAAAACCAGACTTAAGACGGATTTAAAATGTATGTCGGACAACTGCCGGATGTGACCGGACTAGAATCGGATTTCACTTAGACCATAAATAATTTCGGAATTTAACTAATTACAGATATAACCAGACTTAAAACAGATTTAAAATTTATTCCGGACTGTCGGATAAATTGCCGGATATGAACGGACTAGAATCGGATTTCACTTAGACCATAAATAATTTCGGAATTGACTGCTGAACTAATTCCAGATAAAACGAGACTTAAAGCAGACTGTGAATTTTGTGCCAGACAGTTGCCGGACGTGTCCGTACTTAAAACGGAGTTCTCTCTAACTAAAAATAATTTCTGAATCGACTGCCGGACTAATTCCAGTTAAAACCAGACTTAAAATGGATTTAAAATTTATGCCGGACAACTGCCAGATGTGAACGGACTAGAATCGGATTTCACTTAGACCATAAATAATTTCGGAATTGACGGCAGGACTAATTCCAGATAAAACCAGACCATAAACGGATTTAAAATGTATGCCGGACAACTGCCGGAAGTGACCGGACTAGAATCGGATTTCACTTAGACCATAAATAATTTCGGAATTGACTGCCGGACTAATTCCAGATAAAACCAGACATAAAGTGGATTTAAAATTTATGCCGGACAACTGCCGGATGTGACGGGACTAGAATCGGATTTCACTAAGACCATAAATAATTTCGGAATTGACGGCCGGACTAATTCCAGATAAAACCAGACCCTAAACGGATTTAAAATGTATGCCGGACAACTGCCGGAAGTGTCCGGACTAGAATCGGATTTCACTTAGACCATAAATAATTTCGGAATTGACTGCCGGACTAATTCCAAATAAAACCAGACTTAAAACGGATTTAAAATTTATGCCGGACAACTGCCGGATGTGACCGGACTAGAATCGGATTTCACTTAGACCATAAATAATTTCGGAATTGACTGCCGGACTAATTCCAGATAAAACCAGACTTAAGACGGATTTAAAATGTATGCCGGACAACTGCCGGATGTGACCGGACTAGAATCGGATTTCACTTAGACCATAAATAATTTCGGAATTGACTGCAGGACTAATTCCAGATAAAACAAGACATAAAGTGGATTTAAAATGTATGCCGGACAACTGCCGGAAGTGACCGGACTAGAATCGGATTTAACTTAGACCATAAATAATTTCGGAATTGACTGCCGGTTAAATTCCAGATAAAACCAGACCCTAAACGGATTTAAAATGTATGCCGGACAACTGCCGGATGTGACCGGACTAGAATCGGATTTAACTTAGAACATAAATAATTTCGGAATTGACGGCCGGAATAATTCCAGATAAAACCAGACCCTAAACGGATTTAAAATGTATGCCGGACAACTGCCGGATGTGACCGGACTAGAATCGGATTTCACTTAGACCATAAATAATTTCGGAATTGACTGCCGGACTAATTCCAGATAAAACCAGACATAAAGTGGATTTAAAATTTATGCCGGACAACTGCCAGATGTGAACGGACTAGAATCGGATTTCACTTAGACCATAAATAATTTCGGAATTGACTGCCGGTTAAATTCCAGATAAAACCAGACCGTAAACGGATTCAAAATGTATGCCGGACAACTGCCGGATGTGACCGGACTAGAATCGGATTTCACTTAGACCATAAATAATTTAGGAATTGACGGCCGGACTAATTCCAGATAAAACCAGACCCTAAACGGATTTGAAATGTATGCCGGACAACTGCCGGATGTGACCGGACTAGAATCGGATTTCACTTAGACCATTAATAATTTCGAAATTGACTGCCGGACTTATTTCAAATAAAACCAGACTTAAAACGGATTTAAAATGTATGCGGGACAAGTGCCGGATGTAAACGGACTAGAATCTGATTTTACTTAGACTATAAATAATTTCGGAATTGACTGCTGGACTAATTCCAGATACAACCAGACTTTAAACAGATTTAAAATTGATGCCAGACAACTGCCGGATGTGAACGGACTAGAATCGGATTTTTCTTAGACTATACATAATTTCGGAATTGACTGCTTGACCTATTCCAGATAAAATCAGACTAAAAACGGATTTAAATTTTATGCCGGACAACTGCCAGATGTGAACGGACTAGAATCGGATTTCACTTAGACCATAAATAATTTCGGAATTGACTGCCGGACTAATTCCAAATAAAACCAGACTTAAAACGGATTTAAATTTTATGCCGGACAACTGGCAGATGTGAACGGACTAGAATCGGATTTCACTAAGACTATACATATAATTTGGAATTGACTGCTGGACTAATTCCAGATAAAACCAGACTTAAAACGGATTTAAAATTTATGCCGGACAACTGCCAGATGTGAATAGACTAGAATCGGATTTCACTTAGACTTTAAATAATTTCTGAATTTATTTCCGGACTAATTCCAGATAAAATCAGACTTAAAACGGATTTAAAATTTATGCCGGACATCTGCCGGATGTAAACAGACTAGAATCAGATTTTACTTAGACTATAAATAATTTCGGAATTGACTGCTGGAGTAATTCCAGATAAAACCAGACTTAAAACGAATTTTTAATTTGGTCGGGTTAACTTTCGGATGTGAACTGACGACAAACGGGTTTCACTCAGACTATAAATAATTTTATACATGACTGCCAGACAAATTCCATACTAAACCAGACTTTAAACGGATTTAAAATTTATGCCGGACAACTTCCGGATGTTAACGGACTAGAATCTGATTTCACTTAGGCTATAAATAATTTCGGAATTGACTCTCGGACTAATTCCAGATAAAACCAGACTTAAAACGGATTTAAAATTTATGCCGGACAACTGCCGGATGTGACCGGACTAGAATCGGATTTCACTTAGACAATAAATAATTTCGGAATTGACTGCCGGACTAATTCCAGATAAAACCAGACTTAAGACGGATTTAAAATGTATGCCGGACAACTGCCGCATGTGACCGGACAAGAATCGGATTTCACTTAGACCATAAATAATTTCGGAATTTAACTAATTACAGATATAACCAGACTTAAAACAGATTTAAAATTTATTCCGGACTGTCGGATAAATTGCCGGATATGAACGGACTAGAATCGGATTTCACTTAGACCATAAATAATTTCGGAATTGACTGCCGGTTAAATTCCAGATAAAACCAGACCCTAAACGGATTTAAAATTTATGCCGGACAACTGCCGGATGTGACCGGACTAGAATCGGATTTCACTTAGACCATAAATAATTTCGGAATTGACTGCCGGACTAATTCCAGATAAAACCAGACATAAAGTGGATTTAAAATTTATGCCGGACAACTGCCAGATGTGAACGGACTAGAATCGGATTTCACTTAGACCATAAATAATTTCGGAATTGACTGCCGGTTAAATTCCAGATAAAACCAGACCCTAAACGGATTTAAAATTTATGCCGGACAACTGCCGGATGTGACCGGACTAGAATCGGATTTCACTTAGACCATAAATAATTTCGGAATTGACTGCCGGACTAATTCCAGATAAAACCAGACATAAAGTGGATTTAAAATTTATGCCGGACAACTGCCAGATGTGAACGGACTAGAATCGGATTTCACTTAGACCATAAATAATTTCGGAATTGACTGCCGGTTAAATTCCAGATAAAACCAGACCCTAAACGGATTTAAAATGTATGCCGGACAACTGCCGGATGTGACCGGACTAGAATCGGATTTCACTTAGACCTTAAATAATTTCGGAATTGACTGCCGGACTAATTCCAGATAAAACCAGACATAAAGTAAATTTAAAATTTATGCCGGACAACTGCCAGATGTGAACGGACTAGAATCGGATTTCACTTAGACCATAAATAATTTCGAAATTGACTGCCTGACTAATTCCAAATAAAACCAGACTTAAAACGGATTTAAAATGTATGCGGGACAAGTGCCGGATGTAAACGGACTAGAATCAGATTTTACTTAGACTATAACTAATTTCGGAATTGACTGCCGGACTAATTCCAAATAAAACCAGACTTAAAACGGATTTAAAATTTATGCCGGACAACTGCCGGATGTGACCGGACCATAATCGGATTGCACTTAGACCATAAATAATTTCGGAATTGACTGTCGGACTAATTCCAGATAAAACCAGACTTAAAACGGATTTAAAATGTATGCCGGACAACTGCCGGATGTGACCGGACTAGAATCGGATTTCACTTAGACCATAAATAATTTCGGAATTGACTGCCGGACTAATTCCAGATAAAACCAGACTTAAAACGGATTTAAAATGTATGCCGGACAACTGCCGGATGTGACCGGACTAGAATCGGATTTCACTTAGACCATAAATAATTTCGGAATTGACTGCCGGTTAAATGCCAGATAAATTCAGACCCTAAACGGATTTAAAATGTATGCCGGACAACTGCCGGAAGTGACCGGACTAGAATCGGATTTCACTTAGACCATAAATAATTTCGGAATTGACTGCAGGACTAATTCCAGATAAAACCAGACATAAAGTGGATTTAAAATTTATGCCGGACAACTGTTAGATGTGAACGGACTAGAATCGGATTTCACTTAGACCATAAATAATTTCGGAATTGACTGCCAGTTAAATTCCAGATAAAACCAGACCCTAAACGGATTTAAAATGTATGCCGGACAACTGCCGGATGTGACCGGACAAGAATCGGATTTCACTTAGACCATAAATAATTTCGGAATTGACTGCCGGACTAATTCCAGATAAAACCAGACATAAAGTGGATTTAAAATTTATGCCGGACAACTGCCGGATGTGACCGGACTAGAATCGGATTTCACTTAGACCATAAATAATTTCGGAATTGACTGCCGGACTAATTCCAGATAAAACCAGATTTAAGACGGATTTAAAATGTATGCCGGACAACTGCCGGATGTGACCGGACTAGAATCGGATTTCACTTAGACCATAAATAATTTCGGAATTGACTGCCGGTTAAATTCCAGATAAAACCAGACCCTAAACGGATTTAAAATTTATGCCGGACAACTGCCGGATGTGACCGGACTAGAATCGGATTTCACTTAGATCATAAATAATTTCGGAATTGACTGCAGGACTAATTCCAGATAAAACTAGACATAAAGTGGATTTAAAATTTATGCCGGACAACTGCCAGATGTGAACGGACTAGAATCGGATTTCACATAGACCATAAATAATTTCGGAATTGACTGCCGGTTAAATTCCAGATAAAACCAGACCCTAAACGGATTTAAAATGTTTGCCGGACAACTGCCGGATGTGACCGGACTAGAATCGGATTTCACTTAGACCTTAAATAATTTCGGAATTGACTGCCGGACTAATTCCAGATAAAACCAGACATAAAGTGGATTTAAAATTTATGCCGGACAACTGCCAGATGTGAACGGACTAGAATCGGATTTCACTTAGACCATAAATAATTTCGAAATTGAGTGCCTGACTAATTCCAAATAAAACCAGACTTAAAACGGATTTAAAATGTATGCGGGACAAGTGCCGGATGTAAACGGACTAGAATCAGATTTTACTTAGACTATAACTAATTTCGGAATTGACTGCCGGACTAATTCCAAATAAAACCAGACTTAAAACGGATTTTAAATTTATGCCGGACAACTGCCGGATGTGACCGGACTAGAATCGGATTTCACTTAGACCATAAATAATTTCGGAATTGACTGTCGGACTAATTCCAGATAAAACAAGACTTAAAACGGATTTAAAATGTATGCCGGACAACTGCCGGATGTGACCGGACTAGAATCGGATTTCACTTAGACCATAAATAATTTCGGAATTGACGGCCGGACTAATTCCAGATAAAACCAGACCCTAAACGGATTTAAAATGTATGCCGGACAACTGCCGGATGTGACCGGACTAGAATCGGATTTCACTTAGACCATAAATAATTTCGGAATCGACTGTCGGACTAATTCCAGATAAAACAAGACTTAAAACGGATTTAAAATGTATGCCGGACAACTGCCGGATGTGACCGGACTAGAATCGGATTTCACTTAGACCATAAATAATTTCGGAATTGACGGCCGGACTAATTCCAGATAAAACCAGACCCTAAACGGATTTAAAATGTATGCCGGACAACTGCCGGATGTGACCGGACTAGAATCGGATTTCACTTAGACCATAAATAATTTCGGAATTGACTGCCGGACTAATTCCAGATAAAACCAGACTTAAAACGGATTTAAAATGTATGCTGGACAACTGCCGGATGTGACCGGACTAGAATCGGATTTCACTTAGACCATAAATAATTTCGGAATTGACTGCCGGACTAATTCTAGATAAAACCAGACTTAAGACGGATTTAAAATGTATGCCGGACAACTGCCGGATGTGACCGGACTAGAATCGGATTTCACTTAGACCATAAATAATTTCGGAATTGACTGCCGGTTAAATTCCAGATAAAACCAGACCCTAAACGGATTTAAAATGTATGCCGGACAACTGCCGGAAGTGACCGGACTAGAATCAGATTTCACTTAGACCATAAATAATTTCGGAATTTACTGCCGGACTAATTCCAGATAAAACCAGACATAAAGTGGATTTAAAATTTATGCCGGACAACTGCCAGATGTGAATGGACTAGAATCGGATTTCACTTAGACCATAAATAATTTCGGAATTGACTGCCGGTTAAATTCCAGATAAAACCAGACCCTAAACGTATTTAAAATGTATGCCGGACAACTGCCGGATGTGACCGGACTAGAATCGGATTTCACTTAGACCATAAATAATTTCGGAATTGACTGCCGGACTAATTCCAGATAAAACCAGACATAAAGTGGATTTAAAATTTATGCCGGACAACTGCCGGATGTGACCGGACTAGAATCGGATTTCACTTAGACCATTAATAATTTCGGAATTGACTGCCGGACTAATTCTAGATAAAACCAGACTTAAGACGGATTTAAAATGTATGCCGGACAACTGCCGGATGTGACCGGACTAGAATCGGATTTCACTTAGACCATAAATAATTTCGGAATTGACTGCCGGACTACTTCCAAATAAAACCAGACTAAAAACGGATTTAAATTTTATGCCGGACAACTGGCAGATGTGAACGGACTAGAATCGGATTTCACTTAGACCATAAATAATTTCGGAATTGACTGCCGGACTAATTCCAGATAAAACCAGACATAAAGTGGATTAAAAATTTATGCCGGACAACTGCCGGATGTGACCGGACTAGAATCGGATTTCACTTAGACCATTAATAATTTCGGAATTGACTGCCGGACTAATTCTAGATAAAACCAGACTTAAGACGGATTTAAAATGTATGCCGGACAACTGCCAGATGTGAATAGACTAGAATCAGATTTTACTTAGACCATAAATAATTTCGGAATTGACTGCCGGTTAAATTCCAGATAAAACCAGACCGTAAACGGATTTAAAATGTATGCCGGACAACTGCCGGAAGTGACCGGACTAGAATCGGATTTCACTTAGACCATAAATAATTTCGGAATTGACTGCAGGACTAATTCCAGATAAAACCAGACATAAAGTGGATTTAAAATTTATGCCGGACAACTGCCAGATGTGAACGGACTAGAATCGGATTTCACTTAGACCATAAATAATTTCGGAATTGACTGCCGGTTAAATTCCAGATAAAACCAGACCCTAAACGGATTTAAAATGTATGCCGGACAACTGCCGGATGTGACCGGACTAGAATCGGATTTCACTTAGACCATAAATAATTTCGGAATTGACTGCCGGACTAATTCCAGATAAAACCAGACTTAAAACGGATTTAAAATGTATGCTGGACAACTGCCGGATGTGACCGGACTAGAATCGGATTTCACTTAGACCATAAATAATTTCGGAATTGACTGCCGGACTAATTCTAGATAAAACCAGACTTAAGACGGATTTAAAATGTATGCCGGACAACTGCCGGATGTGACCGGACTAGAATCGGATTTCACTTAGACCATAAATAATTTCGGAATTGACTGCCGGTTAAATTCCAGATAAAACCAGACCCTAAACGGATTTAAAATGTATGCCGGACAACTGCCGGAAGTGACCGGACTAGAATCAGATTTCACTTAGACCATAAATAATTTCGGAATTTACTGCCGGACTAATTCCAGATAAAACCAGACATAAAGTGGATTTAAAATTTATGCCGGACAACTGCCAGATGTGAATGGACTAGAATCGGATTTCACTTAGACCATAAATAATTTCGGAATTGACTGCCGGTTAAATTCCAGATAAAACCAGACCCTAAACGTATTTAAAATGTATGCCGGACAACTGCCGGATGTGACCGGACTAGAATCGGATTTCACTTAGACCATAAATAATTTCGGAATTGACTGCCGGACTAATTCCAGATAAAACCAGACATAAAGTGGATTTAAAATTTATGCCGGACAACTGCCGGATGTGACCGGACTAGAATCGGATTTCACTTAGACCATTAATAATTTCGGAATTGACTGCCGGACTAATTCTAGATAAAACCAGACTTAAGACGGATTTAAAATGTATGCCGGACAACTGCCGGATGTGACCGGACTAGAATCGGATTTCACTTAGACCATAAATAATTTCGGAATTGACTGCCGGACTAATTCCAAATAAAACCAGACTAAAAACGGATTTAAATTTTATGCCGGACAACTGGCAGATGTGAACGGACTAGAATCGGATTTCACTTAGACCATAAATAATTTCGGAATTGACTGCCGGACTAATTCCAGATAAAACCAGACATAAAGTGGATTAAAAATTTATGCCGGACAACTGCCGGATGTGACCGGACTAGAATCGGATTTCACTTAGACCATTAATAATTTCGGAATTGACTGCCGGACTAATTCTAGATAAAACCAGACTTAAGACGGATTTAAAATGTATGCCGGACAACTGCCAGATGTGAATAGACTAGAATCAGATTTTACTTAGACCATAAATAATTTCGGAATTGACTGCCGGTTAAATTCCAGATAAAACCAGACCGTAAACGGATTTAAAATGTATGCCGGACAACTGCCGGAAGTGACCGGACTAGAATCGGATTTCACTTAGACCATAAATAATTTCGGAATTGACTGCCGGACTAATTCCAGATAAAACCAGACATAAAGTGGATTAAAAATTTATGCCGGACAACTGCCGGATGTGACCGGACTAGAATCGGATTTCACTTAGACCATTAATAATTTCGGAATTGACTGCCGGACTAATTCTAGATAAAACCAGACTTAAGACGGATTTAAAATGTATGCCGGACAACTGCCGGATGTAACCGGACTAGAATCGGATTTCACTTAGACCATAAATAATTTCGGAATTGACTGCTGGACTAATTCCAGATAAAACCAGACTTAAAACGGATTTAAAATTTATGCCGGACAACTGCCAGATGTGAATAGACTAGAATCAGATTTTACTTAGACCATAAATAATTTCGGAATTGACTGCCGGTTAAATTCCAGATAAAACCAGACCGTAAACGGATTTAAAATGTATGCCGGACAACTGCCGGAAGTGACCGGACTAGAATCGGATTTCACTTAGACCATAAATAATTTCGGAATTGACTGCAGGACTAATTCCAGATAAAACCAGACATAAAGTGGATTTAAAATTTATGCCGGACAACTGCCAGATGTGAACGGACTAGAATCGGATTTCACTTAGACCATAAATAATTTCGGAATTGACTGCCGGTTAAATTCCAGATAAAACCAGACCCTAAACGGATTTAAAATGTATGCCGGACAACTGCCGGATGTGACCGGACAAGAATCGGATTTCACTTAGACCATAAATAATTTCGGAATTGACTGCCGGACTAATTCCAGATAAAACCAGACATAAAGTGGATTTAAAATTTATGCCGGACAACTGCCGGATGTGACCGGACTAGAATCGGATTTCACTTAGACCATAAATAATTTCGGAATTGACTGCCGGACTAATTCCAGATAAAACCAGATTTAAGACGGATTTAAAATGTATGCCGGACAACTGCCGGATGTGACCGGACTAGAATCGGATTTCACTTAGACCATAAATAATTTCGGAATTGACTGCCGGTTAAATTCCAGATAAAACCAGACCCTAAACGGATTTAAAATTTATGCCGGACAACTGCCGGATGTGACCGGACTAGAATCGGATTTCACTTAGACCATAAATAATTTCGGAATTGACTGCAGGACTAATTCCAGATAAAACTAGACATAAAGTGGATTTAAAATTTACGCCGGACAACTGCCAGATGTGAACGGACTAGAATCGGATTTCACATAGACCATAAATAATTTCGGAATTGACTGCCGGTTAAATTCCAGATAAAACCAGACCCTAAACGGATTTAAAATGTTTGCCGGACAACTGCCGGATGTGACCGGACTAGAATCGGATTTCACTTAGACCTTAAATAATTTCGGAATTGACTGCCGGACTAATTCCAGATAAAACCAGACATAAAGTGGATTTAAAATTTATGCCGGACAACTGCCAGATGTGAACGGACTAGAATCGGATTTCACTTAGACCATAAATAATTTCGAAATTGACTGCCTGACTAATTCCAAATAAAACCAGACTTAAAACGGATTTAAAATGTATGCGGGACAAGTGCCGGATGTAAACGGACTAGAATCAGATTTTACTTAGACTATAACTAATTTCGGAATTGACTGACGGACTAATTCCAAATAAAACCAGACTTAAAACGGATTTTAAATTTATGCCGGACAACTGCCGGATGTGACCGGACTAGAATCGGATTTCACTTAGACCATAAATAATTTCGGAATTGACTGTCGGACTAATTCCAGATAAAACCAGACTTAAAACGGATTTAAAATGTATGCCGGACAACTGCCGGATGTGACCGGACTAGAATCGGATTTCACTTAGACCATAAATAATTTCGGAATTGACGGCCGGACTAATTCCAGATAAAACCAGACCCTAAACGGATTTAAAATGTATGCCGGACAACTGCCGGATGTGACCGGACTAGAATCGGATTTCACTTAGACCATAAATAATTTCGGAATTGACTGTCGGACTAATTCCAGATAAAACCAGACTTAAAACGGATTTAAAATGTATGCCGGACAACTGCCGGATGTGACCGGACTAGAATCGGATTTCACTTAGACCATAAATAATTTCGGAATTGACGGCCGGACTAATTCCAGATAAAACCAGACCCTAAACGGATTTAAAATGTATGCCGGACAACTGCCGGATGTGACCGGACTAGAATCGGATTTCACTTAGACCATAAATAATTTCGGAATTGACTGCCGGACTAATTCCAGATAAAACCAGACTTAAAACGGATTTAAAATGTATGCTGGACAACTGCCGGATGTGACCGGACTAGAATCGGATTTCACTTAGACCATAAATAATTTCGGAATTGACTGCCGGACTAATTCTAGATAAAACTAGACTTAAGACGGATTTAAAATGTATGCCGGACAACTGCCGGATGTGACCGGACTAGAATCGGATTTCACTTAGACCATAAATAATTTCGGAATTGACTGCCGGTTAAATTCCAGATAAAACCAGACCCTAAACGGATTTAAAATGTATGCCGGACAACTGCCGGAAGTGACCGGACTAGAATCAGATTTCACTTAGACCATAAATAATTTCGGAATTTACTGCCGGACTAATTCCAGATAAAACCAGACATAAAGTGGATTTAAAATTTATGCCGGACAACTGCCAGATGTGAACGGACTAGAATCGGATTTCACTTAGACCATAAATAATTTCGGAATTGACTGCCGGTTAAATTCCAGATAAAACCAGACTTAAGACGGATTTAAAATGTATGCCGGACAACTGCCGGATGTGACCGGACTAGAATCGGATTTCACTTAGACCATAAATAATTTCGGAATTGACTGCCGGACTAATTCCAAATAAAACCAGACTAAAAACGGATTTAAATTTTATGCCGGACAACTGGCAGATGTGAACGGACTAGAATCGGATTTCACTTAGACCATAAATAATTTCGGAATTGACTGCCGGACTAATTCCAGATAAAACCAGACATAAAGTGGATTAAAAATTTATGCCGGACAACTGCCGGATGTGACCGGACTAGAATCGGATTTCACTTAGACCATTAATAATTTCGGAATTGACTGCCGGACTAATTCTAGATAAAACCAGACTTAAGACGGATTTAAAATGTATGCCGGACAACTGCCGGATGTGACCGGACTAGAATCGGATTTCACTTAGACCATAAATAATTTCGGAATTGACTGCTGGACTAATTCCAGATAAAACCAGACTTAAAACGGATTTAAAATTTATGCCGGACAACTGCCAGATGTGAATAGACTAGAATCAGATTTCACTTAGACTTTAAATAATTTCTGAATTTATTTCCGGACTAATTCCAGATAAAATCAGACTTAAAACGGATTTAAAATTTATGCCGGACAACTTCCGGATGTTAACGGACTAGAATCGGATTTCACTTAGACTTTAAATAATTTCTGAATTTATTTCCGGACTAATTCCAGATAAAACCAGACTTAAAACGAAGTTTTAATTTGGTCGGGTTAACTTTCGGATGTGAACTGACGACAAACGGGTTTCACTCAGACTATAAATAATTTTATACATGACTGCCAGACAAATTCCAGACTAAACCAGACTTAAAACGGATTTAAAATTTATGCCGGACAACTTCCGGATGTTAACGGACTAGAATCTGATTTCACTTAGGCTATAAATAATTTCGGAATTGACTCTCGGACTAATTCCAGATAAAACCAGACTTAAAACGGATTGTGATTTTTGTGCCAGACAGTTTCCGGACGTGTCACTACTAAAAACGGACTTCTCTCTAACTAAAAATAATTTCTGAATCGAATGCCGGACTAATTCCAGTTAAAACCAGACTTAAAGCGGATTTTAAATTTTGTGTCGGACAGTTTCCGGACGTGACCGGACGAAAAACGGACTTTACTTTGATTATAAATAATTTCGAAATCAATTGCCGGACAAGATTCGGACTATTCCGGATGAATTTCAGATCAAATTTTTTGTGTCAGACAAATTTCGGACTAATTCGGATCATTTCCGGACACATTTCGGATTAATTCCAGATAAGACCGGACTGTTTTGTCTGGAATTCGTCCGGAATTCGTACGGAATTAGTCCGGATTTTTTAGTAGGGTTAATTCATCTTTTTCTGTCCACGTTTTAAAGTCTGAAGTGAAGTTAGTTACTATTAATATTTATTCATCTTTTTCTGTCCACGTTTTAAAAACTGAAGTGAAGTTAGTCCCTGTTATTTTATTGATTTTGACTCTCTTTATCAGGAAATATTTTGAAATTTGAATTGAAAGAATAAGGTAACCTTTTTCGTTAGTGTCGTGTTGTGCTGGTTTTTAATTGTTATTAAAAAAAAAGTTTCGAAAAATGCTTTCAAAATTTATTATGGTTTTTGAAGAAGTTTAAAATATATACACATGCAATTAATTTCCTAAATTTTCAGTTATTCAGTTATTATCCGATATTCAAATTATTTTCATCAATTTTCGTTATTTCTGCGATTTTTTAATTATTCTTTATAATTAAAATTTTTTAAGTAATTTTCTAATTATTATTTTTTTTAAACATATATTCTATGGTTTTTTCAGTTATTTCTCTCAAATTTTATTGAATGTTTTCAATTTCTCAATCTTAAATTATTTTCAGCATATTACAATTATTTTTTTAATTTTTAATTAATTTTATCATTTTTCAATTATTTTTCTCGATTGATAATTATTATTCTTATTTTCTAAAATTATTTTCTAAGAGTTTTAAGTATTTTTTTGAAAATTCAAATATTTTTTTTAATTTTTGATTATTTTCATTTGTTACCAGAATTTCAAATTTTTTTTATTAATTATCGTAAATTTCAATTACTTTTAGTATTCTTTCAGTCTTTTCTCTAATTTTGAGTTATTCTCATTTTCTAAAATTATTTTCGAAGATTTTTAAGAATTTTTCTAAAATTTTAATTGTTTTCTTCAATTTTTAATTATTTTCATTTTTTTTCATAATTTCACAATTTGTTTAATAATTATCGTAAATTTTAATTACTTTTAGCTTATTTCTTCAATTCTTTTCTCCAATTTTTAGTTATTTTCTTTTTTTTCTAATTGATCTCTATGATATTCGTATATTTTTTCAAATTTCAATTATTTTTTCTTTATTTAAAAAAAAATTCTGTAGTTTTTTTCAATTATCACACTTAAATGTCCTTTATTTTTTTACAACTTATCATTGTTTGTATCATATTTAAATTATTTTTGGCAAGTTATAAAATTTAAAAACATTTTTCAATTATTTTCCAAAATTTATTTCCTTCAATTTTTAATTCTTTACATTTGTTTCATAATTTCAAAAATTTTTAACTATTTATCTGACTTTTCAATTATTTCATTATTTATAATATTTTTTATATTATTTTCTTCAATTTTTAATTACTTTCGTTCTTTTTTTCGTTCTTTTTCATAATTGCCAAAAAGTCTTTTACTTATTTCTCTTTAATTAAAACTTGTTCTGTTCAATTTTAAATTATGTTTTTCTTTTTTCATTTATTTTCTCTAATTTTTAATTATTATTTTTTTTTTCAATTAAATTCTGAAAGTTTTAAGTATTCTTTTCAAATTTTGTTTTACCTTCCTTTATTTAAAATATTTTATGTAATTTGTTTAATTATTTTCTCAAATTTTTATTATTTATTAAAATTTTTATTCATTTATCTCAATTTTTAACCATGTTTTTTCAATTTTAATTATTTTCTCTAATTTTTTATTATTCAATTTTATTTTAATTTACTTTTAAGATTCTCAAGTATTTTTCTCAAATTTAAATTATTTTCTTTAAGTTTAAAACATTTTTATGATTGTTTAAATTACTTTCCCCAATTTTTAATTCATTTAATTATTTTTTTTCAATTAATTTGCAAAATTTGCAATTATTTTGTTTAATTTCAATTATTTTTTGCAATTCTTTTTAATTCTAAAATATCATTTTAATGTTAATGCAAACAGCTGAAAAAATGTCAACTTTTTCGTTCTCTTTTTTTATTTTCTACAAAAAATTTTTTTAATGCCTGCCAACACCTTGATTTCATAGAAGTAACGAAATAGATGTAACACCTGTGTTACTCAAATTACGCGCCTGCAGAGAGTTCGGCGATTGACCCCGGAAGTAGCCGAAGACTTCCGAGGGGGCCAATCGCCGAAACTCGACGAGACGCGTCACTTGTTACTTTTCGCTGCTTGTGCTCGCTTCACCCAATTGACACACATGTTGCTGCCCTGTGATTTTCCCCTTGGACTTTCTTTGATACGAGTAATCGGTGTGTGACTGTTTGTGGTTTCGGAGAATCGAACGAGAGACGAACCATACACAACCCCAATCAGTAACCCCAGGAAGAAACAAGGATGGAAAAAACCATTGGAAACGAAAATGAAACAAGTAGAAATTAAAAAGGAAATTGTGAATACGCCAAAAAGGAAAATTGGCACAGAAGAAAATAATTGTTGGAAACCATTGAGTACAAAATGGATAAATTTAAAAAATAATGCAATAATTTGTAATAACATGCAAGGAAAATTATTACGAGAAACAAGTGCTATGGATAGCACAGAATTTTGTTCAGGAATAGTAAGACTGACGGAAACTGAACAGGAAAAGTTGAATAAATTTTTGGAGAAAAAATTAAAGCCGCCAGGAGAAACGCTAGGAACAACACATTTAACGGAACATGTGATTGACACTCAGGGAGCAACTCCAATAAAACAAAGATATTATTATGTTTCGACGAAAATCAAAGATGAAATAATCAAGGATATAGATCGTATGCTGAAAGAAGGAATAATTGAACCAAGTAAAAGTGATTGGTCAAATCCAATCGTAATGATAAAAAAACCAAATGGTACCTACAGGTTATGTTTGGACTTCAGGAAAATAAATGCTACGACTAAAAAGGACCTATACCCAGTGCCTTTAATGAATGAGATCTTAGACATGCTCAGATCGGCTAAATATATTTCAAAAGTTGATTTGAAATGGGCTTACAACCAAATTCCGTTAAGTGAGGATTCAAAAGAGAAAACTGCTTTCATCGTTCCGGGAAAAGGCATGTTCCAGTACAAAAGAATGCCTTTTGGCCTATGCAATGCGCCAGCAACGTTCCAAAGGCTTATGGATAAAGTCATAACGCCTGAATTAAAACCGTATGTTTTCTGCTACCTAGACGACATAATAATCGTTTCAAAGACTTTCGAAGAACACATGAAATACTTGGAAATAGTGCTCGAAAGATTGAAGAACGCAAATTTAACTGTAAATTTCGAGAAAAGCGAATTTGGATGTTCAGAAGTGAAATACTTAGGGTTCGTTGTCAATGAAAAAGGACTACAAGTAGATGAGGAGAAAATCAAACCAATTCGAGATTTTCCAACTCCGAAAACGATAAAACAACTACAACGATTCATCGGAATGGTCAGTTGGTACAGACGTTTCATCCCACATTTCTCAGAAATTGTAGAACCTTTGCAAAAATTATTAAGGAAAAAAGTTAAGTGGCAATGGACAGAGGAACAGGAAAACGCAAAGTCAAAATTGCTTGAACTGTTGACGACAGCTCCGATTTTGACAGCTCCAGATTTCCAACACACTTTTACGCTAGAAACAGATGCCAGCGATACAGGACTAGGCGCAGTATTGTCACAAGAAATTGATGGAAAAAATGTAGTAATTGCATATGGAAGCAAAAATCTAAGTGAGGCGGAAAGAAGATATTCAACGACGGAAAAAGAGTGTTTTGCGGTGAAAACGTTCATAGAAAAATTTAGACACTATTTGGAGGGTAGTCATTTTAAAGTTATTACAGACCATATAGCCCTGAAATGGTTGCATAACTTAAAAAACCCTACAGGACGCTTAGCGCGTTGGGCATTGGAATTATCAGAACATGATTTCGAGGTGATTTATCGAAAAGGTTCAGCGAACGTAGTTCCAGATGCATTGTCTAGAATTAATGAGGAAAATATAGAAATTGCCGCAATAAGAAGGGATAATGGAAATGAAGCAGAAAATGAAAATTCGTGGTATAAAACGAAGATGCGCATAGTGAGAAGAAAACCCCATGAAAACGAAAATTTGAGAATACGTGACGAACAATTGTATTTTTACAGACCGAATCCCTTAAAGTCAGAGATTTTTAAAGACGAAAATCCGTGGAAATTGGTAATACCCGAAAATTTAAGAAAACAGGTTTTGATAGAAAATCATGACAACATGCAAGCTGCACACTTAGGCGCAGAGAAAACGTTTCATAGAGTTTCGGAAAATTTTTTCTGGCCCGGCATGTACTCAGATATCGTGAAGTACGTGAAAAACTGCAAAATTTGCCAGCGAATCAAGGCAAATAATAGACCGAAAATAGGACCAATGGGAAAAAGAATCGTGGAGGAGCCATGGACGATGGTTGCCTCTGACATTATTGGCCCTTTACCCCTTTCCAAGAACCGAAATAAATACATTTTAGTTTACACCGACTTATTCACAAAATGGGCCGAAATCATTCCAATAAAGAAAGCAGACGGAAAAACGATAGAATCAGAATTTCATAAACGGATAATTTCACGATGGGGAACGCCCAGAATACTTATTTCGGATAACGGTACAGAGTACGCTAATAAAGTGATTAGGGAAATGACGGAAAAATTTGGAATTAGACATTCATTCACTCCAAGATATTCCCCACAAGCTAACCCCACCGAAAGAACTAATAGATCGATAAAAAGCGCGATAAAAGCGTATTTAGAAAAACAGCAGAATCTTTGGGATAAAGATATCGAAGATTTGCAATTCGCGTTAAATACGGCAAGACATTCCTCCACAAATTTCACGCCAGCATTTTTAAACTTAGGTCGCGAATTAAAACCGTTTCAGACATTAAAAAGCGAATTCGAAGATCAGGATGAAATCGAATTTCAAGAAGTTGACAAATGGACAGAGCGACTAAGACGATTACAGGTTGTAAAAGACGAAGTTTTACGAAACTTAGACAAAGCGAACGACAGACAGGCAAAATACTATAACGAAAATAGGCGGAAATTAGAATTTGAAGTAGGAGATTTAGTCTGGAAAAAAGATAAGTCTTTGTCGAATAAAGACTTAGGGATAGCGAAAAAGTTGAAAAAAGACTATGAAGGTCCGTTTAAAGTTATTAGGAAAATTTCACCTACGATGTACGAATTAGGGAAAATTCGCGGAAAATCAGTAGGCGTTTGGAACATAAACGATTTACGAAAATATGTAGATGACGATGAAAATAGCCAGAATTAGGAAAATATTCGGAAAATACGCGAAAATGTTAGGAAAATAGTAGGAAACGACAAAAACACTAAGACAGAAATTTTCTTATTCAGTGACAAATGAAAAGAAAACTTGACAGAAATAGTAAAATAACAGAAGACAGAGGACAAAAATTTTTTTTCATTGACGAATGAAAAGAATAAAACTAGACAAAATTATTATGTTTCAGAAAATAGCAACATCTAACAATAATTGGGACAAAATGCTATCAGCACTAAAAGAAGAAAGAGAGCAAACGGAAATGGAGATAATAGAAAGACTCCAAAAAATGGAAGTGCTACAGGAAATTGTCAAGGAAAATGCAAAAAAAACAAACCAGTTAAAGAGAAAACTGGCGGACATAATAGAAAAAAGCAGAGAAATAGAAAGCAGAAAGGAAGAAGAAAATAGTGACGAAAACGAGGAAACCGAAAAAGAAACCTCAACCGAAACAGAATCAGAAGAAGAAGAAACCGTTAAAGAAACAAAAGCCAACAAAGAACGGAAAGAGTTAGAAAAGGCAATCAAAGCGAAAATCAAACAAAAAGATCAAGAAGCTAGAGAAAGAACGAGGAGAATAGTACAAGAAGAAAAAGAAAAACAGCGCAAAATGGAGATAGAGAGAACAGAGGAAAAGGAAAGACAACAAAGAATAGAAAGACAGAGAAGAGAGGAAAAAGAAGATAATAGACAACAGATAGATTTCGACAAACCGAGATTCTGCGCAAAGAAAGAGAAGGAAGTACATCAGGGAATGCTGCAATGGAGATGCGACAGACAAAAAAGATTAGACGGAGACAAAGAAGAAAAATTAAGACAAGAAAGAGAATGGAAGGAGAAGAGAGAAGAAAACGAAAGAGAAATTAGAGAATTTATCGAAAAGCTAAATAAAAAAGAATAAAGTTCCTTCGACTGGTTTCGTACAATGTTGATTGTACAGAAACAATAAACATTTTTGTCTTAGCCTAATGCAACATTCGAGATTAGTTAATTTTAGTAAATTTACCAACTCTTAAATAAGCACAAAATTCAATTTTATTTTTTTTGTCACAAATTAATAAGATAAGATTTTTTTTTTTCCACATACAAATTCAAACTTAAAAATAACAAACGTTAATGTTAAGTTCACCAATTGGTTATTAATTATAAACACCAATTAAAATCTCATTTTCAAATTTCATTGTACAAACTGTACCCAAAAGAATATAAATAAATAAAGATTTTCAGTTAATAAAAATATTCAAAAGAAAATAAATTATTCACGTAAAAAATAAGTAGAAAAATCATAAAATAAAGAGGTAAGAAAAAGTTCGACGAAAATTGTTTTTGTTTTGTTTTTTGTGAATTTTGCAGAATGGAGCAAAATAGCTGGACTTGCCGTTTTTGTAAGAGAAAAATAATGGAAAAATACTACCTGATTCCCGATGAATTCTGCGATGAACGAAACGAGAAAGGGAAAACAAACTACTGCAAACCAGCAAAGAACGGGAAAAAGTACGTGAAGGCGAATTGGAACCAACGACAGCAGGAACTGAAAGAGGTTCTAAAATTAAGTCTAATAGAAAATGTAGTTAAAATTAAAATAACGGAAGTAAAAGACGAAAATGATTCGGAAATATTAGAATTAGACACTAACTACGATGAATTGAGAGAAAATTAAATATTTTATAAAAAATCTTTTAAAAATTTAAAAAATAGGTATGGGTAATGAAGGCCGCGGGTAGGCATCGCCCCGAAGAGGGGAAGGGGGGTGTAACACCTGTGTTACTCAAATTACGCGCCTGCAGAGAGTTCGGCGATTGACCCCGGAAGTAGCCGAAGACTTCCGAGGGGGCCAATCGCCGAAACTCGACGAGACGCGTCACTTGTTACTTTTCGCTGCTTGTGCTCGCTTCACCCAATTAACACACGTGTTGCTGCCCTGTGATTTTCCCCTTGGACTTTCTTTGATACGAGTAATCAGTGTTTGACTGTTTGTGGTTTCGGAGAATCGAACGAGAGGATTGATTTGTCGCTACGCCTCTACTTAATCCACGAATTGTAAGTCAAGAATAAATAACTTTTATTTTATTTAAACTGGCTGTCTTTTTCCTGTGGTTCTCCTTCCAAGTTTTCCTTGAAAAAATCACGTCCAGGTAATATAGAATAAACAAAAATTTTGAAAGCGCTAATTTAATTGTTATTGACCCCCTATTACCCCCTAAGAAGGGGTAGGAATTTCAAATTTTACAAAAAGTTGAGTTCGGTGTCTATTTTTATATTTTTGGGCCGCTGAAACCGAAAAAGACCCTTAAAAACAAATTTCACCCCTTCTTCACCCACTATTACCCCCTAAGAGGGGGTAGGAAATTCAAATTTTACGAAAAGTCGAGTTCGGTGTCTGTTCCTATGTTTTTTGGAGCGTTGATGTTACATCCCAGTAACCAAAATTTCTAATTTTTTCTAATAACACTATATAATTCTCATATTTCCAAAAAATACATCCTTGCAGCTGCATGATAAGATACTCGACAGTATATTATTTCACATTTATTCACGAATTTTGCAAATTCTTCTAGTATGTTTTAGCAGCTGCAAGGATAGATGGAATTACAATATTTGCGAATGCGAATGAAACAAATCCACTGTTTAGTCTCTATGAAATTCTAGTCCAAAGAAAACGCAAGCTGATGACAATGGACTGATTTCACCGTTTTATGAAAGATTATATTCTTATAAGATCGTCTAAACATTTATCGGATATTTAATATTATACATTTTTCGACCTCGAAGAATGTACGTGACTTTAGTAAAAGATCACACGTGCATTCTTCCTTAGATAAGCAAAACAAATCCTAGACGAGTTTATGAGAATATGTCTATCTGTTATACGATACTAAATACCGCATTTATGGAAACAGACTATAAGATATCAATGTCATTCGCGAGTCCGAGCGCACGTGCACTTTTGAAGATTCATCAATTTTATCTTCTACCAATTGAATTTAGCGACACGCCTTATCCTAAGAAAGGGTAAAAATCATATTCTTTTTACCTCCTACCATTCAATTTATTGACACGCCTGTTCCTAGGAAAGGGTAGCTATTTTCTTTAAATACAAGCGACACTTGGAATAATTTGTCTTATACTCCGGTAGCTTTAAAAGCGTAATATCGTCGAAGTGACCCGTCGGAATCGAAATTGAAAGCGGCATCTTGTATCACATATTGCTCAAGTTATCACAAGTGTTAACTTTAGACTTTATAGGGAGCATCGTGTCCATCTAATTGTGATCCGACGATAAATAACATTAAAAGCGCTTGTGTGAAGTGTAGTACATTATAGTTGTATCAACGATACGAAATCGATTGAGCGACGTCTTGGTCACTACCTCGTTCCTGCGTTATTAAAATTGTCAACAACCTCCGAAAATCTTATGTAAGTACCTTGCGATTTATTATTGATATGATTATTGTTTTAATGAATTAAACCACAACTAATTTGTTACCATTATATGACGAACGGATTGTCTATTGATTTTGATTCAGGATTATTTAATAGTATTTATTGTAACTAAAACTAACCGTATCACGGCTAGCCAGTATAAGTCAATACTGGCCCAGTGCTGGCAATTGCTATTGCGAATCACATATTTTATTTGTATCAATTATTATTCATATATTGGTTAACCATTTGAATTGAATATTCAATTCAGTGTTGGTCCAGTACTGGCTCAGTCCTGGCATATCTGAATTCGAAAATTAAACGAGTTTGATTCCTTTTCTCGATGGTATAATATTATTTATAACTGAACAATCAACTTAAATCATTCTTTCTGAATACTGGTCCAGTATTGGCTCAATACTGGCATTTAGCGAAAACTCACGTTATTGACTCATTGTATAACTAAAGACATTGAGGATTATTGTAATTGTTGTTCTCTTGATTAAATTGTTAAAATGCACTTGATTATTGTTCTGTAACTTTACGATATTAAATGAATTATTATAATAAACGTCTTAAAGATATTGACTTGATTATTTATTGACTCAGATCCCTCAGATCTGTTAGTGAAAACGTACCCAAATAAAAAATAAATATAAAAGCTAGCCTTTCGCTAGCTAATCAGATTGTTATTTTTCCTGTTTATTTAAATAGCATTTTAAATAACCTCGCCTTCGCTCGGATGTAACAGCTGATTTGGTGTCAGAAGTGGGATTTTCACTTTTGTCAACTGAATAATCAAGTATTTCTCTAAGAATTGTTATTGTAAAAGTAGTAAATTTAAAGATGTTTTCAACTAAACAAGTGTATTTTAATCACTGATTTGGTATTATTTCACTCCTGTTAATAAAACTCATTTGAAGTTGCAATTGTGCACAGATTAACATTATATGTCACTTTTAATTTAATCAAGTAATATATCATTTTCAATTTCCATTCATGAACTCTAATTGTACAATGCAGCATAAGAAAAAGGTCGTGTTTTCGATTTATTCCGACTGCTTAAAGAATAAAGTTGGAGATCTTATCTATGACCCTACCATTTTCATAAACTTAATTGAAGAAGATAGTTTTTTTCTATCCTGCGTGGAAGAATTAACTTAATACAAATTCTTTTCAATTCGGTTAAAATAAAGATTCAATCACCATGCCTAATAACGCAGATAAAAATGGTTCCTTTAGTGGAACTATCAATAGAACTTTAAGTGACGCTATGGTGACATCCATGGCCGAATGCTTCGCGTTGCAACAAGGAGCAATGAATATACCTTTCTTTGACGGAAAAAACATCCCTGTTCGTGATTTCGTTCAGGATATAATAAATGCTGAATCCAGCATCCCCCCAAATTGTGAATCACAATTTGTTAACACTATTTTATCAAAATTAAAAGGCGCTGCAAGAGATAGCGTGCATGGTAAAAGATTTCAAAAGGCAGATGACCTAATAAAACATTTAACACAGCGATTTTCCCTCTATAAATCCTATTCATGGTACTTCCATGAAATATCTACTATCCGTATGGGGCGAAACGAAAGTGTCAGCGAATTTTATGATAAATTAACGCTATTAACTGCAGGAGCGCAAGCTGCGCTAGAAGACAAATACGGAATAGACAAGGCTAAGACCATGCTAGAGCCACTCACTGATTGTGCGCTAGAAGCGTTTTTTAGAGGATTGCCAGACGGAGTAGCTAGCGTAGTAGAGGCTAGAAATCCCAAGACTATTGAAGGAGCATTAAAATATGCATTAGAATGTGAGGTTAGGCATCAGTATCAATCATCAGGTTATAATAATACGTATCACTTTTCACGTTATAGTCAAAATAATGAATACGGGTCGCGTGATCGAAGTCCTAGTCCTCACGTACGTTTTCATCCTCCAGATCCAGCTCCAAGGACCTTGAGTCAATCACCAACACCATCAGGGATATTGAAACACCCTTATGGATCTGTTCCTCCCACATCAAGCTATTTTCCACCAGCTCCTTATTACCCTTATGTATCTTATAATCCCTACCCCTATTATCCACCCCCACAAAGTCATCAACCTTACCAAAACAATCCTTATTCAGGAAATAGAACACCACCACGTTCTCAATCACCTATTCCTGGAAATGACAAAAATTTAAACTCAAATACCACTCCTCGAACAGACGCGACGATGAGTGCAGAGAAAATGGATCAGCGTCAAGCAAACGTGAGATTGCTCAAGAAACTAGAACAATCTTGCACACGAAAACCAATAAAGAGTCTCCAGTAATAGTACTAGATTCCCCACACTTCGTGAATGCAAAAGCATCATTGCTCATCGATACAGGAGCAGATGTAAATATCATTAAATTGTGTGTCCTCTGTCCTGAACTATTAGTAGCCGAAGACGAGGCTATTCAAATAGCAGGTATATCACCAGTTACAATTTCGACCCTAGGAACGGTAAAAATATCACTAGGAAGCTCAATAGTTACTTTCCAAGTTGTATCTTCAAACTTTCCAATAAATTCAGATGGAATATTAGGACGCGACTATCTTAGACAAGAAAAGGTCGAAATATCCTTTTGGCACAATTCGGTAGTGACTTATTCCAACCCTATCAAGCCCATATTCTTTGCAGATAACGAATCTGTACGAGCTAGGGAAGAATTAGTGGAAAACAAAGCCAATCACAAAAATAAGTTAATAGTAAAAGCTAGGACTAGACAGGTCGTTCCAATAGAAGTTTTAAACAAAGAACTAAGAGAAGGTTATTTGCCCCTAGTAAGGACTTCGGACAGAGTTTTCGTTGGAGAAGGAGCCGTGACCAATAACAATGGAATCTGCCATGTTTTGGCTATAAATACAACCGCAGAGGACATCGAATTAACCATACCTCCGCAAGAAATAATACCTTTCGAGTATTACAATCTTCCAGGGGAAGAATCAGATGACGAGTTTCCAGAAGAGAAACCATCCCCTCCATTAGACAGAGTCTCAGCCATACTAGATAGTTTAAGTATGGAGCACTTACTTCCTGAGGAAAAAGAGCACGTGACAAAATTAGTGGAAGAATTCCCAGAGAGTTTTCACCTACCTGGCGAACCTCTTAACTCCACACCCCTTGTGAAACACAAAATCCCAACAATAAATGAAGTACCAATCCATACCAAGCAATACAGATTTTCACCTACTCAGAAGGAAGAAATAGACAAGGTAATAGATAGAATGAAGTCTGAAGGAGCCATAGGACCTTCATCTTCACCATACAACTCACCCTTGCTGATTATTCCAAAGAAAATTGATGCCAGTGGAAAGAAGAAATGGCGCATTGTGATTGACTTTAGAGCACTCAATGAAAAGACCATAGGGGACGCGTATCCCCTCCCCTGCATCTCAAGCATTTTAGACTGTTTAGGGAAAGCTCAATACTTCTCTGTATTTGATCTAGCCAGTGGGTTTCATCAAATAGAGCTTGATCAGGAGGACCGAGCAAAGACGGCGTTTTCGACAATAAATGGACACTATGAATACATCAGAATGCCCATGGGACTAAAGAACTCACCAGCAACATTCCAGAGACTTATGGATTTGGTATTACTAGGATTGCAAGGAGTAGAATTATTCGTCTATCTAGATGACATAGTAGTCTACGCTGACAATTTGGAAGAGCATGGAAAGAAAGTAAGACGACTGTTAGCAAGGTTGAAAGAAGCCAATCTCACTCTGCAGCCCGAAAAATGCGAGTTTCTAAGAAGAGAGGTTATGTATCTTGGTCACATCATTAACAATGAAGGCAGCAAACCTGATCCAAGGAAAATAGAAGCAGTAGAAAACTTTCCAACCCCAAAAACATCTCGAAACGTAAAGCAGTTTTTAGGTCTGGCTGGATACTACAAAAGATTCATCAAAGATTTTTCAGCACGAGCTAAACCTCTGACCAATCTGCTAAAGAAAGAGGCAGATTTCCTCTGGGGACCAGAAGCAGAAGCAAGTTTCAAGGATCTGCGATCGGCCTTGTGTCAAAGTCCAATATTACAACGACCAGATTTTGATGAACCTTTTACTGTGACAACAGATGCATCTAACTACGCAATAGGAGCAGTTCTAAGTCAAGAAAGAGATGGAGTTGATTTACCCATTGCCTATCTTTCAAGAGTTTTAAATCCAGCGGAAGTTAACTATTCTACCACTGAAAAGGAGTGTTTAGCAGTGTTATATGCAGTGCAGCATTTTCGACCATACATATATGGTAAAAGGTTCACTTTGGTAAGTGATCACGAACCTCTTCAATGGATTGGAACCATAAAGGATCCAGGACAGAGATTAATAAGATGGCGGCTGAAGTTAAGAGACTACGAGTATACATTCAAGTTCAAGCCTGGAAAGTTGAACTCAAATGCTGACGCATTATCCCGAAATCCAATCAAGATAGAGGTCAAGGAAGAAATCCCTGATCCAGAATCAGAAATAGCCAAAGTATTAATGCAAACAAAGCATTCTGCCAAAGCATCATCAGCAACAAAGCCCGCAACCAGCCAGCTGAAAAGAAGTAATTCTCTGACTAGCTCGACCAACAAAAACATTCCAACTACTAGCAAGTTAAAGCCATCAATAACACAAAAGCCAACAAAATCAAAACCTCTAATAAAAACATCATCAACTAATCAGAAATTGGAAGAAAGTTCAATTGGAAAGAGATTAGTTCAAAGAAGAAAATTGGAAAATAAGCCTAGGCAAGTGACAATAGAAGAAAAGGAAAAGGAAGATAGTTCAAGTTCGGAGTCTGAAGCTGATCCAAATCCACCAATATTAAGAAGACGCAAAAGTGTGCTCCCTAGTCTACATCTTCCTCCAGCTTCACTAACTCATTTCAAAGCACCTAAAAGTGCACCTCCTGAGGTTCCAATAACGCAAGAAGAATTCTTTGAAAATAAAGAAGAAACTGAATCTAGGTTAATTGATGATCAACCAGTAATAATAGTAAGTCCACCCTTTAGTGGAAGTGAAGAAAGTTCTGATGAAGAAGAACAAAATCAACAGATTTTATTAAGTCCTGAACCACGACCGCGCAGGGAACTAGCACGCGAATTAGAAAAGTCATTTGCTAAGTTTAATCAATCTGTGGCTCATCACCAAGAATGGCTGCAGGAAAAAGAAACAGAACCCAGAGAATGGCCCGCAAATTCCGATGGAGATGATGATCCTGAAATACACGAAACAGCAAATGCTATGATACCTGGAACTAACGAGGAATTCTCCCAGCAAATCGATGCCATCTTGCATTGGGCCGATGAGGAACTGAAAGAATTAGAGGAAGAAACACGACTACCAACGTATGATGAGAAGGAAGACATCAATTTGGAAAGGCAAAAAGAAATGCCTTCCTCCATTTCACTACCCCCATTAACTCCTTTAGCAAGTGCTTCCAAGAGTCGAAAAAGCGTAACCTTCGACCTTCAACCAAAGTTACCTACTACTCCCTATAGCTTCAATCATCCCACCGCGGTATCTACTCCTCATCACACAATGGACCCAAAAGAATACTCCGAAGAAGAAGAAGAAGAAGAAGAAGAAGAAGAAGAAGAAGAAGAAAAAGAAGAAGACGCCGGTCCTGAAGAAACTAAAGATGATCATAAATCACCGGAGAAAGAAGATATTGAGCCCTTCGTTTCTCTTAAAGATGGAATTCACACTTCCATTAGTAGTATCCCGCCTTCACTACCGTGCAGAGAAGCTAACGGAGAAAATCAGTCAAAATCTGATTTAAACATAACTGGATTTAGAGAAAATTTAACATATCTCAGGGACAACTACGCTCATTTTCTTGCAACAGACTGCGAGTTTACAACTCCAATAGGTAGATTATTGATTGATATAGGAGCAATTGATCCGCAAGAGATCAAGAACAAATGCCCCAAGCTGGGTCAAATACTAGTAACTCCACGAGGAAAGTACAACATTTTTACAGTGATTGTAAAACACAATCATTTCGACGAACTGAGAAAGGAAGACTTAAGAATAGGTCTTCATAACCTTAAATCTATACTTCAACGTGAACGAATCAACAATTTAAGGATGTCACGGTGGGGAGATTTCACTGACTCTCTAGGAAAGACAGAACTTTTACAGTTGTTGGAAACTATTTTTCAAAATAGTAAAATCCATCTTGTTCTTTGTTATGGACAAGTAACCATTCCTCCAGAAGAAAATAAAGAAAAAATCATCAAGGAATCTCATTGCAGTAAAATAGGAGGACACAAAGGTGTCGTAAAAACTTATAGGCGCATTCGAGAAAAATTTTACTGGAAAGGAATCAAGGAACAAGTCACTGAATTTATTAGAAGATGTCCCACCTGCCAAGAGCAAAAATTAGTACGTGTAAAGACGAAAGAGCCAATGCTGATAACAGACATACCTTTGGATGTTTTTGATAAAGTGTCACTCGACACTGTCGGTAAATTACCTACAACCCCAGATGGAAATTGTCACATTTTAACCATGCAGGATCATCTATCAAAATATTGTATAGCTGTTGCAGTTCCAGATATTTCCACAACCACTATTGCGCATGCAGTTGCCAGAGAATTATACTCAAAATATGGAGCCCCTAAGGCCATTTTAACCGACAAAGGCGGCTGTTTTGTAAGCAAACTAATGAGAAAAATGTCGAAGATCTTCGGAGTCCAGCAAGTGACGACATCTGGATACAGACCTCAAACAAATGGTGCTCTTGAAAGGAGTCATGCAGTGTTAGTGGAATATATAAAGCAATATGCAGAAGACTACGACGATTGGGATAAATTACTACCCTTTGCGATGTTTTCTTATAATACGTCAGTGCATGAATCAACGAACTTTACACCCTTTGAGCTAGTTTTCGGAAAGCCCGCTAGGACTCCCAGTTCCTTTCCTACCGAAGAAAAATTAGAAACTTATAATTCCTATCTTACAGAATTAATTACTAGATTGACCGAAATCAGACGATTAGCGGCCCAAAATCTACTAGTAGCTAGACAAAAGTCCAAATATAATTATGATAAAAAGGCAAAACCTTTTGTAGGAAAATTAGGAGACAAGGCCTATGTTATGAAAGAAACTAAAAGTTGTAAGTTCGATCCGTATTATCATGGTCCATATGACATAGTAGATGTCCTTGACAAAAATAATGTCATTTTACAAACCTCCGAAGGCCATAGATTCCAAAAACATGTAGATAAATTAAAACTTGCCTATGAATAGTTACTAACACCATTTTCTGTTCTTAGGATGACCAGCCTACACATCAATACGCCTGCACTATCAGCAGAGATAGTAACCACTACTATACTTCCGAAAGGCAGTATAGCAAAAATCGAATTTCACAAAGCCATCTTAGAGGAGTTGACCGCTGAATACGACATAGACAAACCTGTCTATACCTTATTTAATGAATCAGGACCGTCTCATAATAAATTGTTCACCATGAGATGTAAAGTGGTGGACTGGAAAAACGACAATGTCTTTTCGGTGGTTGGTGACGAGAAAAATACAAAAAAAGAGGCTGAACATTCGGCAGCGCGAAAAACGTTAGAATATCTACACGAAAATTACTTCTTTTCTGAGGAAAAGAATTTTAAGAAAATCACAGATTTAGTTTACGTATTAGCATTAGACAACCCGCAAAAATTAAAGATTAAGCTATTCAAGTGGGAGAATTGCTGCGAAAATTGTTTTCGAAGAGGGCATGTTATTGAAAAATGTAGGAAACCCACCAAGAATAAAAACTTGATGGAAAACTCTAATAACGACGTAATAAGTGAGGATTCATGGGAACTTCCGGGGGCCTTTATTGATTTAAAGTTAGAATAAACTAATCACAAGTAATTTTAATTAATCAAATAAATAATTTATCATAAAATCTAAATCGTTACTATCATTTAAACATAATAAATAGAATAATAATTATAACAAATTATTCCACAATTGCAAGAATGTAGATAGCCATAACTTACATGTTAACAAACTTAGATAAATTGTATAAAGAAAATTAAAACATATAAATAAAGAAAAATAGAAGAAAGACGAAAGAATGAAGAGTGAGGATATGGTTGGTTGTCTTCTTCTTTCCTCTTCCTACTAAAACAAAAAAAAAGGGGGTAAATAAAAGAAATAAAATTTAAATGATTTTTTTACCTTAATGCATAATATACCTTAATCTATCTATCTTCTATATAAATAAAATCAACATTTTGTCTGTACATTGCGACAAACTAAAAAATTTTTACATACTTTTTTATTTTGAGTGATAAGGATCGTGAAAATGCAAAAAAGAAAAATTTTTAACACCAATCTTCTTATCTATTTTTATCGAAGAATATTTATTTTGATAAAAAAACTCATAGCGCATAAAATGCGTATTTTTATCAGATCTACAATTTTTGTTTAAAATATTTTTTAAAATTAAGAACATAACATATATAACAGAAACTGTGAATTATGGTAAATTTTTGTTTTTTTACATTATAATAAAATTGGTGCCGAACTTTCATTATGATATTCGTAATTATCACTTAAAAATACGTAAGTAACGAATTTTCAAAGAAATCGAAAATATGTGCTAATCGAAAGTTTCCAATAAAGGATATTAGAATTTAATAATTTTTGGAAGAGAATTATGTTGCTTAGAAAAGTTTGTTTTAAATACTTTCTGCATGAAAATAATTTTTGTCAAAAAATACTTTCTGTCGGAAAATGCATGCTGTCAAAAAATACTTTCTGTCACAAAATACTTTTGGTCAAAAAATACTGTTGATGGCACGCCACTAGTACATAATATATATATTATAAGTAAAGTTACTTAAACTAATATTAGTTGATATCACTACTCCTCTAAAACAGCAACATAAATAATTATAAATATTAATTAAAAATAAGAAAATAAATAACTAAAAACTATGGAATCATAATAATAAATATCTATAACCAGTACCAAATAAATTAAATACTCACATAAATTTATCTAGAACCTACAGTTCAGAAGCATGTACATATTATCTATAAAATTACATTTTATTGAATTACTAAAAAAATTATATTTAAACCTATGATTTTCACCGAGCTTATCCTAATTTATTCAAATTGTAAAAATATTTTAGTATTAAACAAATATAGTTCATAAAGTTTATTAATTAAAACATATTATAACCTAATAAATAATGATTAGAATAAATACTTATAATACTAATGCTAACCTATTTTATTACCACAAAAGGTAAAATTCGATTAATTTAGCTGAATTGCAACATATCTCTTATACAAATATTTTAAACCTTAAGTATATACATGCATAAATTATTAATTATTACATATTTAAATTAATTTAACTATTATACAACCACAAATAAATGCCTAACTATGTTTTATTAGAATAAAAATAAAATGATATTATTAAAATTTAATTATTGCAAATAAAATTAGTAATTAATAATAAATAATTAAATAAATAAATAAGAAATATTTAAAACTATTTAACCACTAGATAAATCCGCTAAAAGCACAAAATTATACTAAATTCACTTACTTTAACTCCGTTTAGGCAAAACTAGGAGAAAAGTCGCACTTATTTATAATTATTATATATTACTATAAATAAGTGAGGCTGCATATTATTATTGTCAATTAAAAATATCCTTTTTAAAAATACGAGTTCAAATAAAATATAATAAAAATAATTAATTCAGATATTCAAATAATATAATTCACCAAGTAAAATCTTATATCAGCACAGGCTGAATAACGGCTTCTCTCTCTAATTCATTATGATACATATTACTCCGATTTTCTGTCCTTGTTCATGGCGCATCTTTCTACCCATGCATCGAAATCACCAGCCTATAATTCAAATTCACTCGGGAGGCTGCCCGCGGGGTTTCGGCCTAGCACTAAGGTGACCCCTTACAAGAAGAAGCCCTGCCGGCTGCCGCTACAGCTTATATATGCCGTCAGAAAAATTAATGGCACGCCTCAACGGCTGGGCTGTCAGCCTCCCGGACTTGCAACCGGACCATCAAGGGATCGAATCCTAAGAGGGTGAAATAAATTTTTTTTTATTTTTAACAAATTATCAATAAATAATTATTATTTATCAATGATAAAAAGTAATTTTAGTTGAAATTTAAAATATTATTATTAATTATAAATTATATAATTACAATTATAATTATAATTATATAAATTAATTATAGTTTACAATTGATTACAACTATCAATTTTACAAATTTGGATTTTAATTTGAATTATCTATTATTTTATTTGCATATGAGAAATAAATTCTAGAAAAATTTTGAAATATGTCAACAAGTTAATTCATTTTAAGTTCCAATAATGGGACAAGTCTCAATCACCAATACCACAGAAAAGGCATTGTCGATCAATATTAAATGACGAAACAAAATCCAATAAATAAATAATATAGTCATTGACTATATTAGTCAATTCCATATTTAATGACTATATTATCATGTCATAACTCGTACGATTTATTGAGATTATAATCGAAATAATCAAAAATTATTATTATTATTAAGATTAAAATAATCGAGAATTATAATTATCATTATTTTCTAATCTCAAACAATCGATATAAAACAATCACTAAAAATAAAATTTAACTAAAATATGAACGATGTTTTCAGATCAGAAAATCACCTTTAGAATGAATATACCCATAATTGGCTGGGTCTTCCAAATAACGGACCACGTATGGACCTTCATTAAAATTTGCCTAGTAGTATTAGCAGTTGTAGTTGCTAAATACATTTACAACATCTTTTCACTCCTGAACAATCGAAGAGGTCGAGGTAACAACAACCAAAGAAATACAAGCAACAGAAGGTCATTATTTAATTTTCCAATAACAAGACTCCTTGAAAACAACACATCATGTCAAAATCCGTCATCGGATGGTGCTACTCAGCCAAGGACTACATCGTGTTAGCATACCAACTAATTAATGAACGAATACCAAAAAAAGAAAGACCAAACATCCACAGGATTAATCGGAATTCATCGAGGACGATGAAAAGTAAGGAGGGAGGAAGACGACAAAAACTAAAAAATTTTTGCAAACGAAACAGCAAACTTCTCAAAGACGCTATAATCTCCGCCCACAATGAAGAATCAACGGTGAAACATTAGACGACACCATTATAATTAAGGCGGATCATAATCTCAGCCAGTTAGAGATTTTAAATATAATTATCGCTATATGTCACGCCTCAATCATGATGGCCGCCGTGTGAGATAAGACGGATTTTATTTCACCTCGACTGGTCAGTCCTACTGATTATTATGTAAAGCGAGATTGGATAGGTGACGAGAGGCCATTATAAAAAGGGCGAGCTTAGAAATGTATGATAAGAAATATCAGATGTCAGAGAAAAGAGCTCTTTCGTTCTGATGTACTCCTGGTCACCTACCCATTCTCATAAAATTAGTTATTACTGCCAATTATTAATAATAGCTGATAAATAAATTCTAAAAATGTATTAATTAAATTCGATCATTGAGAAAGGACAACACAGGGTGCAATAATATCATTTACATGTCGTGTTGTTATTAAACAAATTTTAGAAGATTAATTAACGTAAGTCAACTAATCAGTTCATCACTAAAATAACACTAATTGATATTTTGGCTAGTAGCATCTATTAATACTGTTTTGAGAATTTTCTGGAATATCGATTTAAAATTTATTCTTGAAATTAAGAATTTGATTAACAATGCGAAAATGTCAATTGTTTATTGATGATGACACTTCTGATCGATGGTTGAGCCTTTGTTGTCAATGATCAATGGAGAATCTAGAATAATCTAGGAAGTCGCAATCATAAGTAGAAGAGAATTAACAAAATATTGACCGCTGCTATAATTGAAATTCTTATTATAATCAAAATTAGAATAATGTGTTGATGATCGAACTATCAAAAGAAAACAATGATATTATCGATAAATAAATTGAGTAGTAAATAATAAAATTAAAAATTGCATTATATTGGATATCAGTATAAAATAAGCTAACAACTAAGTTAAAACATTATTTTCTTTTCTACTGATCAATGTTCAATTATTATGATTATCACTATTATTATTACTATTATTATTATTCTTATTCCTTCTAATAATGATTTTATCAATAATCAACAACCAGCTACAATTATGTTTAACTAATGGTGAGATAAATATCTCTAATTATCGAATAGCTACTTGACGCAATAAGTAATGGTAACAGATTATAAAATCAAAGATTGACACATTAGTCTATAAAGATATCGAATCAATTAAAAACTATATTAAATTACAATTATCAAAATTAATCCACCAAATTTTGACTAAAGCATTATTTTATCAATTATTGATTTTACTCATTATAAATACTAGTGTTTTGACTATAGTCTCAAGTAATTTGTATCAAGTGTGAATTTGAATATATTAGTTATGCTATTATGTTATTAGTCTACATAAACATTAATTAATTTCATGATAAAAGTGTTTTGTAAGTAAAATCTACAAAATTTTCGTTATATAAAGGAACATGAAGGAAGAATATTCTATTCCGAGTGGGGAGTGAAGTTGGAGTGGGAGTTTCAATAAAAACAAGAAATATATATATATACACTGTTTGAATTTATTCAAATTTAAAGAAAAACTAGTGAGGATAGGAAAGTACAAAAAGTTACACACTTACAATATTATATAAAAAAAAAAAAAAAAAAATTAAAAGTTAATTTGACACACTATAAAAATAAATTTACGCATACACAAAATTTTGACACATTAAATTTACATAAACTCAAAAGTTCACGCCAAAGGATCCTTCGGAGGCGAGATTGGGCGAAGGGCTGGCGGATTTTGGGGCCCAATCAAAACCTGCTCTACAGACGGGATCCAATGGCCAGGACACTGCCCACAAAGGCAGTGATGAGGACGGCCAGGACGACTGAAATGAAAATAAAAGGAACATCTGTAATAAATAAAATGCAAATTTCTAGCATCATCGATTAGAGTGCATTCAGACATTTGTATGTGTGCACAATCACATACATACATACATGCTGAGAAATAGATAATTAAGATTAAAGACAAAAGTTAAAAATTTCAATGAAATTCGGATACTTACTTCAATGTATTCAATAAGGATGTCAGATCAGTGATGATCAAGAGACTCTCCTGCCTCATTCGTTCTATCTCCGGATCAACGATCGGAACAGGATTTTTCCTGGGTCTGCCTCTTTTTCTTTTGGGTGGAGGTGCGAGGCCAGGAAACTGATTGAAGGATGACACCACTCTGTCCACAAGCAAATTGTGTTGCACGGACGCCGCCATTCCTTGCACCTGTCTAAGGAAGGCTGGTAAGGATACCGGACATTGACGTCTGGTAGTTCCTGGAAGAATTTAAAATAATTAATACAAGAATCCGATCCATATCACTAAAGAGAAATCTAGTATTTGTAAAATCACAGGTTCAACTCACCAGAAGCAAAGTCTTCCACGAGCACCGTTTGTGCAGAGGATCTGCCACTATCCATGGTGAAGAAATTGGACTGATTACCATTATAACAAGAACATCCTTATATAATGGATCAAGTTGATGACACCGGCAAATTCTCAGCAAGCACGTGCCTTTTGACACCCCATGCGTCTTCAGATACGAAGAATCCACATAGCGACAAAACTTACTATTACACTCACTACTCACATTTCAAAACACTGACCCATCACAAGATAACGTAAAGCGTAAATTCAAAAGAGATTATGTTAATGGAATTCCTACTCTGATTTTAGTCTTTACTCGAGAATGTCTCGTTCAAGCGCAGATTACCTTACAAACTATATATTTTAGAATAACGTGTGCAGTATGACTGTGTAAATTCGTAATCGCTAATGATGCAAATGTTGTAATTTCGATAAAGGGTTCTATCGGGACGAAGAACAAAATAAGGAGGGAGGACTGTTACATCCCAGTAACCAAAATTTCTAATTTTTTCTAATAACACTATATAATTCTCATATTTCCAAAAAATACATCCTTGCAGCTGCATGATAAGATACTCGACAGTATATTATTTCACATTTATTCACGAATTTTGCAAATTCTTCTAGTATGTTTTAGCAGCTGCAAGGATAGATGGAATTACAATATTTGCGAATGCGAATGAAACAAATCCACTGTTTAGTCTCTATGAAATTCTAGTCCAAAGAAAACGCAAGCTGATGACAATGGACTGATTTCACCGTTTTATGAAAGATTATATTCTTATAAGATCGTCTAAACATTTATCGGATATTTAATATTATACATTTTTCGACCTCGAAGAATGTACGTGACTTTAGTAAAAGATCACACGTGCATTCTTCCTTAGATAAGCAAAACAAATCCTAGACGAGTTTATGAGAATATGTCTATCTGTTATACGATACTAAATACCGCATTTATGGAAACAGACTATAAGATATCAATGTCATTCGCGAGTCCGAGCGCACGTGCACTTTTGAAGATTCATCAATTTTATCTTCTACCAATTGAATTTAGCGACACGCCTTATCCTAAGAAAGGGTAAAAATCATATTCTTTTTACCTCCTACCATTCAATTTATTGACACGCCTGTTCCTAGGAAAGGGTAGCTATTTTCTTTAAATACAAGCGACACTTGGAATAATTTGTCTTATACTCCGGTAGCTTTAAAAGCGTAATATCGTCGAAGTGACCCGTCGGAATCGAAATTGAAAGCGGCATCTTGTATCACATATTGCTCAAGTTATCACAAGTGTTAACTTTAGACTTTATAGGGAGCATCGTGTCCATCTAATTGTGATCCGACGATAAATAACATTAAAAGCGCTTGTGTGAAGTGTAGTACATTATAGTTGTATCAACGATACGAAATCGATTGAGCGACGTCTTGGTCACTACCTCGTTCCTGCGTTATTAAAATTGTCAACAACCTCCGAAAATCTTATGTAAGTACCTTGCGATTTATTATTGATATGATTATTGTTTTAATGAATTAAACCACAACTAATTTGTTACCATTATATGACGAACGGATTGTCTATTGATTTTGATTCAGGATTATTTAATAGTATTTATTGTAACTAAAACTAACCGTATCACGGCTAGCCAGTATAAGTCAATACTGGCCCAGTGCTGGCAATTGCTATTGCGAATCACATATTTTATTTGTATCAATTATTATTCATATATTGGTTAACCATTTGAATTGAATATTCAATTCAGTGTTGGTCCAGTACTGGCTCAGTCCTGGCATATCTGAATTCGAAAATTAAACGAGTTTGATTCCTTTTCTCGATGGTATAATATTATTTATAACTGAACAATCAACTTAAATCATTCTTTCTGAATACTGGTCCAGTATTGGCTCAATACTGGCATTTAGCGAAAACTCACGTTATTGACTCATTGTATAACTAAAGACATTGAGGATTATTGTAATTGTTGTTCTCTTGATTAAATTGTTAAAATGCACTTGATTATTGTTCTGTAACTTTACGATATTAAATGAATTATTATAATAAACGTCTTAAAGATATTGACTTGATTATTTATTGACTCAGATCCCTCAGATCTGTTAGTGAAAACGTACCCAAATAAAAAATAAATATAAAAGCTAGCCTTTCGCTAGCTAATCAGATTGTTATTTTTCCTGTTTATTTAAATAGCATTTTAAATAACCTCGCCTTCGCTCGGATGTAACAGTTGAAACCGAAAAAGACCCCCTAAAACAAATTTCTCCTCTTCTTCACTCCCCATTACCCCCTAACAGGGTGTTGATATTTAAAATTTCGAAAAAAAAATCTAATAGAGTGTCTATTCTTAAGGTTTTTTGGGCGAAAAAAACCGAGAAAGACCACCAAAAAACAAATCCCCCCTTCACCCGCTATTACCCCTAAGAGGGGTTGGAATTTCGAATTTCAAGACAAGTTGAATTTTGTGTCTATTCCTATACTTTATGGGCCTCTGCAACCAAAAAAGACCCCCAAAAACAAATTTCTTCCCCCTTCACCCCCTATTACCCCTGGGACGTGGTGTCTTTCCCTATGTTTTTTGGGGCACTTAAACCGAAAAAACAACCAAGAAAAATTCCTCTTTTCTTTACCATGTTTTACACCCTGGCAGTAAATTCTATTTTTAATTTTACAAAAGTAGAGTACGGTGTCTATTTTATTATGAAATTCGAAATTTCAACCCCCTCGCCTGGCGTAATAGGTTGTGAAAGATGGGAAAAATTTGTTTTTGGGGGTGTTTTTCGGTTTCAGCGCTCCAAAAAACATAGGAATAGACACCGAACTCGACTTTTCGTAAAATTTGAAATTCCTACCCCCTCTTAGGGGGCAATAGGGGGTAAGGGAGGAGGGAATTTGTTTTTGGTAGTCTTTCTCGGTTTTAACGCCCCAAAAACCTGAGGAAAAAACACCCTATTCGATTTTTTTTCGAAATTTGAAATATCAACCCCCTGTCGAGGGGTAATAGGGGGTGAAGAAGGGTTGAAATTTGTTTTTAATGGTCTTTTTTGGTTTCAGCGGCCCAAAAAATTTAGGAATAGACACCGAACTCAACTTTTCGTAAAATTTAAAATTCCTACCCCTTCTTAGGGGGTAATAGGGGGTCAATAACAATTAAATTAGCGCTTTCAAAATTTTTGTATATTCTATTTCGTTACTTCTATGAAATCAAGGTATTGGCAGGCATTAAAAAAATTTTTTGTAGAAAATAAAAAAAGAAAACGAAAAAGTTAACATTTTTTCAGCTGTTTCCATTAACATTAAAAAACAAATAAAACAAAAAACAAAAATCTACTTTCACAGATCTCTTAAGAATTTATTCATGAATTTTTCAAGAAAAAAAATTGAAAATCCATGTAGCCGTTCTCTCTAAAAGTTGATTTGAACATCAATTTCTGATTTCAAACCACTGTGCGCTGGTGCGCGTTTTATTTTGCTAGTTTTTTTAATAATTCTTTTTTATGTAATAAACGAATTAATTTATTGAGACCTTTTATAACATAAAAGTACAATATTTAAATAATAGATTTTATAAATTGCATTAAAAAATTATAAAAATTGAGCCATTGAAGACTGATTTTTTGGGTCGAGGACATTTCCACCAAAACCCAATTGACCGAATTTGTAATTGGCCGAAATTTAATTTTCCGAATTTGTAATTCTACAAACTTGCATTTGTCAGAATTTGCAATTCCCCGAACTTGCGTTTGTCCGAGCTATTAACTTCCCGAATTTGTATTTGTCATAACTTCCAAATCATCAAATTGACATTTGCCCAAACATTTAAATCGACGAAATTGCACTTGTTAAAATTTTTAACTCCTCGAACTCGTATTCGTCTGAACTTTTAAATCCACGAACTTGCATTTGCCAGAACTTTGAAATCACCGAACTTGCATTTGTCAAAATATTCAATTACCAGAATTTGCATTTGTCCGAACTTTGAAATCACCAAATTTGCATTTTTCCGAACTTTGAAATCACCGAACTCGCATTTAGCAGAATATTCAACTCTCCAAATTTGCAACTGTCAGAACTTCTAAATCCCTGAATTTGCATTTGTCCAAACTTTAAAATCACCGAACTTATATTCGCCCAAATTTTGAAATCTCCGAATTTGTAATTGTCCGAACTTTGAAATCACCGAACTCACGTTTAGCCGAACTCTTAAGTCTCCGAATTTGCATTTGGCCGAACTTTTAAATTACCGAACTTGCATTTTTCCGAATTTTTAAATCACCGAACTTGCATTTGTCAAACTCCTTAAGTCACCGACTACTCGTGTCCCCGAATTTGCATTTCTCCGACCATCGGAAAGTAGGTTTTCTAAAGGAGTCTTATGATTGGATGGTAAATTTCCCGGTAACATTACCAGCCAATCAAAAGACTCCTTTAGAAAACCTACTTTTCGATGGTCGGACAAATGCAAATTCGGGGACACGAGTAGTCGGTGACTTAAGGAGTTTGACAAATGCAAGTTCGGTGATTTAAAAATTCGGAAAAATGCAAGTTCGGTAATTTAAAAGTTCGGCCAAATGCAAATTCGGAGACTTAAGAGTTCGGCCAACCGTGAGTTCGGTGATTTCAAAGTTCGGACAGTTACAAATTCGGAGATTTCAAAATTTGGGCGAATATAAGTTCGGTGATTTTAAAGTTTGGACAAATGCAAATTCAGGGATTTAGAAGTTCTGACAGTTGCAAATTTGGAGAGTTGAATATTCTGCTAAATGCGAGTTCGGTGATTTCAAAGTTCGGAAAAATGCAAATTTGGTGATTTCAAAGTTCGGACAAATGCAAATTCTGGTAATTGAATATTTTGACAAATGCAAGTTCGATGATTTCAAAGTTCTGGCAAATGCAAGTTCGTGGATTTAAAAGTTCAGACGAATACGAGTTCGAGGAGATAAAAATTTTAACAAATGCAATTTCCTCGATTTAAATGTTTTAGCAAATGTCAGTTTGATGATTCGGAAGTTATGACAAATACAAATTCGGGAAGTTAATAGCTCGGACAAACGCAAGTTCGGGGAATTGCAAATTCTGACAAATGCAAGTTTGTAGAATTACAAATTCGGACAATTAAATTTCGGCCAATTACAAATTTGGTCAATTGGGTTTTGGTGGAAATGTCCTCGACCCGATTTTTTAACACCACTGGGGAAAAAATGTTTTTGCGGTAGACATGATAATTCCATATAGCATCATCCGAAATTAAAAAAACGAAAAATTTTCTGTTATTAGGTGAGTCTGGCTGGTGCCTGAACGAAGGGTTTAAAAAATTTTGAATTTTTGGCAGTTTTATGCAAAAAATACCATTTTTTTCACACTTTTTGACTATATATATCTTTATAAAATTGGTTGAGATTAAAAAGAAAAAAAATCCTTCGTTCAGGCACAAGCCAATGCTATTGACAAGAAGTGTACCAAATTTCAAGAAGATCGATGAATTAGTTTTCAAGAAATCGTGTCCACCGTCTTCAAAAATCGAGTTTTGAGAAAAGAGCAATTAAAGTTAAAGGTTCAAAAAGTTGGATTTTTCAGGATACTGGCGGAATTTTTGTTATCCATGAAAAATAATCAATTGATACTTGCTGATTGGAAATATGAAATTATAAATTTTTTATATTAAGAGTGATAGGCAAGATATTTTTCGATTTTAAACCATTGTGTGCCAGTCAAATATAATGAGTGAAAATTCTAAATTCTCTTTCCTTCTCTCTTTATCACCTAGAGTTTTAATCAGATTAACTTGAAGCTTAGAAAAAATATTCTTGACATGTTATACTATTAAATAAAATTTTTTTTAAAGATTGATTTTTTGAAGCTTTAAAACCCATGTAACACCTTAACTTTAATTTTTTTAAAAGTATTAAATGCTTGCAGTTTGCAACCCCTTCGGGTTTGGCGGTAAATTTAAATATGTATTTCCGATTCAATATTATCATATTATTTCCCATTTGCTTAAAAAGTTTTCTGGTTAAAATTCATTTTATAATTTATGTAAGTATTAATAATAGTAGTTTATATTCTTTCCTTAAATATTTATTATTACATTTTAAAATATTTATTATAATTTACGTATATATGTATATAAAATAAATTAGTAACCCTCGAGTTAAATTTAAATTTCACTATGTCTATCTTGTTTCAGAATAATAGAAATAGTATAAAGTTTTCTAATCGTTTACACTGTTCTTATTTATTTATTGTTCTGATATAGTTATGCAAACAGTGCAAATCAAAAAATAAAAAATAAATTATTCATAAAATATTATTGTAGGGTCAAACCATTATATTTTTTTTTAAGTAATGTTAAATTTATTATGACTCTACACTGAAAAAAATGATTCGGTAATTTTACCACTATGGAAGTAGGAGCGTTTATTACCTACTTCTATAGTAACAGTTTTACATATTTTACGGATTTTACGCGCAGAGATGGGAATAATACTTTAACCTTATGTAAAATTCCTAATGCTTTTGTAAAATTACAGAAAAGAAAATTCGCCAGTTATGAAATAAATATAAGTATTAGAAATTCTAATATAAAAATAAATTATGAATTTTATTGTGAAATTATAAAAAAGCAATGTAAAATAAATAATGTAATTTCACAAATTTTTGTATTTATTGTTTTAAACTTTGGCATTGCACCTGAACTTAACCTCAACCTTATGAAAATTTTCGAATGATTCTGTCATTTCTTCGTAACAAAAGGGAGAAAAAATGTTTAATTTCTTAATTCAACAGAAGTTGAATTTCTTTTTTCAATCAAATGCCCGTTGACGGTCAAAATAGACACATAACCAATTCGTTTTCAAGAAATATCTTAACAACTAATGTGTGAAACTTTTTTAAGACGTATCACAATTTGGTTTCTATAATTAATCATTTTTTATAGGAATTTTACATAAGAGGATTATGGATAAATACATCAAACTATAATATTTTACATCAAGATGATAACATTGAGATTATAAACAGGATTTTTACATGCTTTTGTAACTTTACAGTTACTGGTGAATTTGATACTATGAAGGTAGGTGCTTTTATTACCTACTACCAAAGTAGTACATTCACAACCCTGAATGTACATTTACTGAAAAATGTAATATTACATTACTGAAAGCTGTAAAAATTCAAGTTGATTGGTATTATTGCTACTTTCCAAAGAGTAGTATTACAGAAAGTTTCTAAAGTAACATTACAATACGGACGTAATTTTCCTGAAGTATTTTTTACAGTGTATCTATCTGTTCGCGCTTCTCCCGCTCTGTCAGACATCTTTCTTTTACGCCACGTACGTATCTTACGCACCTTACTTTACGTTATCTAATGTTACGGAATTCAAATTAGTATTTAATATCTTTAATAATATTTTAATTACAACATTCGGCCATCCTTTGGTGGTTTGGCCCCTCAAACCATTAATTTAAGAACAATCGTAGGAATTTAAATACTTTGGTTTCACACTTTTTCGTCTTTGTCGATTACAATTTTCATCGACATTAATTAATCGTTCCGGTGATTTTTTTGAGTATACAATTTCGGGTGTATTACTCTTTTCTGCCTCGTTATTATTCTCATTCAAATCATCACTATCGCTTTTATTATCGTTATTATAATCGTTATAATCTACCTCTTGACCTCTCCAAATTTTTATTTGGCTTACATGTGCCGTGGTCGTATACCCTCTATCATTGGTTTCATTTAACCTTTTAATTTTGTAAGTGTCGCTAGGTAAATTTTGAACAATGACCATTGGTCCGCTAAACAAAGGTTGTAATTTAGTTGATTGTCCTGTCGCAACAGCATTTCTTTTCACAAAAACTATATCACCAATTTCGTAGTGTACATTAGCATATTTATTTTTATCATAGTGAGTTTTATATTTCTCTTGTGCTTTAAGAATATTAGTCCGAACTTCACTCTGAACATCAGCTGGAAGTCGATACGTTTCGCAATCAATCGTTAATTCTCGCAAACCACCGTCATCAAATCGAGGTAAATACCCGTAAAAAGCTTCAAAAGGGGTTCGTCCAATCGATTTACAAAATGAGCTGTTTATGTCTCGTTCAATTTTCTTTAGTTTCAAATCCCAATCATTTTGTTCTTCATCATTTACTGCGCTTCGCATGCTAGGCAAAAGGGTTTGATTTAAACGTTCTACAAGTCCATTGGCTTGCGGATGCCGGCTTGAATTTAACGTATGTTTCACCGCATATTTTTCACACATGTCTTGAAAACCTTTTGCAGTAAAGCATGTTCCACGATCAGTAACAATTCGCCTCGGTGCACCAACCCTCTCAAAAAAAGTCTACAATTTTTTTCGTAGTAATTCTTTCACTCACATTTCGCACTGGTACTAAATTTACATATTTCGTTAGGTTATCGATAATAGCTAACACATATTTATTCTTTGGAGGTGTGATGACAAAAGGTCCTAAGTGATCCGCATGTACAATTTCAAAAGGCCGTTTTCCTGGCGGAATTGGGTGCAACTCTCCAACGGATTTTCCCGATCTATTTTTCATTAAGATACACTCTAAACAGTTATTGATGTGAAATTTAACATACCTTCGCAATCCAGCAAAATAATAATATTTTAAAATTCGACTGACAGTTTTATCAATCCCAAAATGGCTACATAAATCATGATTCCTAATTACAATTGACTTTCTCATTGCACTTGGCACCACATACAATTCTCGAGTTTCATTTTCGATGACAATTTTACGATATAATAATCCGTCTTTTAAAATGTAATTACGAACAATTTCCTTTTCTAATTTCGACCTGTCTACATTATTCTTTTGCAAAATATCAATTTTAGTTTTAATTTTTTTCGTCCGAACGTTGGAACATCAGTATTTCGTCTTCTCTAGTCTCAATTGTCATAACTCTTAAAACATCATTTTCGTCAACCGGTGCTCGTGACAATGCGTCAACGTGTTTCATCTGATCTCCACTTTTGTGCGCGATTTCAAAATCAAACTCAGAAATTAAACTAACCCATCGTGCTTCTTGTGCATTTTTTGTTTTCCACGCGTTTAAATTCATTAGACATTGACAATCAGTAATTATTTTAAATTCCAAGCCTATTAGAAAAATTCTGAGCCTTTGCAACGCCCACGCAATTGCCATCAGTTCTAGTCGACTTGAATGATACTTTTCTTCCACCTCACTAGTTTTGCGACTTATCGCGTAAACTAATTTTAAGGGATCATCTTTTACATCTGCCTGGAGAAGCAAGGCTCCGACGCCTTTCGCGGAAGCATCCGTATGCAACTCCGTACGTTGCGCATGTGGATTATAAGTTTTTAAAACCGGTCGCTTTATTAAACATTCTTTTAATTTACTAAAAGCTTGTTCACATGTCGTATTCCAATCAAATTCGACACTTTGTTTCAGTAAGTCACTAATTGGAGCGGAGATTTTAGCATATTTAGGAATAAATCGCCGAAAAAAGCCTGTTAAACCTAAGAGCTGTCGAACTTCGTGTTTCGATGTGGGGGTCGGAAAATTTTGTATAGCTATTATTTTTCTCCCACCCGGTTGTATTTGTCCGTTTCCTAAAACATACCCTAGGTATTCAACCTGCTGCATGCCAAATTTGCATTTTGATAAATTTAAGGTTAATCCGGCTTCTCTAAGTAAACGTAATACCTCCTCTAACCTAGCTAATAATTCCTCCCATGTTTTTGAATATACGCAAATATCGTCAAAAAAATTAAACGCAATTTTCTTTCTTCTAGCCAGTCCTAACACACGGTCCATTAGTTTCGCGAAATACTTCGGCGCGTTCGCCAATCCAAACATCGCGCGTTCAAACCTACCGGTCTCAGTTTTCGTGATGAAAGCCGTTTTATCTTTAGCTTCTTCCGTCAATGGCATCTGTAGATATCCGCTTGCTAAATCTAGTTTTACAAAATATTTTGCTTCATTCAAATTTTCTAAGAGATCATCAAAATTCGGTATTGGATAGTTGGTTGGTAGGGTGATTTTGTTTAAAGCTCGATAATCTACTACCATTCTCGGAGACCCATCGGCTTTTCCAACAATAAAGGCTGGACTTGCGTATTCAGAATCGGTCTCAGTTACAATTCCCGCACGTTTATATTCTCTTACTATCGAATCTAAATCATTTCTATCCTTGGAATTTAATCTATAAGGCTTCGCTTGAACAGCCGAAGATCAATCCTTTATTTTGATATCCAATTTGGATTTTATCCGTACACCCTATTTCTTTGGTTAAATTCGCGGTACACTCACGATATTTATTCAACAAATTAACTAATTCGTAATTTTGCAATTCTGTCACATTTTTATCAACTATAATTTCTTTTGGATCTATCACGGTAGTACGCGGTTGTCTAATCGAAGCTGTTTCCACGGAAAGTATTTTCTCCCCTATTTCTTGTCCTATTTTAATCATCTCATTTTCTTTTCCTAGATTAATAATTGAAATACATTTATCACCAATATCCGTCTTTACATTTATCAAATCTATCCTGCCTGGCCCTAAATCAATCTCTTCAGTTGCGGTAAATTGTTTTCCTTCAATTAAAAAATCATCAAGAAAATCTGGATTGACATTCATAAATTTTAATTCTTTACCTACTCGAGTGTAACTAATATTTTGAGACTCAGTAAAAGGACGTCCCAAAATTACGTCAAATGTCTGGACAGTATCTGGTACGACTCTAAAGGTTAATTGCATAGGCTTCAAATTTTCAAATGTTACTGTTTCTTTTATTATTCCCGGTGACTCTACTGGTTTTTGACCAAATCCCTCAATCAGAGAACTTAATTTCTGCATTTGAAATTGCTCACGTAAAACAATAGTCGATTTAATAGTATTTACCGAAGCCCCCATGTCTATTTGCGCTATTAATTTAGTTTTATCGATAGTTATTTCTCTTACAAACTTTTCCATTGAATTTTCCCCTTTTTCTAACCCAATAATATTTACTTCCTCAATTTTTACCTCTTTATTTCCCGGACATCGAGAAGCAATATGACCGTTAACATGACATATATAACATATAATTTCTTTTCTCTCTTGTTTGCATTCTCGCGCTAGATGCCCCCAACCATTGCACTTAAAACACTTACGCTCATTTACACTTTTACCTGATTTAATTTGAAATCTCTCGTCGTTTACTGGACCTTCCAGCATTCGAACTTGTGGATGTGTCACTTCCTCGACACGTTTGCGTCCTAATCCAGAAGCATTGACCGTTCCTTTTCTTTCGCTGATCCTCTCTCGTCTGCTATTATCCATTAGTTCAAACTGCACCAGATCATGTAATAAATCATCTGTCGTTACGTAGCTTCTTCCAATAGCATAATTTGCCATCTCCCTTGACCAAAGCCCCTGAGCAACCTCGTTCCTGATTTCCTCTACACTAAGAGCTAATCCATTGCACAGCCAAACTTTGTCCAAGAAATAAACTTGTACTGTTTCTCTCGGACCTTGACACCGTGCTGCCATCTCCTTCAGTTTTACACTTATTGTTCGAGCGCGCGTAAAAGTCGTTTTGAATTCTGTGACAAAAGTTCCAAAACTTGTCACTTCAGCCGTCTTTGTCATTAACCACTTAAAGACACCCTTTCTCAACTTCGACTTGGCAACACTGTATGCCACTGCATCAGTCCAATTATTTATGTTTTTCAGATTTTCAAGCTCTCTTATCCAAGCACTGGCACGTTCCGGACTTTCGTTGCCTTCAGGCTGGTTCTACAATAGGTGCCACTCACGAGTGGCAGTGACACATGCCAGTGCCAATGGCTATTGCCACTACCACGTACCGGAAGTTGTGATTGCGCATCGTGTAATGTGTACTTTGTTCGCGCAGTCCCGACAGCGCGAGTCAACATTTTTCGTAGCCATTCGTAGCGGTTGAACCGGCTTTTTGGGATTTTGTCAATTTTGTGTAAGGTTAAGGAGCAAAGGAATTACTGTATGAAAGGTAAGAAAATAATTTTTTTAATTCTAAAAATGTTGACATAACCTTATACGTGTCAATTTTTAGAAATGAAAATATAATTTTTTTAACGCTGTGGCCATTAGTTTAAGGTTATGTCATATACTTTAAATTTTGCAATTATTCTTTAATTTTTTTAATTACTTTGTTCTGTTGTCGATTATTCTCGTCAATTTTAGATTTTTTTTTTTAATATTCTCAATTATTGTTTTTTAGTATTCGATTATTTTCGTCATTTTATAACATTTCTATCAGTATGCTATCAGTTATCAATTACCTATTTTCTTAATATTTACATTTTATTCTTTAATCTTCAATTTATTTTTTAAGTTTCTTTTTGTCAATTCTCACTTATTTTCTTTAATTTTTAATTATTTTATTCAATATTCAATAATTCTCGACTCTTTTCATTTAATAATTATTTTCTTGGAATTTCAATACATTTCTAAAATTTTCCATTGATTTCTTCAATTTTAATTTATTTCTTACAATTTTTTCTTTAATTATATACAGTTATCAATTGATAATTTATTATAATCCATATATTTTATAGTTATTCTTTAATCTTTAAAAATATTTTTTTCTGATGGCCATTAATCTCGCCATTTATCGAATTTTTTATGAATTGACAATTTTTTCCATAATATTTCATTATTCTCGTCATTTTGTAATTTTTCCTACAATTATCAATTATTATCATATAGCTTCAATTTCATTCTTTATTTTTTTAATTTATTTCTACAATTTTACTTATTTTCCTCAATTTTTAATTATTTCCTTTTTTTCAATTACTTTCATCGATTATCAATTAATTCCACAACATTGAATAATTCTCGAATGTTTTAAATTATTTTTTCACTTATAAAAATTAATTTAAAAATTCAATTCAATTATTCAATTCTACAACTATTTTCTTCAATTTTTAATTACTTTCTTCCAATTTCCATTCCATTTTTTAATTTTCAATTATTACTTATTTAATATTAAAGAAATTCCGTCTTTAGTCAATTTTTTTTCAATTTTCAATCAGTGTTTTAATACTCAATAATTCTCTGATTAATTTTTTTTTAACAATCATAAAAAAATTTTAAATTATTAATTCAATTGTTCAATTCTATAACTATTTTTTTAAATTACTTTCTTAAATTTTTTATCATACTTTTTAAATTACAATTTCATTCTACAATTGTCAATTATTTTCATCAATTGAAATTTTTTTCTTTTTTAATTGAGTTGTTTAATTTACAATTATTTCTATATTTTTCCTAATTATTTAATTATTTAGTTTAAATTTAATATTTATTGTTTAATTTTATAAATTATTTTTTCAAATTGTTAGAATTATTCTTTAATTTTTTTTATTTTTCTTTCTTGTTAATTTTTCTTGCCAGTTTACGATTATTTTTCAATTGTCAATTATTTTTGTTATTTCCAAATGTTTTTTTTAATTGATTTTCTAAAATTTTAAATTACTTTCTTTAAAGTTTAATTATTTTCATTAATATTTTTAAAATCTTGTATTTGGTTATTTTTTTTATTATTAATAAGTTTCTTTAATTTTAAATTCAATTATTCAAATATTTTCTGCAATTCATATTTCAATTCCATTTTTCCGATTGCAGTAATTCTCTTCCATATTCAATAATTCTCGACTTTTTCAGTTCCTTTTTTCAATCTTATATTATATTATTTAAATTTCAATTGCACTCTTATTTAAAAAATTTTTTTAGTTGTGTATTAATCTAGCAATTTTTTGAATTTGTTTTCAATGGTCAATTATTTTCGCCTTTGTTTTTGTAATTTTTTTTCAATTATTAATTATTTTTTTTAAATTCAATTTAAATTTTAATTTATATCTTCATTTTTAGGCCACCCCTACCGTAAAACGGAACCCTATTAAATTCACTATGTGTTTCCGTTTTCGCACCCCGGGTCGCCCACATTTTCTCCAAAACTCAATTGTCAGAATATCCATTTGACCGAATTTTATTTATCCAAAACTGCATTTATCAGATATCTTATTTATCCAAAAAAGCATTTATCAGAAATCTCTTTTGTCCGAAATTTAAATGATCAGAAATCTAATTTTGATGAAAATGCATTTACCAGAAATCTCGTTTGTCCAAAAGGTAAATTGTCAGAAATCTAATTTATCCAAAATTGTATTTATCAAAAATTTAATTTATCCGAAATAGCATTTATCTGAAATCTCGTTTGTCCAAAAATTGAATTATCAAAAATTTTATTTATTAAAAATTACATTTATCAGTAATCTTAAATGTAAGGATTTTCAATTATCAAAAATCAAATTTGTTCGAAATTGAATTTATTAAAAATCTCCTATGTCCGAAATTTCATTTATCAAAAATCTTATTTGTCCGAAATATCATTTATAAGAAATCTAGTTTTCCCAACATTGTAATTATCAAAAAACCCATTTATCCAAAAGTGCATTTTACAGAAATCTCATTTGTCTGGAAAATTATATATCAGAAATTTCATTTGTCAAAAATGTCAATTATCAGTCATTTTATTTATCGAAAGTTGCATTTATCAGAAATCTCATTTCTTAGGAATTGCAATTATTAGAAATCTCATTTGTCAGGAATGTCAATTATCAGTAATCTTATTTATCAAAAATTGGATTTCTCAGAAATTGCAATTATTAGAAATCTCATTTGTCCGATATTGCATTTATCAGAAATCTCATTTATCCGAAATATTATTTTTCAGAAGTCTCTTTTATCAAAAATGTTAACTATCAGTAATCTTATTTGTCAAAAATTGCATCAATCAGAAACCGCATTTCTCAAAAATTGCTATTATAAGAAGTCTCTTTTGTCTGATAATGTATTTAACAGAAATCTCATTTGTCAAAAAAATTATCAAAAACCTCATTTATCCAAATTTTAATTTGTCAAAAATCTAATTTATCAAAAATTGAATTTATCAGACTTCTTAGTTGTCCGACATTGCATTTAACAGAAATCTTAATTTGTCAATATTTCCAATTATCAAAAATCTAATTTGTCCAAAATTACATTTATCAGAAATCTTATTTGTCAACACTTGCATTTATCGGAAATCGCATTTGTCCGAAATCGCACTTATCGGAAGTCTCATTTATCCAAAAAATTATCTTTCATAACCTTCAGTTGTGCGAAAGTCCATGTACAAGAAATCTCATTTTCCCAAACGTCCATTATCCCAACATTTTTCTTTCGAAGCGAGTTGCCCGTCCCTGGTCTAATCGGTAAAACAGAGTGCAGTTCAGTAGGAATTCGGAGCGACATCTATTCTGTTTCACCGAAACCATCGAATAGACCAGGTACGGGCAACTTGCTTCGAAAGAAAAATGTTGGGATAATGGACGTTTGGGAAAATGAGATTTCTTGTACATGGACTTTCGCACAATTGAAGGTTATGAAAGATAATCTTTTGGATAAATGAGACTTCCGATAAGTGCGATTTCGGACAAATGCGATTTCCGATAAATGCAAGTTTTGACAAATAAGATTTCTGATAAATGTAATTTCTGAGAAATCCAATTTTTGATAAATAAGATTACTGATAATTGACATTCCTGACAAATGAGATTTCTAATAATTGCAATTCCTGAGAAATGAGATTTCTGATAAATGCAACTTTCGATAAATAAAATGACTGATAATTGACATTTTTGACAAATGAAATTTCTGATATATAATTTTCCGGACAAATGAGATTTCTGTAAAATGCACTTTTGGATAAATGGGTTTTTTGATAATTACAATGTTGGGAAAACTAGATTTCTTATAAATGATATTTCGGACAGATGAGATTTCTGTTAAATGCTTTGTCTAATAAATTAGGTTTCTGACAAATGCAGTTTCGGACTAATGAGATTTCTGATAAATACAATTTTTGATAAATGAAATTCGTAATAATTTAATTTTTTGAAGAACGAGATTTCTATTAAATGCTATTTCGGACAAATAAGATTTTTGATAAATGAAATTTCGGACAAAGGAGATTTTTAATAAATTCAATTTCGAACAAATTAGATTTTTGATAATTGAAAATCCTTACAATTGAGATTACTGATAAATGTAATTTTTAATAAATAAAATTTTTAATAATTCAATTTTTGGACAAACGAGATTTCAGATAAATGCTATTTCGGCTAAACTAAATTTTTGATAAATACAATTTTGGATAAATTAGATTTCTGACAATTTACCTTTGGGACAAACGTGATTTCTGGTAAATGCATTTTCATCAAAATTAGATTTCTGATTATTTAAATTTCGGACAAAAGAGATTTCTGATAAATTCTTTTTTTGGATAAGTAAGATATTTGATAAATGCGATTTTGGAAAATAAAATTCGGTCAAATGGATATTCTGACAATTGAGTTTTGGAGAAAATGTGGGCGACCCACGAAAATGTTATGGAAAGCGCGATTCGAGCTCATGAACATGCCAAAATCCAGCAAAAAACACTTTTTTGCCATAAAATGCAAAAAAATTACCATGTGCCCCCCTTAAACTTCCAAACTATTTGACTTAGGATGCTGAAATTTGGTACACGTATGTAATTTTACGTAAAGATGACAGGAAACTTATAGAGAACTTTCGGAAAGGCGGTATTTATTAGCCAAAAAGTACGATTTTTTGGAAAAAAAATCGAAAACATGACCATGCCCCCCCCTAATCTTCTAAACTATTTGACTTAGGATGCTGAAATTTTGTACACGTATGTAGATTAATGTGTAGATTACAGGAAAATTATAGACAACTTTCGTAAAGGCGGTCCACAGTGGGAAAAAATCGTAAAGTAGGGTTCAAATTGATTTTTTGAGCGCAATTTTTAACAGATTTCAGATTTTTTTTTTAAAATGTTCACAAATAAATTCTTCAGAGATCTATGAGAGCCGATTTTTTAATTTTTGCATTATAAACAATTTATGTTAATGCAAAGTGTAAAAAAAAAGTGATTTTTAACATTTTTTGATCTCATTCATCGTAAAAAATTTTCCTATGCCTTATACTACATGTGTGTAGTGCTTAGGACAGTACAAAAAGAAAACAAAAGTTTGATTTTAAAAAAATTGTTATAAACAATTTTTTTTTTTTTTTTTTTTTTTTTCGCCGCTAGGTGGCCAGTAAATCGACACGTGTACCGCGCTGCTCGATACTATTTTATTCATTTTAATTAAAGTTCTACCTAAAAATTGCCCAAGAATAAGTTATTCTCACGACAAACCCTGTGCTTATAATAGTGTGCGAACAATTTTTATCAAAATCTACTCTGTTAGTGCTCTAATCCAGTTTCTGTGTATTCGGCTTTCCCTAACCTCAAACAAAAATGCCTGACACGAAGTCACAAGGGTCACAAGCAACAAGTTTGAAATGTGGCAAGTGTGGAAAAAATACTGCCGACCCGGTTTATTGTCCCAATTGCTTTACAGCATATCACCCAAGCTGCAGTGATAAGATAGGTCGTAATAGTGATAGATCATATATAAAATGCTGCGAAAAATTTCGTAATGTTTCGACATCGACTGTTGATCTCAAAGACAATGAAATTCTCAAGGCCATTGTAGACATCAAAACTTCGTTCACTACAAGATTCGATAACATTGACACCAGTCTAGCAAACCTTTCTTCTCGAGTTGCAAGTAATGAAACTAAAATATTGAATTTTACTAATAGAATGGAGGCTGTGGAAAGTAAAATTGCATGCGTAGAAAATGTCACGAACATAAATGTTACTGCGGATCAATGTTTGGTGGAAGTCGAACGTCGTATTGGCAAAAAAAACAATCTAGTTTTGTTCGGTTTCCCGGAACCTAATCTAAACCCTGACCATCCTAATGGTACTAATGATATTAACAAGGATCTCCGCTCAACATTAACGGATTTGTTTGTGAAGTTCATCCCAAATGACAATCTCGAAATTGTTAAAATTTCTAGACTCGGTAAAATTTCGCAGGTAACGGACCAAAGACCTCGCCCTGTCAAATTGACATTTGCGACGGAGGAGAGGGCACAAGTAGTCCATCGAATGTTTGCAGCTGCCAAAAGAGATACAATCAATTCTCATCTCATCAAGCACATGTGGCTCAATCCAGACAGGACGAGAATGCAACTAGACACAATCAAGGAGAAACAAAAAGAATTAGCTTCTCGACTTCAGGGCGGAGAAAAGGATCTGAGGCTTGTCTTCAGAGGAGGGAATCCAGTAATAACAACATTCAATCCTCGACAAGGGGCACCACCGAATCAGTAGACGGCACTGGGCCGATACCATGTGATTCCCCCTCCTTGTCGTCATCCTCTGGTCCCTCATGTGACTCTCCCTCCTTGTCGTCACCCTCTGGTCCCTCGTGTGACTCTCCTACTACTCCCACTACCAGTTTGCATCAAAGTGTACACGATACCCATGATACCTACACTACACTCAACATTTCTTCTCTCTCTCCAAATATTTCCGTATACTATCAGAATGTCAGAGGCCTTAGAACCAAATTGAATATTCTTCGTCAAAATGTCTTACTATCTCAATACAACATCATAGTTTTCACAGAAACTTGGTTAAATAATCATTTTAATGACTCTGAACTTGGGATGTGCAATTATGACGTTTTTAGATGTGATCGTGATAAGTTAACCAGTGATAACAATCGTGACGGCGGAGTACTCATTGCGTCCTCCTCTATCTTGCACTCAGTTCGTATTCCCATTAGAATACAAACAGTTGAACACCTCTTTATTAAATTCTCAATCAAAAATTCAATTTACATAATTGGCACTTTTTATATCCCTCCACAATTAAGACTGGAAGATTTCTCGGCAATGTGCAACATACTAGAGGACATCCAGGAGCAACACCCATCTGCGGCGGTCTATATCATCGGTGATTTTAATATGCCATTTGTGAAATGGAACTCGGCACATGGCACATGTCCTTCCTGTGTTAGCAGTGACAACTTGAGCATACATGTAAATATAGCAAATGCAGTCTCGGACACCATCGACTATCTCGGGTTGTATCAAGTGAACAATTTTACTAATACCCACGGCTCGCTATTAGATTTGTTATTCACGAATTCTGTAAATTTCGAATTAAGCTTAGCATCTGACAGTTTGTTGCCAATAGATAATTATCATCCACCTCTAATATTAATAATAAACATCAATAATAATATCTCTCCCTTAAATGATAATCTTTATAGCGAATTTATATATGATTTTAAAAATGCAAATCTAAGCGCGATTTGCACTTACTTAAGTAGTATTAACTGGGACGAGTCATTTGAGTCGATTGGTGTGGATGAAGCTGTGAGTATTTTCTATTATTATATTTACACTGCTTTCGATTTGTTTATACCGATAAGAGTGATCAATCACTCTAAGTACCCCCCATGGTTTTGTGCTGAACTTAAACGTTTAATATACTTTAAAAAAATTGCACACCTTAATTATAAACAATCAGGAAACTTAGATGATTATAGTTATTTTTCTTATCTCCGCTCGCTTTGTAAAAAAGTATCAAAGTCATGCTATACCAAATACATCAATAGAATGGAGAATGTTTTTAAATCAAATCCAAAACAGTTTTGGAATTATGTAAATAATTTAAGAAAAGAATCACGTATCCCAAATGAGATGTATTTGGATGGTGTCACGGCCGATAATAGTAATGATATCGCAGACATTTTTGCAAAGCACTTTGAATCAGTTTATTCAACTCACATCCCTGTAACTTATTCGAGTCAACCCTCTCCGTTCGACAACAATTGTTTAAACGAAATTACAATCAAAAAGATTGACATCTTAAATAAATTAAAGGTACTGGATGCTTCAAAAGGCGCAGGTCCGGATGATATCCCTCCTTCTTTCTTAAAATCGTGCAGAATGTCCTTCCTGCATCCTTTATTCTTACTATTTAATAAATCTCTATCTAGTGGAATCTTCCCTTTTGAATGGAAAAAAGGTATAGTTATACCCATCTATAAAAGTGCTTGCAAGAATAACGTTTGTTATTACAGGCCAATAACGATCCTCAGCACAATACCTAAAATATTTGAGAGCCTCATCCATGACGTCGTATATAAATATTCAAATAATTTTATTATCCCTGAACAACATGGATTTATGAAGGGAAGATCAGTAAACACTAATCTATGTGTTTTCACAAATTACATATGTGACGCCTTGGAGGAGGGCCTCCAGGTTGAAGCGATTTATTTGGATTTTGCTAAGGCTTTCGACAGGATAAATCATGAGATTCTTGTGGCAAAGCTTGAAACAATTGGTATTTCAGGTAACATAATTGGCTGGTTTGAGAGTTATCTTTCAAAAAGATTATTGTCAGTGCGAGTAAATAATGCTTATTCATTCGTATTCGAAGCAAAATCAGGTGTCCCTCAGGGATCAAACCTGGGTCCCCTCCTATTTATATTGTTCATGAATGATATCTCTTCAGTGTTTTTGTCAAGTCTCTTTAATTTGTATGCTGATGATTTAAAAATTTATAAATCCATTGAAAATTGCAACAATTTCTTAGCGATACAAAAAGACCTCGACGGACTTATTGAGTGGTCCAAGAGCAATAATTTACCCCTAAATGTAAATAAATGTGTTAACATCTCTTTCACAAAACAAACAGACAGTATGCTCTTTAATTATAAATTAGGAGATAGTGTATTGAGGAGGGTGACCTCGGTTTGCGACCTAGGAGTAACTCTCACCCAGGACTTTTCCTTTAATGAACACATTATGAAAATAATCAGTAAGTCACTCTCTGTTCTGGGCTTCGTCACAAGAAATGCTACGCGATTTAATAATCTAGCTACTTTAAGAGTATTGTATTTTTCATTGATAAGATCCATCTTAATATGTAATTCCATAATATGGACACCTCACCAAAACTACAATATTATTCGTCTTGAACGGGTCTAAAACAAATATTTGCGATTTATTGCTAATCAACGTGGAATAATCAGAGATAGATTTAATCACGATTACACAGATCTTAGAATCTTGTTTAAAATACCAAAAATCTCATCCATGTTATTATATACTGATTTACTATTCCTCTATCGGATACTTGATAACCAAATAAATTGCTCTGAAATACTCGCAAATGTTAAGTTTTCGATCCCGACAGAAACTCTTAGCACACTTAGAGACCGATCATTGATCATAGTTAAAAATCCCATGGTAAAAACACATGAAAAATATTCTTTATTTTATGTAGATTCTGAAAGAACAAACTATGGAGCTAACGCTATTTACACTAGAATCTGTAGAGAGGCAAATGTCTATTGCGAAAAATTAGACTTTTTTCAGTTATCACCACGTGCATTTACTAATGCTTTGCGTTCTCTAATTCTTAATAAAGATATTTCTACCACTTAGCGGCATAAAAACAATTAAGACTACAGTCTGGCTCAGTCTCATAGATGCATTCTATTATATTTTACTAGTTTTTAAGTACTCCTGTACTAAAGGGCATACTTGTAAGCCCGTTTACATTGTAAATAAATAAATAAATAAATATAAACAAATTCACTATTTGGACATGTGTGAATAGAAAAACAACTTGTTTTTTCGAAATTATTCTTTTAATATTCAAATTAAAACTTTTAATTACAAAAAATTTATATTACAATTAAATTTGCTTTTTTAATAAACAATTTTTATAAACAATTTTTATAAACAAATGCATTATTTAGCTTTTTTTTGCCTAAAATTGGCGTGTTTTCTATTAATTTTCACTAGACCATGCAAAGTGAATATTTTTTTTTAAACTTATTTTACAATTAGTTTATCCTTTTTTTATAAACAATAAATATAAACAAATAAACTAAAATGAGATTTTTGTGTTAAATTTTTTTTTTATATATATCATGCTTAGGTTACATAAGCTGAATGAAGAATGAAGCTTTTTATGAAGAAAAATTTTTTTCCTAATTAATTTTTCTTTTTTTATAAACAATTTTTATAAACAAATGCATTATTTGTCCATTTATCAGCCCAAAATTGTTGCGCTTTCTGTTAAATTTAATTAATAGTGTACTGTATAATATAATAGTATAATAGTATAATAGTATATTGCGTTTATTCATATTAAATTTTCACAAATATTCAAGTAAGATTAGTATTCAATTCCTTTCAAAAATGTTCATTCTATAAGTAAGCAAAAAGATTTACATTTTCATAAAAAAGTCAATAATAGAACATAATTTAAAAAATTCTATTTCCTACATTTAGTTTCAAAATTTTCTTTTCATCAATAAAAAAAATATATAAATTGTTAATAAAAAAGGTAAAATTTATTGTAAAACAATTATCTTAAAAGAAAGTTTAGTTTACATATTCAGGATAATAAAAATGTAAAATAAATTATGAAAACAAAAAATTTACTTTACATTGTCTAATAAAAATTAACAGAAAGCTCAGCAATTTTGGGCTTATAAATGGACAAATAATTCATTTGTTTATAATAATTGTTCATAAAAAAAGAAAAATTAATTACCAACTAATTTTTTTTTATAACAAAATTTAGTTTACTTAACCTAACCATAATATGAAAATAAATAATTTTTTTATCATAAAAATCTCATTTTAGTTTATTTGTTTATATTTATTGCTTATAAAAACAAGGTAAATTAATTGTAAAATAAATTTTGATAACAAAATATTTAATTTGAATTTTCTGAAGAAAATTCATCGAATTCACAACAATTTTTTAGTAATAAATGGACAAATAATGCATTTGTTTATAAAAATTGTTTATAAAAAAAGAAAAATTAATTAGGAAAAAAATTTTTCTTCATAAAAAGCTTCATTCTTCATTCAGCTTATGTAACCTAAGCATGATATATATAAAAAAAAATTTAACACAAAAATCTCATTTTAGTTTATTTGTTTATATTTATTGTTTATAAAAAAAGGATAAACTAATTGTAAAATAAGTTTAAAAAAAAAAAATTTACTTTGCATGGTCTAGTGAAAATTAATAGAAAACACGCCAATTTTAGGCTAAAAAAAAGCTAAATAATGCATTTGTTTATAAAAATTGTTTATAAAAATTGTTTATTAAAAAAACAAATTTAATTGCAATATAAATTTTTTGTAATTAAAAGTTTTAATTTGAATATTAAAAGAATAATTTCGAAAAAACAAGTTGTTTTTCTATTCACACATGTCCAAATAGTGAATTTGTTTATATTATTTGTTTATAACAATTTTTTTAAAATCAAACTTTCGTTTTCTTTTTGTACTGTTCTAAGCACTACACACATGAAGTATAAGGCATAGGAAAAATTTTTACGATAAATGAGATCAAAAAAATGTTAAAAATCACTTTTTTTTTTACACTTTGCATTAACATAAATTGTTTATAATGCAAAAATTAAAAAATCGGCTCTCACAGATCTCTGAAGAATTTATTTGTGAACATTTAAAAAAAAAATTTGAAATCGGTTAAAAACTGCGCTCAAAAAATCAATTTGAACCCTACTTTACGATTTTTTTCCACTGTGCGGTCTGCATAGTGTTAACTATCCAAAAAGTACGATTTTAAAAAAAAAAATTCGAAAAATGGACCATGTCCCCCGCGTAGAAAATAAGGACCTTATTTTGAACCTTCAATTTTATTATAAAATATTGTTTTTTAATTCACAGTTGATTGACAGCAACAATGACGAACACTTTTCTCATCATATTAGTTGTGTACCAGTGGTTGAATATTCTTCGTTTGGTTGAGCAGTATTGTCAAAAGAACTGTCTGAGTAATCGTCGTTGGCATGTGAAGCCCCATTTGCGGAATGACATGCGAGACACTTATGGAGCTTATGAAACTACGTTTCTGTACTATGCAAATTGTGATGAAGAAGGATTCTTTAAGATGACCAGAATGAATGTCAATATATTTCATAAATTGTATAACATTCTGCACGTGAGGTTACTGAAAACTAGCTTAAGAAAACCATTAAGTGGAGAACTTCGTCTTGCACTTACATTAAAGTAAGTACAGTAGTTACCGAAAGTTATTTATCCTAATTATTTATAAAAAAATACTAATTTGAAACTGGAATATCTACTAATCCAAAAAATGACTTTTCACTATTTCACTTATTTGACATTTTACTCTCAAATTAGTAGGTTTTTACTAAAAACTAGTGAAAATTTTAACTATTTAATAATATCCGATTTTTTTCGCTAATTCATTAGTAGAAAAACACTAATTCAGATTTACAGAAGGGACTTAGGAGTCCGCTAGGAGATAGACATGTATACGGAATCTTCAATAACCCCTTAGAAAAATAACGTCATGAAAATAACGTCATGTACGTGACGTTAATAACGTGACGTGAATATCGTGACGTTATTTCGCGACGTCACGTTAATAACGTCAAGAAAATAACGTTAGGAATATTATTTCGCGAAAATAGAAAAAGGATAGAAAAAAATGGGTTTAATATGTAAATTTGATGTTATAATAATTAAGAAGAATTTAACAATTGATAGTTTTGATACTTTCAGTAAAAGTAATTTAGTTCTTTGGTGAAATAAGTAAAATTTGATAAGACGATTTGTGTAGTAGTAAAATTAAAAGAATGTAATTTTGGAATTGTAAAATTAAATAAAAAAATAATTATATTAACACTTAGTTAATTGACGTTTGGAACTTGGCGAATTTTCAAGTTCGTTTCTAAATAAAATTTCGGAGGATGGGGATTCGAACCCGGGTTCGACGCACGCTACCTAACAAAATCTAAGACCTAAACCAACTGAGCTATCTCGGTTAACTTCGAGAAGAAGGAAAAATCTTTCTGATATAAAAGCAAAATATTACCTAAAAATCTCACCAGAATTCCGCGACAAATGCTGGCTAAACGAAAAACCGCTGCCCGGCGAATCCTTTTTTCAAAAAAAGTCCGATTATGTATTTACGAGGGAAAGTCCGTTTCGCGCACTATCACTCGCGATTAGTAAAAAGTAATTAAAATTAAAAAATGAGTACATGCCCACCACTCTCATTAAAGGAAGTATAGTTGAACACCGGAACGGAATATGGAACACGTGGGAAATTCGAATGGAATTCAGATTTCAAAAATAAATACATAGACAATCCAACAAATAGAAATAAATAAAATAATCTAAAGTGAAATTATTGAAAAAACAGAAAGAAAAAAAAATTATTATCGAATTTATATGGTTACATTCAAGAAATGAAAAAACAAACCTAATTATAACAAACAAATAAGTAAAATTAATTAATAAATTAATTAAATTAAGTTTAAAAGTAAATTAATTAAATCCAAATACAAATAAAATTAAAATATTTATCTACCACTAAATTAACAATAAAAAAAAAAACTTAAATTACACAAAAACTAAAATTTAGATAATAAAATCACTTTGCACAAAAAAGTCTAATCAAAATCTAAAATGCTTGCGCATACACAGAAATATACAATTAAATTATTTAAATTAATAACAAAAATGATCAACCCATGAATGAGGATAATATTCTAATAAAATTATAAAGGAATGTAACAATTCGAACAAAAAAAATCAGATCACAATCTGAAAATTTGGCAAAATACACTAAAAAATTGTCAGCCAAATATCAATTATTTTCCGTGTTTCTAGATCAAATTTCAAACTTTTTTATATATTAAACAACAAAATTGAACAAAAATTAAGCCAGTGCGCATTAGTTTCAACTTGTGAAAAAATGAAAATTCAATCGATTTTTGCCTCGCCAGAAAAATTTGGCAAAATACACTAAAACATTTTCAGCCAAATATCAATTATTTTCCGTCTTTCTAGATCTAATTTCAAACTTTTTCATATACTAACGAAAAAAATTTAACAAAAATTAATCCAATGCGCTTTAGTTTCAACTTGTGAAAAAAGAAAATTCAATCAATTTTTGCCTCGCCAGAAAAATTTGTCAAAATACACTAAAAAATTGTCAGCCAAATATCAATTATTTTCCTTGTTTCTAGATCTAATTTCAAACTTTTTTATATATTAAACAACAAAATTGAACAAAAATTAAGCCAGTGCGCATTAGTTTCAACTTGTGAAAAAAGAAAATTAAATCAATTTTTACCTCAACAGAAAAATTTAGCAAAATACACTAAAAAATTTTCAGCCAAATATCAATTATTTTCCGTATTTCTAGATTTAATTTTAAACTTTTTCATATATTAAACAACAAAATTAAACAAAAATTAACCCAGTGCGCATTAATTTTAACTTGTCAAGAAATGAAAATTCAATCAATTTTTGCCTCGCCAGAAAAATTTGTCAAAATACACTTAAAAATTTTCAGCCAAATATCAATTATTTTCCGTGTTTCTAGATCTAATTTCAAACTTTTTTATATATTAAACAACAAAATTGAACAAAAATTAAGCCAGTGCGCATTAGTTTCAACTTGTGAAAAAATGAAAATTCAATCGATTTTTGCCTCGCCAGAAAAATTTGGCAAAATACACTAAAACATTTTCAGCCAAATATCAATTATTTTCCGTCTTTCTAGATCTAATTTCAAACTTTTTCATATATTAACGAAAAAAATTTAACAAAAATTAATCCAATGCGCGTTACATTCAACTTGTCAAAAAATGAAAATTCAATGAATATTTGTTTCGCCAGAAAAATTTGGCAAAATACACTTAAAAATTTTTAGCTGAATATCAATTATTTTCCGTGTTTCTTGATCTTATTTATTACAATTTTGTTTCCAAAGAGATGAAAAATTTTGAAATTAAATCTAGATATATGAAAATTATTTTATATTTAGAAAAACATTTTTTTGTGTATGTTGCCAACTTTTTCTAGCGAGGCGAAATTAGATTGAATTTTCATTTTTTGACAAGTTGAAAGTAATGCGCACTGGGTTAATTTTTGTTCAATTTTTTTCGTTAATATATGAAAAAGTTTGAAATAATATCTAGAAACACGGACAATAATTGATATTTGGCTGAAAATTTTTAAGTGTATTTTGCCAAATTTTTATGGCGAGGCAAAAATTGATTGAATTTTCATTTTTCGACAAGTTGAAACTAACGCGCGCTGGGTCAATTTTTGTTCAATTTTGTTGTTTAATATATGAAAAAGTTTAAAATTAGATCTAGAAACACGGAAAATAATTGATATTTGGCTGACAATTTTTTAGTGTATTTTGCCAAATTTTCAGATTGTGATCTAATTTTTTTGTTCGAATTGTTACATTCCTTTATAATTTTATTAGAATATTATCCTTAAGGGTGTTATTCATGGGTGGATCGTTTTTGTTATTAATTTCAATAATTTAATTGTATATTTCTGTGTATGCGCAAGCATTTTAGATTTTGATTAGACTTTTTTGTGCAAAGTGATTTTATTATCTTAATTTTAGTTTCTGTGTAATTCAAGTTTTATTTTTTTTATTGTTAATTTAGTGGTAGATAAATATTTTAATTTTATTTGTATTTGGATTTAATTAGTTTACTTTTAAACTTAATTTAATTAATTTATTAATTATTTTTACTTATTTGTTTCTTATAATTGGGTTTGTTTTTTCATTTATTGAATGTAACCATATAAATTCGATAATAATTTTTTTCTTTCTTTTTTTTTCAATAATTTCGCTTTAGATTATTTTATTTATTTCTATTTGTTGCATTGTCTATGTATTTATTTTTGAAATCTGAATTCCATTCGAATTTTCCACGTGTTCCATATTCCGTTCCGGTGTTCAACTATACTTCCTTTAATGAGAGTAGTGGGCATGTACTCATTTTTTAATTTTAATTACTTTTTACTAATCACGAGTGATAGTGCGCGAAACGGACTTTCCCTCGTAAATACATAATCGGACTTTTTTTGAGAAAAGGATTCGCCGGGCAGCGGTTTTTCGTTTAGCCAGCATTTGTCGCGGAATTCTGGTGAGATTTTTAGGTAATATTTTGCTTTTATATCAGAAAGATTTTTTCTTCTTCTCGAAGTTAACCGAGATAGCTCAGTTGGTTTAGGTCTTAGATTTTGTTAGGTAGCGTGCGTCGAACCCGGGTTCGAATCCTCATCCTCCGAAATTTTATTTAGAATCTACTGCAAATTTTTTTATGAGTTGTCCTATTGGATAGTAATTTATCCTATAAATATTTTAAAATTTTTAAAAAATTGGGGCAGTGGGAGGGGAGGAAAGTTTGGCGTTTTTTGGTAATTCACTCTTCTTTTCTTATATCCACTGTTTTAATAAATGGATAAAAAAATTTTATGTGACATGATTTTTGTAGATTTCTGCATAACCTTTCGATTGAAAAGGTCCTTTTTATGTTTTTTTTATAATTTGACCTTGATTTTTCAAAATTAAAAATAAATTTGAGTTTTTCTCAAAGATGGGCCTTTTTAATTTTTTTAAAAATATTTTTAAACGAAAGCTAATGTTTTTTCCTATAAGAATCCAAAATTTAAAAAATGCGTTTTCTTTCGTTTTCGAGAAATTAAATGATGAATACCGCGCGATGCCGGACCGACTGTAAAAGCTTGCGTCGAGGCGTCATTTTATTTCTCGAAAACAAAAAAGACGCATTTTTGAAATTTTGGGTTCTTATAGTAAAAAATCTCAGCTTTCGTTTAGAAAACATTTTCGAAAAAATGAAAAAGGCCCATCTTTGAGAAAAACTCAAATTTATTTTTAATTTGGAAAATCAAGGTCAAATTATAAAAAAAATATAAAATGGACCTTTTCAATCGAAAAGTTATGCAGAAATCTACAAAAATCATGTTACATAAATTTTTTTTATCCATTTAGTAAAACAGTGGAAATAAGAAAAGAAGAGTGAATTACCAAAAAACGCCAAACTTTCCCCTTCCTCCCACTGCCCCAATTTTGTAAAAAATTTTAAAATATTTATAGGATAAATTACTATCCAATAGGACAACTCATAAAAAAAATTTGCAGTAGATTGGACATATTTTATTTTTGGGGCAGAACAATTTATGTGAAATCCACCTTATATAGAAAGGGACCGCTTTTAATTTCCAATCCGGCCCTGATTGCACCTAACCCCCTCACCCTTTCTCCTCAACGCCTTACATGCTTTCTAGATGATCCCTATTTAGAAATCGTGTTGTTCAATTGGAAATTTAATTTTTATAATGATGAATTTAAATTTGCAGTTACTTAGCTCATGGCGACAGTGTATTTACTACTGCAGACTATTTTCGCGTTGGTTTGAGTACGGTTTATGCAATTGTAGCAGAAGTATGTCCTCTTATTTGGGAGCTTCTATCCCCAACTGAACTGAAATGGAAATCTGCAGAAGGATTGAAAGTTGATGCTCAAGGGTTTCGTGTCATATGGAATTTACCGAACTGTTTTGGATGCATGGATGGAAAGGAGATAAGAGTAAAAGCTCCACCACATTCAGGAAGTATGTTTTTCAATTACAAGAAATTCTATAGCATCAAGTTATTGGCGATTTGTGATGCGTTTTGCCGTTTCACATGGGCGAATGTCGGAGCTTATGGTGACATATTGTCTAAAAATAATTCAACATATTTCTCATGTTCAGATTCTATTTTTAAAATTATGTTTTGTTGAATTACCACAGGATCTGTTAGTGACTTATGTGCGTTTCGCAACACAAATCTGTATCAATTGCTTCAAACTGGTGAGGCAAACCTTCCTGACGAAGATTTTCTTCCCAATAGCAATATCAGGATGCCATTTTTCTTAATTGGTGATGAAATTTTTGAGCTAAAAAAATATTTGATGAAGCCTTACTCTAGAAACAATCTCGTTTCTGAGACGCAAAGTAACTTCAATGAAAGGTATAAATTTCAGAAATTTGACTCCACAGAATTATGGTAAAGAATTTGCATATTTTAATAAGCTATTTTATTGTAGACTTTCTGGAGCGCGACATTGTATAGAGCGAACTTTTGGCATGATGACAGGCAGATGGACTATTTTAAAGAATCAACTGGATTTTAAACTCGATACATCAATGAATATTGTTCAGGCTTGCTTGTGTCTGCACAATTTCATTGTCAATAATGAACTCGTAGAAGAAAGAGGAAAACGACGATATTCTAATTTTGAAGACAATACCCTGGATGAAGAAGTCAGCGAGGATGAGGAAATTGAGAATGTGGACGAGAATGTTTCTGAAAATGTATATGAGCAGCGAAACATTTTAGCTGATTACTTGGCCTCCCCGGAAGGAGCACGTAGATATTAAATGTTTTTTTACATCCTGTTAAAATGTTTTATTTAATTTTATTTTCATTTTATTTTCATTTTATTTTATAAATGTAACTGTCAGTCAGGTGGTATAAAAAAAGGACAAGAACTCTGAGAAAACTGGATATTCAAAAGTAAGTATTTAAGGAAAGATATTAACGCAAAACATCTTGATATTAAACTTTAACATCTAGATGTTAAGAATTAGATGGTACGGGTAAACATCAATTTTTTCAGTGAACTTTTAAATTATTTTTCTTTAAAAGTTAACTGTACTCGTAAAAGGCGAGTGACATCTTACTTTAAATCGATTTAAATTTTTTATTATAATTTTGCATTTAGAATTGGTTCAAACTAATTTGATAACTTTTGCTTCCTCATAGAGGAAGCTTTGTGATTGTCGATCTCGAGATTCTCAATTTTCTAGAAATAGTCTAAATCAACTCATTTTGATTTTTAAGCAAATGTTCAGATATGTGTGCCTGTATAACTTTTTTTTTGTCGCTAGGATTGGATACCCAATCAAATTCGTTTGAGATCCTTCTTTCATTTAAAAAAATCGTTTCTTGACAAAAACTTTTTTCATGCTACAAATACAATTTACCAAATACAAACATTATATTCCTTAGCTTAAAACGAAACGATTAACTTATATAGAGTTTATAATTGGTCAAAAATTCATAAAATAATTTGTTTTTTCATTTTTTTGCTTTTAAAATTGTTTTTGTTATAATTTGTCTGATTAGTTTTTATATTATTAGTTTATTGCTTGCTCTATGGGAAAGTAAATTTTTTTGCTGACATGGAAGCGAAATGTCCATGAAATTGACACAATTTTCACTTACTCCCTTTTTTTGTTGATTTTTCATGCCTCTTGGTCCATTGCGCTTCTTTGCAAAATCTTTACCTTCAAAATAATTAGCGCTAATTTTAGATACATATTGTATATTATTAATTATAGATATTTAATAGTGAGAAGGGTTTATAGGATTCAGTGTTCACGACAGTTTGTAAATATATTATACTACACTGTCAATGTATATAGCTGTAATAATTAAAGAATGTTACATTAAGAATTAAGAATGAGAGTAGAAGAGAGTATCGTATATTTATTTTTGCTGTAAATTGACGAATTATGAGTTTTTGTTAATAATGAAATGTGCTTTTCATTTGTTCAAACAATGTATTATTATTGTTTAAAACAATTATTCAAATACTTCTAGAAAGTTGTACTTTCCTCTCAACTTTTCAAATTTTTATTTTTACAATAACAAGATTTTATATTAAAGTAGTTTTTATCCCTTTCAAATCTGAATGACAATCAATATTTTAAAAGACATCCTGCCTACATTCAAATAAACATTATTGTCAATCATACTGAGATGCACCCAGATGGCACCCGAGTTTCTGACAAAAGGACGGAAGTTTCCAGGAAACTTCCTGAAAATAGCGCAATGTCCTGCTCATAGAATGCTTCACTCAGAAACATCTTTTGAAAATTTCCAGTTATATATTTTTTAATTTAATTCTAAAAATTTTAAATTTATTTCAATTCCGAGGGAAGATTCCAGGGTAGGTTTCCGGGAAGTTTCTGAGGGAGGCTTCCCGGAAGTTTCAGAGGCAGACTTCCGAGAAATTTCCGAGGGAAGCTTCCTAGGAGCAAGACATTTTGCTATTTCCAGGAAGTTTGCTGGAAACTTCCGAACTTACCACGAGAAACTTCTCGGAAATTCGGGTGCTGTCTGGGTATTGTTAACTTATTCAAATCTATCAAGCAGAATACTGCCGTCCTTTTTAAAAAAGGCACTATCTACATTAATGAGATAGTGCCTTTTTTAAAAAAGACGGCAGAATACATATCCATTTTCATTCTTGGTTTTATATCCAAATTTATAGTCTCTTTATCTAGTCGTTTCTTTAATCCAGACGAGTAGAAATAGCTAAACTTGCCAAAAACACATATCCATGGGCCTGTATGGCTTCCACAAAAAGATGTCACAACAGAATTGTCTAACCACGATTCCACTTTAATTCCATTTAATGCCTCGTGTGCGATGTAGACAGGCATTAGAATAGGTTCTTTTACAAAATCTATCAATTAATACACTTCAATCTACTTCTATTCCTTTTCCTAGAAACCACAATTTCTTTGTATTCCCTGGCAAAAGGATTGGATTGAATTTCAATTAGTTTGAATAAGTTTTAATCAGTATTCTTCCGTGGCATTCCGAAATTTGTTTCCGAGCCAATCAGTTTTTATCCGAATCTGAAAATAGATGTAACTTGACAAAAAATTCTTTCCGAATTAATCCGTTTCATTCCGAAGCTAAATTTTAATCCGTTTGAATCCCGTTATTTCATTCCGAATCAATCCGTTTCATATTTGAATAAATTGGAAATGATAAATTCGGAATGTCATAACGGGATTTAAACGGATTAAAATTTAGCTTCGAAATGAAACGGATTAATTCGGAAAGAATTAACGTCAAGTTACATTTATTTTTAGATTCGGGTAAAAACTGATTGGCTCGGAAACAAATTTCGGAATGCCTCGGAAGAACACTAATTAAAACTTATTCAAAGTGATTGGAATTCAATCCGATACCTTCGTCAAGGTTCTTAATTCGGGACGCATAAATTTATACCAATTGACATTTGATCGACTGGACATTTTGACGAAGGGCATTTGGACGAATTGACATTTGGACGAATCGACATTTGGACGAAATGACATTTGGACGAATCGACATTTGGACGAATCGACATTTGGACGAATCGACATTTGGACGAATCGACATTTTGACGAAAGGATATTTGGACGAATCGACATTTTGACGAAAGGACATTTGGACGAATCGACATTTTGAAGAAAGGACATTTGGACGAATCGACATTTTGACGAATGGACATTTGGACGAATCGACATTTTGACGAAAGGACATTTGGACGAATCGACATTTTAACGAAAGGACATTTGGACGAATCGACATTTTGACGAATGGACATTTGGAGGAATCGACATTTTGACGAAAGGATATTTGGACGAATCGACATTTTGACGAAAGGATATTTGGACGAATCGACATTTTGACGAAAGGACATTTGGACGAATCGACATTTTGACGAATGGACATTTTGACGAATGGACATTTGGACGAATCGACATTTTGACGAAAGGACATTTGGACGAATCGACATTTTAACGAAAGGACATTTGGACGAATCGACATTTTGACGAATGGACATTTGGACGAATCGACATTTGGACGAAAGGACATTTGGACGAATGGACATTTGGACGAATCGACATTTTGACGAAAGGACATTTGGACGAATCGACATTTTGACGAAAGGACATTTGGACGAATCGACATTTTGACGAATGGACATTTGGACGAATCGACATTTTGACGAAAGGACATTTGGACGAATCGACATTTTAACGAAAGGACATTTGGACAAATCGACATTTTGACGAATGGACATTTGGACGAATCGACATTTTGACGAATGGACATTTGGACGAATCGACATTTGGACGAATCGACATTTTGACGAAAGGATATTTGGACGAATCGACATTTTGACGAAAGGACATTTGGACGAATCGACATTTTGACGAAAGGACATTTGGACGAATCGACATTTTGACGAATGGACATTTGGACGAATCGACATTTTGACGAAAGGACATTTGGACGAATCGACATTTTAACGAAAGGACATTTGGACGAATCGACATTTTGATGAATGGACATTTGGACGAATCGACATTTTGACGAATGGACATTTGGACGAATCGACATTTTGACGAAAGGACATTTGGACGAATCGACATTTTAACGAAAAGACATTTGGACGAATCGACATTTTAACGAAAAGACATTTGGACGAATCGACATTTTGACGAAAGGACATTTGGACGAATCGACATTTTGACGAATGGACATTCGGACGAATCGACATTTTGACGAAAGGACTTTTGGACGAATCGACATTTTGACGAAAGGACATTTGGACGAATCGACATTTTGACGAATGGACATTTGGACGAATGGACATTTTGATGAAACGACATTTGGACGAATCGACACTTGGACGAATCTTTTTTGGCCTATAAGTTTACTCTCTATGTTGTACTTGTTCATGGTTTTCAATTATCAAATATTCCAAGTGTTGTTTCTCCGTGAGATGGAGCTAGGGGTATTAAAATTTAGGTAATCTGTAGGTAAATTACCTAAAAATTATCAAAAAATATATAAATTTCATTTTATACACAATTGTAATTCTCCTAGCTCCATCTCTCGGATAAACACTGAACCCTATCAACACTTGCAATATTTGATAATTGGAAACCATGAACAAGTACAACATAGAGAGTAAACTTATATGCCAAAAAAGATTCGTCCAAGTGTCGTTTTATCAAAATGTCGATTCGTCCAAATGTCCATTCGTCCAAATGTCCATTCGTCAAAATGTCGATTCGTCCAAATGTCCTTTCGTCAAAATGTCGATTCGTCCAAATGTCGATTCGTCTAAATGTCTTTTCTTCAAAATGTCGATTCGTCCAAATGTCCATTCGTCAAAATGTCGATTCGTCCAAATGTCCTTTCGTCCAAATGTCCTTTCGTCAAAATGTCGATTCTTCCAAATGTCCATTCGTCAAAATGTCGATTCGTCCAAATGTCGATTCGTCCAAATGTCCTTTCGTTAAAATGTCGATTCGTCCAAATGTCCATTCGTCAAAATGTCGATTCGTCCAAATGTCCTTTCGTCAAAATGTCGATTCGTCCAAATGTCCTTTCGTCAAAATGTCGATTCGTCCAAATGTCCTTTCGTCCAAATGTCCATTCGTCAAAATGTCGATTCGTCCAAATGTTCTTTCGTCAAAATGTCGATTCGTCCAAATGTCCATTCGTCAAAATGTCGATTCGTCCAAATGTCCTTTCGTCAAAATGTCGATTCGTCCAAATGTCCTTTCGTCAAAATGTCGATTCGTCCAAATGTCGATTCGTCTAAATGTCCTTTCGTCAAAATGTCGATTCGTCCAAATGTCTTTTCGTCAAAATGTCGATTCGTCCAAATGTCATTTCGTCCAAATGTCGATTCGTCCAAATGTCATTTCGTCCAAATGTCGATTCGTCCAAATGTCATTTCGTCCAAATGTCAATTCGCCCAAATGCCCTTCGTCCAAATGTCCAGTCGATCAAATGTCAATCGGTATAAATTTATGCGTCCCAAACATTCAACACACTTTTAACATAATATGACAATTAATGAATTAAAAACAACAATAACGTCCCATACCAATATTAAAGAAACAATGGACGACCAATTCGCAGACGAAAATTTAGAAAAACCCTGTATCAAATATGGAAAGAGAGATGAAAGGTAAGTAGAGGAACCTCCTTAATCCACAAACCCACTACCTATCATGAATTATATCATTCCAAAAAAGCGAGCACCGTTTTAAAATATTTTTTAAGGTTTTTATGTGTTTTTTTTATAATTTATTCCTTTTTCAATAATTTCCTTTTCTTTTTGTAATTTAAAACTTTCTTGCACTATTTTAAATAAAAATATGCACCAAAATAAATTTTTCTAAATAAATGTAGTTTTTATCTCAGCATGCTTATTTTATTCCGTGGGTAAATTATTAAACTTATTTAATTTCTAATTATACTGTTAGTTTGAAATAAGGATCAATTCTAATTTTAATCAGTTCAATTAGATTAACAAAAAATATGATTTACTGAAATATAGTTTTTACTATATTACAATTTGGCCACAGCTCACCAGGCTAGAAATTCATGAACATCAAGATTAAGGGTTCCAAAATTGTCACAAAAAAAGCACTGATCACAAAGTTAGATACTTAAAATAACTACGAAAAATTAAAAAAGTTTAAAAATAAAATAATAATAGAAAAATAAATTTATACTTTTAGTAGACCAAAATTTTGACAAATTACAATTAATTTAATTGCATTGATTTAAAAATTCGTTAAAAGTTTATGCGCAGAGTTTAAATTTATTTACATTCACATTTTTGGTCATTAAGTTCTTAAAATATTTAAAATAATTCTTTATTAATAGAAGTCTAAATCAATAAAAGAATTTGGAATCGATAAATTTAAGTATTAATTAATTAAAGTTTGAATTAAATTAAATTTTTCGTGAAATCTAGTTTAAAAATGTGAATATAATTTTTTTTCTAAAGGTTATAGATAATTGAAATAATTTGTGTTACCGCTATTAAGAATTAAAATAAAAGTGAGTTGTAAATCTTGAATCTTTGGCTATATTGTGATTTTTATAAATTGAAGTTTGAAATAATTTAAATTTGAATTTATTGCATTTGGAAATTTTTTAATTTGGATAAATTAAAATTTATATTGATAGAAATTTTGAAGATTTTTTTGTTACCATTGCAATGAATTACGTATTGTTTAATGAGATTTTAAGAATAAGGAATTCTTACCAATGAATATTTGAAATACATTTTATATATTTATATAATTAAGTTTGTACAGAAGTTTAAATATGTTCTGTTCGAAAAACTATTAAAAAATAAAACGGTTTTTAACTTTTTGTAACGTACTTAAAAAGCTTGTATTTTCAACTCGGGAATAAAATCTGGTTTATTCTCTAAAATTTCTTTCTATTTATTAATTTGTAACAAATTTAAATAAAAAAAATAAATAATACACAAAATTTTACATGATAATAATTATTTTAATCTAAATAAGATCATAGCTTATTTTCTGTATTTAAAAAAAATGCAATTCTCGCGCGCTTCACCGCGCGTATTTTTTGCTATTTATAATAAACTTTATTTTTATGATCTTGAACGGTTCGCAGTTCTTAATTTTTGGTTTAAAAAAAAAACTGTTAAAGTGGAATTCATTTTTTTAATACAATATTTTTAAAAATTGTTATTTTAGTATTTTTAATTTAAATAATTAATTTTACGCAAAATATATATAATATTAAACTAAACAAGAATTAGAAAAAATGCTTTCTTTATAATTAGTAAAATGACATGTAGTAAAACTAATGAATATGATGAAATTCCGAAATTTTTATAAAATGTGATTTTAAACACAAACTTGTTCAAAAAAAGAATTTTACTGCTGTTAACTAACATAGCCAAAACAATTGAAAATCTTACAATATTGGATTAGATGTTCTGATGTTTTTTAATTTGTAAATAAACGAGCATCTTCTACGTTGCTTCATTGAAACTTGATGCGAGGCCTGTTCGTGATAAAGTAGCTAAAAAATCAAAAACACAATGTCTCAATTAAGTTTAAAAGCACAAAGTGACTGGTGTGATAAAAAATTGAAATGTTGGGATGAGATATCCCAAAAATTAGCTGACTTAAATATAAGAAACTTTCCAGGTAATTTCTAATATTACAAACATTCATCATGTTAAAGAAAAAATTTAATGGTGCATTTGACTGTAATATTCAATAGATATTTTTTGTCTACTAAAAAATATCACCGCCACCGGCGCGGCGGTGGCGGCGGCGATATATTTATCTTAAATACAATTTATAAACTGTCGATTTGCATAATTTGCTAATTACAAATATAAATTTCAAGTGATTTCTTCATTAGAAAATTGTTATACCGTAATATCAAAATCTAAATTTTTTCAAAAAAATAATTTTTATTAATAAAAAGTATTATTTATCATAAATTGAATTTTAATTTCTCTAAATTTCTATTTCAATAACGTTTTTTTCATCTTTTCTCAATCTTTTAATCCAAAATTCAATTCATTCCAAATTTAATCAATTTTTTAAATTTAGAAACATTCATTAACTAAAATTGTAACCAACTTGAAATGTAATTAAGTGCAACTCTAAATTAACAAAATTAATTATACGCAATTTTTAAAGGATATTAATTGTAGTATACACGGCTCCAAAATTCCATTTTATTCAAACTTTTTTCTTTCTGGGTAATTCTTAAAAATTATAAACCGTAGAAAATGAGTCGAAATACATTTTAGAAGAACTAAATTTCAGCTTATTCAATGCTTTTAATAAACCTTAGATTTAATTAATACAAATTTCAATTTATACAAATCTTTATAGACGATTTAATCTTCAATTAATACATATTTTAATTTACACGAATTTCATTGGTTTTGAATTTCAGTCACTTCTCACTTTTGTTGGTAAAAATTTCAATACATTCTAGATTTAGTTCATTAAAATTTTTATCAAACTTTAATTTCAATTTATAACAAGCTTATAATCAGTCACAAAATTCAATTTATGCAAACTTTAATCAATCTAAATTTTAAAAAATCTTTTTTCTTAATTTGTCAGAACATTTAATAATTAAAATTTTATCGACTTCTAAATTAATTCATGCAAAGTGTAAGCAGTCGAAATTAGTTGTACGCAAATTTAATAACACAGGCACATAAAAAAATAAAACTGTCATGGCCGAGACACTACACTAGTGTATTTTTACGTATTTCTTTACGCTGAATCCGAATCCGAAGTCAGAATTTCTAGATTGGCTAAATTTTTTTAGATAATCTCAAAAAACCAAATCTCAAAAAATTTCAAAAACACCAAAAAACCCAAAAAAAAATTTTTTTTTAGCTGAGACACTACATTAATGTATTTTTATGTATTTTACTTCGACGAAAATGAATCTGAGGTTGAAATTATCAAATTGGCAAATTTTTTTAAAATTATATCAAAAAATATTTTAAAAAAACACTAATTAAAACACAAAAATTTTTTTTTTTGCTGAAACACTGCACTAGTGTTTTTTGACGTATTTTTGTCCGCTGAATCCGAATCCGAAGTCAGAATAATCAATTTGGCTAAATTTTTTTTAGATATTTTAAAAAAACAGGTAAAAAACACGAAAAAATCGATTTTTTAAGGTTATCTCAAAAAATTTAGCCAATCTAGCAATTCTGACTTCGGATTCGGATTCAGTGGAAAAAAATACGTAAGAATACACTAGTGTAATGTCTCGGCCATGATACTTTTCTTTTTTTGTGTGCCTGTGTAATTTAAGTTTAATCTGACAGAAGCTCAATTTATCTAAACTTCAATCGATAGTAAATATCAATACGTTAAAATCAGCCCTATGACACGAGTATCTATAGAACAATTAAAGATTTATTTATTAATGATATTAAAATTATTTGAACTGATATTTATAAAATTTAATTTTAATCAATTTAAATGCATTTTTTTAAAAGTATCTGATTTAAAACAAAAAAATATCTAAGCAAAAAAAAGGTGATGTCAGAATGAAAGAATGAATCTTGTGAATTATTATTATAGATTATTCATAAAAAGTTAAAATTAAATTTGTTAAAATTATAATAAAGAAAAATTGTAATGAATTAAGATTTTAATTAATATAAATAATTAAACTATTGCGCACTTGATTTTATTTAAAGATGATATTCGTGTTACAATTTTAGTAATATTATTTTTAAATGATAATTAAACTTATTAAAAATTCAAAATTTTTTAAAAATATTATTTGATTTTTACTAAATAAAATAATACACATTTAATAAATTTCTAAATAAAAAAAGAATTAATTTTTTGAACAAATTAAACTGAAAAATGTATTCATGATAAAATCAATAATATATTAGTAAATTACATGACCACGTACATGAAAGCGCACATGTTTTCGTACATGAAAGCGTACATGTTCATGTGTATGAACATGTGTGTGTTCATGTACGCGGCATTGAAACATGAATATGTACACGAACACATATATGTTCATCTACGTTAATAATTTGAAAAAACAATACACATGTTCATGTGCATGAACATGTACACGAACATGCACACAATTTTTTAAATTACTAAAAAATGTTTAACAAAGGTAACTATGCCTATGGTATTTCTCCACCCTTGTTCCTGAAAAACAACTGCGCAGCCATATCTCCCATAGAAAACTACTGCACAACGTTTGAAGTTTTGCAAAATTTCAATCATGTTCGTTTACATGTTCATGTGCACGAACATGTTGGTGTTCATGCACATGAACATGTATGGAATTTTTGACTTAATGGAGCTCATGAACATGTACATGCACATGAACATGCACATGAACATGTACATGCACATGAACATGTACATGCACATGAACATGTACATGCACATGAACATGTACATGCACATGAACATGTATGAAATTATTGACTCAATGGAGCTTATAAACATGTACATATGAACATATACGTGTTCGTATACATGAACATGTTTCCGTACAAACTTTTTAGGGGGCGTCATACATAAGAGAGAAAGAGATAACACTATAGTCAACTATAGCGCTATCTTTCTCACTCTCATGTAAATGTAAGTCTGCTAAGGGGGTCATGGCCCCCGTGACCCCCCCCCCGGACACGCCCTGATGTGTCTGTCAAACTAAATTTTTTATAAATAGTCTTTTGGTTAAATACAATTCGGTCAAAAGGATATTTTGACAAATAAATTTTAGAGGAAAAGCGACCGAGCGTTATTTGCATACTTGCTATAGTTTTCTGTTTTTTTTTCTATAATTTTTTAAAGATTCTTATTTCTTTTATTTCATGTAAACTTGGTCTTATAGTAATTTTTCTATGTTTTTAAAATCTGTTACCTCTTCTTAACAGATTCTCAATATTAAAATTTTAACGTTTCTTCATGAACTTTGTTATTTATCTCTTTAATTACACAAAGTATATCCGTGAATGTTTTAGTTTTTTTAAATGTTTTTTTTTTATTTATTTCGCAGTTTTCATTCTTGATTTTTAAATTTTACTATTTTTCATATATTATTGAGCAGTGTCTTCATTAAAAAAAAAAAAAAAACAACAATTAAAGCATTTTTCTCTAAAACTTTCAAATCTTTCAAAACATTATAATGTAACGTCTTGAAATATTTCGTGAATTTTTCGCTTATTTTCTGAAATATTTCATGTTTAAAAAATGTCTTTCTTCTTTTTAGGCTTGTCAATTATTATATTTTTACATTTTCTTTTTGTTTTGGATTTTCCCATTTTAAACTAGATTATTCACAACTTTCTGATTTTTGGGTTTGATTAAAATGTTTTAAATATTTGTTACTTTATCGTTATTACATAATTTTATAAATTGTTTAAAGGTTTTTAATTTTTCGTTATCCATTATATGTTTTCACTTTTTTTTTATTTATTAACTATTTTTGACCTTCTCTGTAATTTCTTTAATATTTTATTGATTTTTTTCATAATATTTCGGATGTTTCAAAGTTTGTTAATAATTTTTTTTTTTTTTTGTACTTATTTTTTAAACTACTCTTAATTTTACATTCAAATCACTTAATATTTAACTAGTGTTGTTATTAATTATTAAGCGAGCAAATCCGGGAAAATTGTACTTTACAATCCGGCAATTTGATGGGAAATTAAAAATGATTATTCGCTAGACACCCTGTTTAGTAAAAATAAATTGAGATGAATCGTAATGTAAATATAAGTTATCGAAATTTTAAACTAATCAAAAATTTTATAAACTTAAATTTATTAATAATAATAATTGGATTTTATTGAATTTGGAATCAAACGAAATCGAGGTGAAAAAAAATTGCAAGATCCACATTAAAAAGACAATAAAAATGTTAAAGATTAAATTTGTTAAAATTTCAATCAATTCAAATGGCAATTAATCATAAATTGCATTAAACAAACAGTAACTTCTTTAAAAATGAGTGAATTTTATAATTTAAAAATTATGAGGTATATATTAATTTAAATTAAACTGATTATTTTATGAAGACATTTACGACATGTTTTCTTAAATACATAAGATAGAAAAATATAATTTTATATTTCATATGATTATATGGGCCTATCTTAGAAACCTTTAACTTTTATGTCCATTGGATATATCTGGATTACAGTGACACATTTTTAATTGATTTTTGTTTTAAAATAATAATTATAATATAAGCTACCTCTCCTAAATGATATTAAATAAATTTGTTGCTTAAATAAGGGCCTATACATTTTTAAATGTTCGACTTTACTCTTGTAAGTCTACTTGTACTTATCCCTAGTTTTAAATGTTGTAAGTGATAAAAAATAAAAAAAATAAAAATTTTAAAAATTGTCACTCAATTTTAACCATTTTTACTATAATTATTTCGTTTATTTATTTACTTGAACGAGACACGTGTCACATCAGAAACCCTTAGTGAGATTAAATCTGTAGGTTTGTCTACAGATTTTCATATATTATGAATAAGCGTATCTTATATCTCCTCAAGGTAATTGTAATTTTACGAACTGAAAATACTTTGCAACGAAACTATAAAAGTTCAAAATTCGTTAAGTTCACGGAGAGAAAATTTGACAGGATTTACGTCAACTGAAACGGGGTAAATAGCCTCTATGTATCATCGCGGCAATGCCAGTTGAAGAACGACAAGAAGAACGTTGATATTTGAGGCCTGCTCCTGTCAAATTTTCTCTCCGTGTACTCACCGACAAAATTTTAAATGTGCGGGAAATTGTCAATGCTTTCTTAGCTTAATAAATAACCACTTGTTGATTTTCTCTTTATTATAGATTAAAGATAATTTTATTTTCTAATTAATTAATAACTAATTCCAGATAAAATCTTTTATCTGACCCTGAATAAAATTTAGAAGATTGGAATTTAAACCATACTTGGGTAAATATTGAAAAGTGTGTTGAAAAAAATGTTAAGCTTCTTTTTTTATTAAGAAGTTAATGGTTTCTGAGATACGCCCATATCAAAAGCACTATTTAGACCTCACTGAAGTATTTAATTATAAAATATATGTAATTTATATAGATCCAAAGAAACGTTGGCTCCAGTTGAAAAGAAATTTCGCCAGACACTGTAAAAAGAAGAATGAAAACTGGTATCTGTACAAAGAATTTGACGCTTTATTGAACTATTCCGACGTCAATGAGGGAGAAATATGTGCTTCGTCTGATATTACAATGAGCAATACAGTCAACGATAATAATAATTGTCAAGAATTAGGGAGTCCCTTAAATGATCATTTTCTTCCAAACTCTGATAATGTTTTATTCGACGATTTTAAGACTGAAGATTCCGGTTACGAACTACTTCAACTAGAGAATGAAATAATTGATGTAGATGATGATTATGACAATAATAATCGTCTATCGGAGATCGAAGATAATTTCCAAAAGACATTACCAGAAGAGTCATCAATGTTACAGAATGCAGCTAATGAACAGGCAATAATTTCATCAGAAATATATCCTGGAACAGTTTGTGTAACATCTGCTGAAGTAATTGGTTCAACATTTCTAACATCTCCTGAAATATCAAGTGGGACATCTGGAATATCTAACGTGTCTTGTGTTGGAACATCTGCAACATCTAACGTGTCTTGTGCTGGAACATCTGGAACATCTAAGTCGTCTAACATGTATTATGCTGGAACGTCTGGAAATTATGCAAAATCTAGAATATCTGCAACATCTTTATCAACATTTGGAAAAACTGCATCTTCTAGGACATTTGCAACTTGCACAAAATCTTCTGCTAAACCTCTAACTGGTGGAACATCTAAAAAAGCAACACATTCTGAGTTTTCTATTTCTAAAAGTCTTTCGAGGAAATTACCCAATTTTCAACCAGGAGGAAGGGCGCCACCCATATCTCTGTTTGAAGACAACATTAATTATTGTCCAGAATCCAATAACTCCGATAATCCAAATTTTAATTTTGATGATGATCTCAGATCAGTACCTAATAAGTCCTCTAAAATGTCTGAAAGATCTAAACTTTCCAATCCCTTCAATGCTGTGCCTGTAAGAGGCCGATATAAAAGGGTACAAGACTTTTCCAGACGAGATATAAGTAAACCAAAAATTCCAGCAAGTGATCAGTTTGCTAGAAGAAAGGCACAACAAAACAAAAAAGAACTTGCTGAGATAGCAACGACAGTTTCTCGATCTGCGAATGATTTTCAAAACATTAGTCAAAGTTTTTTAGAATTAGTAAAAATAAAACAGCAAGCTTTTGAGTATGAGAGGAAGAAAAATCAAGTTAAAAGAAAACAACCTTGTGTTAAAGGAGATGCTCTTTTCAATGTCTTTGCCTCTGAGTGGTTGCTCATGTCAAATGACAAGCAAAATCGGAAATTCAACTCTGCCATAGATATAATGGAGAAACATGCCAAATAGATTGCTCTTTCAAAAGAAAAACCTGTGTTGGTTGTCTGTGTTCGAAAATTTCAACAACATAAAATTGAGACACACGAATGTTTTAATTCTGATTGGTATGAACTTTCAATCGACAAACTTTCATGAAATAGCTTCTTTCGTGGAATCGATTGTTTATCTTATAGAACTTGTTTTCAATTGAATATAAATTAATCCGAATTTTCACTGAGTAGAATTTTTAAGTCACCGAATTCACATTGGACATAAATTTCTTTTCACAGAATTTCTATTTAACCAACTCCTTATTTAAATTAACATTAATTTTACCAAACGTTAAATTAGCAGAATTACCATTTAACAGAATACTAAATTAGCCAAATTTTCAACTAACAAAATGTCTATTTGGCCGAATTTTCATATACACGAATTCATATTTGATAGAATCCTCAAAACGGCAAATTTTCATTTGTTCGGCAATGCAAATGTCCAAATAAACATGCGACAGAAAAATTTTGGCGCAAATTTTAAAATTAACCAATCATAATGTTACTGACAACTAATGATTGGTTAATTTTCAAATTCGCGGCAACATTTTGCTGGCGCATGTTTAATCGGACATTTGCAATTCGTGCCAAATGAAAAATCGGCATTTCAAAAATTCCATCAAATATGACTTCATGTTAATCAAAATTCGGACAAATGAGAATTCTGTTAAATAGACATTATGTTACTTAAAAATTCGGCTAAATCAACATTCTGTTAAATCATATATCTGCTGAATGAACATTCAGTGAAATTATTGTTATTTTAAATAAGGAGTTGGTGAAATAGAAATTCTGTGAAATGAAATTTATGTTAAATATGAGTTCGGTGACTTGAAAATTCTACTCAGTGACAATTTTTATTAATTTACATTCGATTAAAAACAAGTTCTATAAAATAAACATTCAATTTCATGGAAAAAGCTGTTTAATGAAATTTTGGAAATTGAAAGTTGTAACTAATTGGAAGTAGAACATATTCAGAGTCTGTATAAAATCCGATTCATGAACTTAGGATTTTGACATAGTAACATAGGCTGATAAACTTTCCCAATGTGGACAATCAATTGTTTATAATTTGTTTTACTAAAAAATCAACTTTTTTAACTTTGTTCAATTTTAATTTTTTAAATGAGTTGTGTCATTGAAATTATTAGATTTTAAAAACTGTTATTAATATTTGTATGCAAAAGAAAAAATTCTCTAAAAAAAGTACTTTCTCTTTAACATATTCAAATTTGTTTGACATTCTTTTACTGAAAGCAGTTCAATATTGTAATGTGCATGAGGATTCAGCGATGGTATTGTATTTTTTTGGAAAATTAATAAACCCGTTGCACATATAAAATATATATATTACTTAATCAGTTACAATTTAGGGACCATAATTAGGTATTTGGTGCGTCTTATGCAGGTTTCAAAATTTTTAAATTTTATAACTTTTTATAGTCATGCAATACGAACGAGTTTTAATGACAATAACTTCAATGCAATATTTTAATTTAATAACATAAAAAGTAGTTTAACTACAAAATAAATTTTAAAGAAACTAGGAAAACAATTTAGTCACTGCTCATTAATTCTCTTAATTCAAAAAAGCGATAGTTTTGCCCTCACGTGGAATACGCTCCCACAATTCTCTCAATACAAGTAATCTATTAGTTTTAAGGTTGTAGTCATTCTCTTTGTCGCTTTCATCTTCTTTTCCTCCTCCTCTTTCTTCTTCTACTTCATCTCTGTCTAAAATAGGTGCAACTGGTCGTGGTGGTACAGGAAAGAAACTGAATACATCATCTAAACAAAATAAGAAAACTTGTTAATTTAATTGTTATTATTTATGTGCGAAAATGTACATTAGGTATACTATCATATCTCTTTGTCGTGGGTAAAGTCGTCTGGGGCCATCGATAAATTACGTAAGACGTTTTGGAAGGGTGAGGGGCCTGGAAAATCTTAAGAAATATTACATTAGAGGAGGAGGGGGTTTATCTAAATCCTACATTATATGAATGCAATTTTTTCCTAACGATATAAAAATTTTATTATATTTTGAGAATTACTTCATATTTTTTTAAGATTTGTGTTGTCCTTTTCAAGGGAATATTTTAAGCTTTATGTATTGTGAATAATATCAATGTTTTTTATAACATACTTTGGAGTATGCAGAAACCTTAAGTTGGATACTGAAAATTTGCAAAAATTAAAAAATTATAAATTTAATTATAGTTGAAGAAAATCAGTTTTCGTAGGATTTTCTTTCAAATGTGAGAAAACGTTGTTTCTATCTTATTTCAATACCCCTTGCCATGCTACAAATTAAAATATTTAAGTTCAAATTTTAACTTTTTAATCATTTTCCACACAACATTGGAATTTCGAACCTGAATATCTCAATTTTTTGGTATAACAAGGGGTATATGGATTTTAATGGCAGATAGAAGGCACATACAGGGCTCGAACTAGCTCCGTAAATCCCGTAAAAGTCCGTAAATTTAATTATGGTCCGTACGTCTTACACATAATTTAAAGAATTTCAAAATAATGTTTAAAAATGTGTAATAAATAGGAAATAAGGAAAACATCTTTTACAATTTAAGAATACAAAAATGTTTTTCATATTAAAAACTGAATAAAAATTTTTAAAAACCTATAATGAACACTGCTTTGACTCAGCCCTGTAAAATACAGAGAGTAGTTTCATAAAAAATTAAAAAAGTCGGTCTGATAGTAGATATTCTATTATTTACTAGCAAAATAAAACGCGCGCAAGCGCGCGATTAGTTTTTCATACCTTTTAGAAATTATAAAATACAATAATAAATATAGCAAATCGGTAAATAATATTTATCTCATAAGAAGAAATAAATATTTTAAATATAATATTTAAAAATTAACAATTATAAATAAAATAAATATTTATCTAGGACAAAATTTATAATATTTTAGAATTAAAAATAATTGCAAAAAATAATTGAAATTAAACAAAACAATTGCAAATTTTGCAAATTAATTAAAAAAATAATGCAATTAAGTAATTTAAATTTGAGAAAAATACTTGAGAATCTTAAAAGTAAATTAAAATAAAATTGAATAATAAAAAATTAGAGAAAATAATTGAAAATTGAAAAAAACATGATTAAAAATTGAGATAAATAAATTAAAGTTAAAAAAAATTACTAAATTTTGAGAAAATAATGAAACAAATTACATAAAATATTTTAAATAAAGGAAAGTTAAACAAAATTTGAGAAAAATACTTCTATCTTTCTGAAGTACATTGAAATAAAAGAAAATACTGAAAAATTAGTGAAAATAAATGAAAAAATGAAAAAGATAAACATAATTTAAAATTGAACAGAAGAAGTTTAATTTAATAGAAATAAGTAAAAACTTTTTGGCAATTATGAAAAAGAACGAAAAAAGAACGAAATTAATTGAAAGTTGAAGAAAATAATATAAAAAATAATATAAATAGTGGAATAATTGATAAGTCAGATAAATAGTTAAAATTTTTGAAATTATGAAACAAATGTAAAGAATTGAAAATTGAAGAAAATAAATGTTGGTAAATAATTGAAAAATGTTTTAAAATTTTAAAACTTGACGAAAATAATTAAAATAAGATATGAACAATGATAAGTTGTAAAAAATAAGTGACATTTAAGTGTGATAATTGAAAAAAAAAAGAATTTTTTTAAAAAAAGAAAAAGTAATTGTAATTTGAAAAAATACATGAAGATCTTAGAAATCAATTAAACAAAAAGAAAATAACTAAAAATTGGAGAAAATAATTGAAGAAATAAGCTAAAAATTAGTAATTGAAATTTACGATAATTAATCAAAAAAATTTTGAACTTATGAAAACAAAGGAAAATAATTAAAAATTGAAGAAAACAATTAAATATTTAGAGAAATCCTTATAAATCTTAGAAAATAATTTTAGAAAATGGGAATAATTAAAAATTGTAGGAAAGACTGGAGGAATGCTAAAAATAATTGAAATTTACGATAATTAATAAAATTTTTTGAAATTATGAAAACAAATAAAAATAATTGAAAATTGAAGAAAATAATAGAAATTTGAGAAAATACTTTAAAATTTTAGAAATTAATTTTATAAAATGAAAAAAACTAAAAATTGTAGAAAAGTCTGAAAGAAAGCTAAAAATAATTGAAATTTACGATAATTAATATAAAAAAAGTTTAAAATTCTGATAACAAATGGAAAATAATTAAAAATTGAAGAAAATATTTGAATTTTCAGAAAAATACTTAAAAAAATTTAGAAATTAATTTTACAAAATGAGAAAAACTAAAAATTGGAGAAATGTCTGGAAGAAAACTAAAAATAATTAAAATTTACGATAATTAATCAAAAAAATTTGAAATTATGAAAACAAAGGAAAATAATTAAAAATTGAAGAAAACAATTATTAAGTATTTAGAGACATTCTTAAAAATCTTTAAAAATAATTTTAGAAAATTAGAATAATTAAAAATTGAAGGAAAGACTGAAGGAATGCTAAAAATAATTGAAATTTACGATAATTAATAAAATTTTTTGGAAATTCTGATAACAAATGAAAAATAATTAAAAATTGAAGAAAATATTTGAATTTTCAGAAAAATACTTTAAAAAATTTAGAAATTAAATTTATAAAATGAGAAAAATTAAAAATTGGAGAAATGTCTGGAAGAAAGCTGAAAATTATTTAAATTTACGATAATTAATTAAAAAAATTTGAAATTATGAAAACAAAGGAAAATAATTAAAAATTGAAGAAAACAATTAAATATTTAAAAAAATTCTTAAAAATCTTAGAAAATAATTTTAGAAAATGTGAATAACTAAAAATTGTAGGAAAGACTGTAGGAATGCTAAAAATAATTGAAATTTACGATATTAAATAAAATTGTTTGGAAATTATGAAAACAAAGAAAAATAATTGAAAATTGAAGAAAATAATAGAAATTTGAGAAAAATACTTTAAAATTTTGGAAATTAATTTTAAAAAATGAGAAAAACTAAAAATTGTAGAAAAGCCTGGAAGAAAGCTAATAATAATTGAAATTTACGATAATTAATAAAAAAAATTTGAAATTATGAAAACAAAGGAAAATAATTAAAAATTGTAGATAATATTTGAATTTTTAGAAAAATACTTGAAAATCTTAGAAAATGAGTATAATAATTAACACTCGAGGAAAATAATGGAAAAATGATAAAATTAATTTAAAATTGAAATAAATAATTGAAATATGCTGAAAATAATTTAAGATTGAGTAAGAAAATTGAATTATGATGAAAATAATTTAAATATGAAAAATTGATATTATTCAATAAAATTTGAGAGAAATAACTGAAAAAATTATAGAATATATGTTAAAAAAAAATAATAATTACAAAATTACTTAAAAAATTTTAATTAAAGAAAATAAATAAACTAGGTGTGAATTCTGTCCATTTCATGGACACTTCGCTTCCAAGAAAGCAAAATAATTTGCTTCCTCATAGAGGAAGCAATAAATTTATTTATAACATAAAAAATAATAATTCAATTTTAAATTAATTATTATTTATTTTTATGCAAATAAGTAATAATAATAAAATAATAATAAATCAATATATATATTTTTTTTCTATATTCCAAAACTTTATTTATTTATTTATTTATTATAAATAAATAAAGTCAATTATTAGTCAATTGTTTTTAGTCAATTCGTTTTGAGACAAGGAATATGATTCTTTTAATTCATTTGTTTGAATTTTTAGCAAGAAATTTTTTTTTGGCAAAACACGAGATTTTTCAATAAAAAAAAATTAAAAATTATGAATTAATACGTGAGTTTTTAGTCAAATATAAAATTTATATAGGTCACTCGATTTGTTTTGAGACAAGGAATATGATTTTGTAATTCGTTTGGTTGGTTTTTTAGCATGAAAATTTTTTTTGGCAAATCGCGAGATTTTTCGATGAAAAAAAATGAAAAATCATGAATTATTACGTGGGTTTTTAGTCAATTATATATTTTATATAGGTCAATCAATTCGTTTTGAGACAAGGAATATGATTTTGTTTGGTTGAATTTTTAGCATGAAAAATTTTTTTTTCTTTAAAAATTTCCAAAAACGAGATTTTTTGATGAAAAAAACTGAAAAATCATGAATTATTACGTGAGTTTTTGGTCAATTATATACTTTATATAGGTCAATCGATTCGTTTTGAAACAAGGAACATGATTTTTTCGTTCATTTGTCTGAATTTTTAGCATGAAAAAATTTTTTGCCAAAAAACGATATTTTTGATGAAAAAAGGTGCTCAAAAAAATTTGATTGGGTATTTTCAAAAATCCCTGTGTGCAAATTTAGATATTTGTGAGCTTCATATGTCATCCAAATTTTATTAAAATCCGTTGAAGCGTTCTCGAGATATCCTGGCGACAAAAAATTTACCACATACACACACACATACACACACACACACATCTGGACATTTTCTCAGGAATGAAAATTTGAAATTTTCAGATGAAACTGAGTCGATTTACACTATTTTTGGAAAATCGAAAATCTTAACGATCACAACGCTTCCTCTATGAGGAAGCAAAAATGTCAGAAATAACGAAAATTGATGAAAATAATTGCAATATCGGACAAATAATTAAAATATTTAAAAGTAATGTCAAAATAATGAATATAATTATAAATTGATGAAAATCAAGAAGAGTTGCAGAATTTATTTTTAAGGAAAAGAAAATAATTAAAAAGTCGTTATATAATGGAAAATTAATGACAATAATTTAAATTTGAGATTATAACTGAAAATTTTGGAAATTAATAACGTGTGTATATATTTTAAACTTTTTCAAAAACCATGATAAATTTTTGAAGCATTTTTCGAAACTTTTTTTTTACACAAATGACAATTAAAAACCAGCACAACATGACACTAACGAAAAAGGTTACCTTATTCTTTCAATTCAAATTTCAAAATATTTACTGATAAAGAGAGTCAAAATTAATAAAATAACAGAGACTAACTTCACTTCAGTTTTTAAAACGTGGACAGAAAAGATGAATAAATATTAATACTAACTAACTTCAGGGGTTTACGGAGATTATTATTATTTAATTTTGAAAGGAAAAAATCTCAGCTTTCGTTTAAAAATTTTTTTAAAAGATTAAAAAAGTCCCAACTTGGAGAAAAACTCCAATTTGTTTTTCATTTCTAAAAATCATGGTCAAATTATTTTTAAAACATATAATGGATTTGTAAATCGGAAGTTTATGCAAAAATGTACAAAAATCATTTCACATGAAATTTTTTTATTTATTTATTAAAACGGAGTAAATATGATAAGTGTGTCTTAAAAAAACACAGCAAACTTGCTCCCCTCCCAATGCCCCAATTTCTTAAGACATTCCAAAATATTTATAGGATAACTTACTAACGAATGGAACAACTCATAACATAAACTTACAATGTATTGGACATATTTCATTTTTGTGGTTGGAAATTTTCCGTGAAATCCACCATTAGTGGAAATGAAATTTCTGTTGGTACTGTAGAAATTAGAAAAAATTGAAATGGAATACTTATAGCGAACATGATAAATGTAAGACAATTTACGTAAGTACATGCCCTAATAGCACCGACTAGGCCGGGAACGTTCCTGGAATGGGCTGCTGGCCCCTTGGGTACGTTCCCTTGGACCGCTCCAATATACCTGACAAATCCGTTCCGGATTTCACTAGGCTAGGAACGTTCCCGCGGAACGTTCATGGAATGTTCCGAGGAACTTTGAATACACATTCAAAAAATCGCAGAACGGGTTGCGGAAAAAGTATGCGGAAAAAGCTGAAAATTTTTTTATTAATATTATTTAATGTTTTTAATATGATTGCTTCTATAGAACAGTGGTCACTAAAATCAACTGCGCAGCTCTAGGTGCGATAGAAAACTACTGCGCAAGATATTAACATTAATTATTTTTCAATGTGTATTTAAAGTTCCTCGGAACATTCCAGGAACGTTCCGCGGAACGTTCCTAGCCTAGTGAAATCCGGAACGTATTTGTCAGGTATATTGGAAAGGTCCATGTGAACGTACCCCAGGGACCGGCGGCCCATTCCAGGAACGTTCCCGGCACAGTCGGTGCTATTAGGGTGTGTATTATATTAACTCACCATCCTCTTCTTCTATCTCACTGCTACTATGCTCCGATTCTTCAGATGAGTTAGAGTTGGTTTCGTTCAATTGTACCGTTTCGTTAGTTCTTAAACAGAATATTCAAAACACATAGTTTATTTTATAAATTAGTATATTAAACATGAAATAAATATGTTTAGGTGCGGAACCAAAGATAGAGTACAGCGCATGCCCCCCTAACCTCAACAATTTCTGAATATCTTTACCTGTTACATTCAACAACTCTGTCCAAAAAGTTCAGCTCTTCAAAATACAGCCATTCAACTGATTTTGGTTGTTGAGCAGAACCCGAGGGAACATATCGGTTTTTCACAGCTCTTTCCTGAACAAATACAGCTTTTAGTTTCTTCCATCTGGAAATAGCTTGTTTCTCTAAAAGCAAATAAAAAAATTACATTTACATAATGTAGCAGTGAATCGCATGCAGGAAACAATATATGTGACCTGAACAGTGAAAAGGGGACCTACGTGTCAAAAAATCGTTTTTCAACTTTTTTGACGATTCTGATATTTCGATTCTGAAGCTAGTTTTTCATGGAGCGAATATTCGCCGCGATTTAATGAGAAAGAAAAAGAACGAAGAATGCTCTGTCTTTTATTTTCTCATTAAATCGCGGCGAGTAGATTTTTTGACGCTGTTTCACGTGGTGTGAAGTAAAAAAAAATAGTATATTAAGCAACAAGGGGTTAAAGGCAGCCATTTTGCAGTCGTCTTCCTTACGATACTTTTTATTCCAAAGACACAAACGAGGTGCTTTTAAATGCTTGTAAGTTGGGGTCTAAATACTTTCATTTGTTTGACCGTATGAAAATGGCGTCCGTTTTTTTACTAAGGTAAAAAAAATTCATGGGTCACTTGTTAATTTTTTCCCTAGGGGAAGAATGGACGCCATTTTCACATGGCCAAACAAATGAATGCGTTTAGGCCCTGCATACAGGCATCTAAAAGCGCCATGTTTGTGCCTGTGGGATAATTTTTTTTTTTTAACACGTAAGCCCCCTTTTCACTGTCGAGGTCACATATCATAGAATAAATCATATAAATATGGGAAAAAGAAATATGTAAAGAATATTCTTGTCTGTATGGGATTACATTTAGTATAAAAATGTCATATAAGGGAGTTCGGGGTAAATCAAAAAGTACTTAACAATATGTATTATTACGTACAAGAAATATAAATCAATTTATTCTATCCATAGAAATTATGATATTATTATAAAATTATTTTATTTTGTGATTATAATTAAATTCAAAAAATTTGTCGTTCACAAATATGTCGGACATGAAAATTTAAATATTAATCAATTTCTAGGAAACTTCGTATCAGGGGGTTTTGCAAATAATAATGAATAATTGCAAATTAAACAAGTGCAAGACGGACTCGCGCACAGAGGGTTCCGTACACGAATTTAAAATGGATTGAAAAATTTTTTTAATTATTTATTTTTAACGATTCATTTCAATTATTTATTAGATGTTTATTATTTGGATTATTTGAATAATAATAAATTAAAATCATAATTTCTTTACTTATATTAAAATTTAAGTATAAACTTAAGCATTTTTATAAGTTTAAAAATTTCCAATCAAATAGACTGAGCTTTTTTATAGAATTTTTAATTTTAAAGACAACAAAAAAATTTTTTTTTTTTTACTTTTAAAGTAATTTTAACATAAAAATAAATATTTTGTATAAAAAAGTAATCTGAAACTGTAGAATATTGTAGCTGTTTAGAAAAAAAAATTTTTTTTGGGTAAAATTTCAATTTTTTGAAGAAAATGCTATGTTAATAAATTTAAACCACAATTTTTATGGTTTTATAAAAAATTCTGCATAAATTAAACATTTTTGCCAATTCCCAACCTTTCAGGATAAATACGCTTAGCTCTAACATAAGGGTATTTTGTCATTTTTCAACTTTTCATTAATAACTTTTGAAAACTAAGTTCAACAATGTTCGCTATATTTTAAAATATAAATATAAAATATAAAATGTTGAAGCATATTCGACAAAAGCTGTACACATCTAATAATCAATATGAGACAGAGACATAAAATTGTATTCTAAATTTTTGCACTTTAAGTAAAAAACTATTAACTCTAGGAGAGAGGAGGGGATAAATGGCAGACACTGTTAAGCAATATGACTAGAGAAAGTAACAAGTTTTTAAAAATAAAAAACAATAATAGTAGCTGTTTCGGAAATAACAAAAAATTATGTTTTTTTTTTAATTTACCTGTTATATTAGTTTTGTAGCGCTGATTAAATTCTGCGACTATATTTCGCCATTCATCTTTTTTAAGATGCCTGTCCTTGTATAAGTCTAACGACTTATCAAAGACAATAGGGTGCTCTTTTATAATCCGGATCAGCCCAATATTAAAATCCCTCTCCTCCGACATAATGAAATCTGAAAAATGACAAACTTTATAACATAAAATAAATCCAGAAACGGGTAAACACTAGGGACGTCCATAAAGACAAGAGTCTGAAATGTTTTGCCGCTACCCCCCAAAAAGTTTCCAAATGGAAAAAAAAATTACCCCTATTTTTTTATTTTGAAATCGGACAATATTTAGGGGTGGCGCAAACCCCTTGAAATTTCCCATTGATTTTACATGGGAAAAACGCACTTTTTCGTAAATTCGCTACCAAATCCTCAAAAATCACTCAAAATAGCAATACAGCGAATCACATCTTGAAAAGTCCTCAAACAACAAGATTCCATAATTTATTTAATAATTTATTAATATTAACTATTTTTTATAGGGTTATAAACAACCCCCATAAATGCAAAAAAATGACAATTTTTTTTTAAATTACAATTTAATAGTTTCTTAAGGATTTTTCAACAAAATTGTTATATATTGTCAATTTACGAATGTTTATAAATATTTTTATGTATTTTTCATTTGTTTAAACAATTTATTATTGTTTATTTACAGTTTTTATTCAAATAAACCTAGCGAGTTTTAGTTTTTTTTACTTTACTATTTTTTACATTTACAATTAAAAAAGTATTTAGTAAAGTTAACCACAACAACAATTTGCAATTGTTTAAACAAATTATTGTTAATAATAATTAACTTTTAACAAATGCACCTAGAAAGACACAACTTTTTCCTAATTTTACAAATTAATGGGCTCTGGTTAGAATAAGAAAAATTATTGACTCTAAATTATTATTTTTAATTTGTTTAAACAATTTATTATTGTTAATTTACAGCTATTATTCAAATAAACCTAGCAAGATGTTGGTTTTTTGGACTTAAATATTTTTTATATTTAAAATTAAAAAAATTATTCAGCAAAATTAACGAAAAAAAAATTTGCAAATGTTTAAACAAATTATTGTTAATAATAATTAATTCTTTACATTAAACAATTGCAAATGGTTGTTGTCGTTAATTTTGCTGAATAATTTTTTTAATTTTAAATATAAAAAATATTTAAGTCCAAAAAACCAACATCTTGCTAGGTTTATTTGAATAATAGCTGTAAATTAACAATAATAAATTGTTTAAACAAATTAAAAATAATAATTTAGAGTCAATAATTTTTCTTATTCTAACCAGAGCCCATTAATTTGTAAAATTAGGAAAAAGTTGTGTCTTTCTAGGTGCATTTGTTAAAAGTTAATTATTATTAACAATAATTTGTTTAAACAATTGCAAATTGTTGTTGTGGTTAACTTTACTAAATACTTTTTTTAATTGTAAATGTAAAAAATAGTAAAGTCAAAAAAAACTAAAACTCGCTAGGTTTATTTGAATAAAAACTGTAAATAAACAATAATAAATTGTTTAAACAAATGAAAAATACATAAAAATATTTATAAACATTCGTAAATTGACAATATATAACAATTTTGTTGAAAAATCCTTAAGAAACTATTAAATTGTTATTTAAAAAAAAATTGTCATTTTTTTGCATTTATGGGGGTTGTTTATAACCCTATAAAAAATAGTTAATATTAATAAATTATTAAATAAATTATGGAATCTTGTTGTTTGAGGACTTTTCAAGATGTGATTCGCTGTATTGCTATTTTGAGTGATTTTTGAGGATTTGGTAGCGAATTTACGAAAAAGTGCGTTTTTCCCATGTAAAATCAATGGGAAATTTCAAGGGGTTTGCGCCACCCCTAAATATTGTCCGATTTCAAAATAAAAAAATAAGGGTAATTTTTTTTTCGATTTGGAAACTTTTTGGGGAGTAAAAAAATTTTTTTTACTGTACATTTTTGGACCACCCTAGTAAACACGGAACATTTCATTTTAGAAAAGATGAAAAATAGGCGAGAGGTCGTCAACTCCAGTATTCCTCGTACACCCTCCAGATATTCCTCATATATTCCATGATAATCCCATCTATTATTTCAATATATATTTAATATTCTCGATTATTACTGATATTTCCATATATTCCGAAATATTCTGTACTATTCCTAAATAATCTTCAAACTTCTAATAAATAGTACGGCTTTAAAATGTTTATACATTCACTGGGAAAAAAGGTTTAGTTTTACCAACAATATTTTTTATTGACTATTGTTGGTTGTAACAACAATATTTTGATTGGTATAACAAAACGATTTGGTTGGCATAACACATCAAGTTGTTTGGGACAACCATATTATTTTGTTGCTCTTATTTGGTTGAACCAAAAATAATTTAGTTGTGACAACCAAACATAATTTGGTTGTGATAACCAAACAGAAATTGGTTGTGACATTCAAACATAATTTGGTTGTCACAACCAAACAATTATTAAAAAAAATTGGTGATTAGTTTAGAAGTAAGCTGCCGATAATAATATAAAAAAAATCTAAATAAAAACCAATACCAGACGGTCGGCCGAACCTGGGTCTGATAGTTGAGCTAACGGTGTCTGTTACTGAACTGTCTACCTATAAGGTTTATTCCATATTGGTCATTCATATCTCTCATGGGCTGGTGGTTAGCCTACTGGACTGGCAGCTGGAAAACCCGGGTTCGAATCTTTATGACTAATGAAATTTTTCTGTTTCAGATTTTCATTAATATGAAATTTCTACACTCTCATCTGATTATATTTGTGTAATTAAATTAATAACATGTGAATTATGTAATTATATGTGTTGGCCGACCGAAAATTCGCACCTGGGTTAGTTAGCTCCCTAATAATTTTTTTTTTCATGACAACCAAAATTTTTGTTATCCCGAATAAAAAAATATAGTTGTGACAACCAAAAGTTTTTGTTATGCCAACAAACAACGCTGAACCAAATAATGTAGTTGTCTCAACCAAATAGTTTGGTTGATTAAATAACAACAAAATAATTTTGTTAGCTCAACCAAATTTTCGTTGCTATGACTAAACATTTTTCTCAGTGTTCATAGAATTTAAATTCGGGTATTTCTTGTATTAATAAATATCTCGTTTTTGTCGCCTATAATATAATGTTTTTCATTTATTCATTGAACGAAAAATTATTTGAATAAGTGAAAACGATTTTTTAATCAATAAAAAAATGGTTAGAGTCAAAATTTCAGAAATTCGCCAAATAAAAGAAAATTTACAATTTGTAAAGGAAATTCAAAAATTAGCTAGAAAATTAAATAATTGAATAAATGAATTAAAAAAATAAACAATAAATATTACATTAAAACAAAATAATTTAAAAATTAAGGAAATTATAGGAATAACTGTTGGAAATAATTAAAACTTGAAAGACTGGTTTGAAAATCAAAGAAAATACTTCAACTAAAAGAAAACAATTGAAAATTGAAAAATTAAATTAAAATTTAAAATAATAATTAATAACTGAAAAAACATTACAAAAGGGCAAAAATAATTGACAGTTGAAACAAAAAAATTCAAAAAATGGCTAGAATAGTAAAGAATTTGAAAAAAAATTAAACAATTAAAACTGAACTTAACAACTGAATTGAAAAAGGAAAAAAAATTGAAATTAACGAATATAATATTTGATAATTAAAGAATAAATTGAAATTTAAAAAATATAATAAATGAAGAAAATAATTTAAATTTGAAGAATGGAATTAAAATTTGTAGAATATAATTGAACAAATGTAACTAAAATTAAAGGAATTTATTGATGCAGACAAAAATAATTGATATAAGTCGAGAATTTTTTATTATTAAAGAATATATTTGGAAATTTAAAAACTAAATTAAAATTTGAAGAAAATAGTTGTAGAAAATTGAAGAAAGAAGAATAATAAAAGGAAATTGTTGAAACGAAATTTTAAAACAATTTTTATAATTGTAAAAATTAATTGAAAAAAGCCGAGAATTTTGTAATATTCAAAAGTTAGTTGATGTCCGATAAAAATAATTGAAAAAAAAAGAAATAATTAAAAATTGAGGAAAATAAGTAAAATTGTAGAAATAAATTAAAAAAATAAAGAATTAAATTGAAGCTATATGATAATAATTGATAATTGTAGGAAAAATTACAAAATGACGAGAATAATGAAATATTATGGAAAAAATTGTCAATTCATAAAAAATTCGATAAATGGCGAGATTAATGGCCATCAGAAAGAATTATTTTTAAAGATTGAAGAATAACTATAAAATATATGGATTATAATAAATTATCAATTGAAAAATGTATATAATTAAAGAAAAAATTGTAAGAAATAAATTAAAATTGAAGAAATCAATGGAAAATTTTAGAAATGTATTGAAATTCCAAGAAAATAATTATTAAATAAAAAGAGTCGAGAATTATTGAATATTGAATAAAATAATTAAAAATTAAAGAAAATAAGTGAGAATTGACAAAAAGAAACTTAAAAAATAAATTGAAGATTAAAGAATAAAATGTAAATATTAAGAAAATAGGTAATTGATAACTGATAGCATACTGATAGAAATGTTATAAAATGACGAAAATAATCGAATACTAAAAAACAATAATTGAGAATATTAAAAAAAAAAACTAAAATTGACGAGAATAATCGACAACAGAACAAAGTAATTAAAAAAATTAAAGAATAATTGCAAAATTTAAAGTATATGACATAACCTTAAACTAATGGCCACAGCGTTAAAAAAATTATATTTTCATTTCTAAAAATTGACACGTATAAGGTTATGTCAACATTTTTAGAATTAAAAAAATTATTTTCTTACCTTTCATACAGTAATTCCTTTGCTCCTTAACCTTTCACAAAATTGACAAAATCCCAGGCTTGGGTCCGTAAATAGTCTACTTCACTATAGAGTTTACTTTTATAGTGAATCAGACTATTTACGGACACAACCCTGCAAAATCCCAAAAAGCCGGTTCAACCGCTAAGAATGGCTACGAAAAATGTTGACTCGCGCTGTCGGGACTGCGTGAACAAAGTACACGTTACACGATGCGCAATCACAACTTCCGGTACGTGGTAGTGGCAATAGCCATTGGCACTGGCATGTGTCACTGCCACTCGTGAGTGGCACCTATTGTAGAACCAGCCTCAAATTCTTGAACCGACTCCGTGAATGCGGGCAGCATCACATTTGGCGTGCCTTGTTCCAATCTCTGCGCGATTGCAACCAGCGTTTGGGTTATCACTTGTTGAAACGCATTATTATCGTTAGCATTTTCTGCTCGTCCTTGTGACGGTCCTGCACCTTGCTGACCAACTTGCCTTTGCGATTGTTCCTTTGCTGCTTGTAACGCAGCATTTTGTTTATTAATCTGCGATTGGAATTGTTGCTCCCTATTAGCCTGTTCAGCTAATCTATTGTTTTCTCGTTGTGTGTAATCAGCCTGCAATTTTGACATTTCCTGCTCATATAAAGCTTTTTCCTCAGCTCTCTTCTTCTTTTGGCGCTCAATCTCCTCGAGAGCACGCTTCAAATCCTCTTCCGCCTGGGTCATTGTCTCGGCGTTTAACTTTTGTTTTTCCAGTTCGTTCACGAATTTTTCAAATGGATCTTCCATTCATCTTAATCCTTTAAACTTGGACTTTCTTTAAAAAAGCACTTTTCAATAATTTCACAAGACTTTCTAACACGACGCCTGACGCCATGCCACTTAACCTCACTTTTTTCAACTATATTCTTTCTTATCCCACTTCTAATTTGTTGTATTTTTCTTAATAATATTTATTAACAATATTTAATTTCACAAAATACACAGATGTTCTGAATTTCAAATAACTAATTAACGCAGCACACTGCCAAAACTGATAAACGCTTTCGAATCACTCTCTCGACTTCGCGTTCTCATCTCTATCTATCTGTTAGCGCCTCTCCCGCTCTGTTAGGGCGCAATTACATGCCTGCGTCGAACGCTGCGTTTTTGCGTTTAATGGTGAGAGTGACAAAGATGTGACTATATGTCTGTCTTTCTCTCTCTCAACATACAACGCAAGAACGCAGCGTTCGACGCAGACATGTAATTGCGCCCTTAGACATCTTTCTTTTACGCCACGTACGTATCTTACGCACCTTACTTTACGCTATCAAATGTTACGAAATTCAAATTAGTATTTAATATCTTTAATAATATTTTAATTACAACAAAAGTATGGAAAAACTGTCACTTTTTAAGATATTTGAAAATATTTAAAAAAAAATTGAATTAGCGTTAAAAGAGTAAATAAATGATTGGTATTTATTCAAAATGAGGCAATTTATTGTTTTTAACTGATTAAAGTACATAAAGATGTAAAATAATACAAACAGTAATTTAAAAGTAAGATTAAATGCAGACAACCGATATTCAATCAAATGTATAAGCCAACTTCAAGTTATAAACAAGTAGATCTTTTAACCACAAAAAAGGTTTTAATTTTCAAAGGAATTAGTCGCATTGATTTAGTCTTGGTACCAACGCGAAACTTTTGGTGCACGTTTATTTAATGATCATTTAAATAGTTCCAAAGTTTAGAATTTTTTTATTTCTTTCCGAAAGGGTTATTCGTGTTTGAAAGTCGGGATAATTCATAAAATGCAAACTTTTGATTTAAATATTTCAATGTTTACGAATTAAAAAGAAGGAGATGCTAAGAAAATCTAAAAGTTTACATCAAATACTATCTTTCGGTTAAGGCCGTTGGAGACACAGAGTCCGCAGAGAATCTGTAGGGGGGAGCAGTGGTTCTCAAAGACTGTCCCCATGCGTTTTGAAGACTTAGGAATTTTTCGCGACAAAGTCCAACACTTTTCCCACAAAAGAACATCGTACTGCAAATTCTATTGAAATAAAGATTCAGAAAAATACTTACTTTTGATAAATCAAGTATTTCCTGAGCTTTAGTGTCTCGAGGAAATTCGTGTGATGAAAACAACCTCCAATGATGTTCCATGTTTGGCAATTTTTTCCAATAAAACCAGACACTTTTTCCGAAAATGAAAATCGTAGTGAAAATTTAAATTTAATTAGCACTTTTTCACTTATTTTGTTTTTGGCATATGAGTTTTTAAATCGCGTCAGTCTCTCGAGGAAATACAAAATCACTTGACACTTCACTCACTGATTCCCACTTTGACAATTTTTTTCGGCAAAATCCGACACTTTTTCCACAAATGGTCATCGTAGTGAAAATTTAAATTTAATTAGCACTTTTTCACTTATTTTGTTTTTGGCATTTGAGTTTTTAAACCGCGTCAATCTCTCGAGGAAATACAAAATCACTTGACACTTCACTCACTGATTCCCACTTTGACAATTTTTTTCGGCAAAATCCGACACTTTTTCCGCAAATGGTCATCGTAGTGAAAATTTAAATTTAATTAGCACTTTTTCACTTCTTTTGTTTTTGGTATTTGAGTTTTTAAACCGCGTCAATCTCTCAAGAAAAGTAAATTTTTTTCAATTTCATCAATGAAAATGTCAAACAATGTAGCAGAATATAGTTTGTCGTGCGCTGTTCTGATACGGCATTTTCGGGTACTATAATTCACACGGCGCCGCCTTTGAAATTATACATATTATGATTCGGACTTTGACAATTTTTTCCGTCAAAACCCGACACTTTTTCCGAAAATGAAAATCGTACTGCAAATTTAATTTTAACTAGCACTTTTTCACTTATTTTGTTTTTGGCATTTGAGTTTTTAAATTGCGTCAGTCTCTCGAGGAAATACAAAATCACATGACACTTCACTCATTGATTCGGACTTTGACAATTTTTTCCGTCAAAACCCGACACTTTTTCCGCAAATGGTCATCGTAGTGTAAATTTAAATTTAATTAGCACTTTTTCACTTTTTTTGTTTTTGGTATTTGAGTTTTTAAATCGCGTCAATCTCTCGAGAAAAGTAAATTTTTTTCAATTTCATACAATGTAGCAGAATATAGTTTGTCGTGCGCTGTTTTGATACGGCATTTTCGGGTACTATAATTCACACGGCGCCGCCTTTGAAATTATAGACAGGCGTACATTATATTCATTATATTAATCAACCTATTTATAAAATTCAATGTTTAGATATTAATTGTAAAAATTTAATATAAAAAATTAATGTCAAGTTCCAAACATAATTTTGCTAACTTTGTACAAAAAATAAAAGTTGTTTGTTATTTCAAGTGTAATTAGCTCAATTGAAAAGACGCATTTAAAATAATTTAAACCATTCAAATGCAACAAGTACATTATTTATTGTAAATCATGCATTAATAATTTCTAAACAATTTAAATATTTTTTAAAATCTAAGAGTTGAAGGAAAAACAGTAGAGCTTATTTAGTTTATCAGAAGAATGCAACCCGACTTACCGAGGAGATGGGAAATAGATATTGTATAGGAACTGAAATAAGTGTTTCTTTTAATTTTTTAAAATTAAATAAACAGAGCATTCGATAAATATTTTATACATAACGTAAAAATTAAAGAAATAATTAAAACGCAAGAAAGGACTAAAAAAATAGTGTAATATCAAAAAAATTAAATGAACAGGAAGAAAATGGAGAAATGTTTTTTTCTTAATCTAACAAACTGTAAAAAATGTAAAAAGTAAAAAAGAATAAGTAAGTAAGTTTGTAAAAAAACTCTCAAGAAATAGACAAGATATGAAAAGAAATTGAATAAATTTACAAAAAGATAAGTGTATTTACTTTTAAAAGTATAGAAATAATTATTAAAATTAACGTAATAAAAAGTTTAATGAATGTATAAATAAGAAAACTGTGTAATATAATATTAAATAATTTTTATAAAAAGACGAAAATTAAAGAAAATCCTAAAAAGAACAGAGACAAATACCAAAAAAAAATATCAAAAATACCTAAACGGAGAAAAAATTTTAAAAATGTTGTAAAAATAATAAATTATAATATAAAAATGAAAGTAAAATCTCTTAAAAATCTTGTAAGAATATTACCAAAGGAAGGATTATTGTGAATATGGAAATTAATTAATATTATTGAATTAAAATGCATTGAAATTTAAATTAATTTAAATTTAAAAGTTGGTACAAATTGGAATATGAGTTCATTGACGTTTGGAATTTATGTAACTTTTAATGACTTGATGATATACAAATCTAATATTATTTTTTAATAACTTGATACCAAAAATTTGTAAATTGTAGGTATTTTGATCATCTGTATTAATACAATTTTTTAAATTTTATAACGAATAAAATATTGAAATTTTCAAGATTTATCCACAAATTTCTGTTTTTTTTATGATTTGCGATACTTTACATGCAATATTGGACATCCGGAAATTGAAAAGTTTTTTTTATTTAAATCAATAACAGCCCTGTTTATAGATTACATTTATTTTATTTATTTCAAGCAATCTATACATATATCTTTGATGAATAATTTGATCTCTGTTTCCGAACTTCTATGTAAGTCGGGTTGCCTTCTTTCTCTGCACTAAATAAACCATAAGGATTTATGATGTAACTCTTAGTATTTTAGAAATAATTTAGCAAAAAAAAAGATAAAATTTTTTCCTACATAAATTTTAATTTGTTAATTTTAAATTATGCAATTCTTTATTACAATATTAAATATAATAAACAAATTAATAATGTTCTAAAACAAGTATTAAAGTAAATTTTTATTTCTTCAAAATAAAAGAGAGAATTTTTGTTACACAATATAAATATTATATAATTTTTTTTTAATATATTGAATGTTTTAAAAATAAAATAAATTAGTTTAAAAATGATATTAGATTAAACTACATATCTTTTAAAAATAAAATGTAAGAAACTACTTGGTAAATAAATTACATTTACTTATTTAATTTTAAATCATACATTTTTTAAACCACGTTTTTTTTTCTTATAAAAAAAGAGACATACATTTGTCTGTGTAGCATAAAATACATACAATTTATTGACAACATTTTCAGAAAAAGCTGTCTCAAATTCGACCAATTCAGATGAAAATTCTAAACATGACAGTTAAATTTCAAAAATATTTGTTAACATGCCCAAGTTATTAAATATTTAACAAAAAAGATCTATAAAAACGATTTAGCTTTCAAGAAAGTGCAACATTCGCAGTTTACAAAATTTTTTCCACGACATTTGTAGAAAAATTTAATTTTTCTTCCGTCAATAAGCACAAAGTTTCTTATTTCTGATCTAAATTTGTTAAATATTTGATAACATGCACAAGTTATTGAATATTTAACAAAATAGACCAATAAGAACGATTTACCTATCGTGAAAGTGAAAAATTCACATTTTACAAAACTTTTTCCACGACATTTGTAGAAAAATTTAATTTTTGCTTCGGTCAATAAGCACAAAGTTTCTTATTTCTGGTCTAAATATGTTAAATATTCGATAACATGACCAAGTTATTAAATATTTAACAAATTAGATCTATAAAAACGTTTTATCTTACGAGAAAGTGCAAAATTCGCAGTTTACAAAATTTTTTCCAAGACATTTCGTCGGGGCTAGTGCAATACCGCGAATCTACATATTTCCATAAAGACTTTGTTGCATGGCAAATTGCACTAAAAATAACTCTTATGGAAATATGTAGATTCGCGGTATTGCACTAGCCCCGACGATTTGTAGAAAAATTTAATTTTTCTCCCGTCAATAAGCACAAAGTTGCTTATTTCTGATCCAAATTTGTTAAATATTTGATAACATGCACAAGTTATTAAATATTTAACAAATTAGATCTATAAAAACGTTTTAGCTTACGAGAAAGTGGAAAATTCGCAGTTTAAAAAATTTTTTCACGATATTTGTAGAAAAATTTAATTTTTCTTCTGTCAATAAGCACAAAAAGTTTCTTATTTCTGATCTAAATTTGTTAAATATTTGATAACATGCACAAGTTATCGAATATTTAACAAATTTAGATCAGAAATAAGAAACTTTGTGCTTATTGACCGAAGCAAAAATTAAATTTTTCTACAAATGTCGTGGAAAAAGTTTTGTAAAATGTGAATTTTTCACTTTCACGATAGGTAAATCGTTCTTATTTGTCTATTTTGTTAAATATTCAATAACTTGTGCATGTTATCAAATATTTAACAAATTTAGATCAGAAAGAAGCAACTTTGTGCTTATTGACGGAAGAAAAATTAAATTTTTCTACAAATGTCGTGGAAAAAATTTTGTAAACTGCGAATTTTGCTCTTTCTCGTAAGATAAAACGTTTTTATAGATCTACACTGCAAAAACATGGTGTCTTAAATTGGCCAAAAATGTCTTAAATTAAGATACTTTTGGTGTCTAAGACACGAAAAATGTCTTATTTTAAGACATTTTTGAACAATTTAAGACACCTGTTTTTGCAGTGTAATTTGTTAAATATTTAATAACTTGGTCATGTTATCAATTATTTAACAAATTTAGATCAGAAATAAGAAACTTTGTGCTTACTGACCGAAGCAAAAATTAAACTTTTCTACAAATGTCGTGGAAAAAGTTTTGTAAAATGTGAATTTTTCACTTTCACGATAGGTAAATCGTTCTTATTTGTCTATTTTGTTAAATATTCAATAACTTGGGCATGTTATCGAATATTTAACAAATTTAGATCAGAAATAAGAAACTTTGTGCTTGTTGACCGAAGCAAAAATTAAATTTTTCTACAAATATCGTGTAAAAAATTTTGTAAACTGCGAATTTTCCACTTTCTCGTAAGCTAAAACGTTTTTATAGATCTATTTTGTTAAATATTCAATAACTTGTGCATGTTATCAATTATTTAACAAATTTAGATCAGAAATAAGAAACTTTGTGCTTACGGACCGAAGCAAAAATTAAACTTTTCTACAAATGTCGTGGAAAAAGTTTTGTAAAATGTGAATTTTACTTTCACGATAGGTAAATCGTTCTTATTGGTCTATTTTGTTAAATATTCAATAACTTGGGCATGTTATCAATTATTTAACAAATGTAGATCAGAAATAAGAAACTTTGTGCTTACTGACCGAAGCAAAAATTAAACTTTTCTACAAATGTCGTGGAAAAAGTTTTCTAAAATGTGAATTTTTCACTTTCACGATAGGTAAATCGTTCTTATTGGTCTATTACGTTAAATATTCAATAACTTGTGCATGTTATCAAATATTTAACAAATTTAGATCAGAAAAAAGAAACTTTGTGCTTATTGACGGAAGAAAAATTAAATTTTTCTACAAATATCGTGAAAAAATTTTTTAAACTGCGAATTTTCCACTTTCTCGTAAGCTAAAACGTTTTTATAGATCTAATTTGTTAAATATTTAATAACTTGTGCATGTTATCAAATATTTAACAAATTTGGATCAGAAATAAGCAACTTTGTGCTTATTGACGGGATTTTCATTTTCGGAAAAAGTGTCGGGTTTTGACGGAAAAAATTGTCAAAGTCCGAATCATAATATGTATAATTTCAAAGGCGGCGCCGTGTGAATTATAGTACCCGAAAATGCCGTATCAGAACAGCGCACGACAAACTATATTCTGCTACATTGTTTGACATTTTCATTGATGAAATTGAAAAAAATTTACTTTTCTTGAGAGATTGACGCGGTTTAAAAACTCAAATACCAAAAACAAAAGAAGTGAAAAAGTGCTAATTAAATTTAAATTTTCACTACGATGACCATTTGCGGAAAAAGTGTCGGATTTTGCCGAAAAAAATTGTCAAAGTGGGAATCAGTGAGTGAAGTGTCAAGTGATTTTGTATTTCCTCGAGAGATTGACGCGGTTTAAAAACTCAAATGCCAAAAACAAAATAAGTGAAAAAGTGCTAATTAAATTTAAATTTTCACTACGATGACCATTTGTGGAAAAAGTGTCGGATTTTGCCGAAAAAAATTGTCAAAGTGGGAATCAGTGAGTGAAGTGTCAAGTGATTTTGTATTTCCTCGAGAGACTGACGCGATTTAAAAACTCATATGCCAAAAACAAAATAAGTGAAAAAGTGCTAATTAAATTTAAATTTTCACTACGATTTTCATTTTCGGAAAAAGTGTCTGGTTTTATTGGAAAAAATTGCCAAACATGGAACATCATTGGAGGTTGTTTTCATCACACGAATTTCCTCGAGACACTAAAGCTCAGGAAATACTTGATTTATCAAAAGTAAGTATTTTTCTGAATCTTTATTTCAATAGAATTTGCAGTACGATGTTCTTTTGTGGGAAAAGTGTTGGACTTTGTCGCGAAAAATTCCTAAGTCTTCAAAACGCATGGGGACAGTCTTTGAGAACCACTGCTCCCCCCTACAGATTCTCTGCGGACTCTGTGTCTCCAACGGCCTTAAGTTTGAATTAATTCTAATAATTTAACGTGTCTATAATTAATTGCTAAAAATCACGAAATTTCGATGTTTGACAGATCAACTAGATATTTCCAAATCACTTTTGCTAAGTTTCATTAATTTTAAAAATGAGTAAAAAATGACCGTGCGAAATATAATGGTTTGACCCTGTATATAAAATAATATATTTTTAGAATTATATTGTAAGTATAATAAACGTAATTAAACTCAATTAGTAGTTAAGCTATGTCACTTTCAGGCCAAGATTCTGATCTCGGCTAAGTCGGTAAAGCAGATTTCTAGTTTATCAGCAGTGGTAATGTAGGTTTCTACTGGGGAATCCCAAATCGATCGATATGTCAGAGAGTAGTGTAGTAGGGGGGCTTCTGGGACACTTTTAATGTCAACCAATCAGAAGAGACCTTTAGCCTGGAATGGACCAATCAGAAGCGACCTTTAGCGGCTCCAACGGAAATGGTCTAGCAAGAATGTTCCTTCTGTAGGAAAGATTTATGAAGTTATGTTTTGAATGTAATCAAAATGATTTGATTTCTTGTAGGTCTGCAATGGTAAGTATTGTTATAAGAATCTTATCTGAGAAAAAGTTTGAGGAAGAAATTTTTTATTCTATTACTTCCTAAAAATCTGAAAATGATATATCAATGTTCTTTTATCGGCTCCAACGGAAATGGTTTTGTAAATGTTATTTAATCAAAGTTACATTTTTGCAGTCTATCGGAAAGATTTTTTGAAGTTATGTTTTTGGTTTTGCTATCGAAAATTATTGATATTAATATAATCTTTTTCTAAGAAAACAGTGTGAGAAAGAAATTTGAATTTTGAGCCTTATTACTTCCTAAAAATGTCAAAGTGATATCGATGTTGTTCTTTTATCATCTCTAACGGAAATGGAGTTATTTAATCTTATTATTGCAGTCTGTCGGAAAGATTTTTTGAAGTTATGTTTTTGATTTCCTGTAGGTCGTATACCAAAATATTATTATTAATATAATCTTTTCTAAGCAAAAAAGTGTGAGAATGAAAAGAATTCTTCAGCTTTATTACTTCCTTGAAAATGTCAAAGGGATACCGACATTGTTTTGTTTTGATTACAAGATTCAGGTGGAATTGAGAATCACTACATTTTAATTAATTCCTATGATTATAAGTATCACATATCACCTTCCTTGTTTGGCTGCTATCTGGCGCCTCGATGTCTGGAATTTTTGAACGTGGGCAAGAATTTTTTAAATAATCAAGCATTATTAATAACTTTTTAAGACAAGACTTCCGGTTGACGAGGTATATAAGGAGGTTTGTTAAATAAACTAATTCAGTTGATTGTCAACTATTGTGCTATAAACATATCTCGGTCAGTGAATATAAATTAAAAAGATATTTACCTTGAAGCTGTGACATTCTGATTTTTTCTTGTTTTAAGTTAAGAGTTCTCTTTGTCTAATAGCAAAGAATACAGTTAAACAAAAAAATTAAAATATTATTTTACATTTCTTTAAAAGTTTTTTATAGTAGCAGAAATGAGTTCGAAAGATTATAAAAATCGTATTGAAATTATGGAGAGTGCTTATAATAAGATAAAGGAATATCAAAATAATAATAATAGTAATTTGTTTTATGAAGTGGAAGAGTGGGTTAGATTTGGTATACAAAATATTCCTCGTTTAAATAAAGAGTTAAGAAAAAATAAACATCTTTTAACAATAGGTAAGAGACATAGAATTATAACTACACCGGGAATTTTTAAGTCAGTAATTCGAAAATTCAAACAAATTCAAAAAGGGGTAAGGGTATAGTAAACGAGAAGAGAAAATCGGATAGAATAAAATGGGAGGATTTAGCATCAGCTTATGAAGATCGAATCAGAACAGGGGTAATTATTAATTTAAAACATAAAGATTTATCTCAGTTTTTCGAGGATTTAAAATCTTTATTAAAAGTTCGTTTATTAAATGCGTTGAAGAAACATAACAGTTTGAAAGTCAATTTTATACTATCTGCTAAATTTACTACTACGAAAAATGGAGATCTTGTTGACACTGAAAAATTTTGTAATACTAAAAATACAATTTTTTTCCCAACTACAGATTTCGATTGTCTCTTTCGTGATGTTTTTAAACAATTATTAGTTGAGGTAGAGGATTTCCAACATGAAAAGTCTGGTTGGTCTTTAAAAGAAATCACAAATTTGATGGTTAATATAAATCGGTATGCCCCAATTCAAGTAGGTATTTTAACTTACACAAAACTGCCCAAGTTTATACAAGATAAACATGCTGCCATTAACATCAAAAACAATGATGAGTTTTGTTTTCTTTGGTCGGTTTTAGCTGCCCTTTATCCTGTTGAAACTAATGTAGATTATATTAATGTAGTTAGAACTACTTCTTATCCAGATTTTAAAAATGTCTTGAAATATGATAATATAAAATTCCCTATTTCTTTAGCAGACATTCCAATTTTTGAGAAAATGAATGATTTAAGTATAAATATATATGGTATAGATAAAAAAGAAATAGTTCCTCTTTATTTAAGTGAACAAATGTCTCAAAAACCAAGAATTAATTTACTAATGGTTCAAAACACAAACGTTGTTTTGAACAAGGAACGAAATGAAAGCAATTATCATTTTACATATATTCGTAATTTGTCAAGATTAATAAAATCACAAATGACAAAACATAAAACTCGAACATGGATTTGTGACAGATGTCTATGTCATTTTAATAGCGAATTTTCTTTAAAAAACCATGAAATTGATTCTAAAAATGTTAATAACTGTAGAGTTATTTTACCAAAAGAGGGGGGAAATATAATGAAATTTAAAAATTATCGACCCAAAGAGAAAGTACCTTTTGTTTTATATTCTGACACTGAAAGTATTTTAGAACCTTTTTCTGATAAATCTAATCCTTTTGCATATTCAAGACATGTTCCTCATACTGTTGCATTTTACCTTAAATGTGATTTTGATGATTCTCTTTCTGATTTTCTTTCTTTAATTCATATCGTGGATCTGACTGTATAAATTGGTTTGTTACAGAATTAAAAAAAAGGCTTTCAAAATTGATACTTATTTTGAAAATACAATTCCAAAGGAAACACTAACTTATCAACAAGAGTTAAAATTTCCAGCTACTAAAATTTGCCATATCTGTGAGAAACCTTTTAGAGACGATGACATTACACAGGGATCATAATCATTTCACGGGAAAATACAAAGGGGCAGCCCGGTTGAAAAAACATGTACATGAACACGTACACGAACGCGAACATGAAAGCGTACATATTCATGTGCATGAACATGTACGTGTTCATGTACGCGGTATTGAAACATGTTCATGTACACGAACACGTATATGTTCATGTACATGTTCATGAGCTCCATTAAGTGAAAAATTCCATTCATATTCATGTACATGAACACCAACATGTTCGTGCACATGAACATGTAAACGAACATGATTGAAATTTTGCAAAACTTCAAACGTTGCGCAGTAGTTTTCTATGGGAGATATGGCTGCGCAGTTGTTTTTCAGGAACAAGTGTGGAGAAATACCTTAGGCATAGTTACCTTTGTTTAACATTTTTAAGTAATTAAAAAAATTGTGTGCATGAACGTATACACGTTTATGCATACGTTCATACACATGAACATGTGTATTGTTTTTTGAACTTATTAACGTGGATGAACATATATGTGTTCATGTTGAGCGCGCTCATCAGGGGTGTAATGTTAATTATAAAGATAGTCATACCATCCCTGTAATATTTTATAATCTGTCTGGGTATGATGCCCACTTCATTATTAAAGAATTAGCTACATGATTTCAGGGTGGGATTTCACTATTACCTATGAATAAAGAAAAGTATATATCATTTACGAAAGAGGTTAAAGGTACAATAGTAAAATTTCGCTTTATTGACTCTTTTAGATTCTTGTCAAGCAGTGTTGAGAAATTGGCTTCTTATTTAAATAAAGAGGAGAAAAAAATTACAAAAAGTCAATGCAATAATGATACTGAATTTAATTTATTAATAAAAAAAGGGGGTATTCCCATATGAATATATTGATGGGTGGGATAAATTGCAAGAATGTCAGTTACCGGCGCAGGAATTTTTTTATTCCAAATTAAACAGCAGTAATATTTCAAACGAAGATTACCAACATGCTTGTCATGTATGGGAAGCTTTCAATTTACAGACCTTGGGTGAATATTCTGATTTACCAGCAAAATTAGCGCGCGCCCAGGCGCGCGAGAACTTTTTTTATGTCATTATAAAAAGTTTATTGTAAAAAATGTTGACGGATAAATATGAAAATCTCTTATTTGTGAATTTTAAAACCAATTGGATAATGTACACTACCGTCGGGAATTGTCGGTACGATCGGTGCGCGGACAGAGAAAAATGTCTACTGACTTTAGAGACTGATAATTTGAATTTGGAAAAAGATAGAGACTTAAGACTTAGATTGTTTGAAAGCCTGAAGAATTCTGCGTTTAGTGATATATAATTCAAATTTTTTAAATCTTCTAGAGAGATAAAATCACTAGATATGTTTTTGAAAATAATTAAAAAATTTCCCCGGTTTTGATTACTTTGTTTGAGGCCCTGCCTATTCTGGAAAAATTGAATGAAAAATTTGAAACTTACATAGAATTAAGCAGTATAGTTTCAGCTTTAAAAAAATTCTTTGACGTTTAAAAAATATTGAGTAGTTCTCGAGTAATTTAAAAAAATGTCCGAGCATATTTTTCTGAGTGTCAGTCGTCGATGCGGCACTTCTCGCTCTTCTCGTTCGTTGCGTCAGGGCCGAATAATAATAATTATACGGAGTAACATTTTGATAGTACCGGCTATAATATCAATATTTTTGTAATATCTTTGACGGTAGCTAGTAATAAAATTATAGTACCGTATAAAATAACCTTGTTAAGATCAAAATGTTACTATCCGTTTCTCTCATTATAAATCAATACTTGTATTAAATTTGTTAAACCCTGCTATATAAATGTTTATGTGGAAAATACTATTGTATAATGTTGAATTTGCAATAATTATAAATTAACATTTTTAAATTGATTATTACTTAACGTTTTTATGCAAATTTGAAGTTTGTAATATTTTTTTGTACCGTTGGAAGTAAAACAAAAATGTAAAAATTCAGAAAAGGTTGTCTTAAAAATGTTGCGTTTTAGAATAAGACAGGTGTCATGTCTGAAAATAAGACTTTCTGTTTACAGATTGGCATGAAAAAAAATGTCATTAGAACACTAATATTCTGTAACTTCCAAGTTTAATGTTAAAGTAAGTTTGTTTTATTACATTTAATTAAAAAAAAAGTTAATATAATATTAATTTGTACACATTGTAATTTAAAAAAAAAAATATCATGTCCGACATATTGGATTCGCTATTTTAAATTTTTTTGTAAATGATAATAGATTCGTATTCATTGACCCAAAAAAATGTATTATATCGAGTTTTGTAAAAATTTGTAAAAATTTAAAAATTCATATTCGCCTTATTAGATATGCCATTTTAACATTTTTAAAAATGAGCGGATTGGTTCTTAACAATTGCAAAAACCTTTGAATACGGAGAATTGGATTTCTATTGCAATAAAAGTAGTAGCAATCAAATAAATTCAAATTTTTTCAACATTTTATAATGAAATTGTGATTAGCAATAAATTATTATTCGAAATGCAAAGAATAGAGAAAATTATATGTTTATTGGTGGATTAGGATAATAAAATGCAAAAAACCATGTCTCTATTGTTGAAGATACTTATTCAATAATTTAATTATAAAATTCCCATTTCAGAAAAAGAAAAGCAAAACGTGTCATTCTACGTAAGTGATATCAAAAAGTAACCATTTCAAAATATTATATATATTTATGTAACTTTTATTTCTTCTTAATGTATAATTTTATTATTTTATTTCTTAGTAGATTTGACTATATACTTTTTAACTAAGGCAAATGGTTCAATAAGTCCCCAATAAATTTTGTGCAATTACATTAAATATGGAACTTTAGTTAAGACAACTAAGAATACCATTGACGGAACTATTCTTTGTAATTGATTTTACTAAGTTCAACAAATAACTGTTGTATTGTAGTTAATTCTTCAACTTTTTACAATTGTTTTAATGATATTTGTACAACTAAGAAAAAGTAGTTTATTTTATTAAGTTAAAGTGTCTCATTTTATTACAAAAGTAGTTCAATTAATTGATTTTCAGTCTACTAAGGGAAAGTAGTTGGATATTTCATAAAAAAATTTTTCAGTGCGACAATTTTAAAAATCTACAGAGGTTAAATGAAGATTGAATTGAATTTCTTTAAATGTAAGTTCCCTGGCAGCCTGGTCACCCCGAACGGTAACCATTGAAAGTTGCCGTTTGGTTACAGTTTGGTTACGGTTCGGTTTTATACTGAATATGGAAAGAAATAAGTATAATTAGTACTTCTGAAGTACTAATTACGATAAAGTAAATTACTTTTGATTGTTTTGATTAAGTTTTGACTTATAAATGATTGTTTTATGAGGGAAAATAATAAAAAAGTGAATCTCATTTTAGGAGCGAATGTCAACTAGGAAGGTTAGTAGAGTGCTATCCCAAAAGAGAAATTGCCCTGAAAAGCAAATATTATCAAAAAAGACATGTAACACAGGCCTTCAAAATTTCGATCAAGTCTGTTACAAAAAAAACGGGAGGTGATTCTTGTAGATTTTTTGACGCTGAATCCGAATCTGACCTTGAAAATGGCCCATCACGTCAGGATTTCTTGTAATATTAGCTTAAATGGTCAAAAAATGGCCATTTTTGACATTTTCGGGAATTTTTTGTGGGTTACCAAAATTTTTTTTTTCATTTTCCTAAATGGTATCGTATAGCACCACTCTTAAGCTTCAAAACACATTTTTGGAAATTATTTTACGATTTTTTTAAAAAAAGTTATGCAGATTTGAAATTTTTTTATTTAGTCAAATATGCATATATTTAAGGGGCATTCTACGTCACAGGGACACCGCACTGCCCAAAATTTATTTCAACGGAATAAGTTGTAATTTAGCTTCAAATGTAAGTTATTAGTTGCACTTGTAAGTGCAAAATAACACCTTTTGAAATTGCAAAATGGCGGATCCAATATGGCGGAGAATTAAAAAAAATTTTTTAAAAACTAACCGAATGTGCATGAAAATTTTTACTTTGCGATTTTTTGGGTTATTAATTATAAATTTAACGTCAAATTTTCGAAATCCAAGATGGCGGATTTAATAAAGCAGAGAAATTAAGAAAATTTAAAAAATGGGCTGGTTTGCCTGAAACTTGTTACTCAGGTGTTTTTGGGGTCGCTGATTACAAATTTAACGTTATATTTCAAAAATTCAAAATGGCGGATTCAATATTACCAATAAAGGTAAGATGTCGCAGTGGCCCAGCCAATGAAGGCAAGGTCAAATAATGACCCAACTAATGAAGGAAAGATATCGCAGTGGCCCAGCCATATGGCGCCGTTGTTTACAATTCGCTATATGAAAGTCCCATTCCGAAGAGTTGCATATAAATAGAGTGAGGTGTACTTGAATTACAAACAAATTCGTGTAAAAAAAAAAATTGTTTAAACAATTTTTATTCCCTTCCTTTGTAGAGTCATGCTCTACGATTAGCCATTATTGCATAAGCATTGCAACAGAATACTTCATTGAGCATCTAATAAGGACTGCAACGTTATAGAATACTTTTAGAAGTGTTAATTGCTTTAAACGCAAATTAAACTGCTTCTGTCATCAGTTCTTTTCAGAACTACTTTTTTCTGCAGTTCATTTCAGAACTACATTGCTCATCAGTTCTTTTCAGAACTACATTCTTCATCAGTTGTTTTCAGAACTACATTCTTCATCAGTTGTTTTTAGAACAACTTTATTCATCAGTTTTTTTAAGAACTAAACATACGGTAAGTATCACAAGTATAATACATACTTACATTTATATTTTTGGGGGTTTTTCAAAATTATCTTTCTCCGCAGTCTTTTCAGAACTAAACTTACGGTAAGTACCTTAAAATGTCAAAACGAGTTTGTATTAATGATCCTAATAAATTTTGCTACATTTGTGGCAAATATGCTTTGAAAAAGCAAAGAAGAGAGATTTCAGAGTCAGTAAAAGTAAACTACCGAAACTGCTTCAGTCTACAAATGAGTAATCTAGATAAATCGTGGGTCCCTCATTCGGTTTGCGCTAGTTGTGTTTCTGCGTTGTCTTTATGGTCTACACATTCTAGAAATATGCCAATTTCTAGTCCTATGATTTGGCGAGAACCTCTGTCACATGACGATTGTTACTTTTGCGCATGTAAACTTCAAGGTTTTAATGTGAAAAATAAAGATTCCATAAATTATCCTGACGTGTCTTCAGTTACAAAACCTATCCCTAATGAAGACAAAAGAACACTTTCACCTCTCTTACAATTTGATATTGAAGATAATATTGATGAAACGGATGAAGTTTGCGAGGAATTCGATTTCTCTGTCTTAAAATCTAAACCACAGCCAGAATTATTTACACAAACAGATTTAAATGATCTCGTTAGAGATTTAAATCTTTCTAAAGAGAATGTAGAAGTTCTTGGATCTAGGCTGAAAGAAAAACATTTGCTATGTGAAGATACAACTTTTTCTTGGTATAGAAACAGGGAAGTGGAATTTTTAGAATTTTTTTCAACTTATGAATCATTGGTGTTTTGCAACAATGTTCCAGGATTAATGAAATCTCTAGGAAATGAAAACTATACTGATAACGATTGGAGACTCTTCATTGATTCTTCTAAAAGAAGTTTGAAAGCGGTTTTGCTACACAATGGAATCAAATATGCTTCAGTACCTGTAGCTCACTCCGTACAATTAAAAGAAACGTACGATAATCTTCAGACACTACTTAATTGCATCAAATATAAAGAGCATAATTGGGCAATTTGTGGTGATTTTAAAATCATCACAATGATATTAGGTCAACAGTCCGGATACACAAAATATCCTTGTTTTTTGTGTGGGTGGGACAGTAGATGTCGAAGTGAGCACTGGACCAAAAAAGTGTGGCCAATTAGAGAAGAATTAGTACCCGGGACACAAAATGTTGTCCGTCTTCCCTTAGTACCTACTTCTCTAATTCTATTACCACCCTTACATATCAAATTAGGGTTAATAAAACAGTTGGTCAAAGCCTTAGATAAAGAAGGTGCTTGCTTTCACTATTTATTTAAAAAATTTCCAGGGCTAAGTGAAGCAAAGATAAAAGAAGGCGTTTTCACTGGACCTGACATAAGGAAACTAATGCAAGACCCAAATTTTGAAAAAACCATGACAAAGAAAGAGAAAGATGCATGGGTAGGGTTTAAAAATGTTGTTCATGGATTTCTAGGCAACCAAAAACTACCCAACTACAAAGAATTAGTACAAAACATGTTGGATGCATACAGAAATATAGGGTGCAACATGAGCTTAAAAGTACATTTTTTGAATAGTCATTTGGATTATTTTCCAGAAAATTTAGTAACTGTTAGTGACGAACAAGGCGAGAGATTCCACCAGGATATTAAGGAAATGGAGAGAAGATACCAAGGAAGATGGGATAATCATATAATGGCCGATTACTGTTGGAGCCTTAAGCGCGATAATTATGATGAAAGTCACAAACGAAGAAGTAACAAGCGTAAATTTCTTCAAATTGAGTAAACAATCATTTCCATATCTTGATTGTATTTCTAAAATTAACGTTTAATATTAGATTTATTTGTTGGGTCATGATCTGACCTTGCCTTCATTGGCTGGGCCACTGCGTTATCTTGCCTTCATTGGTTGGGTCATCATTTGACCTTGCCTTCATTGGCCGGACCACTGCGATATCTTGCCTTCATTGGTTGGGTCATCATTTGACCTTGCCTTCATTGGCTGGGCCATTGCGATATCTTGCCTTCATTGGTTGGGTCATCATTTGACCTTGCCTTCATTTGTTGGGCCACTGCGATATCTTGCCATCATTGGTTGAGTCATCATTGGACCTTGCCTTCATTGGCCGGACCACTGCGAAATCTTGCCTTCATTGGTTGAGTCATCATTTGACCTTGCCTTCATTGGCTGGGCCACTGCGTTATCTTGCCTTCATTGGTTGGGTCATCATTTGACCTTGCCTTCATTGGCTGGGCCACTGCGAAATCTTGCCTTCATTGGTTGAGTCATCATTTGACCTTGCCTTCATTGGCTGGGCCACTGCGTTATCTTGCCTTCATTGGTTGGGTCATCATTTGACCTTGCCTTCATTTGTTGGGCCACTGCGATATCTTGCCATCATTGGTTGAGTCATCATTGGACCTTGCCTTCATTGGCCGGACCACTGCGAAATCTTGCCTTCATTGGTTGAGTCATCATTTGACCTTGCCTTTATTGGCTGGGCCACTGCGATATCTTGCCATCATTGGTTGGGTCATCATTTGACCTTGCCTTCATTGGCTGGGCCACTGCGAAATCTTGCCTTCATTGGTTGAGTCATCATTTGACCTTGCCTTCATTGGCTGGGCCACTGCGTTATCTTGCCTTCATTGGTTGGGTCATCATTTGACCTTGCCTTCATTGGCTGGGCCACTGCGTTATCTTGCCTTCATTGTTTGGGTCATCATTTGACCTTGCCTTCATTGGCCGGACTACTGCGATATCTTGCCTTCATTGGTTGGGTCATCATTTGACCTTGCCTTCATTGGCTGGGCCATTGCGATATCTTGCCTTCATTGGTTGGGTCATCATTTGACCTTGCCTTCATTGGCTGGGCCACTGCGAAATCTTGCCGTCATTGGTTGAGTCATCATTTGACCTTGCCTTCATTGGCTGGGCCACTGCGTTATCTTGCCTTCATTGGTTGGGTCATCATTTGACCTTGCCTTCATTAGCCGGACCACTGCGATATCTTGCCTTCATTGGTTGGGTCATCATTTGACCTTGCCTTCATTGGCTGGGCCATTGCAATATCTTGCCTTCATCGGTTGGGTCATCATTTGACCTTGCCTTCATTGGTTGGGCCACTGCGATATCTTGCCATCATTGGTTGAGTCAACATTTGACCTTGCCTTCATTGGCCGGACCACTGCGAAATCTTGCCTTCATTGGTTGAGTCATCATTTGACCTTGCCTTCATCGGCTGGGCCACTGCGATATCTTGCCATCATTGGTTGGGTCATCATTTGACCTTGCCTTCATTGGCTGGGCCATTGCGATATCTTGCCTTCATTGGTTGGGTCATCATTTGACCTTGCCTTCATTGGCTGGGCCATTGCGATATCTTGCCTTCATTGGTTGGGTCATCATTTGACCTTGCCTTCATTGGCTGGGCCACTGCGAAATCTTGCCGTCATTGGTTGAGTCATCATTTGACCTTGCCTTCATTGGCTGGGCTACTGCGTTATCTTGCCTTCATTGGTTGGGTCATCATTTGACCTTGCCTTCATTGGCTGGGCCACTGCGAAATCTTGCCGTCATTGGTTGAGTCATCATTTGACCTTGCCTTCATTGGCTGGGCTACTGCGTTATCTTGCCTTTATTGGTTGGGTCATCATTTGACCTTGCCTTCATTGGCTGGGCCACTGCGAAATCTTGCCGTCATTGGTTGAGTCATCATTTGACCTTGCCTTCATTGGTTGGGCCACTGCGATATCTTGCCATCATTGGTTGAGTCATCATTTGACCTTGCCTTCATTGGCCGGACCACTGCGAAATCTTGCCTTCATTGGTTGAGTCATCATTTGACCTTGCCTTCATTGGCTGGGCCACTGCGATATCTTGCCATTATTGGTTGGGTCATCATTTGACCTTGCCTTCATTGGCTGGGCCACTGCGTTAACTGAGTAACAAGTTTCTGTCGAACCAGCCCATTTTATAATTTTTTTTAATTTCTCTGCTTTATTAAATCCACCATCTTAGATTTTGAAAATTTGACGTCAAATTTATATTTAATAACCCAAAAAACCGCAAAGTAAAAATTTTCAAGCGCATTCGGTTAGTTTTTTAAAATTTTTTTTTAATTCTCCGCCATATTGGATCCGCCATTTTGCAATTTCAAAAGGTGTTATTTTGCACTTACAAGTGCAACTAATAACTGACATTTTAAGCTAAATTACAATTTATTCCGTTGAAATAAATTTTGGGTAATGCGGTGTCCCTGTGACGTAGAATGTCCCTTAAATATATGCATATTTGACTAAATAAAAAAATTTCAAATCTGCATAACTTTTTTTAAAAAAATCGTAAAATAATTTCCAACAATGTGTTTTGAAGCTTAAGAGTGGTGCTATACGATACCATTTAGGAAAATGGAAAAAAAAATTTTGGTAACCCACAAAAAATTCCCGAAAATGTCAAAAATGGCCATTTTTTGACCATTTAAGCTAATATTACAAGAAATCCTGACGTGATGGGCCATTTTCAAGGTCAGATTCGGATTCAGCGTCAAAAAATCTACAAGAATCACCTCCCGTTTTTTTTGTAACAGACTTGATCGAAATTTTGCATGCCTGTGTAATTATTGATGAACTAAATCAATAATCGGATGGCTAATTAATAATAATTAACAGAAAAATAAAAAAACATTGAAATTTTTCGATTTCTCGTAATTCTAATAGAGAAATTAACCTACGCAGATTGACCACCAATCAGAGGGGACCACGTGTTTTTCGCACCAAATTCAAATAACACTATTTGATTTAATCAAACAAATTTTTATTTTCAATATTTCAAATCAATTCATTAATTATAAAAAACATTAAAAAGTCAGTTAACAAAGGACAGAAGGTTCGCAACCCCCAAAAACCACCCCTAAAGAAGAAATAAAAAAAAAATTTTCTACAAAAAATATAATAAAAATCTAAAATAATGAAACGTACTCTGCAATATGCCCCTTAATTTTTCCAATTGACAAATAGATTAATCAACCCAAAAAAACCACCCTTAAGACAAAAAAGAAAAACATACCAGAGAAAAATATTCAAAATCAACAAAAAAATTATAATTAAGTTCTAAAAAGATGGAACGTATTTAGGAATATACCCTATAATTTTTCTAATTGACGAATTAATTTATCCACCCTAAAAACCACCCCTTAAGAAAAAAAGATAAAGTTATAACAGAGAAATACTCAAAATCAACCAAAAAATTAGAATCATGTTCTAAAATGATGAAACGTACTCAGGAATGTGCCCCCTAATTTTTTCAATTGACAAATAGATTTATCATCCCTAAAAAACCACCCCTAAGGAAAAAAAGAAAAAAAAATCAGAGAAAAATACTCAAAATCAACAAAAAAATTATAATTAAGTTCTAAAATGATGAAACGTACTCAAGAATATGCCCTATAATTTTTATAATTGACAAATTAATTTTTTAACGATGAAAAACCACCCCTTAAGAAAAAAAAGGAAAAAGATATCAGAGAAAAATACTCAAAATCAACAATAAAATTATAATTAAGTTCTAATATGACAGAACGTTCTCAGGAAAATGCCCTCTAATTTTTCAAATTGACAAATTAATTTATTAACCCTAAAAAACCACCCCTTAGAAAAATAGAAAAAGTTATCACAGAGAAATATACAAAATCAACAAAAAAATTATAATCATGTTCTAAAATGATGAAGCATACTCAGGAATATAATCCCAAATTTTTTCAATTAACAAATAGATTAATCAACCCTAAAAAACCACCCCTAAGGATAAAAAGAAAAAGATATCAGAGAAAAATACTCAAAATCAACAAAAAATTATAATTAAGTTCTAAAATGATGGAACGTATTTAGGAATATGCCCTAAAATTTTTCTAATTGACGAATTAATTTATTAACCCTAAAAAACCACCCCTTAGAAAAATAGAAAAAGTTATCACAAAAAAATACTCAAAACAAAAAAAAAAATATAATCATGTTCTAAAATGATTAAACGTACTCTGAAATATGCCCCCTAATTTTTCCAATTGACAAATAGATTAATAAACCCTAAAAAACTACCCCTAAGGAAAAAAAGAAAAAGAAATAAGAGAAAAATACTCAAAAAAAAAAAAAAATTATAATTAACTTCTGAAATGATGAAACGTACTCAAGAATATGCCCTATAATTTTTCTAATTGACAAATTAACTTTTTAACTATAAAAAACCACCTTTTAAGAAAAAAAAAAAAGATATCAGAGAAAAATACTCAAAATCAACAATAAAATTATAATTAAGTTCTAAAATGATAGAACGTTCTCAGGAATATGCCCTCTATTTTTTTAAATTGACATATTTATTTATTAACCCTAAAAAACCACCCCTCAGAAAAATAGAAAAAGTTATAACAGAAAAATACTCAAAATCAACCAAAAAATTATAATCATGTTCTAAAATTATGGAACATACTCAGGAATATGCGCACTCATTTTTCCAATTGACGAATTAAATTATCAACCCTAAAAAACCACCCCTTAGAAAAAGAAAAATTCTAATTTTTCCAATTAACAAATTAATTTATTAACCCTTGAAAACAACCCCTTTAGATGATATCGTGGCAGAACAGCCTTTAAAAACAAAACAACCTAGAGTGATGATCAATGATGATCAACAACGATGACCATAGCATGGCTCATTTAATGGAATTACCCTAGAATGATGATCCAAAAAGATCAACAACAATTAACCCTTTCCGAGCAACCCAAATTGAGATAATCAATCTATACCAACTTGACTCGGTTTTACTAGCCCCAAGATTTTTTCACGACTTGACCATGGTATGGATCATTAAATGGAATCACTTTAGAGAAATGTTCAATGATGATCATCAATAATTAACCCTTTCCGAACAAAGCAATAGTAAGTTGTATATATTAACGAACAAAATTGGACAAAAATTGAAGGAATGCGCGATACTTTTATCTAGTCAAAAAATGAAAATCCAATCAATTTTTCCTCGCCAGAAAAATTTAGCAAAATACACAAAAAAATTTTCAGATAAATATCAATTATTTTCCATATTTCTAGATCTAATTTTAAATTTTTTCATCTATGAATGAATAAAACTGAACAAAAATTGAAGGACTGCGCGTTACTTTCATATAGTCAAAACATGAAAATTCAATCAATGTTTGTCTCGACAGAAAAATTTGGCAAAATAAACAAAAAATTTTTCAGATAAATCTCAATTATTTTCCATATTTCTAGATCTAATTTCAAATTTGTTCATCTATGAACGAATAAAATTCAACAAAATATGAAGGACTGCGCGTTACTTTCATATAGTCAAAAAATGAAAATTCAATCAATTTTTGTCTCGACAGAAAAATTTGGCAAAATACACAAAAAATTTTTCAGATAAATATCAATTATTTTCCATATTTCTAGATCTAATTTCAAACTTTTTCATCTATGAACGAACAAAATTGAACAAAAATTGAAGGACTGCGCGTTACTTTTATATAGTCAAAAAATGAAAATTCAATCAATTTTTCCTCGCCAGAAAAATTTGGCAAAATACACAAAAAATTTTTCAGATAAATATCAATTATATTCCATATTTCTAGATCTAATTTCAAATTTTTTCATCTATCAACAAACAAAATTGAACAAAAATTAAAGGACTGCGCGTTACTTTCATATAGTCAAAAAATGAAAATTCAATCAATTTTTGTCTCGACAGAAAAATTTGGCAAAATACACAAAACATTTTTCAGATAAATATCAATTATTTTCCATATTCCTAGATCTAATTTCAAACTTTTTCATCTATGAATGAACAAAATTGAACAAAAATTGAAGGACTGCGCGTTACTTTTATATAGTCAAAAAATGAAAATCCAATAAATTTTTCCTCGCCAGAAAAATTTAGCAAAATACACAAAAAAATTTTCAGATAAATATCAATTATTTTCCATATTTCTAGATCTAATTTCAAATTTTTTCATCTATGAACGAATAAAACTGAACAAAAATTGAAGGAGTGCGCGTTACTTTCATCTAGTCAAAAAATGAAAATTCAATCAATTTTTGTCTTGACAGAAAAATTTGAAAAATTTTGTTTGTTGATAAATAAAAAAGTTTGACATTAGATCTAGAAATATGGAAAATAATTAGTATTTATCTGAAAAATTTTTTGTGTATTTTGCCAAATTTTTCTGTCGAGACAAAAATTGATTGAATTTTCATTTTTTGATTATATGAAAGTAACGCGCAGTCCTTCAATTTTTGTTCAATTTTATTCGTTCATAGATGAAAAAATTTAAAATTAGATCTAGAAATATGGAAAATAATTGATATTTATGTGAAATTTTTTTTTTGTATTTTGCCAAATTTTTCTGACTAGACAAAAATTGATTGAATTTTCATTTTTTGACTATATGAAAGTAACGCGCAGTCCTTCAATTTTTGTTTAATTTTATTCGTTAATAGATGAAAAAATTTGAAATTAGATCTAGAAATATGGAAAATAATTGATATTTATCTAAAAAATTTTTTGTGTATTTTGCCAATTTTTTCTGTCGAGACAAAAATTAATTGAATTTTCATTTTTTGACTATATGAAAGTAACGCGCAGTCCTTCAATTTTTATTTAATTTTATTCGTTCATAAATGAAAAAATTTAAAATTAGATCTAGAAATATGGAAAACAATTAATATTTATCTGAAAAATTTTTTGTGTATTTTGACAAATTTTTTTGTCGAGACAAAAATTGATTGAATTTTCATTTTTTAATTATATGAAAGTAACGCGCAGTCCCTCAATTTTTGTTCAATTTTATTCGTTCATAGATGAAAAAATTTGAAATTAGATCTAGAAATATGGAAAATAATTAATATTTATCTGAAATTTTTTTTTTGTATTTTGGCAAATTTTTCTGTCGAGACAAAAATTCATTAAATTTTCATTTTTTGACTATATGAAAGTAACGCGCAGTCCTTTAATTTTTGTTTAATTTTATTTGCTCATAGATGAAAAATTTTGAAATTAGATCTAGAAATATGGAAAATAATTAATATTTATCTGAATTTTTTTTTTGTATTTTGGCAAATTTTTCTGTCGAGACAAAAATTGATTGAATTTTCATTTTTTGACTATATGAAAGTAACGCGCAGTCCTTCAATTTTGGTTCAATTTTATTCGTTCATAGATGAAAATATTTGAAATAAGATTTAGAAATATGGAAATTAATTGATATTTATCTGAAATTTTTTTTTTGTATTTTGGCAAATTTTTCTGTCGAGACAAAAATTGATTGAATTTTCATTTTTTGACTAGATGAAAGTAACGCGCAGTCCTTCAATTTTTGTTCAATTTTATTCGTTCATAGATAAAAATATTTGAAATTAGATCTAGAAATATGGAAAATAATTGATATTTAGCTGAAATTTTTTTTTTGTATTTTGGCAAATTTTTCTGTCGAGACAAAAATTGATTGAATTTTCATTTTTTGACTATATGAAAGTAACGCGCAGTCCTTCAATTTTTGTTCAATTTTGTTTGTTCATAGATGAAAATTTTTGAAATTAGATCTAGAAATATGGAAAATAATTGATATTTATCTGAAATTTTTTTTGTATTTTGCCAAATTTTTCTGTCGAGACAAAAATTGATTGAATTTTCATTTTTTGACTATATGAAAGTAACGCGCAGTCCTTCAATTTTTGTTCAATTTTGTTTGTTTATAGATGAAAAATTTTGAAATTAGATCTAGAAATATGGAAAATAATTGATATTTATCTGAAAAATTTTTTGTGTATTTTGCCAAATTTTTCTGTCGAGACAAAAATTGATTGAATTTTCATTTTTTGACTATATGAAAGTAACGCGCAGTCCTTCAATTTTTGTTCAATTTTATTCGTTCATAGATGAAAAAATTTAAAATTAGATCTAGAAATATGGAAAATAATTGATATTTATGGGAAATTTCTTTTTTGTATTTTGCCAAATTTTTCTGACTAGACAAAAATTGATTCAATTTTCATTTTTTGACTATATAAAAGTAACGCGCAGTCCTTCAATTTTTATTCAATTTTATTCGTTCATAGATGAAAAAATTTAAAATTAGATCTAGAAATATGGAAAACAATTAATATTTATGTGAAAAATTTTTTGTGTATTTTGACAAATTTTTCTGTCAAGACAAAAATTGATTGAATTTTCATTTTTTGACTATATGAAAGTAACGCGCAGTCCTTCAATTTTGGTTCAATTTTATTCGTTCATAGATGAAAATATTTGAAATTAGATTTAGAAATATGGAAATTAATTGATATTTATCTGAAATTTTTTTTTTGTATTTTGGCAAATTTTTCTGTCGAGACAAAAATTGATTGAATTTTCATTTTTTGACTAGATGAAAGTAACGCGCAGTCCTTCAATTTTTATTCAATTTTATTCGTTCATAGATAAAAAAATTTGAAATTAGATCTTGAAATATAAAAAATAATTGATATTTATCTAAAATTTTTTTTTTATTTTGCCAAAATTTTCTGTCGAGACAAAAATTGATTGAGTTTTCATTTTTTGACTATATAAAAGTAACGCGCAGTCCTTCAATTTTTGTTTAATTCTGTTCGTTTATAGATGAAAAAGTTTGAAATTAGATCTAGAAATATGGAAAATAATTGATATTTATCTGAAAAATTTTTTGTGTATTTTGCCAAATTTTTCTGTCGAGACAAAAATTGATTGAATTTTCATTTTTTGATTACATGAAAGTAACGCGCAGTCCTTCAATTTTTGTTCAATTTTATTCGTTCATAGATGAAAAAATTTAAAATTAGATCTAGAAATATGGAAAATAATTGATATTTATGTGAAATTTTTTTTTTGTATTTTGCCAAATTTTTCTGACTAGACAAAAATTGATTGAATTTTCATTTTTTGACTATATGAAAGTAACGCGCAGTCCTTCAATTTTTGTTTAATTTTATTCGTTAATAGATGAAAAAATTTGAAATTAGATCTAGAAATATGGAAAATAATTGATATTTATCTAAAAAATTTTTTGTGTATTTTGCCAAATTTTTCTGACTAGACAAAAATTGATTGAATTTTCATTTTTTGACTATATGAAAGTAACGCGCAGTCCTTCAATTTTTGTTTAATTTTATTCGTTAATAGATGAAAAAATTTGAAATTAGATCTAGAAATATGGAAAATAATTGATATTTATCTGAAAATTTTTTTTGTATTTTGCCAAATTTTTCTGTCGAGACAAAAATTGATTGAATTTTCATTTTTTGACTATATGAAAGTAACGCGCAGTCCTTCAACTTTTATTCAATTTTATTCGTTCATAGATAAAAAAATTTGAAATTAGATCTAGAAATATGGAAAACAATTGATATTTATCTAAAAAATTTTTTGTGTATTTTGACAAATTTTTATGTCGAGACAAAAATTGATTGAATTTTCATTTTTTAACTATATGAAAGTAACGCGCAGTCCTTTAATTTTTGTTTAATTCTGTTCGTTCATAGATGAAAAAGCTTGAAATTAGATCTAGAAATATGGAAAATAATTGATATTTATCTGAAATTTTTTTTTTGTATTTTGGCAAATTTTTCTGTCGAGACAAAAATTGATTGAATTTTCATTTTTTGACTATATGAAAGTAACGCGCAGTCCTTCAATTTTTGTTTAATTCTGTTCGTTCATAGATGAAAAAATTTGAAATTAGATCTAGAAATAGGAAAAATAATTAATTTTTATCTGAAATTTTTTTTTTATTTTGCCAAATTTTTCTGTCGGGATAAAAATTGATTGAATTTTCATTTTTTGACTAGATGAAAGTAACGCGCAGTCCTTCAATATTTGTTCAATTTTATTTTTTCATTGATGAAAAATTTTGAAATTAGATCTAGAAATATGGAAAATAATTGGTATTTATCTGAAATTTTTTTTTGTATTTTGGCAAATTTTTCTGTCGAGACAAAAATTGATTGAATTTTCATTTTTTGACTATATGAAAGTAACGCGCAGTCCTTCAATTTTTGTTTAATTCTGTTCGTTCATAGATTAAAAAAATTTGAAATTAGATCTAGAAATATGAAATATAATTGATATTTATCTGAATTTTTTTTTTGTATTTTGGCAAATTTTTCTGTCGAGACAAAAATTGATTGAATTTTCATTTTTTGACTATATGAAAGTAACGCGCAGTCCTTCAATTTTTGTTCAATTTTATTTGTTTATAGATGAAAAATTTTAAAATTAGATCTAGAAATATGGAAAATAATTGATATTTATCTGAAAAGTTTTTTTTGTATTTTGCCAAATTTTTCTGTCGAGACAAAAATTGATTGAATTTTCATTTTTTGACTATATGAAAGTAAGGCGCAGTCCTTTAATTTTTATTCAATTTTATTCGTTCATAGATGAAAAAGTTTGAAAGTAGATCTAGAAATATGGAAAATAATTGATATTTATCTAAAAATTTTTTGTGCATATTGCCAAATTTTTCTATCGAGACAAAAATTGATTGAATTTTCATTTTCTGACTATATGAAAGTAACGCGCAGTCCTTCAATTTTTGTTTAATTCTGTTCGTTCATAGATGAAAAAATTTGAAATTAGATCTAGAAATATGGAAAATAATTGATATTTATCTGAAATTTTTTTTTTGTATTTTGGCAAATTTTTCTGTCGAGACAAAAATTGATTGAATTTTCATTTTCTGACTATATGAAAGTAACGCGCAGTCCTTCAATTTTTGTTTAATTCTGTTCGTTCATAGATGAAAAAATTTGAAATTAGATCTAGAAATATGGAAAATAATTGATATTTATCTGAAATTTTTTTTTTGTATTTTGGCAAATTTTTCTGTCGAGACAAAAATTGATTGAATTTTCATTTTTTGACTATATGAAAGTAACGCGCAGTCCTTTAATTTTTGTTCAATTTTCCTTGCTCATAGATGAAAAATTTTGAAATTAGATCTAGAAATATGGAAAATAATTGATATTTATCTGAAAATTTTTTTTTGTATTTTGCTAAATTTTTCTGTCGAGACAAAAATTGATTGAATGTTCATTTTTTGACTATATGAAAGTAACGCGCAGTCCTTTAATCTTTGTTCAATTTTATTCGTTCATAGATGAAAAAGTTTGAAATTAGATCTAGAAATATGGAAAATAATTGATATTTATCTGAATTTTTTTTTTTGTATTTTGGCAAATTTTTCTGTCGAGACAAAAATTGATTGAATTTTCATTTTTTGACTATATGAAAGTAACGCGCAGTCCTTTAATTTTTGTTCAATTTTTCTTGCTCATAGATGAAAAATTTTGAAATTAGATCTAGAAATATGGAAAATAATTGATATTTATCTAAATTTTTTTTTTTTTTATTTTGGCAAATTTTTCTGTCGAGACAAAAATTGATTGAATTTTCATTTTCTGACTATATGAAAGTAACGCGCAGTCCTTTAATTTTTGTTTAATTCTGTTCGTTCATAGATGAAAAAATTTGAAATTAGATCTAGAAATATGGAAAAGAATTGATATTTATCTGAAATTTTTTTTTTGTATTTTGGCAAATTTTTCTGTCGAGACAAAAATTGATTGAATTTTCATTTTTTGACTATATGAAAGTAACGCGCAGTCCTTTAATTTTTGTTCAATTTTCCTTGCTCATAGATGAAAAATTTTGAAATTAGATCTAGAAATATGGAAAATAATTAATATTTATCTGAAATTTTTTTTTTGTATTTTGGCAAATTTTTCTGTCGAGACAAAAATTCATTAAATTTTCATTTTTTGACTATATGAAAGTAACGCGCAGTCCTTTAATTTTTGTTTAATTTTATTTGCTCATAGATGAAAAATTTTGAAATTAGATCTAGAAATATGGAAAATAATTAATATTTATCTGAATTTTTTTTTTGTATTTTGGCAAATTTTTCTGTCGAGACAAAAATTGATTGAATTTTCATTTTTTGACTATATGAAAGTAACGCGCAGTCCTTCAATTTTGGTTTAATTTTATTCGTTCATAGATGAAAATATTTGAAATAAGATTTAGAAATATGGAAATTAATTGATATTTATCTGAAATTTTTTTTTTGTATTTTGGCAAATTTTTCTGTCGAGACAAAAATTGATTGAATTTTCATTTTTTGACTAGATGAAAGTAACGCGCAGTCCTTCAATTTTTGTTCAATTTTATTCGTTCATAGATAAAAATATTTGAAATTAGATCTAGAAATATGGAAAATAATTTATATTTAGCTGAAATTTTTTTTTTGTATTTTGGCAAATTTTTCTGTCGAGACAAAAATTGATTGAATTTTCATTTTTTGACTATATGAAAGTAACGCGCAGTCCTTCAATTTTTGTTCAATTTTGTTTGTTCATAGGTGAAAAATTTTGAAATTAGATCTAGAAATATGGAAAATAATTGATATTTATCTGAAATTTTTTTTGTATTTTGCCAAATTTTTCTGTCGAGACAAAAATTGATTGAATTTTCATTTTTTGACTATATGAAAGTAACGCGCAGTCCTTCAATTTTTGTTCAATTTTGTTTGTTCATAGATGAAAAATTTTGAAATTAGATCTAGAAATATGGAAAATAATTGATATTTATCTGAAAAATTTTTTGTGTATTTTGCCAAATTTTTCTGTCGAGACAAAAATTGATTGAATTTTCATTTTTTGACTATATGAAAGTAACGCGCAGTCCTTCAATTTTTGTTCAATTTTATTCGTTCATAGATGAAAAAATTTAAAATTAGATCTAGAAATATGGAAAATAATTGATATTTATGGGAAATTTCTTTTTTGTATTTTGCCAAATTTTTCTGACTAGACAAAAATTGATTCAATTTTCATTTTTTGACTATATAAAAGTAACGCGCAGTCCTTCAATTTTTATTCAATTTTATTCGTTCATAGATGAAAAAATTTAAAATTAGATCTAGAAATATGGAAAACAATTAATATTTATGTGAAAAATTTTTTGTGTATTTTGACAAATTTTTCTGTCAAGACAAAAATTGATTGAATTTTCATTTTTTGACTATATGAAAGTAACGCGCAGTCCTTCAATTTTGGTTCAATTTTTTTCGTTCATAGATGAAAATATTTGAAATTAGATTTAGAAATATGGAAATTAATTGATATTTATCTGAAATTTTTTTTTTGTATTTTGGCAAATTTTTCTGTCGAGACAAAAATTGATTGAATTTTCATTTTTTGACTAGATGAAAGTAACGCGCAGTCCTTCAATTTTTATTCAATTTTATTCGTTCATAGATAAAAAAATTTGAAATTAGATCTTGAAATATAAAAAATAATTGATATTTATCTAAAATTTTTTTTTTATTTTGCCAAAATTTTCTGTCGAGACAAAAATTGATTGAGTTTTCATTTTTTGACTATATAAAAGTAACGCGCAGTCCTTCAATTTTTGTTTAATTCTGTTCGTTTATAGATGAAAAAGTTTGAAATTAGATCTAGAAATATGGAAAATAATTGATATTTATCTGAAAAATTTTTTGTGTATTTTGCCAAATTTTTCTGTCGAGACAAAAATTGATTGAATTTTCATTTTTTGATTACATGAAAGTAACGCGCAGTCCTTCAATTTTTGTTCAATTTTATTCGTTCATAGATGAAAAAATTTAAAATTAGATCTAGAAATATGGAAAATAATTGATATTTATGTGAAATTTTTTTTTTGTATTTTGCCAAATTTTTCTGACTAGACAAAAATTGATTGAATTTTCATTTTTTGACTATATGAAAGTAACGCGCAGTCCTTCAATTTTTGTTTAATTTTATTCGTTAATAGATGAAAAAATTTGAAATTAGATCTAGAAATATGGAAAATAATTGATATTTATCTAAAAAATTTTTTGTGTATTTTGCCAAATTTTTCTGACTAGACAAAAATTGATTGAATTTTCATTTTTTGACTATATGAAAGTAACGCGCAGTCCTTCAATTTTTGTTTAATTTTATTCGTTAATAGATGAAAAAATTTGAAATTAGATCTAGAAATATGGAAAATAATTGATATTTATCTGAAAATTTTTTTTGTATTTTGCCAAATTTTTCTGTCGAGACAAAAATTGATTGAATTTTCATTTTTTGACTATATGAAAGTAACGCGCAGTCCTTCAATTTTTATTCAATTTTATTCGTTCATAGATAAAAAAATTTGAAATTAGATCTAGAAATATGGAAAACAATTGATATTTATCTAAAAAATTTTTTGTGTATTTTGACAAATTTTTATGTCGAGACAAAAATTGATTGAATTTTCATTTTTTAACTATATGAAAGTAACGCGCAGTCCTTTAATTTTTGTTTAATTCTGTTCGTTCATAGATGAAAAAGCTTGAAATTAGATCTAGAAATATGGAAAATAATTGATATTTATCTGAAATTTTTTTTTTGTATTTTGGCAAATTTTTCTGTCGAGACAAAAATTGATTGAATTTTCATTTTTTGACTATATGAAAGTAACGCGCAGTCCTTCAATTTTTGTTTAATTCTGTTCGTTCATAGATGAAAAAATTTGAAATTAGATCTAGAAATAGGAAAAATAATTAATTTTTATCTGAAATTTTTTTTTTATTTTGCCAAATTTTTCTGTCGGGATAAAAATTGATTGAATTTTCATTTTTTGACTAGATGAAAGTAACGCGCAGTCCTTCAATATTTGTTCAATTTTATTTTTTCATTGATGAAAAATTTTGAAATTAGATCTAGAAATATGGAAAATAATTGGTATTTATCTGAAATTTTTTTTTGTATTTTGGCAAATTTTTCTGTCGAGACAAAAATTGATTGAATTTTCATTTTTTGACTATATGAAAGTAACGCGCAGTCCTTCAATTTTTGTTTAATTCTGTTCGTTCATAGATTAAAAAAATTTGAAATTAGATCTAGAAATATGGAATATAATTGATATTTATCTGAATTTTTTTTTTGTATTTTGGCAAATTTTTCTGTCGAGACAAAAATTGATTGAATTTTCATTTTTTGACTATATGAAAGTAACGCGCAGTCCTTCAATTTTTGTTCAATTTTATTTGTTTATAGATGAAAAATTTTAAAATTAGATCTAGAAATATGGAAAATAATTGATATTTATCTGAAAAGTTTTTTTTGTATTTTGCCAAATTTTTCTGTCGAGACAAAAATTGATTGAATTTTCATTTTTTGACTATATGAAAGTAAGGCGCAGTCCTTTAATTTTTATTCAATTTTATTCGTTCATAGATGAAAAAGTTTGAAAGTAGATCTAGAAATATGGAAAATAATTGATATTTATCTAAAAATTTTTTGTGCATATTGCCAAATTTTTCTATCGAGACAAAAATTGATTGAATTTTCATTTTCTGACTATATGAAAGTAACGCGCAGTCCTTCAATTTTTGTTTAATTCTGTTCGTTCATAGATGAAAAAGTTTGAAATTAGATCTAGAAATATGGAAAATAATTGATATTTATCTGAAAATTTTTTGTGTATTTTGCCAAATTTTTCTATCGAGACAAAAATTGATTGAATTTTCATTTTCTGACTATATGAAAGTAACGCGCAGTCCTTCAATTTTTGTTTAATTCTGTTCGTTCATAGATGAAAAAATTTGAAATTAGATCTAGAAATATGGAAAATAATTGATATTTATCTGAAATTTTTTTTTTGTATTTTGGCAAATTTTTCTGTCGAGACAAAAATTGATTGAATTTTCATTTTCTGACTATATGAAAGTAACGCGCAGTCCTTCAATTTTTGTTTAATTCTGTTCGTTCATAGATGAAAAAATTTGAAATTAGATCTAGAAATATGGAAAATAATTGATATTTATCTGAAATTTTTTTTTTGTATTTTGGCAAATTTTTCTGTCGAGACAAAAATTGATTGAATTTTCATTTTTTGACTATATGAAAGTAACGCGCAGTCCTTTAATTTTTGTTCAATTTTCCTTGCTCATAGATGAAAAAGTTTGAAATTAGATCTAGAAATATGGAAAATAATTGATATTTATCTGAATTTTTTTTTTTGTATTTTGGCAAATTTTTCTGTCGAGACAAAAATTGATTGAATTTTCATTTTTTGACTATATGAAAGTAACGCGCAGTCCTTTAATTTTTGTTCAATTTTTCTTGCTCATAGATGAAAAATTTTGAAATTAGATCTAGAAATATGGAAAATAATTGATATTTATCTGAATTTTTTTTTTTTGTATTTTGGCAAATTTTTCTGTCGAGACAAAAATTCATTAAATTTTCATTTTTTGACTATATGAAAGTAACGCGCAGTCCTTTAATTTTTGTTTAATTTTATTTGCTCATAGATGAAAAATTTTGAAATTAGATCTAGAAATATGGAAAATAATTGATATTTATCTAAATTTTTTTTTTTTTTATTTTGGCAAATTTTTCTGTCGAGACAAAAATTGATTGAATTTTCATTTTCTGACTATATGAAAGTAACGCGCAGTCCTTTAATTTTTGTTTAATTCTGTTCGTTCATAGATGAAAAAATTTGAAATTAGATCTAGAAATATGGAAAAGAATTGATATTTATCTGAAATTTTTTTTTTGTATTTTGGCAAATTTTTCTGTCGAGACAAAAATTGATTGAATTTTCATTTTTTGACTATATGAAAGTAACGCGCAGTCCTTTAATTTTTGTTCAATTTTCCTTGCTCATAGATGAAAAATTTTGAAATTAGATCTAGAAATATGGAAAATAATTAATATTTATCTGAAATTTTTTTTTTGTATTTTGGCAAATTTTTCTGTCGAGACAAAAATTCATTAAATTTTCATTTTTTGACTATATGAAAGTAACGCGCAGTCCTTTAATTTTTGTTTAATTTTATTTGCTCATAGATGAAAAATTTTGAAATTAGATCTAGAAATATGGAAAATAATTAATATTTATCTGAATTTTTTTTTTGTATTTTGGCAAATTTTTCTGTCGAGACAAAAATTGATTGAATTTTCATTTTTTGACTATATGAAAGTAACGCGCAGTCCTTCAATTTTGGTTCAATTTTATTCGTTCATAGATGAAAATATTTGAAATAAGATTTAGAAATATGGAAATTAATTGATATTTATCTGAAATTTTTTTTTTGTATTTTGGCAAATTTTTCTGTCGAGACAAAAATTGATTGAATTTTCATTTTTTGACTAGATGAAAGTAACGCGCAGTCCTTCAATTTTTGTTCAATTTTATTCGTTCATAGATAAAAATATTTGAAATTAGATCTAGAAATATGGAAAATAATTTATATTTAGCTGAAATTTTTTTTTTGTATTTTGGCAAATTTTTCTGTCGAGACAAAAATTGATTGAATTTTCATTTTTTGACTATATGAAAGTAACGCGCAGTCCTTCAATTTTTGTTCAATTTTGTTTGTTCATAGGTGAAAAATTTTGAAATTAGATCTAGAAATATGGAAAATAATTGATATTTATCTGAAATTTTTTTTGTATTTTGCCAAATTTTTCTGTCGAGACAAAAATTGATTGAATTTTCATTTTTTGACTATATGAAAGTAACGCGCAGTCCTTCAATTTTTGTTCAATTTTGTTTGTTCATAGATGAAAAATTTTGAAATTAGATCTAGAAATATGGAAAATAATTGATATTTATCTGAAAAATTTTTTGTGTATTTTGCCAAATTTTTCTGTCGAGACAAAAATTGATTGAATTTTCATTTTTTGACTATATGAAAGTAACGCGCAGTCCTTCAATTTTTGTTCAATTTTATTCGTTCATAGATGAAAAAATTTAAAATTAGATCTAGAAATATGGAAAATAATTGATATTTATGGGAAATTTCTTTTTTGTATTTTGCCAAATTTTTCTGACTAGACAAAAATTGATTCAATTTTCATTTTTTGACTATATAAAAGTAACGCGCAGTCCTTCAATTTTTATTCAATTTTATTCGTTCATAGATGAAAAAATTTAAAATTAGATCTAGAAATATGGAAAACAATTAATATTTATGTGAAAAATTTTTTGTGTATTTTGACAAATTTTTCTGTCAAGACAAAAATTGATTGAATTTTCATTTTTTGACTATATGAAAGTAACGCGCAGTCCTTCAATTTTGGTTCAATTTTATTCGTTCATAGATGAAAATATTTGAAATTAGATTTAGAAATATGGAAATTAATTGATATTTATCTGAAATTTTTTTTTTGTATTTTGGCAAATTTTTCTGTCGAGACAAAAATTGATTGAATTTTCATTTTTTGACTAGATGAAAGTAACGCGCAGTCCTTCAATTTTTATTCAATTTTATTCGTTCATAGATAAAAAAATTTGAAATTAGATCTTGAAATATAAAAAATAATTGATATTTATCTAAAATTTTTTTTTTATTTTGCCAAAATTTTCTGTCGAGACAAAAATTGATTGAGTTTTCATTTTTTGACTATATAAAAGTAACGCGCAGTCCTTTAATTTTTGTTTAATTCTGTTCGTTTATAGATGAAAAAGTTTGAAATTAGATCTAGAAATATGGAAAATAATTGATATTTATCTGAAAAATTTTTTGTGTATTTTGCCAAATTTTTCTGTCGAGACAAAAATTGATTGAATTTTCATTTTTTGATTACATGAAAGTAACGCGCAGTCCTTCAATTTTTGTTCAATTTTATTCGTTCATAGATGAAAAAATTTAAAATTAGATCTAGAAATATGGAAAATAATTGATATTTATGTGAAATTTTTTTTTTGTATTTTGCCAAATTTTTCTGACTAGACAAAAATTGATTGAATTTTCATTTTTTGACTATATGAAAGTAACGCGCAGTCCTTCAATTTTTGTTTAATTTTATTCGTTAATAGATGAAAAAATTTGAAATTAGATCTAGAAATATGGAAAATAATTGATATTTATCTAAAAAATTTTTTGTGTATTTTGCCAAATTTTTCTGACTAGACAAAAATTGATTGAATTTTCATTTTTTGACTATATGAAAGTAACGCGCAGTCCTTCAATTTTTGTTTAATTTTATTCGTTAATAGATGAAAAAATTTGAAATTAGATCTAGAAATATGGAAAATAATTGATATTTATCTGAAAATTTTTTTTGTATTTTGCCAAATTTTTCTGTCGAGACAAAAATTGATTGAATTTTCATTTTTTGACTATATGAAAGTAACGCGCAGTCCTTCAATTTTTATTCAATTTTATTCGTTCATAGATAAAAAAATTTGAAATTAGATCTAGAAATATGGAAAACAATTGATATTTATCTAAAAAATTTTTTGTGTATTTTGACAAATTTTTATGTCGAGACAAAAATTGATTGAATTTTCATTTTTTAACTATATGAAAGTAACGCGCAGTCCTTTAATTTTTGTTTAATTCTGTTCGTTCATAGATGAAAAAGCTTGAAATTAGATCTAGAAATATGGAAAATAATTGATATTTATCTGAAATTTTTTTTTTGTATTTTGGCAAATTTTTCTGTCGAGACAAAAATTGATTGAATTTTCATTTTTTGACTATATGAAAGTAACGCGCAGTCCTTCAATTTTTGTTTAATTCTGTTCGTTCATAGATGAAAAAATTTGAAATTAGATCTAGAAATAGGAAAAATAATTAATTTTTATCTGAAATTTTTTTTTTATTTTGCCAAATTTTTCTGTCGGGATAAAAATTGATTGAATTTTCATTTTTTGACTAGATGAAAGTAACGCGCAGTCCTTCAATATTTGTTCAATTTTATTTTTTCATTGATGAAAAATTTTGAAATTAGATCTAGAAATATGGAAAATAATTGGTATTTATCTGAAATTTTTTTTTGTATTTTGGCAAATTTTTCTGTCGAGACAAAAATTGATTGAATTTTCATTTTTTGACTATATGAAAGTAACGCGCAGTCCTTCAATTTTTGTTCAATTTTATTTGTTTATAGATGAAAAATTTTAAAATTAGATCTAGAAATATGGAAAATAATTGATATTTATCTGAAAAGTTTTTTTTGTATTTTGCCAAATTTTTCTGTCGAGACAAAAATTGATTGAATTTTCATTTTTTGACTATATGAAAGTAAGGCGCAGTCCTTTAATTTTTATTCAATTTTATTCGTTCATAGATGAAAAAGTTTGAAAGTAGATCTAGAAATATGGAAAATAATTGATATTTATCTAAAAATTTTTTGTGCATATTGCCAAATTTTTCTATCGAGACAAAAATTGATTGAATTTTCATTTTCTGACTATATGAAAGTAACGCGCAGTCCTTCAATTTTTGTTTAATTCTGTTCGTTCATAGATGAAAAAGTTTGAAATTAGATCTAGAAATATGGAAAATAATTGATATTTATCTGAAAATTTTTTGTGTATTTTGCCAAATTTTTCTATCGAGACAAAAATTGATTGAATTTTCATTTTCTGACTATATGAAAGTAACGCGCAGTCCTTCAATTTTTGTTTAATTCTGTTCGTTCATAGATGAAAAAATTTGAAATTAGATCTAGAAATATGGAAAATAATTGATATTTATCTGAAATTTTTTTTTTGTATTTTGGCAAATTTTTCTGTCGAGACAAAAATTGATTGAATTTTCATTTTCTGACTATATGAAAGTAACGCGCAGTCCTTCAATTTTTGTTTAATTCTGTTCGTTCATAGATGAAAAAATTTGAAATTAGATCTAGAAATATGGAAAATAATTGATATTTATCTGAAATTTTTTTTTTGTATTTTGGCAAATTTTTCTGTCGAGACAAAAATTGATTGAATTTTCATTTTTTGACTATATGAAAATAACGCGCAGTCCTTTAATTTTTGTTCAATTTTCCTTGCTCATAGATGAAAAATTTTGAAATTAGATCTAGAAATATGGAAAATAATTGATATTTATCTGAAAATTTTTTTTTGTATTTTGCTAAATTTTTCTGTCGAGACAAAAATTGATTGAATGTTCATTTTTTGACTATATGAAAGTAACGCGCAGTCCTTTAATCTTTGTTCAATTTTATTCGTTCATAGATGAAAAAGTTTGAAATTAGATCTAGAAATATGGAAAATAATTGATATTTATCTGAATTTTTTTTTTTGTATTTTGGCAAATTTTTCTGTCGAGACAAAAATTGATTGAATTTTCATTTTTTGACTATATGAAAGTAACGCGCAGTCCTTTAATTTTTGTTCAATTTTTCTTGCTCATAGATGAAAAATTTTGAAATTAGATCTAGAAATATGGAAAATAATTGATATTTATCTGAATTTTTTTTTTTTGTATTTTGGCAAATTTTTCTGTCGAGACAAAAATTGATTGAATTTTCATTTTCTGACTATATGAAAGTAACGCGCAGTCCTTTAATTTTTGTTTAATTCTGTTCGTTCATAGATGAAAAAATTTGAAATTAGATCTAGAAATATGGAAAAGAATTGATATTTATCTGAAATTTTTTTTTTGTATTTTGGCAAATTTTTCTGTCGAGACAAAAATTGATTGAATTTTCATTTTTTGACTATATGAAAGTAACGCGCAGTCCTTTAATTTTTGTTCAATTTTCCTTGCTCATAGATGAAAAATTTTGAAATTAGATCTAGAAATATGGAAAATAATTAATATTTATCTGAAATTTTTTTTTTGTATTTTGGCAAATTTTTCTGTCGAGACAAAAATTCATTAAATTTTCATTTTTTGACTATATGAAAGTAACGCGCAGTCCTTTAATTTTTGTTTAATTTTATTTGCTCATAGATGAAAAATTTTGAAATTAGATCTAGAAATATGGAAAATAATTAATATTTATCTGAATTTTTTTTTTGTATTTTGGCAAATTTTTCTGTCGAGACAAAAATTGATTGAATTTTCATTTTTTGACTATATGAAAGTAACGCGCAGTCCTTCAATTTTGGTTCAATTTTATTCGTTCATAGATGAAAATATTTGAAATAAGATTTAGAAATATGGAAATTAATTGATATTTATCTGAAATTTTTTTTTTGTATTTTGGCAAATTTTTCTGTCGAGACAAAAATTGATTGAATTTTCATTTTTTGACTAGATGAAAGTAACGCGCAGTCCTTCAATTTTTGTTCAATTTTATTCGTTCATAGATAAAAATATTTGAAATTAGATCTAGAAATATGGAAAATAATTGATATTTAGCTGAAATTTTTTTTTTGTATTTTGGCAAATTTTTCTGTCGAGACAAAAATTGATTGAATTTTCATTTTTTGACTATATGAAAGTAACGCGCAGTCCTTCAATTTTTGTTCAATTTTGTTTGTTCATAGATGAAAAATTTTGAAATTAGATCTAGAAATATGGAAAATAATTGATATTTATCTGAAATTTTTTTTGTATTTTGCCAAATTTTTCTGTCGAGACAAAAATTGATTGAATTTTCATTTTTTGACTATATGAAAGTAACGCGCAGTCCTTCAATTTTTGTTCAATTTTGTTTGTTCATAGATGAAAAATTTTGAAATTAGATCTAGAAATATGGAAAATAATTGATATTTATCTGAAAAATTTTTTGTGTATTTTGCCAAATTTTTCTGTCGAGACAAAAATTGATTGAATTTTCATTTTTTGACTATATGAAAGTAACGCGCAGTCCTTCAATTTTTGTTCAATTTTATTCGTTCATAGATGAAAAAATTTAAAATTAGATCTAGAAATATGGAAAATAATTGATATTTATGGGAAATTTCTTTTTTGTATTTTGCCAAATTTTTCTGACTAGACAAAAATTGATTCAATTTTCATTTTTTGACTATATAAAAGTAACGCGCAGTCCTTCAATTTTTATTCAATTTTATTCGTTCATAGTTGAAAAAATTTAAAATTAGATCTAGAAATATGGAAAACAATTAATATTTATGTGAAAAATTTTTTGTGTATTTTGACAAATTTTTCTGTCAAGACAAAAATTGATTGAATTTTCATTTTTTGACTATATGAAAGTAACGCGCAGTCCTTCAATTTTGGTTCAATTTTATTCGTTCATAGATGAAAATATTTGAAATTAGATTTAGAAATATGGAAATTAATTGATATTTATCTGAAATTTTTTTTTTGTATTTTGGCAAATTTTTCTGTCGAGACAAAAATTGATTGAATTTTCATTTTTTGACTAGATGAAAGTAACGCGCAGTCCTTCAATTTTTATTCAATTTTATTCGTTCATAGATAAAAAAATTTGAAATTAGATCTTGAAATATAAAAAATAATTGATATTTATCTAAAATTTTTTTTTTATTTTGCCAAAATTTTCTGTCGAGACAAAAATTGATTGAGTTTTCATTTTTTGACTATATAAAAGTAACGCGCAGTCCTTCAATTTTTGTTTAATTCTGTTCGTTTATAGATGAAAAAGTTTGAAATTAGATCTAGAAATATGGAAAATAATTGATATTTATCTGAAAAATTTTTTGTGTATTTTGCCAAATTTTTCTGTCGAGACAAAAATTGATTGAATTTTCATTTTTTGATTACATGAAAGTAACGCGCAGTCCTTCAATTTTTGTTCAATTTTATTCGTTCATAGATGAAAAAATTTAAAATTAGATCTAGAAATATGGAAAATAATTGATATTTATGTGAAATTTTTTTTTTGTATTTTGCCAAATTTTTCTGACTAGACAAAAATTGATTGAATTTTCATTTTTTGACTATATGAAAGTAACGCGCAGTCCTTCAATTTTTGTTTAATTTTATTCGTTAATAGATGAAAAAATTTGAAATTAGATCTAGAAATATGGAAAATAATTGATATTTATCTAAAAAATTTTTTGTGTATTTTGCCAAATTTTTCTGACTAGACAAAAATTGATTGAATTTTCATTTTTTGACTATATGAAAGTAACGCGCAGTCCTTCAATTTTTGTTTAATTTTATTCGTTAATAGATGAAAAAATTTGAAATTAGATCTAGAAATATGGAAAATAATTGATATTTATCTGAAAATTTTTTTTGTATTTTGCCAAATTTTTCTGTCGAGACAAAAATTGATTGAATTTTCATTTTTTGACTATATGAAAGTAACGCGCAGTCCTTCAATTTTTATTCAATTTTATTCGTTCATAGATAAAAAAATTTGAAATTAGATCTAGAAATATGGAAAACAATTGATATTTATCTAAAAAATTTTTTGTGTATTTTGACAAATTTTTATGTCGAGACAAAAATTGATTGAATTTTCATTTTTTAACTATATGAAAGTAACGCGCAGTCCTTTAATTTTTGTTTAATTCTGTTCGTTCATAGATGAAAAAGCTTGAAATTAGATCTAGAAATATGGAAAATAATTGATATTTATCTGAAATTTTTTTTTTGTATTTTGGCAAATTTTTCTGTCGAGACAAAAATTGATTGAATTTTCATTTTTTGACTATATGAAAGTAACGCGCAGTCCTTCAATTTTTGTTTAATTCTGTTCGTTCATAGATGAAAAAATTTGAAATTAGATCTAGAAATAGGAAAAATAATTAATTTTTATCTGAAATTTTTTTTTTATTTTGCCAAATTTTTCTGTCGGGATAAAAATTGATTGAATTTTCATTTTTTGACTAGATGAAAGTAACGCGCAGTCCTTCAATATTTGTTCAATTTTATTTTTTCATTGATGAAAAATTTTGAAATTAGATCTAGAAATATGAAAAATAATTGGTATTTATCTGAAATTTTTTTTTGTATTTTGGCAAATTTTTCTGTCGAGACAAAAATTGATTGAATTTTCATTTTTTGACTATATGAAAGTAACGCGCAGTCCTTCAATTTTTGTTTAATTCTGTTCGTTCATAGATTAAAAAAATTTGAAATTAGATCTAGAAATATGGAATATAATTGATATTTATCTGAATTTTTTTTTTGTATTTTGGCAAATTTTTCTGTCGAGACAAAAATTGATTGAATTTTCATTTTTTGACTATATGAAAGTAACGCGCAGTCCTTCAATTTTTGTTCAATTTTATTTGTTTATAGATGAAAAATTTTAAAATTAGATCTAGAAATATGGAAAATAATTGATATTTATCTGAAAAGTTTTTTTTGTATTTTGCCAAATTTTTCTGTCGAGACAAAAATTGATTGAATTTTCATTTTTTGACTATATGAAAGTAAGGCGCAGTCCTTTAATTTTTATTCAATTTTATTCGTTCATAGATGAAAAAGTTTGAAAGTAGATCTAGAAATATGGAAAATAATTGATATTTATCTAAAAATTTTTTGTGCATATTGCCAAATTTTTCTATCGAGACAAAAATTGATTGAATTTTCATTTTCTGACTATATGAAAGTAACGCGCAGTCCTTCAATTTTTGTTTAATTCTGTTCGTTCATAGATGAAAAAGTTTGAAATTAGATCTAGAAATATGGAAAATAATTGATATTTATCTGAAAATTTTTTGTGTATTTTGCCAAATTTTTCTATCGAGACAAAAATTGATTGAATTTTCATTTTCTGACTATATGAAAGTAACGCGCAGTCCTTCAATTTTTGTTTAATTCTGTTCGTTCATAGATGAAAAAATTTGAAATTAGATCTAGAAATATGGAAAATAATTGATATTTATCTGAAATTTTTTTTTTGTATTTTGGCAAATTTTTCTGTCGAGACAAAAATTGATTGAATTTTCATTTTCTGACTATATGAAAGTAACGCGCAGTCCTTCAATTTTTGTTTAATTCTGTTCGTTCATAGATGAAAAAATTTGAAATTAGATCTAGAAATATGGAAAATAATTGATATTTATCTGAAATTTTTTTTTTGTATTTTGGCAAATTTTTCTGTCGAGACAAAAATTGATTGAATTTTCATTTTTTGACTATATGAAAGTAACGCGCAGTCCTTTAATTTTTGTTCAATTTTCCTTGCTCATAGATGAAAAATTTTGAAATTAGATCTAGAAATATGGAAAATAATTGATATTTATCTGAAAATTTTTTTTTGTATTTTGCTAAATTTTTCTGTCGAGACAAAAATTGATTGAATGTTCATTTTTTGACTATATGAAAGTAACGCGCAGTCCTTTAATCTTTGTTCAATTTTATTCGTTCATAGATGAAAAAGTTTGAAATTAGATCTAGAAATATGGAAAATAATTGATATTTATCTGAATTTTTTTTTTTGTATTTTGGCAAATTTTTCTGTCGAGACAAAAATTGATTGAATTTTCATTTTTTGACTATATGAAAGTAACGCGCAGTCCTTTAATTTTTGTTCAATTTTTCTTGCTCATAGATGAAAAATTTTGAAATTAGATCTAGAAATATGGAAAATAATTGATATTTATCTGAATTTTTTTTTTTTGTATTTTGGCAAATTTTTCTGTCGAGACAAAAATTGATTGAATTTTCATTTTCTGACTATATGAAAGTAACGCGCAGTCCTTTAATTTTTGTTTAATTCTGTTCGTTCATAGATGAAAAAATTTGAAATTAGATCTAGAAATATGGAAAAGAATTGATATTTATCTGAAATTTTTTTTTTGTATTTTGGCAAATTTTTCTGTCGAGACAAAAATTGATTGAATTTCCATTTTTTGACTATATGAAAGTAACGCGCAGTCCTTTAATTTTTGTTCAATTTTCCTTGCTCATAGATGAAAAATTTTGAAATTAGATCTAGAAATATGGAAAATAATTGATATTTATCTGAAAATTTTTTTTTGTATTTTGCTAAATTTTTCTGTCGAGACAAAAATTGATTGAATGTTCATTTTTTGACTATATGAAAGTAACGCGCAGTCCTTTAATCTTTGTTCAATTTTCCTTGCTCATAGATGAAAAATTTTGAAATTAGATCTAGAAATATGGAAAATAATTGATATTTATCTGAAAATTTTTTTTTGTATTTTGCTAAATTTTTCTGTCGAGACAAAAATTGATTGAATGTTCATTTTTTGACTATATGAAAGTAACGCGCAGTCCTTTAATCTTTGTTCAATTTTATTCGTTCATAGATGAAAAAGTTTGAAATTAGATCTAGAAATATGGAAAATAATTGATATTTATCTGAATTTTTTTTTTTGTATTTTGGCAAATTTTTCTGTCGAGACAAAAATTGATTGAATTTTTTTTTTTTGTATTTTGGCAAATTTTTCTGTCGAGACAAAAATTGATTGAATTTTCATTTTCTGACTATATGAAAGTAACGCGCAGTCCTTTAATTTTTGTTTAATTCTGTTCGTTCATAGATGAAAAAATTTGAAATTAGATCTAGAAATATGGAAAAGAATTGATATTTATCTGAAATTTTTTTTTTGTATTTTGGCAAATTTTTCTGTCGAGACAAAAATTGATTGAATTTTCATTTTTTGACTATATGAAAGTAACGCGCAGTCCTTTAATTTTTGTTCAATTTTCCTTGCTCATAGATGAAAAATTTTGAAATTAGATCTAGAAATATGGAAAATAATTGATATTTATCTGAAAATTTTTTTTTGTATTTTGCTAAATTTTTCTGTCGAGACAAAAATTGATTGAATGTTCATTTTTTGACTATATGAAAGTAACGCGCAGTCCTTTAATCTTTGTTCAATTTTCCTTGCTCATAGATGAAAAATTTTGAAATTAGATCTAGAAATATGGAAAATAATTGATATTTATCTGAAAATTTTTTTTTGTATTTTGCTAAATTTTTCTGTCGAGACAAAAATTGATTGAATGTTCATTTTTTGACTATATGAAAGTAACGCGCAGTCCTTTAATCTTTGTTCAATTTTATTCGTTCATAGATGAAAAAGTTTGAAATTAGATCTAGAAATATGGAAAATAATTGATATTTATCTGAATTTTTTTTTTTGTATTTTGGCAAATTTTTCTGTCGAGACAAAAATTGATTGAATTTTCATTTTTTGACTATATGAAAGTAACGCGCAGTCCTTTAATTTTTGTTCAATTTTCCTTGCTCATAGATGAAAAATTTTGAAATTAGATCTAGAAATATGGAAAATAATTGATATTTATCTGAATTTTTTTTTTTGTATTTTGGCAAATTTTTCTGTCGAGACAAAAATTGATTGAATTTTCATTTTTTGACTATATGAAAGTAACGCGCAGTCCTTTAATTTTTGTTCAATTTTATTCGTTCATAGATGAAAAAATTCGAAATTAGATCTAGAAATATGGAAAATAATTGATATTTATCTGAAATTTTTTTTTGTATTTTGGCAAATTTTTCTGTCGAGACAAAAATTGATTGAATTTTCATTTTTTGACTATATGAAAGTAACGCGCAGTCCTTCAATTTTTGTTCAATTTTATTTGTTCATAGATGAAAAATTTTGAAATTAGATCTAGAAATATGGAAAATAATTAATATTTATCTCAAAAGTTTTTTTTGTATTTTGCCAAATTTTTCTGTCGAGACAAAAATTGATTGAATTTTTATTTTTTGACTATATGAAAGTAACGCGCAGTCCTTTAATTTTTGTTCAATTTTATTCGTTCATAGATGAAAAAGTTTGAAATTAGATCTAGAAATATGGAAAATAATTGATATTTATCTGAAATTTTTTTTTTGTATTTTGGCAAATTTTTCTGTCAAGACAAAAATTGATTGAATTTTCATTTTTTGACTATATGAAAGTAACGCGCAGTCCTTTAATTTTTGTTCAATTTTATTCGTTCATAGATGAAAAAGTTTGAAATTAGATCTAGAAATATGGAAAATAATTGATATTTATCTGAAATTTTTTTTTTGTATTTTGGCAAATTTTTCTGTCGAGACAAAAATTGATTGAATTTTCATTTTTTGACTATATGAAAGTAACGCGCAGTCCTTCAATTTTCGTTCAATTTTATTTGCTCATAGATGAAAAATTTTAAAATTAGATCTAGAAATATGGAAAATAATTGATATTTATCTGAAAATTTTTTGTGTATTTTGCCAAATTTTTCTATCGAGACAAAAATTGATTGAATTTTCATTTTCTGACTATATGAAAGTAACGCGCAGTCCTTCAATTTTTGTTTAATTCTGTTCGTTCATAGATGAAAAAATTTGAAATTAGATCTAGAAATATGGAAAATAATTGATATTTATCTGAAATTTTTTTTTTGTATTTTGGCAAATTTTTCTGTCGAGACAATAATTGATTGAATTTTCATTTTTTGACTATATGAAAGTAACGCGCAGTCCTTTAATTTTTGTTCAATTTTCCTTGCTCATAGATGAAAAATTTTGAAATTAGATCTAGAAATATGGAAAATAATTGATATTTATCTGAAAATTTTTTTTTGTATTTTGCTAAATTTTTCTTTCGAGACAAAAATTGATTGAATGTTCATTTTTTGACTATATGAAAGTAACGCGCAGTCCTTTAATCTTTGTTCAATTTTATTCGTTCATAGATGAAAAAGTTTGAAATTAGATCTAGAAATATGGAAAATAATTGATATTTATCTGAAAAATTTTTTGTGTATTTTGCCAAATTTTTCTGTCGAGACAAAAATTGATTGAATTTTCATTTTTTGACTATATGAAAGTAACGCGCAGTCCTTCAATTTTTGTTCAATTTTATTCGTTCATAGATGAAAAAATTTAAAATTAGATCTAGAAATATGGAAAATTATTGATATTTATGTGAAATTTTTTTTTTGTATTTTGCCAAATTTTTCTGACTAGACAAAAATTGATTGAATTTTCATTTTTTGACTATATGAAAGTAACGCGCAGTCCTTCAATTTTTGTTCAATTTTATTCGTTAATAGATGAAAAAATTTGAAATTAGATCTAGAAATATGGAAAATAATTGATATTTATCTGAAAAATTTTTTGTGTATTTTGCCAAATTTTTCTGTCGAGACAAAAATTGATTGAATTTTCATTTTTTAACTATATGAAAGTAACGCGCAGTCCTTCAATTTTTGTTCAATTTTATTCGTTCATAGATGAAAATATTTAAAATTACATTTAGAAATATGGAAATTAATTGATATTTATCTGAAATTTTTTTTTTGTATTTTGGCAAATTTTTCTGTCGAGACAAAAATTGATTGAATTTTCATTTTTTGACTATATGAAAGTAACGCGCAGTCCTTTAATTTTTGTTCAATTTTTCTTGCTCATAGATGAAAAATTTTGAAATTAGATCTAGAAATATGGAAAATAATTGATATTTATCTGAATTTTTTTTTTTTGTATTTTGGCAAATTTTTCTGTCGAGACAAAAATTGATTGAATTTTCATTTTCTGACTATATGAAAGTAACGCGCAGTCCTTTAATTTTTGTTTAATTCTGTTCGTTCATAGATGAAAAAATTTGAAATTAGATCTAGAAATATGGAAAATAATTGATATTTATCTGAAAATTTTTTTTTGTATTTTGCTAAATTTTTCTGTCGAGACAAAAATTGATTGAATGTTCATTTTTTGACTATATGAAAGTAACGCGCAGTCCTTTAATCTTTGTTCAATTTTCCTTGCTCATAGATGAAAAATTTTGAAATTAGATCTAGAAATATGGAAAATAATTGATATTTATCTGAAAATTTTTTTTTGTATTTTGCTAAATTTTTCTGTCGAGACAAAAATTGATTGAATGTTCATTTTTTGACTATATGAAAGTAACGCGCAGTCCTTTAATCTTTGTTCAATTTTATTCGTTCATAGATGAAAAAGTTTGAAATTAGATCTAGAAATATGGAAAATAATTGATATTTATCTGAAATTTTTTTTTTGTATTTTGGCAAATTTTTCTGTCGAGACAATAATTGATTGAATTTTCATTTTTTGACTATATGAAAGTAACGCGCAGTCCTTTAATTTTTGTTCAATTTTCCTTGCTCATAGATGAAAAATTTTGAAATTAGATCTAGAAATATGGAAAATAATTGATATTTATCTGAAAATTTTTTTTTGTATTTTGCTAAATTTTTCTTTCGAGACAAAAATTGATTGAATGTTCATTTTTTGACTATATGAAAGTAACGCGCAGTCCTTTAATCTTTGTTCAATTTTATTCGTTCATAGATGAAAAAGTTTGAAATTAGATCTAGAAATATGGAAAATAATTGATATTTATCTGAAAAATTTTTTGTGTATTTTGCCAAATTTTTCTGTCGAGACAAAAATTGATTGAATTTTCATTTTTTGACTATATGAAAGTAACGCGCAGTCCTTCAATTTTTGTTCAATTTTATTCGTTCATAGATGAAAAAATTTAAAATTAGATCTAGAAATATGGAAAATTATTGATATTTATGTGAAATTTTTTTTTTGTATTTTGCCAAATTTTTCTGACTAGACAAAAATTGATTGAATTTTCATTTTTTGACTATATGAAAGTAACGCGCAGTCCTTCAATTTTTGTTCAATTTTATTCGTTAATAGATGAAAAAATTTGAAATTAGATCTAGAAATATGGAAAATAATTGATATTTATCTGAAAAATTTTTTGTGTATTTTGCCAAATTTTTCTGTCGAGACAAAAATTGATTGAATTTTCATTTTTTAACTATATGAAAGTAACGCGCAGTCCTTCAATTTTTGTTCAATTTTATTCGTTCATAGATGAAAATATTTAAAATTACATTTAGAAATATGGAAATTAATTGATATTTATCTGAAATTTTTTTTTTGTATTTTGGCAAATTTTTCTGTCGAGACAAAAATTGATTGAATTTTCATTTTTTGACTATATGAAAGTAACGCGCAGTCCTTTAATTTTTGTTCAATTTTTCTTGCTCATAGATGAAAAATTTTGAAATTAGATCTAGAAATATGGAAAATAATTGATATTTATCTGAATTTTTTTTTTTTGTATTTTGGCAAATTTTTCTGTCGAGACAAAAATTGATTGAATTTTCATTTTCTGACTATATGAAAGTAACGCGCAGTCCTTTAATTTTTGTTTAATTCTGTTCGTTCATAGATGAAAAAATTTGAAATTAGATCTAGAAATATGGAAAATAATTGATATTTATCTGAAAATTTTTTTTTGTATTTTGCTAAATTTTTCTGTCGAGACAAAAATTGATTGAATGTTCATTTTTTGACTATATGAAAGTAACGCGCAGTCCTTTAATCTTTGTTCAATTTTCCTTGCTCATAGATGAAAAATTTTGAAATTAGATCTAGAAATATGGAAAATAATTGATATTTATCTGAAAATTTTTTTTTGTATTTTGCTAAATTTTTCTGTCGAGACAAAAATTGATTGAATGTTCATTTTTTGACTATATGAAAGTAACGCGCAGTCCTTTAATCTTTGTTCAATTTTATTCGTTCATAGATGAAAAAGTTTGAAATTAGATCTAGAAATATGGAAAATAATTGATATTTATCTGAATTTTTTTTTTTGTATTTTGGCAAATTTTTCTGTCGAGACAAAAATTGATTGAATTTTCATTTTTTGACTATATGAAAGTAACGCGCAGTCCTTTAATTTTTGTTCAATTTTCCTTGCTCATAGATGAAAAATTTTGAAATTAGATCTAGAAATATGGAAAATAATTGATATTTATCTGAATTTTTTTTTTTGTATTTTGGCAAATTTTTCTGTCGAGACAAAAATTGATTGAATTTTCATTTTTTGACTATATGAAAGTAACGCGCAGTCCTTTAATTTTTGTTCAATTTTATTCGTTCATAGATGAAAAAATTCGAAATTAGATCTAGAAATATGGAAAATAATTGATATTTATCTGAAATTTTTTTTTGTATTTTGGCAAATTTTTCTGTCGAGACAAAAATTGATTGAATTTTCATTTTTTGACTATATGAAAGTAACGCGCAGTCCTTCAATTTTTGTTCAATTTTATTTGTTCATAGATGAAAAATTTTGAAATTAGATCTAGAAATATGGAAAATAATTAATATTTATCTCAAAAGTTTTTTTTGTATTTTGCCAAATTTTTCTGTCGAGACAAAAATTGATTGAATTTTTATTTTTTGACTATATGAAAGTAACGCGCAGTCCTTTAATTTTTGTTCAATTTTATTCGTTCATAGATGAAAAAGTTTGAAATTAGATCTAGAAATATGGAAAATAATTGATATTTATCTGAAATTTTTTTTTTGTATTTTGGCAAATTTTTCTGTCAAGACAAAAATTGATTGAATTTTCATTTTTTGACTATATGAAAGTAACGCGCAGTCCTTTAATTTTTGTTCAATTTTATTCGTTCATAGATGAAAAAGTTTGAAATTAGATCTAGAAATATGGAAAATAATTGATATTTATCTGAAATTTTTTTTTTGTATTTTGGCAAATTTTTCTGTCGAGACAAAAATTGATTGAATTTTCATTTTTTGACTATATGAAAGTAACGCGCAGTCCTTCAATTTTCGTTCAATTTTATTTGCTCATAGATGAAAAATTTTAAAATTAGATCTAGAAATATGGAAAATAATTGATATTTATCTGAAAATTTTTTGTGTATTTTGCCAAATTTTTCTATCGAGACAAAAATTGATTGAATTTTCATTTTCTGACTATATGAAAGTAACGCGCAGTCCTTCAATTTTTGTTTAATTCTGTTCGTTCATAGATGAAAAAATTTGAAATTAGATCTAGAAATATGGAAAATAATTGATATTTATCTGAAATTTTTTTTTTGTATTTTGGCAAATTTTTCTGTCGAGACAAAAATTGATTGAATTTTCATTTTTTGACTATATGAAAGTAACGCGCAGTCCTTTAATTTTTGTTCAATTTTCCTTGCTCATAGATGAAAAATTTTGAAATTAGATCTAGAAATATGGAAAATAATTGATATTTATCTGAAAATTTTTTTTTGTATTTTGCTAAATTTTTCTTTCGAGACAAAAATTGATTGAATGTTCATTTTTTGACTATATGAAAGTAACGCGCAGTCCTTTAATCTTTGTTCAATTTTATTCGTTCATAGATGAAAAAGTTTGAAATTAGATCTAGAAATATGGAAAATAATTGATATTTATCTGAAAAATTTTTTGTGTATTTTGCCAAATTTTTCTGTCGAGACAAAAATTGATTGAATTTTCATTTTTTGACTATATGAAAGTAACGCGCAGTCCTTCAATTTTTGTTCAATTTTATTCGTTCATAGATGAAAAAATTTAAAATTAGATCTAGAAATATGGAAAATTATTGATATTTATGTGAAATTTTTTTTTTGTATTTTGCCAAATTTTTCTGACTAGACAAAAATTGATTGAATTTTCAATTTTTGACTATATGAAAGTAACGCGCAGTCCTTCAATTTTTGTTCAATTTTATTCGTTAATAGATGAAAAAATTTAAAATTAGATCTAGAAATATGGAAAATAATTGATATTTATCTGAAAAATTTTTTGTGTATTTTGCCAAATTTTTCTGTCGAGACAAAAATTGATTGAATTTTCATTTTTTAACTATATGAAAGGAACGCGCAGTCCTTCAATTTTTGTTCAATTTTATTCGTTCATAGATGAAAATATTTAAAATTACATTTAGAAATATGGAAATTAATTGATATTTATCTGAAATTTTTTTTTTGTATTTTGGCAAATTTTTCTGTCGAGACAAGAATTCATTAAATTTTCATTTTTTGACTATATGAAAGTAACGCGCAGTCCTTCAATTTTTGTTCAATTTTATTTGCTCATAGATGAAAAAATTTGAAATTAGATCTAGAAATATGGAAATTAATTGATATTTATCTGAAATTTTTTTTTTGTATTTTGGCAAATTTTTCTGTCAAAACAAAAATTGATTGAATTTTCATTTTTTGACTAGATGTAAGTAACGCGCAGTCCTTCAATTTTTATTCAATTTTATTCGTTCATAGATAAAAAAATTTGAAATTAGATCTTGAAATATAAAAAATAATTGATATTTATCTAAAATTTTTTTTTTATTTTGCCAAAATTTTCTGTCGAGACAAAAATTGATTGAATTTTCATTTTTTGACTATATGAAAGTAACGCGCAGTCCTTTAATTTTTATTCAATTTTATTCGTTCATAGATGAAAAAATTTAAAATTAGATCTAGAAATATGGAAAACAATTGATATTTATCTGAAAAATTTTTTGTGTATTTTGACAAATTTTTCTGTCGAGACAAAAATTGATTGAATTTTCATTTTTTAACTATATGAAAGTAACGCGCAGTCCTTTAATTTTAGTTCAATTTTATTCGTTCATAGATGAAAAAATTTAAAATTAGATCTAGAAATATGGAAAATAATTGATATTTATCTAAAATTTTTTTTTATTTTGCCAAAATTTTCTGTCGAGACAAAAATTGATTGAATTTTCATTTTTTGACTATATAAAAGTAACGCGCAGTCCTTTAATTTTTGTTTAATTCTGTTCGTTCATAGATGAAAAAGTTTGAAATTAGATCTAGAAATATGGAAAATAATTGATATTTATCTGAAAAATTTTTTGTGTATTTTGCCAAATTTTTCTGTCGAGACAAAAATTGATTGAAATTTCATTTTTTGACTATATGAAAGTAACGCGCAGTCCTTCAATTTTTGTTCAATTTTATTCGTTCATAGATGAAAAAATTTAAAATTAGATCTAGAAATATGGAAAATAATTGATATTTATGTAAAATTTTTTTTTTGTATTTTGCCAAATTTTTCTGACTAGACAAAAATTAATTGAATTTTCATTTTTTGACTATATGAAAGTAACGCGCAGTCCTTCAATTTTTGTTCAATTTTATTCGTTAATAGATGAAAAAATTTGAAATTAGATCTAGAAATATGGAAAATAATTGATATTTATCTGAAAAATTTTTTGTGTATTTTGCCAAATTTTTCTTTCGAGACAAAAATTGATTGAATTTTCATTTTTTGACTATATGAAAGTAACGCGCAGTCCTTCAATTTTTATTTAATTTTATTCGTTCATAGATGAAAAAATTTAAAATTAGATCTAGAAATATGGAAAACAATTGATATTTATCTGAAAAATTTTTTGTGTATTTTGACAAATTTTTCTGTCGAGACAAAAATTGATTGAATTTTCATTTTTTAACTATATGAAAGTAACGCGCAGTCCTTTAATTTTTGTTCAATTTTATTCGTTCATAGATGAAAAAATTTAAAATTAGATCTAGAAATATGGAAAATAATTGATATTTATCTGAAATTTTTTTTTTTTTTTTGCTAAAATTTTCTGTCGAGACAAAAATTGATTGAATTTTCATTTTTTGACTATATAAAAGTAACGCACAGTCCTTTAATTTTTGTTTAATTCTGTTCGTTCATAGATGAAAAAGTTTGAAATTAGATCTAGAAATATGGAAAATAATTGATATTTATCTGAAAAATTTTTTGTGTATTTTGCCAAATTTTTCTGTCGAGACAAAAATTGATTGAATTTTCATTTTTTAACTATATGAAAGTAACGCGCAGTCCTTCAATTTTTGTTCAATTTTATTTGCTCATAGATGAAAAAATTTGAAATTAGATCTAGAAATATGGAAATTAATTGATATTTATCTGAAATTTTTTTTTTGTATTTTGGCAAATTTTTCTGTCAAAACAAAAATTGATTGAATTTTCATTTTTTGACTAGATAAAAGTAACGCGCAGTCCTTCAATTTTTATTCAATTTTGATTCGTTCATAGATAAAAAAATTTAAAATTAGATCTTGAAATATAAAAAATAATTGATATTTATCTAAAATTTTTTTTTTATTTTGCCAAAATTTTCTGTCGAGACAAAAATTGATTGAATTTTCATTTTTTGACTATATGAAAGTAACGCGCAGTCCTTGAATTTTTATTCAATTTCATTCGTTCATAGATGAAAAAATTTAAAATTAGATCTAGAAATATGGAAAATAATTGATATTTATGTGAAATTTTTTTTTTGTATTTTGCCAAATTTTTCTGACTAGACAAAAATTGATTGAATTTTCATTTTTTGACTATATGAAAGTAACGCGCAGTCCTTCAATTTTTATTCAATTTTATTCGTTCATAGATAAAAAAATTTGAAATTAGATCTAGAAATATGGAAAACAATTGATATTTATCTGAAAATTTTTTGTGTATTTTGACAAATTTTTATGTCGAGACAAAAATTGATTGAAATTTCATTTTTTAACTATATGAAAGTAACGCGCAGTCCTTCAATTTTTGTTCAATTTTATTCGTTCATAGATGAAAAAATTTGAAATTAGATCTAGAAATATGGAAAATAATTGATATTTATCTGATGTTACGAGCGGAAGAATATTTTATTATTTATTATTTTGATTGAAATCTATGGATATCGCTAAACAAGTTACCAGAAATAAAACAATTAAATTATTCGGAGCAACAGTAAACCGGATCCTTTTATGAATCCGTTTTTATTTTATGGGACGGAAATTCTCTACTGGGGGTAGGTTTTGCCCAGTGTTACCTGGTAGAAAAATAACACTGTTCCCCTTTTATACATTTATTCAAAAAAAAACTCCTTTTCTTAACCTTAGCTTACAAAGACATCAATTGGAACGATACAATTGCTCATTTGTTTTACTCACTATTACTGTAGTAGATGGTTATAACTACCATTTGAAAATTCGATCAAGGGATGCTCCTAGGACTGATTTTTCAATGGGCCAAAGTAATTGAACCTTTCGATTATTTTATTAATCGAAAATTCCGTTGATTTTTACTCGTGTAGTAAATTGTCCTCGCGAAAGATATGCACTCAATAAATCAATCGCGGCTTTTGACAATTAGTTTATTAACACTGCCTTTGGCTCCTTATCACTTAGTTATTATACTAATTGTCAACTTAACGTCAACCAATCAAATCCGCAATTAAATGAAAGAGGACGTTTTACGCTATTACACTTAAATTTTGAAAGAAAAGAATAAATTAATTACTTTAATTTCGTAAAGTAGTGAAGACGCAACCAATTCCGATATTGGAAAATCTTAATTGACGGGCAGAAGGTCCGTAATTAAACAATAAAATTACCCGTGTGAAGACACGACAAGACTGCATTGCTTTATTATTGAATTTTTTCTTTTATAGTTTAGCACTTCTTAATTCGGACATTGGTAGGGATCAGGTGGGGAATATTTGTGGTGAAATTGATGAGCTCGTAAAAGGAAGAAAAGAAAAGGGTCGTGTGCACCGCGGCCATTGAACTGCTTAGGTGTGATTTTACAAATTTTTGTTGACTTGCATTTGCAATCAACTTATTTCGCCATGGCTTGAACGAGCACTTGCGCTGTTAGTTAACAGCGCGGCATTTTAGTTTTCAGCGTAAAAATATATGAATTTCTTATTCATATAATTTTGCAAGACAGTGTCATTGACACCGCTGCAATTTGGAGGCATTGTATGGCTCAATTGTCCTACATAACGATATATATATATATCACTATATAACATAGTTCAATGGCACAATGTACAGCACATCTGGGTTTTTATTTTCTTTTAAAAAAAAATGAATATTTTGTTAGGAATTTGTATGGGTGTTGGACTGGTTATTCTCTTGTTTGGGTGCGAGCTGTCAAAGGAACACGTGCTCTGCGTGGATGCACACAGCACGTGCTTTGCGTGGAGTGGAAGGGGGAGTAAGAGGCTGGAATCTAAGAAGTAAGAAGTACGTCGCGAGTCGTATCAAAATTCTATGTCTATCCTTTAGTTTGGCCCTTTTTCCAGTCTCAGTCCTAGGGACATTACTTAAATGATTATTAGTTAACGTTTATCCCTTTAATCCCTTAAATTAATTTTATACTGACATGACATAGCGTAAATAATCTGAAAATGCATGACATGAATTTCTTATACGTGGCGCCACGACATAACATAATTATTACATAATTACATGTAGAAGTTAGATTTATTAATTTTAATTTTCCTCTTTTGATTTTAAGAGAATGAAATTGTCGTTTCCGTGCAGAGCGACTCCAAATACACCGGATGTCGTAACCATTAGTCAGCGGGGAGATTTGATACCTTCTTGCAAGGTCACTGGCATGCGTCTCAGAAAATCTTAAGAGAATTTCAAATCTTTAAACTTTATAAATTCATTCCCCGTTGGACTAATTGTAACAGTTCGTTACAAACCCACCATGGAATAATTTTCGTCGTCCCTGATCGAACCGGTTAAATTTGGAATCGATACCGTTAAGAGACGACAATTCATTCTTTGCTAATTTTTTCTCTTTGTTCTTAGAACATTGCCACCTACGTATGCTCTCTTTTGCTCTTATGCGTTGACTGAGAGAAGGGGGGAATGATACATTATGTGTCGCAGCGTCCAGCATTCTGCATACGGTATTCGTAATACAATTAGTCTCACTTCTTTCTTCTCGCGGTGAGCATGTATCACTTAATTAGAGATTCGTGGGCGGGGCGCGGTGCTCATGTTCCGGCGGTGTTAATTGATCAAAAAAAGGTGTCAAGTGATCCGGAAAAAGTGCTAAGTGATCCGGAAAAAGTGCTAAGTGATCCGAAAAAAATGCTACCCTTTGCCCATGAATTTTATCAATCCCGGGGTAGGGGGTATCGTCGGATGATAGGAAGTTTTCGGGATCTCTTGACAATTAGTGATAGCCCGGAGGTTAATTTTCGTCGCGCGGAGGCGTGTAGTGACTTGGTGCACCACATGTCAGAATTAATAGAAAGTGATAATGATCATCTAGAAGGAGTAGGTGATCCAGGGCCTGGGATGAGCACAGTGCCCCCCCTCCCCCCCAAGTCGTCGCCTGAGACGGAGAAACGAAGTAAGTGACATTAACTCATCTACGATTATCTTTTAACAATTCGGTTTTTAATAATTTATAATTATTGTGTGTGCAATTTTTGTTAAATTTACAATTTGATTGTGTTTGCAATTTTAGTTTTACACCCGATGTGTCATATCACATACATACATAATGAATTACTTTTGATCGATTGATTGATCAATTACATACTATAATAATAGTTCATTTATAATAATAAAACAATTAACTAAACAATTGTCAAAATTGGTTGGTTGGTCAACAATTATTCAGTTGATGCACACATTCTCTTGATTGCGTTTGTGGCACATTATATTTCTCAAAATGCCAACACAACATTTCACACGTCACGACATATTATATTTAAATTACTATATTTAAGCTATATTTGGGTTATAAAATTTTCAAGTTTTATCAATTAATATGATCACAACATATACTGTCACAGTTTAGTAATTGGTAATGGTTGTTGTGGTACCTTTTACAGTTATGTTTGCATTTTGGAATTGAATTTTTTTTTTTTTTTTTTTTTTTTTTCGAATTGCACATACACGCGTTTTGTTTGGTCGTATTCTAATGCATATTGCCTGCTTTACGAATGTGGGCAAAGCGCTTTTCTGCTCGATTTTTCGTAATTATCGTTTATTGGCTTGTCGTTTAGTCAATATTAGTAATCCCAAAATCTATAACTTTTATAATTCTTTAGATCGTTAATTGGCGTAATTACGTTATATACAATAATTTTACACTATATTTTAATAACAATTAGACTAACCCTTATCGTTTCTAGTTTTACATATGTAAAAAGAAAGAAAGAAGGAAACCATAATATTGTTAACGTTATAATAATATGGTTCATGAAACATTCAATAATGTTTATTCTAAAATTCTAGTACCTTACAAAGTTAACTAAAATTGCATTAATCCAAATTTTAGCTAGATTATTGAATTTATTCGGAATTCAATTTCGATTATTTTGGCAATTTTTTATTATTTTTATGAGAATTCATTGATTTCGAATTCTCGATTTTTAGTACAAATATCATATTTGTATTATTTGAATTTTCTAAATTATAGAAATTGTTATTAACCAAATTTTGAATATTTCCGAATTATCGAATTTATATACAAATATCATATTTTCTAAATTTTAACTAGAACATTGAATTTATTCGGAATTCAATCTCGATTATTTTAACAATTTTATTATTTTTATGAGAATTCATTGATTTCGAATTCTCGATTTTTAGTACAAATATCATATTTGTATTATTTGAATTTTCTAAATTATAGAAATTGTTGTTAATCAAATTTTGAATATTTCCGAATTATCGAATTTATATACAAATATCATATTTTCTAAATTTTAACTAGAACATTGAATTTATTCGGAATTCGATTTCGATTATTTTAACAATTTTATTATTTTTATGAGAATTCATTGATTTCGAATTCTCGATTTTTAATGCAAATATCATATTTGTATTATTTGAATTTTCTAAATTATAGAAATTGTTATTAATCAAATTTTGAATATTTTTTTTTTTTTTTTTTGAATTATCGAATTTATATACAAATATCATATATTCTAAATTTTAACTAGAACATTGAATTTATTCGGAATTCAATTTCGATTATTTTGGCAATTTTTTTTTATTATTTTTATGAGAATTCATTGATTTCGAATTCTCGATTTTTAGTACAAATATCATATTTGTATTATTTGAATTTTCTAAATTATAGAAATTGTTATTAACCAAATTTTGAATATTTCCGAATTATCGAATTTATATACAAATATCATATTTTCTAAATTTTAACTAGAACATTGAATTTATTCGGAATTCAATCTCGATTATTTTAACAATTTTATTATTTTTATGAGAATTCATTGATTTCGAATTCTCGATTTTTAGTACAAATATCATATTTGTATTATTTGAATTTTCTAAATTATAGAAATTGTTGTTAATCAAATTTTGAATATTTCCGAATTATCGAATTTATATACAAATATCATATTTTCTAAATTTTAACTAGAACATTGAATTTATTCGGAATTCGATTTCGATTAATTTAGCAATTTTTATTGTTTTTGTAAAGTCACCCTCCCGACGGTCCTTCTTTATGTACAAATAGACATGTGTGTCTAACCACTACCTGTCTTTAATAGTTTCAACCTGGCGAACGAAGGTGGTCTTCGGCCATGACGAAACCACCGAAACCGATATTGAAGTGGAGTCGGAGATCGATAGTGATTGGGACGCCGGGCGATCTCGATCCGTTGAAAAAAAACGGTGAGTGAAAGGAACCGTCTCACCCCCTTTTTTTTTTTTTCTTTTCTTTTGTAATCATGGTAATGACAATTAGACACAAAAATTGCAAATAGGATTAGGTGCTAAGATTTATCGATACGTATTATGTTATATTACAGAAAATCAATAAAAGTAGGGATCTGGAGGAAGATCCGACCACATGTTCCCGGTCGCCTATGGGACTGGAACATCATTTCCTCCAAATACTACCCCCGTAAACCACAGTCCGATTGGGAATGGAGGTTGGAATTTTATTGGAGTTGGGGCGCCAAGAGTTGGATGGCTCGCTGCTCGTGGGTGCCGGTGAGTTTACAAAAGATAAATAGGAAGGGGAGAAACTTCTCTTCCCATTTTGATATCTGTGCACTTGCAATTAACGAGAACTAATGATTCGCGTTTTAGTATGTATTAATTTTGTTTTCATTTCCCCTTTTTTTTTTTTTTTTTTTTGATTTAGAAAGAATTTACGCACCTCAGGAAGCTCAACATTGATGAACTAAGGGTCAGAATGGGGGACCGTGTTTTTAGAATGTAAGTATGTTGTATGATAAAGCAAACGAACAAAAAGGGGGGGGGGGAAGGCTTATTTAATGAGATTAAGTTGTTGTAAAACAATTAATCAGTTTCTTTTATTATAATTTACACATGTTTTTCTTATTTAGCATTCTAACGGTGTAGGCTCATTATCTACACAATATTCTTCCGAGTTCGAGCGTATTTTGATTATTCCCTTATTTTCAGTAATTTCGCGAATCTACCGTCTATTCCTCCGGTAGAAGGGGTCTACCCAGACGACAAGAAATTAACTCTACTGTTTATCCAACAATCTCGCTGGTTAGCAAAGGACCATGTGGATCAACTTAGTTTTTGGGAATTGGTGAGTGGAACATAAATGAGGCTTTTACATTCATCATTATTTACTTATTTATTTATTAATTTTAACCCCTTCTTTTTTTTTTTTCTTTTCTTTTCAGAGGAGCAATAATTGGGTACCTTGATGGTCCACGGAGCCACCATGTGAGGAAGAATAGGGATACCGGATCACTGACCTGGTCTTTATAAATATACGCCTATCCCTTTTCTCTTATTCTATTTCATAATTTGCCGTCTATTTTTGGTTTTTTAGAGATTTTTTTTTTTCTCCTTCCAATCGGACTTAGTTTTATCTTTTAATTTGTTAAAATTTTGATGTACTACTTGAATTCCTTTTTTTTTTTTTTTTAATTAAAATTTAAATGTAATCCAATTGAAATTATTACCATCATTACTTTGTTTTAATCTACTCTCTTTCCTTAATTATAATTATCAGTATGATTTTAAAATTTTTCTTATTAGTAGTATCAATTATTTGTTTCACCGGACAAATGAATTGGGAAAAGATTAAAAGGTAAAACAGAGACAGGGTCAAAAGAGAGGAACGGGGGGGGGTGACCTTAATTAGTTTTACTAACTGTTTCCGGTACATTCCAGTCGTTGACCTTGCTTTTACAGATATATTTTATCGTATTGTGATTACCTTTGTCTACAAAATTAATTGTGGTGGGATTTCCAATACGTCCTTCCGCTCTGTTCGGCACGTTGTCTCTCCGTCTGCGACATCTTCCGGGTTGTTACTTGACTCGTTGTGAATGCCGCTATGATCTACAGCGCCTGCTGGGGTGATGACGGCTGCCAATTGTGTCCGAGTTTGGGGCAGAGGTCGTTCGAGTTGACATAGGTTGACCCTGCCCTCTGTTTTGGCTCTCCTTCGGTGGATGAATCCTCTGCCGCAGAATATTACTGTGCTTAGAAGTAATATTCCAATTAGGATTCCGATGTTGATTCCATGTGACCACAGATTTTGATGATTCCGCTCTTGACGTTGAGCAGATAATTCAAACAGACGTTGTTCCAGTTCGTCCAGTGTCTCGGAGTTCTTATAAAATTCTCGTTCGTCCTCTGATTCACCATTCTGCAATTTCCATTCGTTATTGCCTAGAAGGGTTGGTTCCACACTTCTTAATATGGGTGAGATTAATGGAAGGCTTAGATTTATCCTAGTTTCGTAAATAATTTCTGTTGTTCCTCCAGTCATAGGAACGGCAGGTAGAGTGATGTCCCGTGTTCGGGCATGGCATCCAGTAGAGAGTTGTAGGAGTCCGGTGCCTGTGAGTTGCACTGTTTTCCGCTTTTGTGATAGACACTGGATGTCGACTGAGACATTATTAGGTGCAGAATATAGCCATCCTCCAATGGTTCCTAGTTTCTTCCAGAATGTTTGTTCGTGATAGTCCAGCTGAATCGTGGCCTTTTTTAATGCTTCTGTTGATGGTTCCAAGAGCAACTGTACTTCGTAAGCTGGATGTGATAGCTCACGTGTTATGAGGCCATTGTTGCAAAGTAGAAACTTAGGTGCTTTCAAGCAATCCTTGACCTCTTCTTTCTGGGCAAGAATATATGTTCTTCGGTCCCTATCTAGGGCCACGTAGTCATAGTCTGATACTACTGATGCTCTTCCGTTTTTATTGTTGATTATCTGTTGAAAAACCGGCAGGGGATGTATTCGGTATAGTCTGTATTCCGTAATATCGGCCAGGGGAATGTCTACGAGGATCTTTAGATGATCACCATCTATTAGGAAAGATGTTTTCGAAATTTCAGCTAACATTTGAATGCTAACGTTAGGTCCTTGCGTGGGTAACGTTGAATCCGGATGATGGTCTTGAATATCCCTAAGAATGGGTGTCACCTGCTCATTGGCGATAAGGGCCGAATGAAGCTGTCCTCGTTTTGCTGACTGTATTACATCCAGGATTCGATGGCTGGTCTTGATATAATGTGTGAGTCCTAATTTCACTATGTTCAGAGCATCATATAGAGTATCGACGTATTGTTGCTCCGCTGGATTCATTCCGGATCCATCCAATTTCGATGCAAGTTCCGTCAGCTGCTCGTGTAACTGATTTATTTTTTCTTCATGATTTAGTGCCTTCTGGTGTAGCGCATCCAACTGGGCCCTCACAACGTGGGTCTGCCGGCCCACTAGATGCGAGAGGTTAGCTTGTGCTGCATTCAGCTCCTGTATCGAATGATCAATCTGCTCACCGTCGTCATAAGACAGAGTTCCAATAAGGGGACTGGCTAGTTTACCTATGAAGCCAAACCAAGGTACGCTCCTTCGCTTCCTGACATTTCTTGGTAGCTGAGTAGGGACGACTTTTTCTACATGACTCAATTCGGAAACTTGCGTGATCAATTCTTGGCGTAATTCGTGGGCTGAAATCCAGTGATCCTCCCAATTATGTTTATCAATAAATATTGGGCACCACTTGCTAGTTGTTTGGCATGTACTCGTGAGATGTTCCTTCTTTCTTTCCAGCTGAGTCAGCCAATCGATCTGCTTATTGACATCCAGGAAGACTGCTACTCGCCAGTTCGATGTGGACAGTCGCAGGAAACCTCCGTACTCGTAGTAGACTCCAGGATTCCCGGCCAACGTGGTGATTCGATAACCTTCCTCCTCCGGATTCGTCCTTCCTCCGCAGATACTGGTGATGACAAGGACAATTACATAGAGCATGATCATCGTGACGAGGTTAACCTGAAATTAAAAGATATTAATAATAAATTAATAAACACGTTGCTAGTCTTGCTAGCAATGTGTAGGCAGGACCTTGTCCTTATGTTTTACCACCCTTTTTCCATCGCAATCTTCAAGGATCACGTTGTGATTTTCTGTAAAGCCAATAATGGTAAAAGGACCATCGGCCCTTTTGTCAAATTTATTATTACGCACTTCCTTATACGTATAAACCGTATCTCCCACCTTCGCGGCAAGAGGTCTTGCCTTCAGGTCATAATACTTCTTTGACCTCTGTTTAGCAGTGATCAGATTTTTGGCGGCCATTTTCCGAATTTCATTAATTCTTATGATTAAATCCCGTAGATAGGACCCATAGGTTTCCAGTTCAGGTCCTTGAGGATAAGCACTAGGTTGTCGGGGTACTTTGGCATAAACTAATTCAAATGGTGTGAAATTGGTCGCTTCGTGCACCGAGGAGTTGTATGCAAACATCGCGCATGGGAGTAATTGGTCCCAATCATCGAATTCATCGGCGTAATGTTTGATATAATCCGTGAGCACAATGTGACTCCTTTCGAGGGATCCATTTGTTTGGGGACGATATCCCGAGGTTGTGATCTGTTTGATCTGGAAAATTTTCTCTAACTTCCTCATTAGTGTACTAATGAAACTTCCTCCCCTGTCGGTGAGGATGCACCTGGGGGCTCCATGTTTGAAAATCAAATGGTTCGCCACTGCGTGCGCTATAGTGGTGGTCCTAATATCGGGGAGAGGTATGGCAATGCAGTATTTACTGAAATTATCTTGCATTGTCAGTATATACCTGTTTCCATTAGGTGTGGTGGGTAGTTTTCCCACCGTGTCCAATGACACCTTATCAAATGGTTCCGCCGGGGTATCCGTAATTACCATAGGCTCACGTGTTCGTGCCCTAACCAACTTATTCTCGAGACAACTTTTGCAGTTTCGAATATAATCAGTGACTTCGTCTCGTAATCCTGGCCACGTATACCTCTCTCGAATTCTACGGTATGTTTTAGTGATTCCTTTATGGCCTCCTGCGAGACTTTTATGGAATTCTCGTATAATTCCCGGCCTATTTTCTGCAGGTGGAACTTCGATTTTTCCGTGGCATAAGTCGATAGATATATCGCCACCACGGAATATACTTGTTACGAGTTTCGTCATGTAGTTTTGGGGGAGATTGCCGAGTAAATCGCCGGAATTGGCAATTCTACAATTCCTTTGATTACCACGCATCAGGGCGATTTGTAGGCCCTCTAGTCCACGTTTTACGTTCGTCCAATCAACTTGGTCTTGGTGTTTACGTTTTACGATCATGGAATAGGTATTGTAGCGTCCATTCGGTGTTACGAAAATTTGTCCGATTTTTGGTCGATTCTCATTTATTTCTTGCAAATCCAGATGTCCTGTTGCAATCAGGAGCTTGCTGATTGTGTCAACTGGTTCGCAATCTTCCGCTAGGAAATGTGCATAATTACTTCTTCGGTAGGTTAGTGATTCGGTCCATAGAATTGAAACTACCGACTCTTTCTCTTTTTCTTCAATTCGAGGGGATCCCTGCTGTTCCTCGAATTGCAAATGATGATCAAGAAGAGTAAACTGGGGTTCTTGCTCTAATGGGGACCTTGGTTCTTCGGAGACACAAATCTTCCGGGGTTTTATGTCCGCTTTTTTTGATGGGGCGCCAATCCCCAAACACAGGGGTGTGGATTGTGCCCCTGGATTAAAATCCATTCCAGGAGTTTGTACAATGGTGTTCGGAGCTTTGTTTCTGAATCCTTTTTGGAGCTCCGTTAACTGATCTCGTCTCTCATCTTCTTCACTACTGTCTATATCATCGCAATCTTCTAGTCTTGTGTCTGGTTGATCTTCATAAATTTTTAAAAAATTCTTGACGCGGCGAGAAAATACTTCGTCGGAATATTGTTGACATGGATCGTGTGACTTTAAGGCTTCCAAGAGTTCCTCATCTGATTCGCCCTCAGACACATGGGTTTTTTGGTTGTTTATTCCTTCATAGTCCCATGCGTAAGTGTTGTCACTAGGATCAAATCCTCTACGCCTTAGAGATTCATTAAAATTTGCAATTGACTGTCGTATTTGCCTTTTAGGACTTTCCTTGTTGTCCGTTCTCGAGGCTTCTTCGTCCGTACTATACTCACTCTCTTGTGAAACACAAGGGACAACCACTACGTTGTCTTCTGGTTGAATTTCCCCTTCAGATACCTGCTCGAATTCGGGTTGGGGGTTAAAATCGGGGCATAAAGCCCCTCGGGCCAATTGGTCGGCCATTTCATTGCCTTGGTCCCCTTGATGTGCAGGGACATGCTCCCAAATGACCTCTAGAGGAAGCATGGCTTCCTTTAGTCTTTCTAGCTCTACCCGATTTTGAACTGGTTTGTTACTGGTTGTTTTCCAATTATTTTTCTCCCATCTAGGCATCCATTCGGTGACGCATTCGATAAGAAACTTCGAGTCACTGTGGATCCTCAGTTTGTTCACACCGGCTCCTCTTGCCTTTTGTACGGCTACGATAGCAGCTTCTATCTCGGCAGAATTGTTAGTTTGTCGTCCGGTCGATATTTGAGAAACATTTAAAGGATGATGGGGACCAAACCACACTCCAATTCCGGCCTTTGCTTCATCTCCGCCGTTTCCGACACAAGCTCCGTCTATATAGACATCGCAATACGAATCATTCGTCAAAAGGGGCACTGGCTCGGAGTAGGGTATTTTTGTTGGGTCCGAATCGAATCGAACCTTATTTTCTTTTTTCGGCAAGTGAGGTTCGTAACTTGGTAACAGACTTCGCGTTTTCCTGAATACAGGAGGATCTGAGTCTTCTGCCTCTCTAAAACTGGAGGTAGACTCATCTGACGAGGTGGATGAATCCTTCTCTCTGATTGGTGGGGGAGTGCGTTTTCGAAGCCTGGTAGCAATAGGACTCTCATCTAATTCCACGATTTTTTCGTTGTTAATTAGTTTCTCTGCTGCTGATTTGGCTTCGGTTTTCTTCGGACGGCCGACTGGTCGTCTGAGGAGTTCACGAGAGGGAACTTTATTCCTTATGGGGATAGATGCCTTTTTTGGAATTGGGGGCAGTTTTCGGTCAGCAGAGTCCGATTTCGTTCTTCGAAGTGGATTCACAGTGGGCCTTTTTAACACTGAAATGGGCGGTTTCTTCTCGTTTCTCGTAAGCTCAGTCTTAGATGCCGATGGTTTTGGATCTTGTCGTTCTTCCCGCTTCTTGGTTTGAAGTCGAGTTACTGGCAATGCCCTGTACAGAGTTTCCATTTGATCACTTTCGTCACTTAGTTCTTCACGTATTTGAGCCGATGCAATGGGTAGGGCCCTTAGTACTTCCCTTGGCTTCTTTTTTGAAGATGTCTGTTCTCCTGGTTTCGTATCTGGAGGAAAGTCCGAGGCATCCGAATCAGAGAAGTCACTGAATTCATCTGTAATTTTTTGTTCCTCAGGTCTCCCAGAGAGAGCTTCCACTCCCCTATTCAATTTTCCTTGGCGATACTCAAATTGATATTGGTAGTCCTTGAGTCGTAATCGCCACCTTGATAGTCTTGCACCTGGATTAAGTACAGTGGTAATCCAGTGCACTGGCTCGAAATCGCAGGCCAATATGAATTCACGCCCATATAGGTAAGGTCGATAATGTTCAACTGCGTACAACACAGCTAAGCATTCTCGCTCGGCCTTGGGGTACCTTTGTTCACAGTCGCCGAAGATCTTTGAGTAGTATGCTACAGGGAAATCGACTCCATCTGTTTCCTGAGTCAGTATTGCTCCCATGGCATATTCAGAAGCGTCTGTGGTAAGTTTAAAGATTTTCGTGAAATTGGGATATTGCAAAAGAGGCTCCTTACAGAGGTACTTTCGCAATTTGGCGAAACTGCGCTTCTGAGGTAGTCCCCATTCCCAATTCACACATTTTTTTGTGAGCTCTACTAATGGTTTTGCGAGAGCGGCATAATCAGGAATGAATTTTCTGTAGTACCCGGAGAGTCCTAGAAATTGCCTTATGTTCTTAGGGGTGGTTGGTCGAGGATAGTGGCGAATGGCAGATATTTTCATCGGATTTGGTTTGACTCCTTCTTCGCTTATAATATGACCTAGGTAGGCAATTTCCTTTTTCATAAAATCGCATTTATCTGGTTGGAGTTTTAGATTAGCCCCTCTCAGTCGCGTGAATAATCGTCGAGCACGACGATCGTGTTCTTCTAGCGTTTGCGAGTGGATAATAATATCATCCAAGTAGACGAATGCTTCTGCGTCTAGCATCCCTGTAAGGACTCCGTTTAATAATCGTTGAAAAGTTGGTGGCGCATTTTTGATGCCCATGGGCATCCTGTCGTACTGGTAGTGATTTCTGCCAACTGTGAATGCGGTTTTTGGACGATCATCCGGGTGAGTTTCCACTTGGTGAAAACCAGATGCTAGATCGAACACAGTAAAGTATCGTGCTGAACCCAGGCGGTCGAAAATTTCTGAAATGTTTGGTAGAGGAAAAGCATCCCCTATTACTTTTTCATTCAGGGCGCGATAGTCTATTACTACCCTCCACTTTTTCTCACCTGAGCTGTCTAGTTTTTTTGGTACTATCAACACGGGAGAGTTATAGGGCGAGTTTGATTCGCTTATTAGTCCTGCCTGAAGCTGCTTTTTTATCTGAGCGTCGATCTGTTCTGTAGCTTCATGAGGTCTCCGATATTGCTTTCGATGGATCACCTTGTCGTCAGTGGTAGGAATTCTGTGTTGAATTAAGTGAGTGCACGTTAATTTCTCTCCATTGAGGTGAAAAATATCGGCGAAATCCTCAACCCATTTCAACACATATTTCTTTTCTTCTTCTGACAGATGTGCTGTGTGGAGAGCTGACTTAACTCTTTTTACTCTGTCTGCATAATCTTTACTAATTTCCTGTTGTATTTCTTCCGACTCTGAGTCGGAAGATTCCTCTCCTGGGAACTTATAAAAATCGAAGGGAATTAATTCTTGGGGAGGCAATTCGAATTGAATGTCTTCGTCGGTGGTGTTGATTGCCATCACGTGACATTTTCCATTGTGATTATTCACCAATGCTTCCCCGAGATAAAGTCCTTGTGGGGTGTTTATTTTGGGAAGATAACCCACAGAAAGGTCCCTTGTAGAAGTGTCAATCGATATCGGCTGTCTAGTGCGGGCTTTGATGCTCAATACTCGTTTGAAAGGTTTTATTTCCTTTTTTAATTCTTTCATTGCCTCCAGGGATTCCTTATCCACGAAGGGCTTAGGTGAAGTTGGTTCCGATATTGTCACTAAAGTATTGTGTCGAAACGAAATTTCTGCTTGTTCTTTTCTTAAATATGGCCTTCCTAGAATGCCATCTGCTGTGATAGGGAAAGAATTTTTTATCACGTAGAATTCGGCCTTGTTGTTCGGCAATGTTAATTCTACCGATCCCAAGGTATTTACTGGATGTTCCGTGATTCCAGTTATCACTGTTTGGTTGTGGGTTTTCACTATAAGCTGTTTTTTTAAAGCTCGTAGTTTTATTAAATTTGAGTCGGATCCTGGGTCCACCATGAATGTTGCCTTAGGGTGATTGAATTCTGGAGCCGTTAATTCTACGACTGGGGAGTCCTCGGGCGTGGTTCCTGCTCTAAGGATTCTACTGTTGCTGGGGCGAACTGTACATTCTTCGGACGCTCGGATTGTGGAAGATTCGTCGTCGCGTCTGTTCGACGAATCATGGGGGAGTTTAAATTCTTTTGCGGCCCTGGGGAAGGTGACCTGGGGGGTACAGAGCTCCCGGCCTTGTACTGTTCCTTCATTTGAGGGGCATAAGGGGGAAAAGGAGGGTATGGCGGGTATCCGTGATAGGGACTGTAAGGATAGTACATAGGTGGAAAAGGCGGCATTGCAGGATATTGTGGAGTTCCTATATTCGGAAGGGATGCCCTGTTATTCTCCTTGTGATCTGTGTGCCGGCCCTTGCCGTCATGATTTCCTCGAGGGTGTTCCATGGAATCTTGTGAGTGCGACTCCCGATCTCGTGAGATTCGGTAGGACGTTGACCTAGTATTTTCTGCATAGAACTCCTTTTCTTCTGCATGAAGGGCGAATTCTAACGCCTGTGCAAGCGTCATCGGTCGACGCGTGTCTACGTGCGCGGAAATCTCAGCTGGCAGTCCTCTGATGAATGAATCCAAGGCGAAATCACTGACAGGGATCATCATAATCTTACTACGAGGTACAGTAGAGTCGGTAACATTGCCAGGGTACTTTTCTTCGAGTGCGTGCTTTGCACCACTAATTAATCCTTGTACTCTGTCGTTGTAGTCACTGACGGTTTCCGTTTGCTTCATCCGAAGTTTTGCAATCGCGTCTAGGTACCACTGATAGGATTTTGGGGAAGAAAACCTCTTCTTCAAGTGGACTACTAAATCATCTAATTTGGGAAAGCTCTTGTCTCTAACGCTTTCTCTGGCGGGTCCTCTGAGCTTACTGAGCACAGCTTTTACGAAACCTGGCTCGGTGGTGGGGGTCATGTACACAGCACCATTTGTAATATCCTGTAAAAACTCTCTCAGGGGAGGACTCCGGCCGTCAAAGAAAGGAATATGGTGCGTTCCTTGTTGGACAATCATGTACTCCATCATGGAGGCCATTGCAGCATTTGTTGTAAGGGTAGCTGCCAATTCCACGTTCGGGACGTATCCGCTTCGGATACTTGCATTTGGAGTTTCCGTCATCTTCGGTTGAGTTGAATTGAATTGCCTCAAGTTGAGTCAGACAATGTACTTCACCAATTTGATCTACTAATACAATTAAACTATTCCGCCACCACGGAATATACTTGTTTAAGATGCTATATAATTATTCCAATATCTTCTATATTACTTTCCGCTAGTCGAATATGTAGTTGATTGACCTTTAGGTTTCATTCAACTTTTTAACAATTTCCTGCAATCGCGTAGTTTGACTCTCGACGTCTAATCTCTGGCGATGAGTAGACCTGATTTCCTTGAACAAATCCTTTGTTCTTTTTCCCAATTCGAGGCAGTTTTTGCCCGTCTGTTCTAGCCTGTCGAACAAGGCTTCTAGTCGACTACTCAATGGGTTTGGTTGCTCCGTGGGGATCTCGAAAAAGTTGTCCTTTGACCCTGTCGACATTGGTTACTCAAAGTTAAGTTCTTACAAATTTCCAAGAATTTCGCTGGTTGTTTTGTCAGGTTTTGCATTCAATTTGTCAATAATTTGGAGCATATCCTTGTTGGATTCGGAGAGCGTGGTTAATTGTAGAGACAAAAACTTCACACGTTTTTCTAGGTCTTCCACTTGTCGGGTTAATGCAAAATTACAAAAGGAAATTTGTTCGCAATGATTCTCCGCTTCTTTCAATTTATTGGTCAATTCTATCCACAGTTCTTGTGGAAAGATCGCATTAGCTACCATTCTCAAGCGTGAGAAAGGTGGGGTAAAGGGAGAGTGGAATTGAATTAATTATTGACAATGTAAGGCACTAGGTTTTAAATGTTTTAAATGTTCACACACAACAAGGTAAGTACTTAATACTATCACTAAATCAGTCAGTTTATTCTTGAGCTTAATTTAAGCTCCGCTGAGATATTCAATCAATGCGAAATCATTATGTTCTAATTATTAACAATTTTGAATGTTAGTACACCGTGGTAAACTGACAAAATGCTAATTCAATTAAGCAAGTAGCATGTATCCTAAATGACCCTGAAAGTAAGGGGAACCCGCACAACTGTCCTTATTTTTTATTTTTATCAATAACAGTCTGAGCTTGATTCAATAATGATTCAAAAAAATTGCTGAACTCCTCCAAACTTTTTAACTCCCTAATTTCCGTACCTGGTTCAGGGAGTTTTTCATTTGATGCAATTTTTTCCGGAGTTGGAACTGAATTTGCGTTTTTTCGTAATTGCTGAATTTTGTTACCAGCGCGTCTAACTTTACGGTTTTTATTCATATTTCACACTTGAACCTTTTTAATTTAGCACCTCCACGTCACTGTCATCAGAGCGATATAATACAGTCGTAGCGTCAGTAATGTCGCTATCATCGGTATCATAGGCGTTTTCGTTATTATTATTCTCGACTGCACGTCTGTTCAAAAACACGGCTAAAGGGATTGCTCCAGGAAGAGGGGGGATAGTTGCAAAAGTTGGCCAAGGTGCCTCTTTACTCACACATACAGATTTCGTCAAAGGTTTACACATGGTAAGTCAGAAAGGAACGAATTGCACTTTTCTTTATCCAATCTAGGAATGCATTTGTCCAGGTAAGTGAAATTGGAATCAACTATTTCGTGAAGCAGAATTAAAGTGGAGCTAATTAAAGCTCAAACGATAATTTTGATCGGAAAATAGAGAGAAAATCGAGCTAATGAAAGCTCTGATTTCTAAAAGAAATAAAATTAAAATAGAGCTAATTAAAGCTCGGCAATAATTTTATTTAAAGAAAAGGGGAGAAAATTGAGCTAAATAAAGCTCTAATTTTCTGGAAAGATAAAATTAAAGTAAAGCTAGTTAAAGCTCATACGATAATTTTTTTTGATCTGAAGGAAAGGGAGAAAATCGAGCTAATAAAAGCTCTGATTTTCTAAAAGAATAAAAAGAGGAAAATCGAGCTAGCGAAAGCTCTGATTTTCTGGTGTAACTTTGGGGTTGAGCTAATTAAAGCTCTAACCTTGAATTTTTGAATAAAATTTTTAAAGGGGGTGGCAAAACGCGAGAATTATCCCACCGCTGCCACCATTTTACTGTTACGAGCGGAAGAATATTTTATTATTTATTATTTTGATTGAAATCTATGGATATCGCTAAACAAGTTACCAGAAATAAAACAATTAAATTATTCGGAGCAACAGTAAACCGGATCCTTTTATGAATCCGTTTTTATTTTATGGGACGGAAATTCTCTACTGGGGGTAGGTTTTGCCCAGTGTTACCTGGTAGAAAAATAACACTGTTCCCCTTTTATACATTTATTCAAAAAAAAACTCCTTTTCTTAACCTTAGCTTACAAAGACATCAATTGGAACGATACAATTGCTCATTTGTTTTACTCACTATTACTGTAGTAGATGGTTATAACTACCATTTGAAAATTCGATCAAGGGATGCTCCTAGGACTGATTTTTCAATGGGCCAAAGTAATTGAACCTTTCGATTATTTTATTAATCGAAAATTCCGTTGATTTTTACTCGTGTAGTAAATTGTCCTCGCGAAAGATATGCACTCAATAAATCAATCGCGGCTTTTGACAATTAGTTTATTAACACTGCCTTTGGCTCCTTATCACTTAGTTATTATACTAATTGTCAACTTAACGTCAACCAATCAAATCCGCAATTAAATGAAAGAGGACGTTTTACGCTATTACACTTAAATTTTGAAAGAAAAGAATAAATTAATTACTTTAATTTCGTAAAGTAGTGAAGACGCAACCAATTCCGATATTGGAAAATCTTAATTGACGGGCAGAAGGTCCGTAATTAAACAATAAAATTACCCGTGTGAAGACACGACAAGACTGCATTGCTTTATTATTGAATTTTTTCTTTTATAGTTTAGCACTTCTTAATTCGGACATTGGTAGGGATCAGGTGGGGAATATTTGTGGTGAAATTGATGAGCTCGTAAAAGGAAGAAAAGAAAAGGGTCGTGTGCACCGCGGCCATTGAACTGCTTAGGTGTGATTTTACAAATTTTTGTTGACTTGCATTTGCAATCAACTTATTTCGCCATGGCTTGAACGAGCACTTGCGCTGTTAGTTAACAGCGCGGCATTTTAGTTTTCAGCGTAAAAATATATGAATTTCTTATTCATATAATTTTGCAAGACAGTGTCATTGACACCGCTGCAATTTGGAGGCATTGTATGGCTCAATTGTCCTACATAACGATATATATATATATCACTATATAACATAGTTCAATGGCACAATGTACAGCACATCTGGGTTTTTATTTTCTTTTAAAAAAAAATGAATATTTTGTTAGGAATTTGTATGGGTGTTGGACTGGTTATTCTCTTGTTTGGGTGCGAGCTGTCAAAGGAACACGTGCTCTGCGTGGATGCACACAGCACGTGCTTTGCGTGGAGTGGAAGGGGGAGTAAGAGGCTGGAATCTAAGAAGTAAGAAGTACGTCGCGAGTCGTATCAAAATTCTATGTCTATCCTTTAGTTTGGCCCTTTTTCCAGTCTCAGTCCTAGGGACATTACTTAAATGATTATTAGTTAACGTTTATCCCTTTAATCCCTTAAATTAATTTTATACTGACATGACATAGCGTAAATAATCTGAAAATGCATGACATGAATTTCTTATACGTGGCGCCACGACATAACATAATTATTACATAATTACATGTAGAAGTTAGATTTATTAATTTTAATTTTCCTCTTTTGATTTTAAGAGAATGAAATTGTCGTTTCCGTGCAGAGCGACTCCAAATACACCGGATGTCGTAACCATTAGTCAGCGGGGAGATTTGATACCTTCTTGCAAGGTCACTGGCATGCGTCTCAGAAAATCTTAAGAGAATTTCAAATCTTTAAACTTTATAAATTCATTCCCCGTTGGACTAATTGTAACAGTTCGTTACACTGAAAATTTTTTTTGTATTTTGCCAAATTTTTCTGTCGAGACAAAAATTGATTGAATTTTCATTTTTTGACTATATGAAAGTAACGCGCAGTCCTTCAATTTTTATTCAATTTTATTCGTTCATAGATAAAAAAATTTGAAATTAGATCTTGAAATATAAAAAATAATTGATATTTATCTAAAATTTTTTTTTTATTTTCCAAAATTTTCTGTCGAGACAAAAATTGATTGAATTTTCATTTTTTGACTATATAAAAGAAACGCGCAGTCCTTTAATTTTTGTTTAATTCTGTTCGTTCATAGATGAAAAAGTTTGAAATTAGATCTAGAAATATGGAAAATCATTGATATTTATGTGAAATTTTTTTTTTGTATTTTGCCAAATTTTTCTGACTAGACAAAAATTGATTGAATTTTCATTTTTTGACTATATGAAAGTAACGCGCAGTCCTTCAATTTTTGTTCAATTTTATTCGTTAATAGATGAAAAAATTTGAGATTAGATCTAGAAATATGGAAAATAATTGATATTTATCTGAAAAATTTTTTGTGTATTTTGCCAAATTTTTCTGTCGAGACAAAAATTGATTGAATTTTCATTTTCTGACTATATGAAAGTAACGCGCAGTCCTTCAATTTTTGTTTAATTCTGTTCGTTCATAAATGAAAAAATTTGAAATTAGATCTAAAAATATGGAAAATAATTGATATTTATCTGAAATTTTTTTTTTGTATTTTGGCAAATTTTTCTGTCGAGACAAAAATTGATTGAATTTTCATTTTTTGACTATATGAAAGTAACGCGCAGTCCTTCAATTTTTGTTCAATTTTATTTGTTCATAGATGAAAATTTTTAAATTAGATCTAGAAATATGGAAAATAATTGATATTTATCTGAAATTTTTTTTTTGTATTTTGGCAAATTTTTCTGTCGAGACAAAAATTGATTAAATTTTCATTTTTTGACTATATGAAAGTAACGCGCAGTCCTTCAATTTTTGTTTAATTTTATTTGCTCATAGATGAAAAATTTTGAAATTAGATCTAGAAATATGGAAAATAATTGATATTTATCTGAAAATTTTTTTTTGTATTTTGCCAAATTTTTCTGTCGAGACAAAAATTGATTGAATTTTTATTTTTTGACTATATGAAAGTAACGCGCAGTCCTTCAATTTTTGTTCAATTTTATTCGTTAATAGATGAAAAAATTTGAAATTAGATCTAGAAATATGGAAAATAATTGATATTTATCTGAATAATTTTTTGTGTATTTTGCCAAATTTTTCTGTCGAGACAAAAATTGATTGAATTTTCATTTTTTAACTATATGAAAGTAACGCGCAGTCCTTCAATTTTTGTTCAATTTTATTCGTTCATAGATGAAAATATTTAAAATTAAATTTAGAAATATGGAAATTAATTGATCTTTATCTGAAATTTTTTTTTTGTATTTTGGCAAATTTTTCTGTCGAGACAAAAATTCACTAAATTTTCATTTTTTGACTATATGAAAGTAACGCGCAGTCCTTCAATTTTTGTTCAATTTTATTTGCTCATAGATGAAAAATTTTGAAATTAGATCTAGAAATATGGAAAATAATTGATATTTATCTGAATTTTTTTTTTTGTATTTTGGCAAATTTTTCTGTCGAGACAAAAATTGATTGAATTTTCATTTTTTGACTAGATGAAAGTAACGCGCAGTCCTTCAATTTTTGTTCAATTTTATTCGTTCATAGATGAAAAAATTTGAAATTAGATCTAGAAATATGGAAAATAATTGATATTTATCTGAAAATTTTTTTTGTATTTTGCCAAAATTTTCTGTCGAGACAAAAATTGATTGAATTTTCATTTTTTGACTATATAAAAGTAACGCACAGTCCTTTAATTTTTGTTTAATTCTGTTCGTTCATAGATGAAAAAGTTTGAAATTAGATCTAGAAATATGGAAAATAATTGATATTTATCTGAAAAATTGTTTGTGTATTTTGCCAAATTTTTCTGTCGAGACAAAAATTGATTGAATTTTCATTTTTTAACTATATGAAAGTAACGCGCAGTCCTTCAATTTTTGTTCAATTTTATTTGCTCATAGATGAAAAAATTTGAAATTAGATCTAGAAATATGGAAATTAATTGATATTTATCTGAAATTTTTTTTTTGTATTTTAGCAAATTTTTCTGTCAAAACAAAAATTGATTGAATTTTCATTTTTTGACTAGATAAAAGTAACGCGCAGTCCTTCAATTTTTATTCAATTTTGATTCGTTCATAGATAAAAAAATTTGAAATTAGATCTTGAAATATAAAAAATAATTGATATTTATCTAAAATTTTTTTTTTATTTTGCCAAAATTTTCTGTCGAGACAAAAATTGATTGAATTTTCATTTTTTGACTATATGAAAGTAACGCGCAGTCCTTGAATTTTTATTCAATTTCATTCGTTCATAGATGAAAAAATTTAAAATTAGATCTAGAAATATGGAAAATAATTGATATTTATGTGAAATTTTTTTTTTGTATTTTGCCAAATTTTTCTGACTAGACAAAAATTGATTGAATTTTCATTTTTTGACTATATGAAAGTAACGCGCAGTCCTTCAATTTTTATTCAATTTTATTCGTTCATAGATAAAAAAATTTAAAATTAGATCTAGAAATATGGAAAACAATTGATATTTATCTGAAAATTTTTTGTGTATTTTGACAAATTTTTATGTCGAGACAAAAATTGATTGAATTTTCATTTTTTAACTATATGAAAGTAACGCGCAGTCCTTCAATTTTTGTTCAATTTTATTCGTTCATAGATGAAAAAATTTGAAATTAGATCTAGAAATATGGAAAATAATTGATATTTATCTGAAAATTTTTTTTGTATTTTGCCAAATTTTTCTGTCGAGACAAAAATTGATTGAATTTTCATTTTTTGACTATATGAAAGTAACGCGCAGTCCTTCAATTTTTATTCAATTTTATTCGTTCATAGATAAAAAAATTTAAAATTAGATCTTGAAATATAAAAAATAATTGATATTTATCTAAAATTTTTTTTTTATTTTCCAAAATTTTCTGTCGAGACAAAAATTGATTGAATTTTCATTTTTTGACTATATAAAAGTAACGCGCAGTCCTTTAATTTTTGTTTAATTCTGTTCGTTCATAGATGAAAAAGTTTGAAATTAGATCTAGAAATATGGAAAATCATTGATATTTATGTGAAATTTTTTTTTTGTATTTTGCCAAATTTTTCTGACTAGACAAAAATTGATTGAATTTTCATTTTTTGACTATATGAAAGTAACGCGCAGTCCTTCAATTTTTGTTCAATTTTATTCGTTAATAGATGAAAAAATTTGAAATTAGATCTAGAAATATGGAAAATAATTGATATTTATCTGAAAAATTTTTTGTGTATTTTGCCAAATTTTTCTGTCGAGACAAAAATTGATTGAATTTTCATTTTCTGACTATATGAAAGTAACGCGCAGTCCTTCAATTTTTGTTCAATTTTATTTGTTCATAGATGAAAAATTTTTAAATTAGATCTAGAAATATGGAAAATAATTGATATTTATCTGAAATTTTTTTTTTGTATTTTGGCAAATTTTTCTGTCGAGACAAAAATTGATTAAATTTTCATTTTTTGACTATATGAAAGTAACGCGCAGTCCTTCAATTTTTGTTTAATTTTATTTGCTCACAGATGAAAAATTTTGAAATTAGATCTAGAAATATGGAAAATAATTGATATTTATCTGAAAATTTTTTTTTGTATTTTGCCAAATTTTTCTGTCGAGACAAAAATTGATTGAATTTTCATTTTTTGTCTATATGAAAGTAACGCGCAGTCCTTCAATTTTTGTTCAATTTTATTCGTTAATAGATGAAAAAATTTGAAATTAGATCTAGAAATATGGAAAATAATTGATATTTATCTGAATAATTTTTTGTGTATTTTGCCAAATTTTTCTGTCGAGACAAAAATTGATTGAATTTTCATTTTTTAACTATATGAAAGTAACGCGCAGTCCTTTAATTTTTGTTCAATTTTATTCGTTCATAGATTAAAAAAATTTAAAATTAGATCTAGAAATATGGAAAATAATTGATATTTATCTGAATTTTTTTTTTTGTATTTTGGCAAATTTTTCTGTCGAGACAAAAATTGATTGAATTTTCATTTTTTGACTAGATGAAAGTAACGCGCAGTCCTTTAATTTTTGTTTAATTCTGTTCGTTCATAGATGAAAAAGTTTGAAATTAGATCTAGAAATATGGAAAATAATTGATATTTATCTGAAAATTTTTTTTGTATTTTGCCAAATTTTTCTGTCGAGACAAAAATTGATTGAATTTTCATTTTTTGACTATATGAAAGTAACGCGCAGTCCTTCAATTTTTATTTAATTTTATTCGTTCATAGATAAAAAAATTTGAAATTAGATCTTGAAATATAAAAATCAATTGATATTTATCTAAAATTTTTTTTTTATTTTGCCAAAATTTTCTGTCGAGACAAAAATTGATTGAATTTTCATTTTTTGACTATATAAAAGTAACGCACAGTCCTTTAATTTTTGTTTAATTCTGTTCGTTCATAGATGAAAAAGTTTGAAATTAGATCTAGAAATATGGAAAATAATTGATATTTATCTGAAAAATTGTTTGTGTATTTTGCCAAATTTTTCTGTCGAGACAAAAATTGATTGAATTTTCATTTTTTAACTATATGAAAGTAACGCGCAGTCCTTCAATTTTTGTTCAATTTTATTTGCTCATAGATGAAAAAATTTGAAATTAGATCTAGAAATATGGAAATTAATTGATATTTATCTGAAATTTTTTTTTTGTATTTTGGCAAATTTTTCTGTCAAAACAAAAATTGATTGAATTTTCATTTTTTGACTAGATAAAAGTAACGCGCAGTCCTTCAATTTTTATTCAATTTTGATTCGTTCATAGATAAAAAAATTTTAAATTAGATCTTGAAATATAAAAAATAATTGATATTTATCTAAAATTTTTTTTTTATTTTGCCAAAATTTTCTGTCGAGACAAAAATTGATTGAATTTTCATTTTTTGACTATATGAAAGTAACGCGCAGTCCTTGAATTTTTATTCAATTTCATTCGTTCATAGATGAAAAAATTTAAAATTAGATCTAGAAATATGGAAAATAATTGATATTTATGTGAAATTTTTTTTTTGTATTTTGCCAAATTTTTCTGACTAGATAAAAATTGATTGAATTTTCATTTTTTGACTATATGAAAGTAACGCGCAGTCCTTCAATTTTTATTCAATTTTATTCGTTCATAGATAAAAAAATTTGAAATTAGATCTAGAAATATGGAAAACAATTGATATTTATCTGAAAATTTTTTGTGTATTTTGACAAATTTTTATGTCGAGACAAAAATTGATTGAATTTTCATTTTTTAACTATATGAAAGTAACGCGCAGTCCTTCAATTTTTGTTCAATTTTATTCGTTCATAGATGAAAAAATTTGAAATTAGATCTAGAAATATGGAAAATAATTGATATTTATCTGAAAATTTTTTTTGTATTTTGCCAAATTTTTCTGTCGAGACAAAAATTGATTGAATTTTTATTTTTTGACTATATGAAAGTAACGCGCAGTCCTTCAATTTTTATTCAATTTTATTCGTTCATAGATAAAAAAATTTGAAATTAGATCTTGAAATATAAAAAATAATTGATATTTATCTAAAATTTTTTTTTTATTTTCCAAAATTTTCTGTCGAGACAAAAATTGATTGAATTTTCATTTTTTGACTATATAAAAGTAACGCGCAGTCCTTTAATTTTTGTTTAATTCTGTTTGTTCATAGATGAAAAAGTTTGAAATTAGATCTAGAAATATGGAAAATCATTGATATTTATGTGAAATTTTTTTTTTGTATTTTGCCAAATTTTTCTGACTAGACAAAAATTGATTGAATTTTCATTTTTTGACTATATGAAAGTAACGCGCAGTCCTTCAATTTTTGTTCAATTTTATTCGTTAATAGATGAAAAAATTTGAAATTAGATCTAGAAATATGGAAAATAATTGATATTTATCTGAAAAATTTTTTGTGTATTTTGCCAAATTTTTCTGTCGAGACAAAAATTGATTGAATTTTCATTTTCTGACTATATGAAAGTAACGCGCAGTCCTTCAATTTTTGTTTAATTCTGTTCGTTGTAACACGGTAAAATTTTACCGGTTACAGTGTATGAATTTTCACTGTATTAAATTTAATTTGTTGCACTTCACACACACACCCACTATCCACAGGACTCAACCAGCCGTACCGAATCCACTATTTATTAAAAAAAAAAAAACTAGTATTAACTCGCGCAAACAAATTGTTTATTTTTCATGTAAACACCGGACCGCCATTTTATGAAACTGTCGTCTGCTGAGAATCAACGTATCAACTTTCAGCACAGATTTACACCATCACGCCTCAGTTGCTCTTTCTTCGTTCTTCAATTCCCAATTCTCGTATTATATCCTTCCGCGTGTTGGCACCACCTCACAGCTTATCGACATATTGATCATGTATCACTTCGCACATTTTGAATTGGCCGCCACATTCCTCTTTTTCGTATGCGGCTCAGTCAATACTATAGATCTGCGACCACTCGCTAGGTCATACCACTCTCCACCGTCCGATGCCGCCACCTACCCGTAGATCATCGATTTTGGGATGAAAATTAATAAAGGAGATATTCTTACTATTTAGCATTTCCTTATTCATTTTTTTTGAATACCAGAAGCTTGGTATTGAGTTATTTTAGAGAATTTGCCAATATTCTCTAAATTAATCAAGTAAATTGGCTACTTGATAACTTAATCAGAGTGGAAATTGTTCGAGATTTAAATAAGAAGAAATCAAAGTCTAAATCCGGTCCTTTGACACGGAACTCTGATGCTTGTGCCCTTGCCGTTTGTAGGCGTGTTTCCCTGTTTCAAGAAAAGATTACCGAGCCTAATCTAGACTTGTGAGAACTTGGTCTCGTCGAAGACGCGTTTGGAAAGTTAACGGCTCTGATTTATAAGATGAACATGCTAATAGTAAGGAAAACAACATAAAATCGATGACAGGAAAAGGCCCTTCTTATTTGGTACGGCCCTAAAGACGCGTACCGTGTGACAACGACTAGAGTCATATGTAGATAACACGGGATGGATAGACATACGAGAAAAGGGGATAGAAAAGGGGTGCTCACCTCGTGGTGAACCGGAAGAAAAATTGGATTCATTCTGTGTTCTGCTTCCCAAAAGTACAGTTGGAAAGTCGGTGTGTGCGACTTACTGATATAAAATATAACAAGACTGAGACTTGTTGAGAAATAGTTATTGTAAAATCTTAAAAGAACAAAAACAAAAAAAAATTATATTAAAAACTAGATTTCTTCGAAACCAGATGTAAGTAGGCCTTTTGTAAACTAATATAAGTGATTTTCTTTCAGGAAGTGTAAAATTAGTTTTTCATTTAAAAGTCGCGGAGTAGGATTTTAAATTGTACAGTCAATTTTCTTTTATCAAGTAAAAACAAAAAAAAAAAAAAAGGAAACAAAAATGATTAATATAAAGATTTAGTAAATTCAGTGCCGAAATTTTAGTGCAAAATTTTCTTTTTCGCGAAATGACCGGAAGTGAAGAGTCACATGGCTCACCATGTGGTCGCAAAATTATAAATTAAAATCCTTTATCGTAATAAAATTCGTAACATTAATTATCTAATTGTTGATTTTTAAATTTTGATATTTTATTATGAAACTTTAATTTTGTTTCTCGGTGTGTTGCATTAAAATTTCGACGGTAATTTTTGGATAAGTCGATCATAAAGCTGGAAGTGGAACATAGAATCCTTTAATATCGTTATTCTAGACTACGAGTTTAATATAATTATTCAAAGGTTAAAACCTTGATAACGTTTTGTTGAATTTTTCAAATGAATGATAAGTTTTTAATTTTAAAATTTACAATACAGAATAACGCTCGATAATGTGCGACTAGAAATTTAAAAACGAGAGATGCGGTCACGGCTGGTTACAGTTTTTTTTTTTATTTAATTAAGTGCAATTAAATTCCGATTGATATTATAATAAAGTCGAGATGCCTCAAAATGATAATGTTGAAGGTGACAGGCTGTACACTCATGAGAGTACAGCTATGCCCAGTAATGGTTACGACAGGTTCGAGCTTAAGTTCATATACATTCATTTCTTTTAATTATTCTGATTAAACCTAATGAACCGAAATTGCTCAAATTTAATGAATTATTTATTATTGTTAATTTAATCTTTAGATAAATGTATAATTATGTTTAAATTATAATTGTCAGAAACTTGTAAATTATATTAATTTGAAATAAGTCTGTATACTGCGGTGGAATTTATAGGCGTGTACATTGTATTAATAATTTATAATATCTCTTTTGTATTAAAGAAATCTCGAAAGTTTTATTAAGTTTGGGGAGACATCATAGTTATCAATGGTTAATCCATTAACCGTTAATAATTGATTTTGTATTCTTTAAATGGTTTATAACAATTCCTTTATTTAATGTTTATTGTACTATTTCTTGGTTTATTTCAATAGAGATTTCTTTAATTTAATCCCTCGCTTTATTTGGCGTTTGATATCCTTTTACTCACTCATCACGATTGAAGACTAACCTTAAAATTTCATTTACTTTTGCTAATAAATAAATTAAATTCTATTGTTTATTTAAGATTTCTTATTGTTTCTTTCGGATAATACAATGTGTGGCCTGAATTTCCCACCCGGTTAGACCTGTCGTACACCATGAAAATAAGAATATGTTTACTGGCTAGCATGGTAAAATATACTATGTGACGCAACAAATATTGTGAATTTAAGAACATCTGTTACAATAAGCAATGTAATTGGGTTTATGGTCTTTTCATGCCTCGTCCCCTCTTCATGAATTTCAGAAATTTTATAATTTAGTTTAATTTTTGTTCCTTTTCAGGTTTTGTATTTCCCTAACGTCACCTGCTAACATGTTTGTTGATTATTAGGTTCAGTTCATTTGATTATTTCTTTTATCCCTAACGTTCCCATTTTCTATTATATAGAGTCATTTATCTTTGAATAAATTATAGTTTGGAGATTTTGATCAATTAAATTCTTGTGTTTGATTTATGATGGTTTAGTGACAATCCGAACCCACCCCTCTCTCCTTTACATTGCTGAGAGCCGAGTATTTCATCCGGTCTTGAGACTTTAATGTTTATTTACAAATTTTGATTAACTTCGGTCGGAGAATTACGAATTACATCTGATGCATGGTCATCTCGTAATTTAATTTTAATTATACTGTAATCTAACTTTGAGTAATTTTTGTATGTTCAGTTGTTCGTTACTGACATATTCGTTTTAATATTTTGTAGAATATAGCTTTGTAGTTTTTATACACGGCTCGGTGTGTTAGAAATGATGTCAGGATCCCATCTTGTTTGACTTTTGGCGATTATTTCGCGTAAGACTTGGGATGGCTTGCGCAAATAGTCTTTATCTTTATCGATTATAGATCGATTTTTAATTGTTTCTTTTCTTTAATGATTTTCTTTTTTTTTTGGCAACGAACTGGCGCTCAACAATTTGATTATTTGTAGAAAGTTAAACATTTAAAGTAGATTGGTCTCAAGACTGGGTAAATTAATTTGAATGTAGATGATAGGCGTGATTTTGTCGTTATCGTAAGATTTACTTTTCTGTCGCTCCTTACTACTTTTGTCATTCACAATATTCTGGAACTCTTTTCTTTATTTTGCACTGGTATAGTAAGTATAGATTTTGATTTAATTTAAATTCTTTATTTTAACGTTAAATTCAATTCTATTGTCGAAACTATACTTCATCCTTTCTTTGAAATTAAGTTTTAGCGAATGTTACTAAAGGTTGTTGTTGAGTAAAAATCTACATTACAAAATGGCGCCCAACGTGGGGCCGACGCCAAAAATTCGGATTGTCACAGATTGTTATGATTACAATGTTTTTTTTTGTATAATTTGATTTGTTGGATTTAACTTAAAAAAAAAAAAAAAAAAAAAAAAAAAAAAAAAAAAAATTTTTTGGTTTTGTATTTCGATTTCGAGGATCCGGTTTCTCTACTATAATTGGTGTATATGAATATTTTTTTTTGTATAGACAAAATTATTTTTTTTTGTTATTTTATTTCGGAATAATCTTGAGATTTGTCGAGTTTATATGCCCAGTTGGCCAAGAAAGCCCGATGGTTTAAAAATTTCGGAAGTTTTTGATTATTTATTTTCTTTAGCATATGACAGAAAACTCAGGTTGGCCCAGAAAGCTCGAGAGTTTGAAGTTAGATTAATTTTGGAATAATTTAGAGATTTGCCAAGTTTATGTACCCAGTTAGCCAAGAAAGCCTAGTGGTCTAGAATTTTGAAAAAAATTTTTTTTTGTGATTTATTTTCTTTAGTATATGGTGGAAAAACTCAGGTTGGCCCAGAAAGCTCGAGAGTTGGAAGTTATATTAACCTTTTTTGGAATTCATTTGATTTTGGGTAGTACAGTGGAGAATCCGTGTTTTCAAATGTCGAAAATTTTTTTTGTGGAATTTAAGGAAATTAATATTTTGAATTTTTTGTTTATGAATTGATCTTTGAATTATTTTGCTCTATTAGCAGAACTTTTGTTTTGGATATTATGCCATCTTAGGATTAAAATAAGAATTTTCTTAGAGCTCCTTTTAGCTCAGAAATTCTTTTGAACTATTTTCGTGGTTTCTTTGAATTGATTTTTTCCTTTTTTTTGCTGAGAACTTTTGTGGATTAAAAAAATTTTTTTTGCTATTTATTACCTTTGATAGCCCACTACCTGAATACCTAGCCGTGACCCGCATGCTCTCTCTATTGGTTGTTTGATTGAATATATATTGATCATTTGAATTGCTTATGCTAATTGTTTATAATGTATTTTGAATTTGGAATCGTTTTGATTTACTTATGTTATTGATTAATGGATAATCTGTTTACTTTATTGATGTTGTCCTGAAGTAGAAAGAGTTTATTGACTTAACCTGATATTCCAATACCCTCGTGATTTATATATATTACGTATACTCAACCATGAGTGATCGGGAACAAAGTAGAACTACCCCCCCTGGTCAAGCCGACCCCCCACCAGAAGAGAATGTCAATAGACACACCGACTCTTCCATACCCTCCGAAACGGATGGCGCCACTGGACAGGCAGCCTCATCGGGCGCTCCCCCAGTCCCTCCAGAAGATCCAGACCAATGGGTTTGGAGGTTAAATCGAGAAGCCCTTTTGTTACAATTGCAGAATCGTAGATTACCCCTAGACGGTTCGAAACCAGTATTGCGGGAGAGATTACTAAGACAATTACGCACAGAAAGAGGATCGCTGAGAGGGGCCCAGACGACTCCTACTACACCAGAACGGCCCTACGATTTAGGACGACCAAAGCATACCGCTCAAGTCGTAATCGAAAGCGATGAAACTTCGATGGACGTCAGTTCTTCCGTGCTGGTGTCGCCTCCTTCTTCTTCCCCATCCTCAAGTTTACCACCACTCGATTACTCACCCGAGAAAACTCCTGAAATTGTCCCTATCGTTACATGCCTACCTAAATCAATCCGAGAACCTAAAAAGGATCGCTTCCTAGAATCCGCTGAAACTCCTGAACTAGTCCTTACCGAAACTCATTCAGTCGAATCCATCCAGGAATCTGAAAATAATTGCCCTATAGTACTAACCGAAAATCCAACTCCTCTATCGGAAACCCCCTTAGAATCGAAAATGAATCCCTCGAGGGGACTTATTGAAAACCCAGTCTTGCTGGACGAGACTAAAGATGAAGTCGAAGAAGTAGTTCATATTAAATCCGCTGTAAAAACAGTTGACCAAGTGGATGTTCTTCCGTCAGCCATTTTCACATTTTCCGAGATATCATATCCACTCGAACGCCCTGAACAACAACCCCTGATGTTTACTACAGTAGGAATATTAGGAGATAACATTAAAGCCATGGTAGATGGCGGCACGACACGATCCTTTATTAGTCCGGCGGGATTGGAATTACTAAAAGAACATGGTTTAACTGTAAACGTTAAAAACGGCGCTGTGCGAGTAGGTAACGGCGAAATAATGACAGTCTCACAAGAAGTGCTGATACCAATAAAATTAAAACATAAAGGTTATACTATTCCAATAAGACTCTTGGAACATTTACCAATGCCACTAATCCTAGGTCTTGATTTCTTGAAAGTTTACAAAATAGAGATTAACTACGAAGATCGATCCTGGCGTTATCGTGACAATCCCTCGGTAGCATATGATTTCGAATCAGAAGAACCCCGTAACATCTTTTGTTATTCGTGTGGAGTCAAAGATGTGACTAAATTGACCTGTCCCAAGTGTTCGGGAAACGAGAAAGAGGATCGCTGAGAGGGGCCCAGACGACTCCTACTACACCAGAACGGCCCTACGATTTAGGACGACCAAAGCATATCGCTCAAGTCGTAATCGAAAACGATGAAACTTCGATGGACGTCAGTTCTTCCGTGCTGGTGTCGCCTCCTTCATCTTCCCCATCCTCAAGTACCTCTAGTTCTTCTAAGTCCCTATATCCTCTGCCTCCCTTGATGTCCACGCCACTACCGAAACCCGAAGGAGTGAACGAAGACACCGTTAGATGGTTGGGTCGATCCAATCGACCTGGTTGTTGGAAATGCGATTCACTATATCACCGTTATACCGATTGTGATAGCAACCGCAGACGCACTTTTTGTAAGCGTTGTGGTCAGAGAGGTGTTACGGTTAATGAATGTCTACATTGCAAACAATCATATCAAATAAATCGAGCTGCCCATCAATAAGAGATACTCCTCTCCCTCCCTAGAACTTAAAAATTAAATCTGAAAATTCTGTATTAATTCTTTTTTTTTTGTTTATAGCATGTTACTAATCTTTGATTTTTTTTTTTGTTAATTATTTTCTTGCAGATATACCCCTATCGACACCCGACCCTACCGTTAAAAATGGAACCTCGACGAACCAGAGATTCCATCTGTTGGAGTTGCGGCTCTATGGGCCATCAATATCTTCTGTGTCCCAGACCGATGGAAAGGACCCTTTGCCTGCAGTGTGGTCGCGTAAGGCCTCACGCTGAGGAGTGTCCTCATTGCCCCAGAGTCCTCCAGGATGGACAGGAGCTTCGTGGCCGATAGTATGCCCCAACTATCTCCACCGTTGGTTACGCATCACCACAATTTATTTTTAATTTTTTTTTGCTATCGTTGGCTACGTGACGCCGAACCAAACAAACCATTTAGTTAATTTTGTTTATTCGTTGGCTATGTCACGCCACGTCAATTTTATTTATTTGTTACTTTAATTTCCTTTTACGTTGGCTACGTTATGCCAATCACAATTTAATTTATTTCTAGTCATTGGCCATAATATGCAATATTGGGAACTAGAATATTTTTTTTTTTGGGATAATTACGTTATACTAAAACGTTTCAATAAAGAATTCCTATGAGTTCAAGTTTATTTATAGCTGTGAACTATATTCCCTTCCGAAAAATAAAAGAGAAAAAAATTAATGAATCAAGTTTTTTGTAAATTTTATTATGTTGTTACAATATAAATGAGAATTGATAAGAAAGATTTATCTAGATTTTATTATTTTGTTTTGACCTATGGATAATTCCTTTCCACGGAATTCTTTACGGTTGGTTGTGGACATTTCCTGGAAGAATCTTGCTTACTTACAGCAAGAGGCCTGCTTGGGCCTCTCCTTAGGAGAGGGGTGTTGTAACACGGTAAAATTTTACCGGTTACAGTGTATGAATTTTCACTGTATTAAATTTAATTTGTTGCACTTCACACACACACCCACTATCCACAGGACTCAACCAGCCGTACCGAATCCACTATTTATTAAAAAAAAAAAAACTAGTATTAACTCGCGCAAACAAATTGTTTATTTTTCATGTAAACACCGGACCGCCATTTTATGAAACTGTCGTCTGCTGAGAATCAACGTATCAACTTTCAGCACAGATTTACACCATCACGCCTCAGTTGCTCTTTCTTCGTTCTTCAATTCCCAATTCTCGTATTATATCCTTCCGCGTGTTGGCACCACCTCACAGCTTATCGACATATTGATCATGTATCACTTCGCACATTTTGAATTGGCCGCCACATTCCTCTTTTTCGTATGCGGCTCAGTCAATACTATAGATCTGCGACCACTCGCTAGGTCATACCACTCTCCACCGTCCGATGCCGCCACCTACCCGTAGATCATCGATTTTGGGATGAAAATTAATAAAGGAGATATTCTTACTATTTAGCATTTCCTTATTCATTTTTTTTGAATACCAGAAGCTTGGTATTGAGTTATTTTAGAGAATTTGCCAATATTCTCTAAATTAATCAAGTAAATTGGCTACTTGATAACTTAATCAGAGTGGAAATTGTTCGAGATTTAAATAAGAAGAAATCAAAGTCTAAATCCGGTCCTTTGACACGGAACTCTGATGCTTGTGCCCTTGCCGTTTGTAGGCGTGTTTCCCTGTTTCAAGAAAAGATTACCGAGCCTAATCTAGACTTGTGAGAACTTGGTCTCGTCGAAGACGCGTTTGGAAAGTTAACGGCTCTGATTTATAAGATGAACATGCTAATAGTAAGGAAAACAACATAAAATCGATGACAGGAAAAGGCCCTTCTTATTTGGTACGGCCCTAAAGACGCGTACCGTGTGACAACGACTAGAGTCATATGTAGATAACACGGGATGGATAGACATACGAGAAAAGGGGATAGAAAAGGGGTGCTCACCTCGTGGTGAACCGGAAGAAAAATTGGATTCATTCTGTGTTCTGCTTCCCAAAAGTACAGTTGGAAAGTCGGTGTGTGCGACTTACTGATATAAAATATAACAAGACTGAGACTTGTTGAGAAATAGTTATTGTAAAATCTTAAAAGAACAAAAACAAAAAAAAATTATATTAAAAACTAGATTTCTTCGAAACCAGATGTAAGTAGGCCTTTTGTAAACTAATATAAGTGATTTTCTTTCAGGAAGTGTAAAATTAGTTTTTCATTTAAAAGTCGCGGAGTAGGATTTTAAATTGTACAGTCAATTTTCTTTTATCAAGTAAAAACAAAAAAAAAAAAAAAAGGAAACAAAAATGATTAATATAAAGATTTAGTAAATTCAGTGCCGAAATTTTAGTGCAAAATTTTCTTTTTCGCGAAATGACCGGAAGTGAAGAGTCACATGGCTCACCATGTGGTCGCAAAATTATAAATTAAAATCCTTTATCGTAATAAAATTCGTAACATTAATTATCTAATTGTTGATTTTTAAATTTTGATATTTTATTATGAAACTTTAATTTTGTTTCTCGGTGTGTTGCATTAAAATTTCGACGGTAATTTTTGGATAAGTCGATCATAAAGCTGGAAGTGGAACATAGAATCCTTTAATATCGTTATTCTAGACTACGAGTTTAATATAATTATTCAAAGGTTAAAACCTTGATAACGTTTTGTTGAATTTTTCAAATGAATGATAAGTTTTTAATTTTAAAATTTACAATACAGAATAACGCTCGATAATGTGCGACTAGAAATTTAAAAACGAGAGATGCGGTCACGGCTGGTTACAGTTTTTTTTTTTATTTAATTAAGTGCAATTAAATTCCGATTGATATTATAATAAAGTCGAGATGCCTCAAAATGATAATGTTGAAGGTGACAGGCTGTACACTCATGAGAGTACAGCTATGCCCAGTAATGGTTACGACAGGTTCGAGCTTAAGTTCATATACATTCATTTCTTTTAATTATTCTGATTAAACCTAATGAACCGAAATTGCTCAAATTTAATGAATTATTTATTATTGTTAATTTAATCTTTAGATAAATGTATAATTATGTTTAAATTATAATTGTCAGAAACTTGTAAATTATATTAATTTGAAATAAGTCTGTATACTGCGGTGGAATTTATAGGCGTGTACATTGTATTAATAATTTATAATATCTCTTTTGTATTAAAGAAATCTCGAAAGTTTTATTAAGTTTGGGGAGACATCATAGTTATCAATGGTTAATCCATTAACCGTTAATAATTGATTTTGTATTCTTTAAATGGTTTATAACAATTCCTTTATTTAATGTTTATTGTACTATTTCTTGGTTTATTTCAATAGAGATTTCTTTAATTTAATCCCTCGCTTTATTTGGCGTTTGATATCCTTTTACTCACTCATCACGATTGAAGACTAACCTTAAAATTTCATTTACTTTTGCTAATAAATAAATTAAATTCTATTGTTTATTTAAGATTTCTTATTGTTTCTTTCGGATAATACAATGTGTGGCCTGAATTTCCCACCCGGTTAGACCTGTCGTACACCATGAAAATAAGAATATGTTTACTGGCTAGCATGGTAAAATATACTATGTGACGCAACAAATATTGTGAATTTAAGAACATCTGTTACAATAAGCAATGTAATTGGGTTTATGGTCTTTTCATGCCTCGTCCCCTCTTCATGAATTTCAGAAATTTTATAATTTAGTTTAATTTTTGTTCCTTTTCAGGTTTTGTATTTCCCTAACGTCACCTGCTAACATGTTTGTTGATTATTAGGTTCAGTTCATTTGATTATTTCTTTTATCCCTAACGTTCCCATTTTCTATTATATAGAGTCATTTATCTTTGAATAAATTATAGTTTGGAGATTTTGATCAATTAAATTCTTGTGTTTGATTTATGATGGTTTAGTGACAATCCGAACCCACCCCTCTCTCCTTTACATTGCTGAGAGCCGAGTATTTCATCCGGTCTTGAGACTTTAATGTTTATTTACAAATTTTGATTAACTTCGGTCGGAGAATTACGAATTACATCTGATGCATGGTCATCTCGTAATTTAATTTTAATTATACTGTAATCTAACTTTGAGTAATTTTTGTATGTTCAGTTGTTCGTTACTGACATATTCGTTTTAATATTTTGTAGAATATAGCTTTGTAGTTTTTATACACGGCTCGGTGTGTTAGAAATGATGTCAGGATCCCATCTTGTTTGACTTTTGGCGATTATTTCGCGTAAGACTTGGGATGGCTTGCGCAAATAGTCTTTATCTTTATCGATTATAGATCGATTTTTAATTGTTTCTTTTCTTTAATGATTTTCTTTTTTTTTTGGCAACGAACTGGCGCTCAACAATTTGATTATTTGTAGAAAGTTAAACATTTAAAGTAGATTGGTCTCAAGACTGGGTAAATTAATTTGAATGTAGATGATAGGCGTGATTTTGTCGTTATCGTAAGATTTACTTTTCTGTCGCTCCTTACTACTTTTGTCATTCACAATATTCTGGAACTCTTTTCTTTATTTTGCACTGGTATAGTAAGTATAGATTTTGATTTAATTTAAATTCTTTATTTTAACGTTAAATTCAATTCTATTGTCGAAACTATACTTCATCCTTTCTTTGAAATTAAGTTTTAGCGAATGTTACTAAAGGTTGTTGTTGAGTAAAAATCTACATTACATCGTTCATAAATGAAAAAATTTGAAATTAGATCTAAAAATATGGAAAATAATTGATATTTATCTGAAATTTTTTTTTTGTATTTTGGCAAATTTTTCTGTCGAGACAAAAATTGATTGAATTTTCATTTTTTGACTATATGAAAGTAACGCGCAGTCCTTCAATTTTTGTTCAATTTTATTTGTTCATAGATGAAAAATTTTTAAATTAGATCTAGAAATATGGAAAATAATTGATATTTATCTGAAATTTTTTTTTTGTATTTTGGCAAATTTTTCTGTCGAGACAAAAATTGATTAAATTTTCATTTTTTGACTATATGAAAGTAACGCGCAGTCCTTCAATTTTTGTTTAATTTTATTTGCTCATAAATGAAAAATTTTGAAATTAGATCTAGAAATATGGAAAATAATTGATATTTATCTGAAAATTTTTTTTTGTATTTTGCCAAATTTTTCTGTCGAGACAAAAATTGATTGAATTTTCATTTTTTGTCTATATGAAAGTAACGCGCAGTCCTTCAATTTTTGTTCAATTTTATTCGTTAATAGATGAAAAAATTTGAAATTAGATCTAGAAATATGGAAAATAATTGATATTTATCTGAATAATTTTTTGTGTATTTTGCCAAATTTTTCTGACGAGACAAAAATTGATTGAATTTTCATTTTTTAACTATATGAAAGTAACGCGCAGTCCTTCAATTTTTGTTCAATTTTATTCGTTCATAGATGAAAATATTTAAAATTAAATTTAGAAATATGGAAATTAATTGATCTTTATCTGAAATTTTTTTTTTGTATTTTGGCAAATTTTTCTGTCGAGACAAAAATTCACTAAATTTTCATTTTTTGACTATATGAAAGTAACGCGCAGTCCTTCAATTTTTGTTCAATTTTATTTGCTCATAGATGAAAAATTTTGAAATTAGATCTAGAAATATGGAAAATAATTGATATTTATCTGAAAATTTTTTTTGTATTTTGCCAAATTTTTCTGTCGAGACAAAAATTGATTGAATTTTCATTTTTTGACTATATAAAAGTAACGCGCAGTCCTTCAATTTTTATTCAATTTTATTCGTTCATAAATAAAAAAATTTGAAATTAGATCTTGAAATATAAAAATCAATTGATATTTATCTAAAATTTTTTTTTTATTTTGCCAAAATTTTCTGTCGAGACAAAAATTGATTGAATTTTCATTTTTTGACTATATAAAAGTAACGCACAGTCCTTTAATTTTTGTTTAATTCTGTTCGTTCATAGATGAAAAAGTTTGAAATTAGATCTAGAAATATGGAAAATAATTGATATTTATCTGAAAAATTTTTTGTGTATTTTGCCAAATTTTTCTGTCGAGACAAAAATTGATTGAATTTTTATTTTTTGACTATATGAAAGTAACGCGCAGTCCTTCAATTTTTGTTCAATTTTATTTGCTCATAGATGAAAAATTTTGAAATTAGATCTAGAAATATGGAAAATAATTGATATTTATCTGAATTTTTTTTTTTGTATTTTGGCAAATTTTTCTGTCGAGACAAAAATTGATTTAATTTTCATTTTTTGACTATATGAAAGTAACGCGCAGTCCTTCAATTTTGGTTCAATTTTATTCGTTCATAGATGAAAATATTTGAAATTAGATTTAGAAATATGGAAATCAATTGATATTAATCTAAAATTTTTTTTTTATTTTGCCAAAATTTTCTGTCGCGACAAAAATTGATTGAATTTTCATTTTTTGACTATATAAAAGTAACGCACAGTCCTTTAATTTTTGTTTAATTCTGTTCGTTCATAGATGAAAAAGTTTGAAATTAGATCTAGAAATATGGAAAATAATTGATATTTATCTGAAAAATTTTTTGTGTATTTTGCCAAATTTTTCTGTCGAGACAAAAATTGATTGAATTTTTATTTTTTGACTATATGAAAGTAACGCGCAGTCCTTTAATTTTTGTTCAATTTTATTCGTTCATAGATGAAAAAGTTTGAAATTAGATCTAGAAATATGGAAAACAATTAATTTTTATCTGAAATTTATTTTGTATTTTGGAAAATTTTTCTGTCGAGACAAAAATTGATTGAATTTTCATTTTTTGACTATATGAAAGTAACGCGCAATCCTTTAATTTTTGTTCAATTTTATTTGTTCATAGATAAAAAATTTTGAAATTAGATCTAGAAATATGGAAAATAATTGATATTTATCTGAAAAATTTTTTGTGTATTTTGACAAATTTTTCTGTCGAGACAAAAATTGATTGAATTTTCATTTTTTAACTATATGAAAGTAACGCGCAGTCCTTTAATTTTTGTTCAATTTTATTCGTTCATAGATTAAAAAAATTTGAAATTAGATCTAGAAATATGGAAAATAATTGATATTTATCTGAAATTTTTTTTTTGTATTTTGGCAAATTTTTTTGTCGAGAAAAAAATTGATTGAATTTTCATTTTTTGACTATATGAAAGTAACGCGCAGTCCTTCAATTTTTGTTCAATTTTATTTGCTCATAGATGAAAAATTTTAAAATTAGATCTAGAAATATGGAAAATAATTGATATTTATCTGAAATTTTTTTTTTGTATTTTGGCAAATTTTTCTGTCAAGACAAGAATTGATTGAATTTTCATTTTTTGACTATATGAAAGTAATGCGCAGTCCTTCAATTTTTATTCAATTTTATTTGTTCATAGATGAAAAATTTTGAAATTCGATCTAGAAATATGGAAAACAATTGATATTTATCTAAAAAATTTTTGGTGTATTTTGACAAATTTTTCTGTCGAGACAAAAATTGATTGAATTTTCATTTTTTAACTATATGAAAGTAACGCGCAGTCCTTTAATTTTTGTTCAATTTTATTCGTTCATAGATTAAAAAAATTTGAAATTAGATCTAGAAATATGGAAAATAATTGATATTTATCTGAAATTTTTTTTTTGTATTTTGGCAAATTTTTCTGTCGAGACAAAAATTGATTGAATTTTCATTTTTTGACTATATGAAAGTAACGCGCAGTCCTTCAATTTTTGTTCAATTTTATTTGCTCATAGATGAAAAATTTTGAAATTAGATCTAGAAATATGGAAAATAATTGATATTTATCTGAAATTTTTTTTTTGTATTTTGGCAAATTTTTCTGTCAAGACAAGAATTGATTGAATTTTCATTTTTTGACTATATGAAAGTAATGCGCAATCCTTCAATTTTTATTCAATTTTATTTGTTCATAGATGAAAAATTTTAAAATTCGATCTAGAAATATGGAAAATAATTGATATTTATCTGAAAATTTTTTTTGTATTTTGCCAAATTTTTCTGTCGAGACAAAAATTGATTGAATTTTCATTTTTTGACAATATAAAAGTAACGCGCAGTCCTTCAATTTTTATTCAATTTTATTCGTTCATAGATGAAAAAATTTAAAATTAGAACTAGAAATATGGAAAATAATTGATATTTATCTGAAAATTTTTTTTGTATTTTGCCAAATTTTTCTGTCGAGACAAAAATTGATTGAATTTTCATTTTTTAACTATATGAAAGTAACGCGCAGTCCTTCAATTTTTGTTCAATTTTATTTGTTCATAGATGAAAAATTTTGCAATTAGATCTAGAAATATGGAAAATAATTGATATTTATCTGAAAATTTTTTTTGTATTTTGCCAAATTTTTCTGTCGAGACAAAAATTGATTGAATTTTCATTTTTTGACTATATGAAAGTAACGCGCAGTCCTTCAATTTTATTCAATTTTATTCGTTCATAGATAAAAAAATTTGAAATTAGATCTTGAAATATAAAAATCAATTGATATTTATCTAAAATTTTTTTTTTATTTTGCCAAAATTTTCTGTCGAGACAAAAATTGATTGAATTTTCATTTTTTGACTATATAAAAGTAACGCACAGTCCTTTAATTTTTGTTTAATTCTGTTCGTTCATAGATGAAAAAGTTTGAAATTAGATCTAGAAATATGGAAAATAATTGATATTTATCTGAAAAATTTTTTGTGTATTTTGCCAAATTTTTCTGTCGAGACAAAAATTGATTGAATTTTTATTTTTTGACTATATGAGAGTAACGCGCAGTCCTTCAATTTTTGTTCAATTTTATTTGCTCATAGATGAAAAATTTTGAAATTAGATCTAGAAATATGGAAAATAATTGATATTTATCTCAATTTTTTTTTTTTGTATTTTGGCAAATTTTTCTGTCGAGACAAAAATTGATTTAATTTTCATTTTTTGACTATATGAAAGTAACGCGCAGTCCTTCAATTTTGGTTCAATTTTATTCGTTCAGAGATGAAAATATTTGAAATTAGATTTAGAAATATGGAAATCAATTGATATTAATCTAAAATTTTTTTTTTATTTTGCCAAAATTTTCTGTCGAGACAAAAATTGATTGAATTTTCATTTTTTGACTATATAAAAGTAACGCACAGTCCTTTAATTTTTGTTTAATTCTGTTCGTTCATAGATGAAAAAGTTTGAAATTAGATCTAGAAATATGGAAAATAATTGATATTTATCTGAAAAATTTTTTGTGTATTTTGCCAAATTTTTCTGTCGAGACAAAAATTGATTGAATTTTTATTTTTTGACTATATGAAAGTAACGCGCAGTCCTTTAATTTTTGTTCAATTTTATTCGTTCATAGATGAAAAAGTTTGAAATTAGATCTAGAAATATGGAAAACAATTAATTTTTATCTGAAATTTATTTTGTATTTTGGAAAATTTTTCTGTCGAGACAAAAATTGATTGAATTTTCATTTTTTGACTATATGAAAGTAACGCGCAATCCTTTAATTTTTGTTCAATTTTATTTGTTCATAGATAAAAAATTTTGAAATTCGATCTAGAAATATGGAAAACAATTGATATTTATCTAAAAAATTTTTGGTGTATTTTGACAAATTTTTCTGTCGAGACAAAAATTGATTGAATTTTCATTTTTTAACTATATGAAAGTAACGCGCAGTCCTTTAATTTTTGTTCAATTTTATTCGTTCATAGATTAAAAAAATTTGAAATTAGATCTAGAAATATGGAAAATAATTGATATTTATCTGAAATTTTTTTTTTGTATTTTGGCAAATTTTTCTGTCAAGACAAGAATTGATTGAATTTTCATTTTTTGACTATATGAAAGTAATGCGCAGTCCTTCAATTTTTATTCAATTTTATTTGTTCATAGATGAAAAATTTTAAAATTCGATCTAGAAATATGGAAAATAATTGATATTTATCTGAAAATTTTTTTTGTATTTTGCCAAATTTTTCTGTCGAGACAAAAATTGATTGAATTTTCATTTTTTGACTATATAAAAGTAACGCGCAGTCCTTCAATTTTTATTCAATTTTATTCGTTCATAGATGAAAAAATTTAAAATTAGAACTAGAAATATGGAAAATAATTGATATTTATCTGAAAATTTTTTTTGTATTTTGCCAAATTTTTCTGTCGAGACAAAAATTGATTGAATTCTCATTTTTTAACTATATGAAAGTAACGCGCAGTCCTTCAATTTTTGTTCAATTTTATTTGTTCATAGATGAAAAATTTTGCAATTAGATCTAGAAATATGGAAAATATTTGATATTTATCTGAAATTTTTTTTTGTATTTTGCCAAATTTTTCTGTCGAGACAAAAATTGATTGAATTTTCATTTTTTGACTATATAAAAGTAACGCGCAGTCCTTCAATTTTTATTCAATTTTATTCGTTCATAGATGAAAAAATTTGAGATTAGATCTAGAAAAATGGAAAACAATTGATATTTATCTGAAAAATTTTTTGTGTATTTTGACAAATTTTTCTTTCGAGACAAAAATTGATTGAATTTTCATTTTTTAACTATATGAAAGTAACGCGCAGTCCTTCAATTTTTGTTTAATTTTATTCGTTCATAGATTAAAAAAATTTGAAATTAGATCTAGAAATATGGAAAATAATTGATATTTATCTGAAATTTTTTTTTTGTATTTTGGCAAATTTTTCTGTCGAGACAAAAATTGATTGAATTTTCATTTTTTGACTATATGAAAGTAACGCGCAGTCCTTCAATTTTTGTTCAATTTTATTTGTTCATAGATGAAAAATTTTGAAATTAGATCTAGAAATATGGAAAATAATTGATATTTATCTGAAAAGTTTTTTTTGTATTTTGCCAAATTTTTCTGTCGAGTCAATAATTGATTGAATTTTCATTTTTTGACTATATGAAAGTAACGCGCAGTCCTTTAATTTTTGTTTAATTTTATTTGTTCATAGATTAAAAAAATTTGAAATTAGATCTAGAAATATGGAAAATAATTGATATTTATCTGAAATTTTTTTTTTGTATTTTGGCAAATTTTTCTGTCGAGTCAAAAATTGATTGAATTTTCATTTTTTGACTATATGAAAGTAACGCGCAGTCCTTCAATTTTTGTTCAATTTTATTTGTTCATAGATGAAAAATTTTGAAATTAGATCTAGAAATATGGAAAATAATTGATATTTATCTGAAAAGTTTTTTTTGTATTTTGCCAAATTTTTCTGTCGAGTCAAAAATTGATTGAATTTTCATTTTTTGACTATATGAAAGTAACGCGCAGTCCTTAAATTTTTGTTCAATTTTATTCGTTCATAGATGAAAAAGTTTGAAATTAGATCTAGAAATATGGAAAATAATTGATATTTATCTGAAATTTTTTTTTTGTATTTTGGCAAATTTTTCTGTCGAGACAAAAATTGATTGAATTTTCATTTTTTGACTATATGAAAGTAACGCGCAGTCCTTCAATTTTTATTCAATTTTATTCGCTCATAGATGAAAAAATTGAAAATTAGATCTAGAAATATGGAAAACAATTGATATTTATCTGAAAAATTTTTTGTGTATTTTGACAAATTTTTCTGTCGAGACAAAAATTGATTGAATTTTCATTTTTTGACTATATGAAAGTAACGCGCAGTCCTTCAATTTTTGTTCAATTTTATTTGCTCATAGATGAAAAATTTTGAAATTCGATCTAGAAATATGGAAAATAATTGATATTTATCTGAAATTTTTTTTTTGTATTTTGGCAAATTTTTCTTTCAAGACAAGAATTGATTGAATTTTCATTTTTTGATTATATGAAAGTAATGCGCAGTCCTTCAATTTTTATTCAATTTAATTTGTTCATAGATGAAAAATTTTGAAATTAGATCTAGAAATATGGAAAATAATTGATATTTATCTGAAAATTTTTTTTGTATTTTGCCAAATTTTTCTGTCGAGACAAAAATTGATTGAATTTTCATTTTTTGACTATATAAAAGTAACGCGCAGTCCTTCAATTTTTATTCAATTTTATTCGTTCATAGATAAAAAAATTTGAAATTAGATCTAGAAATATGAAAAACAATTGATATTTATCTTAAAAATTTTTTGTGTATTTTGACAAATGTTTCTGTCGAGACAAAAATTGATTGAATTTTCATTTTTTAACTATATGAAAGTAACGCGCAGTCCTTCAATTTTTGTTCAATTTTATTTGTTCATAGATGAAAAAATTTGAAATCAGATCTAGAAATATGGAAAATAATTGATATTTATCTGAAATTTTTTTTTTGTATTTTGGCAAATTTTTCTGTCGAGACAAAAATTGATTGAATTTTCATTTTTTGACTATATGAAAGTAACGCGCAGTCCTTCAATTTTTGTTTAATTTTATTTGTTCATAGATGAAAAATTTTGAAATTAGATCTAGAAATATGCAAAACAATTGATATTTATCTAAAAAATTTTTTGTGTATTTTGACAAATTTTTCTGTCGAGACAAAAATTGATTGAATTTTCATTTTTAACTATATGAAAGTAACGCGCAGTCCTTTAATTTTTGTTCAATTTTATTCGTTCATAGATTAAAAAAATTTGAAATTAGATCTAGAAATATGGAAAACAATTGATATTTATCTGAAATTTTTTTTTTGTATTTTGGCAAATTTTTCTGTCAAGACAAGAATTGATTGAATTTTCATTTTTTGACTATATGAAAGTAATGCGCAGTCCTTCAATTTTTATTCAATTTTATTTGTTCATAGATGAAAAATTTTGAAATTCGATCTAGAAATATGGAAAACAATTGATATTTATCTAAAAAATTTTTGGTGTATTTTGACAAATTTTTCTGTCGAGACAAAAATTGATTGAATTTTCATTTTTTAACTATATGAAAGTAACGCGCAGTCCTTTAATTTTTGTTCAATTTTATTCGTTCATAGATTAAAAAAATTTGAAATTAGATCTAGAAATATGGAAAATAATTGATATTTATCTGAAATTTTTTTTTTGTATTTTGGCAAATTTTTCTGTCAAGACAAGAATTGATTGAATTTTCATTTTTTGACTATATGAAAGTAATGCGCAGTCCTTCAATTTTTATTCAATTTTATTTGTTCATAGATGAAAAATTTTAAAATTCGATCTAGAAATATGGAAAATAATTGATATTTATCTGAAAATTTTTTTTGTATTTTGCCAAATTTTTCTGTCGAGACAAAAATTGATTGAATTTTCATTTTTTGACTATATAAAAGTAACGCGCAGTCCTTCAATTTTTATTCAATTTTATTCGTTCATAGATGAAAAAATTTAAAATTAGAACTAGAAATATGGAAAATAATTGATATTTATCTGAAAATTTTTTTTGTATTTTGCCAAATTTTTCTGTCGAGACAAAAATTGATTGAATTCTCATTTTTTAACTATATGAAAGTAACGCGCAGTCCTTCAATTTTTGTTCAATTTTATTTGTTCATAGATGAAAAATTTTGCAATTAGATCTAGAAATATGGAAAATATTTGATATTTATCTGAAATTTTTTTTTGTATTTTGCCAAATTTTTCTGTCGAGACAAAAATTGATTGAATTTTCATTTTTTGACTATATAAAAGTAACGCGCAGTCCTTCAATTTTTATTCAATTTTATTCGTTCATAGATGAAAAAATTTGAAATTAGATCTAGAAAAATGGAAAACAATTGATATTTATCTGAAAAATTTTTTGTGTATTTTGACAAATTTTTCTTTCGAGACAAAAATTGATTGAATTTTCATTTTTTAACTATATGAAAGTAACGCGCAGTCCTTCAATTTTTGTTTAATTTTATTCGTTCATAGATGAAAAAATTTAAAATTAGAACTAGAAATATGGAAAATAATTGATATTTATCTGAAAATTTTTTTTGTATTTTGCCAAATTTTTCTGTCGAGACAAAAATTGATTGAATTCTCATTTTTTAACTATATGAAAGTAACGCGCAGTCCTTCAATTTTTGTTCAATTTTATTTGTTCATAGATGAAAAATTTTGCAATTAGATCTAGAAATATGGAAAATATTTGATATTTATCTGAAATTTTTTTTTGTATTTTGCCAAATTTTTCTGTCGAGACAAAAATTGATTGAATTTTCATTTTTTGACTATATAAAAGTAACGCGCAGTCCTTTAATTTTTGTTTAATTTTATTTGTTCATAGATTAAAAAAATTTGAAATTAGATCTAGAAATATGGAAAACAATTGATATTTATCTGAAAAATTTTTTGTGTATTTTGACAAATTTTTCTTTCGAGACAAAAATTGATTGAATTTTCATTTTTTAACTATATGAAAGTAACGCGCAGTCCTTCAATTTTTGTTTAATTTTATTCGTTCATAGATTAAAAAAATTTGAAATTAGATCTAGAAATATGGAAAATAATTGATATTTATCTGAAATTTTTTTTTTGTATTTTGGCAAATTTTTCTGTCGAGACAAAAATTGATTGAATTTTCATTTTTTGACTATATGAAAGTAACGCGCAGTCCTTCAATTTTTGTTCAATTTTATTTGTTCATAGATGAAAAATTTTGAAATTAGATCTAGAAATATGGAAAATAATTGATATTTATCTGAAAAGTTTTTTTTGTATTTTGCCAAATTTTTCTGTCGAGTCAATAATTGATTGAATTTTCATTTTTTGACTATATGAAAGTAACGCGCAGTCCTTTAATTTTTGTTTAATTTTATTTGTTCATAGATTAAAAAAATTTGAAATTAGATCTAGAAATATGGAAAATAATTGATATTTATCTGAAATTTTTTTTTTGTATTTTGGCAAATTTTTCTGTCGAGTCAAAAATTGATTGAATTTTCATTTTTTGACTATATGAAAGTAACGCGCAGTCCTTCAATTTTTGTTCAATTTTATTTGTTCATAGATGAAAAATTTTGAAATTAGATCTAGAAATATGGAAAATAATTGATATTTATCTGAAAAGTTTTTTTTGTATTTTGCCAAATTTTTCTGTCGAGTCAAAAATTGATTGAATTTTCATTTTTTGACTATATGAAAGTAACGCGCAGTCCTTAAATTTTTGTTCAATTTTATTCGTTCATAGATGAAAAAGTTTGAAATTAGATCTAGAAATATGGAAAATAATTGATATTTATCTGAAATTTTTTTTTTGTATTTTGGCAAATTTTTCTGTCGAGACAAAAATTGATTGAATTTTCATTTTTTGACTATATGAAAGTAACGCGCAGTCCTTCAATTTTTATTCAATTTTATTCGCTCATAGATGAAAAAATTGAAAATTAGATCTAGAAATATGGAAAACAATTGATATTTATCTGAAAAATTTTTTGTGTATTTTGACAAATTTTTCTGTCGAGACAAAAATTGATTGAATTTTCATTTTTTGACTATATGAAAGTAACGCGCAGTCCTTCAATTTTTGTTCAATTTTATTTGCTCATAGATGAAAAATTTTGAAATTCGATCTAGAAATATGGAAAATAATTGATATTTATCTGAAATTTTTTTTTTGTATTTTGGCAAATTTTTCTTTCAAGACAAGAATTGATTGAATTTTCATTTTTTGATTATATGAAAGTAATGCGCAGTCCTTCAATTTTTATTCAATTTAATTTGTTCGTAGATGAAAAATTTTGAAATTAGATCTAGAAATATGGAAAATAATTGATATTTATCTGAAAATTTTTTTTGTATTTTGCCAAATTTTTCTGTCGAGACAAAAATTGATTGAATTTTCATTTTTTGACTATATAAAAGTAACGCGCAGTCCTTCAATTTTTATTCAATTTTATTCGTTCATAGATAAAAAAATTTGAAATTAGATCTAGAAATATGAAAAACAATTGATATTTATCTTAAAAATTTTTTGTGTATTTTGACAAATGTTTCTGTCGAGACAAAAATTGATTGAATTTTCATTTTTTAACTATATGAAAGTAACGCGCAGTCCTTCAATTTTTGTTCAATTTTATTTGTTCATAGATGAAAAAATTTGAAATCAGATCTAGAAATATGGAAAATAATTGATATTTATCTGAAATTTTTTTTTTGTATTTTGGCAAATTTTTCTGTCGAGACAAAAATTGATTGAATTTTCATTTTTTGACTATATGAAAGTAACGCGCAGTCCTTCAATTTTTGTTCAATTTTATTTGTTCATAGATGAAAAATTTTGAAATTAGATCTAGAAATATGCAAAACAATTGATATTTATCTAAAAAATTTTTTGTGTATTTTGACAAATTTTTCTGTCGAGACAAAAATTGATTGAATTTTCATTTTTAACTATATGAAAGTAACGCGCAGTCCTTTAATTTTTGTTCAATTTTATTCGTTCATAGATTAAAAAAATTTGAAATTAGATCTAGAAATATGGAAAATAATTGATATTTATCTGAATTTTTTTTTTGTATTTTGGCAAATTTTTCTGTCGAGACAAAAATTGATTGAATTTTCATTTTTTGACTATATGAAAGTAACGCGCAGTCCTTCAATTTTTGTTCAATTTTATTCGTTCGTAGATGAAAAAATTTGAAATTAGATTTAGAAATATAGAAAACAATTGATATTTATCTGAAAAATTTCTTGTGTATTTTGACAAATTTTTCTGTCGAGACAAAAATTGATTGAATTTTCATTTTTTAACTATATGAAAGTAACGCGCAGTCCTTCAATTTTTGTTCAATTTTATTCGTTCATAGATGAAAAAATTTGAAATTAGATCTAAAAATATGAAAAATAATTGATATTTATCTGAAATTTTTTTTTTGTATTTTGGCAAATTTTTCTGTCGAGACAAAAATTGATTGAATTTTCATTTTTTGACTATATGAAAGTAACGCGCAGTCCTTAAATTTTTGTTCAATTTTATTTGCTCATAGATGAAAAATTTTGAAATTAGATCTAGAAATATGGAAAATAATTGATATTTATCTGAAATTTTTTTTTTGTATTTTGGCAAATTTTTCTGTCAAGACAAGAATTGATTGAATTTTCATTTTTTGACTATATGAAAGTAATGCGCAGTCCTTCAATTTTTATTCAATTTTATTTGTTCATAGATGAAAAATTTTAAAATTAGATCTAGAAATATGGAAAATAATTGATATTTATCTGAAAATTTTTTTTGTATTTTGCCAAATTTTTCTGTCGGGACAAAAATTGATTGAATTTTCATTTTTTGACTATATAAAAGTAACGCGCAGTCCTTCAATTTTTATTTAATTTTATTCGTTCATAGATGAAAAAATTTGAAATTAGATCTAGAAATATGGAAAACAATTGATATTTATCTGAAAAATTTTTTGTGTATTTTGACAAATTTTTCTTTCGAGACAAAAATTGATTGAATTTTCATTTTTTGACTATATGAAAGTAACGCGCAGTCCTTCAATTTTTGTTCAATTTTATTTGTTCATAGATGAAAAATTTTGAAATTAGATCTAGAAATATGGAAAACAATTGATATTTATCTGAAAAATTTTTTGTGTATTTTGACAAATTTTTCTGTCGAGACAAAAATTGATTGAATTTTCATTTTTTGACTATATGAAAGTAACGCGCAGTCCTTCCATTTTTGTTCAATTTTATTTGTTCATAGATGAAAAATTTTGAAATTAGATCTAGAAATATGGAAAATAATTAATATTTATCTGAAAATTTTTTGTGTATTTTGCCAAATTTTTCTATCGAGACAAAAATTAATTGAATTTTCATTTTCTGACTATATGAATGTAACGCGCAGTCCTTCAATTTTTGTTTAATTCTGTTCGTTCATAGATGAAAAAATTTGAAATTAGATCTAGAAATAGGAAAAATAATTAATTTTTATCTGAAATTTTTTTTTTATTTTGCCAAATTTTTCTGTCGGGACAAAAATTGATTGAATTTTCATTTTTTGATTAGATGAAAGTAACGCGCAGTCCTTCAATTTTTGTTCAATTTTATTCGTTCATAGATGAAAATATTTGAAATTAGATCTAGAAATATGGATAATAATTGATATTTATCCTAAAATTTTTTTTGTATTTTGCCAAATTTTTCTGTCGAGACAAAAATTGATTGAATTTTCATTTTTTGACTATATGAAAGTAACGCGCAGTCCTTTATTTTTGTTCAATTTTATTCTTTCATAGATGAAAAAGTTTGAAATTAGATCTAGAAATATGGAAAATAATTGATATTTATCTGAAATTTTTTTTTTGTATTTTGGCAAATTTTTCTGTGGAGACAAAAATTGATTGAATTTTCATTTTTTGACTATATGAAAGTAACGCGCAGTCCTTCAATTTTTGTTTAATTCTGTTCATTCATAGATGAAAAAATTTGAAATTAGATTTAGAAATATGGAAAACAATTCATATTTATCTGAAAAATTTCTTGTGTATTTTGACAAATTTTTCTGTCGAGACAAAAATTGATTGAATTTTCATTTTTTAACTATATGAAAGTAACGCGCAGTCCTTCAATTTTTGTTCAATTTTATTCGTTTATAGATGAAAAAATTTGAAATTAGATCTAGAAATATGAAAAATAATTGATATTTATCTGAAATTTTTTTTTTGTATTTTGGCAAATTTTTCTGTCGAGACAAAAATTGATTGAATTTTCTTTTTTTGACTATATGAAAGTAACGCGCAGTCCTTCAATTTTTGTTCAATTTTATTTGCTCATAGATGAAAAATTTTGAAATTAGATCTAGAAATATGGAAAATAATTGATATTTATCCGAAAATTTTTTTTGTATTTTGCCAAAGTTTTCTGTCGAGACAAAAATTGATTGAGTTTTCATTTTTTGACTATATGAAAGTAACGCGCAGTCCTTCAATTTTTATTCAATTTTATTCGTTCATAGATGAAAAAATTTGAAATTAGATCTAAAAATATGAAAAATAATTGATATTTATCTGAAATTTTTTTTTTGTATTTTGGCAAATTTTTCTGTCGAGACAAAAATTGATTGAATTTTCATTTTTTGACTATATGAAAGTAACGCGCAGTCCTTCAATTTTTGTTCAATTTTATTTGCTCATAGATGAAAAATTTTGAAATTAGATCTAGAAATATGGAAAATAATTGATATTTATCTGAAATTTTTTTTTTGTATTTTGGCAAATTTTTCTGTCAAGACAAGAATTGATTGAATTTTCATTTTTTGACTATATGAAAGTAATGCGCAGTCCTTCAATTTTTATTCAATTTTATTTGTTCATAGATGAAAAATTTTGAAATTAGATCTAGAAATATGGAAAATAATTGATATTTATCTGAAAATTTTTTTTGTATTTTGCCAAATTTTTCTGTCGAGACAAAAATTGATTGAATTTTCATTTTTTGACTATATAAAAGTAACGCGCAGTCCTTCAATTTTTATTTAATTTTATTCGTTCATAGATGAAAAAATTTGAAATTAGATCTAGAAATATGGAAAACAATTGATATTTATCTGAAAAATTTTTTGTGTATTTTGACAAATTTTTCTGTCGAGACAAAAATTGATTGAATTTTCATTTTTTAACTATATGAAAGTAACGCGCAGTCCTTTAAATTTTGTTCAATTTTATTCGTTCATAGATTAAAAAAATTTGAAATAAGATCTAGAAATATGGAAAATAATTTATATTTATCTGAAATTTTTTTTTTGTATTTTGGCAAATTTTTCTGTCGAGACAAAAATTGATTGAATTTTCATTTTTTGACTATATGAAAGTAACGCGCAGTCCTTCAATTTTTGTTCAATTTTATTTGTTCATAGATGAAAAATTTTGAAATTAGATCTAGAAATATGGAAAATAATTAATATTTATCTGAAAATTTTTTGTGTATTTTGCCAAATTTTTCTATCGAGACAAAAATTGATTGAATTTTCATTTTCTGACTATATGAAAGTAACGCGCAGTCCTTCAATTTTTGTTTAATTCTGTTCGTTCATAGATGAAAAAATTTGAAATTAGATCTAGAAATAGGAAAAATAATTAATTTTTATCTGAAATTTTTTTTTTATTTTGCCAAATTTTTCTGTCGGGACAAAAATTGATTGAATTTTCATTTTTTGATTAGATGAAAGTAACGCGCAGTCCTTCAATTTTTGTTCAATTTTATTCGTTCATAGATGAAAATATTTGAAATTAGATCTAGAAATATGGAAAATAATTGATATTTATCCTAAAATTTTTTTTGTATTTTGCCAAATTTTTCTGTCGAGACAAAAATTGATTGAATTTTCATTTTTTGACTATATGAAAGTAACGCGCAGTCCTTCAATTTTTGTTCAATTTTATTTGTTCATAGATGAAAAATTTTGAAATTAGATCTAGAAATATGGAAAATAATTAATATTTATCTGAAAATTTTTTGTGTATTTTGCCAAATTTTTCTATCGAGACAAAAATTGATTGAATTTTCATTTTCTGACTATATGAAAGTAACGCGCAGTCCTTCAATTTTTGTTTAATTCTGTTCGTTCATAGATGAAAAAATTTGAAATTAGATCTAGAAATAGGAAAAATAATTAATTTTGATCTGAAATTTTTTTTTTATTTTGCCAAATTTTTCTGTCGGGACAAAAATTGATTGAATTTTCATTTTTTGATTAGATGAAAGTAACGCGCAGTCCTTCAATTTTTGTTCAATTTTATTCGTTCATAGATGAAAATATTTGAAATTAGATCTAGAAATATGGAAAATAATTGATATTTATCCTAAAATTTGTTTTGTATTTTGCCAAATTTTTCTGTCGAGACAAAAATTGATTGAATTTTCATTTTTTGACTATATGAAAGTAACGCGCAGTCCTTTAATTTTTGTTCAATTTTATTCTTTCATAGATGAAAAAGTTTGAAATTAGATCTAGAAATATGGAAAATAATTGATATTTATCTGAAATTTTTTTTTTGTATTTTGGCAAATTTTTCTGTGGAGACAAAAATTGATTGAATTTTCATTTTTTGACTATATGAAAGTAACGCGCAGTCCTTCAATTTTTGTTTAATTCTGTTCGTTCATAGATGAAAAAATTTGAAATTAGATTTAGAAATATGGAAAACAATTCATATTTATCTGAAAAATTTCTTGTGTATTTTGACAAATTTTTCTGTCGAGACAAAAATTGATTGAATTTTCATTTTTTAACTATATGAAAGTAACGCGCAGTCCTTCAATTTTTGTTCAATTTTATTCGTTTATAGATGAAAAAATTTGAAATTAGATCTAGAAATATGAAAAATAATTGATATTTATCTGAAATTTTTTTTTTGTATTTTGGCAAATTTTTCTGTCGAGACAAAAATTGATTGAATTTTCTTTTTTTGACTATATGAAAGTAACGCGCAGTCCTTCAATTTTTGTTCAATTTTATTTGCTCATAGATGAAAAATTTTGAAATTAGATCTAGAAATATGGAAAATAATTGATATTTATCCGAAATTTTTTTTTGTATTTTGCCAAATTTTTCTGTCGAGACAAAAATTGATTGAGTTTTCATTTTTTGACTATATGAAAGTAACGCGCAGGCCTTTAATTTTTATTCAATTTTATTCGTTCATAGATGAAAAAATTTGAAATTAGATTTAGAAATATGGAAAACAATTGATATTTATCTGAAAAATTTCTTGTGTATTTTGACAAATTTTTCTGTCAAGACAAGAATTGATTGAATTTTCATTTTTTGACTATATGAAAGTAACGCGCAGTCCTTCAATTTTTGTTTAATTCTGTTCGTTCATAAATGAAAAATTTTGAAATTAGATCTAGAAATATGGAAAATAATTGATATTTATCTGAAAATTTTTTTTTGTATATTGCCAAATTTTTCTGTCGAGACAAAAATTGATTGAATTTTCATTTTTTGACTATATGAAAGTAACGCGCAGTCCTTCAATTTTTGTTCAATTTTATTCGTTCGTAGATGAAAAAATTTGAAATTAGATTTAGAAATATAGAAAACAATTGATATTTATCTGAAAAATTTCTTGTGTATTTTGACAAATTTTTCTGTCGAGACAAAAATTGATTGAATTTTCATTTTTTAACTATATGAAAGTAACGCGCAGTCCTTCAATTTTTGTTCAATTTTATTCGTTCATAGATGAAAAAATTTGAAATTAGATCTAAAAATATGAAAAATAATTGATATTTATCTGAAATTTTTTTTTTGTATTTTGGCAAATTTTTCTGTCGAGACAAAAATTGATTGAATTTTCATTTTTTGACTATATGAAAGTAACGCGCAGTCCTTCAATTTTTGTTTAATTCTGTTCATTCATAGATGAAAAATTTTGAAATTAGATCTAGAAATATGGAAAATAATTGATATTTATCTGAAATTTTTTTTTTGTATTTTGGCAAATTTTTCTGTCAAGACAAGAATTGATTGAATTTTCATTTTTTGACTATATGAAAGTAATGCGCAGTCCTTCAATTTTTATTCAATTTTATTTGTTCATAGATGAAAAATTTTGAAATTAGATCTAGAATTATGGAAAATAATTGATATTTATCTGAAAATTTTTTTTGTATTTTGCCAAATTTTTCTGTCGAGACAAAAATTGATTGAATTTTCATTTTTTGACTATATAAAAGTAACGCGCAGTCCTTCAATTTTTATTTAATTTTATTCGTTCATAGATGAAAAAATTTGAAATTAGATCTAGAAATATGGAAAACAATTGATATTTATCTGAAAAATTTTTTGTGTATTTTGACAAATTTTTCTTTCGAGACAAAAATTGATTGAATTTTCATTTTTTAACTATATGAAAGTAACGCGCAGTCCTTCAATTTTTGTTCAATTTTATTTGTTCATAGATGAAAAATTTTGAAATTAGATCTAGAAATATGGAAAACAATTGATATTTATCTGAAAAATTTTTTGTGTATTTTGACAAATTTTTCTGTCGAGACAAAAATTGATTGAATTTTCATTTTTTAACTATATGAAAGTAACGCGCAGTCCTTTAAATTTTGTTCAATTTTATTCGTTCATAGATTAAAAAAATTTGAAATAAGATCTAGAAATATGGAAAATAATTTATATTTATCTGAAATTTTTTTTTTGTATTTTGGCAAATTTTTCTGTCGAGACAAAAATTGATTGAATTTTCATTTTTTGACTAGATGAAAGTAACGCGCAGTCCTTCAATTTTTGTTCAATTTAATTCGTTCATAGATGAAAAAGTTTGAAATTAGATCTAGAAATATGGAAAATAATTGATATTTATCTGAAAATTTTTTGTGTATTTTGCCAAATTTTTCTATCGAGACAAAAATTTATTGAATTTTCATTTTCTGACTATATGAAAGTAACGCGCAGTCCTTCAATTTTTGTTTAATTCTGTTCGTTCATAGATGAAAAAATTTGAAATTAGATTTAGAAATATGGAAAACAATTGATATTTATCTGAAAAATTTCTTGTGTATTTTGACAAATTTTTCTGTCGAGACAAAAATTGATTGAATTTTCATTTTTTAACTATATGAAAGTAACGCGCAGTCCTTCAATTTTTTTTCAATTTTATTCATTTATAGATGAAAAAATTTGAAATTAGATCTAGAAATATGGAAAATAATTGCTATTTATCCGAAAATTTTTTTTGTATTTTGCCAAATTTTTCTGTCGAGACAAAAATTGATTGAATTTTCATTTTTTGACTATATGAAAGTAACGCGTAGTCCTTCAATTTTTATTCAATTTTATTCGTTCATAGATAAAAAAATTTGAAATTAGATCTAGAAATTCGGAAAACAATTGATATTTATCTGAAAAATTTTTTGTCTATTTTGACAAATTTTTCTGTTGAGACAAAAATTGATTGAATTTTCATTTTTTAACTATATGAAAGTAACGCGCAGTCCTTCAATTTTTGTTTAATTCTGTTCGTTCATAGATGAAAAATTTTGAAATTAGATCTAGAAATATGGAAAATAATTGATATTTATCTGAAAATTTTTTTTTGTATTTTGCCAAATTTTTCTGTCGAGACAAAAATTGATTGAATTTTCATTTTTTGACTATATGAAAGTAACGCGCAGTCCTTCAATTTTTGTTCAATTTTATTCGTTCGTAGATGAAAAAATTTGAAATTAGATTTAGAAATATAGAAAACAATTGATATTTATCTGAAAAATTTCTTGTGTATTTTGACAAATTTTTCTGTCGAGACAAAAATTGATTGAATTTTCATTTTTTAACTATATGAAAGTAACGCGCAGTCCTTCAATTTTTGTTCAATTTTATTCGTTCATAGATGAAAAAATTTGAAATTAGATTTAGAAATATGGAAAACAATTGATATTTATCTGAAAAATTTCTTGTGTATTTTGACAAATTTTTCTGTCGAGACAAAAATTGATTGAATTTTCATTTTTTAACTATATGAAAGTAACGCGCAGTCCTTCAATTTTTGTTCAATTTTATTCGTTTATAGATGAAAAAATTTGAAATTAGATCTAGAAATATGAAAAATAATTGATATTTATCTGAAATTTTTTTTTTGTATTTTGGCAAATTTTTCTGTCGAGACAAAAATTGATTGAATTTTCTTTTTTTGACTATATGAAAGTAACGCGCAGTCCTTCAATTTTTGTTCAATTTTATTTGCTCATAGATGAAAAATTTTGAAATTAGATCTAGAAATATGGAAAATAATTGATATTTATCTGAAATTTATTTTTTGTATTTTGGCAAATTTTTCTGTCGAGACAAAAATTGATTGAATTTTCATTTTTTAACTATATGAAAGTAACGCGCAGTCCTTCAATTTTTGTTCAATTTTATTCGTTTATAGATGAAAAAATTTGAAATTAGATCTAGAAATATGAAAAATAATTGATATTTATCTGAAATTTTTTTTTTGTATTTTGGCAAATTTTTCTGTCGAGACAAAAATTGATTGAATTTTCATTTTTTAACTATATGAAAGTAACGCGCAGTCCTTCAATTTTTGTTCAATTTTATTCGTTCATAGATGAAAAAATTTGAAATCAGATCTAGAAATATGGAAAGTAATTGATATTTATCTGAAATTTTTTTTTTGTATTTTGGCAAATTTTTCTGTCGAGACAAAAATTGATTGAATTTTCATTTTTTGACTATATGAAAGTAACGCGCAGTCCTTCAATTTTTGTTCAATTTTATTTGTTCATAGATGAAAAATTTTGAAATTAGATCTAGAAATATGGAAAATAATTGATATTTATCTGAAAAATTTTTTGTGTATTTTGACAAATTTTACTGTCGAGACAAAAATTGATTGAATTTTCATTTTTTAACTATATGAAAGTAACGCGCAGTCCTTTAATTTTTGTTTAATTTTATTTGTTCAGAGATGAAAAATTTTTAATTAGATCTAGAAATATGGAAAATAATTGATATTTATCTGAAATTTTTTTTTTGTATTTTGGCAAATTTTTCTGTCGAGACAAAAATTGATTGAATTTTCATTTTTTGACTATATGAAAGTAACGCGCAGTCCTTCAATTTTTGTTTAATTTTATTCGTTCATAGATGAAAAAATTTGAAATTAGATTTAGAAATATAGAAAACAATTGATATTTATCTGAAAAATTTCTTGTGTATTTTGACAAATTTTTCTGTCGAGACAAAAATTGATTGAATTTTCATTTTTTAACTATATGAAAGTAACGCGCAGTCCTTCAATTTTTGTTCAATTTTATTCGTTCATAGATGAAAAAATTTGAAATTAGATCTAAAAATATGAAAAATAATTGATATTTATCTGAAATTTTTTTTTTGTATTTTGGCGAATTTTTCTGTCGAGACAAAAATTGATTGAATTTTCATTTTTTGACTATATGAAAGTAACGCGCAGTCCTTCAATTTTTGTTTAATTTTACTTGTTCATTGATGAAAAATTTGAAATTAGATCTAGAAATATGGAAAATAATTGATATTTATCTGAAATTTTTTTTTGTATTTTGCCAAATTTTTCTGTCGAGACAAAAATTGATTGAATTTTCATTTTTTGACTATATGAAAGTAACGCGCAGTCCTTCAATTTTTGTTCATTTTTATTCGTTCATAGATGAAAAATTTTGCAATTAGATCTAGAAATATGGAAAATAATTGATATTTATCTGAAATTTTTTTTTGTATTTTGCCAAATTTTTCTGTCGTGACAAAAATTGATTGAATTTTCATTTTTTGACTACATGAAAGTAACGCGCAGTCCTTCAATTTTTGTTCATTTTTATTCGTTCATAGATGAAAAATTTTGCAATTAGATCTAGAAATATGGAAAATAATTGATATTTATCTGAAATTTTTTTTTGTATTTTGCCAAATTTTTCTGTCGAGACAAAAATTGATTGAATTTTCATTTTTTGACTATATGAAAGTAACGCGCAGTCCTTCAATTTTTATTCAATTTTATTCGTTCATAGATGAAAAAATTTGAAATTAGATCTAGAAATTCGGAAAACAATTGATATTTATCTGAAAAATTTCTTGTGTATTTTGACAAATTTTTCTGTCGAGACAAAAATTGATTGAATTTTCATTTTTTAACTATATGAAAGTAACGCGCAGTCCTTCAATTTTTGTTCAATTTTATTCGTTTATAGATGAAAAAATTTGAAATTAGATCTAGAAATATGAAAAATAATTGATATTTATCTGAAATTTTTTTTTTGTATTTTGGCAAATTTTTCTGTCGAGACAAAAATTGATTGAATTTTCTTTTTTTGACTATATGAAAGTAACGCGCAGTCCTTCAATTTTTGTTCAATTTTATTTGCTCATAGATGAAAAATTTTGAAATTAGATCTAGAAATATGGAAAACAATTGATATTTATCTGAAAAATTTTTTGTGTATTTTGACAAATTTTTCTGTCGAGACAAAAATTGATTGAATTTTCATTTTTTAACTATATGAAAGTAACGCGCAGTCCTTCAATTTTTGTTCAATTTTATTCGTTCATAGATGAAAAAATTTGAAATCAGATCTAGAAATATGGAAAGTAATTGATATTTATCTGAAATTTTTTTTTTGTATTTTGGCAAATTTTTCTGTCGAGACAAAAATTGATTGAATTTTTATTTTTTGACTATATGAAAGTAACGCGCAGTCCTTCAATTTTTGTTCAATTTTATTTGTTCATAGATGAAAAATTTTGAAATTAGATCTAGAAATATGGAAAATAATTGATATTTATCTGAAAAATTTTTTGTGTATTTTGACAAATTTTTCTGTCGAGACAAAAATTGATTGAATTTTCATTTTTTAACTATATGAAAGTAACGCGCAGTCCTTTAATTTTTGTTTAATTTTATTTGTTCAGAGATGAAAAATTTTTAATTAGATCTAGAAATATGGAAAATAATTGATATTTATCTGAAATTTTTTTTTTGTATTTTGGCAAATTTTTCTGTCGAGACAAAAATTGATTGAATTTTCATTTTTTGACTATATGAAAGTAACGCGCAGTCCTTCAATTTTTGTTCAATTTTATTCGTTCATAGATGAAAAAATTTGAAATTAGATTTAGAAATATAGAAAAGAATTGATATTTATCTGAAAAATTTCTTGTGTATTTTGACAAATTTTTCTGTCGAGACAAAAATTGATTGAATTTTCATTTTTTAACTATATGAAAGTAACGCGCAGTCCTTCAATTTTTGTTCAATTTTATTCGTTCATAGATGAAAAAATTTGAAATTAGATCTAAAAATATGAAAAATAATTGATATTTATCTGAAATTTTTTTTTTGTATTTTGGCAAATTTTTCTGTCGAGACAAAAATTGATTGAATTTTCATTTTTTGACTATATGAAAGTAACGCGCAGTCCTTCAATTTTTGTTCAATTTTATTTGTTCATAGATGAAAAATTTTGAAATTAGATCTAGAAATATGGAAAATAATTAATATTTATCTGAAAATTTTTTGTGTATTTTGCCAAATTTTTCTATCGAGACAAAAATTGATTGAATTTTCATTTTCTGACTATATGAAAGTAACGCGCAGTCCTTCAATTTTTGTTTAATTCTGTTCGTTCATAGATGAAAAAATTTGAAATTAGATCTAGAAATAGGAAAAATAATTAATTTTTATCTGAAATTTTTTTTTTATTTTGCCAAATTTTTCTGTCGGGACAAAAATTGATTGAATTTTCATTTTTTGATTAGATGAAAGTAACGCGCAGTCCTTCAATTTTTGTTCAATTTTATTCGTTCATAGATGAAAATATTTGAAATTAGATCTAGAAATATGGAAAATAATTGATATTTATCCTAAAATTTGTTTTGTATTTTGCCAAATTTTTCTGTCGAGACAAAAATTGATTGAATTTTCATTTTTTGACTATATGAAAGTAACGCGCAGTCCTTTAATTTTTGTTCAATTTTATTCTTTCATAGATGAAAAAGTTTGAAATTAGATCTAGAAATATGGAAAATAATTGATATTTATCTGAAATTTTTTTTTTGTATTTTGGCAAATTTTTCTGTGGAGACAAAAATTGATTGAATTTTCATTTTTTGACTATATGAAAGTAACGCGCAGTCCTTCAATTTTTGTTTAATTCTGTTCGTTCATAGATGAAAAAATTTGAAATTAGATTTAGAAATATGGAAAACAATTCATATTTATCTGAAAAATTTCTTGTGTATTTTGACAAATTTTTCTGTCGAGACAAAAATTGATTGAATTTTCATTTTTTAACTATATGAAAGTAACGCGCAGTCCTTCAATTTTTGTTCAATTTTATTCGTTTATAGATGAAAAAATTTGAAATTAGATCTAGAAATATGAAAAATAATTGATATTTATCTGAAATTTTTTTTTTGTATTTTGGCAAATTTTTCTGTCGAGACAAAAATTGATTGAATTTTCTTTTTTTGACTATATGAAAGTAACGCGCAGTCCTTCAATTTTTGTTCAATTTTATTTGCTCATAGATGAAAAATTTTGAAATTAGATCTAGAAATATGGAAAATAATTGATATTTATCCGAAAATTTTTTTTGTATTTTGCCAAATTTTTCTGTCGAGACAAAAATTGATTGAGTTTTCATTTTTTGACTATATGAAAGTAACGCGCAGGCCTTTAATTTTTATTCAATTTTATTCGTTCATAGATGAAAAAATTTGAAATTAGATTTAGAAATATGGAAAACAATTGATATTTATCTGAAAAATTTCTTGTGTATTTTGACAAATTTTTCTGTCAAGACAAGAATTGATTGAATTTTCATTTTTTGACTATATGAAAGTAACGCGCAGTCCTTCAATTTTTGTTTAATTCTGTTCGTTCATAGATGAAAAATTTTGAAATTAGATCTAGAAATATGGAAAATAATTGATATTTATCTGAAAATTTTTTTTTGTATTTTGCCAAATTTTTCTGTCGAGACAAAAATTGATTGAATTTTCATTTTTTGACTATATGAAAGTAACGCGCAGTCCTTCAATTTTTGTTCAATTTTATTCGTTCGTAGATGAAAAAATTTGAAATTAGATTTAGAAATATAGAAAACAATTGATATTTATCTGAAAAATTTCTTGTGTATTTTGACAAATTTTTCTGTCGAGACAAAAATTGATTGAATTTTCATTTTTTAACTATATGAAAGTAACGCGCAGTCCTTCAATTTTTGTTCAATTTTATTCGTTCATAGATGAAAAAATTTGAAATTAGATCTAAAAATATGAAAAATAATTGATATTTATCTGAAATTTTTTTTTTGTATTTTGGCAAATTTTTCTGTCGAGACAAAAATTGATTGAATTTTCATTTTTTGACTATATGAAAGTAACGCGCAGTCCTTCAATTTTTGTTCAATTTTATTTGCTTATAGATGAAAAATTTTGAAATTAGATCTAGAAATATGGAAAATAATTGATATTTATCTGAAATTTTTTTTTTGTATTTTGGCAAATTTTTCTGTCAAGACAAGAATTGATTGAATTTTCATTTTTTGACTATATGAAAGTAATGCGCAGTCCTTCAATTTTTATTCAATTTTATTTGTTCATAGATGAAAAATTTTGAAATTAGATCTAGAAATATGGAAAATAATTGATATTTATCTGAAAATTTTTTTTGTATTTTGCCAAATTTTTCTGTCGAGACAAAAATTGATTGAATTTTCATTTTTTGACTATATAAAAGTAACGCGCAGTCCTTCAATTTTTATTTAATTTTATTCGTTTATAGATGAAAAAATTTGAAATTAGATCTAGAAATATGGAAAACAATTGATATTTATCTGAAAAATTTTTTGTGTATTTTGACAAATTTTTCTTTCGAGACAAAAATTGATTGAATTTTCATTTTTTAACTATATGAAAGTAACGCGCAGTCCTTCAATTTTTGTTCAATTTTATTTGTTCATAGATGAAAAATTTTGAAATTAGATCTAGAAATATGGAAAACAATTGATATTTATCTGAAAAATTTTTTGTGTATTTTGACAAATTTTTCTGTCGAGACAAAAATTGATTGAATTTTCATTTTTTAACTATATGAAAGTAACGCGCAGTCCTTTAAATTTTGTTCAATTTTATTCGTTCATAGATTAAAAAAATTTGAAATAAGATCTAGAAATATGGAAAATAATTTATATTTATCTGAAATTTTTTTTTTGTATTTTGGCAAATTTTTCTGTCGAGACAAAAATTGATTGAATTTTCATTTTTTGACTAGATGAAAGTAACGCGCAGTCCTTCAATTTTTGTTCAATTTAATTCGTTCATAGATGAAAAAGTTTGAAATTAGATTTAGAAATATGGAAAACAATTGATATTTATCTGAAAAATTTCTTGTGTATTTTGACAAATTTTTCTGTCGAGACAAAAATTGATTGAATTTTCATTTTTTAACTATATGAAAGTAACGCGCAGTCCTTCAATTTTTTTTCAATTTTATTCGTTTATAGATGAAAAAATTTGAAATTAGATTTAGAAATATGGAAAACAATTGATATTTATCTGAAAAATTTCTTGTGTATTTTGACAAATTTTTCTGTCGAGACAAAAATTGATTGAATTTTCATTTTTTAACTATATGAAAGTAACGCGCAGTCCTTTAATTTTTGTTCAATTTTATTCGTTTATAGATGAAAAAATTTGAAATTAGATCTAGAAATATGAAAAATAATTGATATTTATCTGAAATTTTTTTTTTGTATTTTGGCAAATTTTTCTGTCGAGACAAAAATTGATTGAATTTTCTTTTTTTGACTATATGAAAGTAACGCGCAGTCCTTCAATTTTTGTTCAATTTTATTTGCTCATAGATGAAAAATTTTGAAATTAGATCTAGAAATATGGAAAATAATTGATATTTATCTGAAATTTATTTTTTGTATTTTGGCAAATTTTTCTGTCGAGACAAAAATTGATTGAATTTTCATTTTTTAACTATATGAAAGTAACGCGCAGTCCTTCAATTTTTGTTCAATTTTATTCGTTTATAGATGAAAAAATTTGAAATTAGATCTAGAAATATGAAAAATAATTGATATTTATCTGAAATTTTTTTTTTGTATTTTGGCAAATTTTTCTGTCGAGACAAAAATTGATTGAATTTTCTTTTTTTGACTATATAAAAGTAACGCGCAGTCCTTCAATTTTTATTCAATTTTATTCGTTCATAGATGAAAAAATTTGAAATTAGTTCTAGAAATATGGAAAACAATTGATATTTATCTGAAAAATTTTTTGTGTATTTTGACAAATTTTTCTGTCGAGACAAAAATTGATTGAATTTTCATTTTTTAACTATATGAAAGTAACGCGCAGTCCTTCAATTTTTGTTCAATTTTATTCGTTCATAGATGAAAAAATTTGAAATCAGATCTAGAAATATGGAAAGTAATTGATATTTATCTGAAATTTTTTTTTTGTATTTTGGCAAATTTTTCTGTCGAGACAAAAATTGATTGAATTTTCATTTTTTGACTATATGAAAGTAACGCGCAGTCCTTCAATTTTTGTTCAATTTTATTTGTTCATAGATGAAAAATTTTGAAATTAGATCTAGAAATATGAAAAATAATTGATATTTATCTGAAAAATTTTTTGTGTATTTTGACAAATTTTACTGTCGAGACAAAAATTGATTGAATTTTCATTTTTTAACTATATGAAAGTAACGCGCAGTCCTTTAATTTTTGTTTAATTTTATTTGTTCAGAGATGAAAAATTTTTAATTAGATCTAGAAATATGGAAAATAATTGATATTTATCTGAAATTTTTTTTTTGTATTTTGGCAAATTTTTCTGTCGAGACAAAAATTGATTGAATTTTCATTTTTTGACTATATGAAAGTAACGCGCAGTCCTTCAATTTTTGTTTAATTTTATTCGTTCATAGATGAAAAAATTTGAAATTAGATTTAGAAATATAGAAAACAATTGATATTTATCTGAAAAATTTCTTGTGTATTTTGACAAATTTTTCTGTCGAGACAAAAATTGATTGAATTTTCATTTTTTAACTATATGAAAGTAACGCGCAGTCCTTCAATTTTTGTTCAATTTTATTCGTTCATAGATGAAAAAATTTGAAATTAGATCTAAAAATATGAAAAATAATTGATATTTATCTGAAATTTTTTTTTTGTATTTTGGCGAATTTTTCTGTCGAGACAAAAATTGATTGAATTTTCATTTTTTGACTATATGAAAGTAACGCGCAGTCCTTCAATTTTTGTTTAATTTTACTTGTTCATTGATGAAAAATTTGAAATTAGATCTAGAAATATGGAAAATAATTGATATTTATCTGAAATTTTTTTTTGTATTTTGCCAAATTTTTCTGTCGAGACAAAAATTGATTGAATTTTCATTTTTTGACTATATGAAAGTAACGCGCAGTCCTTCAATTTTTGTTCATTTTTATTCGTTCATAGATGAAAAATTTTGCAATTAGATCTAGAAATATGGAAAATAATTGATATTTATCTGAAATTTTTTTTTGTATTTTGCCAAATTTTTCTGTCGAGACAAAAATTGATTGAATTTTCATTTTTTGACTACATGAAAGTAACGCGCAGTCCTTCAATTTTTGTTCATTTTTATTCGTTCATAGATGAAAAATTTTGAAATTAGATCTAGAAATTCGGAAAACAATTGATATTTATCTGAAAAATTTTTTGTCTATTTTGACAAATTTTTCTGTCGAGACAAAAATTGATTGAATTTTCATTTTTTAACTATATGAAAGTAACGCGCAGTCCTTTAAATTTTGTTCAATTTTATTCGTTCATAGATTAAAAAAATTTGAAATAAGATCTAGAAATATGGAAAATAATTTATATTTATCTGAAATTTTTTTTTTGTATTTTGGCAAATTTTTCTGTCGAGACAAAAATTGATTGAATTTTCATTTTTTGACTAGATGAAAGTAACGCGCAGTCCTTCAATTTTTGTTCAATTTAATTCGTTCATAGATGAAAAAATTTGAAATTAGATTTAGAAATATGGAAAACAATTGATATTTATCTTAAAAATTTCTTGTGTATTTTGACAAATTTTTCTGTCGAGACAAAAATTGATTGAATTTTCATTTTTTAACTATATGAAAGTAACGCGCAGTCCTTCAATTTTTGTTCAATTTTATTCGTTTATAGATGAAAAAATTTGAAATTAGATCTAGAAATATGAAAAATAATTCATATTTATCTGAAATTTTTTTTTTGTATTTTGGCAAATTTTTCTGTCGAGACAAAAATTGATTGAATTTTCTTTTTTTGACTATATGAAAGTAACGCGCAGTCCTTCAATTTTTGTTCAATTTTATTTGCTCATAGATGAAAAATTTTGAAATTAGATCTAGAAATATGGAAAACAATTGATATTTATCTGAAAAATTTTTTGTGTATTTTGACAAATTTTTCTGTCGAGACAAAAATTGATTGAATTTTCATTTTTTAACTATATGAAAGTAACGCGCAGTCCTTTAATTTTTGTTCAATTTTATTCGTTCATAGATGAAAAAATTTGAAATCAGATCTAGAAATATGGAAAGTAATTGATATTTATCTGAAATTTTTTTTTTGTATTTTGGCAAATTTTTCTGTCGAGACAAAAATTGATTGAATTTTTATTTTTTGACTATATGAAAGTAACGCGCAGTCCTTCAATTTTTGTTCAATTTTATTTGTTCATAGATGAAAAATTTTGAAATTAGATCTAGAAATATGGAAAATAATTGATATTTATCTGAAAAATTTTTTGTGTATTTTGACAAATTTTTCTGTCGAGACAAAAATTGATTGAATTTTCATTTTTTAACTATATGAAAGTAACGCGCAGTCCTTTAATTTTTGTTTAATTTTATTTGTTCAGAGATGAAAAATTTTTAATTAGATCTAGAAATATGGAAAATAATTGATATTTATCTGAAATTTTTTTTTTGTATTTTGGCAAATTTTTCTGTCGAGACAAAAATTGATTGAATTTTCATTTTTTGACTATATGAAAGTAACGCGCAGTCCTTCAATTTTTGTTCAATTTTATTCGTTCATAGATGAAAAAATTTGAAATTAGATTTAGAAATATAGAAAAGAATTGATATTTATCTGAAAAATTTCTTGTGTATTTTGACAAATTTTTCTGTCGAGACAAAAATTGATTGAATTTTCATTTTTTAACTATATGAAAGTAACGCGCAGTCCTTCAATTTTTGTTCAATTTTATTCGTTCATAGATGAAAAAATTTGAAATTAGATCTAAAAATATGAAAAATAATTGATATTTATCTGAAATTTTTTTTTTGTATTTTGGCAAATTTTTCTGTCGAGACAAAAATTGATTGAATTTTCATTTTTTGACTATATGAAAGTAACGCGCAGTCCTTCAATTTTTGTTCAATTTTATTTGTTCATAGATGAAAAATTTTGAAATTAGATCTAGAAATATGGAAAATAATTGATATTTATCTGAAAAATTTTTTGTGTATTTTGACAAATTTTTCTGTCGAGACAAAAATTGATTGAATTTTCATTTTTTAACTATATGAAAGTAACGCGCAGTCCTTTAATTTTTGTTTAATTTTATTTGTTCAGAGATGAAAAATTTTTAATTAGATCTAGAAATATGGAAAATAATTGATATTTATCTGAAATTTTTTTTTTGTATTTTGGCAAATTTTTCTGTCGAGACAAAAATTGATTGAATTTTCATTTTTTGACTATATGAAAGTAACGCGCAGTCCTTCAATTTTTGTTCAATTTTATTCGTTCATAGATGAAAAAATTTGAAATTAGATTTAGAAATATAGAAAAGAATTGATATTTATCTGAAAAATTTCTTGTGTATTTTGACAAATTTTTCTGTCGAGACAAAAATTGATTGAATTTTCATTTTTTAACTATATGAAAGTAACGCGCAGTCCTTCAATTTTTGTTCAATTTTATTCGTTCATAGATGAAAAAATTTGAAATTAGATCTAAAAATATGAAAAATAATTGATATTTATCTGAAATTTTTTTTTTGTATTTTGGCAAATTTTTCTGTCGAGACAAAAATTGATTGAATTTTCATTTTTTGACTATATGAAAGTAACGCGCAGTCCTTCAATTTTTGTTTAATTTTATTTGTTCATTGATGAAAAATTTGAAATTAGATCTAGAAATATGGAAAATAATTGATATTTATCTGAAATTTTTTTTTGTATTTTGCCAAATTTTTCTGTCGAGACAAAAATTGATTGAATTTTCATTTTTTGACTATATGAAAGTAACGCGCAGTCCTTCAATTTTTGTTCATTTTTATTCGTTCATAGATGAAAAATTTTGCAATTAGATCTAGAAATATGGAAAATAATTGATATTTATCTGAAATTTTTTTTTGTATTTTGCCAAATTTTTCTGTCGAGACAAAAATTGATTGAATTTTCATTTTTTGACTATATGAAAGTAACGCGCAGTCCTTCAATTTTTGTTCATTTTTATTCGTTCATAGATGAAAAATTTTGCAATTAGATCTAGAAATATGGAAAATAATTGATATTTATCTGAAATTTTTTTTTGTATTTTGCCAAATTTTTCTGTCGAGACAAAAATTGATTGAATTTTCATTTTTTGACTATATGAAAGTAACGCGCAGTCCTTCAATTTTTATTCAATTTTATTCGTTCATAGATGAAAAAATTTGAAATTAGATCTAGAAATTCGGAAAATAATTGATATTTATCTGAAAAATTTTTTGTCTATTTTGACAAATTTTTCTGTCGAGACAAAAATTGATTGAATTTTCATTTTTTAACTATATGAAAGTAACGCGCAGTCCATCAATTTTTGTTTAATTTTATTCGTTTATAGATGAAAAAATTTGAAATTAGATCTAGAAATATGGAAAATAATTGATATTTATCTGAAATTTTTTTTTTGTATTTTAGCAAATTTTTCTGTCGAGACAAAAATTGATTGAATTTTCATTTTTTGACTATATGAAAGTAACGCGCAGTCCTTCAATTTTTGTTCATTTTTATTCGTTCATAGATGAAAATATTTAAAATTAGATCTAGAAATATGGAAAATAATTAATTTTTATCTGAAATTTTTTTTTGTATTTTGGCAAATTTTTCTGTCGGGACAAAAATTGATTGAATTTTCATTTTTTGACTATATGAAAGTAACGCGCAGTCCTTCAATTTTTGTTTAATTTTATTTGTTCATAGATGAAAAATTTGGAATTAGATCTAGAAATATGGAAAATAATTGATATTTATCTGAAATTTTTTTTTGTATTTTGCCAAATTTTTCTGTCGAGACAAAAATTGATTGAATTTTCATTTTTTGACTATATGAAAGTAACGCGCAGTCCTTCAATTTTTGTTCAATTTTATTTGTTCATAGATGAAAAATTTTGAAATTAGATCTAGAAATATGGAAAATAATTAATTTTTATCTGAAATTTTTTTTTTATTTTGCCAAATTTTTCTGTCGGGACAAAAATTGATTGAATTTTCATTTTTTGACTAGATGAAAGTAACGCGCAGTCCTTCAATTTTTGTTCATTTTTATTCGTTCATAGATGAAAATATTTGAAATTAGATCTAGAAATATGGAAAATAATTGATATTTATCTGAAATTTTTTTTTGTATTTTGGCAAATTTTTCTGTCGAGACAAAAATTGATTGAATTTTCATTTTTTGACTATATGAAAGTAACGCGCAGTCCTTCAATTTTTGTTTAATTTTATTTGTTCATAGATGAAAAATTTGGAATTAGATCTAGAAATATGGAAAATAATTGATATTTATCTGAAATTTTTTTTTGTATTTTGCCAAATTTTTCTGTCGAGACAAAAATTGATTGAATTTTCATTTTTTGACTATATGAAAGTAACGCGCAGTCCTTCAATTTTTGTTCAATTTTATTTGTTCATAGATGAAAAATTTTGAAATTAGATCTAGAAATATGGAAAATAATTAATTTTTATCTGAAATTTTTTTTTTATTTTGCCAAATTTTTCTGTCGGGACAAAAATTGATTGAATTTTCATTTTTTGACTAGATGAAAGTAACGCGCAGTCCTTCAATTTTTGTTCATTTTTATTCGTTCATAGATGAAAAAGTTTGAAATTAGATCTAGAAATATGGAAAATAATTGATATTTATCTGAAATTTTTTTTTGTATTTTGGCAAATTTTTCTGTCGAGACAAAAATTGATTGAATTTTCATTTTTTGACTATATGAAAGTAACGCGCAGACCTTCAATTTTTGTTTAATTTTATTTGTTCATAGATGAAAAATTTTGCAATTAGATCTAGAAATATGGAAAATAATTGATATTTATCTGAAATTTTTTTTTGTATTTTGCCAAATTTTTCTGTCGAGACAAAAATTGATTGAATTTTCATTTTTTGACTATATGAAAGTAACGCACAGTCCTTCAATTTTTATTCAATTTTATTCGTTCATAGATGAAAAAATTTGAAATTAGATCTAGAAATTCGGAAAACAATTGATATTTATCTGAAAAATTTTTTGTCTATTTTGACAAATTTTTCTGTCGAGACAAAAATTGATTGAATTTTCATTTTTTAACTATATGAAAGTAACGCGCAGTCCTTCAATTTTTGTTTAATTTTATTCGTTCATAGATGAAAAAATTTGAAATTAGATCTAGAAATATGCAAAATAATTGATATTTATCTGAAATTTGTTTTTTTGTATTTTGCTAAATTTTTCTGTCGAGACAAAAATTGATTGAATTTTCATTTTTTGACTAGATGAAAGTAACGCGCAGTCCTTCAATTTTAGTTCAATTTTATTTGTTCATAGATGAAAAATTTTGAAATTAGATCTAGAAATATAGAAAATAATTGATATTTATCTGAAAAATTTTTTGTGTATTTTGACAAATTTTTCTGTCGAGACAAAAATTGATTGAATTTTCATTTTTTAACTATATGAAAGTAACGCGCAGTCCTTTAATTTTTGTTTAATTTTATTTGTTCAGAGATGAAAAATTTTAAATTAGATCTAGAAATATGGAAAATAATTGATATTTATCTGAAATTTTTTTTTTGTATTTTGGCAAATTTTTCTGTCGAGACAAAAATTGATTGAATTTTCATTTTTTGACTATATGAAAGTAACGCGCAGTCCTTCAATTTTTGTTCAATTTTATTCGTTCATAGATGAAAAAATTTGAAATTAGATTTAGAAATATAGAAAACAATTGATATTTATCTGAAAAATTTCTTGTGTATTTTGACAAATTTTTCTGTCGAGACAAAAATTGATTGAATTTTCATTTTTTAACTATATGAAAGTAACGCGCAGTCCTTCAATTTTTGTTCAATTTTATTCGTTCATAGATGAAAAAATTTGAAATTAGATCTAAAAATATGAAAAATAATTGATATTTATCTGAAATTTTTTTTTGTATTTTGGCAAATTTTTCTGTCGAGACAAAAATTGATTGAATTTTCATTTTTTGACTATATGAAAGTAACGCGCAGTCCTTCAATTTTTGTTTAATTTTATTTGTTCATAGATGAAAAATTTGGAATTAGATCTAGAAATATGGAAAATAATTGATATTTATCTGAAATTTTTTTTTGTATTTTGCCAAATTTTTCTGTCGAGACAAAAATTGATTGAATTTTCATTTTTTGACTATATGAAAGTAACGCGCAGTCCTTCAATTTTTATTCAATTTTATTCGTTCATAGATGAAAAAATTTGAAATTAGATCTAGAAATTCGGAAAACAATTGATATTTATCTGAAAAATTTTTTGTCTATTTTGACAAATTTTTCTGTCGAGACAAAAATTGATTGAATTTTCATTTTTTAACTATATGAAAGTAACGCGCAGTCCTTCAATTTTTGTTCAATTTTATTCGTTCATAGATGAAAAAATTTGAAATTAGATCTAAAAATATGAAAAATAATTGATATTTATCTGAAATTTTTTTTTGTATTTTGGCAAATTTTTCTGTCGAGACAAAAATTGATTGAATTTTCATTTTTTGACTATATGAAAGTAACGCGCAGTCCTTCAATTTTTGTTTAATTTTATTTGTTCATAGATGAAAAATTTTGAAATTAGATCTAGAAATATGGAAAATAATTAATTTTTATCTGAAATTTTTTTTTTATTTTGCCAAATTTTTCTGTCGGAACAAAAATTGATTGAATTTTCATTTTTTGACTATATGAAAGTAACGCGCAGTCCTTCAATTTTTATTCAATTTTATTCGTTCATAGATGAAAAAATTTGAAATTAGATCTAGAAATTCGGAAAACAATTGATATTTATCTGAAAAATTTTTTGTGTATTTTGACAAATTTTTCTGTCGAGACAAAAATTGATTGAATTTTCATTTTTTAACTATATGAAAGTAACGCGCAGTCCTTCAATTTTTGTTTAATTTTATTCGTTCATAGATGAAAAAATTTGAAATTAGATCTAGAAATATGCAAAATAATTGATATTTATCTGAAATTTTTTTTTTTTGTATTTTGCCAAATTTTTCTGTCGAGACAAAAATTGATTGAATTTTCATTTTTTGACTAGATGAAAGTAACGCGCAGTCCTTCAATTTTTGTTCATTTTTATTCGTTCATAGATAAAAATATTTAAAATTAGATCTAGAAATATGGAAAATAATTGATATTTATCTGAAATTTTTTTTTGTATTTTGGCAAATTTTTTTGTCGAGACAAAAATTGATTGAATTTTCATTTTTTGACTATATGAAAGTAACGCGCAGTCCTTCAATTTTTGTTCAATTTTATTTGTTCATAGATGAAAAATTTTGCAATTAGATCTAGAAATATGGAAAATAATTGATATTTATCTGAAATTTTTTTTTGTATTTTGCCAAATTTTTCTGTCGAGACAAAAATTGATTGAATTTTCATTTTTTGACTATATGAAAGTAACGCGCAGTCCTTCAATTTTTATTCAATTTTATTCGTTCATAGATGAAAAAATTTGAAATTAGATCTAGAAATATGGAAAATAATTAATTTTTATCTGAAATTTTTTTTTATTTTGCCAAATTTTTCTGTCGGAACAAAAATTGATTGAATTTTCATTTTTTGACTATATGAAAGTAACGCGCAGTCCTTCAATTTTTATTCAATTTTATTCGTTCATAGATGAAAAAATTTGAAATTAGATCTAGAAATTCGGAAAATAATTGATATTTATCTGAAAAATTTTTTGTCTATTTTGACAAATTTTTCTGTCGAGACAAAAATTGATTGAATTTTCATTTTTTAACTATATGAAAGTAACGCGCAGTCCATCAATTTTTGTTTAATTTTATTCGTTTATAGATGAAAAAATTTGAAATTAGATCTAGAAATATGGAAAATAATTGATATTTATATTGAAATTATTTTTTTGTATTTTGGCAAATTTTTCTGTCGAGACAAAAATTGATTGAATTTTCATTTTTTGACTATATGAAAGTAACGCGCAGTCCTTCAATTTTAGTTCAATTTTATTTGTTCATAGATGAAAAATTTTGAAATTAGATCTAGAAATATGGAAAATAATTGATATTTATATTGAAATTATTTTTTTGTATTTTGGCAAATTTTTCTGTCGAGACAAAAATTGATTGAATTTTCATTTTTTGACTATATGAAAGTAACGCGCAGTCCTTCAATTTTTGTTTAATTTTATTTGTTCATAGATGAAAAATTTGGAATTAGATCTAGAAATATGGAAAATAATTGATATTTATCTGAAATTTTTTTTTTGTATTTTGCCAAATTTTTCTGTCGAGACAAAAATTGATTGAATTTTCATTTTTTGACTATATGAAAGTAACGCGCAGTCCTTTAATTTTTGTTCAATTTTATTTGTTCATAGATGAAAAATTTTGAAATTAGATCTAGAAATATGGAAAATAATTGATATTTATCTGAAATTTTTTTTGTGTATTTTGACAAATTTTTCTGTCGAGACAAAAATTGATTGAATTTTCATTTTTTGACTATATGAAAGTAACGCGCAGTCCTTCAATTTTTGTTTAATTTTATTTGTTCATAGATGAAAAATTTGGAATTAGATCTAGAAATATGGAAAATAATTGATATTTATCTGAAATTTTTTATTTGTATTTTGCCAAATTTTTCTGTCGAGACAAAAATTGATTGAATTTTCATTTTTTGACTATATGAAAGTAACGCGCAGTCCTTCAATTTTTGTTCAATTTTATTTGTTCATAGATAAAAAATTTTGAAATTAGATCTAGAAATATGGAAAATAATTAATTTTTATCTGAAATTTTTTTTTTATTTTGCCAAATTTTTCTGTCGGGACAAAAATTGATTGAATTTTCATTTTTTGACTAGATGAAAGTAACGCGCAGTCCTTCAATTTTTGTTCAATTTTATTCGTTCATAGATGAAAAAATTTGAAATTAGATTTAGAAATATGGAAAACAATTGATATTTATCTGAAAAATTTCTTGTGTATTTTGACAAATTTTTCTGTCGAGACAAAAATTGATTGAATTTTCATTTTTTAACTATATGAAAGTAACGCGCAGTCCTTCAATTTTTGTTCAATTTTATTCGTTCATAGATGAAAAAATTTGAAATTAGATCTAGAAATATGAAAAATAATTGATATTTATCTGAAATTTTTTTTTTGTATTTTGGCAAATTTTTCTGTCGAGACAAAAATTGATTGAATTTTCATTTTTTGACTATATGAAAGTAACGCGCAGTCCTTCAATTTTTGTTCAATTTTATTTGCTCATAGATGAAAAATTTTGAAATTAGATCTAGAAATATGGAAAATAATTGATATTTATCTGAAATTTTTTTTTTGTATTTTGGCAAATTTTTCTGTCAAGACAAGAATTGATTGAATTTTCATTTTTTGACTATATGAAAGTAACGCGCAGTCCTTCAATTTTTGTTCAATTTTATTTGTGCATAGATGAAAAATTTTGAAATTAGATCTTGAAATATGGAAAATAATTGATATTTATCTGAAATTTTTTTTTGTATTTTGGCAAATTTTTCTGTCGAGACAAAAATTGATTGAATTTTCATTTTTTGACTATATGAAAGTAACGCGCAGTCCTTCAATTTTTGTTCAAATTTATTTGTTCATAGATGAAAAATTTTGCAATTAGATCTAGAAATATGGAAAATAATTGATATTTATCTGAAATTTTTTTTTGTATTTTGCCAAATTTTTCTGTCGAGACAAAAATTGATTGAATTTTCATTTTTTGACTATATGAAAGTAACGCGCAGTCCTTCAATTTTTATTCAATTTTATTCGTTCATAGATGAAAAAATTTGAAATTAGATCTAGAAATATGGAAAACAATTGATATTTATCTGAAAAATTTTTTGTGTATTTTGACAAATTTTTCTGTCGAGACAAAAATTGATTGAATTTTCATTTTTTAACTATATGAAAGTAACGCGCAGTCCTTCAATTTTTGTTTAATTTTATTCGTTCATAGATGAAAAAATTTGAAATTAGATCTAGAAATATGGAAAATAATTGATATTTATCTGAAATTTTTTTTTTGTATTTTGGCAAATTTTTCTGTCAAGACAAAAATTGATTGAATTTTCATTTTTTGACTATATGAAAGTAACGCGCAGTCCTTCAATTTTTGTTTAATTTTATTTGTTCACAGATGAAAAATTTTAAAATTAGATCTAGAAATATGGAAAATAATTGATATTTATCTGAAAATTTTTTTTGTATTTTGCCAAATTTTTCTGTCGAGACAAAAATTGATTGAATTTTCATTTTTTGACTATATAAAAGTAACGCGCATTCCTTCAATTTTTATTCAATTTTATTTGTTCATAGATGAAAAAATTTGAAATTAGATCTAGAAATATGGAAAATAATTGATATTTATCTGAAATTTTTTTTTGTATTTTGCCAAATTTTTCTATCGAGACAAAAATTGATTGAATTTTCATTTTCTGACTATATGAAAGTAACGCGCAGTCCTTCAATTTTTGTTCAATTTTATTCGTTCATAGATGAAAAAATTTGAAATAAGATCTAGAAATATGGAAAATAATTGTAATATATCTGAAAAATTTTTTGTGTATTTTGCCAAATTTTTCTGTTGACACAAAAATTGATTGAATTTTCATTTTTTGACTATATGAAAGTAACGCGCAGTCCTTCAATTTTTGTTTAATTCTGTTCGTTCATAGATGAAAAAATTTGAAATTAGATCTAGAAATATGAAAAATAATTAATATTTATCTGAAATTTTTTTTTTATTTTGCCAAATTTTTCTGTCGGGACAAAAATTGATTGAATTTTCATTTTTTGACTATATGAAAGACACGCGCAGTCCTTCAATTTTTGTCTAATTTTGTTCGTTAATATATGAAACTTACTTTTGCTTTGTTCGGAAAGGGTTAATTATTGATGATCGTCATTGATCATTTCTCTAAAGTGATTCCCTTAATGATCCATACTATGGTCAAGTGTTGAAAAAATCTTGGGGCTAGTAAAACCGAGTCAAGTTGGTATAGATTGATTATCTCAATTTGGGTTGCTCGGAAAGGGTTAATTGTTGTTGATCTTTATGGATCATCATTCTAGGGTAATTCCATTAAATGAGCCATGCTATGGTCATCGTTGATGTTCATCATTGATCATCACTCTAGGTTGTTTTGTTTTTAAAAGCTGTTCTGCCACGATACCATCTAAAGGGGTTGTTTTTGAGGGTTAATAAATTAATTTGTTAATTGGAACAATTAGAATGCATATTCCTGAGTATGGTCCATCATTTTAGAACTTAATTATAATTTTATTGTTGATTTTGAGTATTTTTCTCTGATATCTTTTTCTTTTTTGCTTAAGGGGTGGTTTTTATCGTTAAAAAATGAATTTTTCAATTAGAAAAATTATAGGGCATATTCTTGAGTACGTTTCATCATTTTAGAACTAAATTATAATTTTTTTGTTGATTTTGAGTATTTTTCTCTGATTTCTTTTTCTTTTTTTCCTTAGGGGTGGTTTTTTAGGGTTAATAAATTAATTTGTCAATTTAAAAAAATAGAAGGCATATTCCTGAGAACGTTCTATTATTTTAGAACTTAATTATAATTTTATTGTTGATTTTGAGTATTTTTCTCTGATATCTTTTTCTTTTTTTCTTAAAAGGTGGTTTTTCATCGTTAAAAAATTAATTTGTCAATTATAAAAATTATAGGGCATATTCTTGAGTACTTTTCATCATTTTAGAACTTAATTATAATTTTTTTGTTGATTTTGAGTATTTTTCTCTGATTTCTTTTTCTTTTTTTCCTTAGGGGTGGTTTTTTAGGGTTGATAAATCTATTTGTCAATTGAAAAAATTAGGGGGCACATTCCTGAGTACGTTTCATCATTTTAGAACATGATTCTAATTTTTTGGTTGATTTTGAGTATTTCTCTGTTATAACTTTATCTTTTTTTCTTAAGGGGTGGTTTTTAGGGTGGATAAATTAATTCGTCAATTAGAAAAATTATAGGGTATATTCCTAAATACGTTCCATCATTTTAGAACTTAATTATAATTTTTTTGTTGATTTTGAATATTTTTCTCTGATATGTTTTTCTTTTTTTCCTTAGGGGTGGTTTTTTTGGGTTGATTAATCTATTTGTCAATTGAAAAAATTAAGGGGCATATTGCAGAGTACGTTTCATTATTTTAGATTTTTATTATATTTTTTGTAGAATTTTTTTTTATTTCTTCTTTAGGGGTGGTTTTTGGGGGTTGCGAACTTTCTGTCCTTTGTTAACTGACTTTTTAATGTTTTTTATAATTAATGAATTGATTTGAAATATTGAAAATAAAAATTTGTTTGATTAAATCAAATAGTGTTATTTGTATTTGGTGCGAAAAACACGTGGTCCCCTCTGATTGGTGGTCAATCTGCGTAGGTTAATTTCCCTATTAGAATTACGAGAAATCGAAAAATTTCAATGTTTTTTTATTTTTCTGTTAATTATTATTAATTAGCCATCCGATTATTGATTTAGTTCATCAATAATTACATGTCTTTTTTGATAATATTTGCTTTTCAGGGCAATTTCTCTTTTGGGATAGCACTCTACTAACCGTCCTAGTTGACATTCGCTCCTAAAATGAGATTCACTTTTTTATTATTTTCCCTCATAAAACAATCATTTATAAGTCAAAACTTAATCAAAACAATCAAAAGTAATTTACTTTATCGTAATTAGTACTTCAGAAGTACTAATTATACTTATTTCTTTTCATATTCAGCATAAAACCGAACCGTAACCAAACTGTAACCAAACGGCAATTTTCAATGGTTACCGTTCGGGGTGACCAGGCTGCCAGGGTTAACTTAATAATACACTGAGAGAAACAGATAGTAAGATTTGTATGTTAAAAAGGTTCTGTTATACGTTACACGTTATACGTTATTGTACCCCCATACTAACTGTTACCATCTAGATAGATGCCCGTAATTGTAACATGAAATATGGTTACCGTGAGCATCATTTTGTTACCCATTACTATAATTTTCTTTCAGTGTAAATATAAAAATTACTTTAAAACAAACCAAAAAATCTCATAGAGACTAAATAAACACTAAATTAAATTTTATTAATGTAACTTTACTCAATAAAAAATGTATATAAAATTGTTTTGAAAAACGAAAAAGATTATATTTTATAAGACTTTTGATCATATTTTGCAGAATGTAAAATAAAAATGGTTAAACATTGAAATTAAAGAGAATTTTTTAAATTTATGAATAGAGACTTATTTACATTGAATATAGTTTATTCATTGATAAAATTAATACCAAAAAATTCAATAAATAATCAGTTATAAATAATAAATATAATATTATTTTTATAACAATATTTATATTATATATTTATATAAATATATTTTTCTAACACACGCACCGAAAGTACAATCTTTCTTATCGGTTCGGGATAAGACGAAAAAGTAATTCAGAGCTTTTTCGTTTCAGGCTCAATACAAAACAATATTGATTGTACATTTTTGTTTCGTAAAAACAATCCAAAACAGAAACGGAATTCGGTTTTCGTGTCAGTCCCTGCGAACGTCGTTCTCACAACCAGAAATCGATTTCGTAATAAAATAAAGTTATTACAACTTCACTGTAGGTTATTATAACCAATAAACCTAGGTACACACACAGTTTTATGTATGCTCAATAACTACTTATTGACAACCACTTTTTTCTGATTATATTAACGACGAATAATTTTTCTCATTGTAAGAACGGTCACTCAAAACAAAATAATTGGGTCGTATCATCCTAAAGTCATCCAGCTATTTTTTAATGGTATAGAAAAAATTCATGTTATTCTAAGAAAATGGGATTAAAATTTTTTTTTTTTAATGTTTGCATTATTGTTTAAAAAGAATCCATGTCGACAAATAAGAGAATGGAAATAGAAAAACCTATAAGAAGGACCAATCACATTATACCCTTTAAAAGAATAAAGCTCCACCTTTTTTGAAGCGAACTAAAAGAAGTGGCATCTGATAGATTATAATAAGTAATGTTTGTCTGTATTCCTTCAGAAAAATAAAGGAAAATGTATTTTTCTGACGGGGTCCAGGTAAAAACCTGACCTTTGCGTTTATGACTAACAAATAAATAAGTTATTTAAATTTCTTACAAATTTGTAAGAAATTTAAATAATATGTCGGTCTTTTTACAATTTTTGTCAAAAGAAATGTGATTCATTACAGAAGATTATTAGTTATTTTAATCTGTTTGTTATAATAGTTTTTTAATAATAATAAAAATAATAATAATAATTTTATAATAATAGTTTTTTGTTAATCTAAAATAGAAAGCTGAATATATAAAAAAAAATTCCCAACTCTCATACTGAAACGTAGTTTCATAAAACCCTGTCGACCAATTAAATGTTAGCTGATGAACCCCTCTACTTGAAGATGTGACACGCCCCCATGACGCCCAGGTTTTCTAAATTTTAAACTTTCTAAGCAATTTCAACTTTCATTCTTATTGGTGGATATTTCTAAATAAGAGAATGGAAATAGAAAAACCTATAAGAAGGACCAATCACATTATACCCTTTAAAAGAATGAAGCTCCAAAATTTTAGATCATGAACCAAATTGGAGAAAAAGAAAAATTTCAGAAATGATCCATATACAATCCAATAATCATACTATTAACCGAAAGGAGGATAGTTTTTCATTAAATAAAATTTATTTCCCATTATTGAGACGATTGAATTCTTGTTAGTGTTATTGGCCTCTGATACTCAATGTGATTTTTTTTATATTTGTGTGTATATGTAGTCATCGTTGCCTTTTACATTTTCTGTTAGTTGACTTTAAGTCGTCGTCCAAAATGTCAACCAATTTTTATTTTATAAAATTGACTAATTTTAATTTTTGACATGTTATAAACAATCAATATGTTTTAACTTATTATGGTAAAAAAAATTTTTATGTATTTTTATGTTATTGTGAATCTCAATTGTGTTGAATAGTGTATTAAAGAGTGTTTTTAATAAACATTTTTAGCCTGATGAGGTTGGCGAAACTTGGCCAACGAAACGTCGAAACATTAGAAAAAAAAAAGAATTTTCTTTTTTATTCTTTCACCTTCCTTTTGATCATTTATATTTGGTTTATTATTAAACTATGGAAGGAAACAATTCTGTTTTATTAATAAAGCTCCAACTTTTTTAAAGCGAACTAAAAGAAGTGGCATCTGATAGATTATAATAAGTAATGTTTGTCTGTATTCCTTCAGAAAAATAAAGGAAAATATATTTTTCTGACGGGGTCCAGGTAAAAACCTGACCTTTGCGTTTATGACTAACAAATAAATAAGTTATTTAAATTTCTTACAAATTTTAAGAAATTTGTAAGAAATTTAAATAATATGTCGGTCTTTTTACAATTTTTGTCAAAAGAAATGTGATTCATTACAGAAGATTATTAGTTATTTTAATCTGTTTGTTATAATAGTTTTTTAATAATAATAATAATAATAATCCCAATAAAAAATAAATAATTGGGCACTCACGAAAAGAATTGGTGACGAACGACATCTGTACTCGGTCTGGTGTCTCGACCGAACTGGGTTATTTGACGAATTATTTCCGCTTGTGCTGAATTACTTGCACTTGAAACTTGTGAATAAAGTGAATTTGAGAAGAGTTTTTGTGATAAATTGAAAGCAGGGATGATTTTGAGAGGAAAAGTGCCCGGTGGGACCAGAATTTGTGGAATTTTGTTAGAAAATAAAAATGTGAAATATGACAGCGCGAGTGAACTTACCATATGGTCTCGATGAGCTGGTAATTTTTATCGAGCAATAGGAGTACTCTGTTACCGACAGGAAGTTACTATATAAAGAGCGGTGAATTCAAATAAGGAAAATAAATTTATGTAGGTATAAAAGAAAAATAGGTAAGTAAATTATTCAATAATTATCTGCATTAAAATTACATTAATGTTTATAAAATAAAATTGATTTTAAGTGAGAAATGTATACTTTAATAATAGTAATAATTGGAATTTTCTTAAATTTAAAATACAAAATAACTGTGGAAAAAAATTTTTTTTTGTCAGCCTTTAAAATTAAAGAAAAAATAATAGACATTTATTAATTAAAAATAAGTCTGTAATTTAAAAGAGACGATAAAGGGCTAACATATTTCTTAATAATAATATAAAATTATTGCAAGAATATTAATTGTTTTTAACACAATTTTTTTGTTCTTAATTACTTAATAGAAGGGAAAAAATATATTCATAATATGTGAATCGTAAGAGAACTTTTATTATTATTTTTTTATATGTCAATTTAAAAATCTTTATTTAAATTTTTACATTTTACTTTTTATATTTGAAAATTAAGAATTATTTTCAAATTAATTATTTATAATTGCAATAATATCGAATGTCTGTGGTAAACGTTTAATCTTCTGTTTGTATACGATATAATATATAATGTACTTACCAACTGTGGAAATAAACTCTAGTAGATATTAATACAATTAATTTTATTACTTTAATGGTACTTAAAATAATAAATTAAATTTAATGTTAATTATAAATTAAAAAAGTAATATTAAATAATTATAAAGCAATCAGTATAATTAAAAAAATATGTGTAATTACATGTGAAAATTTAAATATTTTTTATAATAAAAACAGATGCAAATTAAAAGACTTTAAAATGATTTATAATTCTTTTATTTAAAATTAATTGGGATTTTTTGTGCAAAACCTGTTACTGCCTTTATTTTAATTTCTAAATTTTGCTTTAATAATGTTGTAAAAAAAAATAAATTAATATAAACTTTTTACTTATTTTTTTTATTATTTGTACAAGGTATAGATTAAATTAAATTTGTGAAATATTTTTAAAATAATTTTTTTGTTACTGAACATTTAAATATTTTTTATTTCTATTTTTTTCGCGGACGCAGCAAATCTTTAATTTGGAGTAATATTAAATTTTTTCCCCCAATATTAACATTTTTTTCCTTACAATACAATACATAAAAAAGCGTTACATTTTGAATGCAAAATAATGAAAAACTGTGTACAAAATAAAAAAAAAAAATTTTGAATTCAAGAAATTATGGAAAAATAATATTCAAAAAAATGTTTCAAAACTTTATGAATAAATGAAAAAAATTAGAAAGTTAAGAAGAATACTAAAAAACTGAGAAAATCTTAATATGAAATACAAAAATAAAAAAATATTTAACTTACAGAAAATATTAAAAACGTGTTTTTCTTACATTTAAAACCGGAGAAAGTTTACTAAATATTTTTTAAAAATTTTTAAAATAATATAATTTGTGTAAAATTTACTATAATAATGAATAATAAACATTAATTTCTCATTAATAATAGTTTATAAAACTTATGCTAAGAAATTTTATTAACATTTTTTGAGTATTCAACGCTTACAAATTTTAGAGATTTTTAGTTTAAAAAAAATGGCATTTTCTATTTTCTTAAAAACTATTAAAGTCTGATTTACGTAAATCATTCTAATTCAGGGTGGCCACAAAACTCAATTTACAAATTTCCCTGACTTTTTCCTGACATAAAATTTTTATAATAAGTAATAAACAAACAGCTAAAAGAAAATAAATATTTGTTTTATTCTAAAAAGCGGGACTGATAAAAATCATGATTTAAAAAAAATCTGACTTTTTTATTTAAATTAAAAATTGATTTTTTTAATTATAATCAGTATATACAATCTTCAACTGTTTACTTATCAGTAGTTTATAAAAGAAATGAAAAATAAATGTAAAAAACAACACAAGAATGAAACAGTCATATAAAAAATATATAAAAAATTATAAATTCTTACAAAAAATTAATGTATTTACTGACTTTTTTTTTTAAATTAAAATAATAAATAGGAAGATAATTAACAAAACTTAAGGCCGTTGGAGACACAGAGTCCGCAGAGAATCTGTAGGGGGGAGCAGTGGTTCTCAAAGACTGTCCCCATGCGTTTTGAAGACTTAGGAATTTTTCGCGACAAAGTCCAACACTTTTCCCACAAAAGAACATCGTACTGCAAATTCTATTGAAATAAAGATTCAGAAAAATACTTACTTTTGATAAATCAAGTATTTCCTGAGCTTTAGTGTCTCGAGGAAATTCGTGTGATGAAAACAACCTCCAATGATGTTCCATGTTTGGCAATTTTTTCCAATAAAACCAGACACTTTTTCCGAAAATGAAAATCGTAGTGAAAATTTAAATTTAATTAGCACTTTTTCACTTATTTTGTTTTTGGCATATGAGTTTTTAAATCGCGTCAGTCTCTCGAGGAAATACAAAATCACTTGACACTTCACTCACTGATTCCCACTTTGACAATTTTTTTCGGCAAAATCCGACACTTTTTCCACAAATGGTCATCGTAGTGAAAATTTAATTTTAACTAGCACTTTTTCACTTATTTTGTTTTTGGCATTTGAGTTTTTAAATTGCGTCAGTCTCTCGAGGAAATACAAAATCACTTGACACTTCACTCATTGATTCGGACTTTGACAATTTTTTCCGTCAAAACCCGACACTTTTTCCGCAAATGGTCATCGTAGTGTAAATTTAAATTTAATTAGCTTTTTTTCGCTTTTTTTGTTTTTGGTATTTGAGTTTTTAAATCGCGTCAATCTCTCGAGAAGAGTAAATTTTTTTCAATTTCATCAATGAAAATGTCAAACAATGTAGCAGAATATAGTTTGTCGTGCGCTGTTCTGATACGGCATTTTCGGGTACTATAATTCACACGGCGCCGCCTTTGAAATTATAGATAGGCGTACATTATATTCATTATATTAATCAACCTATTTATAAAATTCAATGTTTAGATATTAATTGTAAAAATTTAATATAAAAAATTAATGTCAAGTTCCAAACATAATTTTGCTAACTTTGTACAAAAAATAAAAGTTGTTTGTTATTTCAAGTGTAATTAGCTCTATTGAAAAGACGCATTTAAAATAATTTAAACCATTCAAATGCAACAAGTACATTATTTATTGTAAATCATGCATTAATAATTTCTAAACAATTTAAATATTTTTTAAAATCTAAGAGTTGAAGGAAAAACAGTAGAGCTTATTTAGTTTATCAGAAGAATGCAACCCGACTTACAGAGGAGATGGGAAATAGATATTGTATAGGAACTGAAATAAGTGTTTCTTTTAATTTTTTAAAATTAAATAAACAGAGCATTCGATAAATATTTTATACATAACGTAAAAATTAAAGAAATAATTAAAACGCAAGAAAGGACTAAAAAAATAGTGTAATATCAAAAAAATTAAATGAACAGGAAGAAAATGGAGAAATGTTTTTTTCTTAATCTAACAAACTGTAAAAAATGTAAAAAGTAAAAAAGAATAAGTAAGTAAGTTTGTAAAAAAACTCTCAAGAAATAGACAAGATGTGAAAAGAAATTGAATAAATTTACAAAAAAATAAGTGTATTTACTTTTAAAAGTATAGAAATAATTATTAAAATTAACGTAATAAAAAGTTTAATGAATGTATAAATAAGAAAACTGTGTAATATAACATTAAATAATTTTTATAAAAAGAAGAAAATTAAAGAAAATCCTAAAAAGAACAGAGACAAATACCAAAAAAAAAAATATCAAAAATACCTAAACGGAGAAAAAATTTTAAAAATGTTGTAAAAATAATAAATTATAATATAAAAATGAAAGTAAAATCTCTTAAAAATCTTGTAAGAATATTACCAAAGGAAGGATTATTGTGAATATGGAAATTAATTAATATTATTGAATTAAGGTGCATTGAAATTTAAATTAATTTAAATTTAAAAGTTGGTACAAATTGGAATATGAGTTCATTGACGTTTGGAATTTATATAACTTTTAATGACTTGAAGATATACAAATCTAATATTATTTTTTGATAACTTGATACCAAAAATTTGTAAATTGTAGGTATTTTGATCATCTGTATTAATACAATTTTTTAAATTTTATAACGAATAAAATATTGAAATTTTCAAGATTTATCCACAAATTTCTGTTTTTTTTATGATTTGCGATACTCTACATGCAATATTGGACATCCGGAGAATTGAAAAGTTTTGTTTTTCATTAAAATCAATAACAGCCCTGTTTATAGATTACATTTATTTTATTTATTTCAAGCAATCTATACATATATCTTTGATGAATAATTTGATCTCTGTTTCCGAACTTCTATGTAAGTCGGGTTGCCTTCTTTCTCTGCACTAAATAAACCATAAGGATTTATGATGTAACTCTTAGTATTTGAGAAATAATTTAGCAAAAAAAAAGATAAAATTTTTTCCTACATAAATTTTAATTTGTTAATCTTAAATTATGCAATTCTTTATTACAATATTAAATATAATAAACAAATTAATAATGTTCTAAAACAAGTATTAAAGTAAATTTCTTATTTCTTCAAAATAAAAGAGAGAATTTTTGTTACATAATATAAATATTATATAATTTTTTTTTAATATATTGAATGTTTTAAAAATAAAATAAATTAGTTTAAAAATGATATTAGATTAAACTACATAGCTTTTAAAAATAAAATGTAAGAAACTACTTGGTAAATAAATTATATTTACTTATTTAATTTTAAATCATACTTTTTTTAAACCACGTTTTTTTTTCTTATAAAAAAAGAGATATACATTTGTCTGTGTAGCATAAAATACATACAATTTATTGACAACATTTTCAGAAAAAGCTGTCTCAAATTCGACCAATTCAGATGAAAATTCTAAACATGACAGTTAAATTTCAAAAATATTTGTTAACATGCCCAAGTTATAAAATATTTAACAAAAAAGATCTATAAAAACGATTTAGCTTTCAAGAAAGTGCAACATTCGCGATTTACAAAATTTTTTCCACGACATTTGTAGAAAAATTTAATTTTTCTCCCGTCAATAAGCACAAAGTTTCTTATTTCTGATCTAAATTTGTTAAATATTCGATAAATTGTGCATGTTATCAAATATTTAACAAATTTAGATCAGAAATAAGAAACTTTGTGCTTATTGACTGAAGCAAAAATTAAATTTTTCTACAAATATCGTGTAAAGAATTTTGTAAACTGCGAATTTTCCACTTTCTCGTAAGCTAAAACGTTTTTATAGATCTAATTTGTTAAATATTCAATAACTTGGGCATGTTATCGAATATTTAACAAATTTAGATCAGAAATAAGAAACTTTGTGCTTATTGACCGAAGCAAAAATTAAATTTTTCTACAAATGTCGTGGAAAAAGTTTTGTAAAATGAGAATTTTTCACTTTCAGGATAGGTAAATCGTTCTTATTGGTCTATTTTGTTAAATATTTAATAACTGGGGCATGTTATCGAATATTTAACAAATTTTGATCAGAAATAAGAAACTTTGTGCTTGTTGACCGAAGCAAAAATTAAATTTTTCTACAAATGTCGTGGAAAAAGTTTTGTAAAATGAGAATTTTTCACTTTCAGGATAGGTAAATCGTTCTTATTGGTCTATTTTGTTAAATATTTAATAACTTGGGCATGTTATCGAATATTTAACAAATTTTGATCAGAAATAAGAAACTTTGTGCTTGTTGACCGAAGCAAAAATTAAATTTTTCTACAAATGTCGTGGAAAAAGTTTTGTAAAATGTGAATTTTTCGCTTTCAGGATAGGTAAATCGTTCTTATTGGTCTATTTTGTTAAATATTTAATAACTTGGGCATGTTATCGAATATTTAACAAAATTTGATCAGAAATAAGAAACTTTGTGCTTGTTGACCGAGGCAAAAATTAAATTTTTCTACAAATGTCGTGGAAAAAGTTTTGTAAAATGAGAATTTTTCACTTTCAGGATAGGTTAAATCGTTCTTATTGGTCTATTTTGTTAAATATTTAATAACTTGGGCATGTTATCGAATATTTAACAAATTTAGATCAGAAATAAGAAACTTTGTGCTTGTTGACCGAAACAAAAATTAAATTTTTCTACAAATATCGTGAAAAAAATTTTGTAAACTGCGAATTTTCCACTTTCTCGTAAGCTAAAACGTTTTTATAGATCTAATTTTTTAAATATTTAACAACTTGGTCATGTTATCGAATATTTAACAAATTTAGATCAGAAATAAGAAACTTTGTGCTTATTGACCAAAGCAAAAATTAAATTTTTCTACAAATGTCGTGGAAAAAGTTTTGTAAAATGTGAATTTTTCACTTTCACGATAGGGAAATCGTTCTTATTGGTCTATTTTGTTAAATATTCAATAACTTGTGCATGTTATCAAATATTTAACAAATTTAGATCAGAAATAAGAAACTTTGTGCTTATTGACGGGAGAAAAATTAAATTTTTCTACAAATGTCGTGGAAAAAATTTTGTAAATCGCGAATGTTGCACTTTCTTGAAAGTTAAATCGTTTTTATAGATCTTTTTTGTTAAATATTTTATAACTTGGGCATGTTAACAAATATTTTTGAAATTTAACTGTCATGTTTAGAATTTTCATCTGAATTGGTCGAATTTGAGACAGCTTTTTCTGAAAATGTTGTCAATAAATTGTATGTATTTTATGCTACACAGACAAATGTATATCTCTTTTTTTATAAGAAAAAAAAACGTGGTTTAAAAAAAGTATGATTTAAAATTAAATAAGTAAATATAATTTATTTACCAAGTAGTTTCTTACATTTTATTTTTAAAAGCTATGTAGTTTAATCTAATATCATTTTTAAACTAATTTATTTTATTTTTAAAACATTCAATATATTAAAAAAAAATTATATAATATTTATATTATGTAACAAAAATTCTCTCTTTTATTTTGAAGAAATAAGAAATTTACTTTAATACTTGTTTTAGAACATTATTAATTTGTTTATTATATTTAATATTGTAATAAAGAATTGCATAATTTAAAATTAACAAATTAAAATTTATGTAGGAAAAAATTTTATCTTTTTTTTTGCTAAATTATTTCTCAAATACTAAGAGTTACATCATAAATCCTTATGGTTTATTTAGTGCAGAGAAAGAAGGCAACCCGACTTACATAGAAGTTCGGAAACAGAGATCAAATTATTCATCAAAGATATATGTATAGATTGCTTGAAATAAATAAAATAAATGTAATCTATAAACAGGGCTGTTATTGATTTTAATGAAAAACAAAACTTTTCAATTCTCCGGATGTCCAATATTGCATGTAGAGTATCGCAAATCATAAAAAAAACAGAAATTTGTGGATAAATCTTGAAAATTTCAATATTTTATTCGTTATAAAATTTAAAAAATTGTATTAATACAGATGATCAAAATACCTACAATTTACAAATTTTTGGTATCAAGTTATCAAAAAATAATATTAGATTTGTATATCTTCAAGTCATTAAAAGTTATATAAATTCCAAACGTCAATGAACTCATATTCCAATTTGTACCAACTTTTAAATTTAAATTAATTTAAATTTCAATGCACCTTAATTCAATAATATTAATTAATTTCCATATTCACAATAATCCTTCCTTTGGTAATATTCTTACAAGATTTTTAAGAGATTTTACTTTCATTTTTATATTATAATTTATTATTTTTACAACATTTTTAAAATTTTTTCTCCGTTTAGGTATTTTTGATATTTTTTTTTTTGGTATTTGTCTCTGTTCTTTTTAGGATTTTCTTTAATTTTCTTCTTTTTATAAAAATTATTTAATGTTATATTACACAGTTTTCTTATTTATACATTCATTAAACTTTTTATTACGTTAATTTTAATAATTATTTCTATACTTTTAAAAGTAAATACACTTATTTTTTTGTAAATTTATTCAATTTCTTTTCACATCTTGTCTATTTCTTGAGAGTTTTTTTACAAACTTACTTACTTATTCTTTTTTACTTTTTACATTTTTTACAGTTTGTTAGATTAAGAAAAAAACATTTCTCCATTTTCTTCCTGTTCATTTAATTTTTTTGATATTACACTATTTTTTTAGTCCTTTCTTGCGTTTTAATTATTTCTTTAATTTTTACGTTATGTATAAAATATTTATCGAATGCTCTGTTTATTTAATTTTAAAAAATTAAAAGAAACACTTATTTCAGTTCCTATACAATATCTATTTCCCATCTCCTCTGTAAGTCGGGTTGCATTCTTCTGATAAACTAAATAAGCTCTACTGTTTTTCCTTCAACTCTTAGATTTTAAAAAATATTTAAATTGTTTAGAAATTATTAATGCATGATTTACAATAAATAATGTACTTGTTGCATTTGAATGGTTTAAATTATTTTAAATGCGTCTTTTCAATAGAGCTAATTACACTTGAAATAACAAACAACTTTTATTTTTTGTACAAAGTTAGCAAAATTATGTTTGGAACTTGACATTAATTTTTTATATTAAATTTTTACAATTAATATCTAAACATTGAATTTTATAAATAGGTTGATTAATATAATGAATATAATGTACGCCTGTCTATAATTTCAAAGGCGGCGCCGTGTGAATTATAGTACCCGAAAATGCCGTATCAGAACAGCGCACGACAAACTATATTCTGCTACATTGTTTGACATTTTCATTGATGAAATTGAAAAAAATTTACTCTTCTCGAGAGATTGACGCGATTTAAAAACTCAAATACCAAAAACAAAAAAAGCGAAAAAAAGCTAATTAAATTTAAATTTACACTACGATGACCATTTGCGGAAAAAGTGTCGGGTTTTGACGGAAAAAATTGTCAAAGTCCGAATCAATGAGTGAAGTGTCAAGTGATTTTGTATTTCCTCGAGAGACTGACGCAATTTAAAAACTCAAATGCCAAAAACAAAATAAGTGAAAAAGTGCTAGTTAAAATTAAATTTTCACTACGATGACCATTTGTGGAAAAAGTGTCGGATTTTGCCGAAAAAAATTGTCAAAGTGGGAATCAGTGAGTGAAGTGTCAAGTGATTTTGTATTTCCTCGAGAGACTGACGCGATTTAAAAACTCATATGCCAAAAACAAAATAAGTGAAAAAGTGCTAATTAAATTTAAATTTTCACTACGATTTTCATTTTCGGAAAAAGTGTCTGGTTTTATTGGAAAAAATTGCCAAACATGGAACATCATTGGAGGTTGTTTTCATCACACGAATTTCCTCGAGACACTAAAGCTCAGGAAATACTTGATTTATCAAAAGTAAGTATTTTTCTGAATCTTTATTTCAATAGAATTTGCAGTACGATGTTCTTTTGTGGGAAAAGTGTTGGACTTTGTCGCGAAAAATTCCTAAGTCTTCAAAACGCATGGGGACAGTCTTTGAGAACCACTGCTCCCCCCTACAGATTCTCTGCGGACTCTGTGTCTCCAACGGCTTTAACACTTTATTGCTAAAGAGAACAATTTAACATTAGAGAAATTACAGAATTCCTTTAGAAATTGAATGACAAACAAATGAATACAATTTTTGAAAAATTAAAAAAAACATTAAAAAAGGAAGAAATTCTATGACAGAAGAACGATGTTAAAATAAGAATATTTAGTACAAGATTAAATTTACATAATATACAATAAAATAATAAAAGCTTCCAAAAAAGTAGAAAATTGAGAAATGTTAAAAATGTACATAAAAGCATTAAATAAATTTTTCCAAAAATTCGTATTTATAAAATAAAAAGTAAACAATTTAAAAGAAGGACAAATGTTTCCAAAAAATGAAAAAATGATGACAAAAATTAAAGAATTATTTAAAACTCAAGGAAGGACTAAAAAAATAGTAAAACATGAAGAAAATTAAATAAATAGGAAGAAAATGGAGAAATATTTTTTTCTTTAATCTAAGTAACTGTAAAAAAATGTTAAAAGTACAAAAAATATCAAATTTGGTTAGATTCTACTAAAGAATTAGAATTAATAAAAATAAAATAAAGAAATATACATATATAAAGATGAATAAAAAGTCCAGAAAAAAATTTAAAAATCCTTTAAAAATAAAAAAATTTTTGCAAATGAAACTAAAAACATTTTTATAATATTACACTTACAACAAGTCCTACAATAAATTTATAAATATTAAAGAAAATCTACAAATTTTACGAAAGAATAAATAAGTTTGCAAAAAATATCTCAAACAAATAAAAAATTTAGATAATTTTACAATAACAAAATTGTATAAAATAATATTAAATAATTTGCATAAACAGAAGAAAATGAAAGAAAATCCTAAAACAAAACGACAAATACAAAAAAAATGGATCAAAAATAAAAGGATAGAAAATCCTTATAATTTTTTAAAAATAAGCAATTATAAGATAAAAAAGAAAAATTTCCACGAGAAAAAGGTGTTTTCCCTGACATTTTCCTGAGTTCCCTCCTACTGTGGCCACCTTATAATTTAGACGTCCACTGAAAGTTTATAGTTAGAATCATAAAAATCTTTTAAAGACATAATTAAAAAATTTACTTTTGTTTTATTTTAATCTAAGGAATTTGTTGGCTAAAAGAATTTAAAAAAGAAATGAAAGAAAAAGTATTTGAAACATATTTTAAAAAGAAACCTTGCAAAAATGAATTTTTAGGATTTTCCGAGAGGTTTCCAGACTTTAAAAAATGTCGAAATTGTCTTTTCCTTCATTTCTTTACTTATATTTATGAAAATTATTCTAATTTATAAAGTCAGATATTTAGTAAAATGTTAACAATGAAATTAGCAAGAACTTTTAATGTCACTAAAAAAAAAAATGTTAACGGTTCAGTGTTGGAAAATTGGCAAATTATATAATTTTTCAAATTGTTTATTAGAAATGTTCTTAAGATTTTATTTCATAAACATTATAAAAAGAACAAAACTTAAAGATAGATTTTTAAAAAATTATTTAAAACTTATTTTTGCTTGATTCTTGAAAAATATTCAAAATTTCTATAATTTTCCAAATATGAAGGATAATTTTTAAGTTAAAGTTCTTGGATACTAAGGACAGTTTCTTTATAAAAAATTTAGGTATGTATTTATTATATCATTTTTGACAAATTACTGAATCATCTAATTAAAAAAATGTTTAGTTAAAAAATTCACAAGGTTTGAACTTAAAATAACTTAGAAATAATTTTAATTAAATCACAAAATTTATGACAAACAGTAAAAAAGAATGACGATACATTATTATCTACACTTCTAGGTCCAAAATTTTAAAAATACTTGAAGAATGTGCAGAAGAAATTTATTAATAGTATTTATTACTATAAAACTTGAAGTTAGTCAATTTTGAAAAGTGAGGATAAAAAAAGCTGTATTTGCATGTGTTTCTGTCTCAATGTAAAAAGGTGTTATAATATAACTTTTATTTCTTTATAAAACACAAACTGCATTAAGGTTTATATATACACATTTCATTTACCGGTTATTTCCTAATTTCCCTGGTCAGGAAAGACCCTGAGATCATATACTTGCAAAGAGAAGTTACTGTTTCTCAAAGCAGTTTGGCATACTGCATACATACTCTAGATTATCTAAATTTAACACAACCATCTTCGATTTGATTTTAGAAATATCTATCATCGCATGATTAGGAGGTGATGGAAGAATTCTCCATATATGTTCCATTTTTGTATCTTTTATGAATAGTGGTTCTAGATTTAAGTGTTTCACGTTTACAAAACACGTCCCTTTTGAGTCTACAAAAATGTTTAAGATTTGCGCAACACTATCATTTTCGAATCTTACATTTTCTTCACTTTGACTGTACTGGGCCGTGGTTAAGATCATACCTTTGTATGAGCAACGTTGATATGCTTCAAGATTTATTGAAGAATCACCTGATTGACAAAGTCCAAAGAGGGTGACATTACTTAAACACCTTGCGCTGATCGTATAACGTTTTTCCGTCATAAATGTTTCACAAACTTCTTTAACACTATCGGGAAGATTATCTCCTTCTCTAAATTTATATATCAATCTTTGAAGAGATTTTTTAATCATTTGTTGATCTGCGCCTTTGGATCCATTTGCTGAGCTCTTTAAAATAAAAATGTTGCTCTCGTAGGGGAAAGCTGATGTTGCCCAAAAAGGGCCAGTTTCTAGAACATTGTCTGCGGCATGCAACAACAAATGAACATTAAATGTCATTGCTGAAATGCCGTAGTTTATTTCGACATAGGCAACAAATTTTAAAAGGTCTTTTTTACATTTCTGTAAATCTTCACTTGTAATTTTCGTTGAAGAAAGTCTGTACATTGCATTGACAAACAGTGCATAATGCTGCAGTAAATCAATTGAAAGGCTTTTAACTGAAAGAAACAATGGAACACTATAATATAATAAAAAGGCTTTTTAATTTGTTGCTTTCCAACAACTGATTTTTGATAATTTCTCAGGCTTCTTGTGTAATTCCCTGGGTGGTTGGATAAGAATTAACAGAGTATCAAGAGAACGACGTTCATCTGCAGTCATCTTTGTTTTCAGTAAATCCCACATTTGATCAGTGACTCCTAAGACTCCGTTGTGCATAGAGTCCAAATTAAAGCTTCGCACCATGTCGACATTAGGGTAATCACAAAAGGCAGATCGTCCTTTCACGCCTCGATGTGGTTTACCCTTAACTTCTGCTGTTGCAACATCCAGCATGTGTGATGTATGTGATCGTTGTTCGCAATCGCTTCCGACGAATGGAAATTTTATAATGCCCCTATAAAAACCTAATTGGTAGCAGTAACTGCAGCTACAGTATCCATTGTACTTCATTCTACACTGGAGTAATGCTCTGGCAACAGAGTCTGCAATGATGCAAAGAGGTGTAAATGTTAACGATACAAAATAACTTTTCGTTAATTCTAACGATAAACCCGTAGTATGCATGCGAACAGCATCTTCCTTGAATTTATCGATAAATAAGTTCATCAAATGCGGTGGAGGTTCCCTGGTGACCATCATTATTCCCACTAGCAATATATGTTTGAATCTTATTGCTGGAGGCAAATCATTTATAATAATGGACAGAGGCCAAAAACTTCGAGTTCCAGATTTTCCGCTACTAACAGGAGCTCCATCCGTGCTTAAATTATACGTTATAGTCTTGGGAAATTTAACTTTTGTTTCCTTATACAATTTACTGTCTTGAATGTCATAAATAGCAGTTGTTTCTTCACGTTCAGTGTTGCTGCAAGAATTTTCTAGTAAATAATCTCGAATTTCTGTATCTTTTAATAGTAATTTAAGCTGGTACTCAAAATTTACAGTCAAAAAGTAGTTGCTCTTACCAAGACTAATTTTACTTTTAGCTTTACACTGCTTACAAACTTTACTCTGTCCCTTAATATCTGATTTAATGGATGAGTGAACAATTTCTTTTTCACATGCTTCACAGTAGTAATGAAATGTAATGGTGTCCGATGGTGCGTCCATAATTTTATTTAATGTGTAATTTGAAATGTTAAAATCTTTAAATAAAGGTCCAGCTAAAACTTTGATTATATCAATTAATTTTATTCTAGCTTCTTCGACTAGTCCAAATTGTATAAAATAACCCATCAGCATTTCCACAACGTGATTGACTTGTAAACCAGATTGCGGAAACATTACCGTATTATTAAATTGAAGAAAAGATTCTTCACAGTTTGTGGTACTTGAATTATTGAACACGTCACATCCGTCATCAACAGAGTCATTTTCAAAGTCAGAGCCATTGCAACATTCTTCACAGTTTTCTGCAATTTTCCTCGACAAATCGTCAGAAGTCTCTTCATTCTCGTTCATTCCTTCATATTCACGACAATCATTATATTGTGGAACTTCTAAAGGCACAAAATCTTGTTCATCCATTGCTTCTGATGGTGAGGTACTTTGTAAAACGGTATTTTCATCTTCAACCATGACTGAAAAACTTTGTTGCATGTTTTTTGATAATTCTTTGCATGTTGCAATAAGTTTTTTGGCATTATCTGCAATAAAATAATAAGTATTAGTTGCAACTCGGAAATATAGGGCTATTCAAGTTCTCAACGAAAAATTCAAGACAGAAGCTAGGTGGATGATAGGTTTCCATTGTATTCAATGGGACGAAATCAGTTTTTTAACAACAGCTTTTTAAAAACACATTTTTGAACCTAAGTTTATTAACAAAATATTTCTTTCTTAACAAAAGATACTTCTTTCAATAAAATTTATAAAATTTTTATATTAGTTTCTATTATTTTAAAACTTTCGGCAAATTAAAAATAATTTGTTAATAAACATAGGTTCAAATTTTTGTTTCTAAATACTTTTCGTAAAAGAAAATTATTCATTCTCATAGACTATAATGGAAACCTGGTATTTGGCCACTAGCTTCCAACTTGAATTTTCCGTTTGGAACTTGAATAACCTTCTTTTTGTTTTAGATAACACCATAATGTTAACTATTAATTATAATTGTGTTAAGGAAAAAATTATTATTTTTTAAAACTGTGTAGTAGCATTTTTATATTTGTATTTTAAAACTTTATTAGTTGCTGACCGATTGCATTTCAAATTATTCAGGAAATCCGAAATTTACTTGAAAAATAAATAAATATTTATTGTTTTAATTTCCTTAACATTTTTTACTTTAAATAATTTTTAAGATATTAACCCTCGGAGCACACTCCGAAACTGTCAGACCCATATAAATCAGTTTTTTAAGTTTTATGGAAACAAATCATTCTTTAAAGATTTTTTCAATGTATTTAACCATTTTTAATTAAACATTTACATTATAAAAGCTTAATCACCAAATTGTTCATCTTGTTGGAAAAAGTAGGTGAGTGCTCCAAGGGTTAAGAAAAAAATTTATTTCAGAACAGATAAATGTCTTTACAATCTTGTAATTCTAGGATTTTTAACGATTTTTATTAAGTATTTATAAAAAGAAAAAAATTTTAATTAAAAATTATCCTCTTGGGGCCGTCCATAAATTATGCAAGGCATTTATCTTGGATTTTGACCCACGCACCCACGTTTGTAAGGCTTCATAAATTTTGTGATCCACCCCCCCCCCTCCTCCACCTATCTTATGTACTTTTTTGCTTATGTATTGTTTATGAGAATCTATTCTTAACATTACAAAAAAAGGGCTTAATTACTTCAGGCATCACAGACAGTCACTTTTTCACCTTCTTTCAGTTTCGTGAACTTTTCCACCTTTTGGGGTCAGATATATTATATATAATTTTTTTACAAATATTTCAAAGTATGTTCATAAAATGAATATTCAATGTATACATTTTTTCTGCAATTCTAAATTAATTTCTTCAAATTTTTTAAGTTTTCAGTTTTTAAATATTTCCTAGTGTATTAAATAATCCTCGTCTTTTTTAAATTACTTTTCCAATCCTCAATTATATTCTTTAAATTTTAATTCCATTCTTTCATTTTTAATGATTTAATAATATTCTCTTGAATTTTTCATTTTTCTCAACATTTTTCAATTATTTCGTTCAATAATTAATTATTTTTTTCAATTTTCAATAATCTCCTACAATATCTTTAATTTTCAATTATTCTCTTATAATTTTATAATTATTTTTTCTTTTTTTCAATTATTTTCTTCGGATGTGTATTAATTTAGCTATATTTTCGCCAATATGTTACTTCTTTCTTTAATTATTAATTATTTTTCCCAATTTCAATTTATTTCTTCAATTTCTTAATTATTTTCTTTATTTTTTAATTACTTTCTTATATTTTGTAAATATTTTTCTTAAAACCTTTTTAAGGGAAGAAAATCTTTTTTTTACATTCTTTAAAGATAAAGGGTACTGTGATGCCTGCATAATGAAATTCATTTTATAAAAATGGTTTAATAGGTCGTTTCCATTTCAATTCAGACAGTCTATGTATGTTGAAGTCAAGGAATCATTTCCCATTAAAATATATTATTTGTTAGACAATTTTAGACGACACGTATTTTCCCGTTTTGGTGAAAAATTTTTTTTTCGAACTTATGCGGATTTAAATTTTTTAGTTGATATGTGAGATTACAAGAAAATAACGTTAAAATTTTTTAAAATTATTATATCTTTTTTCCTATTGTATACATTAAAATGATCCTTTCTGTGTGTAAATGGGGCTTTCATGCTCTTTAAAATTCCATAAGTTAATTTAAAATATTTTTTAAGTTTAACAAAATGGCGGCGTTTTTCAAAAAAACTAAAAATCAAATTTTCTAAAAAAAAAAAAAATTTTTTTTATTTTAATTTTTTCAACTTTTCTTTAGAAAAATGTTAAAAAAAATTTTTAAATGCAAAAAACAAAAGTTTCATTACTTTTCCCCTTATCATTTCTGTAGATTACAAATACCTTCGATGCAAAAAATTTGTACAAGAAATTGAATAGGCAAAAGTTCATATAAAGCTTATAAATTTTTATTTACAATGTGTCTACTTTGAGAATAATTTTTTTGTTCAATTTTTCAAAAAAGCTAGATATTATTGAAATTTATCAACGCTCATCACATTTATTGATTATTTTTCCCAATTTCAATTTATTTATTCAATTTCTTAATTATTTTCTTTATTTTTTAATTACTTTCTTATATTTTGTAAATATTTTTCTTAAAACCTTTTTAAGGGAAGAAAATCTTTTTTTTACATTCTTTAAAGATAAAGGGTACTGTGATGCCTGCATAATAAAATTCATTTTATAAAAATGGTTTAATAGGTCGTTTCCATTTCAATTCAGACAGGTGTCACGTCAGAAAGACAATAACTTTATATTTTTATTTAAATTTTAATATTTATTTAAGCCTACGAAATTAATCGCAATAGCTCGGGAAATCGTTCTGTTTGGGGAATTCTAGTGTTTTTTCGGAATTAAAACATTTATATTTTCTCAATTTTCTAATCAAAGGTTTTTCCTAAACTCAAAAATAAAAAAAAGGTGGGGCCACTCTCTATAATAATAGGGGAACCCTGCAATAAAAAAAAGTACTCTACCAAATAACAATACTAAAGGACCAACTCCAGCCATCCAGAACCTAATCGGTACCGGAGTTGGGAAGCTAAACCTGAAAAAGTCAAAAATTAATTTGGAAAGGAAAGAAGTGAAAATAGAAAGAGTTTAAATTTATTTTGATTTTAACTTTATTTAACTTACTTTGTTTGGTCGTATGTGACACTTATGATGTATAAAAGAGAATCCAGATCCTTGGAAAATGGCACAGGCATCCAAGAATTCAAGGAGAAAATTTTCGTACAGTTAAAAATTACTGATAAACTGAATTAAATAGATATTTCAACGTCAAATGCTTTTCTAACACAAATAATCCTTGTTGCACTTTTCTCATTCCGAAGTTAAAAATCTTTAAATAGTTTTTTTAATGTATACTTTTTTCTAATTGTTTTGAGTTAATTGAGTATTAAAAAGAAAAATGATTTGATTTTGACTTCCGACTCTCCATTCTTGATGAGAGATTTCTGACACTCCATTCTCGATGGAAGTTTTTCGGAGAGTGTTTTAACATTTCGTGCATTTCCTTCCCTTAGCTTCTCAGAGAAGAAAAAGTGGGAAGATAAAAAAGGGAGAAGCTAGTGGGGACTTAGAAAACACCAATGAAAAAGGCCCTAAACGCGTCAGGGTGTAGGCGTGCTTTTAGGGTAGAGAAAGAACGAAGAAGAAGAACGGCGAAAAAAGAGAAAACCGATAATGAGGGGTGGCTCTTAGGACTTGCATGCTTGCGTGGGAGTATAGAATGTATTAGAAAAACTAAGAAGTCAACCATTTTCCTAATTTTGATTTGATCCTGAAAAGTGTTTCAAAACTGAGTAGGTGGAAAAAATCCGCCCTAAAACACAGTAGTTCTTGTTGATGCTGCCCTCTGTACCACTTCCAAGAATCCTAGTTACAAAAAATTCAAGAATGATTTCTTACATAATTTAAAACATAAAATTGAATGTTAACAATGAATAATGTTGAAACTAAGTATAGTACAGTTTTACAATTACAATTTGTTTATAATTTTAGTGGTTTAACAATTTCTACTGAATTTTGATTCGATTTTGCTTAAATATTAATTATTTTTTTATTATTTTGTAAGAAGAAGAATAATGTAAATTGATTAACCCAATATTTAATTTTTCTAGATTTTCCATTTCTAGGTTATGTTTCTTATATGGTAAACTATCGAATAATTGTTTTATTTCTTTTAGTTCAAATGAATTCAAATTAGAACTATCAAATGTAATATGCATATTCAATCAATTTTATGTATCCATGTTTTTCAATTTTTAGGTTATGTTAAATTAACTTTTAATTAAAGGTTAATTAATTTGATGAACATATTCAGTAAAATATTCAATACTCAATCATTCAATAAAGAATGAATTTCAACAACTAAAATGTTTTTATTTAATTTATTTTTCTAAATTTAATTTCTGAATTTTAAGGTTATGTTCGAGTAAAAGTTTCATTATTGATTGATTGACGTATTTGTTTAACCTTAAAACTGAAGTTGGACTTATTATATTAATTTTGAGAATCTTTTTAATTATGTTTTTGTTATTTTCTTAATTTTTACATTTTTGAGGTTATGTTGCCTCAAGATATATTTATTTTACAAAAGTTGATTAACAATTCTAATATGAATTCAAATTCAGTACTATTAATCTTAGAATTGACCTTAATCAATTGACATAACCCTTTTCTTTGGTTTTTCGTATATTTTTCGTACATAACCGTAAATCTTTAAAAGTTTAATTAAAAATATTGAGTAGTTTTAATTAACATTATTTACCTATTAAATTTAAGTAATTTATAATTTTCATTTCATTATAATTTTCGAATTATATAATACACACGCACACACACAAACACGCGCGCGCGTATACACACACACATAATATATTTCAGTGTAAAAGAGTTAATAAAAAGGGTTGCAAGGAATTTTTATGCATTTTAAGTATTCAATTAGAATATTCTGTAAATATTATTTTTTGTCAAAATCGTAACTATTTTTTACATATACATGGGGTCATTTCGACGGATGTCTGTTTTATACATTATCATCATTTTCTTGGAATTTTTACTTAACTTGAACATTCGAAGCAATAAATTAGGTTATCTGGTCTAGCATAGAGATTTGAAAGAAACAGACTTTTTAGGGAAACAGGGATAGTGTGACGAATTTACAGTGTGGGCCTGTACTCAAGGACGGAAGTGAACACTTGTCCAAAGTGAGGGTCAGCATCGTCCATAGCAGAGTTTGCTCAGCGCGACCCCTAATTTTAGAGTTTTTAGGGACTGTTAGAAAATCGAGTCGTTGGCAAGACATCTGTAAACGATAAAGTCTTGTTTTTCAAATGTAACCGAACTCTGGGAAACTCGAAAGAAGATGCTGTTCCTCCCTTTTCAAGAAAAAGTCAAATTTATGTTCTTCGTTTGAAACGAAGAAATGAAGATTTTTTAAAAGATGAAAAAAAAACGGCGTGACTCACGACGTTACACCCCCACTGTAAAATGGTTGCTAGAAAGTTAAGAATGAATAGCAAACATAACTCTGAGTTGTCATAAGATTTACAATTTTTAATCTGCTCTAAAATAACATACAACTTCCTATAATTGCTCTCAAATTCCAAATTGAAACAATGACTGAAAGTACAAGTTTGAAGTTTCTAATTTTCAAATGTAGCCTGTATAACTAAGACTGGAGTGATGTGGTTGAAGACTGGTTCCTTTAGTAGGTCATCTTGTAGAAGGTTTAGCTGCCTCTGATGCCTCATTTTTTATGAAGCTTAACATTCGCTTTGGTTGATTTCTTCCTTTTTAGATTCAGTATTAGGTTCTTGAGAGATCTTCAAATGGGTCCCAAAAGATGAAACAACTTTATATAGACTGAATGATATGCGTAGGCTTGTTTACTGATTCTGATTGTCGCTTTAAACAGATGGACATTTTCTGAACCATGCGATGATACCGACTCTGGAAGTGCAGAAGGTAATAAAACAGGTTCACCAATTCGTCCTAAGTAGAACTGAAGATCTTCTTCAATACATCCTCATTGAATATGTTAAAGTATGTTGCTAATGTATCTAGGTAAACTATTAGTTGTTGTATCTAGCAAAGTTATTAGATACTGGTGATCTTCCTACTGGATAGATGATTTGTTGCCGTGGTTTGTTGAACTCTGCTTGGCTACTGGTGCTATTTGCTGCTAGTTCCGTCAGATTGACATATAACAACTGGATTTGTTATATTGTAAACAAATTTTTGTGTCATCTACGGTAACCTTGTAGTCAAAGAAAATATTCAATTTCCTGTCCGACATGAAGTAGGTTGCTTGTAGCAAAGTTGGTTGCAAGTTAATTGTATCCTTATATTCTTGAGTTAGTGTAAGGAAAACTGTATGTTGTTTTATATGACCTGAAGTTCAGCTAATGAAGAAATTCCGTGCTCAATCATTACTTCAACAGGATTACATTTTAATTAGTATACTACTTCTATTTATACCTTCAAAATTCATTTGGTATTTGAGTAGCTATTGCTAAGAAATTTTAAACAATTCGTTATCTAAGTTACATTTTCTGAGTTATGATATTTTTATACAATCCATGCTATCGGAGATCTAGTATTTTTTTCCGCATACAAATTTTAAGAATAGTGACCTAAGATGCTAAAGTTTTTGATACAATCTTTTCTTTATTAATGGTAAACATTTCCTTCTAAAAATCTCGAAGATAATCTCGAATGTTTTATCTTATTCGTAATTGCATAAAAATTCCTTTTTTTTTATTGATCAAGGCGAAGGTTATATTGTGACTATAGAAAGTAAACATTTTGATTATGTTATGATCTAAAACTTTATTTGCAAATATTTTAAAATAGTCTATCGCACAGTGAATTTCAAAAGATATAACCTTCCTCCAGAATGATACATAATTTATCATAAAGAGGACAAATGGTTTCGGAACATAAGAAACATAGTTTTTTTTTTTAAATCTAGTGTGTCTAGAACCAATTATTCTGTGAAGGTGATTGCAATTTTACTGTTGATTATCGCGTTATTTAATAACTAAAGAATCGACCCAACTTACGTTCTTGCATTTGTTCTCTTTTGATTTTCCTACTAGGTAGAATAATAATGGTTTTTTTTCTTTCTTTTTTGACGATGTATATAAAATGATTAACATTAATGTTTATATTTTTTTATTTAACATTAAACTTCGCCTAAACTGTTACCAAATTTTAACAAATATTCATTTTTGACATGTATTCAAAGTGATATAAAAGAAAACCTTCTGCAAATATTAATAGTTCGATGAATTTCAAATTTACTTTATTTTATCACATAATATCGGAGTATTCGTTGATCTAAAGCAATTGAGTGTTTTTAGTAGTTCTATTTACCTGTATGTAAAGAATGTTACATTTCCCTAACTTAAAGAGGGATAATATTATTACCATGATTTACCTGAAGTTGCAATCATAACCTATGAAACTGTTGTGGCTATTTAAGGTAGTTCTCTTGGTTCAGTGGTTCTCAACTCAAAATTTGTCATTTTCTTTTACTTATTTTGTGATGTTTAATGAATACCGCTAACTTCAAGGTGTAGAGTCTCTCTCTTTTGTATTTATAAAAAAAAATAAATAAAACGTCATAACGTGCATTTCAAAATACTATTTTTAGAAATTTAGTACCGCAAGACACTTTTTTCAAAATGGGATCTTATTCCCTATACTTTAAAATATAATTTAGTAGTTTTTATTTTTAAACCTAAAGAAAATTCATTGCGTGGTAAGCAACACTGTATTTTTTTCTAGAAAAAAAAATATCATTGTATTCGTTGAATGTTCTATTATATGATATTTCAATTAAAAAACATTTAAAGAAAAATTGTTTTAGAGAGAACTACCTTAATATAAAAATTGTTATTGATTCGCTGATTTGATAATATTCTGTAACAGATAAATTCAATTAAAGTAAAATTTTTGATAATCATTAAAATTATTTTTTAAAGAAAGATAGAAATGAATAGATAGATTTATAAGGAGAGAAAAAGAGAAGATAGCTATATAAGTAGCTGTTAAGTAGAAAAATTAGAAAAATATATAAAGTAAACACGCATCAGTTTGGGATCCTATTCTTTTAATGATGGATATTTCTGAATCTCAATCTATCGATAAGCTATAAACAGGTTGTTAGACGTTATAGCTAACGCTATGATATGTACGAACAAATTGATTCTGTTATTTGTTGTAGTTGAAATTGTTATATTAATGTAATGTGTAAAGTGTTCATTAAATTGTACATCTAGGATAACAATTAGTTTTAAAAGTTCTGAGCTAATATTGGGAGCTGTGAAATATGATAGTTTCGTGGATTACGCTGACTGTATATGCGCTTACGGCATTCTTTAAGGATATGACCTAAGTGTTTACAATAATTACAGACTACATTAAAACGACAAGTGGCTTCCGAGTGACCTAATTTGTGACATTTTTTGCACTTAACAGTATTGATTGACTGATTTAGTTTATTATCGACCATGAAGCATCTATCAGCAGTATGTCCTGTCTTATTACAGTACTGGCATACCGGAAAATTAGTTTAAGTTATTGGGCATGATTTGGCAGCATGTTCTTTTTGATGACAGTGTTGACATTCAGCTATTTGGTTGCATTCTTTTGCAGAATGACCTGTTTGATAGCAAATTTGACACACTAGTGTAACATTTATGTTATTTACTTTAAAATTACATGTGTCAGATGTGTGACCATTACACAGGCACACAAAAAAAAAAAAAGGTCAAATACCAGAGGGCAGACCAACATATTCCTAGGTTTTTGGGGTCGCTGAAACCGAATATGGCCATGAAAATATTATCTGCTTGCCCATTTTCCCCCTAGCCCCCCCCTTACACCCCTCGGGGGGTGACATTTCAGTTTTTCCAAAAACGTCAAAAAGGCAGTCTATTCCTATGTTTTTTGGGGCGCTGAATCCGAAAAAGACCACCAAAAGCCAATCCCCCCCCTCCTGCACCCCCTAACACCCCCTGGGAGGGGGTTGGAATTTCGAATTTCACGAAAAGTCGAGTTCGGTGGCTATTTCTATGTTTTTTGGGGCGCTGAATCCGAAAAAGACCACGAAAAGAAAATTCCCCCTCTCCTTCACCCCCTATCACCCCCTGGGAGGGGGTTGGAATTTCGAATTTCACGAAAAGTCGAGTTCGGTATCTATTTCTACGTTTTTTGGGGCGCTGAATCCGAAAAAGTCCACCAAAAGCCAATTGGCCCTCCCCTTCACCCCCTATCACCCCCTGGTAGGGGGTTGGAATTTCGAATTTCACGAAAAGTCGAGTTCGGTGTCCATTTCTATGTTTTTGGGGGCGGTGAAATTGGAAAAGGACACCAAAGGTAAATTCGTTCCGTTATTCACCTCTTAGCATCTAGTTACTAACACTGGGAGGGGGGTTGATATGTTCTCTTTTATGTGTAATTAAGAAGAATAAGCAATGTTTTTTTTACGCATTTGAATAAATAATAACTAGGTAGGCACCGATGATTACACAAGTATGTACCAGCACAATTTGATGGATCTTGATTTTACTACACTTAGCGCGACCCAGGAACAACGGCGTGGACGTGGTAGTTTTTGTTCCCTTTGGGGTGCTTTTTTAACGTGAGTCCCCTTGCCTCTCACGATTGGTGGCGCTGCTTTAATGTGTTTTTCCTTAGAACGAATTTCGCTCATTTAGTTTTTTTATAGTGATGCATTTGAGCGAGATCTCTTCTCAAAAAGTCTCGAAAAAATGAGAATCTCGTGAAAATTACATTGGAAACAAATGAATGTACTGTTTTCGTCTCTTTTATCTTTTATGAAAGGACAGATTCTCGAAATGCATCACTAGTTTTTTGGCATTCATTTCTGCCTATGGTACCGTACTCGCTTGGATTCGAATGACCTCTTTGTTTAAGGCTTTTACAAATTGCTTCATCAACCCAAGCTTTATATGCAATGGAGGAAGAAGAAACTTTTCCGGTGATACAAGAGGATTTTTGAGGACATTTGCCAAGCCAGGAACAAAAGAGGTTCTAGCAGGCCATTGGAAGTTATTATAATGGTTCTTTCGATCTCGACTATTCCAAAGGCATAAGAAGCACGGATGACTTGTGAACCCACTTTGTTGACCCAAAAGAATTGTTATTATTTTCAGATCCCCGCAAATTTGCCAGTTATGTTCCGTGTACTTTATTTTTTCGAGTACCAGCTTCAAAGAATTATAGTCTTCTGACATATTAACGGAATGCGCTATTGGGATCGAGGCTAATTCATTGGTGTTGTGCAAGAGTACTGCTTTTAGACTGCGGGTGGAAGAGTCGATGAAAAGCCTCCATTCTTCACTCTTGTAAATGTTTGGTTTCAAAGAATTTATAAGCTCCCGAATATTTGTGCAGTAGACAAGACTTTCTTCTTTTTTGAAAAAGGGAAGAAATTCTTTTTCCCGATTTCGGAAAGAAGAAACCTTAGTACCTTTAGCCAAATGACCGTCCTCCTTGAGACTCGACGCAAGGTACTCAGCTGCATCTTTGGCTAAACCCAAATTTCTTACCACATCATTGAGCTTTTTTTGATCCCATAGTTTTATAGGTCGATCTCGTTTGAAGCGAACATCTCCTTCATCACTGTCAGAATTCGAGTCAACTTCACTTCCGGAATAAGTACTGTTGGAATCCACAGTTGGCTCATTAAGGTCCATTTGACTTTCAACTTCCACTGTATCAGCAGTGACATCCATCTTGACATCATCATCTGAAACATCATCATCGTCATTATAAATTGGAGGGGTGAAAGATGGAATACTTGGATATATAGCGTGATTAGGAGACATCATACCTTTAAATTTGATGGAGCAAATGTAACATTCCACTTGAGTTTTGGGCTCTTTCCACATAGCAGGAAACTTCAAAAAATTCTTGCCGCTTGAATTGGATGACCCGCGCTGTAATGTACCCCTGCATTTGTTACAGATACTGCTCGGTACCCATGAATTTCCCCGACCATTTTCAATCTGCAATGAAAAAAGAGAATTGTATTTATCCTCATATTTAGAAAAGTCTCTCCGATATTTTTCTATTTCAAACTTACCACATACGTAACAAAACATGGATCTGTCTTTGTTACAGGTGTGAATGGTATTATCTTGAATATCCATACCATTGTCCGTAGGACCATCAGAAGCGCCTTGAAGATTTTCACGATTTGAACGCAAAGCTCTATTTCCATTAATTTTTCTTCTTGAAGCATTTAACTCAAAAGTAGCCAAGTTGCCCACCACCCTAGAGCTGCGGTTGCATGATGACGACGCCTGCGGGCCCGCTTGCTCACCCTGACCAGCCGCCGATACTGGGGTCTCCCTCCCCTGCATCGTAATCTTCTTCCCTACTTTTGCCATGAAGGCATCTTTTTTACCTAGGAACTTAGCCGGTTAACCGTTATCCGCCTTCACCGCGTGGAGGTGTCCTAGTTGCAAAAGTAGATGTGGAAGTAATTCATGAAAATTGAAATTGTAAACCCATCCCATGGGAGGGGGTAAGAGGGTGCTAGGGGGTGAATGAGGGGACGAATTTATTTTTGATCCCTTTTTTCAGTTTCATGGCCCTAAAAAATATTGGAATAGACTCTAAACTCGATTTTTCATAAAATTCGAAATTCCAACCCACTCAAGGGGATATTAGGGGCTTAAGCGGGCGGGAATTAGCTTTTGGTGGTCTTTTTCGGATTCAGCGCCCCAAAAAACGTAGAAATAGACACCGAACTCGATTTTTTGTGAAATTCGAAATTCCAACCCCCCTCCTAGGGGGTGATAGGGGGTGAAGGAGAGGGGGAATTGGCTTTTGGTGGTCTTTTTCGGATTCAGCGCCCCAAAAAACATAGAAATAGCCACCGAACTCGACTTTTCGTGAAATTCGAAATTCCAACCCCCTACCAGGGGGTGATAGGGGGTGAAGGGGAGGGCCAATTGGCTTTTGGTGGACTTTTTCGGATTCAGCGCCCCAAAAAACGTAGAAATAGATACCGAACTCGACTTTTCGTGAAATTCGAAATTCCAACCCCCTCCCAGGGGGTGATAGGGGGTGAAGGAGAGGGGGAATTTTCTTTTCGTGGTCTTTTTCGGATTCAGCGCCCCAAAAAACATAGAAATAGCCACCGAACTCGACTTTTCGTGAAATTCGAAATCCCAACCCCCTCCCAGGGGGTGTTAGGGGGTGCAGGAGGGGGGGATTGGCTTTTGGTGGTCTTTTTCGGATTCAGCGCCCCAAAAAACATAGGAATAGACTGCCTTTTCGACGTTTTTGGAAAAACTGAAATGTTACCCCCCGAGAGGTGTAAGGGGGGGGGCTAGGGGGAAAATGGGCAAGCAGATAATATTTTCATGGTCATATTCGGTTTCAGCGACCCCAAAAACCTAGGAATATGTTGGTCTGCCCTCTGGTATTTGACCTTTTTTTTTTTTTGTGTGCCTGTGTTATTGTTACAAAGCAAACATCGCTTTTGTGACCAACAATCTCTAAGATTATGTCCTGGTTCTTGACATAGTTGGCAAGTTAGTACTTTAGAGTAGTCAATAGCTTTGTTTTCTTTAGAAGGGGTGGACAATTTCCTAAGAGCTTGTCTCGACAATAGCTGTTTTTCTACTACAATAGCATTCTTTACTACTTCATTAACATTCTCATTTTCAGTTAAGCGTTGTTCAATTTCTAACTTTAATCCTCTTTTAAAAGCTTCTATGATAACAGCGTTTGTAGAATCTCTAAAATCTTGTAATACAGCTACACCCGTCTCCGCGCGTTTTGCCTCTAAAATTGATTCACCTATTTTTTTAATTCGATTTGCAAAAGCAATCACTAACTCATTTTCGTGTTGGTATTCCGCGCCTAATTCTCCGTACAATTGCGATATAGATTTGGTAGGAGCAAAAATAATTTTAATATAGGATGTTAGCTCATCCACTGTGTTGAACGTCATGTCGCTGATGATTTGACGAGCCTCACCGTGGACTTTGCTACGTATAAGTTTGACCAAGAATCTTTCTGAATCAGCTTCGATCATAGCCTTAGCTTCATTACATCCTTCTACAAAATGGCTACAACTACCTGTTCCATCGAATTCGGGGACAACCAGTACAGCATCCCGAATGGAAACAGCTTGTGGGTGTTGGGCTGGTACAGCTCCTTCCGCCATGCTTAAATTTGACCGATTTACAATATGATCTACAAGGGTATTGCTTAAACTGGCTTCTGAAATAGTGCAATTAAAAGTTAGGGAAGATAAACCACCTCCAATAATAAAAAGAGAGAGATAATGGATAGTAAATAGTAGATAGTTAGAAAGATAGAGAAAGAACATGTATGACGTCAATCCAGAAAGGATTGTTATCGATTTTTTTATTGTTCACTATAATATCAACAAACTGTAATACATTCGTTATAATGAATAATTTTTCTGTTTATATTTTATTAATTATTACCCTTTTTAGGTGAATTAATAATAAAGAAAAAAAAATTGAATGCAATTTCTTAGTTACGTAACAATCGGTAACTAGTGTAGTATTACGTATTCAAGGTATTTGATTGTTTGTTTTTTTTTTTTATTTCTTTATATTTATTATTATAATCATTATTATTATTGTTTTTATTTATTTATTCTTAATTACTTATTGATTAATTATTTGAATTAGGATAGAATAGTTTTAAATGCTATATCTTATTATTTTTAGTATTTTTTTATCATTATTATTATTATTAGCTTATTTACTTGTATTGTACTATTATTAAGGCCTATTTTGGTACTGATTTTTTTTCAAAACCTATAAAAGCATAGTAGTGTCTACTGAAGCATTACGAACATTTCTGTTTTAGGGTCTTTGAATTAGAAAACATGACTTTTATTCCAAAAGTAGATCAAATATTATTATATTCATTTAGAGAAAAAAAAAATTTATAAAACCTTTAATCCAAAATTCAATCAAGCAAGTAAATAAAAATAAGCACGAAAGAATTGTCTATGCAAAATTTACCAAGTAGGATAAAGGAAACGAACCTTCCCACATAACACGTAATATTCCAGGGACATTCCTGGAATATTTTTTTGTGACATTCGGAACATTCCAATGGAATATTGCAGTGACGTTACTGGAACGTTGCTATGTCCGACTCAGGGAATATTTCAGTGGAACATTCCATGAATATTAAATTGTAATGTCTCTGGAATATTACAATATAACATTGCAGGAATATTCCATTGGAATATTCATAATTTTTTTGAAGCAAAAAAATTTTAGTTTTTAAATTTATTAATTTTTATTAGAATTATTTATCATTTTATTTTTTTCGTCTTAAAACAAATTAAAAATTCCAAACGCGACGAGAGGATTCGAACCCTAAACCTAAGACCTATCTAACGATTAACGCTCGCAGCTATTATCGGTATGAAAATAAGAATCTAAACCGAGTAGATATAGTTTTAATACATATCTAAAATAGTTGAAGTTCATCCAGCTTTATTGTAGAATTTTCATACCGATAAAATAGCCGCGAGCGTTAATCGTTAGATAGCCCAGTGGGCAAAAATTTCCAAAAGACGTCTCAAGGACGTCTTTTGGACATAGAGGCCGACATAGGGACGTCTTTCGGACATGTGTGCCCACTGGGAGGTCTTAGGTTTAGGGATCGAATCCTCCCGTCGCGTTTAGAATTTTTAATTTGTTTTAAGATGTAAAAATAAAATGATAAATAATTCTAATAAGAATTAATAAATTTAAAGACTAAATTTTTTTTTGCTTTAAAAAACTTATGAATATTCCAATGGAATATTCCTGCAATGTTATATTGTAATGTTCCAGAGACATTACAATTTAATATTCATGGAATGTTCCACTGAAATATTCCCTGAGTCGGACATAGCAACGTTCCAGTAACGTTACTGCAATATTCCTTTGGAATATTCCGAATGTCACAAAAAAATATTCCAGGAATATCCCTGGAATATTACGTGTTATGTGGGTTAATTTATGAATAAGCAAGATAAACACATTAGGTTTGATCGGTACGGCTCAAGAAAAGATAATATTTTTTACAACTGATATTTAGCTCTCCTCTTTATTTGTCAAAAGAAATTTCAATGAGTTATTTCAGAACAAAAATTTTATTTCAAAACACGCGTTTATTTTGAAAGAAAAAGAATATTCTTTAGAAAACATCGCATTTTGTTAATACACACTCTTAATTTGGTGTTTTACGAGGTCGCGTTAATCAAGTATTAGATTGTCCAATACTGGCCCAAACATGCCTACACAAGTTTTATTCACAAATGCGCCAAGCTTCTACGGGCTTGCAAATAGAGAAATCTTATATTCAATACGTTTTTTATTCATTACAAGAGATTTTAATTTATCTGCTTTATTTAAATTTTTATTTCTAAAATCATAATTTTCTGTTTCAGAAATTCCAAAGCAGTTTTTATTTTCGTTAGAGAAAGATATAAAATTTTCTTATTTCCAAATTTCAAATCATTTTTGTTAAGTTCGACATTATTATTATTTGGACAATTTGTTTAAAAAAAAACATATTAATTATGTCAAATGTCATTGATAAAGTCAAATCATGTCCCAGCAATGGTAGCAATAAGTTGCCATACAATTCGAACTAATATACCAACTTAGAAATATGTTCATTATTGGCCCAACGTTGGCTATATACCAAACCAGTATTGGTCCAAATAATAGCTTACATTTAGGTTAAAACTATTTTTTATTTTTATTTATTTTTTTATTTTTTTTAGTAAGAAATAAAACTAACTAAAATTTACTTGAGTAACTTTTTGTTTTATTATTATTATTATTAATTTTTTTTTTGTAATAATTTTTATAATATTTTTTTTTGTTTTTTTTTTATTTAAAGTTTTAATTTGCTTAAAGTATGTAATTAATTTTTAGTTTTTATTTCTAGTTGTTTTATTTATTCATTTATTTTATTAGTGTTAATATGCTATTTATTGAGTAATAGTTTTAGAGGGTTAATTAGTTGAATTTATTTAGTAGATTTCTTTTACTTATTCTATAGTTATTGACCTTTGTTTTTTTAACAATATATGTTCTAATATACTGAAATTTATTTATTTACTCTATTTTGTTTTCAAATAATTGAATAAAATCCTTATTTGTAGATAATTATGAATTATTTCATTTGTTTTCTTTTCATAAACTATAAGTTTTTTTTCACAAAAAAAAACAAAATTTCTTATTTTTTTTCAAATTGCGACGGCTAATGCCAAATCCTCTCGGTAGATAACAGTACCAATGCACGATTTTTATGGCGCGAAAATTTAAAATAGCATTTACTGCTAAAAAAAAAATTTCAATTCTGCGACGTAAATTATACGTAATAATGCGTTACAAATTATAAGATTTCATACAATATTTTAAATCAATTTTTCTTAATTTAATTATTTAAAAAAAAATTCTATTTTTAGGTTATAGAAAAAGCAGTCCAATTATGTTTAATAATATCTTGGTATTTAATCAAAACAATTTTCTTTGGTTTTAATAATTAAGAATAACAATTTTTTATGTTTAAGAATAATGCGTGAAATGCAATTCACAAAAATGGCGCGAATTTGAAATGTTCAAATTATGCCTTGTGGTAAATGCGTATAACAAACTTTTAACAGAAATAATTCAATTGTAATATTCTATTACAACTGATTATCTTTTTAGATTAATTACTTTACATAATTTTATTTAAACTTAATTCAATATTCAAATCAGAATATTTTTCAAAAGTATATGTACTCAATGGTTTTAAATATTTTAAAAAAAAAGAAAAGTAATTAATGCTTTTATTACTCATATAAAAAACTTATGTTTTCAAGTATTCGGATTTTTGATTAATTCAAATTTCAAAATTAAATTTCACAGAAAGTCAGTTTAAAAAAAAAATTCAAACGATTGAGATTTAAAACTTCTCAAATTCAGTATTTCAAAAATTCGTAAAAGACTCGAAAATAAAATTCTCACAACTCCAAAATTTTCCAAAAATTAGTATTCTAAATTCAGATTCTTTAAACTACCAAAATTCATATGCTCTAAACTACTCAAATTTGTATTCGAAATTAGTATTTAAAAGATTTGTTATTCTTCTAATTATTTAAAATTCATTATTCATTCTAACCCAAATTTTCATTTTGCAAGCTACCTAAATTCGTTTTATTCTAAACTAACCAAATTTGTATAAGATTCAGCAATAATTTCTCTCAAGTGCCCGAATTCGTATTCTTCAAACTATCGTATATCGTTTTATCCAAACTACCCAAATTTGTATAAGATTTAGCAATAATTTCTCTCAATTGCCCGAATTCGTATTCTTCAAACTATCTAATTTCGTTTTATCCAAACTACCCAAATTTGTATAAAATTTAGCAATAATTTCTCTCAATTGCCCGAATTCGTATTCTTCAAACTATCTAATTTCGTTTTCTGCAAACTTCCCGATTTCGTAAAAGATTTAGAAATTAGTATTCTTTCAACTACCCGAATTAGTATTCTTCTAAGTACCTCAATTAGTATTCTTCAAACTTCCCGATTTCGTATTCTTCAAACTTCTAAAAATTTATAACCATTTGCATTAGCATTTGTACTCCACACTTTCTACGAATTTGTACCCCCGACTCTACAAGAATTTGTACTCCTCACTCTACCCGAATTTGTACTCCCGACTTTACCACATTTGTACTCCCGACTTTACACATTTGTACTCCTATCTGCCCGCATTTGTACTCCCGACTCTACACGAATTTGTACTCCACCATCTTAACACGAATTTGAACTCCACACTCTACCCGAATTTGTACTCCACTATCTGCCCGCATTTGTACTCCTCACTCTACCCGAATTTGTACTCCATTATCTACCCGAATTTGTACTCCTACTCTTTACCTGTATTTGTATTCTTTAATCTACCCGAATTTGTACTCCCTACTCTTCCCATATTTGTACTCCATTATCTACCCGAATTTGTACTCCTACTCTTTATCTATATTTGTATTCTTTAAACTTTACACGAATTTTTACTACACTATCCACCCGAATTTGTACTCTATACTCTACCTGTATTTGTATTCTTTAATCTACCCGAATTTGTACTCCTACTCTTTATCTATATTTGTATTCTTTAAACTTTACACGAATTTTTACTACACTATCCACCCGAATTTGTACTCCATACTCTACCTGTATTTGTATTCTTTAATCCACCCGAATTTGTATTCCCTACTCTTCCCATATTTGTACTCCATTATCTACCTGAATTTGTAGTCCACATTCTACCCGAATTAGTATTCTTCTAAGTACCTGACTTAGTATTCTGCAAACTACCCGAATTTGTAAAAGATTCAGAAATTAGTATTCTTCCAACTTTCCCGATTAGTATTTTTACCAAATTTGTATTTTTACCACTACCCGAATTCGTACAAGATTTATAAATTGAAATTCTCTTAACTGACCAAAATCGTAATCAGCAACCTACCCGAATTAGTATTGTGCAAATTACCCATACTCGTACAAGATTTAGTAACTGTAAATCTTCTGACTTCCCAAATTCGTATTTTTTTAGACTACCCAAATTAGTAAAAGATTTATAAATTGATCTCAGGATTTCATTTTATCTCTGGATTTAAAAATTTGTTTAATTTCACAATAGATCTCAGAGTTTCACTTTACCTCTGGATTCAAAAATTTGTTCAGTTTTTACACAGGATCTCAGAGCTTTTTTTTTTAGTCTCTGCACTGAAAAGAGGTTAGGAAATCTGTCAAACTTAGTTCCTTACAGCAGAAGTATTATAACCTCCGAATAACAGCAAATCCACTTTGGTGTTGCTCCTGCATTATTTTGGTACATATATTGTACCAAACGTGTTCCCCAGGACGTAAGATAGCTGCTGCTCTAAACTTTGGTACGGCTCCCATACCAAACTGAGACAGCTCTGTTACCAAATTGTAATCATCTATCTATATCGGTCATTTCGAACATATCGTGTACTAAACTTTTTTCGGTGTGGATGTAAGAATTTGTTTACATATCATATTTTTTTAGACTACCCAAATTCGTAATGATTTGTAAATTTATCTCAGGTTTCCATTTCATCCCTGGATTTAAAAATTTGTTTAACTTGACATAAGATCTCAGAGCTTCTTTTTTTTTTTGTCTCTGGATTTAAGAATTTTTTTTTTTACATATTATTGATCTCAGGGTTTCATTTTACCTCTGGATTCAAAATTTGTTTATTTACATGGTTTTTGTTTTCCATGTTTTGTTTATAATTAATTTATTGCTCGTTCATTTATGAACTGATTCATTAATTTACTTATTTAATTTATTATTTGGTTTATTAACTAATTCGTTGTTTTATTCATAAATCTATTTTCTTAACCCATTAATATATTTATTTATTCTTGGCCTTATTACCTTTTTGATTTTGTTTGTTTCAGACTTTTGATTAATTACACGATTTTTTTCTTATGCAAAAAAAATTTCAACTGTTTGTTTGTTCATAATTAATTAAATTTTGTTTGTTTGATTATTTATTTATTCTTCAATTTATTATTTAAACGTTTCATTTAATTTTTTTTTTTCACTCATGTATTTTATTAGTCACATTTATTTATACTGTAAATTGTTTGTTATTAATTTGTTTGATCTTTAAATTTTATTAAACTTAGTTTATTTATTGTCTTCTTTATTTATTTGTTTATATTTTCTTCGTTTATTTATTTGTGTTTATAATAACAACTTATATTTTTACTCTTGTTTTAGCATTTTATTTAAACAATCATTTATATTCAACTAATTGATTAATTAATTGTTTATAATTTTATTTATTCACAAATTTTATAATTGTTTATTTTTTCTTAGATTTTTATTTATTGTTTAATTGTTTGTTGATGTTTATGTTTATTTATGGAGTTTTAAAATGGATATTTTTGATTTAAGATATTCCTATTAACGAGATTTCTTTATTCAAAAGAGTTATTTATATTATAATATTAGAATAACTAACTAAATGTTTTTTGTCTTTCTGTTTTGTTTACGTATTACACGTAGTTACGTACATAAATGTCTGCCCCTAGGTATATTCTATTTATTAGAATTATTCAAACTTTATTTCAAGTTACAATTACGCTTATTATTAAAAACTAATTGATAATTGTTTATTTGTTTACTTGTTAATTTACTTTTTATTAATTCAAAATTATTATTGTTTGAATTTAGATTTGTTTGCCTACCCAAGATGGCGTACCCAAGGTTAACCAATAAAAATGTCAATAATTCTAGTAACTTTTCTAGTGAATTCTAGTTAATCTGTTTATTTATTAACTTTAATTTAATATTTATTTAATTTTCCGTCTTATACTTTTGAATTTGTATAAAAATTACTTTATATTCCATTTATTCAAAATAGCGGGTATACATTCAAATTCAAATTTAGCACAAATAATACCAATAGAAACAGCCAATCAGAGCGCGGTCCTACCCCTTTTACCTTTAGATATAAAAAATTGGTTATTTGTAATATTACCAAAATCCAACGGTAGGTGCGTGGCAAGCTCATGCCAAGTTCGAAGGTTTTTCTGATGTATTATTATTCTTTAAATTTAGAATAGTGTTAAATTAAAATAAGAAAGCTCGCTTTAAATTAATTTTATTCTTTCAATATTAATTTTGCAATATTTATTAAATTTCGTTTTATTGTGTTTTTTTTATTTGTTTCTATTTCCTCTCGATTAATAATCAATTATTCGAATTATTTATTATTATTTATTAAGGCGTGAATTTTTTATATTATTAATTTATCGTTTATTTATTTACATCCACTTTATCTCTATTTTGTTTGCCTTTATATATTTTACATTTGATTTTTATATATTTGTTTATTTAAACAATCTATATTATTTATTGTTTTTAATTTTTTTTTTAAATAATCTGAATCCGATTATTTGAGCATCCATACTAATTTCTTTTATTTTTATAATTTCTATTCATAAATTATTCTTTCTGTCAATTATTTGTTTTTATTTATTTCATTAACTAATTCCCATAGGATTTATTATTTATTACTTTGCTTATTATATTTCCCAAAATTAGCTTTTAATTTCAAAATTCAATAGATATTAGTTTTTCTTTATTCAATTTATTTCAAATTAATTATTATTTATTTAATTTTTATAGCATTTAAATTCTTATGCTTTTATTTGTTTATTTAAGAAATTTACTTTCTTTATTGTTAATAAATTTATCTGTATATCAAATTACTGAATTTGGTTATTTAATATGTTTAAATTAAATTGTACTTTCAATGATCTACTTTTATTATCTTAAATTGATTTTTATTATTGTTATTTAATTTATTATTTTATTATTATTTTCGAATAATCAAAGTTTGATTATTTATTTATTTGCACTTATTATTTTATTTGTGTATTTTCTATTCATAAATTTCCATTATCAATATTTACTTCTATTTATATTCATTTACTAAACCCAACTCAATTTATTATTTTCTGATTATTATTATTTATTATATTTCTTAAGAAATTTCTAATTTTGAAAGTTGCAAACTATTAGGACAACCTTTTTTCAATGGTATTTCTAAAAACTCATTCATTTAATGACCAAACGTATCCATTGATTGCATCATCTATGGATATTCATGAAGATCCTACCAAAATTTTGCTTATTAACGGCGCGTACCGTCTATTGTCCTGGCTACCACGCCTTGTCTATGGCTAAGACAGTTATAACCTGTCACTCAACCTGTAAGGTTGTTGACACGAGGTGCAATATTTCGAATGCTTGGAAATGACAAGCAATGCTTTTAAGATTGATGATCTTCGATTTTATGAAATTTATGATTTTTAGGAAAATTAAATTTTTTTCTTCAAAATTAGGTAAGTTTTTACGTTTATTTTATTTTATTCTATCTATTTATTTTTCTTATTCTTTGCATTCATAAATTTTACCTTCTCTGTTTCTTCATCATTGATTTCTCTTTTTATTTATTTGTTATCCTCTTTGCTTGTTATTTGTTTTTATTTTTATCAGATAATATTCGTTTTTATAAAATATTTTGTTCACTTTTAATTCCTTTGTATTATTTTGTTTATTTTGTTACACTTTTTAATTTTTAAATATTCAAACGTATAATTCTATTTTAATTCGTATAAATTTCTCTAATTTATTTACCTATATCAACTTATTTTTAAAAAAAAATTTTTTTATTAAAATCTTTATTATTTTAAAAAAACTTATTTCTTTAGTTTGTGATTTCCAATTCTTTTCTTTACTTATTTATTTAATTCTTTTATTTTATTTATTTTTGCATTTGTCTTCTTCGATTTCGTTAAGATTTTTCTTTCGTTTTACCTTTGTTAATTTCTTCCGAACTTTTTGTGTCTTTTGAAAAATTTCTAAAATTCTTATTTTAATCTTAACTTATTTTACTATTCTCTCATTCTATTTTTTCAATTTTAGTAACCCTTTTTGTATTCATTCACTTACCATTTCAAATTATTTCTTTTCATTTAAAATTTCTTCTTTTATTTATTTTATGCCTGATTCCAGAAAAAAATCGAAAATGGCTTCACCAAGTTCATCAATTTTTTTTTTACTCATTATTGAATTTTTTTTTTCTCAAGCCGTATTTTATGGCTTATTTGATTAAAATATTATAATGGTCCCCAATTGTTTTGAGTTTGATATTTTTCAATGGAATATAAAGGTAAAATTTAGTGAGGGAATGATGATGAGGGAATGACGAATCGAAACAAAATGATCATAACCTCAGAAACATAACCTTACTTCCCTATGCACTGTGAACAATGCAATATAAACACTGGAAACATGTGCAAATACACTATGATTAGTAAATTAAAATGTGTTTACCTATTTATAAATCAACATGAGGGAATGACGTGAAGAAATGTATTTTTTAAAAATCTCATTGATAAATTAGTTTTAACAAAATATCCTTTCTACAAACGTTCGCTGCAGTATAGGTTGTCAATAACAATGTTGCCATTTTTCAAAAAACTTAAGGTGGAACTTGGTAGGCATTAAAACTTTGCTGCAATCACACTGTTTCAAAGCGGTGAGGGAATGATAAGTTTTTCAAGGACAAATTTTGAAGTATATTTAAAAATACTTCCATTCGCTATTTTTAAATTATAAACTCGTGTAGATACAGTTAATACTATCTTATATAAATAAAAAATAAAATAACAAACAATTAGTAAGGAATTTTACGTTTTAAGTTAATGATTCTCTTCGAATTCAGCAGTTGGGACATAGTGAGGGAATGATTTTCAGGGTACTCTCTTGGACATATCTTCTTTGTTTATCATATAAGAAATAAATTTGTTTCATAAATTCGTACATTTAGTATAGAAGTATTATTAAAAAAAATAACTTTTCATAACCAACAATCCTGATTTTCAGAAATCATTAAGGACATCAATTTCGATTTTTTTCCGGAATCAGCCTCTTATGGTTTGATTCTTTCTATTTTACTTATTTTCTCACTTGTTTCTTTTAAAAATTTTGTTCTTCATTATTTTTTTCAAATGATGATTTTTGTTTTATTTCCGCATTTATTAGTCTTGCTGTATTTTACTTTTCTTTATTTTTTTCTTTAATACATTATTCTTTACTCAATTTTTCTTTTATTCAATTCTTTTATTATCTTTTATTATTTTGAAAATTCTTATTTTCTTTTAATATTTCTTATTTAATTCTTATTTTCTTTTCAATATTTCTTGCACGTTTTAGTCTATTTTTACTTTATTCAGTTTCACTTTTAATCGCACGTATTTATTTATTCAAATTTTAAACCTTTTCTTTTAACTTTATTTTAATTTCTTTTTCGACTTATTTATATCCTTTATGTTTTATTTTCAGATTTTTATTTTTTGTTAGTAAAATCTTTGTTTGATTTATTGTTTCTTGTTTATTTATTTCCGCTTAATCCTTGTTTTTTCTTTTTAATTTTCTCGTTGTTTAGTTATTTCTTTTATTTATTCACGTATTTTATTTACCCTTAACGCGTTTTTGTTTGTTTGTTTCTCCCTCTTGACTTATATTCTTTTATTTAAATTAATATTCGTCTTTTAAATTCACACGATGTTTTATTTTTATTTAATCCACTTTTTTCCTTTTAAAACTTCTTTTATTATTTTTCTCGTTTCTTACTTATTTATTTTCTTTATTTTACTTCTCTTTATTTCATTCTTGCACGTTTCTATTATTCTTTTATTTTCTTGATTATTTTACCGAATTTATTCTTTTGTTTTAATTATTTTCCTTGTCTTATTCAAACTTTTAATTCTTTTTATTTTCTTTTTAGTTTAAAATCGTTTCATTTATTTTTATACTTTCTTTTAATATTTTCTTGTTACCTTCGTTTAGTTAAATTCACTTATTTATTTGATGCTGACTTTTTAATTTTTATACGTTTTATTTGTTTTATTTTATCCTCTTTTGTCTTTAACTTTCTTATTAAATTTTTGCTCTCTTAATTATTTCCTTACTTACTCCTTTATTTTACTTCTGTTTCTTTTTTTCTTCTTTACACATTAATTTCTTTTATTCTTTTCAATTATTTGACCACTCTTAATTTTTTCTTCTTTGATTTTTATATTTTTTTATTTAATTATTTATTTTAACTGCATGTATATTTATTTTTTTAATAATTTGCATGTTTTATTCAAATTTGAATTCTTTTTATTATATTCTAATTCGTCCGTTTTTTACCCGTTTTAATGTTTTATTTTCAGGATTTTTACTCATTTATTAATAAAATCTTTATTTGATTTATTATTGCTTTTCTCATTTATTTTACCTTTATACTTAATTTCCTTTTTCCCGTTTTTATAAAAACTTTATTTTAGTTCCTTTTATTTATTTAATTTTTTCTTTTATTCACGACGATATTTGACACTTTTATTTATTGCTCAAAATCTCAATTTTATTTATTTCTTTTACTTTTCTTTATTCAAATTTTGTATTTTTACCACATTTATTTATTTTTATTGTATTTCAAATCAACTTTTTATTTCTCTTCAATTATTTTGACATTTTTACTATTTTTCGAATCTCACAAATTTATTTTCATTTTTAACTTTCTTTTAACGTTCTTTATTCAGATTTATATTTTCGACTTTATTTATTTCTTCTCTTTTAACACCGAATTTTTATTTTCTGTACGTTTTACCAATTTACTTTTATTTTACCTTTCACTTTATTATTTTTGTTTCCAAATTTTAATTCTTTAAACTTTTCTGAAAATTTTCATTTTTTTCAGTTTTTCTTTAAAATTTCTTGCACATTAATTTTCTTAAATCACTTTCATTTGTTCACTTTATTTTATTAAATTTCCTTTTTTAACTTCTTATTTTTAATTTCTTTGGTTTCTTATTTATTATTATATATTTTTTTTAACAAACAAAAAATTCACATTTCACATAAAAAATACCAGTTTACTGATAAGATAATTTTCCAAAAATTTTAAATACAAAAATAGAAAAACAGTTAGGAAAATACATGGAACAAAACAACACACTAAAAAAAAAACCAGAAATATCAAACAAAATGTTCCCCCCACGAGGCACCAAAAATTTAGATAATATAATGTCACGTCAGAAAGACAATAACTTTATATTTTTATTTAAATTTTAATATTTATTTAAGCCTACGAAATTAATCGCAATAGCTCGGGAAATCGTTCTGTTTGGGGAATTCTAGTGTTTTTCGGAATTAAAACATTTATATTTTCTCAATTTTCTAATCAAGGGTTTTTCCTAAACTCAAAAATAAAAAAAAGGTGGGGCCACTCTCTATAATAATAGGGGAACCCTGTAATAAAAAAAAGTACTCTACCAAATAACAATACTAAAGGACCAACTCCAGCCATCCAGAACCTAATCGGTACCGGAGTTGGGAAGCTAAACCTGAAAAAGTCAAAAATTAATTTGGAAAGGAGAGAAGTGAAAATGGAAAGAGTTTAAATTTATTTTGATTTTAACTTTATTTAACTTACTTTGTTTGGTCGTATGTGACACTTATGATGTATAAAAGAGAATCCAGATCCTTGGAAAATGGCACAGGCATCCAAGAATTCAAGGAGACAATTTTCGTACAGTTAAAAATTACTGATAAACTGAATTAAATAGATATTTCAACGTCAAATGCTTTTCTAACACAAATAATCCTTGTTGCACTTTTCTCATTCCGAAGTTAAAAATCTTTAAATAGTTTTTTTAATGTATACTTTTTTCTAATTGTTTTGAGTTAATTGAGTATTGAAAAGAAAAATCCCTGTAATAAGAGGGTTATTGAGCAAGCGTTTTGGCTAGTTGAGCAAGCCCTCTGCTCAATTGTCCTAACGAAATATGGACAATTGGGCTGGTTGCTCATTCACCCAATGCATTGAGTCCAATAATCTACAAGGTATTTCGAGCTTAAAACTGGAGAAAAAGCGACTTAATATTGATAAAACACTAAGAAACGTTAAATTAAGCATAAATACACAAAATTAGATAATAAAAATACGTCTATTAAGAATAAATAACATTTTCGAAAAGACGTGATTTATTGACACTCAGAGAGCAGAACACCTGACTAGCAGAATAGACGTAGCCAATCAAAATCTTTCTACCGCGAGAGACTAAATTGTGATTGGCTACGTCTATTCTGCTAGGCAGGTGTTCTGCTCCCTGATGTGTCAATAAATCACGACTTTTCTGAAATGTTATTTATTCTTAATATACGTATTTTTATTATCTAATTTTGTGTATTTATGCTTAATTTAACGTTTCTTAGTGTTTTATCAATATTAAGTCACTTTTTCTCCAGTTTTAAGCTCGAAATACCTTGTGGATTATCGGACTCAATGCATTGGGTGAATGAGCAACCAGCCCAATTGTCCGTATTTCGTTAGGACAATTGAGCAGAGGGCTTGCTCAACTAGCCAAAACGCTTGCTCAATAACCCTCTTATTACAGGGATGATTTGATTTTGACTTCCGACTCTCCATTCTTGATGAGAGTTTTCTGACACTCCATTCTCGATGGAAGTTTTTCGGAGAGTGTTTTAACATTTCGTGCATTTCCTTCCCTTAGCTTCTCAGAGAAGAAAAAGTGGGAAGATAAAAAAGGGAGAAGCTAGTGGAGACTTAGAAAACACCAATGAAAAAGGCCCTAAACGCGTCAGGGTGTAGGCGTGCTTTTAGGGTAGAGAAAGAACGAAGAAGAAGAACGGCGAAAAGAGAGAAAACCGATAATGAGGGGTGGCTCTTGGGACTTGCATGCTTGCGTGGGAGTATAGAATGTATTAGAAAAACTAAGAAGTCAACCATTTTCCTAATTTTGATTTGATCCTGAAAAGTGTTTCAAAACTGAGTAAGTGGAGAAAATCCGCCCTAAAACACAGTAGTTCTTGTTGATGCTGCCCTCTGTACCACTTCCAAGAATCCTAGTTACAAAAAATTCAAGAATGATTTCTTACATAATTTAAAACATAAAATTGAATGTTAACAATGAATAATGTTGAAACTAAGTATAGTACAGTTTTACAATTACAATTTGTTTATAATTTTAGTGGTTTAACAATTTCTGCTGAATTTTGATTCGATTTTGCTTAAATATTAATTATTTTTTTATTATTTTGTAAGAAGAAGAATAATGTAAATTGATTAACCCAATATTTAATTTTTCTAGATTTTCCATTTCTAGGTTATGTTTCTTATATGGTAAACTATCGAATAATTGTTTTATTTCTTTTAGTTCAAATGAATTCAAATTAGAACTATCAAATGTAATATGCATATTCAATCAATTTTATGTATCCATGTTTTTCAATTTTTAGGTTATGTTAAATTAACTTTTAATTAAAGGTTAATTAATTTGATGAACATATTCAGTAAAATATTCAATACTCAATCATTCAATAAAGAATGAATTTCAACAACTAAAATGTTTTTATTTAATTTATTTTTCTAAATTTAATTTCTGAATTTTAAGGTTATGTTCGAGTAAAAGTTTCATTATTGATTGATTGACGTATTTGTTTAACCTTAAAACTGAAGTTGGACTTATTATATTAATTTTGAGAATCTTTTTAATTATGTTTTTGTTATTTTCTTAATTTTTACATTTTTGAGGTTATGTTGCCTCAAGATATATTTATTTTACAAAAGTTGATTAACAATTCTAATATGAATTCAAATTCAGTACTATTAATCTTAGAATTGACCTTAATCAATTGACATAACCCTTTTCTTTGGTTTTTCGTATATTTTTCGTACATAACCGTAAATCTTTAAAAGTTTAATTAAAAATATTGAGTAGTTTTAATTAACATTATTTACCTATTAAATTTAAGTAATTTATAATTTTCATTTCATTATAATTTTCGAATTATATAATACACACGCACACACACAAACACGCGCGCGCGTATACACACACACATAATATATTTCAGTGTAAAAGAGTTAATAAAAAGGGTTGCAAGGAATTTTTATGCATTTTAAGTATTCAATTAGAATATTCTGTAAATATTATTTTTTGTCAAAATCGTAACTATTTTTTACATATACATGGGGTCATTTCGACGGATGTCTGTTTTATACATTATCATCATTTTCTTGGAATTTTTACTTAACTTGAACATTCGAAGCAATAAATTAGGTTATCTGGTCTAGCATAGAGATTTGAAAGAAACAGACTTTTTAGGGAAAAAACAGACTTTTTTTTTTTTTTTTAAATTTTATATCACACAGGGATAGTGTGACGAATTTACAGTGTGGGCCTGTACTCAAGGACGGAAGTGAACACTTGTCCAAAGTGAGGGTCAGCATCGTCCATAGCAGAGTTTGCTCAGCGCGACCCCTAATTTTAGAGTTTTTAGGGACTGTTAGAAAATCGAGTCGTTGGCAAGACATCTGTAAACGATAAAGTCTTGTTTTTCAAATGTAACCGAACTCTGGGAAACTCGAAAGAAGATGCTGTTCCTCCCTTTTCAAGAAAAAGTCAAATTTATGTTCTTCGTTTGAAACGAAGAAATGAAGATTTTTTAAAAGATGAAAAAAAAACGGCGTGACTCACGACGTTACACAGGCTATGTATGTTGAAGTCAAGGAATCATTTCCCATTGAAATATATTATTTGTTAGACAATTTTAGACGACACGTATTTTCCCGTTTTGGTGAAAAATTTTTTTTTCGAACTTATGCGGATTTAAATTTTTTAGTTGATATGTGAGAATACAAGAAAATAACGTTAAAATTTTTTAAAATATTATATCTTTTTTCCTATTGTATACATTAAAATGATCCTTTCTGTGTGTAAATGGGGCTTTCATGCTCTTTAAAATTCCATAAGTTAATTTAAAATATTTTTTAAGTTTAAAAAAATGGCGGCGTTTTTTCAAAAAAACTAAAAATCAAATTTTCTAAAAAAAAAAAAAAAATTTTTTTATTTCAATTTTTTAACTTTTCTTTAGAAAAATGTTAAAAAAAAATTTTAAATGCAAAAAACAAAAGTTTTATTACTTTTCCCCTTATCATTTCTGTAGATTACAAATACCTTCGATGCAAAAAATTTGTACAAGAAATTGAATAGGCAAAAGTTCATATAAAGCTTATAAATTTTTATTTACAATGTGTCTACTTTGAGAACAATTTTTTTGTTCAATTTTTCAAAAAAGCTAGATATTATTGAAATTTATCAACGCTCTTCACATTTGATTACATTTTTATAAACATTATTATTGTAAATTTTAAAGAAATATCCCAGCAAACAACTATAAGTATTTAAATTTGCGAAATTTAAGACATTTTAACCCTTAAATGGTAAGCATGGGTCACACGTGCCTTTCGAAAAAATGAAACACATATCTATCTCGGAGGTAGAGGGTTACTCTTAAAGTAATTACATACTCTTATTTTTTTTTTTTAGGGGAAGGGTTTATTGAAGATTGTTATAAGTAGTAACTCTAGTTTTAAAGACTTTTTAAGGTGCTGAGTACGAGTGACCCATGCTTACAATATGAAGGTGCCTAAAAATAGCTTACCATTTAAGGGTTAAAGAAAAGATTGAAAAAAATTATTTTCTCCCCGAAAACAAAAAACTATATCAAATATATATTTGCAATTTATATATAAGCAATTATACATAAGCAATTTGTATAAAAGCCTATAAACCCTGAAAACTTTAGGGAAAACTGTCCTTTTTAAAAATAAAGTATTTTTTGATTATTCCAAAGAATCGAATTAATCTTTTATTTTTTTGTTAATATTTTAAACTTTTTTTACGCATTTTTAAAAACCGTAAAAAGTTAAAAGAATTGTTATAAACAAAAGTAACTAAAGTAGAAAAGTTTAAAAAGGAGAAAACGGAATTCTTAAGAAGAAAGTTTTGAAAAAAAATTAAATATTTAATTATAATTTAAAAACATTCTTTTAAATCAGTTAAAGAATGGTATAAATATTATTTAAAAATATGTTTTAAATTAAACTGAGTTTAAGGTTCATAATTTACCATCAAAAGGTTTTTAAATTATTTCTAAAATTGAAAAACCGTCAAATTTTACAATGCTTACTTTGTATTCTTTACTTAATTTTACTAACTGTCAATCATTGTTTACTGATAATTAGTCATTTATAACTAATTCAGATTTTTATCTGCGAACAAAATTAAAGTGAAATTACAAAAAATTAATGAAACTAACCTCTCCCACTGAAAGGTTATAAGAAATGCATGAAATTCATGTCCAGTAACTTTTTTTTTTCATTTACTAAACCAATATTAGTAAGAAAATTGGAATATGTCACCAAATTCTTCAAAATATAATTCCCTTCGCCTCGATCAATTTTTCGTGCACTTCAAAGATATTTGTCTGATAAATTAAAAAAAAAAAAAAATGGAAAAAATGCCCGTTTTACGTTTTATGTGAAATCTATCAGTATAATAAATATTTATTGAGCACCATGCAATGCAAAGTAATTTTATCCACAATAAATTTTATTAAAAAACCGTAATGAGAAATTAAACTTTGAACTAATTAACAAGGTTTTCAAGTTTTCTAATAGATTTATATAATATTTTTCATATAGAAAATGCTAGGAAATGAAAAAAAAACTGTACATTTAGGATTATACCATAAAAATAAATAAATGTTTTAAAAATGGAACTGCGATTTAAATATGAATGTTTTGCAAGAACTTTGTATAGAACATTACATTCCTTATAGGGTATATAATTTGAAAATATTATTTACAAGAATATTACAATAATTGTCGCGCACATACCGTCCTTTAATTGTAACAACTTCAGTTTAGTGGCAGATTTTGACTTGGAATTTAATTCTTCCACTTTCTTCCTTTTATTGTCCATATTTTTTGTACAACTGCTTCACATAAGGTTGATTGTTTTTCCAGCAAAAATCTCTGTATAAATAACAATTATAAATTTGTTTAACAGTATACTAAATAAAGAAAGGTATTAAATTACCCCTTGATTAGGGACAGAATAAGCTTAAGAATTTATCATTATAAATATACATTAAACATTTCATAAAAAGCAAATGACTTCCAGATTTCTGTACCAATTCTAAGGGGTCTTCTAGAAAACAAGTAGCCCATTTAGGATGAGGGGGGTTGTTGACCAAATGTTACGCTAAGCTACTTACAGGGAGAGTAGATCCTTCTTTGAGGAACATGACCTTTTTTAATTTTATTTTATATTTTTATATTATTATTATTTTTTACATTTCCAAAATATTTTATTGCGCGGTAGTATTTCTCATCTTTACCTCACTTATGAGAAAATTCTGTATATTTTAATCATCATTTCTAATTTCATTGTAAATTAAAGGTTTTTTTTATGATTTATAACAATACCAGTAAAATATTAAGTGGTTTACAAGAAATATGAACATTTATTTCAAAAATGAGAAATAACTACAAAAACAAAAGAGAAACAAATTGTTTAAAAGTTTTAAAACATCAGAAGTATTATGGGAAAAGAAAAAACTTCAAGGATAAATTAAAGAAATTAAAGAAAAATTAAATTAAAAATATTTAATAAAGAATGGAAAAAATGAAGAATGAAGGAAATATTTTTAAAAAAATAACAAATAATAATGAAAAAAATGATACAATTTAAAAAAAAATCATAAAGTATTAAATTAAGAGAAATAATATAACGAAATATATATGTATGTGTATATCAAAGTAGAAATTGAAAAAAAATTACTGACATTAGATTTCACATCATGAAAAAAAAATTAAAAATTAAAGAAAATAGATAGTTAACACATTCCTGGAAAAGTTTAAAAATGAGAATTTAAAATTAAGAAATGTAAAAAGTTTTAAAAAAATTACATAAAATAGACAAATGATGATAAAAAAATAAATATTTTTTGTAAGTTTACATATATAAGAGAAGAAGAAAAGTATTTTACAAAAATTATAAAAACTTTTGAATTATAAAAAATATAGACAAAATAATTAAATAAATGCTTTTAAAAAAATTAAATTGGAGGACAACAATTAAAGGATGTAAAAGGAAAAATAATTTAAAGAAATAAAAAAATTTTAATGAAATTTAAAAATGAATTAAAATTTAAAGAATTATATAAAGAAATATTATGAAAGAAAAACAAAGAAATGAATTAAAATGGAAGAAGATGGAGAGAAGTTGTAGTAGAAAATAAAAAAAATTCTGTAAAAATAAACAAAAATAAAATATTTGGTAAAAGTGTAATAAAACATTATAAGTAAAACCAAAAAAATAAAATTTAAAAATTTAAGAACAAAAAGTGTTATTTATAAAAAGATGCAAAAAAAATTAAGGAAGAATCTTTCAAGACTAAAAAAGTACATGAAAAGTAAAACAAAATTTTGTTTAAGATATTGTACACTTAAAAATTTTGTAAAACAGTTTTAGAAGAATAAATTAAATCTACATTCTCTTTATAGAATAAGTAAATAGAAAAATTATTGTAAATATGTAAAATAATTAATTTTTTCCCTATCGAAGCTTTCATTAATTGCAATTTCACTGTTGGTTTTTTGTGTTCTATGGTGCCGTCCATAAATTATGTCATATTTTGGGGTAAGGGGGGGGGGGGGGGTTTAGAAAATTGTGACAAGCTTTATAAAATTTTAAATATCCCCATGGAAAAGTGTAACAGAGGGGGGGGGGGCAAAATTTATCAAAATGTGTGTGGCGTAATTTATAAACGACCTCAATTATGCCATAATTATTTTTATTAGAAGAAGCTACAAGAAATATAGATTGTAATTTTAAGAATAATAAATTTGATTACTTACTTCGAAGGCAAGTGTACAACTAATCGAGCAGATTATGTAAATACATTGTGGCAGATTAATATTACATCAAGTAGAAAATATGAATATAATAAAGTCTGTGTGGCTTCAGATATCTGAAAATAAAATAAATTTGTTAAATATTTATAATTATCTTGTATGAAACAAACTATTCAAAAAATGTTTTTTTAGAAGAATAAAATTCTATGTCACAAAATAACGTACTGAACCATTTATCTTAATTATGAAGTTTAAAAAGAAATAAATAAAAATTTTCTGCAAATATTAGTTATGAACTAAGAAAGTTTCGTTTAAGTTTATTCGTTTATTCGTTTATTTCGTTTAAGGTAATATTATAGTTCATAAGCAGTCGAAAATGCCTTCTAAACATTTTTTTTCTCGGTAATAATTATATATTTAAAACAATGCAACTTTGTGCATCATATTTTTCCTAATTTTGCCTGTAAAATAAATTACTATGCCGGTTTTATCAATAGAAGACACCAATCACCAAAGTGAAGATAAAAAAATAAATGATCAATTGGGGGACAATGTACAGATTCTTAGAAAAATCCGATCTGAACAAATTTGAAGCGGAGACATGTGGTTAGGTGTCCTTCCTAAGCAGGATAATAAATATTTAAAAATAAAAAATGGCAACAATAAACAAAAAATGTGTTGTTTAAAACAATTTTTAAGTCATAATTAAAGAAAAAAATCAAATTTAGGAAAGATGCCTGAAGGCTATTATAACGAGGAAATGGATTCAATGTTTTTTAAAAAACGATTGAAAAGAATTTGAGTTATGATGTCAGCCAATTAAACAAACATACTTTTGAGGAAAACGCGTTTAATGTTTTGGATTTAAATTCCGCGTGCAGAGAACCGCTGTATGTATAATATTGTGTATAACTTTTTTATTTGATCACATTGTAATCTGTAATTCAGTAATTATATTATTCAGGCAATTTGGACCATAAAAATGAACAAATAAAAACGACCAGTTAACGATCCCAAAAGAATTTTAAAAAAATATTAAAAAGTTGAGTGTTACATATTTTTTTAAATAGTTCCTTTATTACTTATTTCGTTGTTGCCCGATGGTATACTGTATTAATAATTGTGTAAAATATTAAAAGATCTAAAAATTTTTTTTTAAGTTACATGTTTCAATTAAAATGTTTACAATTAATTTTCCGAAATTCCACCTTTGTATTTCAACAAAAGTAATTGAAAACACATGAAAGTATTCATTTATCTATATTTGTTTAAATAACACTTAAGTATCTTTACTGATTGTGCAAAAGAAAAAAATGAAATATTTGTTCAGTTCTTCATTACGCGAATAAAAAATTAATTAGTCATTGTTTTGTGGCACTTAAGGTATTTCTCCGGTAGTTATACTCGGAAAAAATTGATTTTCGTTAGATTTTCTTTTAATTTTGAGAAAACCTTATTTTATATGTGTCTTCTATCTGGTAAAAATTTCAGTACCCCTTGTGATTCCATAAAAAATTGGAATTTTGAATTTCAATATCTTAATTTTGAGTTCCTCAAGGAGTACTGAAAGTTTAACCGAATAGAAGGCACATATAGGTAAAATAATGTTTTTTTATAATTTAAAGAAAATCTAACAAAAATCAATTTTTTCAATTATAACTGCCGGAGAAATATCTTAAATTCTTTAAAAACCTTAAAAACATTCAAATCCTGGCGCCAAAAATACATGTGTAGAGCTTAGTATACAACTTAAATGAATTTTTACAAAAATTTTACTACAAATCGAATATGTTGTATAATTTTCATTTTTTGTCACCAAACAACAAAAAAAAACCACGTAACAACAACCAAACGACTGTACCTAACGTTTCTTTTATAAAATAAAGTTTGGATTTACATACTTTGAGTTCTAACTTCACTGACGTGTTAATATGTAAACATAATTTAATTTGTAGGTTAAGTTAGCACAAACTATCTTTTTCACAAAATTTGAGACATTGTTAGTAACATTTATATAACGCAAATTGGTTCATCGAATGTTTTTCCATTAACTTGCATAATAGAAATTAATAAAAATTATAAAATGCAATTGTTATTTATATAATATAAATATAGTGTTCCAGCACGGAAGTAAAGAAATATCTTACCAAAAAGAAGGGAACATTTCGTTGTTCGTTTATTTAATGTACAACGTAATTTCTTTGAGAGCTATACTGTCTATTAAAAACACTTCATATCATAGAACTTATAATAAATAACTGCTCAAAATTGTTTACACAGAAACTATACAACTTAACTGGATTATTTTCGATTTTATTTTCGATCAGTAGAAATCAAACGAAAGGTATATATGCGTATATACGTATAACAGATGTTTGCAAAGTACCGTAATTAGCCTCCTTGTTCTCCTGGAGTTTTCGATAACCCTCCTCAAATTTATTAATGTTACTGTAATGATATAATATATTATATATTGTATTATATCGATCTATATATACAATTTGAAGCACTTCATTTCGTTTTAAACTATGCTCTTTATAATTGTTTGTAATATATATAAAACATTTTAAGTTAATACATACTTCAAAGGTCGGGGCCCTCTTAGGCATTCTAGTCGGCCCTTTCTAAATAGCTTTTACAACCAAACCAAAGCAACCAATCACAAACGTTTCCTAGAAGGACGTGTTGCAACCTGTAGTAACCTTTTGCAGCAACTTCTGGAAGTGAATTAGTTGCAATTAGTTATCGAAGCCGCAAAGCTTTTATTTTATTCATCTTCAGTTTCTATAATTCTTACAAAGAAAGTTGACAATTTTGAATGCACAATGAGTAAAAATCGCGATCCTATAAAATATGTTAGTGTTTATATTTGGGATACTAAAGAAACCTTTGTTCTGTCGGTGGAGAACATTTTGCATTTCAAAGTGAATACTTTTGATATTAAAAAGAAAAGAACCTACAAGATAAAATTTAAAAATTCCATTCTCCAAGGATTCATCATTCACGTTGGTGGTAAGTATATAATATCCATTTAAATTCTATAAGAGGGTTATGTGAAATTGTGAATCTGTTTATGGTTGATGAAAATTTAATATGGCTGCACAGGGTTGTGCAGTGACGCGTCACTCGAGGTTTTCGACGTATAATACATTTTCGACGTAATATACGTAGAAAATGTAGAAAACTATGTAATTTACATCCCAAATCTATAAGGTATATCTATATATATATATAAATTTTAAATTTTCGCGCGCTGTCACGTGATTAAATCTGTGTGTACTGATGTATATTACATTATGTAGAAAACTAAACATGTAAATTACATATGTAATATACGTAGAAAACCCATGTAATTTACCTGATGTATTTTACGTGCACAACCCTGTGGCTGCATATGATTCTGCCTATGAATATTCATAGAGTCAATAGGGAAAAATAAGGTTTTTTTAAATAACATTGTAAAAAGGAATACTTTTTGACAAGTAGTTTGTTGAATTCATAAGATTACTATTTTGTTAAATAAATTTCTGTGCAAAATAAATTAACAGCGTTTGCTCCAGACGAGAATTGAGACAAACTATAATATATAGTTTGTCAGGGTGGCCACGATGTCAGGGAAATTTTCTCTTTTAAATTGAAAATAGTGAAATTCCACTTACTGTTATTTCTGTATTCATGAGAAGTCGTTTACATTAGCCCATATGCAAATAATAGTATTAACTTTTTATATATTTAAGTCATTATAATTTAAATTAATTCCAAACGTCAATTAACTCTTATTCCAATTCGTTGAAATTTTTAAATTTCAAATACTTCAAATTTATATGGATATTAATATATTAATGAATGCAAAGTAATTGCATAATATTAATTATTTCCCATATTCTCAATTTTTTTTACTTCTTACCACATTTCTAAGAGATTTTACTTTTTTGAAACTATTTATTTTTTATTTGATAATTTCTTATTTTTACAAAATTTTAACATTTTTTCTCTTTTTACTTTTGCTATTTTTTTTGTAGGTTTTTATCTTTTTATTTTAGAATTTATTTAATTTTCTTCTTTTAATGCAAATTATTTAATATTATTTTGTCCAATTATAATGACATTAATTAACTCTTAATTGTTATAATAACTCAACTTTTAATTTCGTCAATTTTCATAATTATTTCCAAATTTTTTTAAAGAAATACGATCATTTTTTTGTAAATTTATTCAATTTGTTTTTAAATTTTGTTTATTGTTTTGCGAGAATCTTTGCAAAGTTACTTATTCTTTCATAAAATTTCTAGAATTTTTTTATTTTGCTAAATTTATTTTTCAACTTGTTTCAAGTGTAATATTATTATTATAAAAATGTCTTTTGGTTTAATTTACCTAAACATTTATTGTTAAACGATTTTTAAATATCTTTTGTGAACTTTTTATTTACCATGATTTTTTTATTTTATTGATATAACATACACGAAATTTTTAACTGGTCATTGTTCCATTTCATAGAATGTCTTCTCTTTTAAAATGTTTTAAAATTTTCTAGAATCTTATTCATTCTTTTTTTATTAAATTTATAAAATAATTATCTAATTTTTATAATTTTTAAATTTTGTTCTCTTCAGTAATATAGTATAACGTATTTTTTTATTATCTTCTTATTTATTATTTTAACTTGGAAATATGTCCATAAATAGTTTAATTTTTGAAAAGACCTTCTATTTCTTTTTTATACATTCTTGTTACTGTTTCATTCTTGTGCTTTAATTTCTTTTTCTTCGATTCTTTAATAAACAACTTACAAATAAACATATGAAGACTTTATATACAAATTATATTTAAATAATCCAAGTTAAATTAAAAAAATCGGATTTTTTTTTAATAAAGCATGATTTTTTTGAGCCCTGATTTTAAGAATAAAGCAAAGTTTTATTTTATTTTAGTTGTTTGTTTATTACTTATAATAAACATTTTATGTCAGGGAAAATTAAGGGAAATGTCAGGGAAATTTCCATATTGAGTTTTGTGGCCACCCTGGTTTGTCTTCGAAAATTAGAGAGTATTTGGAACTACTGTTTCGTCCCCTGGGTCCTGTAATATTTCTGAACTATTATATTAATGGTTTCTACTTCAATTTTGACGTTTTACACGAAATTATTAGTTAACTTAACTTTTTGAAAATTGTAAACTAAAGAGTCAGATTCATGCGTGGGGACACAAATGCTTCTTCAAAAATCTCTAATTTGTGTATTAAAAAATTTTTTTTTCCTCTTTTTGAATACCCCATAATTCAGGTCTGAATCTTCCCCTCCTAATAAAGACTATATAAAGTAGTTTGCATTATTACAAATATTTGTTTGAGTGCCCATTAGTAATTTCATTTTTTTACGTCCAATATGTTTGCAAATATAAATTAATTTATTTTCAACTAAAACAGTCCATTAAACTAGAGTCGATGATAGAAATGCTTATTGAACTTCTTTTGTGAATGACAGAAGTTTTAATTGTATATTTCAAATTGATTCAAAACGTTACTAATTCTTAAATTATTAAGTACTTAAATTATTTGTATATATAAAATAACCAAGAAGTTGAACGAAAAACGGTATTAGAATTTGTAAACTAATAAATGATTTTCTTGTCTCACAAGTGACAGCTACGAAGGAGGAGTTGAATCAAAAAATGAATAAAACACGACTACGTGTTCCACCAAGAAGATTAGCTGAATCAGCTACCGAAAACTCTACAGACGATGATTTACGTTCAGCGACCAATGTAAAAGTGTCAAATAATGTGCAGGTATTTTCATACAGTACCCGCCAGTAGTATGTGGCCACATGTTTTAAGTGATTCAGATTAATGAACGTTTTTTGTTTCTAATTGTAAAATAAAATTTTTTTCTCTGTAATTAGTTCAAAAGTAAGTAAATTGTAAATAAAATGAGCCCATGATGAAGTCGCTTTGTCTGGCTGTGATTTTGAAGACAATTTTCTACAAAATTTAAAAAGTTCATAATTATTTTTGCACAATTTTTTGATTAGATTTTTCTTGAGGCTAAAGTAAGTATAAAAAAATTCAGAAATTTTAAATGGAATAATTAATGAGAGAAATATTTATCACAATTATAATGAGAAATATTTATAAAAGTTTTTTGCAAAAAATTTGAAAAAAGTAATTCATTATAATTTTAAAGTATATTTTTTTCACTATTTATATTATTTAATTTTTTTGCATTTTTTGAAGTCACTTTAGCAAACACACACAGCAAGAACATCTAAAAAATTTTATTATTTCAAAATTTATTTAAAATTTCAAGAAGCCCTGCAATTTACATATTTTTTATAATACACTTTTTTAAAAGTCGACCAAGCGACTTGATCATTTGATTCACATTTAGTTACTTTTAAAGTAATTGCGGAGAAACAATTTTATTTTAGAATTAGATAGAAAAATAATTTATTAATTTAAATCACTCAAAACAGGTGGCCACATACTAGTAGCCGATTTTTGAATTATGTGAAGTTCCCACAATATTGCAGTGATTTATAAATTATTGTAAATGAGCTGACTTTATTTAATCGCAACAATCTCAATATTAAGTAATTGTTAAGCACTCCTACTTTGCTACATACTGCATTACAATTTTTACATTTCTTCTAATGTTTATAATTTATTTGAATATGATGAAAAAGGTAATTTCCAACTTGATTTTTAAAGGGTCCTAACACAGCTGCTGATATTCAGCTTCATTTAATGAATAGGCTGAATTCTGTGGATAATATGACGACTGTAAAGAATAAGGAGAGGAGGCCATTTATAGAGGTATTAAAAGCAATATTTCCTAAAAGAAACTTTTTCAATCTATTAATATTAAGGATATAACTCTTTTTAAAAATTAGGTTATTTACTAATAAAGGAATCCTGTAGGGTTGACCGAGCTTGTAAACAAAAATGCTCTAAATTAGTTTGAATCTTGCCACTTCTCGCTCTTAAAAGTCAAGATAAATTAAGAAATGTCGATTTTTCAGAATTAAAAAATGGGTACAACTGAGGCGTCTATTATTATTATTGTTATTATTATTTTTTTTTTTTAATACAAGAAAAAAGTGTTATTTTAATATTATTTTCGAAAGTTAAAAAAATTATTTATGTAAATAATATTTAATCTCTTTCTTGAAGCAAAATACTAATAAACATCCCATTTATGCCAATATTATTTCTAATGAATTGACATATATTCTAATTTATATTTTCTTTTAAGATCGAGATACCAAGTCATTAAAGTCAAGTGAGGTTACTTTCTTTCTAGCCTTCATCTGCTTTAAGTAATTATTATTTAAAAATAGAAGAATATTTGAAACGGATATTTATTTAGTATGAAATGATGAAAAGGGTATACAAATTGTCTTAAAAAACTGCACTTTTGAAAATAAAATTTTTTTAAGCGATTTAATGATCTCCTTCATTTATCATTTTTATTTATTCATCATAAGAAATATATGATAATTTTTATAATTACAAATTGTATACTTAAAGGTTAACTCTAATGTGCCTTCCAAAATGTATTCTGCGGTGACAAAAGCGAAGTCTGTGATAACAGCAACATCACCAGAAGGTAAAATTCTCAAGCTAGCTGCAAAAAGTATATCAAATGGAGAAAATGAATTTCTTGATTCAACAGAATACAGAAAATCACTGCAGAATCATAAAAACCATTTGAAGGTATTGACAACTTTTATTTTAATATAAAATATTTATTTATACAATTTGAATAATGCTGCACGTTACTTTGAAATTATAAGTCTCAACCATTAATTGTTTTTCTCATTCAAAATCATGGCGAAAGTATTGAATTCCATTTCAAACAGTTTCAATGACTATTCTTTAGAGGTATTCTGGCATTTCTTCACGAATCATGCGAAATTAGTCCGATTTATTCCGGAGGTAAATTTTAATCTGTTTCAAGTCCTACTTTATTTTGAATCAATCCCTTTCAAATCCGAAGAAAACCAATTAGATATGAAAAGGATTGATTCTGAATGAAAAGAGGATTCAAGCGGATTAAAATTTATTTTCGGAACGAATTTGATTAACCCATTAACGCCCATGCTTAGGGAAAAATTTATATCAAAAAAGTGAATACGGCAAAGAGGACCGTTTACCAAACAATGATTTTTGACACTAAAAATTGTTTAAAAAATAATTTGTTTAAACTATTTGTTATAAACAAATACAAAAATATTAAAAATTCTAAAAAATAAACAGCGCCAATCGATTGTACGCGAAAAATTACTAAAGGAACATGTGTGACATTTTTTAATTTTTCACTCCATTTGTTATAAATAATTGATAAACAATAACAATGATCTTGAACCCATCTCAGCCCATGCTTAGGGAAATATTGATATAAAAAAAGTCAACATGGGAAAGAGGACCGTACACCAAACAACGATTTCTGAAATTAAAAATTGTTTTAAAAATAATTTGTTTAAACAATTTGTTATAAACAAATAAATAAATAATAAAAATTATAAAAAATAAACAGCGCCAATCGACTGTACGCGAAAAATTACTAAAGGAACATGTGTGAATTTTTTTAATTTTTCACTTTATTTGTTATAACTAATCAATAAACAATAACAATGATCTTGAACCCATCTCACAATCAGCCCATGCTGAGGGAAATCTTGGTATCAAAAAAGTCAACATGGAAAAGAGGACCGTACACCAAACAATGATTTTTGACAATAAAAATTGTTTAAAAAAAAATTTGTTTAAACAATTTGTTATAAACAAACAAAAAAATAATAAAAATTATAAAAAATAAACAGCGCTAATCGACTGTACGCGAAAAATTACTAAAGGAACATGTGTGACATTTTTTAAGTTTTCACTCCATTTGTTATAAATAATTGATAAACAATAACAATGATCTTGAACCCATCTCAGCCCATGCTGAGGGAAATATTGATATCTAGAAAGTCAACATGGGAAAGAAGACCGTACACCAAACAACGATTTCTGACATTAAAAATTGTTTAAAAAATAATTTGTTTAAATAATTTGTTATAAACAAATACAAAAATATTAAAAATTCTAAAAAATAAACAGCGCCAATCGATTGTACGCAAAAAATTACTAAAGGAACATGTATGACATTTTTTATTTTTTTACTCCATTTGTTATAAATAATCAATAAACAATAACAATTATCTTGAACCCATCTTAGCCCATGCTTAGGGAAATATTGATATCAAAAAAGTCAACATGGGAAAGAGGACCGTACACCAAACAATGATTTTTAAAATTAAAAACTGTTATGAAAATAATTTGTTTAAACAAATTTGTTTAAACAAATTTGTTATAAACAAATAAAGAAATAATAAAAATTATACAAAATAAACAGCGCCAATCGATTGTACCCGAAAAATTACTATAGGAAATGTGTGACATTTTTTAATTTTTCTTTCTATTTGTTATAAATAATCGATAAACAATAAGAATGACCTTGAACCCATCTCAGCCCATGTTTATTGAAATATGGATGTCAAAAAAGTCAACATGGGAAAGAGGACCGTAGACCAAACAATGTTTTTTGACATTAAAAATTGTTTAAAAATTGTTTAAAAATTGTTTATTTCCCTCAGCATGGGCTGAGATGGGTTCAATGGCATTGTTATTGTTTATCAATTATTTATAACAAATGGAGTGAAAAATTAAAAAATGTTACACATGTTCCTTTAGTAATTTTTCGCGTACAATCGATTGGCGCTGTTTATTTTTTATAATTTTTAATATTTTTGTATTTGTTTATATCAAATTGTTTAAACAAATTATTTTTTAAACAATTTTTTATGTCAAAAATCATTGTTTGGTGTACGGTCCTCTTTCCCATGTTGACTTTTTTGATATCAATATTTGCCTAAGTATGGGCTGAGATTTGTTCTAGGTCATTGTTATTGTTTATCAATTATTTATAACAAATGGAGTGAAAAATTAAAAAATGTCACACATGTTCCTTTGGTAATTTTTCACGTACAATCGATTGGCGCTGTTTATTTTTTATAATTTTTAATATTTTTGTAATTGTTTATAACAAATTATTTAAACAAATTATTTTTTAAACAATTTTTAGTGTCAAAAAGCATAGTTTGGTGTACGGTCCTCTTTCCCATGTTGACTTTTTTGATATCAATATTTGCCTAAGCATGGGCTGCGATGGGTTCTATGTCATTGTTATTGTTTATCAATTATTTATAACAAATGGAGTGAAAAATTAAAAAATGTCACACATGTTCCTTTAGTAATTTTTCGCGTACAGTCGATTGCCTCTGTTTATTTTTAATAATTTTTATTATTTTTAGGGTTCCGTACACAAAGTGTCCAAACGGAACCCTTATGTTTTCACTCGTTTGTCCGTCGCCCAAAACCATTACCCCCCCCCCCCCCCTAGCGGCCAAACTATTTGAGATAGAGAGTTGAAATTTGGTACACTTATGTATTTTCACGTGTAGATTACAGGAAAAATATAGCGAACATGATTGGAGGTGATGGTCATAGCGTTGTCAAGGAAAAACTTTTTTTTTAAAAAAACGTGTCCCCCCCCCCCTTATCTTCCAAACCATTTGACCTAGAGGTTTGAAATTTGGTATACCTAGGTATTTTTACGTGTAGTTTACAGGAAAAATATAGCGAACGTTGCTGGACTTAATTTTCAAAAGTTATTAATGAAAAGTTGAAAAATGACAAAAAACCCCTATGCTAGCGCTCAGCGTATTTATCCTGAAAGGTTGGGAATTGGTTAAAAATGTGTAATTTTATGCAGAATTTTTTATAAAACCATAAAAATTGTGGTTTAAATTTATTATCATAACATTTTTTCCAAAAAACTGAAATTTTACCAAAATTACTATCCAATAGGACAACTCAAAAAAAAAAAAACTTGCAATGGATTGAACATATTTTATTTTTGGGGCAGGACATTTTCCGTGAAATCCACCATATTTAAAACATAAATAATTTTCCTCATAAGAAACTTATAGATGAAAAATACCACGCAATAAAGTATTTTGAAAAAGTAAAAAATAATAATATAAAAATATAAAATAAAGTAAAATAAGACTATATTCCTCGAGGAAGTAGCCTCCTCCCCCTAACTGGGCTACGGGGTTTATAAAAGACACCCAAGTATGTAAGAACAAATTTTTTTTATTGGCAACAAAATTTCTTAGCGACATTAATATTTTTCTGTTTATTTTTTGTTTTTGTTTTGTTAAATTATAAATTTATGAATGAAAATAATTAACATAAATCTAAATTAAAATGATTCACATAAATCAAACTTCAGTAATTAAAAAAATAAAAAGGAATTGTAATGTTTTAAAAGTTAAAATGTTAAAAATTCTTCAAAGTAAATTGTCAAACATTCTAAATAACATTACTTAAGAAATTTTATATCCGAACCCTGTACTTATAATGGAACATTTTCTCCATAAAGATTTACAATAATCTGATGACTGAGAACTTGGCTCTTATTACGAAACCGAAGATTGTACAAACATCATTGCCATCTGAAGATGAAGTATGTAAACAAGCTGCAAAGACTATTGACAAAGAAAAAAAAGTTCTTAATACAATAGACTGCAGAATATCAACCCAAGGCACGCACAGTGGGCCAGGAAGTACTCAAAATTGGCCAAAAGTCAAGTTTGCAATTATCAAATGTGAGACTTATCATGTTATTTAAGGATAGTTAGACCACAAAAATCTAGAATATTAACTTAATTAAACTATTAATTTAGCAGTTATACTCGGGAGTGCTCAGACCTGTTCGCACATTTTTAAAGCGTGCTTCTGCAGAAATAACTTTGTTTTAATCGATTGTTTTGTGATTTTTTATTTTTTAAGATAGTTTCTCTTCTAGTTGATATCAGGAGAAGAAAAATTATAATTTGAATCAATAAATTAATCTTCCAAATTATTCTAAAAGGGTCCTTTTTCATTATTTTTCTTTTTTATGAAAAAAATGACTTTCTTCCGAATGAAGGTTCCCCTAAGTTCCGCTTCATATTGAGTTCACTAAAGTCTCTAAAGACTCTTAAGGAACAATACTGTACGACAGGATTGCTACTTTTTGCTACTTTTGCGTTTGAACAGAGGTATGACTAAAAAATTTTTTTTGCGTTTGAACATTAACCCATTAAATACCAAGCCGAAACTGTCCCTACTACACTCAAACTAATTATTGGATTTATAGTCAAATGGAAAAAAAATACTCCTATTATTTTGCGTCATTTTTAATTGTTTATACATAATTTGTTTAAACAAATTGTTCTAAAGTTCGCTTTTTTGAAAAACAGTTAACGTCAATCAATTCTACTGGAAAAATTACGAAACTTTTCTATTTATCATTTTTTTCTGCGAGTAGTATTTTGTTTATAAAATAATTATAAACAAATTGAGAATATACAAATTTATTCAAAGAAGGTTCAGTCTAAAAATTTGCTGATGCATATTGAATAAAACTATCTATTGGATACATAGGCAAATAAAAAAAACAAACATTTTCCTATATTTTTTTATTTAGTACAATTGTTTATACATATTGTATACATAATTTGTATAACAAATTTTTTTAAAGTTCGACCGCAGAAAAAAATGATAAGTAGAAAAGTTTCGTAATTTTTCCAGTAGAATCGATTAACGTTAACTGTTTTTCAAAAAAGCGAACTTAAAACTTTGTTTAAACAAATTGTTTATAGACAATTAGAAATGACGAAAAAAAATAGAGGTAATTTTTTTTTCGATTTGCCTATGAATCTAATAATTAGTTTGAGTGTATGTAGTACGGACAGTTTCAGCTTGGTATTTAATGGGTTAAGAAGCGTACTGATGATCTTCAAATAAAGCGAAACCGAAACTTGAAGTCTATGATTATAAAATTTTGAATTTTATAAATCTGACATCAGATTCGAATTCAGCGACCCCAAAAACCCTTCAGTAACAAATTTCAAGCCAATCCGAGTGATTTGCAAAATATCAACCGCCATCTTAAATCCGCCATTTAAAATTTTGTAAATCTGACATCAGATTCGTAATCAGCGACCCCAAAAACCCCTGAGTAAAAAATTTCAAGCAAGTCCGAGTGATTTTCAAAATATCGTCCGCCATCTTGAATCCGCCATTTTGAATTTTGTAAATCTGACATCAGATTCGTAATCAGCGACCCCAAAAACCCCTGAGTAAAAAATTTCAAGCAAGTCCGAGTAATTTTCAAAATATCGTCCGCCATCTTGAATCCGCCATTTTGAATTTTGTAAATCTGACACCAGATTCGTAATCAGCGACCCCAAAAACCCCTGAGTAAAAAATTTCAAGCAAGTCCGAGTGATTTTCAAAATATCGTCCACCATCTTGAATCCGCCATTTTGAATTATGTAAATCTGACATAAGATTCGTAATCAGCGAACCCAAAAACCCCTGAGTAAAAAATTTCAAGCAAGTCCGAGTGGTTTTCAAAATATCGTCCGCCATCTTGAATCCGCCATTTTGAATTTTGTAAATCTGACATCACGTTCGTAATCAGCGACCTCAAAAACCCCCGAGTAACAAATTTCAAGCGAATCCCAGTAAATATCAAAATATTGTCCGCCATCTTGAATCCGCCATTTTAAATTTTGTAAATCTGACATCAGATTCGTAATCAGCGACCCCAAAAACCCCTGAGTAAAAAATTTCAAGCAAGTCCGAGTGATTTTCAAAATATCGTCCTCCATCTTGAATCCGCCATTTTGAATTTTGTAAATCTGACATCAGATTCGTAATCAGCGACCCCAAAAACCCCTGAGTAAAAAATTTCAAGCAAGTCCGAGTGATTTTCAAAATATCGTCCGCCATCTTGAATCCGCCATTTTGAATTTTGTAAATCTGACACCAGATTCGTAATCAGCGACACCAAAAACCCCTGAGTAAAAAATTTCAAGCAAGTCCGAGTGATTTTCAAAATATCGTCCACCATCTTGAATCCGCCATTTTGAATTATGTAAATCTGACATAAGATTCGTAATCAGCGAACCCAAAAACCCCTGAGTAAAAAATTTCAAGCAAGTCCGAGTGGTTTTCAAAATATCGTCCGCCATCTTGAATCCGCCATTTTGAATTTTGTAAATCTGACATCACGTTCGTAATCAGCGACCTCAAAAACCCCTGAGTAAAAAATTTCAAGCAAGTCCGAGTGATTTTCAAAATATCGTCCACCATCTTGAATCCGCCATTTTGAATTATGTAAATCTGACATAAGATTCGTAATCAGCGACCCCAAAAACCCCTGAGTAAAAAATTTCAAGCAAGTCCGAGTGATTTTCAAAATATCGTCCGCCATCTTGAATCCGCCATTTTGAATTTTGTAAATTTGATATCAGATTCGTAATCAGCGACCCCAAAAACCCCCGAGTAACAAATTTTAAGTTAATATTATCGTTTTTAAATATATTTTTAATTTTGGCCACTTTTGATGGCTTCCTGGCCCACTGTGCAAGGTCATGAACATTCTTTTAAGGTAATCCAAGAGTTCTTCATTTTAATATGGTTTCACTGATTACATTTTAATAAATTTACAGTTTATAAAACATTATTAACATGAAGCACGTTTTCTGTAGTATCATTTATCATATGCCTTATAAACAAATATTACAGTACGATCAACTATGTCATCCCATTATAACAGATAGGAATTGTGCTAATAATAAAAAAAAATTACGAAATTTTGCCTTCAATAAATATAATTAAGTGTTTAATTTTTAAAAGCTGTCAACTCGGTTTCTTTCAAATTGAAATTTTTTGCAGTATTAAATAATCATAAACGCAAGGCCGAAGCCAGAAAAAATTTGGGGGGGGGGGTTCAAACACCCCTATCACCACCCCTGGCTACGGCCTTGCATAAACGTTTTCTCAAAAGGATAACTTCACCCGAGCTACTTTTAGTGGAAAAGAGAAGATTTGTAATGATAAAATGTTGTTTAAACAATTTCTTTTTTTAAAATTTTTAAATTATTTTTGAGTTAAAAAAAAATTTATGACTATTTACAATTCAATAAGTAGACAAGTAAATTGTTTCTCCACAAGCTGGTTTGTTTTAATTACAGCTGTTTAAAATAAACATTTTTTGGTATCTCTATTAAAATTTTAAAAAACCGTCTTGAGCCCTTTTCAACATTAAACATTCAATTATTTTCAAAGTAAATTTTACAACGCGAGCAATCTATTGATATATAGGATGAATATATCTCTTCAGAAATATACGAAAGTAATAAGAATTTTTTAGGACATTTTTATTTTAATTTCATATAACTTATTGATTATTCCCTAAATCATATAATATTTCATTACAATTCGTTCGATATTTCTTCTTTTAATGTATAATGTAACTGTTAAGTTTAGTATTCATTTAAAGTAATAATATAAAAATTTCATTTTGCAATTTAGAGAAATTTGAAGGAAGAAGTGCAGGATATGAATAAAAATTGAAAATTTAATTAGTAAAATTTTAAGAAAATAATAACACAAGTAATTCAAAATTTAAAAATTAGTTGAAAATATATTAGAATTGAGAAAGTATTTTAAATTTCAAGGTAATAATCAATATGAGATTTAAAAGTTTTAAAACCTTTTTAAAAAAGTATTAATTACTAGTAATGGATAAAATCAAAAAATGAAAAATTGTAAAATATATTATTTTCTTATGTAAAAATAAGAAAATTATTTTGAAAATCTAATACTTATTTTTGAATTCATTTGAATTTTTTTGATATGATAAAAAATGTTATTAATCCAAGCTTAAAGTAGGATATATTACATTTGAATTAATTAAAAAGTTTCTTCTCTTAATACAGCACCGTCCAGTAATGTGTGATTACCTGTTTTGAGTAATGCATAATTCAGACTATTCAATTTTTTTCCTATTTCATTGTTGAAAAAATTTTTTTTTCTGTAATTGGTTTAAAACTATCTACATTCTTAATAAAATGAACCTAGGATAAAGTTGCTTGGTCCAGTTTAAAAAAAGTTATTATAAAAAAGGCTGTAAATGTTTTTTTTTAAATCTTTAATAATTTTTTGAAATAATAGAGACTTTTGTATGTTATTGGTGTGCTTTTAAAGATAATTTTTAATAGAATTAAAAAAATCTATCATTACTGTTGCACAATTTTTTCTTAAATTCTTCCTGAAGTTCAAGTGATTAAAAAAAGTGCAAAAAAATTTGAATAATATATGTGGTGAAACATTTATTTTTTTAATTATAACACTAGTTTACAAATTTAAATGCATGTTCTGACCATTGACATTTCACAGTCGTTTCTTATGCAAAATTTGCCGCTGAATCCAAATATGAAGTTAAATAGTAAGAAAGTAGAACAGTTTTCGAGATATAGCTGAATTTCAATTTTTTGAATTTTTAAAACACGTTCATTTACTAAATTGCAATTATCTGCGGACAAGATCTTGCTGATCCAAATTGCATTAAAACTGCAAAAGTTATAAGTACTTAAGGAAAAGAAAGTTATTTAATGGCTAACTAATTTTTTGATTTTATTAATTTTATATGTTGCACATTAAAAATTTCAATAATTTGTAAGATTAAAAGTGGCTTAAACTTGATTTGCTTCGTCTTTTGTGGTTGTTGCTTGTCTCTCGGAGAAGAAACCAACAATAGTCACCCATCATCGCCTCGTCCCAAAATCCTTGATAACGACGTTCCATGTCCTTCATTTGTTGGTGAAAACGTTCACCGTGCTCGTCACTTTCATCGCCAAGATTTTCAGGAAAGAAATCCAAATGAGAATGCAGAAAGTGGATTTTTAATGACATGTTTACGCCTGTTTTGAATAAATGTAATGAATATAAATAAAGTTAGAAAATAGGAAATATAAAGATTTTGAAATCCATACCGATCTTTGCGTAGTTTGCAAGCAAGTCTGCAACCACTTCTTTGTAATTTGGGCTTTTGTAGTTTCCCAAAAATGATGAAACAGTCAATCCAAAGGAATCTCACGCTTTTGCTTCATTTACTGACATAATTGAGCGGAATTTGGAATCATTAAGCAGCTTTTTAATTTGTGGCCCTACAAATACACCTTCTTTAATCTTCGCATCGGATAAATTTGGAAACATGGTTTTTAAGTAGTCAAATGCCTTGATATTGCCATTCTTTTGCAAAGCCTTTACAAAGTTTTTAAAGAGCCCCAGCTTGATATGTAAAGGTGGAAGAATGATCTTGTCCTTTTCGAATAAACATCAGCATACTCAATAGTTCGATGACGTCCACATTGCTTTATATTGGTCAAGCAAAAGTAACAGTCTACTTCATGACAGGTGGGTTGCCGCCAAATTGCAGGAACATCAAATGACAAGTAACGACTACGATTAAATAAACTAATTTTAGTTACCGATTACGTAAATTATAAAAAATTACAAACAATTATACGTACTTTGCTCCTGACTTCCACATAGTTAAGCCAGTTTTACACGTATTACACAAAACATTAGGTGTCCATGATTCGTCAAGATTCTCCGGAGTAACTTTAAAATATAACTGATATGCATTTTGCAAAAATGCAGAAAAATTTGGTGGTTGTGTAAAAATATATTGACCACAGATATAACAAAATTTGTTTGGATCGTTCTTGCATTTGTATTTGCGTTTCGCAGAACTAATTTTTTAGTATCTTACAATACATTAAATCCAATGCGAAATAAACAAGATGACAGTATATGGTTATAAACAATAAGGTGAAACTAGTTTGTAAAAGTGGTACCAACATAAAAATTAGTGTCAATATAATTAGTTTTAAAACATGTTACCAATATTTATAAATTTATTATTGTATTTAAATATAAATACAGAAATACAAACAGAAAAGGAATATTTGACTTATTACATTTCTTTTAATTTCTTACATTCAACAAAACAAAATCCATGTAACACTGAAGAAAATTGTAAAAAAATTTGCACGAAAAGTAACTTTTCTTCTGAAATTTTGTTAAAAATGAAGCAAAATTGTTGATAAATTCATAAATTCGCTCTAAACCAACCATCTGATAAAAAAAAGTTGTATAGATTTTTAGTAGAAAATTAAATTACCTTCAATTTAAAAAAAAATTTTAAAATCGGCCGCATATGTCCGCAGATAATTGCAATTTAGTAAATGAACGTGTTTTAAAAATTCAAAAAATTGAAATTCAGCTATATCTCGAAAATTGTTCTACTTTCTTACTATTTAACTTCATATTTGGATTCAGCTGCAAATTTTGCATAAGAAACGACTGTGAAATGTCAATGGTCAGAACATGCATTTAAATTTGTAAACTAGTGTAATGAATTAATTTTTTCAAAGGGTTTGCACAAAACTTTTGTAGATTTTTTTTATTATATTTTTGAAATCACTTTTCTCATAATAATAATATAATATTTAGTAAGAGTTTGATCGCTCTCCATAGTTTATAAAATTAGAAAAATTGTCGATCAATAGGAGCCAATATGTGTAGGTGTAAATACTCTTCCCTATTTTGCTTCATTTTTAATACAAAAAGGAAGGAACAAAAAACACTAGACACATTTTAAGTGTTTTTTGTTCCTTCCTTTTTCTATTAAAAATGATGCTAAATAGGGAAGAGTATTTACACCTACACATATTAGCTCCTATTGATCGACAATTTTTCTAATTTTTTAATATAATATTTAATTCTATTTTGCATTTTCTTTGTATTAACTGTACCTTCAGGAAAAACGTAAAAAAATGTGCAACAGTAATGATGAATTCTTAAAAGTATATAGAAAATTATATTTGAAATTAGACCAAGAACATAAACAAATCTCTTTTATTTAAAAAGTTATTAAAAAAGTTTTAAAGACATTGCAATTGAGACTCTTTTTTATGATAAATTTCTTTAAAGTGGACAAAATGACTTTATCATGAGTTGCTTTTATTCAGAATTTATATAGTTTTGAACGAATTGGAGAGAAAAAGTTTGTTTAAGAGTTAAAGAGAAAAAAAATTGATTAATCTGAATTGATGTACTCAAAACAGGTGACAACATACTACTGGACGGTACTGTAATTATTTTTGAATTTTCAATAAAAATTATAATAATTTTCTGTTTAAGATTTTAATTACTCACAACAGTTATTTTCGACTATTTTTATCATTTTGAAATTATTTTCTTTAATTTTCAATTATTTATTATTATCTTATTTTTTTAATTTTAAAATTTTTTTGTTTTTTAATTTTTCTATTATTTTCTTTAAATGACAATTATACTTGCAACAGAGCTCAGTGACTAAAATAAGTTTCAGTAATTTAGATTAATAAAAAGATAGACACTATACGATAAACGAAAAAAAATTAACAAATTGTAATAAAGTATTTTATTATTTAATAAATAAACAGTAAATGTTAAACAGGGAAAATAACATTGTCTTTGCTCAAATTTCATTAAAAGTAAGAAATTATTGTTAAATCCGTAAATTTGTATAAACATTTATGTTTCATGGACGTATTGTTCTCATTTTCAAATATAAGTCAATGTCTTATTATTTAAACGCGCGTTTTAATCTACTTATATTGAAATGCTGATGCACAAATTTTAAACACTTAAATACAAGTTATTCTTAAAAAGATAAAAGAAAATTAGATTTAAAACAGTAACTATATTTTTATACGTATAGTTCAACGTGGTTGACATCGTGATAGGTGTTAAGAAAAGTTGTCTGTTACTTAAAAGTAGTTTATAAAATAAAGATTGGTTTAACTTAAAATAGTTTCATTTAAACTCGAAATACTAATAATAAAATACTAAAATAAATTATTTTTTTATTTTTAGGATTCAAGTTCAACGGTTCAGAAGGAAGTGCCACAAAAATCATCATTAGTAAATGAGTCAGTACAAAACGAAATCAATAGTAATTTACTGAAACCTGATAATCGAGAAACTTCCCTTGAACAACTAACAATTGGTAAGAGGTCTTCCATAACAGCCCTATTTTGGACGATTTTTGTCTCCCTCCCCATTAAGAAACGTACCTTAGTTGACAAATTATTCAAGAGGCGATAGACTGTTCTTAAAATTTTATTGACATCAATATATTTGAAATATAAATAAGTTTCCTCATAAGAGAGGTAGAGATGAGAAATAGTACCATGAAATAAAGAATCAGAAGTGTTTAAATGATAAACAATAATTTGAAAATACATCAAACATTGTACTATGTTCATTTAGACACATTTATTTAAATAACTGCGATAAAAAAATATATTTTAGGGGAGAGTGGCCATCAATGTACCAGTTTTTTGAATGAACCATTTCAATTTTCTCAGAAACAATTAAATAAAAATTCTCCTAATTTTAAATATAAATGAAGTTTGCATAAACACACTACGTCCATAAATTTGAGACATGTGGATTTATTCTTTATAGAGAAAACTGAAAAAAACTGTTTTTGATGCTCTAAAGAAAAAATTTACCTAAAATACAAACACGTTTTTTAATTGAAATAAGGCAATTTAAAAATAAATGAACTTACGATTTATTTTGTATCGGGCCTGAACTACAATATTCTAATGAGAAAAAGATTTTGAAATATTGCATTAAGTTATAAAAACCATTTTTGTTGCAAATGTCATGTTGATTCAATGTACCAGGGAACAATGAACCACCTGGAATTTCAGTGTATTTTCGATTTCCAGAGTGGTATGCCTGATTATAAAACTAGGCATGCGTACAGCATGTGACAGCGATTGTTATCAGTACTCTTCTCAACATAGCAAAACTAAAATGCCATTTTAGCTAGTTAACTTAAATTTGAGGTATATTTATGTTATACATTATAAATTAAAAAGTGTTAAGTAATAATTTTTTATAGTATTTGATAGAAAATAAGTTTTTTTACAAAATGAAAATGCAATATTATTATTGTTGAATATTTTTAGTGTTTTTATAGAGGTGGTTCATTGTGTACCCAGGTTGTTGAAAATGAAAATAGCTTGTTAGTTTAGAAAAATCCTAAATTTTATTATTTAATCAAAATAAATCGGGTATAATATGTGTGCATTACCTAGAGAAGTGTTGTAGTTTTATATTGATGCAAAGAAGTGATTGAAATTAGTGAAATAGAATAAATAATATGACCTTGAAAAAACCCCGGTACGTTGATGGCCACTCTCCCCTACATCTATTTGCTTAAATGTGACATAACACGCGAAAAAATAACTTATATGAACAAAAAAATTTTCGTGCCATTCGAAAGTCTTTAAAATGTGTTTTTAAGTGGCAAAATCAGAAATTCAAAAACTCAAATAGTTTAAATATTATAAGGCCCAAAAGATATGCATGTTTCTCTGTTTTTCGAGGCCTCGAAAACCTGCTAGTACTTTTCAATTACATTAAAAACGTATTTTTTTTAATCTAAAAAACACAATTATTTTCTCGTGAATTGTTTATGAGAAAATTTAGAGTTGCATACGAGACCCTTCAATTAAATTAATTTAAAAATAAAAATTACTTTAAAAAAAATAGAATAAAATTACTATTATCATATATTAAAATTTGTATTGTAAATTAATGTTTTCCTGCTTGCTTTTGATCACTGTGTTTATCAGATAACAGGATAGGATCATTTAAGGATATTGTTACAAACTACAAAGGCCAATGTCAAACTTGAAATCATGACCTGAAGCGCACAAATGAAAAATTAATGACGAGTAATGTTAGCAAACTACATTTAGAAAGACAGCTTAAGGAAAGAGAGAACCAACTTTATGAAGCACAACTTGAAATTGATGAGCTGAAAACTCTGAACAGGAGCTTGCAGTATAAAGTCATTAATGAAATGAGTACTGTGAAAGGTATTTGTTAATAATTGCGAAAGTAGAATGTTAATGTACTATATTTTTATCTATAAATACAAATTATTTTCATTAACTGTTAATTAATTTGTTTGTCGTTATAGATGTCATTGTACAGCAGAGCAAAGCAATGCTTATTCAAGAACAGTCACTGGAGTTGCCAGTTGGAACGTGCAATGCCGACCGAACACATGTAAGAATTTTTTTTTTTAATGCACAGACTTTTAAATTTAAAAACAAATTTATCTACCTAACCGCTATGATAAATAACCACGTTTTTTTAAATGACCCTCGCTTCCTCCAACGGCTTCATCTAATTGAATTGGAAACGTTGTTTCAGCTGCAAATCAGTATCTTGTATTCTTTTTCATTAAAAAATGCGTGGTAATAGATTTTGTCAACAATTTTAATTTTTTTGTCCCAGTGTGGAGACCTGCTGTACAACGAGTAGCGACCAATTCATGCAGCTAAAACTTAAAATATTACTTTCTCAATAAAGTAAAATAATACATTCAAATATTCATACATAATACTCAATAAAAAATCACTTTCTTATATTTTAAGGGTTTCTTAAAAACACCTCAAACTTTCATCAATTATTTTGTTCAATAGTATTATTATTTACTTTTATTTTCAATCCACACTGAAAAAATTAAAGGACAGTTGCTGCATCGTGTACAATTTTTAATAAACAACTGACTTCACAATTATTATTTTGCATGTGATTTTCTTAGTCTGAAGTTAACTTTTTTTAAAAGGTTCAAATACTGCACTTCAAAAGTGTAGCAACTTTCTTTTAATTTCTTCAGTGCACCTGTTAATTGTGCAAGTCTTTCCAACAATTATTCCTATCATTTTCTTAATTTTGCAATTTACAATTATTTTTTTTTAAATTTAATACTTCTTGTTCAATTTGTTAAATTATTTTTTTCCGTTGTTTGCTAATCTTGAAATTTTTCGAATTTTGTTTGTAATTGTCAATTACTTTCGTCAGTTTGTAATTTCCTTTTTTTATTCATTATTTTTTCAAACTTTAATTTATATCCTCAATTTTTTAATTATTTTCTTTAAGTTTCAATTATTTTCTTATATTTTTTTTGTCACCTTTTGGAGGGAAAAATTCACCTTTTATCAAGATAGGTACTGTGATGCCTGAATAAAAAAATTAATTAAAAAAAATTGTTTAATAAATAAATGTTTGATGTTTTTCACAAAGCGTTAAAATTTTCAAATTTTATTGAGTAAAAAAAAAAAGATATCTTACGTAAGAAATTTGTTTAACCAGGTACCCGCCCATGTAAGTTAGCATAGAAAAATGTTGTACCCACCCCCCTACACAAAAGACCTTACGTAATTTATGGACGGACCCTAATGTAAAAGAAATGAAATTTAATATTTTTTTAAAATAATCAATAATTTTTTAGTTAATATTTCATTTTTAAAAAATCAAAAATTTTCTCTGTTAATTTTTTTTTGTGTTATTAAGCAAGAAGTATTGTTATATTGCTATTGATCGCTATGTATTGCAATAACTTCAGTTGCCCTGGCGTTTTTGTAAAATTTGTGTTTGAATCAAAGGTACCTTTCCTCGCGTAGCGCCCTAAATGTTTTTTTATTTAATGAATATGATTATATGATGTAATGAAATCCACCCCGATCCATTATGCTATTCTTGAGGTTTGTGTACTTTTATATATGATTTTCTATCACCATGTTCCTAGTTCGTACCAGCAAAGTGATTTTTGCTCCACGAACTAGCAAAATGTTGTTATAGATCATCGCCTTCTTCAAAAAGTAAGCAAACTGAAAGGACACCAATATATGTGTGTATAACGTTAGGAAGGTTATGAATATTTTTATTAAAAATTATACTAATTAATAATTTACGTAGACTAGAAATAAGTTTACGATCTATCATCTTGGAATGTTCAAATTATATATGTTTCACAGATGTATATGGGAAGGGAGCAGTGGATGGAATGTGAGGTGTATGCTAGAATAATGGCCACGGAAAAGACGTTTCCTAAAATTGTGAAGAAATTGTCACTGCACGTATTTGGGAAAGAAACATTAATAAGAAGCACTATTACTGGTTGCAACAGTAACCGTAGTAAAGAGAATAAAAAACCTATGAAATCTTTAAATGATGAGAAGCTTCTCGCTATCAGAGGTGGGTATGGTAAGTGTATTGCAACCCATTGCCATTAGATTTTTTACACTACAATTAGGTGTATCATTTCATAATATTTGTTTTACAGATTTCTACAGTTTTGCATTACAAGATGATAAAAAATTTACTCGGACTTCAGCGGACATGGAGGCCTCAAATGTTTTCAAATATATTTCCAAACAAATTGCAGACTTAAAAAATCCGCCAAAATATAAGGGTATCTTATTTTATTTCAATAAAAACAATATTGATATAAGCAATAAGCTTTGAAATAATGTTCCTCATTGGCTACATAATTCGCATGCGGTGTAAATATTATTATTGAATAGTACAAGCGGTCTAAGTGTCGGAAAAATTATTTTTGAGGAAAAAAAATGTGTACTCTCTAAATTTAAATCAGTGAAAAGTCACTGGTGAATCAGCGCGAAATGAGCCACTGATTTGAATCAGTGAAAATTTCAATGGAATTTCACTGATTCTCAGTCAAAATGTAACTGATTGAATCAGTGGTGTTACTGAATCAATCAGTAAGATATTTGACTGAGAATCACTTAAAGTTGATTGATTCTCAGTCAAAATCTCACTGATTGAAATCAGTGGCTCATTTCGCGCTGATTCACCAGTGACTTTTCACTGATTTAAATTTAGAGAGTATATGTTCCAATGTTATGACTTATTGCTTTTAAAAATTATTTGTGAAATAATAAGAATTTATAAACCATAAAAGTAGTTAAAGTAACAAAAATGTTTGTTTTTTAAAACTATAAAGACATAATACTAACATAAGTAATGTACTTGCAAAATAAAATTCCACTAAGGAGTCTCTTACAAAATAAGAGTACATCAAGTTCCATATTCATAAGATTTATTTATTTCTTTTGCAGGTAAGAAAGGAAACAAGAAACCGGGAAAGCTACTAGGATCAAAATCTCCTCAAAAGATATTTAGAAATCAAAAACAGGAGAAACAAGGAGACAATGAATATAATGAGGATGAGAATTATTATAACAAAGAGCAGGGGAATAATAGCAAGCAAAACAATGGTGATGATGAGGAGGTGCTGTATGATGATGAACAAAAAAAGGCCAATTATAATGATGATAAGCAGGAAGAGGATAATGAAGAGCAGAGGAGTTTTAGTGATGATTGGGAAGAAAAGTATAATGATGTGGAGGAAAAGGACAACTTTTATAATGAAAAAAATGATGACGAACAGGAACAGGATAATGACGAGAAAAACAATTACGATAATGGTGATGGTGTTGATAAGGAGTACATATTAAGTGAGGACGAACAGAATAATTACGATGATGATGAGGAGAATGAAGAGGATAAAGAGAATAACGAGTATGAGGCTCAGGTAAATCATGATGATGTAAAGGAAAAAATTTGTAATGAACAAAAGGAACAGGAGAAAAATTCAAATGAATTGCAATCGCACAATTTTAATGGTCAATCCCCAACTGAAGAATTGGAAGACGTCGAGTATGAAGAAGAAATCGAATATGAAGTCGAAGAAATTAAAAATTGAAGAATTCTAATTGTATTTTCTATTTTAAGAAGTTTAACGGTTTAACCGGGGAAACCGGGAATTTCTTGAAACGCATAAATAAGTTTTAAAATTTAGTAGTAATAATTTTCATTCTATATAAGGGCGATTCCATGTCAAATTTACAGTCCACATTTTAAAATCGATTAAATCTATTTTTTAATTGTTGCTTATAAAATAGTATTAGGTACGTATTTTTTTATTTTTTTATAAGAGGCCACATTTTCAAGTTATAAATTTTCAAAATTCTAGATTTTTAAAAATAGGCATTTTTTTAATCACATATAACTCTGAACCTATTGAATTTAGAAAATTTTTGCAAATACGTAAAGTGTTAGGTTTTTCCTCAACTTTTAAATAGTGTTTACAAAAAAAAGAAAATATTTTTTTATCCCCCAAAAAACACAATTTTTAAAAAACAAATCCATTTTTTTAAAATTTAGACCCAAGTAACAAATAATTTTTTTTATTTATACATACCTCTAAATATCAAGAACATTTTACAAAAAGATTTCGGTTGGCTAAAAGAGTATTATTGGTTTAAATTAATTTTCAAACTCTAGATGTTATATCTACATGTTGTACTATGCCTGTTTCCACTAAAAAAAATTGTTTTAACAGCAATTTAGCTGCATCTCTTCTTTTTTTTAATGTTGAATCGAATTAATATAACCAAAACAAGCACAGTACAGCAAGTGGATATAGCAGGTTAAGTTTCAAATTTAATTTAAAGCAATAATACTCTTCTAGCCAACCGGAATCTTTTTGTAAAATGTTCTTGACATTTTGAGGTATGTATAAATAAAAAAAATTATTTGTTATTCGGGTCTAAATTTAAAAAAAATGGATTGGTTTCTTAAAAATTGTGTTTTTTGGGGGATAAAAAAATAGTTTCTTTTTTTTGTAAACACTATTTAAAATTTAAAAAAAAACCTAACTTTTTTTCTATTGGCAAAAATTTTCTAAATTCAATAGGTTCACAGTTATATGTGATTAAAAAAAGGCCTATTTTCAAAAATCTAGAATTTTGAAAATTTATAACTCGAAAATGTGGCCTCTTATAACAAAAAAAAAAAATACGTACCTAAAATTTTTTTAAGGAACAAATAAAAAATAGATTTAATTGATTTTAAAATGTGGACTGTAAATTTGACATGGAATCGTTCATAAGTTTATTTTATTTTTTTTTTTTTGCGTAGGATGTGAAAACCTGCTACCAGGTACCCTGTAGCCCGTACTACAGGGTTATGCGGGGGTGGCGATGTTCTGCCGACCCGCTAAAAACACACCCTTATTTGGGGACCTTAAGACCACTCCCGGCTAGCACTTTCCGCGCGTATCGCCATCGGGAGTAGTCTTATATCCCCTCCTCTGTTGCCAAAGCGACTTTCTCCCTTATTCTACGTGACCTCCATTCTTTGGCGACCATCGAGATCTTTGACCCTCATAACATAATGTATGAAGGTCTCGATGGTTCGCCAATCCTCGGGAGAGCGAGTCATAAGCGGGATCATGTTCTCTGGTGTAACCTTGCGATTAACACCAGTAAACATAACCTGCCTCTCCGCGTCCCAACGCTTACAGCTAAAGAGTGTGTGCTCTGGGTCGTCCACTGGGAACTTGCAGTACACACACTCCGAGCTATCGACTTTTTTAAATCGCTCCAGATAGGAGCCGAAACACCCGTGCCCTGTGAGAGCTTGGGTTAAATAGTAGGAAACCACTCCGTGCTTCCTACTTATCCAGGTGGCGAGTGTAGGTATCAGCCGATACGTCCATCGGCCTGTCTCCTCCCCGCTCCATCGTTCTTGCCATCTGTCGACGAGTCTGCTTCTCGCATCTCGGCGACTTTGGTCCTTGCTGGGTCAATTATCTTCCGTATATGCGGAAGAATTTCTCTTCTTAAAAAGGAGGAAAACTTCCTCCCTTTCTTGTGCCAAAAGATCTGCCGGCGGGACGCTGGCAAGGACCTGAGCAGCACACGTCGGTACTGTCCGATAGGCCGAAATGATACGTGTAGTAACACTTCTTTGCGCGGACAGTATCCTTTTACAGATGGTTTTACTTCTGTCATTTCGCAGAGTAGGAGCCCATACAGGTGCTGCGTATAGCAGCTTTGAAAGGGCAACACTCGCCACCAGTCTCCTCTTTGCTTCAGAAGGCCCACCAATGTTCGGCATTAGACGAGCTAAACTTGCCGAACACTGTTCGGCCTTCCGACATGCTACGGCTATATGGTGTTTAAAATTCAAAAATTTGTCGAGTTCGACACCTAAATATTTGATATGATTCCTCCATTGGACCTCGAATCCGTCAATCTGAATACCAGGGGCTGTATAACCACGTCTGTCTGTGACTAGCAGCGCATCGGTCTTATCTAGAGCCATTTGGAGGCCTCTGGCCTCCAGCCAGCGCTTTGCCCGTCTCAGACATTCGTTCACCGCGCCTTTAGGTAGACCCATTCGCAAGAAGTCGTCATACGAGACATTCCATACGAATGGTCCTATCCTCGAGCCTTGGGGGGGCACCTCTCTGCATCTCCTCTTTCAGAGTGCAGGTGTCACCCTCGTATATTACCCACCTGTCGCTAAGATAATTATCCATTATCCGCAACAGGTAGGGCGGTATTCCTTTGTTTCTCATCGACTTGATGAGATCTTCCCATCGCGCGGTATTAAACGCGTTGCGTATATCAATGGCTACCAACGCGCAGAAGCCCTTTTTCTTCCCTGGTCCCAGTTGGTTTTTTCCTTCTCTGGCTAAGTCCACCGCCAATCTGAATGGCGTCTACTGTGGACAGGCCTTTGCGGAAACCAAATTGGTTGTCAGGCAGACTATTCTCTCCGGTCAAGTGAGATTGCATTCTCTGCAGAACCATGTCCTCTAGAAGCTTACCCATCGTATCTAACAGGCATATAGGCCTGTAGGATGAGACTTTATTTAGAGGTTTGTCTCCTTTCCTTAGGAGGACCAGCCTCTGCCTTTTCCAGTCGCGGAAAAACTCTCCTCTCTTTAGGCAGTTGTTGTAGCATTCTAAGAGAATCTGAGGTAAAGCAACGATCACTTGTTTAAGGATCTCGTTGCTTATCCCATCGATTCCAGGCGCCTTGCCTGGCTTCAACCTGCTGCCTGCATTTTGCAATTCTGTAAGAGTGAAGAGTTGATCCTCACCGACTTGACAGTCACTCCAGTCCATCCTAGGCCATGGTTCTGCTGGAGGAAACAAGAGCTTTATAATTTGCCGGACCCAATCGGGGTTGTCTAGACCGGGGGTCTTTTGCCTCGATAACAATTTCTTGGTAACGATTTTATAAGCCAGACCCCATGGGTCATTTTCGACGTCACCGATTAGGTTCTTCCAGCTCTTTCTTTTTGCAGCGCGTATCTCCATCCTGAGGATTCTCTTGGCCTCTGTATATGCCTCCTTCAGCAGAGGATCTCCGTTTGAACGGTCATATCTCCTTCTTGCTTTGAGGCATGCCTTTTTCAAAGAGGCCAATTCCTCTGACCACCAGTATACATTTCTTCTTCTTGGGGTTGTGCTTCTACAACGCGGCATAGACGCGTCGCATGCGGTGACAATTATATTTCTCACCGTCCGCACCTCCCCGTCCAGAGTGTTCGGCCTCTTCACCCATCCCAGCTCCTCAATGAGGCGGGATTCTTCTAGAGACCGGCCGAACTTCTCCTTGTTAAGTTTCTTAATGTTCCACTTTGGGCCGTTCTCACGAAGAACTCCGTGGTTCCTGGCCCTCAGTGTGTTTCCCCTTGAAACTGAAAACTCGATATACTGGTGGTCGCTGTGAGTATAATCCTCCAGGACTCGCCAATTTTTCATACTTTTATGCAGGGGGATCGATGTGATCGTGAGATCAATGATTGATCCCTGCCCGTTTCTCCTGAAGGTCCAAGATCTCCCCTGGTTCGCAACCATCAGGTTGTTCCTGGAGATCATTTCTCCGACCAAGATTCCTCTTTTATCGAGCCTCGTCTCACCCCATTCTGGTGACTTAGCATTAAAGTCACCTGTAATGAGGGTATCCAACCTGGATTCTCTAAGGCTGATTTCGAGGTCATCAATCTGATCTTCGAAGGCTGACAGTTGATCGTTGGGTGAGAAATAACAGCTATACATACGTATGCCTGCCATTTCCACCCACACGAATCCACTGCTCGTCTCCAGGAACTTATCTGCCCGCAACTCGGAATTGCAGATCTGTATGGCTGCTCTTCCAGATTTATCCTGAAACCAGGGAGCGAGATCGTTCTTTCTGTTCTGTTCAGTGCAGAACAAGACATCGATCTTCTTCTCCCTGGCGGTCTGCATCAGGAGGTCTTGGGCCTCCTTGCACTTATGCAGATTGATCTGCAGAAACTTTAGGCTTTTGCCTGTTTAAGCTTCTGCAGTTCTGCTTTATATACGGGACAAGATGTGCTGCCGGCCCAGTGCTTCAGTTCAGTTTTGCCTAAGTCTCCGCAAGTGATGCACTTGGGCTCCTGAACCTCACAGGTTTTGGCCTGGTGACCCGCGCCGCCGCATCTCCGACAGTTTTTGATTCTGTCGGGGCCTTTGCAGGTGCGAGTCGGGTGGCCGTATGCCATACACCTTTGGCATCTGACGGCTTCCAGGTGTTCACGGATTGGGGCGTTAATCCACCCAACCCGTATTTTTTCTATCTTTAGCAGAGTATTATACTCTGCCTCAGGGAGGCGTACCAACGCCAACATTGATCCGCGGAGTCGCGAGACAATGCTGACGGATCTCTCCAAATTTTTGCTTAACATAATTTTAGGTTACCGAATTTATATTGAACGGAATTTTTATTTTGCATAGTTTCTTTTAATAAAATTTTTGTGTAATATGCAATTATATAAACAAAATTTGTGTTCAATATAGAATACCAATTTCATGGAATTTTAATTTAGCAGAATAGTTATTCAGTTAAATTCACAATTTTATTTGCATGAATTGTTATTTTACATAATTTCTAAATTGCTAAACCGATTTGTCTGAAATTCAAAATGACCCACAAAACATTCAATAGGAAAACTTAAGCAAATTCGATAAATTGGAAATTATGAAGAAAAATGTGAATGGTAAATTTTTAATTGGACCGTTTTTAATTATGTGCAAATTAATTTAATAATTCAACTGTGGATAATTCTGGAAACTAATTGTATTGTAAGTTTGAGTTGCATTCCTCAATTATTTTTGACATAATGTAAACTTACTGGATGCAGGGACCTTACTACAAATGTTTATTTAAAAAATATATATTTATAAAATATTTATACAAAGATAAAATTCGATTAAATTTACAATCTTCTAAATATAAATTGACATTCAAAAACTATTCTGTAAGATTAAAATTCTGCAAAAAATGAATTCAGGAACCTAAATATTTTGTTAAGTAATGATTTGGATTTATTGATTTTTGATTAAAAAGAAATTAGAAGAAAATAAAAATTCAACTAAAAAACATCATGTCAAATGAAAATAGTAACTAAGGAATCTTAAAACTTATTCATTCGTCCCAATTTCTGGTTTTCATTAAAATTTCTTAAACCTTCATTTAAAAAATAATTTTCTTTTGTACCATAAATTGTCCATAAAAATGTGACATAAAAATTGAAAACCAAAATATGACCTTAATTTATAATAATAAAAATTGTCGCCACCCTGTTTCTTTACCATTTACATTATTACTACTTTGAAAAAATAGCTAGAAGAAATGTACTACTAAATTTAAATACATTAAACTTTTATTTTAAAAGTTTATTTATGCAAAGCTAGAATGTAAGTAGTACCCAATAAATATGTAATTTAATAAGTATGTGTTTCAATGGTTTGTTTTATTTATTCATAGCTTATAAAAAATGTAAAATAATCGTGAAATATTGATTATCTCATTTTTAAATGTAAAATGTAAAAATTTACATAAAGATTTTTAAATTGACATATAAAAAAATAATAATAAAAGTTCTCTTACGATTCACATATTATGAATATATTTTTTCCCTTCTATTAAGTAATTAAGAACAAAAAAATTGTGTTAAAAACAATTAATATTCTTGCAATAATTTTATATTATTATTAAGAAACATGTTAGCCCTTTATCGTCTCTTTTAAATTACAGACTTATTTTTAATTAATAAATGACTATTATTTTTTCTTTAATTTTAAAGGCTGACAAAAAAAAATTTTTTTCCACAGTTATTTTGTATTTTAAATTCAAGAAAATTCCAATTATTACTATTATTAAAGTATACATTTCTCACTTAAAATCAATTTTATTTTATAAACATTAATGTAATTTTAATGCAGATAATTATTGAATAATTTACTTACTTATTTTTCTTTTATACCTACATAAATTTATTTTCCTTATTTGAATTCACCGCTCTTTATATAGTAACTTCCTGTCGGTAACAGAGTACTCCTATTGCTCGATAAAAATTACCAGCTCATCGAGACCATATGGTAAGTTCACTTGCGCTGTCATATTTCACATTTTTATTTTCTAACAAAATTCCACAAATTCTGGTCCCACCGGGCACTTTTCCTCTCAAAATCATCCCTGCTTTCAATTTATCACAAAAACTCTTCTCAAATTCACTTTATTCACAAGTTTCAAGTGCAAGTAATTCAGCACAAGCGGAAATAATTCGTCAAATAACCCAGTTCGGTCGAGACACCAGACCGAGTACAGATGTCGTTCGTCACCAATTCTTTTCGTGAGTGCCCAATTATTCTCAATTGCAGAGTGTGATTGCATATCTAGCAACAAATAGAGCATTTACTCCTAGAGTTTTGGGCATAGCCCAATCTCTAAAAAGATTGCATCATACTCTCAAGAAGTCTAAGCTGCAGAATATCAAGCAGCATCGGATTGAGAAGATACGTAGTCTTGTAATTATAAGAGAACAATTAGAACGGCGTGTAAAATGGATAGAGCAAAATAACACTTTTGGTATCAATCCGTCCCGCCTGTTCCCAGTACCTTCTCCAACCGTTGAAAAGCCACCTAGTCGTGAAGAGGTTGAAAACTTCTGGAAGAACATCTACGAAACCACATGTTCTCTAATCGATCAAGATGCATCTATACCACTCTTTCGTAGCTTCTGTCATCGGCAGGGGCTTGAACACCCTATGGAAGAGTGCTCACGAATCACTGAGGAGGAAGTGAGAAATGTAGTTGCTAAAACTAAGAACTATTCAGCACCCGGTCCAGACAAGATTAATAATCTATGGTGGAAGAAGTTCACTTTTACCCACCAACATTTGGCCCGTATATTTTCTAGCTTTCTTAACGGAGAAGATCACGTACCTCAGTGGTTGGTTGAAGGAAGAACGGTACTTCTACCAAAATCAGGAAATTTGTCTAATCCAATGAATTATAGACCAATAGCTTGTCTTAACACCTGTTACAAGCTATTCACTGGTATCCTCAAAGAGAGGATATTAACATCCATAAAGCCAGTGTGGAGTGCAATAGGTGAACAGCGAGGGTGTAAGAGAGGCCTAGCAGGTTGTAGGGATAACCTACTGATAGATAGGTGCGTGACCCAAGATTCGATATTTTATCGGCGCAACCTGTCAATGGCTTGGATTGATTACCGTAAAGCATTTGACTCTACGAGTCACGAATTGATTATCAAGCTTCTTGAATGCTTACAGGTACATCCAAACATTGTGAGATGCTTGAAAGATCTAATGCTCAAGTGGAGGACAAGGTTTGTTATAACATCGAACAAACAACAGGTGAATACTAACATCGTCACCTATAAAAGAGGAGTTTTTCAAGGAGACTCACTCAGTCCTCTACTTTTTTGCATCTCCCTCTTGCCTCTGTCTATTGTTCTTCGAGAAAAGCACTCTGGATACATGTGTGGCAAACCAAAAAATAGAGTATATAAGATCAACCACCTTTTTTATATGGATGATCTTAAGCTCTATGCCTCCAGTAAGGAGGCACTTAATATCTTAGTGTTTGCAGTAGCTGTGTATTCCAGAGCTATAGGTATGTCTTTTGGATTGGACAAATGTGCCGTGATTCATCTAAATAGAGGAAGACGAGAAACATCGGATTTACAAAGTAACTCTGAGGACCTTCAGCTCATTGGTGGCAACACCATACAACATCTTGGTGTAGGGGATGCTTACACATATCTTGGGATTCCACAATCGGAGACTCAGGATGTTTGTAAGCTTAAAGATCATCTCCAAAAGAAATATCGAGGTCTTCTTAAAAAAATTTGGTCATCTGAATTATCTGGGAAGAATAAGATACAAGCCACAAATACATTAGCCATTCCTTTACTTCTCTATACATTTGGAGCTGTTAAGTGGAATGTGGATGACCTGAAGTTACTAGATAGAGAGACACGTAGGATGATGTCAATACATCGATGTCATCACCCAAGGTCTTCTGTACCTCGAATTTACCTTCCACGCGATCAGGGAGGGAGAGGTCTACTTAGTGTAGAGTGTCTTCATCGCCGTATTGTATTGGCTGCAGCGTGTTCGGTGATGAACAGTAATGATCCTCTTATGCAATTTGTCCACCATCATGAAATTGCAGATAATGGGGCATTTGTATACAAAGCGGCAAACAGAGCGGCAGATGAACTTAGTCTTCCGTTTGATACCAGCGATACAGAACAGGGATTGGCATCATTAACACCTTTGATGCTTAAAAGACAAGTGAAGCAGGCTGAACATGTACTTCTATTGGAGCAACATGTTAGGAAGCCTCTTCATGGGCAATTCTATAAGATTCTTAGGGAGATGGAGTTGTCTAAGGATCTGTCTTTTAGATTTCTGAAATCTGCTGGTTTAAGATCGGAGACTGAGGGATTTTTATTTGCTTGCCAAGATGGTGTTATCAATACCTTATATTATCGCAGTAAGGTCATGCAGATACCTGTCGACAATTACAACTGTCGAGCATGTAAACAATATCCGGAAACACTTACTCACATTCTAAGTGCGTGTCCGACGTATGCATGTTCCAGATATATTGAAAGACACAATGCTGGACTTAAGGTATTGTATTACCATCTTCGACACCAATATGGTGTAGATAAGGAACCTGTCTTGCCATACGCCCAAGAGGATCAGGAGGCTGTTGTGGAGAATGAGAATTGCAGAATCTACTGGAATTTTTCGTTTTCTACCACTCATCGTATCAGTGCTACTAAGCCTGATATAGTACTCCAGGATCATAAAGGTAAGATCATCTGCGTGATTGAGTTTTCGGCTCCTGCCGAGGGCAATATCGCTCAGAAGGAGGATGAGAAACGGCAAAAGTATCAAGACCTGCTGTTCGAATTGAGGAGAATACACAGAGGCTATAAAGTCCATTTAGTTGTCCTTATTCTCGGCTGTCTAGGGGGGATGAGAGCTTAATTTGTTAGCCAGCTTCAAAGAGTTCCAACCTGCGAGCGTCAAGCTGACGCATTGGCAGGTCGAATGCAGAAGGCAGTTCTGCTGAGCTCTCTTCATCTGGTCAGGCAGCACTATTCTTCATAATATAACATCACGAAGGTAGCTCTAAAAAAGCATCCAATAGCGTTCTTGGCCACCGCGTAAGAACAACAGCGGCAACGGACAGGAACACCTACAGAACAGTGAACTGAAAACACCTCGAGCAAAGGAATCGCGCTATTGCTTACCTTTCAGGACGGAAGGAGCAAAAGCGGATAAGAATACGTAAGGCAAGAATGGGAGAGGTTGTCTTAGTGAGGTATTACCACAGCATGTGGTCGAGTCCCACACGAACAAGTGCGTAAATGCATTTATTCCTCTCCTAAACTTGTTTTGTAAAAAAAAAAAAAAAAAACCCGAAATGGGTTGCTTGGTTTATCCGTTACCAAGCAGCTCAAAGATACTGGTCCGACTTGGCTCAGTACTAAGATGACCATTACAGAACATCGTGTAGGTATTTGATCGGGTTGGTGAGGGACTTGTGGTACCCTTTACGGGATATCACAGAGTTTCTTAGCCGACTGGGTCGGGTACTTGAATGTCATTTGAGATGGGGTTTCTGATACCCCAATCGGGCGCCTCCCCAGGTGGCGGATAGGGGAAGGCCTCTCAGATATGGGAGGTACCGAGGAAATTAGAATACCCGGGGCGGACCAAAAGTCAGATAGGGGTGGGCACCCGATATAATTGTCCACTCTGTGTTGGGATAACCTCCCACACAAAGTATTTGCGATTACGACGACTGTAACGCGCAGTGCCACCCACAATAGGTCTCTCTCGGATGGAGATCAGGGTTCAGTTGGGAGTGGCAATAGGACAGAACCCAGGCAACGACCAGGCATTGACCCGGGACAAGCTAGAGTACGTTTTAAATGGACGGACCAACTTCGGAAGGACATCATGCTATGTTGGCAAAACAGTAGTCCTTGCAGAAGAGGATACATGCTAAGGTTGCATGAGCGATGGGTCAATATGTACCCCCAATACGCTCAAATGACACCTCAGTATTTAAGAGACCAAGTATCCTTTCTGCGAAAAAAGGGACATGAAGCTTTTCTTCAGCAGGAAGAAGAAGAACCCTCCGAGAACCTTCAGGTTCCGACAGTAACACCTACACCAACGACCGAGGAAGGGAACATGAGGTCTAGGGAAACCAAAGTACATCTAAAGGTTTCCATTAAAATGGACAAAATCTCTGAAGGGAATAACGAGCTCTCATTACTCCCAGGGGATGTAGATCTCTGGACATTAAATTGTGCTGTGTACGAAAAAGCAAAGGTTCTGCTTCGTGAAAGTAACAGAAAATCTGTTTCAGACTGCGTCGATAGGACCTTTAAACGAATCAGACAAGTACAGTTTAAGATTGGGGTGGCTCGAAGGCATGCTTCTCAATTGCAGAGTGTGATTGTATATCTTGAATCGAAAAGAAAATTTACATCCAGGGTTTTGGAAATAGCCCAGACTCTAAAAAGATTGCATCACACTCTGAAGAAATCGAAGTTGCAGACCATCAAGCAACATTGGATTGAGAAGATACGTTCTCTTGTTGTTATAAGAGAGCGTTCAGAACGGCGGGTTAAATGGATAAAGCAAAATAATACCTATGCTACTAATCCTTCTCGCCTGTTCAGTCCACCATCGCCAACTGTCGAAAGACCCCCATGTCGTGAAGAGATTGAAAACTTCTGGAGTAACATATATGGGAAAGCCCATTCAGTGAACGATGAAGAGTCATCCTTAACACTCTTTCGTAGCTTCTGTTTTAGACAGGGGCTTGACCATCCAGCAGAGGTAAGTCCACCAATTACTAAGGAGGAGGTGAGAAACATAGTTGCTAAAACGAAGAACTTTTCAGCACCCGGGCCAGATAAGATTAATAACTTTTGGTGGAAGAAGTTCTCTTCAACTCACCAACATTTGGCTCGAATATTCTCTACCTTTCTCAACGGTCAACATCCAATACCACAGTGGTTGGTGGAAGGACGAACGGTACTCTTACCAAAATCTGGTGATTTATCTATTCCAAAAAATTATAGACCCATAGCTTGTCTTAACACCTGCTACAAGCTATTCACTGGCATCCTCAAAGAGAGGATTTTGACATCCATCGAGCCAGTTTGGAGTGCAATAAGCGAACAGCGAGGGTGCAAGAGAGGTCTGGCAGGTTGTAGGGAGAACCTATTGATTGATAGGTGTATTACCCAAGACGCTATATTTTATCGACGTAACCTGTCAATGGAAGAGGAGTTTTCCAAGGAGACTCCCTAAGTCCTCTACTTTTTTGCATCTCCCTCTTGCCTCTGTCTGTAGTACTCCGAGAAAAATACTCTGGATACATGTGTGGAAAACCCAGAAATAGAGTCCATAAGATCAACCATCTGTTTTATATGGACGATCTTAAGCTATATGGATCCAGCAAGGACGAATTAAAAATTCTGGTGTTTGCAGTAGCCGAGTACTCCAGAGCTATTGGTATGGATTTTGGATTAGATAAATGTGCTGTTATCCATTTAATTAAAGGGAGACGAGAAACAGCTGAAATGTCGAGCGACTCTGAGAATATTCAGCTCATTGGTGGCAATACCATTCATCACCTTGGTGTTGGGGAAACTTACACATATCTTGGAATTCCTTAATCGGAAAGTCAAGATTTGTGTGGGCTTAAAGATCATCTCCATATGAAATACCATGGTCTTCTCAGAAAAATTTGGGCTTCTGAACTATCTGGGAAGAATAAGATACAAGCCACAAACACATTAGCCATTCCTTTACTACTCTATACATTTGGAGCAGTTAAGTAGAATGTGAATGAGTTGAAGGAACTAGATAGAGAAACTCGCAAGATGATGACTATACATCGAAGTCATCATCCTAGGTCTTCCGTACCTCGCATTTACCTTCCACGCTATCGGGGAGGAAGAGGTCTTTTAAATTTAGAGTGTCTTCATCGTAGAATTGTTTTATCTGCAGCATGCTCAGTCATAAACAGTAGAGATCCTTGTGGCGACTGTGTTACAGTACCAGCCAGTACTGGCAACAGAGTCACAATATTCTAAAAGACATTTTTAGAGACTTTTAAACATTTAAAAGTGTTGTGTTAATAGAAAAATTTTATATTATGAAATATGAATATTTCTATTTATTTATTGTGAGTAATATGACTTAATATTTTTCTTAATATGATTTTATAATTATGTTCAATTTCAAATTTCAATATATTTGCTTACACAAACATTTACACATACATTCAAACACATAATGTATTACACTACATTTATTATTGTATTTTTATGTATTTTTTCAGGTTGTGCTCAGGAACGATTTTTAATTCTTGAATTTCAAGTTTCCTAAATGAAAACTTTACTTTTCTCTAAAATTCATTCTTTCGACAACATCTGCACTTTTATCTGCTTTCTTCTTACCTGAAATCGCATGATCTCTTGCCAAGGCCGAATCCGTACCTCCCCCACGACCGATCATAAAATCGGCCTGGAGAGGCTTGCTAATTCCTACCTAAATTACTATTTCGGTCCTTTTCTATCTTTCAGATAATATTAGTTTTCTCTTTCTAAAGTTTCTAGAAGCAAATTTTCCAGCGTCTTTTCAAGTGCAGATGCCATTTTCAAAAATCAGTCTTTCACCCGTTCTCGTCCTGAGCACAACCTCGCTCCGAGAATCAGAAATAAATTACTAATTTGTTTAATTTTAAATTATTGTCTTTTATTTTGTTATTATTTGCACCCTATCGACTAAATCCTCTTATGCAATTTGTTCACCATCATGAAATTGCAAATGTTGGGGCGTTTTTATATCGAGCGTCAGAAAGAGCTGCAAGTGAACTTAGTCTCCCATTTGAAACCAGGGATATGGAACACGGTTTAGCATCTTTAACACCATTAATGCTTAAAAAACGTGTTAAGGAAGCAGAACATGCGCTTCTGTTACAGGAGCATATTGACAAGCCTGTGCATGGACGGATTTTCAGTCTAATAAAAGAGTTGGGACTGTCTGGGGTTTTGTCATTTGCTTTCCTCAAGTCTTCTGGTTTGAAATCGGAGACTGAAGGATTTTTATTTGCTTGCCAAGATGGAGTGATAAATACTTTGGTGTATCGCAGTCGAGTGATGCATATATCTGTCGACAATACCAACTGTCGAGCGTGCAGGCAATACCCGGAGACACTTAGTCACATTCTAAGTGCGTGCCCGAAGTATGCATGTTACAGATATGTAGAAAGACACAATGCTGCGCTTAAGGTGTTGTAATATCACCTTCGACACCAATATGGTATAGATAAAGAACCCATCTTGCTGTATGCCCAGGGGGATCAGGAGTCCGTTGTGGAAAATGATCAGTGTAAGATCTACTGGAATTTTTCTTTTTCCACCACTCATCGTATCAGCGCCAATAAACCTGATATAGTGCTCCAGGATCATAAAAGTAAGGTCATTTGTGTGATAGAGTTTTCGGCACCTGCTGAGAGCAATATCACTCAAAAGGAGGATGAGAAGCGGAAAAAGTATCAAGACCTTCTGTTTGAATTGAGTAAAATATATCCAGGCTACAGGGTCAGATTAATTGTTCTTGTACTCGGTTGTTTAGGAGGGATGCGAGCGTCATTTGTGAGCCAATTACAAAAAATTCCTAGCTGCGAGCACAAGGCTAATGCGTTGGCGGTTCGCATGCAGAAGGCTGTTCTTCTGAACTCTCTAAATCTGGTTCGGCAGCACTGTTCATTATAAGATCCTATTCGGTAGCTCTAAAAAAGCATCCAACAACGTTCTTGACCACCACTTAAGAATATCGGCGGCAATGGGTGAGAACAACAGTGTAAGAAACGAAAATAACAACTCTAGTAAATGAATCACGCTTTTGCTTACCCTCCAGGACGGATGGAGCAATAGTGGATTAGAATATGTAAAGCAAAAATGGGAGAGGTTGTTTTAGTGAGGTATTACCACAGCACGTGGTCGAGTCCCACACGAACAAGTGCGTAAATGCATTTTTTCCTCTCCTAAACTTGTTTTGTAAAAAAAAGAAAAAAAAAGAAAATAATAATAATCATAAATAAATGGAATGTGGATGAGCTGAAGATACTGGATAGACAAACGCGCAAGACGATGACAGTACATCGATGCCATCATCCAAGGTCTTCCGTAACTCGAATATACCTTCCACGAGATCAGGGAGGAAGAGGGTTACTAAGTTTAGAATGTCTTCATCGCCGTATTGTACTGGCTGCAGCATGCTCAGTGATGAATAGTACGGATCCTTTAATGCAATTTGTCCATCATCATGAAGTTGCAAATAATGGGGCATATTTATATCAAGCGGCAAATAGAGCGGCAAAGGAACTTAATCTTCGATTTGATACAAATAATACCGAACATGGAATAGCGTCATTACCACCTTTGATGCTCAAAAAACATGTAAAGAATGCAGAACATGTACTTCTTTTAGAAAAACATTTTAGTAAGCCTGTTCACGGACAATTTTATAATATCGTCAGAGAAATAGGATAGTCTGTAGGTTTGTCTTTTTTATTCCTTAAATCGGCTGGATTAAAATCGGAGACGGAGGGATTTTTGTTCGCTTGTCAGGATGGAGTGATTAATACTTTGGTGTACCGCAGCCGTGTGATGCATATACCTGTTGACGATTCCAACTGTCGTGCATGCAAACAATACCCGGGGACACTTAGTCATATATTAAGTGCCTGTCCGATTTATGCATGTAACAGATATATAGAAAGACACAATGCTGCACTGAAGGTTTTGCATTACCACCTTCGTCACCATTACGGTATTGATAAGGAGCCCATTCTGCCGTATGCCCAAATGGACCAAGAATCCGTTGTAGAAAATGACCAGTGCAAGATCTACTGGAATTTTTCTTTCCCCACCACTCATCATATCAGTGCCACCAAGCCTGATATGGTCCTCCAAGATCATAAAAGTAAGATCATTTATGTAGTTGAGTTTTCGGCTCCTGACGAGAGAAACATCATTGAAAAGGAGGATGAGAAACGGATCAAATATCAAGAGCTCTTATTCGAATTGAGTAAAATGCATCCAGGATATAGAGTCCATTTGATTGTTTTAATTCTCGGCTCCTTAGGAGGGATGAAGGCTTCATTTGTGAGCCAACTGAAGAAGATCCCAACCTGCGAACGTCAAGCCAATTTGTTAGCAGGTAGAATGCAAAAAGCAGTTCTTTTGAATTCTCTTTTTGTGGTCCGACAGCACTGTTCCTTGTAAAAAAAACATCTTTAAAGGTAGCTCTAAAAAAGCATCCAACAATTTCATGTCGGCCGCAGAAGAACATCGGCGGCAATGGACATGAAGACCCGAAGAACAGAATGCTGAAACTGTACAGAGTAAAAGAAAAGAAACTTTTGCTTACCTTCCAGGACGGAAGAAGCAAAAGTTGATAAGAATATGAAAAGAAAGAATTGGGAGAGGTTGTTTTAGTGCGGTATTGCCACAGGATGTGGTCGAGTCCCACACGAACAAGTGCGTAAATGCATTTTTTCCTCTCCTAAACTTGTTTTGTAAAAAAAAAAAAAATAATAATAATAATAATAATAATTTTATAATAATAGTTTTTTGTTAATCTAAAATAGAAAGCTGAATATATAAAAAAATATTCCTAGCTCTTATACTGAAACGTAGTTTTATAAAACCCTGTCGACCAATTAAATGTTAGCTGATAAACCCCACTACTTGAAGATGTGACACGCCCCCATGACGCCCAGGTTTTCTAAATTTTAAACTTTTTAAGCAAATTCAATTTTCATTCTTATTGGTGGATATTTCCAAGTAAGAGAATGGAAATAGAAAAACCTATAAGAAGGACCAATCACATTATACCCTTTAAAAGAATAAAGCTCCACCTTTTTTGAAGCGAACTAAAAGAAGTGGCATCTGATAGATTGTAATAAGTAATGTTTGTCTGTATTCTTTCAGAAAAATAAAGGAAAATGTATTTTTCTGACGGGGTCCAGGTAAAAACCTGACCTTTGCGTTTATGACTAACAAATAAATAAGTTATTTAAATTTCTTACAAATTTTAAGAAATTTGTAAGAAATTTAAATAATATGTCGGTCTTTTTACAATTTTTGACAAAAGAAATGTGATTCATTACAAAAGATTATTAGTTATTTTAATCTGTTTGTTATAATAGTTTTTTAATTATAATAATAATCATAATAACACAGCCCCACAAAAAAAAAAGTGTCATGTACTTTTGACCGGAATACCTTAGCCCTATGTATTTTGACGCGCTGAACACGAATCCGAAGTCCATTTTGCTCCATCACGTCAGGATTTTTTTCTAACCTCAAAAAACATGTCGGATTTTGAGAGGTAGGCGATTTTTTAAAAAAATGTATGGATTTACTTCAAACTTGGTATCTGGGAGTTTTTTGGGTCGCTGATTATGAATCTGAAGTTAGATTTTTAAAATTCAAAATGGCGGATCCAATATGGTGGACGAATTTTGAAAAAATTTGAAGATTTACTTCAAACTTGGTATCTGGGGTTTTTTTGGGTCGCTGATTACGAATCTGAAGTTAGATTTTCAAAATTCAAAATGGCGGATCCAATATGGCGGACGAATTTTTAAAAAATTTGAAGATTTATCAGGAATAAGATGCAGAATGGAACAATGTACTTTCTTATTTGGCTTCTGCACCAAACATATCCAATCTGTTACCAAGGAATATTTTATGATAAAATTGTAATAGAAGTCATATTTGAAAATGTGAGAAACTCGCTTCGAAATCACACTCAGCAACTTAAAAACCTGAAGATACCAAATTTTATAAAAATTTCGAAAATATGACGTCAGATTCGCAATCAGCGACCCAAAAAAACCTCAGATACCAAGTTTGAAGTAAATCTTCAAATTTTTTCAAAATTCGTCCGCCATATTGGATCCGCCATTTTGAATTTTGAAAATCTAACTTCAGATTCGTAATCAGCGACCCAAAAAACCCCCAGATACCAAGTTTGAAGTAAATCCATAAATTTTTTTAAAAAATCGCCTACCTCTCAAAATTCGACATGTTTTTTGAGGTTAGAAAAAAATCCTGACGTGATGGAGCAAAATGGACTTCGGATTCGTGTTCAGCGCGTCAAAATACATAGGGCTAGGGTATTCCGGTCAAAAGTACATGACACTTTTTTTTTTTGTGGGGCTGTGTAATAATAATAATAATAATAATAATAATAATAATAATTTTATAATAATAGTTTTTTGTTAATCTAAAATAGAAAGCTGAATATATAAAAAAAAATTCTCAACTCTCATACTGAAACGTAGTTTCATAAAACCCTGTCGACCAATTAAATGTTAGCTGATAAACCCCACTACTTGAAGATGTGACACGCCCCCATGACGCCCAGGTTTTCTAAATTTTAAACTTTTTCAGCAAATTCAATTTTCATTCTTATTGGTGGATATTTCCAAGTAAGAGAATGGAAATAGAAAAACCTATAAGAACGACCAATCACATTATACCCTTTAAAAGAATAAAGCTCCACCTTTTTTGAAGCGAACTAAAAGAAGTGGCATCTGATAGATTATAATAAGTAATGTTTGTCTGTATTCCTTCAGAAAAATAAAGGAAAATGTATTTTTCTGACGGGGTCCAGGTAAAAACTTGACCTTTGCGTTTATGACTAACAAATAAATAAGTTATTTAAATTTCTTACAAATTTCTTAAAATTTGTAAGAAATTTAAATAATCACAGCCCCACAAAAAAAAAAGTGTTATGTACTTTTGACCGGAATACCTTAGCCCTATGTATTTTGACGCGCTGAACACGAATCCGAAGTCCATATTGCTCCATCACGTCAGGATTTTTTTCTATTCTCAAAAAACATGTCGTATTTTGAGAGGTAGGCGATTTTTTAAAAAAATTTATGGATTTACTTCAAACTTGGTATCTGGGGGTTTTTTGGGTCGCTGATTATGAATCTAAAGTTAGATTTTTAAAATTCAAAATGGCGGATCCAATATGGCGGACGAATTTTGAAAAAATTTGAAGATTTACTTCAAACTTGGTATTTGGGGGTTTTTTGGGTCGCTGATTACGAATCTAAAGTTAGATTTTCAAAATTCAAAATGGCGGATCCAATATGGCGGACGAATTTTTAAAAAATTTGAAGATGTATTTCAAACTTGGTATCTGGGGGTTTTTTGGGTCGCTAATTACGAATCTAAGGTTAGATTTTCATAATTCAAAATGGCGGATCCAATATGGCGGACGAATTTTGAAAAAAATCGAAGATTTACTTCAAACTTGGTATCTGGGGGTTTTTTGGGTCGCTGATTACGAATCCGAAGTTAAATTTTCTAAATTTAAAATGGCGGATCCAATATGGCGGCCGAATTAAAAAACATATTAAGATTTACTTGGCGGCAAGAATATGGCTGATGAATTTTTTTAAAATATTTAAATTTACAAAAATTTTGGTATCTAGTCGTTTGTGGGGTGACTGATTGCAAATCTGAAAACAGTTTGTCAAAATTCAATATTTCAGTTCTGAAGTATATAATTTTCCTTTATTCCTTTTTATGGTAGCGCACTCTTTTGTTTTCGAAAGATCTGTGTAGCGGTTTTCTCTTTAAGTTCACACTACCTGGTACAACATCCCTTTTCAGCATCCAGCAAAAGTCGGCCATCATATTTACGCCCCACCTTCCTTGATAACGACGTTCCATTTCTTTAAGGTCTTGATGAAATCGCTCTCCCTGTTCCTCACTGTAGTCTCCTAAATTTTCGGGGAAGTACTTTAGATGTGATTCTAAGAAATGTAGCTTCAAGCTCATCAAGCATCCTTGCTTTCCGAAGTTTGTTATATTATTTGCCATTTCTTCCCAATTCTCGCTTTTGTTATTGTTACGTCATAAATAACATAACATACGAAAATTATTTTTTAAATCTATCGGTGGTTTGAACAGTGAGGGTTAGGTGTACGAGTAAATGAATCGAGAGACAGTTGTACAAATATCTAAATTTATTGTTTACACAAAGGCTAATCGACGTTAGAAACCTACAAGCTGAGGTGTTGAGAGAGCGGCGAGAACTGGTGGCAGAGTATGGACAATCTGAAACAGGTTTTATCTTTTTACAAAGGAAATAGATAAGGGTTTGGGAAAGCGACAAGGGATTAAAAATATTTGGAACTAACCTTTTAAATTTAATGTGAAGATTCTTAGACCAAGCTCAGGAACAAGAGTTGAGTAATGATGGTCGAACCTTGGGTGGAATCTGGCAATCAGTCAGCTGAGAGACTAATTGAATGCTGGCTGAATCCTGGCAGGAAATTGGCGACCAGCCAGCTGAGAGATCGGCAAGATGTTGGGTGAGTCCTGGCGAGGTCCTGAGAACCGATCAGCTGAGACGTCGCTGTGATGTTGGCCAAACACTGGCAAGAAACTGGCAACCAACCAGCTGAGTAGTAGAAGCGATGCTGGTTGAATGTTGGCAGGATACTGGCAACCAGTACTGGGCGAACGTTGGCAGGAAGTTGTCTTGTATTCAAATTTGATTAAAAGATGCGTAGATTTTGAAGAATACAATTCGTTGAAATAAGATTCGTAGAAAATTGACAACTAGTCAATTGAGATGGTTGATGAACAGAGTTTCTGGTCTTGAATTATACTTGTACGAAGAGTTGACAACTGATACGAAGATTTTAACAATTAGAGTTTCGGGGTTTGAATTAGACTTGGCAGGTTACTTGTAGAGATTGACGATATTTACAGGTTCCGGGGTTGAATTTAGACTGGGTGTTAAGATTTTGACAATCAGAGTTTCGGGGTTTGAATTAGACTGACTTGTTCTGCTGGTCCCTGGAGCTTTTATTTAGAAAAGTAATCGATGGTGTTTTCCATCTCCCAGTGGGTGGCAGGAACCACTTAGCACATTTAATTTAGGGTAATATGCATGTTTCTCGAGCATCATATCTCCCCTATTAACGTTCCGATTGATTTTGTCTTTAAACAAGAGGGTTACTTCGGTCGATAGCCAAAACGTTACTTATTTAAACATTGATTTTTATAATAATACAATTTCATTTTGAAAAAATTATAAAATATGTTACTTGACGTAACATTATTCCTCAGAAAATTTTCAACAATTAGTTTAAAACTAATTCATGCATTTTTCTCAGTTTTTCTCATGTTTCTGACAAATTTCTCATCTTTTAATAATTTTCGAATTTGTGGGCCATCAAAAACTCCCTCATTTAGTTTGGCATCAGAGACCTCAGGGAATTTTTGTTCTAGGTATTTAAAACATTTTCCATTTTTATCTAAACTCTTAACAAACTGTTTTGCTGCTCCTAGTTTAATGTGCAATGGTGGAAGCAATACCTTTGAGGGATGAATCAATGGCTTCTTAATGATATTTTTCGATCCTGGTTTAAAAGATTTTCTTTTTGGCCATTCCTTTTTTTTGTAATGATTCTTTCTATCTCTACTATCCCACAGACACAAAAAACAGGGCGTTTTTGTGAAACCTGCTTGTTGTCCAAGCATAATACTTAAGATCTTAAAATCCCCACAAATTTGCCAGTTATGTTCTTGATATTTTATTTTATCTAAAACTAGTTTTACAGATTCATAGCTTTCCTTAAGTTCTGTAGAATGAGCCATAGGAATCGAACCATAAATATTAGTATTATGACGTAATACTGCTTTTAAACTTCTTTTAGAAGAGTCTATGAATAACCTCCATTCTTCATCTTTGTATACGCCAGGTTTTAATTGATCCATTAACCCATTAATGTCAGAACAATATACCAATGACTGCTTTTTGCCTTCTGTAAAATATTTTCTGAATTCCTTTTCCCTATCGCGATAAAAGGAAGATGTAGTTCCTTTCGATAGCATTTTTTTCTTCTTAAGAACTGATGCAAGATATTCTGCAACATCTTTTGGTAGTTTTAAATCTCTGATGAGATTGCTGAGTTCTTCTTGTGTGAACTTTTCAGGTATTTCTTCTTCCTGTTCACCAGTTGGAATGTAATAGTCATCTTTGTCATCAATACTCATGTCGTCATCTATATCACTATATACATCTTCTACTTTTGAACAGTCGATTTCAAAATTTTTTGAAGAAGAAGGTGTATCACAAAAAATTTCTGGTTTGTTACAGTTGTCACATCAGCGTACAATATTTTTCCTTTATTCTTGTTATTATAACCTTCTACATTGGTCATGCAAAAGTAACAATCTTCTTGTTTCAATGGTTTTTTCCACAGCATTGGTTTTTTAAATTTAAAGTACTTATCCTCCTTAGTATTATTCCAACGAGTTAACATTATGTGACAGGATAAGCAAATTTTGTGTGGAACCCAATTTTCATTTTGATCGGCTATCTCTAAATCAAAGCAATCTTTGTAAATTTGTCTAATATTGTCATTGATTGGTTTACAATTCTTTGGAACATCGAACTGTCCACATATATAACAAAATGCATCTGCATTGCTATTGCATATGTGTTCTGATCTTAATGCTTTAAAATTAATTTTTGAAGCATTTGAAGTTTTTGTGTTGTTTTGATTTTGAAAAGCCATGATTTATTGAATAACCCGCACGTTAGGGATCCTGGTCCGATCGCAGGCGAGTCCACCGTCCTAGGGGTGATAACTCTCATACCTCCCCAGGCCTGAGTATGAGAGCTTTCCGACTTTGACGAGGACAATGTCAACTCGTCGTCGGACACACTACGGTATCATCCTCACACCCTAATGCCTACCCGCAAGGAAGCGCGCCTACGCTGGCTTCGTTACTTCGATAAACAGGAAGCGAATCATTCTACACATCCCCTTTCCGGGCAGTTGTCATCGCCTACTACATTTATCGAAGCAGCAGGATTTAAATTGTGCCAAAGCTCAATAAGAACGTTAGACATAGAATGACAATGATATGTCCATCAGGAATAAGATGCAGAATGGAACAGTGTACTTTCTTATTTGGCTTCTGCACCAAACATATCCAATCTGTTACCAAGGAATATTTTATGATAAAATTGTAATAGAAGTCATATTTGAAAATGTGAGAAACTCGCTTCGAAATCACACTCAGCAACTTAAAAAAAAACTTAAAATCTTCAAATTTTTTCAAAATTCGTCCGCCATATTGGATCCGCCATTTTGAATTTTGAAAATCTAACTTCAGATTCGTAATCAGCGACCCAAAAAACCCGCAGATACCAAGTTTGAAGTAAATCCATAAATTTTTTTAAAAAATCGCCTACCTCTCAAAATTCGACATGTTTTTTGAGGTTAGAAAAAAATCCTGACGTGATGGAGCAAAATGGACTTCGGATTAGTGTTCAGCGCGTCAAAATACATAGGGCTAGGGTATTCCGGTCAAAAGTACATGACACTTTTTTTTTGTGGGGCTGTGTTATTTTCTTTTTACAAAATTACTATTGTTTTTTTTTCTTTTCTCGTTCTTTTCATTTTCTTGATTCTTATAAAATCCAATTTGGAGATTTAATTCCTCCTCACAACATTTTTTTTTCACAGTCCTATTCTTAAAAACCTGAAATAAAATAAAACATATGGTAAAATTAATATTAACCCCAATAACACCGAATATTCCATTCACATTCCGGGAATATTCCATTGGAACATTCGGAATATTCCAAAAGAATTTTCCATCCATATTCAAGGCATATTCTAATGTCCTACCTTTGGAACATTGTTTTGGTATATTGCAGGAACATTCTTTTGGAATATTGCAAGAATATTCCTTTGGAATATTCATAAATTTTTTAAAGCAAAGAAGAAAAAAAAAATTTCAGTTTTTAAATTTATTAATTCTTATTAGAATTATTCATTATTTTATTTTTACACCTTTTAACAAATTAAAAATTCTAAACGCGACGGGAGGATTCGAACCCTAAACCTAAGACCTATCTAACGATTTAACGCTCGCAGCTATTTTATCGGTATGAAAATTCTACAATAAATCTGGATGAACTTCAACTATTTTAGATATGAGTCAAAAGTTTATCAACTCGGTTTTGTTTCTTATTTTCATACCGATAAATAGCTGCGAGCGTTAAATCGTTAGATAGGTCTTAGGTTTAGGGTTCGAATCCTCCCGTCACGTTTAGAATTTTTAGTTTGTTATAACGCGTAAAAATAAAATAATGAATAATTCTAATAAGAGTTAACTAAACAATTTTTTTTCTTTTTTGCTTTAAAAAATTTATGAATATTCCAATGGAATATTCTTGCAATATTCCAAAAGAATGTTCCTGAAATATACCAAAACAATGTTCCTGCAATATTCCTAAAGAATGTTCCAAAGGTAGGACATTAGAATATGCTTTGAATATGAATGGAATATTCCTTTGGAATATTCCGAATGTTCCAATTGAATATTCCCGGAATGTGAATGGAATATTTGGTGTTATTGGGGAAAGTATTAATAAGCGTTATGGATTGTTTTTTTGTATTAATAATTATCAAATCTTGATACCTCTCTCACATCTTGGTCAACAATTTTGAAGGTTGCTTCTTCACACTAAAAAAAGTCTTCCTTCTTCTCAATGCTTTATTTAAAGAATGATATAGTTTTTCAACAATATAGCACGGAGATCCGTGGAACTGCATAGGAAGAGTATAAACCCCAAAGTCCGTCGCTAATTGCGGATGCGTTCTCAAATATCTCCATTTTCCCAAATTTGACACAGAAAGTGCTTCTACCTAGAAAGGAGGAAAAACAAACAAATAATAATATTAATAATAAAATAATAAATAATTCTAAAATCTCTTAAAAATAATTGTATAATAAGGAGGTTAGTTGAAAATCACTAATCGTCGGTAAATGTCAAAAACACAAAACATGCGACTAAAAAGTTGATTCGAATAAAAAGATAAATTTTAAGATTTTTGTTATTAAATGTAATTTATTACAATTTATATTTATTAATTTATGTCTATCTTATGTTTTACAATTTTACTATTAACTCTCAAATATTTGAATCTGACATTTTTGAATTTGTATATTATTCTTACTACAAAATCTTAACTAAAATCCTCAACAACAACAAAAATAATAATAATATAAAATAAATAAATGAACAATTTTTATACTTATATTTTAACACAAAACAATATGTAATATCCAATAATAGAAAAATAAAAAAAGGAGAACCAATTCAATAAATAATAATCAAACAAGATTCCGATGAAATCAACATAAAATTAATGGAATATAAATTATTCTGTCATTCCTACCTTGGTAAGGTATCCATTTTTTATAACATTATACACGTTTTGTAGAAAAAAGCTCCTTCTGGTCCGTGTTTTTCTATTTCTCTTGATAATTCCTTGAATATATTTTCTTGCCTTTCTTGTTCAAAATATGACCACCACCGTGGCAAATATACCTTTTGATCTTTAACTTTAATATATATCTTGTAACCACCTGCATATGGTTTCCATATACTTTTCGCTTTTAAAATTTTGGATTGTGGTAAACCTGGTGGTATTGGAAAAATCGGCTCTTCATTTTCATTTTCAGAAGTAAAATTTTCTACATTTGTCCTCGCTGCACTCGTTGAGGGACCAGAATTTTCAACCGGAACTGTGTAGTTTTGAAAATTGGTTGCATTCTCGCTCCCAAGATCAACATTATAATTGGTATTGTTCAAAGGTACCAAATTTTGACAAACTTCCACATTTACGCTGGATGAAACTTCAGAATTACAATTTCTAGATATATTTTCAACTTCATAAAATCCAAAAAAATCACTGTATGGTTCATTTATTAAAGCACTAAAATCTTGAATAACACTTGTTTCATGTCCTGAACACATAATATTACTATTTTCAATACTTGGCGTTGCATATCCAAAAACACTATTTTCAGAAATTGTATTAAAATCATAATTTTGTCCTGAATTGATTTGATTGTTGATATCGCTTTGGTTTTCACCACTAATTAAACTATTAATTAAAATTTTCAAATTTTTTAGTTCGGAAGAAAACTTATAAGACTCCATTTCGTTCAAGAAAATAGATTTCTTCAAAATCTCTTTATTGCCTACAGATGTGAATAAGGCAGTGCATTTCCCTACGCTTAGCCACATGTTTTGATTTTTACGAGATCTAATGACCCTTGGGTCAAGTTGTCAACTTCTAGTTTTTTCTTCTCCGCCTCCTTTTCATTTTCCCTACATGTCCTGAAATACACCCTCTGTTCTCTATAATTTATAAAGAACGAATTTCAATCTTATCTATCTCTTACCCAGAATTTCCGTCAATTTTTAATTTATTTTAAGATTGAACATCGTTATTTAAATAACTATATATTTGAATATAGTTATTAGTAAAATCATAAATTTTGTTCCAGATGAACATGAATAATCTTTGTCCGATCACAAAACTGGAAAATTTAAGTATCGAATATGGATTTTCCAAACCGAAATATCATATGCCAAATCCGATGGCAACAATAGACATTTCTACGTGTGTCATTCAAATCGAGACAGATTCTCTCCAAATAAGTATATTTAATAGGAACAGAAACAAAGAAACAAAGAAAGAATTAGCTAAGCAAATGCTTGATAGAATATTAGGTCGTTATGAATTTTGCGAGTTATATACCGAGAATGATTTAAATCCGACGCAGAATTACGAAAAAATAAAACTATTTAAGTGGCTAAACTCTTGCAAAGGCTGTTATTCTCGTTACCATATAGTATATTGGAAAATAGTAGATAAAATGCTTAATGCAATATTTAATACATGTTTGATAAAAAAAAAGAATAAATTAAATTGATAAATTAAACAAAATTTTACTCTTGATATCACAAATAATGTGAAATGAAAATTAGAAGTAACGAAAGGCAATTTACTTTAAGCTTTTTATATATGTTACATCCGAGCGAAGGCGAGGTTATTTAAAATAATATTTAAATAAGAAAGGAATAGCAACAATCTGATCAGCTAGCAAGAGGCTAGCTTTTATATTTATTTTTATTATGGAACGTTTTCACTAACTGATCTATGGGATCTGAGTCAATAAATAATCAAATATTTCTTACATGATGTTTGTTATAGTAATTCATATTATGTGACAGGATTACAAAAAATACTCAATTTAATCTGATAATATAAGATTGTCAAAACATGAGAAAATCAATCATAACAACTTCTAATATTCATAGTTTTATAATAGATAAATAATAAGTGCTTTTACTGAATGCCAGTATTGAACAAGTGTTCGGCCGATACTGAGCCAGTATTGAAGAGAGTGATTCAAATGAACAAGACAATGTATATGTTTTCTTATGTTATCTAAATTGATATTAAACTGTTTAAAGTTCAAATAAAAGAGGCCAATACTGGACCAGTAGTAGCCAGTATTGGCTAGATCGAATTATGAATATTTTGTACTATAAGCATTCAATATAAGTAAAATGTTTTTCTAGTTATAATTCGTACATAATCGTAATGCGCAGTCATTCATTCGGTCCAATCGTCATACGTAAATCAATATTCTTTTATAATTTTATGTTATTAAACAATATTCAATTCAGTTATTAGATGCGAGATACTTACATAAGATTGTTGGCTTTTTTGGAGACAATAGGAATAGCGTAGGATCGTTGTGATAACCAAGATGTCACTCAATCGATGCCGTATCGTTGATATAAACTATAATGATGTACACTTCACCAAACGCTTTTCTTTAAAGTTATATCTCGTTGGATCACAAATTAACGAGCACGATGCTCCCTATAAAGTCTACGGTATCACTTGTGATTTTCCTAGCAATACGTGATACAAGATGCTCCTTTTAATTTCGATTCCGACGGATCACTTTACAATTAGTTCTTCACCAAGACACTTCCTTAAAAGTGCTCGACTCGGACTAATACGGCGGGGCCAATACTGCTTTAACCGGCTCACGGCAACGGCGATTATAACACGTATGCCAATTTGTAGGCTTGGGTGTAGAAAGCAGTTCTTTCTACCGGTCTACAAATTGGGCAACACAACAGTTACATACTGTTGTCACCGCAAGTCTTACGGTGAAAACAGTATATGACGCCCGACGGGTCACTCGACGATATCGCGCTTTCAAAGCTACCGGAGTATTAGACAAATTATTCTAAGTGTCGCTTGTATTTAAAGAAAATAGCTACCCTTTCCTAGGAACAGGCGTGTCAATGATTTGAATGGTAGGAGGTAAAAAGAATATGATTTTTACCCTTTCCTAGGAACAGGCGTGTCTTTAATTCAATTGGTAGAAGATAAAATTGATGAAGCTTCAAAAAGTGCACGTGCGCTCGCACTTGCGAATGACATCGATACTCTCTTGTCTCATATTTCTTTCTGCTTTCCAGAAATGCGGTATTTAATATAGTTTAAACAACTAGCCAAACTCTCATAGACTCGTCTAGACTTTGTTTTGCTTATTTAAGGAAGAATGCACGTGTGATCTTTTACAAAAGTCACGTACATTCCTCACGGTCGTAGGAACGGATAGTATCAAGTTACTAGTCGTTTCTAGACGATATTATGAGAATATGAACCTTTACATAAAACGGTAAAATCAACTAGTTTGTCAGCAACTTGCATTTTTAGACTAGAATATTCTTGAGACTAAACAATGGATTGATATCATTTGCATTTGCTAATATTGTAATTTCATCTATCTTTGCAGCTGTTAAAACATATTATACTAATTTGGAAAATTAGTGAATAAAATGTGAAACTATATACTGCTGAGTAATTTATCTCGCAGCTGCTAAGATGTTTTCAGAAATATAAGATTTATAATGACATTAGAAAATAAAAATTTGGTTACTGGGATGTAACAATATATTCTATATATTTGTGTATGTGTGGTTTTAAAAGTATGTAAACGTATGTGTAATGTATTCAAAAATTATAAAAGCTATAAACTTTAGACATCTATATATCAGTATTCAGTATAATATCGACTATTTTAGCTAGTTTTTTTTTAAACATTCTCTATGTGTAACCAATTAAAATCATTGACAAACAATATAGTCAAAATTATTTTAAAAATGGAATAAATTGAAACTGTCAATCATAAGGAAAATTGAATTAATGGGGAAAATAAAAATCGAAAATTCATGGAAGTTATAAGGAAAATTTTTGTGGAAAAATTGCTAGGGTTGAAAGGTAACCCAAATTATAGAATAAATAAATAATTGAAGATTAATTTTTAATAAAATATTCTTGTTAAATTAATAAACAAGTAATAATCAACTATTCTAGAAACATTTAAAATATATTTAACCCTTTCGGTATCCTTGCAATATCTATAAGAAAATTATATAGATTAAAATGCCAGTTTATTAGTCTAAGTCAATATATGAATGAATATATACGAGTATGAGTCTAGTCATCTATACCAGAAAGGAAGAAGATAGTCACATGTATCCATACATATGCGTTCCAAATAATTAAAAATCTAAAAATAATTGAGTGATTAATTATGTATGTACATCTAAGAAATTAATGTATAATCTTTCTGTTTGTTAAAATATAACGTTAATGTATTACAAAATAACGAATACTCAAGCTTCCCTCTCGTATTCTTCTCGTAAGGGGGGAAGGGCGTCTTATTGTACGCGTTTGAATTGTTTGATATTTGTTACATCCGAGCTAAGGCGAGGAAATTTAAAGAAAACTCTAAATTTTGACAGGAGATGCACATACTAATCAACTAGCAAAGACTAGCTTTTATATTTTTATTTAGAGGTCGTTTTACTTTAAGAGATCTACGGGATCTGTGTTAAATAAACAAAACAATATTTTCTTTTACTTGTTTGAAATATTATAATAACAGAATCTCACATTTGATAAAACAATTTAATGTTCAAATAAAGACTAATATTCAATATATAAATCGAGCAATTATTATGTACTTTATGATTTTATTGTTAATAATAATTAATATTATTATTGTCTATTAAATTGTTCTTAATCGTTTTTATAAGTTACTCATAGATATTATCAAATTTAGTCAATAAGTTTGATTCTAGGATCCTTTTGTACGCCAGTACTGATTACCATGCAATTGCCAGTATTGGACCAAGATTGAATAAAATGATTATTGAGAAAATTGACACAAGGTGATATAATTTCAATCGATTTATTGCTAATGCAGTTAAAACTCAATTATACAAGAAATTATAATTTATAATTGTGTATAAAATCTTAATCGTTTAGCCGTTTTCATACCAGTCATCAATATTAAAAGTTTTTACAATTCAGGGTAAATCGCTATTCGTATTCGAAATCCGCTAACAAATTCAAGGTACTTACATAAATTTCACAGAGATTGGTGATTGGTGATAACAATCCGCGTCGCAATCGCTTCGGCAATCGATAAACAAAATTAAGCCGTTCACAATCGCTCAGGCAATCGATAGATCGGAATTGAGTCGCTCTGCAGTTGCTCAAACAATCGTATAAAGGTGATAGATTTAATGACAAGTTTGTCTATTGTTGGGGATGATCTGGGGGAAAAATCATAAGGTGGGATCGTACATCTTGTGATAAAACGCGCAAAACACGTCCCATGACAAAACGCGCATCTTACATTCGGAATTCAAATATTCTTAATTATAAGAAAACATGAGAATCGTAGATGAAACGCGATACTTGACACGATCTATGTCAATTTGCCAAAGTCACGCATCGTACCATGATTTACATATTATCGCATTTTCTAATTTTTATTTGTGATTGTTAATAATAAAGCATTGAATTTCAAGAAATGTAGTCTTTAAACTAACTGATAATCAATATTCTTATTTACCACTCATTGACTCTCAAAAGCCCTTCAGGTTACTTGATATAATCTTATTTTCAAGCTCAATTATCAAGTAACGCTATTTTGACATTGGGCCAGTACTCAATGGTAATAGTCCGTTACTTATTCATTAAATTCGCCAATTTAGTTAATATGCGTCAAACCTGGCATAACCTAATTGATATATCGTGTCTTAATTTAAGATCGTCACGTTAATTAATTCAATACCTCATACACGCGTATGCAAAGCAACATTCTATATTTTGTTTAGGATTATTGCACTTTTGATATCCCCTTATTGTTGTTATCCTTATTATAATTATTAAATTAAGCAAATAGGATAGAGTTATACATGAATATCTTTATACCTCCTCTTATTGGTATTTCTTGCTTGGTTGTACTGAGACAAATAATCATATTAATCTTCGCGGTTATCCGTCTCAGTATTAATATTTAAAATGACTAATATAATTATTCTTGATTTCATAGTCGGCCCTGTGCTTAGCCGACCCTCGACTGCAACGTGTAATACCATTTGTTCAATGGCAACATTACGAATTTACACTGATGCTCCCCATGTTGTTAATATACCATACAACCTCATACCATATGATACTTTATGATATGATGCCATGTGATACATTATGATACATCAATTCTGCAAAACCGAGAGTTGAAAAGTGTTAATTATAACAAGGATATAAATTAAAATTTTAAAATTTAATGTGACGGGACGTAACAATATTATTGAATGTAGTCAATTAAAATAGCTCAAATTTTTCTCTCTTGCGAATAAAATTTTTTTCGCCTATATAATAATTTTTTCGTCTATATAATATTCTTAAGAATATTTCGCTTTGACTATAATAATCGTGCCAGAATATTGTATGTAGTACTAACGAACATTACTGTTAATTATAATTGTTGTCAACTTCAGTAATATAAATGTGAAATCTTCAAATTTTAGACGTCGATTCTAATATTTACTATGTGTCATTCGTGAATTATAATTATCTTTATAAGGGCACAGCTAACTCAGAATAAAGGGATACAATCAAATTTAACGTAATATTTTCATATATGGATTTAAAATATCACTTGTATTGTTTTCATATAGTGCCAGTACTGAAATAACCAAGTTTTTGATATGCCAGTGCTGTGCCGGTATTATGCCAGTATTGTGCCAGTGTTGCGCTGGTTTTGAGCCGATATTGAATATTTTTTTTTTTTTTTGAATTCGGAAAATTATCAATTTCATCCCTATTTTCCGAATTAAAAAGGAAGGAGGTGTCATGTCCTCATGACGTACTTTTGTTAAAGATAAATAATTTTATAAATTATTAAATTTTGTATTTAATTTCTGAATTCGTCTAAAAATCAATATACAAACCATTACTCGAGTAAGCTGTTGGAATCGAACCGCCGGATTCCTGACCACAAAAACCGACATCGGAATACGGTACGCGAAAGCTGGCCACCCTCGTCTTAGATAATAATTTTTATTGTTTCTCTTCTAAACCCACGCAAAAGTTAGAGGGGTAAAAATGTACAGGAACCGAGGTTTGCTCAATGATAAAGCAAAACCGAAAATCAGTTCCTCGTTCACCAACATCAGAGTAGCATCAGGTTCTTAGAACACTCTCGTAACGTAGTTTCATCCGCATTCAGAGTTCCACGGTTCTAGTCGGGTCTTTGCGAAACTTAATGCTAGTTCTTATATTCCTAATTCTTGTATTTAACTCAAAGAACTACGAAATATAATCCGCAGCGTGTGTCAATGTGCGAAATTTGTATTATGAAACTATATTGCAAAATTATATTGTGAAAATTATCGGGAAATCTTATTGTGACAATAATAAGTATATCTGATTTAATGAACAAAGAATAAGTGCAGCAACGAGAGAACTCCTGACATAAGGATTGTCAGTAATCCTAATTCACCCCTATTTTCCTTAATTAATCCTTTGATCCAATCTATTTAACCCTTTGAATTCTTACAAATTTATATTCCATATCCATGTTTAAAAATATCCGTAGTCATATTTAATCCTTTTTCCCTCACAAAATCTTCAATCCTTTCATTAACCTTTTTCTCAATCCTCAATTCTTGACTTTAATCCTTCGATTAAAATGAATCTGTATTGACCTATAAATTGCGAGCCGTCAAGCGTATTTGGAACTTTAAAATCTCAAACAAGGAAAAGGACCTGCCTTCACTACTACAACGAATACATAAATTATCTCTAGTACTTGAGAAGGGCAACAACCTTGAAGAACTTTTGAATTAGGACCCTGAGTCGTCGATACGGTGTCAAATTACTCCACGACTGTAGAACTGTACCGGAGGCAATAAACTACTCCGCCCATTTACGCATCTCCGTAAGTTGGCTTCGTGAATTCCAGAGCCCAAATCAAGGGATCTTTTAATATCAAATACTGTAAGTCTAGCATTTTATTTAACTTTCCCTAAATCTTAAAGTAAAAGTCTTCCCTATTTAAAAGTCGTTCATTGTTTCAGTAAATGACGATTCAACTAATCAAGGACTCGATTTTATCAAGGATTCTTCCTCTCTCAACCAATCTCTCAATCAATCTCTCAATCAATCTCTCAATCAATCTCTCAATCACACGACTTAATTCTTCGAATAATTTGAATTTGTAATTTCACTAATAAATTTGATGTCTTATATATATATTAACGTAAATTGATGCGTATTGTTCAGTGGACCTTCTTTTCCCTGTTCCCTTAGTTCAAAGCCACCGGGCTTTGTAAATAAATCAGGGGTAAAAATATTTAAAATAGTAATTGTAGTTAGTCTCTTCAGGACATAACAGTAGATTTACGTGTAGATTACAGGAAAATTATAGAAAACTTTCGTAAATGCGGTCTTCATAGTGTTTACTAGCCAAAAAGTAAACAGTACAAAAAGCAGGCGCAATGCTCCTACAATTGAGGGTTTCGTGGCTTTCTTTTAATCCCTACTAACCTCTCTTTCACAAACAACCAGAAAAATGGTCAAAACTAGTCTCTCTCTTTCTTAGTCTCTAATTCTGTTGCTCTTGTATAATATATTATGCTTCTGTAACCATTCGGGTGTTTCCGGAATCATTTGAGTGTTTTCTTAACCATTCGGGTTTTTCCGTAACTATTCGGGTGTTTCTGTAACCATTCGGGTGTTTCCGTAACCATTCGGCTGTTGCCGGTATCATCCGGGTGTTTCCGTAACCATTCGGGTGTTTCCGTAAGCTTTCGGCTGTTGCCGGTATCATCCGGGTGTTTCCGTAACCATTCGGGTGTTTCCGTAAGCTTTCAGGTGTTTCCGGAATCATTTAGGTGTTTTCGTAACCATTCGGGTTTTTCCGTAACTATTCGGGTGTTTCTGTAACCATTCGGGTGTCTCCGGAATCATTCGGATGTTTCCGGAACTATTCAGGTGTTTCCTTTACCATTCGGGTGTTTCCGTAACCATTCGGGTGTTTCTATAACCATAAGGGAGTTTCCGTAACCATTTGGCTCTTGCCGGTATCATCCGGGGGTTTCCGTAACCTTTCGGGTGTTTCCGTAACTATTCGGGTGTTTCTGTAACCATTCGGGTGTTTCCGTAATCATTCGGGTATTTTCGTAACCATTCGGGTTTTTCCGTAACTATTCGGGTGTTTCTGTAACCATTCGGGCGTTTCCGGAATCATTCGGGTGTTTCCGGAATCATTGGGGTGTTTCCGGAATCATTCGGGTGTTTCCGTAACCTTTCGGGTGTTTCCGTAACTATTCGGGTGTTTCTGTAACCATTCGGGCGTTTCCGGAATCATTCGGGTGTTTCCGTAACCATACGGGTGTTACCGGATTCATTCGTGTGTTTCCGTAACCATTCGAGTGTTTCCGTAACCTTTCGAGTGTTTCCGTAACCATTCGGGTGTTTCTGTAACCATTCGGGTGTTTCCGGAATCATTCGGATGTTTCCGGAATTATTCAGGTGTTTCGTAACCATTTGGGTTTTTCCGTAACCATTCGGGTGTTTCCGTAACCATACGGGTGTTACCGGATTCATTCGTGTGTTTCTGTAACCATTCGAGTGTTTTCGTAAACATTCGTGTGTTTCCGTAACCTTTCGAGTGTTTCCGTAACCATTCGGGTGTTTCCGTAACCATTCGGGTGTTTCTGTAACCATTCGGGTGTTTCCGGAATCATTCGGATGTTTCCGGAATTATTCAGGTGTTCCGTAACCATTTGGGTTTTTCCGTAACCATTCGAGTGTTTCCGTAACCATTCGGCTGTTTCCAGAACTATTCGGTTGTTTCCGTAACCACACGGATGTTTCTGTCGCTGTCTTTCACCATCTCCGTCTCTTTCGCACACAACCTCAAATTGACAGCTATTGGCTGTGAACGACGGACGGACGAACGGACGACAAAGTCTCACTATAAAGCTGGCTCTACATGTGAACCTAACATTGCTCCGCACGCACGTCGTGCATGAGATAGAAAAGGACGGAGAGAGTCTCTGTCCTTTTCTATCTCGTGCAAGTCGGGTCCGACATGTAGTGTCGGATCAAAGTTAGCTTTGCATGTAGAGCCAGCTTAAGGGTTTCAGTCCCGAACCACGAACCCCTAAAAACGGCCCTGACCCTTTAGCTGCAAAATTTTTGGCTTATAGTGCTAAAAATTTGTACCAATAAAGTTTTATTTAGTGAATAATAAAAAATATTTTTAAAAATGTTTTCTTGGTGGAAAATTTTTAAGCTTTGCTTCATATAATTGAAAAAAATTAGATCGGTACGGAACCCTTCGACTTGGTACGAGTGTAACTCGTACTTGTCCGATTTTTATTTTTAAAAATAATCATTTTTAACAGTTCTGTAGCTTATTTTTGAGTGCTCCTTTAAAAAAAGGCGTCATGCGATGAGCAGGATATCTCGGAAACGGCTGAACCGATCATTCTCAAACTTTGACACAAGCTTCTTAAATATATTTTTTAGTGGTTAATCGAAGGAATAAGCAAAATAATAATTTTTGACAAAATGGCGGCTTGTAAAAAAAAAAATCGATTTTTGACAAAAATTTTGGTTTTAAATTTTATATAAAAAATATATATATATATATCGGTGAGAAAACACCTTCGATTAATTACTAAAAAATATATTCAAAAAGCTTTTGAATATATTTAAAATTTGAGAATGATTGGTTCAGCCGTTTCCGAGAAATCTTTCTCATCGACTTTAAAAACACGGTTTTGAGAAAAACGTGTTTAAAGTTTCAGAAGCATTTTCAATATTGTCAGATTTAGGAACGGAAAATGTGCAATTTATCTAATAGATATGAAAATAACATGACCACACTTTTTCTTCATACATTGAAGTACATTAAAAGGGGTTTATTTGCAAAAAGCCAATAAATAAAAAGGACTGCATTCTAGGTAGCTGTCTAGCGCTATTTACAAATATGAGTCTAACTTGCAGAATTTTCACCGGATTGAACTGCAATTTTCTGTGTGTACTCTTAAATACGTGTATATTACGAAAATAAAATAGTAAAAAATCGATTTTTTGAAAATGCAAAGTGTATATAATTCTTTAAATCGAGAAACATTAATTAAATTCAATAATTCATCGGTGTAATTATTAACAATTTTAATAAGAGTTCAAACGATGATTAGGCATTCACAAACTCATAGAAAGCTGATTGTACAACTTCATTTTAACGAATATGGAAGGAAGTTCTCACAGAATAAATATTAAAATTTCGAACATTTTTAAACGAGATTGGAAAAGGATTAATTACAGTCAATAATTCAGTGCTTTATGAAAAGACATGTTAGTAGATTCTAAAGGATTAAAGAAATCATCTAAAGAAGCTTAAAATATTTGTGTCTAAATAAAATAGATGAAAGTTCAAATCCCTATCATTTTCAAAATTGTTAAGAAAGATTTAGTTTTTCTTTTTTTTAAAATTTAGTTTTTCTGGAAAAAATTCTCAAAGTGCTGTGTTCCAAGTCATGTGCAACCTTGTCCGGCATTTTGTTAGAGAAGTTATCAGAATTTGCTTAACGCTCTCGATTTTTTCACGCCCCTGGAAACAATAAAATAGAAAGGAATAGTTATTTTCGTATCGAGGGCGCAAAACAGGTGATTGCAGCGAGGGCGAGATTAGGGAAACCGAGGGGATCTGAAGCGCCCGAGGCGAAGCCGAGGTCCAGGGGGATCGCCGAGGTTTTCCTAATCTCGTCCAAGCTACAATCACCTTGCGCCCGTGTTGCGAACAACGTTTTTTGTCCTACTTGCATGGCAAGTATGGCATTGAGGGCACAAGCGGCAAAACCTTCAGCTAATTAACAATTAATGAACATATTGTATAAATACTATAAAAATTTGTGTGTTATGTAATACTACTGCGCATGTGTTCATAACTTTTGCGCCCGCTCCTCTGACGTCACCAAGCGGGAAAGTATTTTGCGCTTGCTTCTATGACGTCAGCGGGCGGGAATGTATTTTGCGCCCGCTTCGGTGACGTCAGCGGGCGGAAATGTATTTTGCGCCCGCTTACCCTACCCCCGCATTAAATGCCCGAAATGACATACTTTCCGTGCATGTAGGACAAAAAAGATAATTCTCAAGTTCCTTATATACCGAAGAATCCTTGTGTTCAGAACCCTGCAAGGTCTGCCCCGCTTAAGGCGAACAAAAACTCGAGTTTTTGTGCATGTGTGGCAGAAATTTTTTTTTGCAGTTTCAAAAAATGTTTACAAAAAAATTACTTTCAAAAAAAGTTTTTACAAAAAAACCATGTCGGAAACTACATCGGAAACTATGTCGGAAACTATATCGTTGCCGTTCCCATTTTCCGACGTAGATTCCGACGTAGATTCCGACATAGTTTCAGACATAGATTCCGTTATAGTTTCCGACACAGTATACTACACTGGTTCCGATGTCATAATTTTCGATAGGGTTCATTGCTTTTTTTTTTAATAACAGGATTAAAAATAGAGGGAATATTTCTTAAAATATTTTACAACTAGTAACACGAACTGCTAAATTAATATATACATTATCTAAATATGTTAATTTAAATGGTCACAAGCTACAAATAATTGAACCCTTATGAAAAAATGTGACATGAAAATAATGACACAGATGCGTGTCATTACTTCATAATGTCATTGCATGTCATCATTTCGCGACCACACGAAAAAAATGACACGAAAAAAACCACATGACAAAGAATGTACCATTAAAAAACTTATTATTATTATTAGTTTTATAATAATTTCGTATAAACATACATTGTGCACCATTTAGGGGAGGAAAAAATTTACTGCGCAGCTGTAGGTGCTATAGAATAAGTAGAATACGTCTGCGCATCCTGGCATTTTTATGTATGCTTTGCCGTGTCATTTTTTTCGTGTGGTCGCGAAATGATGACACGCAATGACACGAAAGTAATGACACGCATCCGTGTCATTATTTTCATGTCACACTTTTCCATAAGGGAAGATATGAGTTTTACAGTAAAATCAACTATAAGCGAGGCTGCCCTGTTTAAAAAATTTTATAGAATTTGATAGAAAAAAATTCAATACTTTTCAATCCGTTTTCTGAATTTGATTGAAAAAAAATCAATCAGTTTGTATACAATCATATTTATAATTTTAAATGGAAAGCCTATCGAAACTAATACTTTTAATTAGAAAATCTATCAAAGCGAATACTTTTTGATAGAATTTGATGCGGAGAAATTTCAATACTTTTCAATCCGTTCTCTGAATCCTTTTGAATGAAATATCAATACATTTGTTTATAAAGTCTATCTAAACGAATACATTTAGATTAAATTTGATCAAAAAAAATTTCAATAATTTTCAATCCGTTTGTATACAATCTTATTTATACTTTTGAATAGAAAGTCTACCAGAACTAATACTTTTAGATAAAAAATCTATCAAAACGATTACTTTTTGATAGAATTTGATGAAGAAAAATTGCAATACTTTTGAATCCGCTTTCTGAATCCATTTGAATATAATATCAATACTTTTGGATAGAAAGTCTATCGAAACGAATATTGTTTTATGGAATCCAGAAGTACCATACGCTGAATATTCTGAGGATATTTTAGGAATATCCTAATGATATCCGTAGGTCATCCTTAGGATATCAACGGGAAATGCTCATCAGGATCCCACCAGACATCGTCAAGACATATCCACAAGACATCATGTTGAATTTAAAATATTCTGGTAAAAATATTTTTTACGGTAGTTCTATATCCAGAAAAGAGGGAATTTTAATATCCACTGGATATTCTAAGGATGCCCAAGGATATCTTTTTCATTACCTGAAATCAGAAAATGTTTTTAATCAATATTTTTAAAGTTATAACAATTCAAACATTACCGGTTTGTACAGGTTACTATGCGCGCTCGTCTTTATTTTTGCTCTCCAGTAAAATCACCAATTTGCTTCTAAGGTCTCCTTCTTTGGAGTGTATTATATGTGTCGATTCAAGGTGAAAGGGACCTTAGCTGCAAAACATTCGATTTCGAATTTTCATTATGAATGAGACCTATGAATATGTTCTAAATCTGATTAGTTCGAAATTTCATTTGGCCGAATTCCATTATTCAGAAATTTCATGTAGCCGAATTCACATTTCATCGAGATAATGTTTGACAGAATTCACATATATATTTCGCATGATCGATAAAATTTAATATAAATTTCGGAGGTCGTTAGTAAATGTTCACACGAGGTGGTAAGTCTCGTGTATAATTTTTATTTGTAGGATCGTTGTTGTTTTTCTATTCTATGGGAATAGTTATGATATTGTTTTATCGGAAATATAAATAAAAAGAGATTATCTAAAGAGAAATGATTTATTAAGATGAAATAAGATATACAAGAGTAAAAATACAAGAATATAAAGAATACAAGAGTGTAGGTTTTTTAACAGAGTAATATAGTAAAAGTAGTAGTAATAATATTAATAATTCTTACCAAATACTAATTTTTCTTTGGTTTATGAATTATTTGGTTTCGTTGTTCACTTATAATTTAGATTTTTGTGTGGTTGGAAGTCTTGACGAGTATGATTTTGTAAGTTATCGCTTGACGAAATTTAACAAAATCAAATATCGTATTTTGACCAAGGCTTTACATCAATACCAAAATGTCTCAAACTGAGTATTTTGGATCCGTTTGACTTTGTCTAAAATATGATATTTGTTACAATATTTATCAGACTTGAAAATCAGAACCCCATTTCAGAATTTAAGACAGGAGGCTTACACTGATGGGACAACTTAACTACTTGTAATGTATTTGACAAAACTAGAACTGAAGAAAAGTGACGCTGCGGCATAGAGTTCCGGAGCTTTTATAGACTCTGTAGAATGGGTCTATTGGTCATAGATGATGGGGGGTTGACAATTTTCCAATCTGATGTAAACGGGTCATCTAATAACCAATCAGCACAATTTGCGTAGGAGGAGCTCATCTTATTCTATATTGGTGGGGACTAATGATGTCATAATTTCACCTCGAAAGACTTAGTTCGTTGATCTAAAGTATTACGTAATTTTGCAAAATTATAATATTATATTTATAAATAATCTGTTACATTGCAATATTACAATTATAGTCATGTTTACAATTAGGACTATAATTACTAACACATAATTATAAATTAATAATAAAAATTAAAATCCCAACTGCAATACATTTGAAGACGTTTGCTACAGTTTTGACAATAAGATAATTGTATAATATTAACAAAATTTTAAAATTCAATTATATTTATATGTGTGCATATTTACATACGTTTACACACATATTTACATATATTTGTATTTGCATATGTATTCATAATTAGATACAAACATAATTTTGGTAATGATTACATCTCGATGTCTGAAATTGCAGTAATTTATATTAAATAATTAATTTTAAAACATGTAGGCATTATCATTACGTGTCATACTCATTCTCTTGTTATTTTCATTTCTTTTACCCTCGATCACTGTTACCCAAGCAGCACGTAATATTACATGAATATCACAGTGACATCATATTGTAATATTCGTAATATTACGGGGTGATATTACTGTGATATTGACGTGATATTGAAATGTCCGCCTCAAGGTAATATTACAAGTAATATTACGGTAATATCACAGTAATATCACCCCGTAATATTACGAATATTACAATATGATGTCACTGTGATATTCGTGTAATATTACGTGCTGCTTGGGTATATAGATCAGTGAGGCGCTCGACCTCAGATCACCGAGCACAGATTTATAAGATTATTGCAATTCAGACAATGTGATGTTTCATAGAAAAATAGAAATAATAGATGTGTATATATTAATGCATTTGTAATATGTGCTCATTGAGAACATAATTTTTGATTTTTAATAACGGGTCGGTAGTTGAAAAACGTAGAAATTTCCAATCGCTCTTATTTCCGTTTCTCCTTCGTCTTTACGTTTTCATTTTCTCGTACTCTTGCACTTGATCAGTGCAAATGAGTCATACTTGCATAATTGCACGTACCAAGACGCGCGACATATACTATTTCGTGTTAGCTATTCTCTCTTACATTTCTTCTTTCTCAATTTTACTGAATCCTTAGAGACATGTTAAATAATTATAAGAAAATAAAATATTGCATCCAATAATCGTTATTCTAATTCAGTATTAGTATAATAGTTCATATTTAATTAATATATTATTATTGAAATAAATCAATTATTATGGAATAACTATTATAATAATATACTAATATTAATAACAATCATTTGCAATGCAATAATCATAAATAATAATTAATATCAATAACAATCATGCATAATGCAATAATTGTTATAAACAATACTATAACAATTATACAAATTATGCATGTTGATTATTTTAAAAAAAATATTAGTTAATGTAAACGTAACAGCCTTCCCCCCTTAGAATTGTCATCGTCCTCGATGAGTTTTAAGAATTTTAGACATTAATTTGTTCTGGTCTTATACAAGTTTTACGTGTTGATTGCACATGAATTGGAAATTTTAATAATGTTATTTGGTTTACAAAACGGTTGAAAGTTGATGTCTATGATAAATTTTCTTTAGAATGTTTATTATTGTAACTAAGGACAATTAGGTTTAAGGCAAACGGAAAGGAATAATTATGAAAATGGATATGAGGCTTTGTCGGTAGGTTTGATCTGACGAGAACGTATCTGCTTTGTTTATGTCCTAGGTTTCCGATGGTGAGAAATAGCTCGCCGCTGTACGTGATGTTTAGGGGTGCGTTGTTTTATATATAAATTAAGATTCCTTCTTGAGTATGAATGAACCTATTCATTTAACCCTTCTCCTTGATCTTAGCTTCTTAAGGATGGCAAATCAGGCTGATCGAAAATCAGTTTGTCACCATGTCGCAACCAGAACAGGACCTTGCAAATGCGTCAAGTGTAGTGAGAAATGCAGTGACAAGTGCAAATCCTGGTTCCTCTCTCATTCTGACAGAGTCGTTAAGTGGCGGGTTTCTTGAAGTTAGAACGTGAGAAACCTTTATGTTGGAAAATCCAGCAACACCAGACAGCGTTGAAATAATTCTCGATTCTCCAAAGCCTCCCTTAATAATCGACGAAGGTTCTGCAAATCTTCAAAATGCAATTGGTCCTATTCGAAGCCGTACTACTCGTCGTGAAGAAAGGTTGCCAAATGTTGGAGGAACGCTCTCATCAAGCATGTCACTTCATTCGGATCGATGGCTAGAATTATGCCAAATAATTCTGCAAATGTCGGATCGTCTAGCTGCCTTCGAATTACATCATCATATGTATATTGTGTCTGTGTGGGAGATAAGAGAGAATAAGAGAGATTCTAGAAGTTCACCTCGGATTAATTCCTCTTGGCCCAGTGGACATTATAGAACGATTACCAGCTCCCAGGCAGGGTGTTCTTCTGAGATTTGAAAATGGAGTTGCTGCCAACGTTCTCATGTCAAGAAGGTCTCGGAATATTCTGCGGTCACATGGAATTTCTGTAGGAAGGGTTTAAAGGTAAGGAAAGGTTATGTTTAGATATGGATTCGCATAGAACTAACAGTTAATATTGTTTTTATTTCACGAAGAATAATTGTTATTCAGTATAATCCGTTGGAAAATGTATTACATTTCTTCGTTGATTTTCATGCGTTATTATCAAAAGAATTAACTTTTGCATAATTTTGTACATTTATAAGTATCTAAATGCAAATCGGTACATGGTCACAAATGGGGGCATTCACCTTAACAAAATAATATTTTCGTACATTTTAATAGAAGATGATAATAAGAGATAAATATATGCACAAATGTAATGATAAATGTTTTGAAATTCGGATAACTTGCGCATTGGTGTGAGTATATTTAATTTCGTTTATTAGTGCAAAAACATTTTGTTGTTTTATTTTGTTAAAATTATAGAAATTAAATTTTCAAAAAAAAATGTTCAGAATTATGTGGAGAAAATTTATTACAATTCATATTAAATTATCAAAGCTAAATTTTGGAACAAAATACTGATAAAGTTAGCATAATTTAGCACAATGTTGATAATGACGTTATTAATTTATTTTATTTTTGTTTAGTAATAGTTACAGTATTCGTTTTTGAAGGCATAATAAAGTAAAACACCCAATTAAGAGACAGTTTATCGGTTTTGCACCTATTATGAGACAAACTTTTAAAAGTTATATTGTAAGTTGTTCATCAACAAAAAATAATTACTAAGTAAAACGTTAATATCAATTTATAAAAATATAATTAATTTTGAGCTGTGAATCAATTAACACTTTATAAAAATACATTTATTACGCTAAAGGTCAGTGACATAAAATGTTGTTCGAGATTTTAAGTAAAATGGCTGACACCTTGCGACTTATTAAGAAGTAGGGGAGAGAGTATTAAAAAAATAGTCTAGCTTTTGGTTTAAAAAAAATAGTGATACATAAATTAAATACATTTTTTTTTAAATAAATCTATGTCTCTTAATAGGTTCAAAATTTTAGTATATTTTTTTTTCATTATTTTCTTTTCCATAGTGTAAAATAAGTTTTTAGTTACAACTAGAAATATACCTGCTTCGAATAACAAAAAGAAATTGGGTATTATTTTCTTAAATTAATTGTTTAAATGAACTAAATATCAAGTGTCGGAAAGGCCGTCCCACAATTAGGACTTGCACTTTATGAATTTTAATTAATTTGTTACTCAAAATTCAAAAGAATAAAAGAAAGTTCTTCTTTCTTTTGTTTCAGAACAGTACATCAGTTGTCAGGAACTTAATGTCCACATACATTTAGCTATGGATACTTTATCGTACATATGTTTTTGATTATCTTTGTCGCCTTTTCAACGTTTCCTAATTTTCAAAGATATCTCTTTTTTTTGCATTATTATACACACATCTAATTATTCATGTAGACATCTGTATTTTTAGTTTATAGATATTAGTTTCAATAAACATATCTGTTTTCATATAAAAAAAGCACGTTATTGTGTTGTTAAAATTCCCTTTTTTTATATATAGTAAAATCAAAATCTTAGACAGGTCATGGTTCTAGTATTGTTAAAGCTTAAAAGAAAGAAATCAAATTTTTGTTTTAAAGTTAAAACAATAAATTTTTTTAAAAAGAGGTTTAAATAATACTTTTGAGCAATTATAGTGCGTTTTATTTCATTTGTTTTGGATGATTTTATTTTTATCGTTTTTATTTTATTTATTTTTTTATTTTATTTATTTAAAATTGGTCTGTTAATATTCTAATTTTGGAAACAGTTTTTAGACAAAATACATCGACGCCGTATGTAAGCATACGCTTATGTCATCGTTTCGTACGAGTATTCATGTCAAAGGAAAGTTTTGTGATTAAAAATTACACAAAAGAATTTTAAAAGAAAAATAAAACAGGAAAATGAATCGATTTGTATTTTATCATGTTAAATCAATTTTAATTTAACATAATATTTATAATATAGGTTATAAATTATCATTTTTCTATCATGTGCATGGGTTGTAAGCAAGCACAAAAAAAATCATTAATTTTGGATCATTAGTTATGAAAATACTGACGATTCTTTTTACTCTTGCTCAGCAACTACCAAGAAGAGGAAGTCTGATGCACCTTGATCGTGCATCAGTCTTCCGCTAAGGTGAGATGCGGAGGGTCTTTCTCCTCTCTAGCTAAGCATATATGCTTGTAGGCTGCACCGGAGTTGAGAACTAGCGGGGGAGGAAAGAAGTACGCGAGAAAACGGACAAAGATGGGCGTAGAGTATGCATACAGTATAGTACTTAGATAATGTGCTATAGTGAGGATAAGAGAGCAATCGTTCAGATACATTATGAATATTATTTTCATTTGTTTTACAGCTTTCTTTTGAACTTTCATTTATTATTAGTTTTTATTTAAATGTTTTAACATAGAAGGTCTAAGGGTTCTAATTTTTGAAAGTAAAATAAATTAATCATTATAGTAATAATAAAAATAATATTAAATAAGATTATTACTCGTTTAGCTTGGTTTTCTTAATTTCTTGATGTAGTAATTTTAGCAATTTATATTTTTCTTCGCAAAACAAAATATAAGAAAAATTAATAAAAATAAAATTGTTTCCGGTTTAATTTCTTTGTTCCTCTTTCTATTATGGCATGTGAACGAGAAACAAGGATAAGTTATTTTAAAGTTTGGTTAGTAGCAATATTAGGTATTGTTAGTTTGTTTGTAATATAATAATAATGATAATAAAAGTAATATTAACAGAAAAATTAAGGATAATTTCTGATTATGCAATATGTGAGAGCTATTCTACAGAATTATAAATATAGGAAGGTTAGATATGATATTAAGGTATTTATTTGTTTATGAAGAATGGTGGCAAAACTTACATTTTATGTGTTACTTGAATAACTATTTTAAAAAAAAATTATATATTTTAAATTAGTAATTTTGTGATTAGATATACATGCATTACTCTGAATATATGTGGCATTGTTTGTTGATTATATAACTGAATATTGTTTATTTGTTAGTAGTATTATAATAAGAGTAATAATAAAATCAATAATCATAATAATAATAATAATCATGATAGTAAGGATAAAAATTAAATTAGCCTTATTAATAATAATGGAATCTTATGTGTATTCTTCATTCAAATATTATAGATATTAGAGGTTTATAAAGCATATATAAATACTTCTGAACTGTAGCAAAATTTAATCTTAAATTCTAAAAGGCTACAGATGTCTTTTATTTCTAGATGTGTATATTTCCTTTTAATAATAATAATTATTATTATTATTGTTATTAATATTATCATTGTCATGCAATGCATAGTACAATACGCAATACATTATGTATAACATATATATGATGCCCATACCACACATAATACATAATAATAACAATAAGTTTGATTACATAATTGGAGTCGTATAGAGGTTAAGTATGTTATATGTTAAATTTTTGGTTATATTTTATTGGTTAGTCTCATTAATCTAAATTTCAAAAATAATAAAGTCTAGATGTGCTTGCATTTAAGGTTAGTTTAAAAGAAAATTAAAGTTGTCACTTACAATTGTAGTGTGTGCTGTGTCCTTTTACAAATTGTATTATACCTTTTAGCATATTTCAAAATGTTTCTATGATGGTCAAGCTATGCAATAAGTCTTGATAAAAACTCAAGTGGTATTTCTCATTTTTAACGAGATTATGCATTTTAAGAATCGAGATTTAAAAAATTACAAATGTAGGGCAGAAACATTTCCATAGCACAATGTGATTGTTATAGGATCTTCATAAAACATTTCTGTTAATACTTGCACTAGCTGATTTGGTTTTAAAGTTTCCAAATAATTTCCCGATAAAGATATTCGAAATGTATTTTCATTACTTTTAAAAAGTAAACTTCGTAACCTCTTTAATGCCACCTTTAAGAGATTCTCGTTTAACTCATCATAATGTGTAGATTTTACCATAACAGTGAATATTTTATTTTCCCTGAGTGGAGTTACAATAATTTCTCCTAATTTAGGTTGATGTGATTTTATTTTATGAACATCCAAGACTCCAAGATTTATCAAATGTTTGTCAATTGGGGTCAAAAATTCACAATTACTGGAAGTAAAGTGAACGTAGTTATCTTGTCTGTATGTGAGGTTTTCTGTGCATCTTCGTACATATACATTTCGAGAATATAGTCCTTTGGTAACGTAATTAAGGTCGTCTAGAAACTGTCCAGTACTTCTAAAATTTGTTGGTTTATCGGGAGGGTCAGTTCGTCGAGGGGCAGGAGATTCAGCTACTTTTGTTCGTGTCACATGGAAAGGAAATGGATTGATGTGTTTATTAATGTGTAATCTACAGGTCTGGTTTTCACCCTTTTCATACTTAACTTCTTCATTTTGATTACATTTAGGCAGCTCTTCATCTCTTGAAGAACACAACTGTTTGAATGTAACCTTATTTTTTAATTCTGTATCTGATTGTTTAGTATGATCAATAAGTTTTTGTATTCTTTTTTCTAGTTCAGTGTCTTCGTCTTCTGTATTATAAGGATCTATATTTTCGAGCTGTTCAAGCAAATCTTGATCTTCTTCTCCTTCAGAAACAGCGGTACACGGAATAATAAGAGAATCAGAAGTTAGATTTTCTTGATCGCATCTTGAATCATGTTCTCTTATGGATTCGTTAAATCTATCAATAGATATTTGTATGTTTTCCTTTAATTCTTGTCGCGTTTGATTTAAAAAGGATTTATTGCTACTTTGGTTTTCATGTTCGCTATCAAAGGCTGATTTTTCACGCGGAGATTTTTCTAAGAAAATTGGTGTGATAGATGAGTTCATTGCAGTTTCAATTTGAGCCTTATTTTCTTTTTCATCTGGTAATAGTTCGAGATGGACATCAACGAAGGTATTTTTAGGCGGTGAAAGATGTTTATCAAAATCTTCTGTCGAAAATAATCGCGGAAGAATGCTTTCACTTTTTGCAACTACAGGAATAAAGAAGTCGGGGTCAGAAAAATCTACATCAGGGGAAACTAGTTTTTCTACACACTTTTGTTAAATATCTTCTTTTGCAACAGTACCCACATCAGATAGTTTGGAAGGGCCAGCAATTGGATATGAACTTAGGGATGAAAGGGTTTTAGTTTTCGAGCCCAAAGTTTTGACTGGATGCTTTTTATCAGTGCCTTGAAATTTTTTAAAATTTGGAACAGAATTGGAAGTTGAAAGCGTTGTTTTAATATTTGATTGAACCTTTATAGTTTTTGTAGTCAAACGAGGTATGGCGGGTTTTGAATTTTTATTTTTAATCGTGGGAAGTTTATTTGCAGTTGGAGAGGTTTCTGACCTTTTTTTTTTGCTGCACGAGTTAACATAGATATCTTACATTGAGAGTCGGTGTTGATTTCTAGTTTTAAAGATTCAGGATCAATAAAAGGAATAGGGTTTATGGGGTCCGAAGTGTTTACAATAGTATTATGCCAAAACGATATTTTACTCTTTTCTTGGCGCAAATAATTTCGTCCTAGTATTCCGTCTATTTTTATTGGAAAGTTTGACCTAACAACGTGAAAATTTATAGGTGACCCTCGAATAGTCAAGGTCGTAGTTCCTAAGGTGTTAGTTCTAAGTTTTGTGATACCAGAAAGCTCTATAGATTCGCTTGATCGACCAATAAATCTTCTTTTAACCGATTTAATTTTATTAGGTTTATATCAGCACCTGTATCCACCAAAAGTCGAACTTTAGAGTTTCGAAACTCAGGGGCTGAAATTACTTTCAATTACTTTTCAATTACTGGGGAGTCGTGAAATTCTCCGATTGCTTGAAATATATTTCGGAAGTCTCCAAAAATTTGGCACTTACTTGGCGCTCGGTTATCGTATCGCTCGGTGTCACACCATTTCATCGAGCGCTGTTTCTGCGATATTGGGGATGAAGAGCGAGGTGGCGTTGGAGAATTGTAGAGTTTTTGATTATAAAACCTATTTCTTTGTTCATGAGAAGGTGGTATTTGTTGTGGGTAAAACGGGTAGGGGTTGGGGTATGGATAATAAGGATAAGGAAATTGATAGGGATGATATTGAGGATTTGGGGGTTGAAAATGAGGGTTTTTTAAAATGGTCATTGGGGGTTGTTGGTTTGTGGTTTGATTGAATGTTTGTCTCAGGTTTTGATTTATAATTGGCCCAGGGCTTGGACTTCTATCTCGCATAGGGGTTGAAAAGTGTTGGTCGTGTCTTGATACGCGATAAGTAGTAGGGCCACTAACTTGTTCTCTTAGACGGGTTTCTACGTGCAGGGCTACCTGTAATGCTTCTGGTAAATCCTTTGGGTTTCGAACATCCACATTAGTTGACATATCATCTGGAAGTCCACGGATAAAAGCCTCTAAAGCGCAATCTCTCATGGGTGAACACATTGTTTCTGCTTCTGCCCTATATTTTTCCTCTAACGCTGCTTCAGCGCCTGAGCATAAGAGAGACAGCCTATCATAGTATTCGTTTACTCCTTCTCCTCTTCTCATCCTAATGGAAGCTATTTCTTGCAAGTACCAGGGGTATGATTTCGAAGGTAAAAATCGTTTCTTTAGGTGTTGTATTAGTTCTTTCAAAGTGTCAATTTGGAGGTCTCGTACGCTGTCTCGAGCAGCTCCTTTTAAACGGCCTAAAATAGCTTGCACATATTCCTTTTGGCTTGTTACAGGGACATATGCCGCGCCATTTTGTTGTATAAAGTCTCTAACACGCATATTTTTACCATCGAAATATTGAACGTTTAGTATGCCTTGCTGCAACGCAATGCATTCCGCTACGTTCGTAACCATCTCAGTGGTTATGTTATGGTCTATTTCGGTGCCCAGTGTTCCGTCATTTTCACCTTCGGTTTCAGTTCCAGCGTTAGGCATATTTGTTTGGGTGTATGAATCGACGTATTCTATAATATGCTTATTTCTTTTTCCACGCGGTGACATAAATTAGAAGCGCATAAAAAAAATTTTTGTACTAGTGATCGGATAAAAGGGTGAAATTAAAATAACTAAAAAATTATTTTTTTGGCTTGTTAGGGTTGCGTTTGTATTTACGACAAGATGAGAGGGTGTGACAACGTAAAAAGCAATACTCGCAGCAATTTGTCCACTTGTACAATTTAATTTTTGGTTTGATTGGGTTTTGAGTAAGGGTAGATATCGCGAAAATTTCGACTGGTTTTTCCGATTTTTCCTCGCTTAAATAGTAAACGTTATTTAGAGATTCTAAAATTTTCCTAGCAGCCAAATGTTCCGAGTGGATAATTGGCCTTCCGCCGTTTCCTATTTCTTCAAAAAATTATTATCGTAAAAATCTTCGACTACGCACTTTACGAAAAATGTTCTGTCATGTGCGGGACCAGTTTTGTAGTGTATCGAATAAATTGGTTTTGATAAATCGTATTCCGCGGTCAATTCTTCAAGGGTTGATTTTGGATATTCTAAAGTTTTAATGTCACCCTTTGGAAAATCAAGATTAGGTACAATCTCTATTTTTGGAAAATATGATTTTATAACAGTTTTATTAAGAAACATATGGTTTAAAAAAAATATATGTATTATTTAGAAGCTTATTTTGCCTTAAAATATAATATATTTCTGGAATTATTCAATAAATTATAGCTTGTTCGAAAGTATTTTGTAAAAAAATTTTGAATTCAGCAAGATGATTTCTAGGGCAAGAAACTAAAGTTCAAAATTAAAACAATTGATAAAAATTTCTTTATTTATTCTGTGAATTTAATTGTTCTGTACGTTCTTTTAGTTCTTGTTCTAATTCGGCAATTAAAGTATTTAACTCTTGTTCTCTACTGGCTAATTTTGTTGGGTCCGATTCGGGAGGAATTTCTGAACAGTCTGAAAATAATTCTTTTTTTAATTTCTTGCCACTTTCGTTTAATGTTTCTTTTTCTGTTAGCCTTACTATACTTTGTTTCCTTTTTGCTATTTGAATTCATTTATTTTAAATTTGGGCCTTTCCTTTTCGATGGGACGGCTCAAAAATTGTGTGGATGTATCGACACAAAAGCAAGCAAGTTTTAATTAAAAATAAGTATATTTATTGCCTGGTTTTCATCATTCTCAAACATACCATTTTCTACTAAGACATAAGTGATTGCCATATTTAAATGTCTTAAACAAAAATAAAAGCGTATTTTTCACACATACAACTTAAAAACTAAGACATAAGTGATTGCCGTACTTAAATGTCTTAAACAAAAATAAAAGCGTATTTTCAAACACACAACTTGTAAACTAATTAAAATTAATACACAAGCATTCAAAATATCTTAATCTTTGTCACTGATCAATTAGATTGGTGTAAGATTCTTTGATATTTTCAATCATACAACTTATAAACTAAGACATAAGTGATTGCCGTACTTAAATGTCTTAAACAAAAATAAAAGCGTATTTTCAATCATACAACTTATAAACTAAGACATAAGTGATTGCCGTACTTAAATGTCTTAAACAAAAATAAAAGCGTATTTTCAAACATACAACTTATAAACTAAAACATAAGTGATTGCCGTACTTAAATGTCTTAAACAAAAATAAAAGCGTATTTTCAAACACACAACTTATAAACCTATACATAAGTGATTGCCGTACTTAAATGTCTTAAACAAAAATAAAAGCGTATTTTCAAACACACAACTTATAAACTAATTAAAATTAATACACAAACATTCAAAATATCTTAATCGTTGTGATTGATCAATTAGATTGGTGTAAGATTCTTTGATATTTCACGCACACAAGTGCACTGACAAATCACTAAGCAATAAATAAAAATAATATAGCTTGGAAAATGTTGTAAAATCGCATATATATTTTGTAATTATTTTTAATAAATTGCATGAGGATTTAGATAATAAAAATTTCATATTGTATGGCTGAAATGAAGAAGTTCACTGAATAAACAACACCTTATATAATAACGGTAAATAATAATAATTTAAAACAGGCATGTAAATAATTAATTCTCCAACAATTACCCAAGCAGCACGTAATATTACATGAATATCACAGTGACATCATATTGTGATATTAGTAATATTACGGGGTGATATTACAATGATATTGACGTGATATTGAAATGTCCGCCTCAAGGTAATATTACAAGTAATATTACAGTGATATTGATGTAATATTACAAGTAATATTACGGTAATATTACAAAGATTTATTTATTTCAATATTTATTTTACATTAAATAAAATATTTTAAAAAAATTCGGCGCACATGGGGTTCGAACACGCAACGTTCGACACAACGTGAATACGCCTTGTACCTCTCGGCCATCTAACTCTTGGAATGTATTTCTGAAAGTGTTCTTCATGTAGTACCTTCAATTCTCTTTGGTACAATATGAAGAACACTTTCTGAACTATATTCCAAGAGCTAGATGGCCGAGAGGTACAAGGCGTATTCACGTCGTGTCGAACGATGCGTGTTCAAACCCCGTGTGAGCCAAATTTTTTAAAAATATTTTATTTAATGTTAAATAAATGTTGAAATAAATAATTGTAATATTACCTTAATATCATCGTAATATTACCTTAATATCACTGTAATATTACCGTAATATTACTTGTAATATTACATCAATATCACTGTAATATTAATTGTAATATTACCTTGAGGCGGACATTTCAATATCACGTCAATATCACTGTAATATCACCCCGTAATATTACCAATATTACAATATGATGTAACTGTGATATTCATGTAATATTACGTGCTGCTTAGGTACACATACATCACAAGGAATTTTAGAAGATAGGTGTAATCAAAATAGAATCTTTTCGGTGTTTAGTCTTGTTAAAGAGGAAAAGCCTGAAAGATTGTTAAAATAAAACAATATCAAAATTTGGCAACTATCCCACCGCTGCCACCAGAAAATTCACTAACTGTTACGTTTATATTTCGCGTGATCGATAAAATTTAATATAAATTTCGGAGGTCGTTAGTAAATGTTCACACGAGGTGGTAAGTCTCGTGTATAATTTTTATTTGTAGGATCGTTGTTGTTTTTCTATTCTATGGGAATAGTTATGATATTGTTTTATCGGAAATATAAATAAAAAGAGATTATCTAAAGAGAAATGATTTATTAAGATGAAATAAGATATACAAGAGTAAAAATACAAGAATATAAAGAATACAAGAGTGTAGGTTTTTTAACAGAGTAATATAGTAAAAGTAGTAGTAATAATATTAATAATTCTTACCAAATACTAATTTTTCTTTGGTTTATGAATTATTTGGTTTCGTTGTTCACTTATAATTTAGATTTTTGTGTGGTTGGAAGTCTTGACGAGTATGATTTTGTAAGTTATCGCTTGACGAAATTTAACAAAATCAAATATCGTATTTTGACCAAGGCTTTACATCAATACCAAAATGTCTCAAACTGAGTATTTTGGATCCGTTTGACTTTGTCTAAAATATGATATTTGTTACAATATTTATCAGACTTGAAAATCAGAACCCCATTTCAGAATTTAAGACAGGAGGCTTACACTGATGGGACAACTTAACTACTTGTAATGTATTTGACAAAACTAGAACTGAAGAAAAGTGACGCTGCGGCATAGAGTTCCGGAGCTTTTATAGACTCTGTAGGATGGGTCTATTGGTCATAGATGATGGGGGGTTGACAATTTTCCAATCTGATGTAAACGGGTCATCTAATAACCAATCAGCACAATTTGCGTAGGAGGAGCTCATCTTATTCTATATTGGTGGGGACTAATGATGTCATAATTTCACCTCGAAAGACTTAGTTCGTTGATCTAAAGTATTACGTAATTTTGCAAAATTATAATATTATATTTATAAATAATCTGTTACATTGCAATATTACAATTATAGTCATGTTTACAATTAGGACTATAATTACTAACACATAATTATAAATTAATAATAAAAATTAAAATCCCAACTGCAATACATTTGAAGACGTTTGCTACAGTTTTGACAATAAGATAATTGTATAATATTAACAAAATTTTAAAATTCAATTATATTTATATGTGTGCATATTTACATACGTTTACACACATATTTACATATATTTGTATTTGCATATGTAATGCAATGCATAGGTAATGATTACATCTCGATGTCTGAAATTGCAGTAATTTATATTAAATAATTAGTTTTAAAACATGTAGGCATTATCATTACGTGTCATACTCATTCTCTTGTTCTTTTCATTTCTTTTACTCTCGATCACTGTTATATTGGTCAGTGAGGCGCTCGAGCTCAGATCACCGAGCACAGATTTATAAGATTATTGCAATTCAGACAATGTGATGTTGCATAGAAAAATAGAAATAATAGATGTGTATATATATTAATGCATTTGTAATATGTGCTCATTGAGAACATAATTTTTGATTTTTAATAACGGGTCGGTAGTTGAAAAACATAGAAATTTCCAATCGCTCTTATTTCCGTTTCTCCTTCGTCTTTACGTTTTCATTTTCTCGTACTCTTGCACTTGATCAGTGCAAATGAGTCATACTTGCATAATTGCACGTACCAAGACGCGCGACATATACTATTTCGTGTTAGCTATTCTCTCTTACATTTCTTCTTTCTTAATTTTACTGAATCCTTAGATACATGTTAAATAATTATAAGAAAATAAAATATTGCATTCAATAATCGTTATTCTAATTCAGTATTAGTATAATAGTTAATATTTAATTAATATATTATTATTAAAATAAATCAATTATTATGGAATAACTATTATAATAATATACTAATATTAATAACAATCATTTGCAATGCAATAATCATAAATAATAATTAATATCAATAACAATCATTCATAATGCAATAATTGTTATAAACAATACTATAACAATTATAAAAATTATGCATGTTAATTATTAAAAAAAAATATTAGTTAATGTAAACGTAACAAACAGAAATTCTACATTTTCGAATCCTAATCAAGCCGAAATAGTATTTGCTAGAACTCATTTTTCATCGAATATTTATATAATAGAATGTAGAGATGAGTGAAGTGTCATTTATTAGAATTCATATTTTATTGACATTTCATTTAGCAGAATTCACAGTTGATCGAAATTCTATTTTATAGAACGTCTGTTTAAAAGAACATTCAAATGAGTGAATGTATCTTTAACAGAAATTCTACATGTTTGAATCCTTATCACGCCGAAATAGGATTTGCTAGAACTCATTTTTCATCGAATATTTATATAATATTCTATAAAATAGAATTTAGATCAACTGTGAATTCTGCTAAATGAAATTTCGATAAAATATGAATTCTAATAAATGACACTTCACTCATCTCTACATTCTATTATATAAATATTCGATGAAAAAAAAGTTCTAGCAAATACTATTTCGGCTTGATAAGGATTCGAACATGTAAAATTTCTGGTAAAGATACATTCACTCATTTAAAAGTTCTTTTAAACAGACGTTCTCTAAAATAGAATTTCAATCAACTGCATTGCCCGCAGTGACAGATTTTCAAGGGTGGGCCAATATTGACCTATTACTTATCGAATAGTTTAATGTCTTAGCCAAAAAAAGTTTTTACTTTTTTACGCCTGTGTTGTTATTATTAAGATTTTTTTTTCATTATGTAAACTAACATCTTATAACATAATATAAAGTTTGCAGAAATTAAACTTCAAAGTTAAAACGATTAAGTAAGTCGTCCACACCACGGAAAAAATCGTTCCTGCTCTCTAAATCTAAATATAATAAAAATATTAACTAATAATATGACACATCGAAGGGGATGATAGTAACAATAGACGCAGTGCTGCACCAGTTGTGACAGCAATGGAATAGAACTGTCAAATACTCGGCAAGAAGGCTGGATTAGTAAAGAATTAAAAAAATGAAGCGGAATAAATAAAACATTTTTTTTTAATACAGATTAAATAAGGTCTGGGTTTTAGATTTTACAATATATATGTGTTGGTTCATGGTGAAATGGACCTTAGCTGCAGAAATGAGTTTTACGCGTACGGGCGTTTGAAGTTGAGTCTGCCTATATTACTGTTAGGTTATGCCTACGTTTCACCGCTAATAACACAAAAACTAATAGACATAAAAAAGTTTTGATTTGTGTATGTGAAAAAGCAACTCAAATTCTATCGATTCATAATAACAGTTAAAAATAAAATATTTTGAATTTTACGGGAACCGCGTTTGAACTTGTGCCTGTCTATGTTATTGTTAGGTTTTGCCTATGTTTAATCGCTAATAGAGACGCATGAATATGTTCTAAATCCGATTAGTTCGAAATTTCATTTGGCCGAATTCCATTATTCAGAAATTTCATGTAGCCGAATTCACATTTCATCGAGATAATGTTTGACAGAATTCACATATAACCGACCTTCCATATATTAGAATTCATACATACCCGAAATTTTATTTAATAGAATTCATATTTTATCGAAATTTCATTTAGCAGAATTCACAGTTGATCGAAATTCTATTTTATAGAACGTCTGTTTAAAAGCACTTTCAAATGAGTGAATGTATTTAAGAAACAAATAGATGATCTTCGGAAGGTAAGATTGAATAAAATTCAACAATTACGTCAAATAATCATAGCGACGTTTCGTTGGCTCAGGTTTGCCAACCTCATCAGGCTAAAATTTTTTTTTTCAAATTTGTTAAATACACACTTCACTAACAAAATGGTTTAAAAAAACACATATTCTAATTTTTTTGAAAATAAATAAATAACAAACAAGCATTTTACTTTCACACACACAACAAAAAACTCCGGTCACTTTAAGTCGAAAATTCGTTAAAAATTAAAATTCTATTTCATTTAAATATTTAAATTCGTCAAATGTCTCGAAGACATCCATCGTTAGTCGACGAAAAGTAACTACTGAAATTTGGCTGTAGATTTGGAGCAAAAGGTGAATATTTAATACAGATACAAGTAAAGTCAATGAACCTAGACGTAAACACAACACACAGAAGGTATATACATTTTTTCTTGGTCAAGACTTTAGACGATTTAGTAAAGGAAAGAAGATCTTATTTAGAGAGAAAACATATTATTTTCTGTTGAGTGTATTAGAATTTGAATTAATATGAATCATTTCTGAAACCCTTCTTTTTCTCCAATTAGATTCTCGATCTAAAATTTGCGCATTCATCCAATAAAAATCATGACCCAAGGTGTTACGATGGCGATAAAAAACAGACTTGTCATTTTTGGCATCTTTGTGCTCATTAATTCGTTTTTTTAACGTTCGCTTTGTTTCTCCGACATATGTTGCAGAACAATCTTGGCAATCCACTTTGTATACAATGTTCGTACAATCCCATTTATTATTAATATCTTTTCCGAGCCTTACAATGGACTCTGAATCTTTATTTACAAGTGGAATCGAAATTAAGGAATAGGGGAGACCGGGGCTATTCGGCTCACTTTTGGTGAGACAGGAAAAAAGTTAGGAAATTATTTTTTAAATCCAAACATGGATATATCATTTAGTAGCCTATCATTTGCACTTTCAAATTTACAAGGACTTTTTGATTTATCTTTTATAGTTTTAGCTCTAGATAATTTTGAATGCAGATATACCAAATTCTGCAAAACTGCAAATTTGGCAGGTAAATCGGCTCACCCTGTGGGGCAATTCGGCGACTTTTATTTTTTACGAAAAATAAAAAAGTTCAATAACCTTTATTTTATAAATATGAAAAGTACCTATATTGTTATTATAATTATGCAGTGATGGATCAAGGTCAAAATTTTTGGGGGGGGACTGGGGCCCCTAAAATTAAAGAAAATTCATTAGACCTTACTTTTTTTATTTTTTTATAAAAAATAAAAAAGTTAGTACACTCATTACACAGCCCCACAAAAAAAAAAGTGTCATGTACTTTTGACCGGAATACCCTAGCCCTATGTATTTTGACGCGCTGAACACGAATCCGAAGTCAGTTTTGCTCCATCACGTCAGGATTTTTTCCTAACCTCAAAATCAATAAAATGACACTTTTTGTTCATTAGCATGTGAACCCAACTTAACATTAATACATGCCTTGGGCGAATAGAAAGCTTGGATTGTGACCTTTAAATCGCTTTTTTAAAAATTGTTCTACGATGATTTTTAACGAAGTTATGATGTTTTATTTAAAATATAAATTTTTTCCAAATGTAAATAACACTTTAATTATTGATGTGGTATGGCGTAATGGAAAAAAATGATTTTAAATAAAACATCATAACTTCGTTAAAAATCATCGTAGAACAATTTTTAAAAAAGCGTTTTAAAGGTCACAATCCAAGCTTTCTATTCGCCCTAGGCATGTATTAATGTTAAGTCGAATTCACATGCTAATGAACAAAAAGTGTCATTTTATTGAGTTTGAGGTTAGAAAAAAATCCTGACGTGATGGAGCAAAATGGACTTCGGATTCGTGTTCAGCGCGTCAAAATACATAGGGCTAAGGTATTCCGGTCAAAAGTACATGACACTTTTTTTTTTGTGGGGCTGTGTTATTGGTAATTATTAAAAGTAGTCATATTCTTATCATAATTAAGCAGGGGCGGATCAAGACAAAGTATTTTTGGATAAGATGATTAACCGTCGCGTGAGCCCATTTACCCCACCCTGACTTTTGGCACTTTAAAACAAATACAAGTCACATTTGATACATATAAATAAAATAGCATAGGTGTATCGAAAGAGCACACCTGAGAGCATAAAAAAAACTTACCCAAAAAAAGGAGGCTCGTAAATTAATGTACTAAAAACGTAAAAGTTTGTAAGTGAAAAGTGTACGCGCGACGCATAAAAACATAATACTCTACCTGACACGAGGCTGAATCAATAGAATTACACTAAATTTCGTTTACCTAACTAAAATGTTGAGACCTATATTCTATAGCGACCTTTCCCTCCTAGATTCTAATTAAGGCGTGAAATCGCTAATGAGCCGAATTACCCGCCGGTTCGGATTGCCCCGCTCTCCCCTACTCTCTTTAAATTTGCGATAGTTTGGAAAAAAGTATGTCATTATAAGGAAAACAAACCTTTGGAAGAGTTTTATATATATTATTAACATTGTTTATTGTGAAATCACGAGGAGGTGAACATTTTAATTTATCCATTCTAATTTTTGTATATTTTTTTATGAACTCTAAAGGATAGTCATTTAATTTTAAAATTGATACGACTTTTTTCAAATTATCGAAATGAAACTTTTTATGTGATCAAGAAATCGCTCTATCAACCAAATTGAAGACAATATTCCTCTTTTGTTGGAATGGATGATCTGAAAAGAAATTAATAAGTCTGCCGGATGAAGTTGGTTTTTGATACCAATTCGTTATAATTTTATTGTTATCTTTAATTAAAGTTAAGTCCAAAAAATTGATGCTATTATTGTTTTCTAATTCAAAGGTGAAATTTAATTTTTTATGGTAAGAATTAAAAACTTTTATTACGTGTTCTACATCTTCCTTATTTACAGCTATAAAAGTGTCATCCACATATCTGCCATAAAAAAGAGGAACACAGTTATATTTATTTTTTAAAATTTTTAAACATTCAGTTTCCAGATCATCCATTACAATGTCCGCAAATGATGGAGATATCGGATATCTTCCGAAGATCATCTATTTGTTTCTTAACTAACTTAATATGGAAGGATTTCCCTCTTTTTCAACTAATGATTTGAGTCTTGGGTCTAATACAGACTCCCTACTACCACCATATGAATCAACATCATTTTTTTCACACATGGAACATCAACATGGTACACACTTCAAACTTCTTTTAAAAGAATGGTCTTCACACAACTACCAACTTGCTCTGACAGCGTCAAGAAAAGTTTTTCTTATCAGCTGTAGGAGAAGTGATGTTTTTCCAAAAAACATTACTAATCTCAATAAACATCTCAATAAGTTCACGTTTCATAGTAAGTCATGTAATAATAGTTTGTCTTGTTCGAATAATGTTTATTTTAAAAAAATTTTAAATTTAGAGATTGACGACATACATTTACATTTTATGTTTTTAAAGAAAAAAATGTTAGATATAAAAAACCGAATTTTAGAAATCAATAACGACCAAAATTTTACAAATAATTTTTTCGAATTTTCAAATATAAAATATTTACGAGTTTTAAAGGAGCAGAATTTAATCCACAAAAACAAACTTGATGGCTTAATTAGTAAACAACCATCGAAAACTATTTCCAAGAAAAATAAATGGTTTGTAAATCTAACTGAGAAAGAGATTCCACCAAATGTTCTAGAAATTGCTTCACTTGGTCGCAATTTCAGTATTAGTAAAGATTTTTCCAAACAAGATATCATTAACTCTGTAAAAAATTTGGAATCTACTATTTCTTTTGCTAATATTTCAATTGACGATAAAAATATATTGAGAAAAAAATTTTCAGATGAAATTTTAAAAAATTTAAATAATAAAAGACACTTTTCAAATTTTAATAGATCTGTAACCAATAAATTTAAAGAAACCAAGGAATTTTTAATTAACAATAAAGATATTTTTTTCACTTCTGCCGATAAAGGTAATGTTACAGTTTGTATGAAAACAGAAGATTATAAATTTAAAATGTTAGATTTACTTTCTGACTCTTCTACATGTTATTGTCGATAGAAATCCATTAAAAAAGTTACAAGAGAATACTTCCGAGATTCTAAAAAATTTAAATGATAATGAATTTTTGCACAAGATCTATCATAAAAACGCACTGACTTTGAGAGACACTGAACTGGCCAAAGCGTATGGTCTACCAAAAATTCACAAAGTCAATATACCACTCAGACCAATCATCTCTTTAATAAACAGTCCAACTCATTTTTTAGCCAAGTTTTTATACAATGAACTTAAAGGGAGTATTACATTACCTTCCTCCCATATCAATAACAGTTTCGAGCTAAAAAATAAATTAAATGACTTAACGATACATGACAGTGTGACGTTTCTTTCGCTTGACGTTAGTTCTTTGTTTACAAATGTTTCGTGTGAACTTGTGATTCAAAGTCTAGATCGACGTCTCAGCTTGTTACAACAAAAATGTAAGATTCCGTTTTGTGATATCATCGAATGTACGGAATTTTTGTTTAACAATACCTACTTCATCTTTGATGGAAAATATTATAGACAAATTGATGGAACTCCGATGGGTTCTCCGATATCTCGATCATTTGCGAACATTGTAATGGATGATCTGGGAACTGAATGTTTAAAAATTTTAAAAAATAAATATAACTGTGTTCCTCTTTTTTATGGCAGATATGTGGATGACACTTTTATAGCTGTAAATAAGGAAGATGTAGAACACGTAATAAAAGTTTTTAATTCTTACCATAAAAAATTAAATTTCACCTTTGAATTAGAAAACAATAATAGCATCAATTTTTTGGACTTAACTTTAATTAAAGATAACAATAAAATTATAACGAATTGGTATCAAAAACCAACTTCATCCGGCAGACTTATTAATTTCTTTTCAGATCATCCATTCCAACAAAAGAGGAATATTGTCTTCAATTTGGTTGATAGAGCGATTTCTTTATCACATAAAAAGTTTCATTTCGATAATTTGAAAAAAGTCGTATCAATTTTAAAATTAAATGACTATCCTTTAGAGTTCATAAAAAAATATACAAAAATTAGAATGGATAAATTAAAATGTTCACCTCCTCGTGATTTCGCAATAAACAATGTTAATAATATGTATAAAACTCTTCCAAAGGTTTGTTTTCCTTATAATGACATACTTTTTTCCAAACTATCGCAAATTTCAAGAGAGTATTCCTTAATTTCGATTCCACTTGTAAATAAAGATTCAGAGTCCATTGTAAGGCTCGGAAAAGATATTAATAATAAATGGGATTGTACGAACATTGTATACAAAGTGGATTGCCAAGATTGTTCTGCAACATATGTCGGAGAAACAAAGCGAACGTTAAAAAAACGAATTAATGAGCACAAAGATGCCAAAAATGACAAGTCTGTTTTTTATCGCCATCGTAACACCTTGGGTCATGATTTTTATTGGATGAATGCGCAAATTTTAGATCGAGAATCTAATTGGAGAAAAAGAAGGGTTTCAGAAATGATTCATATTAATTCAAATTCTAATACACTCAACAGAAAATAATATGTTTTCTCTCTAAATAAGATCTTCTTTTCTTTACTAAATCGTCTAAAGTCTTGACCAAGAAAAAATGTATATACCTTCTGTGTGTTGTGTTTACGTCTAGGTTCATTGACTTTACTTGTATCTGTATTAAATATTCACCTTTTGCTCCAAATCTACAGCCAAATTTCAGTAGTTACTTTTCGTCGACTAACGATGGATGTCTTCGAGACATTTGACGAATTTAAATATTTAAATGAAATAGAATTTTAATTTTTAACGAATTTTCGACTTAAAGTGACCGGAGTTTTTTGTTGTGTGTGTGAAAGTAAAATGCTTGTTTGTTATTTATTTATTTTCAAAAAAATTAGAATATGTGTTTTTTTAAACCATTTTGTTAGTGAAGTGTGTATTTAACAAATTTGAAAAAAAAATTTTAGCCTGATGAGGTTGGCAAACCTGAGCCAACGAAACGTCGCTATGATTATTTGACGTAATTGTTGAATTTTATTCAATCTTACCTTCCGAAGATCATCTATTTGTTTCTTAAATACATTCACTCATTTGAAAGTGCTTTTAAACAGACGTTCTATAAAATAGAATTTCGATCAACTGTGAATTCTGCTAAATGAAATTTCGATAAAATATGAATTCTATTAAATAAAATTTCGGGTATGTATGAATTCTAATATATGGAAGGTCGGTTATATGTGAATTCTGTCAAACATTATCTCGATGAAATGTGAATTCGGCTACATGAAATTTCTGAATAATGGAATTCGGCCAAATGAAATTTCGAACTAATCGGATTTAGAACATATTCATGCGTCTCTATTAGCGATTAAACATAGGCAAAACCTAACAATAACATAGACAGGCACAAGTTCAAACGCGGTTCCCGTAAAATTCAAAATATTTTATTTTTAACTGTTATTATGAATCGATAGAATTTGAGTTGCTTTTTCACATACACAAATCAAAACTTTTTTATGTCTATTAGTTTTTGTGTTATTAGCGGTGAAACGTAGGCATAACCTAACAGTAATATAGGCAGACTCAACTTCAAACGCCCGTACGCGTAAAACTCATTTCTGCAGCTAAGGTCCATTTCACCATGAACCAACACATATATATTGTAAAATCTAAAACCCAGACCTTATTTAATCTGTATTAAAAAAAAATGTTTTATTTATTCCGCTTCATTTTTTTAATTCTTTACTAATCCAGCCTTCTTGCCGAGTATTTGACAGTTCTATTCCATTGCTGTCACAACTGGTGCAGCACTGCGTCTATTGTTACTATCATCCCCTTCGATGTGTCATATTATTAGTTAATATTTTTATTATATTTAGATTTAGAGAGCAGGAACGATTTTTTCCGTGGTGTGGACGACTTACTTAATCGTTTTAACTTTGAAGTTTAATTTCTGCAAACTTTATATTATGTTATAAGATGTTAGTTTACATAATGAAAAAAAAATCTTAATAATAACAACACAGGCGTAAAAAAGTAAAAACTTTTTTTGGCTAAGACATTAAACTATTCGATAAGTAATAGGTCAATATTGGCCCACCCTTGAAAATCTGTCACTGCGGGCAATGCAGTTGATTGAAATTCTATTTTAGAGAACGTCTGTTTAAAAGAACTTTTAAATGAGTGAATGTATCTTTACCAGAAATTTTACATGTTCGAATCCTTATCAAGCCGAAATAGTATTTGCTAGAACTTTTTTTTCATCGAATATTTATATAATAGAATGTAGAGATGAGTGAATTTTAGAGCCATGTGTTTTCTTTCGGTTAGAAATGTGACACGGATATTATGCATATAACTAGTTTTGAGTGGAACCAAGCAATCGTTGCGTTATTCGCAGATAAAATAATAATTTAAAAAAAAAATGTTTTAAAGGAAAATTTAATTTTTAACATTAGTTAAACTAAAAAATCAAATAACAATATTATATTAATATTTAAACAGTTATATTCATATTAATATCTGATTTTATTTGGAATAAAACATAAATAATTCGCAGTGTCATGAAATTGTGTTTTCGAAATTAAAAATTGTAAGATTTAAGGATGAAAATAAAATAAAAATTTATTTTAATATATTTTAAAATTTAGTTACTTTTCGTCGACTAACGATGGATGTCTTCGAGACATTTGACGAATTTAAATATTTAAATGAAATAGAATTTTAATTTTTAACGAATTTTCGACTTAAAGTGACCGGAGTTTTTTGTTGTGTGTGTGAAGGTAAAAAGCTTGTTTGTTATTTATTTATTTTCAAAAAAATTAGAATATGTGTTTTTTTAAACCATTTTGTTAGTGAAGTGTGTATTTAACAAATTTGAAATAAAAAAATTTTTAGCCTGATGAGGTTGGCAAACCTGAGCCAACGAAACGTCGCTATGATTATTTGACGTAATTGTTGAATTTTATTCAATCTTACCTTCCGAAGATCATGTATTTGTTTCTTAACTAACTTAATATGGAAGGATTTACCTCTTTTTCAATGAGTGAATGTATCTTTAACAGAAATTCTACATGTTCAAATCCTAATCAAGCCGAAATAGTATTTGCTAGAACTCATTTTTCATCGAATATTTATATAATAGAATGTAGAGATGAGTGAAGTGTCATTTATTAGAATTCATATTTTATCGAAATTTCATTTAGCAGAATTCACAGTTGATCGTTTACATTAACTAATATTTTTTTTAAAATAATCAACATGCATAATTTGTATAATTGTTATAGTATTGTTTATAACAATTATTGCATTATGCATGACACCCTCGTGGTGTCACCTTGTCGTGGTGAGGGGACTTAGAACCGGCCAGGCGCTTGTCCTTCGGACGCCATCACTGGACGAGCTGTTCGGCTCTTTCCGGGACTCATCGACCCCCGAGGTCTGGCGAGTTTTGGCACAGGGGAATGAACGGGACCCCGTTAATTCGGGAAGCCGCTGTTTTTCGAACCTGTGCACTAGCTATCCTGTGCGGATGATGTTAATTCGGATTCCAAATGGCGGTTAACCATTCTCGTCAGCTGCGGGAGACATGGGTTCTGGGAGGAGCGGGACACTCCTGCCTTCTTGGTTTTTCTAAGTTGGTGTGGAGTAGTCTCGATCTAGGGTTGGCGCCCGATGGACCGGTTGTTTGTCCGGTCTGACCAACGACACTAGTCCGATCGGCACCTTACAGGCAGTACACTGGGAGTGATAAGTCCTGTCGCGGCGGGTCCAACCGTGGCAGGTACGAGTCTGATGTGAGCGTAGCTCTGCCGAGGTGGATCTGCGGTAGGGTGTCAGGAGCCAGCCCCTTCGGGATTGATCGGCAAGTGCGTAATGGATGTCGTCCAACAGTTGGGCGAAATCCCAGAGTTCTTTGCAACCATTAAAAAGGGCATAGGTAAGTAGAAAAACATTAAGATGGAAGTCCAAGAGGCAATTACAGCGCTCGAGGCAGCCTTTGAAGTAATCCGCAAAAATTTGCGGTTTATTGAAAAGCAGACCCAGACGTCTGCAAAGGCAGCCTTGAATAATGCTAGCTTGAAAAAGACAGGCGACGACAAAAAACGTCCCTGCACGGAAGGTGATAGCCCACCCACGCCAAAAGAAAGGGAATTAAAACGAAGAGTCCCACAAACAAGGCGTGGGCTTCCTCCGGCGACAGCGGAAACGCCTGTTAAGGCCGGCGAGGCAGCCAACAATGTAGAAAGCGTTCAGCCAAGGAGGACATGTGCTCAGGTCCTTCTAGGCATATAAATGGCCGCCGGTGCCTCTGGCACTCAGCCTGCAAAGGCCACAACAGCCCCAGACGAAGAAGGCTTTGAGCCTTTTAAAGATAAAAAAAGGAGGCTCGTAGGCGTTATAAAGCCAAGAAAAAGGAGAAGCAGGCCGAGAAGCCCCGAAAAGAGAAAGCTTCTCTTCTGAGACTTAGGCAAACCGAAGCCGTCAGGATTTCAGCAAAGGATCCTAATTCCTACTCTGAAATCCTGAAGGACTTGAAGAAGACCCTCAAGCCAGAGGATTCAGGGGCAGAGGTTTTGAAAACACGGAGAACACTCAACAATGAGTTTCTCCTTGTCCTCAAAAAAGGAGGAAATACATCCCAGTTTGCGGAAGTGTTGATTGAGGCTCTTCGAGAGAGGGCCACAGTCACTGCTCTCGTAAACAAGCGGACATTGGAGATCAGGGACCTTGACGAAGCAACCTCCAAGGAGGAAGTTGCTGAGGCCCTAAATGAAAAGCTCGGCAGTGCCAACCCGGAGATCCGTCAGCATTGTCTCGCGACTCCGCGGATCAATGTTGACGTTGGTACGCCTCCCTGAGACAGAGTATAATACTCTGCTAAAGATAGAAAAAATACGGGTTGGGTAGATTAGCGCCCCAATCCGTGAACACCTGGAAGCCGTCAGATGCCAAAGGTGTATGGCATACGGCCACCCGACTCGCACCTGCAAAGGCCCCGACAGAATCAAAAACTGTCGGAGATGCGGCGGCGCGGGTCACCAGGCCAAAACCTGTGAGGTTCAGGAGCCCAAGTGCATCACTTGCGGAGACTTAGGCAAAACTGAACTGAAGCACTGGGCCGGCAGCACATCTTGTCCGGTATATAAAGCAGAACTGCAGAAGCTTAAACAGGCAAAAGCCTAAAGTTTCTGCAGATCAATCTGCATAAGTGCAAGGAGGCCCAAGACCTCCTGATGCAGACCGCCAGGGAGAAGAAGATCGATGTCTTGTTCTGCACTAAACAGAACAGAAAGAACGATCTCGCTCCCTGGTTTCAGGATAAATCTGGAAGAGCAGCCATACAGATCTGCAATTCCGAGTTGCGGGCAGATAAGTTCCTGGAGACGAGCAGTGGATTCGTGTGGGTGGAAATGACAGGCATACGTATGTATAGCTGTTATTTCTCACCCAACGATCAACTGTCAGCCTTCGAAGATCAGATTGATGACCTCGAAATCAGCCTTAGAGAATCCAGGTTGGTTACCCTCATTACAGGTGACTTTAATGCTAAGTCACCAGAATGGGGTGAGACGAGGCTCGATAAAAGAGGAATCTTGGTCGGAGAAATGATCTCCAGGAACAACCTGATGGTTGCGAACCAGGGGAGATCTTGGACCTTCAGGAGAAACGGGCAGGGATCAATCATTGAACTCACGATCACATCGATCCCCCTGCATAAAAGTATGAAAAATTGGCACGTCCTGGAGGATTATACTCACAGCGACCACCAGTATATCGAGTTTACAGTTTCAAGGGGAAACACACTGAGGGCCAGGAACCACGGAGTTCTTCGTGAGAACGGCCCAAAGTGGAACATTAAGAAACTTAACAAGGAGAAGTTCGGCCGGTCCCTAGAAGAATCCCGCCTCATTGAGGAGCTGGGATGGGTGAAGAGGCCGAACACTCTGGACGGGGAGGTGCGGACGGTGAGAAATATGATTGTCACCGCATGCGACGCGTCTATGCCGCGTTGTAGAAGCACAACCCCAAGAAGAAGAAATGTATACTGGTGGTCAGAGGAATTGGCCTCTTTGCGAAAGGCATGCCTCAAAGCAAGAAGGAGATATGACCGTTCAAACGGAGATCCTCTGCTGAAGGAGGCATATACAGAGGCCAAGAGAATCCTCAGGATGGAGATACGCGCTGCAAAAAGAAAGAGCTGGAAGAACCTAATCGGTGACGTCGAAAATGACCCATGGGGTCTGGCTTATAAAATCGTTACCAAGAAATTGTTATCGAGGCAAAAGACCCCCGGTCTAGACAACCCCGATTGCGTCCGGTAAATTATAAAGGTCTTGTTTCCTCCAGCAGAACCATGGCCTAGGATGGACTGGGATAAGCAACGAGATCCTTAAACAAGTGATCGTTGCTTCACCTCAGATTCTCTTAGAATGCTACAACAGCTGCCTAAAGAGAGGAGAGTTTTTCCGCGACTGGAAAAGGCAGAGGCTGGTCCTCCTAAGGAAAGGAGACAAACATCTAAATAAAGTCTCATCCTACAGGCCTATATGCCTGTTAGATACGATGGGTAAGCTTCTAGAGGACATGGTTCTGCAGAGAATGCAATCTCACTTGACCGGAGAGAATAGTCTGCCTGACAACCAATTTGGTTTCCGCAAAGGCCTGTCCACAGTAGACGCCATTCAGATTGGCGGTGGACTTAGCCAGAGAAGGAAAAAACCAACTGGGACCAGGGAAGAAAAAGGGCTTCTGCGCGTTGGTAGCCATTGATATACGCAACGCGTTTAATACCGCGCGATGGGAAGATCTCATCAAGTCGATGAGAAACAAAGGAATACCGGATAATGGATAATTATCTTAGCGACAGGTGGGTAATATACGAGGGTGACACCTGCACTCTGAAGGAGGAGATGCAGAGAGGTGCCCCCCAAGGCTCGAGGATAGGACCATTCGTATGGAATGTCTCGTATGACGACTTCTTGCGACTGGGTCTACCTAAAGGCGCGGTGATCATCGGCTTCGCGGACGACGCGTTGATCATATGCACTGCTGAAACTGTAGAAGCCCTGGGCGTATTAGTGAACGAATGTCTGAGACGGGCAAAGCGCTGGCTGGAGGCCAGAGGCCTCCAAATGGCTCTGGATAAGACCGAAGCGCTGCTAGTCACAGACAGGCGTGGTTATACAGCCCCTGGTATTCAGATAGACGGATTCGAGGTCCAATGGAGGAATCATATCAAATATTTAGGTGTCGAACTCGACAAATTTCTGAATTTTAAACACCATATAGCCGTAGCATGTCGGAAGGCCGAACAGTGTTCGGCAAGTTTAGCTCGTCTAATGCCGAACATTGGTGGGCCTTCTGAAGCAAAGAGGAGACTGGTGGCGAGTGTTGCCCTTTCAAAGCTGCTATACGCAGCACCTGTATGGGCTCCTACCCTGCGAAATGACAGAAGTAAAACCATCTGTAAAAGGATACTGTCCGCGCAAAGAAGTGTTACTACACGTATCATTTCGGCCTATCGGACAGTACCGACGTGTGCTGCTCAGGTCCTTGCCAGCGTCCCGCCGGCAGATCTTTTGGCACAAGAAAGGGAGGAAGTTTTCCTTCTTTTCAAGAAGAGAAATTCTTCCGCATATACGAAAGATAATAGACCCAGCAAGGACCAAAGTCGCCGAGATGCGAGAAGCAGACTCGTCGACAGATGGCAAGAACGATGGAGCGGGGAGGAGACAGGCCGATGGACGTATCGGCTGATACCTACACTCGCCACCTGGATAAGTAGGAAGCACGGAGTGGTTTCCTACTATTTAACCCAAGCTCTCACAGGGCACGGGTGTTTCGGCTCCTATCTGGAGCGATTTAAAAAAGTCGATAGCTCGGAGTGTGTGTACTGCAAGTTCCCAGTGGACGACCCAGAGCACACACTCTTTAGCTGTAAGCGTTGGGACGCGGAGAGGCAGGTTATGTTTACTGGTGTTAATCGCAAGGTTACACCAGAGAACATGATCCCGCTTATGACTCGCTCTCCCGAGGATTGGCGAACCATCGAGACCTTCATACATTATGTTATGAGGGTCAAAGATCTCGATGGTCGCCAAAGAATGGAGGTCCCGTAGAATAAGGGAGAAAGTCGCTTTGGCGACAGAGGAGGGGATATAAGACTACTCCCGATGGCGATACGCGCGAAAAGTGCTAGCCGGTAGTGGTCTTAAGGTCCCCAAATAAGGGTGTGTTTTTAGCGGGTCGGCAGAACATCGCCACCCCCGCATAACCCTGTAGTACGGGCTACAGGGTACCTGGTAGCAGGTTTTCACATCCTACGCAAAAAAAAAAAAAATCGAAAATTATAATTTAAAGAATAACAGTATATATAATAATAAACAAACAAAAAAGAGAATAATACAAATAATTTATCTGAAGTTTTTGCAGTTGTGTACTACATTACTAATACTGCTTCAGAATAAATTAACTTTCCTCTACAACGAGGGCCAGTATTTTGAGCTAAAACGTTTGGAGAATGAATTAAAAAAAGAGTAAATTCTTCTTTTTTAATAAACCTAATAGTGTAAAGTCACTAACTTCTTCATACGTTCCTTTTACGAAGTTGACTGTTTGAAAATTAAAAAGATGCTGACTGTACGCCCTTAGCAAAAGAGCACAAAGGAGAAACTCCTAGCGTTGGAATTTTAGAGCCATGTGTTTTCTTTCGGTTAGAAATGTGACACGGATACCATGCATATAACTAGTTTTAAGTGGAACCAAGCAATCGTTGCGTTATTCGCAGATAAAATAATAATTTTAAAAAAAATGTTTTTAAAGGAAAATTTAATTTTTAACTTTAGTTAAACTAAGAAATCAAATAACAATATTATATTAATATTTAAACAGTTATATTCATATTAATATCTGATTTTATTTTGAATAAAACATAAAAAATTCGCAATGTCATGAAATTGTGTTTTCGAAATTGAAAATTGTAAGATTTAAGGATGAAAATAAAATAAAAATTTATTTTAATATATTTTAAAATATTTACTAACACACTATTTTCAAATAAAATTATTTTGATTTAAATATTTATTCTTAACTAATTATTTAACATTTTATGTTTTATTTTCAAATCTAATGAACATTTGCAATTTTATCAAATTATGTTAAACAATAGCTCATTTAGTTCTTTAAAAAGCATTCTCTGCAAGTCCACTCATGAAATTTTATTTTTCACAGAAAAGAATTTAATTATATTTTATATATTTGTTTATGAATAAAATATTTTTAATAAAATTTTGTGAGTAAAACTAAGAATTGAATAAGCAGCCGAAAGTGTGAGTAAGACCAATTTTTCTAATTTTAGAAAGTTAAAGAAATACTGTTTTTGTATTTCTTATACTAAGTCAGTGGGCAAAAATTTTTAAAAGACGTCCTTAAGACGTCTTTCGGACATGAAAGCCGACATAGGGACGTCTTTTGGACATGTGTGCCCACTGGGTTATTGTTAGTATTATTATTATTATTATACATAATTGTGATTCCTATATCTAAGACAGTTTAATATTAGTGAAAGTTTGTTACGTTCGGACAAAAAACCGAATATATCAGGAATTGTAACAGCTTAGTCAACTAGGCAGAACCTAGTTTTTATATTTATTTTTAAGGGTTGTTCACTTTATAAAACCTATGGGGTTTTTGTTAAATAAATCTTTATGTACTTACTATTAAACTCGTGGTCTCAAACCTCGGTGTCAATGTGCTCAATATTAGAATTTGACCGTAAAATATGTAAATCTTTATGAAACAGTGGGTAGCCAGTACTGGGCAATTATCAGTAGTAAGAAAAACTCACAATAATTTCTGAATTTTATCTTATTTATTCAGAAAATAGATTAATGTTTATGAAAGTTACAATATTAAAATAAGTTACATTTATTATTCGTTATTTGTTTATCATTAATTATTTATTGTTATTCGTTAACCATTAATCAATTGCCAATCGGTATACGCTTTTGTTTTCTATTTTTTTGTTCAACATGAGTAATAAAGTAATAACTTACATGTAATTGAAGGTTTTTTTTGGAGATTATTGATTGACTATATCTCAGAGCTTTGGCGGTCGATTGGCTCAATCGATTGAACGGAGTTGAAGCGGCTCACAGTTTCGTACAGTTGTGGCGATTTTAGTATCCATACACTGGAACTTGAATTTAACGCACTCCGCAATTTCGAATTATGCCGCTTCAAAACACTTAATTAAACAGTTTGTTTTAAGAAGGTTTCACAATATTTTCAACGATATTCTATGCTTTACTCGAACAAACACTTGCAGAATTTTGACAAGATATAAAGTAGGAAAATTTGATAACCGACGGGTAGCTACGATAATGCTCTTTCGACAGAGGTTTCAACGTATACGACTCCCTCCATCTAGCGTCGTTCTCTTTTAAAGACAATTTCAGCCATTTGCGGGGGTGCAACTGTCTTTCTCGAACACGTTTTCATGCAAAAATGTAGTTAACGCGTTCTCATGCAAAAATGTATTTGTCACGTTCTCATGAAAAAGTGTAGTTTCCACATTTCTGCGATTTCTCCTAACTTCATGATTTGAATGTATTTTGGAATATTTCGTGATCAATTCTTTGATTGATTGACCAATCGATCGATAGATCCACCAATCAATCGATTTATCGATAAATCGATTTTACCGAACTTATTCGAGAAGTGATCTTAAGCGCTTAGGTATACGTATAGGTGCATTGATTGGTTTGTCGGCTTCGATACTGGCGTAATATTGACAATTGCCAATTATCGTGATTTACTCGTCAATACGTGATACAATTGAATGTACTTTCCAACGTGTTATTACCCAATATTAATCATTTCCGTTACTAATATCAATATTTGTTATTAAAATTTTATTATTTTATTTTCTATCTTTCTACACTCATTTGTACCATGCTATGTTTTTACAGTTTTTCCGTCTCATAAGTTACAATATGATAAGCGACTCTGTATTCTTTCATGCGTAATTAGTTTTTATGGTAAATATTTTCTCATTGTTAAATGAGCTTATGGTAATTATCGCATTGCGATACATAAGTATCACAAGGCGATGAATCTTACGGCTGTTCTACTTTATCCCTAGTTGAAATATAATTCTATTACCACTGGGGACAATACTGCGCGCGGTCGGTACAGATATCCATAATCAAAAGAATACAGAATCGATTTATATTGATTCCACGCTGTTCGATCACAGATGCCTACGTCCTCACTATTCACATCTTGGCCTTTAGTATGAATTAAGCATTGTCATTTTAAATTATTTATTAAATATTTCTATAATTGATGATAATCCGGAATTTACCAGTTTATTGTCATTAAATTTCTCTATTACGCCAATAACATGTCAATTGTGTGAGGGATGCAATATATGTCAAATACAGATAATGATAATCAGCATGAATGATCTATTTTAGTGTTTTTTTTTAAAACACTCCATAATTCAAATAATTTCTGACGTTTGTCCATTCGGAATGGTTGCCTACTCTCGGGCGCTGCCTCTAATATTCACTCCACTTTTCTTATTTTTTACCGACAAACGAGTATCTCATTATTTACGCTTATTTAAGTTTGAATAACATGCAACGATATATGTTATATGTGTTTGATTTGAACACAATGCATTAAAATGGTTTTTTTGTTCTATTCTTTACAATAACCATTTACTTTCTATTTAAAGCCCTATTATAGTTAATAAATGATTTCCTTAAGAACAATAACTTTCTCGGGTAATCCTTCCTTTTCTATTTTATCTTTGATATGCCCTGCATGCTGTGATATCCCACAATAACATATTAAGCTTTGAATTTATCCACTAACTTAATGTTTAATCAATCAATTCTTAAAACCTAGACGGATGCTGGGCTGCCTAATTACAGGCGCCTCTTTTCATTCGGATGTTGTCTCCCTTTTAACTGATTATTCAGAGTAATATATATATAAATAAAAATTTATTTTAATTACTTTATATTTGAAATATGGTTATGTTTGTTACGGACATAACAAAGTTAATAATATATATAGATATAGATTTTTTTTAGTTTTTATAGTCTTTATTTTTATTATAAAAATAATAAATCATATTGGTTGAGAACAGTGTTTTCAAAGTAGAAATTCTATGTGAAAAGATTCGTTTGCTTTAATTCCATAGTGACAGATCGACGTATATAAGGTTCTAAAAATATATAATTTATGTATCTAATTTTTTTTAAAAAATGCACTTATATTATATCCACTTTTGGCCGCTTATTCCTCAATTAATATTCTAGGAATTGCAAAATAAGCAATTATATAACATAATCGGATAAATGTTTATTAGATTTGAAAATAATAATACTAAAAAATAATAATTGCAATTGATAGAATTTCATTCAATTTTAAAAAAATTATTTTGATTAGAAAGTATGACAATTTTTAGTGAAACGGATATCATTGAAGCTCAATACCAACCTTTTGATATAAAAGTATTAAAATTTCAATCGGATTGAGTTTGATTCCATTTTTTAAAAAAATTTATTGAAAAGTATACGATCTTTATAATGGGATAGGATTTGATTGAACTTAAATAAAAAACTTTTGATATAAAAGTATTAAATTTTCCATCGTACTAAATTTGATTCCTTTTTTAAAAAAAACTTTTGATTGAAAAGTATAAGATTTTTCAGTGGATAGTATTTAATTAAATTTCGATACACACCTTTGATAGAAAAGTATTATAATTTAATTTCTGTATTAGTTTTAATAGATTTTTTATTAAACCGTATGATAGAGATGGATTAAAATTTTAACTTCTTATTGAAATGGATAAAAATGTCAAAATTTGATAAATTTTGATTGAAATTTTAATTTTTGGTGTATAGAAATCCTACCAAATCCTATACATTTTAATACTTTCTTTAAACAGGGTGACGCGGTTAAGACCCTGATACATCAATAAAAAAATGTTTAATGGCTGAAATAATCTGAATCAAACACAATAGATATAATAGATCATAAAATCATTAAAAAAGAATTTATTTGATAAGACATCAATTTTTTGACTTTTGGCCAGCTAGATTCGGAGCTACTGTGTGCCGGGACTTATCATGTCCACCGCAACGGCAGAAGAATTTTTTAGGAGCCACACTAAATTCGTAATACCACTTATAATTTTTATTATTTTTCAACAAAAAAGTTTCGAAATGTTCTTTCAATGTAAATTATAGTATTATGCAAAACTTTTAAATAGAAAACCATTATTCATTTCTTACAAAAAAAGCAAGTGAAACCCTCTGCTAACGCGTTGCTGACTGCCTATGCCCCCTTAAAAAAATTAGACTGTTTAATACATTTAAATCCCTGATTGTGTCAGACATTTTAATTCAAAGAAAACGAATTAAATAAGTTTCAGTTTAGTGTGTTTTAATCATTTACTCAAGAAAGAAAAAAAAATACCAAAGCTAGAAAATTTGAACTCGTGAACCCTTGCTCTTCAAACCTGAGATGCATCCATGTAACCATTGACGCGTTTATGGACTGTTACAAATACGTTGCTTACAAGTTACTGCTCGCAGTATATGACTATATGACTAATAACAAACCTTACATTATTAATTAAGATTCTAAGATCAATGACAAATTCAATTAATTTTAAAATTAATTATTAATTTCTTGATTGTGTCAAATATCATTAAAAAGAACATTATAAAATTCACATTAGAGCTGATCAAGACAGTGAACAAAAGTTTAGCTTTTCTATAGCAAAAAATTTAGTTGCCCCATTTGTGCCACTCTATTATTTTTAATTAATCGATAGTTGGTAATTTATACCCGGTTGTAAATCCGTGTACAAGATCATCTACTGAACTTGTACATGATTCTGGATAAAATCATGCACAGGTCCATTGACTTGTCGTGTGCATGAACTTGTGAATGGACAGCACGTGAATTTGGAACAACGAACGTGTACATTTTCATGCGCGCACAATAAAATCTGATACAAGAACATGTGCATGAACGTGCAAATGTTCATTCACATAATTTTCTATACTTTAAGGAGGATGGTGACTGTCTTTGAGGGGCAGGCGGTAAGAGGGGGTTTTCTATGCTTTTACATGAGATTATAACAACTGTCACCAACTGTTTAAATATGAACTTCATTAATGAAAAATCAAATATATAACATCTTTGGCATCAAAAATTATTTAATAATATCTTTAATTTATTTTTTTTTATAAATATATTTAAAGAAAATCATTCAATTGTCTAAAAAATTTTGTTAGAAAATTTGTTTGTGAGGTTAGAAATTATAGTAATACAATGTTGGTTACACTGTTTCGGATTTGAATTTGATAGGTAGCTTGATTCCCGCGCAATCAATTCACACATGAATTTATATGCGCAGATTCGAAATCATATGACGTGAACATGCGACGTTGCCAGATTTAATAGAATTTGTTTTGATTTGTTTATTATGATACAAAAAAGGTTAGGATATCATTACACTGTTAAAAAAATGGTATATGCTCTTACAACTTTACACCGGTGTTAAGAAATCGGTGCGATTTTGGTCGTGCACTACACCGGCCGAGTGTAAACTTAAAACAAATTAGCATTTACAACCAAGCGGTGTAAACGGACTATCAAATCGCACCAAAAAGTGCGATTGTCAGTTTCTTTGTCTAACTGTCCCTCTCTTCGCCCCCTTTGTCAAAATCTGAGAATAGCCATTTTTACGTTTTCTTCTAATTTTCGTTTTCATTAAATCCACTAGTAGACAACTATATATATGACATGACTAGAAGTTTCCGATGCGCGAACGCGCGACATGTTTTTCCCACGTTAAAAATTGAAACAGCCCATTACTAGTAAACTAAATGATTACTAAATATTTAAATATGATAAATCCAGTTTATGAAAAACATAATATACCTAATGTAACTTAATATATAAAGTGAAAAACAATAAAACACAGAAGTAAATAAAAACAAAAAAAGATTACTCGACGACATAACCTAAACAAAGTATTGAAAATAATGTCATATCAATTTATTCAATTCTCTAGTCTATTCTATGTGGCATATAAATTTCCCGAATATTATTTCAGCTTCTTTAAGATATTTTAAATTCAAAATTGTATTTAAAAACAATTGGAATTTATTTTTATAATTTAGAAAAACAGGAACAGGGTTTATAATAGAGAAAAATATCAATTGTTGTAGAATCGAATGTTTTTTACAAAATGTATTCTATGTGGCAAATAAATATCCAAAATATTGTTTTAGTTTTTTTAAGATATTCTAAACTCAAAACTGTATTTAAAAAAAATTGGATGTTATTTCTATAATTTATTAAAACAAAAACAGTTTTTAGAATAGAGACAAAATATCAATTTTTGTAAAACCGAATACTTTTTCCAAATTCTATTCTATGTGGTATATAAATTTGCTAAATATGTTTAGCAATTCCTTAGGCTGTGTTAAAATAAGAACGTATTAAAAAAAAATTAGATTATATTTTTAAATTTTATCGAAACAAAAACAAGTTTTAGAATAGACACAAAATATCAATTTTTGTAAAACAGAATATTTTTTCCAAAATTTAATCTATGTGTCATAAATTTCCCAATTATTTTTTTAGATTCTTAAAGATATTTTAAATTTAGAATTGTATTTAAAAAAATTATATGATATTTTTATAATTTATATAATACATTTCTGAATTTAAAATATCTTAATGAATCTAAAATAATATTTAGGAAATTTATGTGCCACATAGAATAAAATTCGAAAAAAATATTCGGTTTGACCAGAATTAATATTTTGTCTCTATTCTAAACCCTGTTTTTGATTCCATAAATTATAGAAATATCATATAATTTTTTTTAAATACAGTATTAAAAATTAAACATCTTAAAAAGTAACAATTAAAATTTGGGAAATTATATGACACATAGAATAGAAATTAGAAAAGATATTCAGTCATACAAAAATTGATATTTGGCCTCTAGTATACAACCTGATTTTGTTCCCATAAATTATAAAAATATTATATATATATTTTTTAAATACAATTCTAAATTTGGATTTTCTTAAAGATTCTAAAATAATATTTGGTAAATTTATTAGCCATAGAATCGGTAAAAAATATTCGATTCTACAAAAATTAACATTTGCTCTCTGGTCTAAAACCTGATTTTGTTCTCATAAATTATAAAAATGACATCTATTTTTTTTAAATTCAATTCTGAATTTGGATTTTCTTAAAGATTATAAAATAATATTTGGGAAATTTATTTGCCATCGATGTGTAAAAAATATTCGATTCTACAAAAATTGATATTTGCTCTCTGGTCTAAAAAATGATTTTCTTCTCATAAATAATAAAAATATCATCTATTTTTTTTAAATTCAATTCTGAATTAGGATTTTCTTAAAGATTATAAAATATTATTCGGGAAATTTATTTGCCACAGAACGTGTACAAAATATTCGATTCTACAAAAATTGATATTTGGTCTCAGGTTCTAGACCCGATTTTGTTCTCATAAATTATAAAAATGTCATCTATTTTTTTAAGTTCAATTCTGAATTTGGATTTTCTTAAAGATTATAAAATAATATTTGGGAAATTTATTTGCAATCGAATGTGTAAAAAATATTCGATTCTATAAAAATTGACATTTGCTCTCCAGTCTAAAACCTGATTTTCTTCTCGTAAATAATAAAAATATCAGCTATTTTTTTTTTCTGAATTCCGATTTTCTTAAAGATTTTAAAATTATATTTGGAAAATTTATTTGCCATAGAATGTGTAAAAAATATTCGATTCAACAAAAATTGATATTTGGTTTCTGGTCTAAAACCTGATTTTGTTCTCATAAATTATAAAAATGTCATCTATTTTTTTTAAATTCAATTCTGAATTTGGATTTTCTTAAAGATTATAAAATATTATTCGGGAAATTTATTTGCCACAGAACGTGTACAAAATATTCGATTCTACAAAAATTGATATTTGGTCTCAGGTCTAAGACCCGATTTTGTTCTCATAAATTATAAAAATGTCATCTATTTTTTTTAAGTTCAATTCTGAATTTGGATTTTCTTAAAGATTATAAAATAATATTTGGGAAATTTATTTGCAATCGAATGTGTAAAAAATATTCGATTCTACAAAAATTGATATTTGCACTCTGGTCTAAAAAATGATTTTCTTCTCATAAATAATAAAAATATCAGCAATTTTTGTTAAATTCAATTCTGAATTTGGATTTTCTTAAAGATTATAAAATAACATTCAAGAGATTTATTTTCCATAGAATGTGTAAAAAATATTTGATTCTACAAGAATTGATATTTGGTCTCAGGTCTAAAACTCGATTTCGTTCTAATAAATTATAAAAATATCATGAATTTTTTTTTATTGGTCTGAATTTGGATTTTCTTAAAGATTCTAGAATAACATTTGGGAAATTTATTTCCCATCGAATGTGTAAAAAATATTCGATTCTACAAAAATTGATATTTGCTCTCTGGTCTAAAACCTGATTTTGTTCTCATAAATTATAAAAATGTCATCTATTTTTTTTAAATTCAATTCTGAATTTGGATTTTCTTAAAGATTATAAAATATTATTCGGGAAATTTATTTGCCACAGAACGTGTACAAAATATTCGATTCTACAAAAATTGATATTTGGTCTCAGGTCTAAGACCCGATTTTGTTCTCATAAATTATAAAAATGTCATCTATTTTTTTTAAATTCAATTCTGAATTTGGATTTTCTTAAAGATTATAAAATAATATTTGGGAAATTTATTTGCCATCGATGTGTAAAAAATATTCGATTCTACAAAAATTGATATTTGCTCTCTGGTCTAAAAAATGATTTTCTTCTCATAAATAATAAAAATATCATCTATTTTTTTTAAATTCAATTCTGAATTTGGATTTTCTTAAAGATTATAAAATATTATTCGGGAAATTTATTTGCCACAGAACGTGTACAAAATATTCGATTCTACAAAAATTGATATTTGGTCTCAGGTTCTAGACCCGATTTTGTTCTCATAAATTATAAAAATGTCATCTATTTTTTTAAGTTCAATTCTGAATTTGGATTTTCTTAAAGATTATAAAATAATATTTGGGAAATTTATTTGCAATCGAATGTGTAAAAAATATTCGATTCTATAAAAATTGACATTTGCTCTCCAGTCTAAAACCTGATTTTCTTCTCGTAAATAATAAAAATATCAGCTATTTTTTTTTTCTGAATTCCGATTTTCTTAAAGATTTTAAAATTATATTTGGAAAATTTATTTGCCATAGAATGTGTAAAAAATATTCGATTCAACAAAAATTGATATTTGGTTTCTGGTCTAAAACCTGATTTTGTTCTCATAAATTATAAAAATGTCATCTATTTTTTTTAAATTCAATTCTGAATTTGGATTTTCTTAAAGATTATAAAATATTATTCGGGAAATTTATTTGCCACAGAACGTGTACAAAATATTCGATTCTACAAAAATTGATATTTGGTCTCAGGTCTAAGACCCGATTTTGTTCTCATAAATTATAAAAATGTCATCTATTTTTTTTAAGTTCAATTCTGAATTTGGATTTTCTTAAAGATTATAAAATAATATTTGGGAAATTTATTTGCAATCGAATGTGTAAAAAATATTCGATTCTACAAAAATTGATATTTGCACTCTGGTCTAAAAAATGATTTTCTTCTCATAAATAATAAAAATATCAGCAATTTTTGTTAAATTCAATTCTGAATTTGGATTTTCTTAAAGATTATAAAATAATATTCAGGAGATTTATTTTCCATAGAATGTGTAAAAAATATTTGATTCTACAAGAATTGATATTAGGTCTCAGGTCTAAGACCCGATTTTGTTCTCATAAATTATAAAAATATCAATTTTTTTTATTGTTCTGAATTTGGATTTTCTTAAAGATTCGAGAACAATATTTGGGTAATTTATTTGCCATAGAATTTGTAAAAAAAAATTCGATTCTACAAAAATTGATATTTGGTCTCTAGCCTAAGACCTGATTTTGGTTTCATAAATTATAAAAATATCATCTTTTTTTTTGTTTTGAATTTGGATTTTCTTAAAGATTCTAAAATAATATTTGGGAAATTTATTTGACATCGAATGTGTAAAAAATGTTCGATTGTACAAAAATTGACATTTGGTCTCTGGTCTAAAACCTGATTTTCTTCTCATAAATAATAAAGATATCAGCTATTTTTTTATTGTTCTGAATTTGGATTTTCTTAAAGATTCTAAAATAATATTTAGGAAATTTATTTGCCATAGAACGTGTACAAAATATTCGATTCTACAAAAATTGACATTTGGTCTCTGGTCTAAAACCCGATTTCGTTCTTATAAATTATAAAAAAAACATCAATTTTTTTTATTGTTCTGAATTTGGATTTTCTTAAAGATTCTAAAATAATATTTGGAAAATTTATTTGCATTAGAATGTTTAAAAAATATTCAATTCTACAAAAATTTTTTTTGGTCTGTAGTCTAAAACCTGATTTTGTTTCCATAATTTATAAGAATATCATTAAATAGAGTTTTGAATTTAGAAAATTAGAATATCTTAAAGAATATTTGAAAAATATTTAGCAACTTTTTGTGCCATGTTGAATAGAATTTTAAGTAAATATTATGCTTTACAAAAATTGATATGTTGCCTCTGGTCTTAGAACCGTTTTTGTTTCCATAAATTATAAATATATTTTTGTTAATTTCTTCTTAAATTTTGTTTTTATTTGAACATATGTTCAAGAATTTAAAAAATACTTAGGATCTTTAAGTGCCACATAGAATAGAATTTGAAAAATATATTCTCTTTTACAAAAAATTGGTATGTCATATGGCAGGGATCACAGTGGTTTCTTCGTTCAATTTTAGGTAAAAAAGGGGATTTCGATTTTCAAAAAAGGGGATTTTCTTTAATAAAAAGGGGATTTTGGAAATTAAGAAAAAAGGGTTATATTAATAATTCAAGTTTTCTTTTACAAAATTTTAATGTTTCTTTTTTTCAAAACAGTTTTATTAAGTAATTTAGTCTTTTTTTGTTTAATTTGTTAATGAAAATTTCAAAAGAAAGAGCACTTTCGGAAATACAAAAATTTATCTTTTAATAGGTTGTCTGTTCAATGACGAGAAGATGGTTGTTGCAATTAAATATTTTTAAAAATCATTTTCAACTTCAAATGGTTTTTTAAATTATTTATTTAATAATTAGATTTTAAACAGGAAACATAAAAATCTGTGATGTAAAATTTTCTGATATAATGTTAAAGAAATTAAATTAAAAATCTTTCAGCGAAATATAACAAAATCAATTCAAATTATTTTTATTAATCTCTTTTATTGTATTTTTATATTTTCTAATTCAAAACAATTAATTTTTGTTTGAAATAAATAAATATATTTCATAAACAATTTTTTTTCATCTAATAAAATAAATTTGATGTATTTCAGCAAGAATACATGGTTTTATTTTATGATGCAAAACTAGTAATATTTGTTTAAAACGAGTAAAAAATATTTATTAAAAAATTTTTTTATCCAATAAATTAATTTGCTTTAATTAATTAAGAATACATGGCAATAAGAAAATTATATAACTTTTTAAAATAATTTTAATTTATTTATGATTTTTTTATGTTTCCTGTTTAAAATCTAAATAAGTTCAATAAATAATAATAAAAAACCATTTCAAGTTAAAAATTATTTTTAAACATTTAAATTCAATAACTACTTTCTCATCATTCTACAGACACTTTAAAAAAGGATAAATTATTGCATTTCCGAAAGTGAAAAAATAGAAACTTTTTTAAAAAAAGAAGGTCAAAGAAGAGAAAAATGTTGATTTTAGGTGTTTTAGGTGATAAAATCTTGATTTTAGGTGTTTTAGATGATTTTTCTAAAAAAAGGGGAAAAAAAGGGGAAAAGGGGAAAAAAGGGGATTAGGTGAAAAAGGGGAGAAACTGTGATCCCTGCATATGGTCATATGTTATGTTTGCGTTGTCAATTCTGTTGAGCATAACCATTAAAACGTTTGTGGCTTTGTTGTTTAGCTGTGTGTAATATCATTTGTGCTCTTGACAATTTTAAATATTAACTTGAGTGTATGACTTTTGAGTAAAAATGTGTATTGATAGTTTAGAATTTGTGTTTTTATGGATGTGATTGTAGGTTATGTGTAATCGCGAGTGGCACTCGCACCAATCAGTGTTGATGTCTCATGTGTCATAACAACTTCGCACCGTAACACTGGCGTTGCAATTTAAAAGTGTAACTTACAAAAAATCAACACTTTTAAGGATGCATTGCATTTTCTTCGCACTTTTTGGTGTAAAGTGCGTTTCTTTTTTTTAACAGTGTAATTTAAGGTCAGATTTTATTTTATTTCTCCAAAATGGAACAGATGATTTCATTGATTTTTTTGCTGATGATTCCAGAAGTTTTGAACTTTACGACAGTAAGTTTTTAAAAAATAGTTTATCATTTTATCACAAGTTATATTAAAAATAGTGAACTTGACAGAGACCTATCCATAAGAGCCCATGTAAATACCTGCAACTTTGTTATTTAATTTCTAAAAAACGGGACAGTGAAAAAATAAAAATAAAATTGTTCTGGCTTTCAAATATTCTCAAAAACTTATTTTTATGAATTTTAGAATGATCTTATCATTTTTGTTTTGGTCACCATCCTCCTTAAATATTATTAACAAATTTTACTTGTTTTATAGTGGTCCTCTACCTTTTACAGCCATTAAAATCTACACTGAGAGACTTTTAATTACAGTTTTTGCTTTTTTCAATTTCTATATTTGTAATAAAACGTAAAAATTTAGGGATAATCGAGGTTCGATCATAATAGTTCTTTTAAAAAAAAGAGATTATGTTACCTTGTTTTTTATTATTGTAATTTCGTGAGAAAAAAATTAATATATATATAATTAGAATTAGTATTATTTGAGGTTAGAAAAAAGTAAATGTGAAAAAGCGATATTAATTTTTAACTCATTTTGATCTATTTATTATGGCATGTCTAAAATTTTATTAGACTTTTTCTAGGACAGTTTTTCGAGCAGCCATATGTCTCATGAGCTATTCTACCACTTCACAATATTTATTCAAAAATATATTTAAAAAAATCGGTCTTCAGAAAAATTTCGTATCATCCGGAATACTGAACACAGAATTTAATTATTATTACCATTTTCACTTCAATTTAGTAAAAAATCACTTCTCAAACCACATGAAACTTTTGCTAGTTAGTATATAAGGAAAGTTTAAAACACTCTTTTCTAGCGACGCGCGCGATTATTCGATGTCATCGAAATGTTATATGTTTATAGCTTAGGATTAAAAGTGTGCGTAATGTATATATCATAGTATAGGTTGTTCGTTACACAGATTTCATCAAATACCACTATAAAGATACAGAATACTTGTAATTATACAAATATCAAAGACGAACTTGCATCTGTAGTATCTCTGACCTGTCAAACAAATACTGCCATCTTTCTTTTTACTGCGCGCGCACCCCATGATTCTAAGTTTCTAACACGCGTTTTATAATTTTTGCAATTTTTTATTTTCATCTCTCTTAAATTCTTTAGAGGTAATATAATTATGTGTCTTATGAAGTATATAACACTTTTACTACTTTTTATCAAAAAGACAACTGTTGCATCTAAAACGTCTTTTCTTAAACAGTGTATTAATTTTTATAACCACATCTCGATTATCCCTAAACTCTTAAATTTTATTGTACATAATAATAAGCAATAAAGCAGATATTAAAATCAAAAGTTTCTCAGTGTACTACACAGCCTTCACTCCCATAGATAACTAATGCGCAACGTTTAAAGTTTAATAAATAATTATCCATTTTCGTGTACAGATTCATGTGCATGTTAGTGTGCATGTTCATGCACATGAAATTATTTGCCTATAGAAGCGTTCATGAAAAGGTGCATGTTCCTTTGCACGTTCGTTGTTCCAAATTCATGTGTTGATCATTCTCAAGTTCATGCACAAAACAAGTCATTGCATCTGTGCATGATTTTATCCAGAATCATGTACAAGTTCAGTAGATGATCTTGCACACGGATTTACAACCGGGTATAAATTACCAACTATCGATTTATTAGAAATAATAGAGTGGCACAAATGGGGTAACTAAATTTTTTGCTATAGAAAAGCTAAATATAATTTCTTAAAAATTATTTTTGAAAATTAAAAAAATAATTTAAAAATATATAGCTCTATTTTATCGCAGAAATATTATAACTATATGTGACGCGTCGCGAAGAAAAGCACCTAAGAAGCCAAACGGCAATTTTACAGGAGAGTGAAAAGAAGCAGCGCGCGCGCCATTGGATTCTGTACAAATCGCTGATGCTTAAGTCTTAAAAACGTGAAAAATATTCAATGAAAATGTTTTCTGACTTTAGATAATGAAAAAGGGACATTTAATGAACCTAATATTATTAAAATCCGAAAATCGATTTTTTGCTTCTTAGGTGCTTTTCTTCGCGACGCGTCACATATATAGTTATTTCAAAAATATTTTTTAAAAAATAATGTTTATCTTTTTTATATAAAAAATATATAAAACAGAAATTTTATATAAAAATATAAAATATTTTTTATATAAAACAGAAATGCTCTAACCTGATTTCAATTTGACGTTTCTCGATCGTAAAAGACAATATAGCATTTCTGTTCACATCAGGTTCGATAGCAGCCTTAAATGCAAGAAGACACTATTAAAATGCATTCAAATTTTGTATGGAGCTTTCAAAATTCAATTGTGCTAAAGCTAATTTTTTTAAATATCAATATAGGTATATTTAAAATAAATTATAAGGGCCCCAATTTGGACACCCTTTCAATTTATTGCTGTAGAATCTAAACCAAATAAAATATATTAAAATGTTTTATACCGGATGAAAGTACAATTTATAAGGTAACTTATGGCCACAGGGACAAAATTTTATTTTGAACATAAACACTTTTTAAAGCATTTTTTCTAATTGTTAAAATTTTCTGTCTAAAAAAAAGTGGCCCCAAGATGGACACCTTCTTAAAAGACTCTGAAAATTGTAGTAAATAAAAATTAACATCGTGTAACAATTCTTAAACTAATTTTTAACCATTTTATGGAATTTATCAAAAAATAACATTTCTAAAAACTTCAATTTAATAGCTTAACAGTAAAAAGTAATAAAATATCGAAAAATATCGATATATCAAATTCTCTAAGGACAACATCACATTTTATGGTGGAAAATTAAAACTTTTAATTAATTGTCTCAAAAAATGATTAAAAAAAGTGTAAAATCTAAAATATGCAAATTAATACATTAAGATTTCAGACCTGTCCATCTTAGGGTACATAACACCATTTTTTAATCCCCAGTAAAAATATATATACGACCACTGAATTAATAAAATCATTTTAGGATATTATTATACGATAAATAAAGAATATTATAACGTTAAGTTCTTATTCTAAATCATAAATTTAAATAACTTTACCAACTTGAGAAAAAACTGTTACAAAACTTTTTTAGACACAATATTACGTGGTATGTGTAGAAGAAAAACCAACTGGTTTTTTTTTCTTCAAATGTGCATCAAAATCTTCGTCTATACAAACAACAAAAATGACAGAAAGCATAAGGCGTTGTCACCTTAAACAAAAATTTTATACGAAGAAATGTCCATCTTGGGCCCTGTCTATCTTAGGACCTACTCCCCTATTAAAATATCCATACCCATACACACCGAAAAAATATCTTCTTCTTTTGAGCGGAACATTCCTATCATAAAATCCTCTTGAGTTTTTTACTCAAAATGAGCTAATTATACTACAACCAATAGTATTTTCCTCTGTTTTGAAGAGGAAAAATATTGTAAGACGACTCTCACGGTTTAATTTTATGTTGAGAGTAATCCACTACTTTCGATAGGAAACGTCCAATCAAAAGTAGAGGAATATCCTCTATATCGTATTTGCACATGCTCAATCAGTAACAATTGTATCGCGTCGTCAGCTTTAACGTTTATTTTCACCTTTAGTTTTCGATGGTGGAAGACAATTTACAATTTACAGTGTGTTTTAAAGGATTTAAAACTGGATGATAATGTTTTAGTGTTTTGTGCACATAATAATATTTTGACTTCATTATTTGTTTGTGTACGAATGTGAAATTAAAGTAAAAAACCAATATAACCTAGCAGTGTGACATGTTTATTTTACTCGCGTATTTAATAAAACACAGTGGCGGATCCAGACAAAGTTTTTGGGAGGGGATATTACATGAGAGAGAAAGAGATAGCACTATGGTGCTATCTCTCTCACTCTCATTGTTAAATATGAGGCTTTTGGGGGGGGGGCCAAGCACCCGTGGCCCCCCCCCCTGGATTCGCCAATGATAAAACAACATACAAAATGTTCGAATATTGATGAATATTTCTTTCTTTATGTGAATCAATGAAGGTAGTTAGTGTTTGAACTTTCTTTAAATGATTTATGTAATTTAAGTGTGAAAGTGAAAAAGTTTTCCCTATGAGAGGAAAATTCCTCTCATTTTGATGAGTATAACATCCTCTCAAAACGAGGGGAAACATTTTGATACCATATTGTAGAGGAAAAAAATCATCAAAATGAGTGTATTTCGCTCAAAAGAAGAAGATATTTTTTTCGGTGCAGTTATTTAAAATCAATAAAATGTGATACATTTAATCCCTTAAAAAGACATTAAAAAGCAATAAAATAGGTATATTTCTGCAAAATGTCATCTTTTGGTATGGAATAAAAATGCATTAAATGTAGAACAAAAAACTATTCTTAAATTCAGGCATTAACTGAACTCACTAATACAAGGCTTCTTACCGGGTACATGGAACTCCACCCCATTCTCCGTCTCCATGACAACCATGAGCATTACAAATAGGAACTTCACATATACTGACATTGTCTTTTACAACGAATTTTTGTTTGACGTAAAAGAATTTCACATCAGCGTTTTCAAATAATAGTTTATTCTAAAAGTGTAAGTTTAAAAGTAATTATGATTTCTATTTACTTATCTTTTAAACCTCTATTTTAGAATTTCATCTACAGTATATCTTTTAACCTGTATCCTCCTGTATGAACTATACTTACGCTTTATGTTTACCAATGCTTATACAGTCACACAGTATATATGTATATGATTTTAATATAATCCATGCATGTAATGTAAATTTGAGGGACTATATTTACTGACGTATTAAATTTTACATATTCTGTAATAGCAAAATTTCCAGACCTGGGTAAAATGGTTTTACAAATCTATTTGAAATATAAAATGTAAAATGGTTCTGAAAAAACCATTTAAAATGCAAAATGGAAAATGGTTTTCTATTTTCTATTTGAAATGGAAAATGGAAAATGTATATTTGAAATAGGTTTACATAAAATGCAAAATGGTTTTTAATTTACTCATTAAATAATAATTAAAATTAATTTTTGCATCAGACCAGAATAAAAGAACAATTAACAAATTAATTTCAATAACTATTTAAGGAGTAAATTAAAAAATACGAATTATCTAACGTTACGATTTCCACGTGCTTTTAAGTAAAATAAATGGGTCATTCTCTGTAAAACGGATCCCTTTCCCCTCTGTCCAAAAAGGGTTTAATAATAAATGACTGTTCTTTTTAAAAAATTGCAACTTAGGAAATTTATTTACTTTAGCCGTATGGATTTTTTTAATTAATAATTTTGTATATTGTTATAAATAAAAAAAAAGTTAACCATAACAAAATAAATGGATTGTTTCAAAATTTTTTAATTTGATCTAATTCGCCTCAAACTTGTTACTCGGGGGTTTTTGGGGTCGCTGATTACGAATCTGAAGTCACTATTTAGAAATTCAAAATAGCGGACACCATTTTTAAATTTTGATTAGATTGGCTTCAAACTTGTTACGCGGGGGTTTTGGGGGTTTTTAAGGGTTTTTAATGAATAGGAAATTATTTGGTGGTCGAGTGACCTAGATATTAAGTGATAACCTGAGCCAATCAACCCTTAAAACTCACCCTAGTTTTGAATCCGCCATATTATTAACTTTATTAACTTTATTTACTTTTTAAATGTGACTATTTTTCATGTGCGATCAAAATCAACATTTTAAAATGTCAGAACGTCTGAACTGTATTGTGTAAAAGGTGAAATATTTCTACAAATTAATTTATTGCAACTCTCACAAGAACCTATTGTCCTTTTTTAAATACAATATCGGTTCATTACATATCTGTGTTTAACTATACAAACTTTTATCACTATCTCATCAATTAATAATTGTTAGTATTAAAATATATGTGACAGAGTTATGAATTCTTATAAGAATCAAGATTAAACAGTGAAAAAATAAATGGATCATAACTTTTTTCCCAAAAACCTACAGGTCTAAAAAATTTAACTTCAAAATTTTAGAAACTTTATCTAGCAGTACACCAAGTTTTATCAAAATCTGTTTGATTATTCGATTTACGGTAGAACTTCCTTAAAATGGAAAATGGAATTTCAAATGCAAAATAGGTTGCAAATCTATTTGAAACGGAAAATTGAAAATGGTTTTCTGATTCCTATTTGAAATTGAAAATAGAAAATGGCATTTTGCATTTCAAATACGTATTTGAAATAGATCCATTTCAAATACTTACCCAGCTCTGAAAATTTCAGATTATAAATTCTTAATACTTTTGAATCAGTCAGGTTTCTAAATAAGATATTCTAAATTCATTATTTAAGACTGTTTTGGAGCTACTGGTTAGCTGTTTAGAAGATTGCATTTTTTCAATTTTAACAACATTTTTCTGGAAAACCTGACACTTTTTCCAAGAAAGGGTTACTTACGTTTTGCAGTAGTTTAAGTAGGATTTTGAAACAAATGCTTTTGGATTTTTGGGGTTTTCTTTCGCGTCAGTTTCTCGAGAAAAATAAATGAGTTTAACGAGTTTTCAAGAAAAAAATGTCCACCATGAATTTTAAACACTTATATTTTTCTCAAGAAACTGATGTATATAAAGAAAACTCAAATCTCCAAAAACATATATATGTTTCAAAATCCTACTTAAATTAAAAATTGCATGTTTTAGAAAAAGTGTCGGCACCTTAAGTGGAAAGCTAATTTTAAAAAGTAATTTTTCATATTTGGTTATAATTATAAATTTTGCAATTTATTAAATTTAATTAGGGGTCATCCATAATTACATAACAGGATTAGGGGGATGGTAGATTTGATACACACAGATTTGATGGAATAATTATTTCTTTTTGGACTAGTTTCAATGTGGATTTCCAAACTCACAATTTCTATCTGCCCACACAGCACAAGATATTTTCTGAAACTTGCCTGGCCCTTACGCTCTAAGTTTCGGAATATTCCAATGAATTTCCAGGCAACATTGGTGCAAGTAGTAAAATGGCCGCTTGTGAGGCAATATTGACACCAAACTTGAGAGAACATTTCATTGTAATATTTAGGCAATTTCCAACGTTAAATGATGCGCACTGGTCGATCTTGGCTCCTATGTCCCGTAGGTCTGTGCAGTAGTTTTAAACCTCCTAGACATCTGCGGATGTCATATATGTCACAAAATTCTGATTGGCTGCATATAAAAAAAAATTTTGAACTTTTTTTGAAATATTGCCTGAATATTGCAGGAATATTTTTTTGCAATATTTCCTGAACATTGCATTGCAATTTTCAGGCAAATTTCGGGATAAATATTGCCTCACAAGCGGACATTTTCGTACTTGCACCAATGTTGCCTGAACATTCATTTGAATATTTCGAAACTTAGAGTGTAAGGGTCAGGCAAGTTTCACGAAATATTTTGTGCTGTGTGGGTGGATTTACAAGTTCATAGTCGCAAAGTTTCAGTTCGTAACGGTTTGTAATATCCAACTTGAAATTCTCATCCCGGAAATAAAAACCTATTCACTTTTTTTGAATCGGTTATGAGCTCAAGTGAATCTGCTTTCTCAAAAGGAAATTTCGGATTCACACCGTGCAGGAAGGACGATATTATCAACTTTCATTGTGACAACCTTTTGAATAGTGTTTTTTTTTCTACAAATTCCTCTGATTAAAATGCTGTTTTGACCTAAATCGTAACTACTAACTTTTTCAAGTTATACCTATATAATTGTACATAACATCACAGCCAAAAATTCTGTGACCGCAAACAATTCGCCCTATTAACCTATTAATGCCGAGGCCTAAACTGTAAGTGCTGGATCAGAAATATTAATAAAAACAGAGGTATTTGGTCAAAAAATATTGAAAATTAAAAAAAAAAGTTTATAGGGGTAAACATATTTTTAAAATTTTTTTTTTACAATAACAATAAGGGTATTTTGTCAAAATATGATTAAAAAAGCACAAAAATAAAAAAGCATTCAAAATTTTTTTTCGTAATTTATGAACATTTTTGTCATAATATCCTTATTTTAATTGATTTTTCTTATCTAGCACTTACAGTTTTGGCCCCGGCAATTATGGGTTAAAACATTCACATTAAGGGGTCATCCTTAAACTACAGTATCAATTATTAACTTTTGTAAACGCACGGGCTATTGATGTTTTCAAAATCATGTGGCATCGTTATTATTTGTTGGACTAAAATATCCTCTTACCCTCATATTCTAAACGCATATAGGTGTCAAATTATGCAATAATAAAAATTTTCCTTCGAGAAAAGCATGTTTAAACCTTTGAAACCACGTAAATACGTACAGGATGTTGGAGCGTTCAAGACATTTTAAAAACGTGAATACTTTTTTGACTCAAATACCTTTTTACTGACATATTCTTAACATATGAGAGATTCCATATGAAGTGATCAAGGTAAAAAAAATTGTTTCACAATTATGCTTAAATTCGAAGTATTTATGGTGCATATAGATGGTAATTTTTGGAAATTTTTTTTGTCCAATATTTTCCGAGTGGGAGGAGGGGAATTTTTTTGGGTTTTACGGTACAACGCAAATTTTAGTATTTTTTTCTAATTAACAATTAGATAAAAAAATTTTGCTACTATCAGTTTCGATAGAGTTTTTCATGGCTTTTCGATTGATGATATGTATTAAAAAAAAAAAATTTTTTTGACCAAAAAAAATGAAAGTCAAAAATAAATTTGAGTTTTTTTTGGTGAAGGACACAATCTTTTTTTTTTTTTAATCGAAAGCTGAGGTTTTTTCCTATAAAGGTATGTAGATGAAAAAGTTGGCCTAGAATGTTTAAGCCATGAAAATTAGAGTTTTAGATCGCTGATGCCTCTGGTCGCGTTGAGTCTGCAGCGCTCCGCTCTAAAACTCTAATTTTTATGGCTTAAACATTTTAGGACAACTTTTTCATGTACATACCTTTATAGGAAAAAACCTCAGCTTACGATTAAAAAAAAAAAAACATCGTGTCCTTCACCAAAAAAAAAACTAAAATTTATTTTTGACTTTAATTTTTTTTGGTCAAAAAAAATTTTTTTTTTAAATAGGGGAGAGTCGCCAGTTGTGAGACGGCTCCAGTTGTGAGACAGTCCATTTTTTTTAACACGAAATATAAAAAGGCTGATTGGTATACATAAAAACAGTTATTTTTATACGAGCCAACTTTTGCGTGTACACCGAAGCGGATATATGTATTGTTTGTGTTAGATGCCAACACTGTGTGTGAAAATCGACTAAAAAACTTTTTTTCAATATGTGCAAAGTACTTTTTTTTTAAGTTAATTATTTGGAAAAGCTAAATGTTATGCATTTTTATTTAGTATTTTCCTTATATTTTGTAATGCAATATTGCATTGTTTCAATCTACAGTTGGAAATTTTTTCTTTTTCCTCTTTCAAAATAGCGCCAATTTCCGGTTGTGAGACACAGCAAGTCACCAGTTGTGAGACGATGGCGCCGCCCATCTGGAATAGCCTATACTTTTTGTTATGCAGCATAAAGCGCTCTGTTCAGTTTAGTTCGTTACGTACATTTGATAACACAACAATTATTTAAAGTGTGGGAACATGCGCACAATTTATTTCATTTGCCTACATTGCGACAGCGATTTCGATGAAGAAAACTGATAGTCATATTTTAAAGAATAAATATTTTTATTAAGTATATAATAATATGTATTATCAATATATTTAGTTATTTATATTAAACATAATGTTTCATGACAAATTTGTTAAATTTTAGCATTTTTTTATAAGTGTCTCACAACTGGACACCTTTTTTTTTTTTGACTAAAAAGATGTGCTCGGAAAATTGATCATAAAATTTTTCGAGTTCATCTGAACAGTACACTTTCTATGAATAAAAGTTGCGTATTTAAGTTACTTTTTGAACGGTGTATTTTATTTACGATTTCGTTTACCTATTTCCAATTTATAAGTCAAAAGTAAAACCCGTCTCACAACTAGCGACTCTCCCCTACATATCATCAATTGAAAGGCTATGAAAATCTCTACCGAAACTGATAGTAGCAAAATTTTTTTATCTAATTGTTAACTACAAAAAAAATACTGAAATTTGCGTTGTACCGTAAAACCCAAAAAAATTCCCCCCCTCTCAGTCGGAAAATATTGGACAAAAAAAAAAATTCCAAAAATTACTATCTATATGCACCATAAATACTTCAAATTTAAGCAAATTTGGCAAACCATTTTTTTTACCTTGATCACTTCATATGGAATCTCTCATATACAGCTTTCAAACTATGAAAAAAATAAAAATTGAATTTTTAAAAAACGGCAATGAGAACCTCCTCTTATGGAACACACCTAACATTAGTATATCTCCCTCAAAAATAAAGTTTGAGACTTTATTTTAATTTTCGTGGGTGGTCTATTAAATCTCAAATAAATTAATTCTTTTTTTATTAAGATTACTTAAGCAGGTAATTTATTGTCAATTTTTTTTCTTGTTTCATAAGATGGAAATACTTCTAAAGTATAAAATTGTCAATAAATCACCTGTTTCAGAAATCTTAATAAAATAAGTATCATTTAATTTGAAATTTTATAGCCCGCTCAAGAAAATTAAAATAAAATCTTAAACTTAATTTTTGACGGAGGCATACTAATGTTAGGGGTGTTCAATAAACTGCGTTACAAATTTATGGAGGGAAGGGTCGTTCTTTAAACTACAATTTGCAACTCAAGGGAAGAGGGGGAATAGAGTATTTTAATGTGACGTCACTAGTCAAGAAGGTTAGGTCATTTTGTCAAGAAGGTTAGGCTCGGACCAAATAGCGTATCTAGAGGGGGCATTCGCCCCGGGAGCCAACTTCGAGCCCAATGCATATAAGGGAGCAATGCAATAAGGGGCGGCAAAAATTACCTTTTGGCCCGGGCGCCAAAAATGCTCGGTACGCCACTGCTCGGACCCAAATTTACATTATGTTATAATAAGATTTTTAATAAAAAGTGATTGTTATGACAATTTAATAAAAAAACTTTTAAAATTATTAAAGGCAAAAGATAAAACATATTTTTTTACGTTTTTGTAGTATAATCATGCCCTGGTAGATGACCGGAACCGTAGGAGAACGAATCTGGGTTCTTTCAGAGTACTGGTTCGTTCCCGTAGGGTTCTTTGTTAAATATTGGCAAAGTATAATGAAAATTGGGCAAAAGAGTTATTATTGGGACAAAGTGTAACTTTTTTAATAAGATTGATAAGGTTTTGGGTAGTAAAACAATGTTATTAAACAGAAAAATAAAAAATTCTGAAATTGATACTTTAAAGGTGTTTCCACATACAGCACTTGTCAACTTTTGATAGAGTTCGCGGCAGATTCAAATATCTCCATCTGACTTGGAAAATTTAAGAGTAAAAAAAGTGTACATTTCTATAGAAATGTGCATTTAATTAAAAATAAAAATGTGTAACTTGACAAAGAAAGATAAACAAGTGTAATTTTAAGTTAGAAATAATAAAGTGCAGCAACATATCCTGGCAACTTGACCTAAAAACCAGGGAGTACTATAAGGAGACCGAACGATATGTATAGAAAGTGGTACCGATGTTCGTAACTTAATTTCTATAGGCTCACTTCAATGCGCACTTGCGCTCATGGTGGTCAAAATTGGCATTATATATCGTCTGCTACTGTTTGTTCGCGTCATCGCGATTGCATCCGTACTGCTGCATAAAAGCTAATTTCTTGCTGTTTTTGACAATTAATTGTCTTTTACTGTGAAAATGTATTATATGTTTAAGGAAAAATATAAGAGAGAGGCGAAAAATAAATATTTTTCTTGTGAACAGATTCCTGCCACAATTTCAGCACTTCCCCCCATGTGCATAAATAAACATTAAATTTAAGCACATTCATAAACTATAACATTAATTTTAACTAGTAATATATGTACAATTTAAAATATAAGCTAAAACAAACCTTTGTATAAAAAAAGAATTTTTTTTTCCTTCCTATCGCTTGATTAAATCGTAAGAATTGCACTTTTCAACTGCACATACGGATGACATTTTTGGCGTAATCGCATGTTACACTTGGACAATAAACACTTTTTTATAATAATAGGTAATAATAGGTAAGCTTTTGATGTCTAACAACGATTATACGCAATATTAATAAAATTCATATGCAAAAACAGGTTATAAAATGCCATTTCTTGTTTACAAACAGGGTTCTCAGACTTTCCGCGAGAAGCGCTAGTGCGCATTGAAGTGAGCCTATAGAAATTACGTTACAAAAGAGTGGTCCGCTTTTAACGCGGATTTATCATGGCCGTTCAGTCTCCTTATACTACTCCCTGCTAAAAACAAATAATGTTTTTTTCCTAAACTTTTTTGTATTTAATTAGTTAATTTATTATTTCATAACTATTTTCCTACTTTTTCTTTAAATCTTATCCTTTTATCCCACTTCAAGTATAATAAGAACTTATAAACATTAAATATAACCTCAAAGTGTCACAATGTTTTTAAAATATCTCCCTAACGTAAATAAAAGTTTATACGAATAAATTAGAATTTTCCAAGTGAAATTAAGAGATCTGTGTCTTTCTAATTTATAAAATAAAAACATTTACACACAAATTTATGAGTATTTCAACTTTTTCTGGAAAAATTGGAAATAAAAACCATTTTCAATTTGACTTTTGTGACTTTTGAGACATTTGTGTCACTTATTGTCCAATTAAGAAAACCACTTATCTTTTCTTGATTCTTGTTAGATACTATTAGGTTCTTTAAAAATCCATATAAACTTTTTGAACATTTTAAAAATTAAAAAAGTGTCGACTAATTTTCCAAAACTAGCAAAACAATTTTCTCGAAAACACCACCTACCACTCATTTTGCTCAAGATTTAATAATTCTGGTATATTATCGTTTTCAAGTTTATCATAATTTTCTTGTAATTAACCTGACAATACTTTGCTCACCAGAAAACAAATAACAGGTTTTCAAAATATTTCAATTTTTCTTCAAAAATAAAATCATGAGTAAAAAATTTAATTCAATTTTTATTTTTAATATTTCTTTTAAGCTCTTCAAAATAAAGTCAAATTATTGTCATATTATGTCAAATCCAAATATCCAAAAATCTGAAATGTTTTAAGAATATCGAGTTTTTATAAATAAGTATTTTTCTAAAATATTATTTTCTTCAAGTTTCTTATAATTTTCTTGTAATTTACCAGACAAAAAAAAGAAGTGTACAAAAATAAAAAAAACTAATTTTTTTCATGATTTTTTTTATGAAAAAAATTGGTAAATCATGAAAAAATTTAGTTTTTTTTATTTTTGTACACTTCTTTTTTTTGTCTGGTAAATTACAAGAAAATTATAAGAAACTTGAAGAAAATAATATTTTAGAAAAATACTTATTTATAAAAACTCGATATTCTTAAAACATTTCAGATTTTTGGATATTTGGATTTGACATAATATGACAATAATTTGACTTTATTTTGAAGAGCTTAAAAGAAATATTAAAAATAAAAATTGAATTAAATTTTTTACTCATGATATTATTTTTGAAGAAAAATTGAAATATTTTGAAAACCTGTTATTTGTTTTCTGGTGAGCAAAGTATTGTCAGGTTAATTACAAGAAAATTATGATAAACTTGAAAACGATAATATACCAGAATTATTAAATCTTGAGCAAAATGAGTGGTAGGTGGTGTTTTCGAGAAAATTGTTTTGCTAGTTTTGGAAAATTAGTCGACACTTTTTTAATTTTTAAAATGTTCAAAAAGTTTATATGAATTTTTAAAGAACCTAATAGTATCTAACAAGAATCAAGAAAAGATAAGTGGTTTTCTTAATTGGACAATAAGTGACACAAATGTCTCAAAAGTCACAAAAGTCAAATTGAAAATGGTTTTTATTTCCAATTTTTCCAGAAAAAGTTGAAATACTCATAAATTTGTGTGTAAATGTTTTTATTTTATAAATCAGAAAGACACAGATCTCTTAATTTCACTTGGAAAATTCTAATTTATTCGTATAAACTTTTATTTACGTTAGGGAGATATTTAAAAAACATTGTGACACTTTGAGGTTATATTTAATGTTTATAAGTTCTTATTATACTTGAAGTGGGATAAAAGGATAAGATTTAAAGAAAAAGTAGGAAAATAGTTATGAAATAATAAATTAACTAATTAAATACAAAAAAGTTTAGGAAAAAAACATTATTTGTTTTTAGGCCAATTTGCCAGGATATGTTGCTGCACTTTATTATTTCTAACTTAAAATTACACTTGTTTATCTTTCTTTGTCAAGTTACACATTTTTATTTTTAATTAAATGCACATTTCTATAGAAATGTACACTTTTTTTACTCTTAAATTTCCCAAGTCAGATGGAGATATTTAAATCTGCCGCGAACTCTATCAAAAGTTGACAAGTGCTGTATGGGGAAACACCTTTAAAGTATCAATTTCAGAATTTTTGATTTTTCTGTTTAATAACATTGTTTTACCACCCAAAACCTTATCAATCTTATTAACAAAGTTACACTTTGTCCCAATAATAACTCTTTTGCCCAATTTTCATTATACTTTGCCAATATTTAACAAAGAACCCTACGGGAACGAACCAGTACTCTGAAAGAACCCAGATTCGTTCTCCTACGGTTCCGGTCATCTACCAGGGCATACTTCTTACCGGTTATCTGATTTATTTTTAAATGCAAAAAAAAGTGAAAAATTCAAAATAGGTTGGAAAGTTCTGTCAGTGTGATTGTTTTTTTGGCTTCTAAATACAAATTTAATTAATTGACAAGGAATATAAATACATTATAAAAATGTAAAAAAACATATTCCATCTTTTAATAGCAACAATTTATGCAATTTTTAATAAATTAGTCTAAAATACCTTTTATATTAGAAATCCCTTTATAGCTCTATGTAAATTTGGGTCTGCGCCTAACCTTCCTGACAAAATGACCTAACCTTTTTGATTTGTGACGTCATATTAAAATACTTTAATGTACCGTTACAATACATGTATACGTGAAGAGTTCTGGGTAAAGTAGTACATAGTCAAATTTTCTACCTAAGACTATGATACTATGTAGGTGGAGGAAAAGAAAGTTAAGGTTGTCAACGAACGGGGGGCGAAGGAGTTTAAAAAATTGAATAATTGATAACGTTGTTTACTGACAGTTTAGGCCTCGGCATTAATGGGTTAATAGCCCGAGTTTCTTGAGGTCGCAGAATTTTTGGCTGTGATGTATAACTATATATATATCTATATAAATATAATCAACATTTTGTGTGTACATTGCACCAAACTCAAAAATGTTTACATACTTTTTCGTTTTGAGTGATAAGGATCGCGAAAAAGCAAAAAAAATTCTGTCTGTCTGTCCTCGATTTTTTGTCCGGGCATCACTTTAAAACGGCTTAGCTGATTGATGTGAAATTTGGCAGAGTATTAAAAAATTAGTCAACTTAGATTTATAAAAAAAAAATCCAGAAAAAATTATTAGAAGCTGAGATATACAACTAAGTCACATTTTCACATACACGTACACATCTACATATATATATACATATATACACATATTTACACATATACACACACACACACACACACACACACACACATATAACTTCACATCTAAGTAAAAAAATAATCTTTATACCGCATGTACCCACATACATATATATAGGGGAGAGTGGCCATCAATGTACCAGTTTTTTCAATGAACCATTTCAATTTTCTGAGAAACAATTCAATAAAAATTCTCCTAATTTTAAATATAAATGAAGTTTGCGTAAACACACTACGTCCATAAATTTGATTTATTCTTTATAGAGAAAACTGAAAAAAACTGTTTTTGATGCTCTGAAGAAAAAATTTACCTAAAATACAAACACGTTTTTTAATTGAAATAAGGCAATTTAAAAATAAATGAACTTACGATTTATTTTGTATCGGGCCTGAACTACAATATTCTAATGAGATAAAGATTTTGAAATATTGCATTAAGTTATAAAAAACAATTTTTGTTGCAAATGTCATGTTGATTCAATGTACCAGGGAACAATGAACCACCTGGAATTTCAGTGTATTTTCGATTTCCAGAGTAGTATGCCTGATTATAAAACTAGGCATGCGTACAGCATGTGACAGCGATTGTTATCAGTACTCTTCTCAACATAGCAAAACTAAAATGCAATTTTAGCTAGTTACCTTAAATTTGAGGTATATTTATGTTATACATTATCAATTAAAAAGTGTTAAGTAATAATTTTTTATAGTATTTGATAGAAAATAAGTTTTTTCACAAAGTGAAAATTGCAATATTATTATTGTTGAACATTTTTAGTGTTTTTATAGAGGTGGTTCATTGTGTACCCAGGTTGTTGAAAATGAAAATAGCGTGTTAGTTTAGAAAAATCCTAAATTTTATTATTTAATCAAAATAAATCGGGTATAATATGTGTGCATTACCTAGAGAAGTGTTGTAGTTTTATATTGATGCAAAGAAGTGCTTGAAATTAGTGAAGTTGAATAAATACTATGACCATGAAAAAAACCCGGTACATTGATGGCCACTCTCCCCTATATGTATGTATCACAAAACTTTATACACCAATCACATTTGAATGACTTGACCAATTTAAAAAAAATAATGTGGAATATTAGGTATTAACTCGGATTTTATCAGAAAAAAAATTGGGCCTTATAAAGCACAAAATAAAATTATATAAATTATATATAAATTATATGTACAAAATATTATAAAATATATCAATAAACAAGTAAAGGGTGTACTTCCGGCGAAGATGACATACCTATAATTTTAATGAAACTTGGTATACTTATGTATCTTGATGCGCTGATTACGAAAAAGTGATAGTAAAAATTAGCGCAAATTTCGTTATCATGGTAAAAACCGTAAACAATACTATAATAATTCACGGTTTTTTGTTAAATCTCATAAAATATTCAAAATATTATTTATAAGGATTGTAAAAAATAGTGTTAACGACCCTGGAAATAGTCTATAGTTAGCTATATTGTTCCTAAACAATGAACAATAATCTGATGATTGAAACAAATACCCAATGAAAAATTTCTGGGTTATGCCGATGCTTACAACTTGCGCAATACCGCGCCTGTTGTTTCTGCCAAGGATTGGCTTGTCAGAGTCGGCGCGGTACTGGCTGTAACGCTGTATCAGTACTGCGCCAATATTGATGTCTAGTATTGGCAGTCAGTATCAGCCCAATGCTGGCGCGGTACCGCGGCTGTTGCTTCTGCCAAGGTCTGTCATAGAAATTTTTTGACAGAGTCGGTACGGTACTGGCTGTAAAGCTGTTTCAGTACTGCGCAAATACTGATACCCAATATTGGCAGTAAATATCGACCCAATACTGGCGCAGTAAAGCGGCTGTTGTTTTTGCCAAGGTCTGTAATGAAATTTCTTGACAGAGTCGGTGCAGTACGTTATTCTTATAGATTAAAGTATTTTCAAAATTATTTTTTTTAATAATATTATTATAATTTTTAATCTTTATTGTTATCAATAAAAGTTGCCATATATAAAGATTTAAAAATTAGATAATTCAAAAGTGAATCCTCAAAAATGAAAAGTTAGAAAATTCTGAATTCTTTATATAGACTAAAACTAGCACAACTTTAATTGAATGTTTAATTTTTATGAATATTATTCAAACACTTTTTCTTATTAATTATTTAGGCAGAGTTTACTACAGTTTAAAAAATATTTATTAAAAAAAGTAAATGGTCCTTTTCATAACTAATCTGAAAATTAAATATTGATTTTTGTAAATATTAAACTAAGCCAGTGTTGCTGTGGGGTTTAAGCGTATCCCTACTGAAAAATCCTATATAGGATCCTACATAGGATCCTATATATATAAATATATAGGATCCTACATAGGATCCTATATAGAATCCATATGGATTCCTATGAGAATCCACGTAGGATCCTATATAGGATCCTATATAGGTATTGTCCTATAGGAACCCATGTGGATTCTCATAGGAATCTATGTGGATTCCTATAGGTCGCCTTTAGGACACGTCCTATATAGGATCCTATGTGGACTCTCCTATAGGAATACATGTAGGATCTCATATAGGATCTTACATAGGCGTCCCAATAAATTTTTTGTAAACCCCCCTACATAGGATCCTACGTAGGTTCCCATATAGGATCCTATATAGGATCTTTTATGGGCGCCCAAAAAAATTATGTACACAGAATTAATTGTTTTTTTAACAACTTTATTCAAATATACATTAAGCACCATTATAAGGACGAAAAATATTTACTGCGCAGGCGTAAGTATTGTAGAATACGTAAAAGACGACTGCGCATGAGGAAGGGATACAAAAAATTTATTTGGGGGTACCCGTGTAGGATCTTATATGGGTTCCCATATAGGATCCTATATGGGATCTACGTAGGATCATATGTAGGAGGGTATACAAAAATTTTTTGGGACGCCTATGCAGGATCCTATATGAGATCCTACATGTATTCCTATAGGAGAGTCCACATAGGATCCTATATAGGACTTGTCCTACAGGCGACCTATAGGAATCCACATAGATTCCTATGAAAATCCACGTGGATTCCTATAGGACAATACCTATATAGGATTTTTCAGTAAGAATAACTTGCGTCCGAAGGGTCCCGGGTTCGATCCCAACCAGCGTGCGATTTTTCGTTTTATATAATAGTTTTAATTACACTTTTCCGCCCGAATTTCTCCTTGACAATATACGCTTATACTGTTCACCATTAATGCGTTAGCCCTGGCAGGGCCGTATTGCGCCAGCCATGGCAGTCTGTACCGATCGTCGTTATCATCCCAGAGTTAGGTCAGTACTGCGCCAGCACTGGCAGCCAGTACTGCAGTAGTATTTGCATTCGATACTGTACCAGTACTGGCATACTGTACTACGCCAGCCCTGGCAGGCAGTACTGCGCTGGTACTGGCAGTCAGTACTGAATGGCGTTATCACCCCAGAGTTAGGTCAATACTGCGCCAGTACTGGGTTACAGTACTGCGCCAGCCTCGCATAATACTGGCAATACTGGCGCGGTACCGCGCCAGTTGTCTATTTTTCATTGGGATGTTATATCTATGTATTTTAATTTAAAAACAGTTCCTAATTTTTATGACACCCTAACCCTGTATCAGTTTAAAAAGAATTCAGTTTATTATAGCACCCCACCCCCCGGTACCCCTATTAAAAATTAAACTTATTATGGTACTCCAACCCATCCTTTATCCGCTTAAATTAAGGTTAAGTTAAAAATGATTAAACATGTAATTTTAAAAACCATTTTCTTTACACAATATTCTATTATTTATTGAATAATATTGAGTCGTAGAAAAGTTGAATATTCTTTTACATGTGAGAATATTCTTTTTCGTAATAGCACCTTAATTTTCGGGAAGTTTCTCATAGTAAGGTCGGAAGTTTACAATAGAAGTCTTTAGGAAACTTCCTGGCTATAGCGAAATATCCTCCTCCCTCTTAAAAAAAAAAAAGTTCCCAAGGGAAGCTTCCTAAAAGTTCAATTGGAAACTTCTCCGAAACTTTGGGGAAGATTCTCTTAAACAATTCCTTTGGAAACTTCCTGGAACCTTCCCGGAAACTTCCCTCGGATCATTGCCTTAGAAACTCTCTTTGAAACTTTGCAGTTATTTTTTTTTAATTTAAATAATAAATGATTTTTGTAATACACAATTTTTTAATCATCAAAATCAATATTTTGGGGTCACTTTTTTCAAAATTTTTTGAGTGAATCAAAATTTTGAAAAAAGTGACTCGAAAGGTTTTTTTCAAAGTCCTTAAAACTGATTTTAAGTCATGTAAACACAACTTTAAAATGGGTTTAAGAGGGTATTAAGAGGGTTTTAACTAATACCCCACTAATACCACAGATCCCGGTAGGGTTCCGAGATGTTTTTAATAAGTTCTCATGCAATGTTTCCATGAAGTTTCACTGAGAAAATAAGCCTCTAGCCCATTTCTAGGTTAAGGGACTCGGAACAAACAAACAAAATACCTACAATAATATAAACCTTATACAATAACCTACAATAAACAAAGTACTTTGCAGGTGCTTTATCAACAACCTCTCTTAGCTACATTTAATCAAAAATTGGTTATATTTAGTTAACTTATTTTCTCAGTGTTCCAGGAAGTTTCTAAGGGATGTTTCCAGGAAGTTTCCATTGAATGTTTCCGGGAAGTTTCCAGGAAGTTTACAAGGGATGTTTTAGGGAAGTTTCCAAAGGAAGTTTCCAGGAAGATTACAAGGGTTGTTTCACAGAAGTTTCAAAACGAAGTCTCCGGCAAATTTCCAGGAAGTTTCCAATAAGTTTTCAAAAAAATGTTTCCGGGAAGTTCTCAGGAAGTTACCAAGGGATGTTTACGGGAAGATTCCGAAGAAGGGTTTCCAGGAGAGGGATATTTCGCTATATCCAGAAAGTTTCCTTTGGTAATTTCAGACCTGATAATGGGAAACTTCCAGGAAGCTTTCCAGAAGTTCGGGTGCTATCCTGGGGTGTAAAGTGTAATAAAGGATATTCTAAATTATATCAAAATCGGGGTTTCACTTTTTATATCATACCAACTTCCCTGTATCCGTTTAAAAAATTACACTTTTTATGATTATCGGTTTAAAAAAAATTTACAGTTATAATGTCACCCCAACCTTTTCTTAATCTTATCTGTTTATGAAAAACCCAGCTCTTTATAACGCTTTGCCCTGGCGAGCTGTGGAAACATAAGCGAGATTGCAAAGTTCGGTTGTAGGCACTCAAATTGGTTCCGTTGTGGGCACCACTATTTTTATTAGATAAATCGATAATTGCTTAACTTTCAAAATTTTCAATTTAGTGATTAATAGAATAAGCAAAATGTTACTAGTTAAAGTGCCAAAATCGAAGACACTTGTTGCTTTTTTATCTCTAACATTACATCTTACCCTAATATTCTGTTCTTAATATCTGCTAAATAAAAATCGTCTTAATAAATTTGCTTTACTATCGCCACAAACTTTTAGCAGGACATAAAGTTCAGTAAAATTCTAATTTATAAGCCAAAGATCGGGTTCAATCGGGAGTTTTTATTTAAAAGAACTTCAAAATACTCTAATAGGGTTTTAAACATATTAGAAGACAAAAATTATGACTAAAAAATAATTTTTTGTGATACAAGTACGTAAAAATAGGGGATTTTTCTAGTATAATGTTTGCACACGAGCCAAAGTCGAAATGAGAGGGGAATAGGTTCGGTTGTGGGCACCCTTTTGTTTTTGACTCATAACTTGTGACCAATAAATATGATAACGACGTTTACGTAAATATTGAAAGCTAAGGACCTTAGCTAACTACTGGCAAAGAAACTAAATTGCTTCCGTCGATTAAAAAAATTTAATTAAAAATTTAATGAAGTGGTCATTTTTCGAGAAAAAAAATTTTTCTCCAACACCAGCTCTGAAACTGCAAGTTTCTAAGTTAAAAAGTGTGGCGAAAGTGATACTTTTCACAACTCTTAAAAACAGTGGCAAAAGTAAATTACGGAAAAACTAACCGCTTGGAAGAGTAGGCCTGCCACTACTGTTTTATAATAATTAAGCATGCGGAATTGTGTTTTATGAAAATTCCGCATATGGAATAGTGCTTTATGAAAATTTTGCATGCGGAATAGTGTTTTATGAAAATTCCGCGTGCGGAATAATGTTTTATGGAAATACAGCAGGCGGAAAAGTGTTTTATGATAATTCCGCACAATAATTCCACATGCGGAATACTGTTTTAGATAATTACGCAATAGGAATAAAATGCAGAATTCGGAATTCCGCATGCGGAATAAAAAGCAGAATGTGGAATTCCGCATGCGGAATAAAATGCGGAATTCCGCATTCTAATTACGCAGGCGGAATATTGTCTTATAATAATTCCGCATGTGGAATAAAATTCAGATTGCGGAATTTTGCATTATAATCGCTCATGCGGAATACTGTTGCGGAATGCGGAATTCCGCATTATAATTGCCAAGCGGAAGATTTTCTTATAGTAATTCCACATGTGGAATAAAATTCGGAATGCGGAATTCCGCATTATAATTGACAGGCTGAATATTGTCTGATAATAATTCCGCATGCGGAATAAAATGCGGAATTCCGTATTATAATTGCGCAGGCGGAATATTGTTTTATGATAATTCTGCATGCGCAATTATAATGCCGAATTTACTGTTTTAGCGTAATTCCGCATGAGGAATTTCCATACAACACTATTTCGATCACATAAGTGTCATAAAACACTATTACACAAGCGTTGTCATAGATCACTATTCCGCATGCGTAATTCTCATAAAAAACACTATTCCGCTTGCGGATTTTTCATAAAGCATTATTCCTTATGCGGAATTTTCATAAAGCACTATTACGCATCTGTTATTGTCATTGAAGTTACACATAACCTATTTAATAATACATTCAATTCTTCCCAATTAGTTTAAATTATAAAAGTATATTCGGAAACGCATTCCGCAAGGTGTTGGAGAAAATCTCGTGTGTAACACGTGGTAAAAGGATAATTTCTCTCAAGTGAATACTGCTCTCGCTACGCTCGAGCAGCAAACTTCACTCTCGAGAAATCACTCTCTTTCACCACTAGTCACACAATGTACTATTGGTTCGGTTGTGAGCACCCTTAAAAAATCTACTAAAAATGGGGAAAAATGAACTAAAGGGCCATTCATTAATTAGGTAAGGATGATTTCTGCTAATTTTGAACCCTCCCTCTCTCATATGAGGACAAATAAGATTTCTCTAACCCTTCCCCCCCCCCCATATTTTATAAGTTTTCGTAAATAACGTGCTTTTAGAAGGAATTTCTAAATAAAAAAAATATCTTACGTAAGAATGGCTTCTAAAGCTGCTTTCTACTTCCACTACAATTGCACTTCCTAACACTTCACTTCCACTTCACTTGCACTTCACTTCCACTTCCTTTTTAAGTCTACTTCACTTCCACCTCAATTATACTCCACCTCTACTTAACTTCCACTTCAAGTCAATTTCATTTCCACATCACATCCACTTCACATCCACTTCATGTACTCCACTTTAATTCCTCCTCACTTCGATATATCAATTATCTCTGTATTCCTTTTTCTGACTCTCTCTCCCACTAAACCTTACTTAAATGCACAGCTACTGACTGTGAACGACGGACGCACGCCAAAGTCTCGTTATAAGCATTGTGGACCTGGACCACGAAACCCTTAAAATTTATAAAACACTATTAAATGTAGTAAGAAATAACTTATGATTACTTTCACGACGATATTTCACGATTTGGCAGGAATGAGAGTGGTGCCCACAACCGAACCAATTTTGGTCCCCACAACCAAACTAGGCCATCATTTTAAAAATTCTAAAAAAAAATTTCGATTGTGAACATTGTTGTTGTACTCGGAATTGGATCACAAAATATAATATACTTACTGCGTAAATACGTATTGAACTTACCTTTTCGCTTGATTCACTTTGATTAGTGGCACTTTTAAAAATACTCTAAAAAACTTTAATGTTCACTTTAACGTGTCAAAAAATTAATTTACATGTAGTAAAAAGCACAGGTGTCCAATCACTTTTGGTTTTGCATAAAAAGCTAAGTACAAACATAACACAACAATGACATTTGTCACATTTGACGAAATTTGTTTCTGTCAAAATTTTCGCAGGGGTGCCCACAACCGAACCATGTCCACAACCGAACCACTTCCCCTACTGACTCAAAAAAAAAAAAAAGATTTTAAAGTAAGTTTTGTGTCAACATGATACTTTCTCACGATAATTTTGTACAATTGCAGAAATTAGGAATGTTATTTTGTACAATTGCTAAAATTAAAGATTTTTTTATAATAATATTTGTATATTTGATTTAACAGGTCAAGGGGTAACATCACCCAGAGCCAATAAAAAAAAGAGTCTATTTCAATCGAGGAACTATTCACTCTGAATCAGTTGAGATCGCATCACGCAGTATTTGGCAGTGTTCGAGTAGAATCATCTGATTCCCTTTTAGACTACACTAAATGATACTAACCTGCAGTAATTCGCATTAAGCGTACTAATTCATTCCTTAGCTTGATTTCTCGAAAATTAGTAATTTAACTTCTTAAAATTCAAATATTTAAGAAAAATTTTATATGCTTTTAATCATCAGAAAACACAGATTTTGAATTTCACAATAATAAATTGTTTACACAAAAACATAAACAACAATATTTGTTGTTAAATAATACATTAAATCTACATTAAGCAAACAATGGGTTGGGCTACCTGAAGGATAAGAATTCATTAGGTTAGTAATTAAGGACCTCGTATGACCGCCGGACGGAGTTCGAGTAAAATCGTCTGATGCCCTTTTCGACTACACTAAATGAGCAGTAATTGTTGGAATGTTATTTGAAACTTCGCGCGTCTTTGTATAGTTTTCTCTTTTTCAATACTGGACTAATGCGTAGCGATGGCGCCACACTATCTCCTTGTTCGTGGTGTTTCCGCTCTTGTTCGTTTTATATATTCACTTACTGTTGTTAGCGTCTTTGCCACAGTTTAGATGCTTTCTGTACGTTTTCTTTTTATAATTACAATTCTTTTAACTGGAAATATATTTTCATATAATAAACTTATTTGTGTTTAATAATCTTGAGTTTTAATTTGTTATGGGCTCAGTAGAATGCAGAGTTTATTGTGTCTTGAAAAGTTCTTTGTTGGTGAATTTGTGATTTTCTCAAGCTGAGTTTTTTTATTTTGTGAGAAATCTATTAATGAGAGAACGTGTATTTTAAAAGACAGTCTGATTTAATTTTTTTCTGATGAAAAATGGATTCGTTGGATGTTTAAAACATTTCGAAGTTTAATGGACAAAACTTTCAGTTGTGGAAGTTTCAAGTTAAAACTATTTTTGTGGCAAACGATCTTTTAAGAATTGTGGAAGGTCTTGAAGTGAAACCGGAATTAGAAAACGATGCTCAAAGAGAGTGGATACGCGAAAAGATGCTAAGGCGATGTTCATTTTATCGTCTACAGTCGACTTTTCGCAATTGGAATATTTGATAACCTGTACATCTTCGAATGAAATGTGGGCAAAGCTATCTGCTATTCATGAACAAAAGAGTTCAACAAATAAACTCGCACTTACAACAAAATTTCATGAATATTGAATGGCATCATGCGATACAATTGCGCAACACATTGCTAAAGTCGAAAATCTTGCCAGTCAACTTAAAGACATTGAAGAGCCGATATCTGATACGATGATTATGGCGAAAATAATTGGAAGTCTTCCTGAAAAACGCTTGCTAATCTAAGAGAGAGGCTGATTAGAGAGGAAACCCGAATGACATCTCACGGCGAAATCAACAGTGCTTTGGCTACGATGGCGATTGGTGGACAGAAACAAAAAGGCGATTTTCAACGAGGTAATAATGATAGAAATAAGAAATTGATTTGTCATTTTTGTCAGAAAAGCGGTCACATCGCAAAATATTGTTATGCAAAAAAAAGGGTAAATGAAAATAAAAAACGAGATAATGTTGAAGGTAATAGTAACAGTAAAGATTATGTAAATGTAAATGCATTTGTTTTAACAAAAGAACCTAGTATACTTTTAACTAATAGCGAACAGCATGCTTTCTGTGAATTAGATGATAAAGATGTTTGGTTGCTTGATAGCGCTGCGTCTCAACACGTTTGCTGTCGTCGAGATTGGTTTTCGTCTTTTAAACCTTGTGTAAACGAATCTGTTTGTTTAGGTGATGACACAAAACTTAAAATTGAAGATCATGGAACTATTCCGATTAAAAAGCTCATAAATGGTGAATGGGTGGACGGTGTAATAAATAATGTTTTGTTTGTTCCTAGTTTGACGAAAAATTTGTTATCTGCTGGAGTATGTACCGAGAAAGGCTATTATATTGTTTTGTATGAAGAAAAAGCTTTTATTTATATGCCTATGCATTAATTCCTAGTGTTTTGAGAAAGAAATGGGATGCAAAATCCAAAAAATTAACGTTTGTTGGTTATGAAAAGGAATCAAAAAATTATAGATTAATGGACTTAGAATCAGGAAAGGTCACTGTTTCGCGAAATGTTTTGTTTGACGAAAAACTCGAAAGCAAAATAACAGACGAGCCCGGAATTTGGATTTCTTTCGATGAGAACACATCATCTCTTGGAAATCAAGAAGTTGAGTTTCCCAGAGAAGATGATAACGATCAGGCTGATGAAATACAAGTTGAGCCTCTTGCTCAGCAACCGAACGAACAACAGGGAGAGAGCACTTCGTATAATTTACGAAACCGCGAGCATCTTCAGCCGCCTAGTCGATATGTCAATTGCGTTTATCTTCGTGACGTTCCGAAGAATTTTCAAGAGGCAATGAATTGCGAAGATTCTGATTTATGGAAAAAGGCTATTGATGAGGAATTAGAGGCTCATGATAAAAATAATACTTGGTCAGTTGAAAAATTACCAAAAGGGCGCGAGGCGGTCGGATTTAAGTGGGTATTTAAAATTAAAAAACTTCATGACGATAAATTTAAATATAAAGCTCGACTTTGTGCTCAGGGTTTTTCGCAAAAAGAAGTAATAGAATATGGAGAAATTTTTTCGCCTGTGGTGAGGTATGAATCGGCTCGCTTACTTTTATCCCTATCAGCTCGTTATAATTTGGAATCTATCCAATTTGACATAAGTACCGCTTATCTAAATAGTGTGCTAAAAGATACCGTTTACATGAGAATACCGGACGGTTTAAGCATTGCGGGTGAGGGAAAAGCTCTTCGATTAAACAAAGCCATTTATGGACTTAAACAATCCAGTCGATGCTGGAATGAAAATTTTGATAGTTTTATAAAAGAAGTCGGATTTACCCAGTGTGATTCTGACAAGTGTATTAACTTTGCATTTATTGAAGGGGAAAGGGTCTACTTAGCTTTGTACGTGGATGACGGAATTTTTCTAACTCGCACTCGTAAAAATTTAGATACAATTATCAATATATATTAAAAGATAAATTCAATATAATCACTAATGAAGTAAACACATTTGTTGGAATGGAGATCACAAAAATGAAAGATTCGGTCTTTATAAGTCAAGCACACTATGTAGATAAAATTTTACATAAATTTCACATGAGCGACTCAAACGAAGTGAATACCCTTTCTGACTTAAATGCAATACTTCAAAAATCTTCTAATGCGGAATCATTCAGTGTACCGTACCGTGAAGCAGTTGGATCATTGCTCTTTTTATCAATGATTTCACGACCAGATATTACACATGCTGTTGGCATTGTGAGTCGCTATCTCGATTGTTAGGATGAAACACATTGGCGTGCTGGTAAACGTATTTTAGATACCTTAAAGGTACGCGTGATTATGGTCTATTATTCTCGGCTAATGAAAATAACAAAGAACTCGTAGGTTATTGTCTAAAAGACAAGCAACTGTAAGTCTTAGCACTACTGAAGCCGAATTTATATCTGCGAGTGAAGCAACTAAGGAAGCTATATGGCTACGTAAATTGTTAAAAGAAATCGGCGATCCGTGTCAAAGTGTAACTACGTTAAACGTCGATAATCAAAGTGCAATAAAATTGTCTAAAAATCCCGAATTCCATCAAAGATGGAAACATATCGACGTTCGATACTATTTCTTGTGTGAAAAACTCAGAAATGGTAAAATTATTACAAAATATGTCAAATCTGAGGATCAATACGCCGATGTTTTAACAAAGGCTCTTAGCTGCGGAAGATTTGAAATCTTAAGAGAACTTTTGAATGTAACAAAAACATCGAAGTAGTGGGAGTGTTGGAATGTTATTTGAAACTTCCCGCGTCTTTGTATCGTTCTCTCTTTTTCAATACTGGACTAATGCGTAGCGATGGCGCCACACTATCGCCTTGTTCGTGATGTTTCCGCTCTTGTTCGTTTTATATATTCACTTACTGTTGTTATCCCTACTGAAAAATCCTATATAGGTATTGTCCTATAGGAATCCATGTGGATTCTCATAGGAATCTATGTGGATTCCTATAGGTCGCCTATAGGACAAGTCCTATATAGGATCCTATGTGGATCCTCCTACCCCTTCCTCATGCGCAGTCGTCTTTTACGTATTCTACAATACTTACGCCTGCGCAGTAAATATTTTTCGTCCTTATAATGGTGCTTATTGTATATTTGAATAAAGTTGTTAAAAAAAAACAATTAATTCTGTGTTCATAATTTCTTTTGGGCGCCCATAAAAGATACTATATAGGATCCTATATGGGAACCTACGTAGGATCCTATGTAGGGGGGTGTACAAAATTTTTTTTGGGACGCCTATGTAGGATCCTATATGAGTTCCTACATGTATTCCTATAGGAGAGTCCACATAGGATCCTATATAGGACGTGTCCTATAGGCGACCTATAGGAATCCACATAGATTCCTATGAGAATCCACATGGATTCCTATAGGACAATACCTATATAGGATTCTATATAGGATCCTACGTGGATTCTCATAGGAATCCATATGGATTCTATATAGGATTCTATGTAGGATCCTATATAGGATTTTTCAGTAGGGTAGCGTCTTTGCCACAGTTTAGATGCTTTCTGTACGTTTTCTTTTTATAATTACAATTCTTTTAACTGGAAATATATTTTCATATAATAAACTTATTTGTGTTCAATAATCTTGAGTTTTAATAGTAATTCGCATTAAACATACTGACTCGCTTCTTAAGTGTACTGATTCGTTCCTTAGGTGTCTTAACTTCCTCCTTAAACGTCTTGATTCGCTTCTTAAATACACTAAGTCTTTCTTAACACGCTGATTTGCTCTTAAGGTCATGACTTCAAAAATCTGAACATGATTACAATTCTCTGCATTTCGATTTCAAGCAGTAAAAGTCATCGATTCGCGAGTGAATAGCCCCTCGATTTCAAAAAATGATTTTAAGAAAACGGTACAGTATAATGATGTTGAGTTTTCGTTATCGTTAAACACATGTATTAAACTAAATTTAAAAATAAACAAAAAATTTTTTTTCATAAAATGTCACCTTTACAGCAATTCAACTCAGATCATTTTTTTTAAAATAACCTTTGCGACCGGAAGGTTTTCTACCTTCCAGAAGTACCTAGATAAATAATTCAAACAAATTATGGAAGAGGATGACAGTTACTAAAAAAGTATACATAGGATATTTAAAAAATATCAATTTTTCGAAAAAGGACATGACTTTGATGACAAAAATGACATTTTTTGTTAAAAAATCACGGAAAAAATATTTATAGAACGAAAATACATTAACCAATCTAAAAAATCCTATGTAGTTCTCTAAAGAATAATGTTTTAAAGCTACAGTCCAAATTTAAATTGAATCCGTCGAAAACTGTGGGAGAAATCCTTCCGGCCAGTTTGAAAAGTCTAGTTTCACGAAAAACGAGTTTAAAATTTACAATTATGAAAACAGATGTTACCAGTGTAAAAGTGGATCTAAGTTTACAAAAATTACTACTCGGGGGTTTTCAAGGTTACTGGTTACAGATCCGATGTCGGTTTTCAAATGTTGAACATGTTTAGGTGATGTTATCCCTTAAGGGAAGGTTCTAGTCTAAATCGAAAAAAAAAATTTTTTTTTTCTATTGCTTTATTTTTATTCTTAGGGTCTTGAAAATGTGTATGCAAAAGGATATTCCTCTATCTTATTTATTTTACGAGTTATAGCATATCAGACAAAAAAGTGCGTCGGCCGAAAAACAAGTAAAAACGCGCGCTCGCACCGCCTATTAAGTGGTGTGTTTCAAAACACACCGAAAATAAGTGCTTAAGTTCAGCAAAAAATGCTTTTCGACGATGAGAAAGGAACTTTATATGGTCCTGGAATAGCTGATTAGAAGTAAAATTACACTGTTAAAAAAATGGTGTATGCGCTTACAACTTTACACCGGTGTTAAGAAATCGGTGCGATTTTGGCCGTGCACTACACCGGCCGAGTGTAAACTTAAAACAAATTGGCATTTGCAACCAAGCGGTGTAAACGGACTTTCAAATCGCACCAAAAAGTGCGATTGTCAGTTTCTTTGTCTAACTGTCCCTCTCTTCGCCCCCTTTGTCAACATCTGAGAATAGCCATTTTTACGTTTTCTTCTAATTTTCGTTTTCACTGAATCCACTAGCAGACAATTATATATATGACATGACTAGAAGTTTCCGATGCGCGAACGCCAGACATGTTTTTCCCACGTTCAAAATTGAAACAGCCCATTACTAGTAAACTAAATGATTACTAAATATTTAAATATGATAAATCCAGTTTATCAAAAACATAATATACCTAATGTAACTTAATATATAAAGTGAAAAACAATAAAACACAGAAGTAAATAAAAACAAAAAAAGATCACTCGACGACATAACCTAAACAAAGTATTGAAAATAATGTCATATCAATTTATTCAATTCTCTAGTCTATTCTATGTGGCATATAAATTTCCCGAATATTATTTCAGCTTCTTTAAGATATTTTAAATTCAGAATTGTATTTAAAAACAATTGGAATTTATTTTTATAATTTAGAAAAACAGGAACAGGTTTTATAATAGAGAAAAATATCAATTGTTGCAGAATCGAATGTTTTTTACAAAATGTATTCTATGTGGCAAATAAATATCCAAAATATTGTTTTAGTTTTTTTAAGATATTCCAAACTCAAAATGTATTTAAAAAAAATTGGATGATATTTCTATAATTTATTAAAACAAAAACAGGTTTTAGAATAGAGACAAAATATCAATTTTTGTAAAACCGAATACTTTTTCCAAATTCTATTCTATGTGGTATATAAATTTGCTAAATATGTTTAGCAATTCCTTAGGCTGTGTTAAAATAAGAACGTATTAAAAAAAAATTAGATTATATTTTTAAATTTTATCGAAACAAAAACAAGTTTTAGAATAGACACAAAATATCAATTTTTGTAAAACAGAATATTTTTTCCAAATTTTAATCTATGTGTCATAAATTTCCCAATTATTTTTTTAAATCCTTAAAGATATTTTAAATTTAGAATTGTATTTAAAAAAATTAAATGATATTTTTATAATTTATAAAATACATTTCTGAATTTAAAATATCTTAATGAATCTAAAATAATATTAAGGAAATTTATGTGCCACATAGAATAAAATTCGAAAAAAATATTCGGTTTGACCAAAATTAATATTTTGTCTCTATTCTAAAACCTGTTTTTGATTCCATAAATTATAGAAATATCATATACTTTTTTTTAAATACAGTATTAAAAATTAAATATCTTAAACAATAACAATTAAAATTTGGGAAATTTATATGACACATAGAATAGAAATTAGAAAAGATATTCAGTCATACAAAAATTGATATTTGGTCTCTGGTCTAAAACCTGATTTTGTTCGCATAAATTATAAAAATGTCATCTATTTTTTTTAAATTCAATTCTGAATTTGGATTTTCTTAAAGATTCTAAAATAATATTTGGGAAATTTATTTGCCATCGAATGTGTAAAAAATATTTGATTCTACAAAAATTGATATTTGCTCTCTGGTCTAAAAAATGATTTTCTTCTCATAAATAATAAAAATATCAGCAATTTTTTTTAAATATTGTTCTGAATTTGAATTTTCTTAAAGATTATAAAATAATTTTCAGGAGATTTATTTTCCATAGAATGTTCAAAAATATTTGATTCTACAAAAATTGATATTTGGTCACAGGTCTAAAACCCGATTTCGTTCAAATAAATTGTAAAATATCATCAATTTTTTTTTATTATTCTGAATTTGAATTTTCTTACAGATTCTAAAATAATATTTGGGAAATTTATTTGCCATCGAATGTGTAAAAAATATTCGATTCTATAAAAATTGACATTTGCTCTCCAGTCTAATACCTGATTTTCTTCTTGTAAATAATAAAAATATCAGCTATTTTTTTTTAAATTCAATTCTGAATTTGGATTTTCTTAAAGATTATAAAATAATATTCAGGAGATTTATTTTCCATAGAATGTGTAAAAAATATTTAATTCTACAAAAATTGATATTTGGTCTCAGGTCTAAAACCTGATTTTCTTCTCATAAATAATAAAAATATCAGCAATTTTGTTTAAATATTGTTCTGAATTTGGATTTTCTTAAAGATTCTAAAATAATATTTAGGAAATTTATTTGCCATAGAACGTGTAAAAAATATTCGATTCTACAAAAATTAACATTTGGTCTCTGGTCTAAAACCTGATTTTCTTCTCATAAATAATAAAAATATCAGCAATTTTGTTTAAATATTGTTCTGAATTTGGATTTTATTAAAGATTCTAAAATAATATTTGGGAAATTTATTTGCCATAGAATGTGTACAAAATATTCGATTCTACAAAAATTAAAAATTTGCTCTCTGGTCTAAAAAATGATTTTCTTCTCATAAATAATAGAAATATCAGCAATTTTTTTTAAATATTGTTCTGAATTTGAATTTTCTTAAAGTTTATAAAATAATTTTCAGGAGATTTATTTTCGATAGAATGTTCAAAAATATTTGATTCTACAAAAATTGATATTTGGTCACAGGTCTAAAACCCGATTTCGTTCAAATAAATTGTAAAATATCATCAATTTTTTTTTATTATTCTGAATTTGGATTTTCTTAAAGATTCTAAAATAATATTTGGGAAATTTATTTGCCATCGAATGTGTAAAAAATATTCGATTCTATAAAAATTGACATTTGCTCTCCAGTCTAATACCTGATTTTCTTCTTGTAAATAATAAAAATATCAGCTATTTTTTTAAATTCAATTCTGAATTTGGATTTTCTTAAAGATTATAAAATAATATTCAGGAGATTTATTTCCCATAGAATGTGTAAAAAATATTTAATTCTACAAAAATTGATATTTGGTCTCAGGTCTAAAACCTGATTTTCTTCTCATAAATAATAAAAATATCAGCAATTTTGTTTAAATATTGTTCTAAATTTGGATTTTCTTAAAGATTATAAATTAATATTTAGGAAATTTCTTTTCCATAGTATGTTAAAAAATAAATATTCGATTCTACAAAAATTGATATTTGGTCTCAGGTCTAAAACCCGATTTCGTTCTCATAAATTATAAAAATATCATCAATTTTTTTTATTGTTCAGAATTTGGATTTTATTAAAGATTCTATAATAATATTCGGGAAATTTATTTGCCATAGAATGTGTACAAAATATTCGATTCTACAAAAATTGACATTTGGTCTCTGCTCTAGAAACCTGATTTTCTTCTCATAAATAATAAAAATTTCAGCTATTTTTTTTTAAATTCAATTCTGAATTTGGATTTTCTTAAAGATTATAAAATAATATTTGGGAAATTGATTTGACATCGAATGTGTAAAAAATATTCGATTGTCCAAAAATTGACATTTGGTCTCTGGTCTAAAACCTGATTTTCTTCTCATAAATAATAAAAATATTAGCTATTTTTTTTTAAATTCAATTCTGAATTTTTGATTTTCTTAAAGATTTTAAAGTAATATTTAGGAAATTTATTTGCCATAGAACGTGTACAAAATATTCGATTCTACAAAAATTGACATTTGGTCTCTGGTCTAAAACCTGATTTTCTTCTGATACATAATAAAAATATCAGCAATTTTGTTTAAATATTGTTCTGAATTTGGATTTTCTTAAAGATTATAAAATAATATTTAGGAAATTTCTTTTCCATAGAATGTGTAAAAAATATTTCATTCTACAAAAATTGATATTAGGTCTCAGGTCTAAGACCCGATTTCGTTCTCATAAATTATAAAAATATCATCAATTTTTTTTTATTGTTCTGAATTTGGATTTTCTTAAAGATTCGAAAACACTATTTGGGTAATTTATTTGCCATAGAATTTGTAAAAAAAAATTCTATTCTACAAAAATTGATATTTGGTCTCTAGTCTAAGACCTGATTTTGTTTTCATAAATTATAAAAAAATCATCTTTTTTTTTTTTTTTTTGAATTTGGATTTTCTTAAAGATTCTAAAATAATATTCAGGAGATTTATTTCCCATAGAATGTGTAAAAAATATTCAATTCTACAAAAATTTTGATTTGGTCTGTAGTCTAAAACCTGATTTTGTTTCCATAATTTATAAGAATATCATTAAATAGAGTTTTGAATTTAGAAAATTAGAATATCTTAAAGAATATTTGAAAAATATGTAGCAACTTTTTGTGCCATGTTGAATAGAATTTCAAGTAAATATTGTGCTTTACAAAAATTGATATGTTGCCTCTAGTTTTAGAACCGTTTTTGTTTCCATAAATTATAAATATATTTTTGTTAATTTCTTCTTAAATTTTGTTTTTATTTGAACATATGTTCAAGAATTTAAAAAATACTTAGGATCTTTAAGTGCCACATAGAATAGAATTTGAAAAATATATTCTCTTTTACAAAAAATTGGTATGTCATATGGCAGGGATCACAGTGGTTTCTTCGTTCAATTTTAGGTAAAAAAGGGGATTTCGATTTTCAAAAAGGGGATTTTGGAAATTAAGAAAAAAGGGTTATATTAATAATTTAAGTTTTCTTTTACAAAATTTTAATGTTTCTTTTTTTCAAAACAGTTTTATTAAGTAATTTAGTCTTTTTTTGTTTAATTTGTTAATGAAAATTTCAAAAGAAAGAGCACTTTCGGAAATACAAAAATTTATCTTTTACTAGGTTGTCTGTTCAATGACGAGAAGATGGTTGTTGCAATTAAATATTTTTAAAAATCATTTTCAACTTCAAATGGTTTTTTAAATTATTTATTTAATAATTACATTTTAAACAGGAAACATAAAAATCTGTGATGTAAAATGTTCTGATATAATGTTAAAGAAATTAAATTAAAAATCTTTCAGCGAAATATAACAAAATCAATTCAAATTATTTTTATTAATCTCTTTTATTGTACTTTTATATTTTCTAATTCAAAACAATTAATTTTTGTTTGAAATAAATAAATATATTTCATAAACAATTTTTTTTCATCTAATAAAATAAATTTGATGTATTTCAGCAAGAATACATGGTTTTATTTTATGATGCAAAACTAGTAATATTTGTTTAAAACGAGTAAAAAATATTTATTAAAAAATTTTTTTATCCAATAAATTAATTTGCTTTAATTAATAAATTAAGAATACATGGTAATAAGAAAATTATATAACTTTTTAAAATAATTTTAATTTATTTATGATTTTTTTATGTTTCCTGTTTAAAATGTAAATAAGTTCAATAAATAATAATAAAAAACCATTTCAAGTTAAAAATTATTTTTAAACATTTAAATTCAATAACTACTTTCTCATCATTCTACAGACACCCTAAAAAAGGATAAATTTTTGCATTTCCGAAAGTGAAAAAATATAAACTTTTTTAAAAAAAGAAGGTCAAAGAAGAGAAAAATGTTGATTTTAGGTGTTTTAGGTGATTTTTCTAAAAAAAAGGGGAAAATAAGGGGAAAAGGGGGAAAAAAGGGGATTAGGTGAAAAAGGGGAGAAACTGTGATCCCTGCATATGGTCATATGTTATGTTTGCGTTGTCAATTCTGTTGAGCATAACCATTAAAACGTTTGTGGCTTTGTTGTTTAGCTGTGTGTAATATCATTTGTGCTCTTGACAATTTTAAATATTAACTTGAGTGTATGACTTTTGAGTAAAAATGTGTATTGATAGTTTAGAATTTGTGTTTTTATGGATGTGATTGTAGGTTATGTGTAATCGCGAGTGGCACTCGCACCAATCAGTGTTGATGTCTCATGTGTCATAACAACTTCGCACCGTAACACTGGCGTTGCAATTTAAAAGTGTAACTTACAAAAAATCAACACTTTTAAGGATGCATTGCATTTTTTTCGCACTTTTTGGTGTAAAGTACGTTTCTTTTTTTTAACAGTGTAAAAAAAACAAACATTACATACGATTTTTCCTTCGTCAAACTCTAAACGCGTTTTTCTCTAAACACCTTTTTTTTGCGCGCGATGCACGATTCACCTCCAACGGCTGAACCGATTTCGATGTTTGACGGCTCAAATTAAAGCTTATTCAATTTAGGGGGCCACTAGGTTGCGTTTTTTAAAAAAAAAAAATTTTTGTTGCTGTTTATTTTACGATAAAGCAACAAAAAAAGGGGAAAAAACAGGTTTTTCTTTTTCAAATGACCCCAATTTTTTTAAAGGGTCTTTTTAAAAATCGGAGATTCATATGGCCCCCCAAATTTTATCTAGTTTAAGAATATTTTTGGTTTTTTTAGTTCAGATCATTTGGAAGGGCTGTAGAGTGCCCCGCGCACTTGGACTCCCAACACGCACGGCTTTCTTCAAGGAGGGCTGGAGCCGCCATTTTGAATTATTTTTCCTTGACAAAATTTTGTAAAATTTTTTAAATCTATACTAATAAACACCATAAGAAGTTATTTCAAAAAATAATTGCGTTAACTCAAAAAAAAAATCCTAAAATTACGTTAATTTTCGGGACTTTGGACTTGATGTTAACGCTGAACATCTAGATGCTAACCCTTAACATCCAGATGCTAACACTTAAGGGGAGGGGTAGGGTTTTCAAATATTTTTTTAGTTTTATTTTTTATTTTTTTATCTGAATGTATAATATTTCAACAATGTTGTGTCAAAATTTCAAGTCGATCGGAGAAAAATTGACGACGTTATGAGTATTTTTAGACCTGCCTGATTTTCATATCTGTCCGGTCCGAGCGCGCTATTGTTATCTGGCAGCTGATTTGATTTTTATATAATACCTTAAAACAGGAGTAAAAAATACTTTAGACATCATGGATGATGGAAACATACCTTATAAACCTGGAATCAATGATTTAGTTTGAGGTAAGCCGATAAAACTCGCTTATGAACGTCTTTAGTGTTCAAAACTTTAAAGCGTTTTTCCCAAAAGTCACATTTTCAAAGTCGGTGCCCCTCGTAACTCCAAAACTACTCAACCGATCCTTTTGAAATTTGGAACACTATTTCTGTATAAAATTTACGAGGTAGTGACGAAGCCCTTTTTTTAAATTTTTTTTCTTTTTTTTACAATAAAAAATAAGCCGATTTTTTGGGTAAAAATCACGTTTTTCACTTCAAAGTGTTCCCAAAAATTGAAAAATCAAAATTTCGAAAATCCCCCTCGACATTACCTGGGGAAATCGATCTTCTAACGAAAAATCTTTGGTTTTTTCATTTCAGATAATTTTGCACCTAGTTATGAGGGACACTGCAATTCATCTTTTTTCTGAGGCAACTGACAATAATTGCTGCCATTGCCCTATTTTCAGATATTTTTCAGTAAAAATTTGACACAACATTCTTCAGATGTTGTACATTAATGTCCAATAAGTTTTAATGAACTGATTTTAACTGTGCCATCAGAAAAAATTCACAAAAAAGTGCCTTTTTTTGCACAAATTAACCCTACCCCCCCCCCCTTAATATCCAGATTTTACGTGTAAACATCCATTTTTCTCAGTGTAAACTCAAAATTTTTTTGCAGGGCGAATTTTGAAATTTTTACTTAAAACAAACGCCATAAATGAAAAAAAAATAACAAAAGAACACCGTTGAATCCTTCACAAGTTGTGCATATATCTGCCAATACATTTAATAAAGAAAATTTAAGAGTTTCTTTTAAAAAAATTCTCAAAGAAAAGTGCTTTTTTTAAACCCATTACCTTAAGCCCCCTCCTCCCTTTAAATAAACTAATTAAATATGTATTATCTATTTAATATATTAATTTAATTAATTTAAAGAGAAACTGTTTTTAATTTTAACAATTGTACAAAATAACATTTCTAATTTTTGTAAGTGTACAAAATATCATGAGAAAGTATCATCTTGACACAAAACTTACTTTAAAATTGTTTTTTTTTTTTAGTCAGTATCATTTCGACTACGGCTCGTGTGCAAACATTATACTAGAAAAATCCCCTATTTTTACGTACTTGTATCACAAAAAATTATTTTTTAGTCATAATTTTTGTCTTCTAATATGTTTAAAACCCTATTAGAGTATTTTGAAGTTCTTTTAAATAAAAACTCCCGATTGAACCCGATCTTTGGCTTATAAATTAGAATTTTACTGAACTTTATGTCCTGCTAAAAGTTTGTGGCGAAAGTAAAGCAATTTTATTAAGACGATTTTTATTTATCAGATATTAAGAACAGAATATTAGGGTAAGATGTAATGTTAGAGATAAAAAAGCAACAAGTGTCTTCGATTTTTGCACTTTAACTAGTAACATTTTGCTTATTCTATTAATCACTAAATTGAAAGTTTTGAAAGTTAAGCAATTATCAAGGTAAAAGTATGCACTTTAAGAATATTTAAACCGATTAAAAAAATATAGATAAGGTGGAGAATTATTTTGAAAAAACCAAAAGTTCAAAAAATCCCATGTATTTTACATGGGAAAAGTAGGCGCTTACGGGAGAGAGTTAATCAAAATTAAAATCAATTTCTACAGCTAATTTTTTTATAATTTTGGCCAAAGATTTGATATAGAGGGAGGCTCAAAAATTATCTTCAACTTGGTAAATAAGAGCCACCCTAATATACAGCGGAATTGAAGTAGTTGTGAAGTGGAAGTGAATTACATTGAAGGGCGACTGATGTGGATGTGAAAAGTTTGGTCTTATGCGGTAATTTTGCCCCTGAAAGCCTTTATAATAAATAAGTTTTAGTTTTGAAATTTAACTTGAAATAATTTAAATAATTTCATGTATAATCATATAATTAATAATTAAATTTATATCTTTCCATATTTGGGGAAGGTTAAGTTCATTTTTCGCCATTTTTAGTAAATTTTTTAAGGGTGCCCAAAACCGAACGAAATTTTTATTTTTGCAAAAAATGACCACTTAATTAAATTTATAAAAATAATTTTTCTATTCGACGGAATCAATTTAGTTTTTTTGCCAGAAATTAGCTAAGATCTCTAGCTTTTCATACATACCGAACCTATTCCCCTACTATAAAGTAATACGTACGTCGAAGTATGGCTGTATTTGCAAGGTGAATATATGTAATGAAACATGATTCCAAAACTTATTTTAATTTATCGCCAAAGTTACTTTTTATCGATGTTTGAGGAGAGATGGTTCACTACTCTATAAATATGACTAAGTAAAAAATAACCTTTTTCCATGAATGTACAGTTTTTTAATTTATGAATAAGTAAAATTTTCATTTAGGGTAATATCACCATGAGTGGACCGCTTAAGGGTGTTGGAAGGACAAAATACCCTACTTAAAAGATCGGATAGAAACCGGACAAAAAGCAGATAAAAACCGCACGTAATTTGTGTCTGCTTATGTCCGACATTTGTACGGTTACAAATTTTATAGTTGACAACTATAAGAACCTATCTGGTTTTTATCCGTTCACCTAAATCAAAAATGTAAAATAACTTCAGCCTGATGGAGAGTTCAATCCGAAAATATGTGGTTTATACATGCTACGTTCGCAAGATTTCCGCTTTTGACTGACCTTTTTCGTAAGGCAAAATCTAAAATAAATAAAAACAGCGTAACGATGTACGTTTATGTCCGGCTTAAGTCCGTCAATTTTTCAATCATAATTTTACCAGGACTATTATTCGCAATCTAACCGTTTTAAAGCGACTTTCGTTGAAGGAAGAAACTGTAATTAATTATCCATAATTCATAAGAGCGCATTGAGGCCCGCTTATATCCGACACATGTCTGTTAATTTTTCAATCATAACTGCACTAAGTCTAATAATCGAAACCTATCCGTTTTAAATCGACTTTCGTCGCAGGGAAAAAAATTACACAGTTCATGAGAGCATTATGATGTCTGTTCATATCTGGCTTAAGTCCGTAAATTTTTAAATCGCATTTTTACTAAGTCTGCAATTCGTAATCTATCTGTTTTAAAGCGACCATCATCGGCGGAAGAAACTGTAATTAATTATACATGATTCATATAAGCGTATTGATGTCCGTTTATGTCCGACTCACGTCTGTTAATTTTTAAATTATAACCTTAGCAAGTCTACTACTCGAAACCTATCCATTTTGAAGCGACATTCGTCGAAGGAAATAAAATTACTTTTTTATCTAGAATTCATGAGAGCGAAATGATGTCTGTTTATATCCGGCTTAAGTCCGTAAATTTTCAAATCATAATTTTACTAATTATTCAATTCGTATTCTATCCGTTTTAAATCGACTTTGATCGAAGGAAGGAACTGTAATTAATTATCCATAATTGACAAGAGCTTATTAATGCCCGTTTATATTCGACTTAAGGCTGATCGAGCCTTCGAATGAGAAATTTTGTACCTTAATTTTGTTCACTTTTGGTCACGACAGCGACCAAATTCACATTACGATTCCCACCTGATTTTAATATTGACTTCTCTTTTTTGTAAAAGGTAAAGGAAAGAGGGGGAATAAGATTTTTTATACATAAAACAGTTGCAGGAGTGGTGGATTCCCACCTGATTTTAATATTGACTTCTCTTTTTTGTAAAAGGTAAAGGACAGAGAGGGAATAAGATTTTTTAAACATAAAATAGTTGCAGGAGTGGTGGAAAGTCAATTTCGATTACCAAAAAAAGAGTTAAATATGATTTTTTGAGAAAAAGAGCATTACCCGATTTCACGAGAAAGATGGCCGCCGCACGTCAGTCGATCACATGTCAGGCTGGAAGTTTCGTCTGTACGGAAAGACAGGTGGTCTCTGCACTCTGTTTACTATCTGTCAGTTTCCATGTCGAACTTCGTTTTCTCGCTCGCGAAAAAGTGTTTCCCAATTTCCTCATTTCCTGAAACTTTGGCAACAAAAAACATTTCCCCGAAAAAGTGTCTAGTGTTTTATAAAAGAAAAATTAAAGATCCTGTGAATTTGTGTTCTTTATAAGTCTCGTAGCCTTCCAAAAGTGTTCACACGCAGAAAAAAACACGTGTTTTCCCTTATTCTTTTTTTTATTACTACTGCTAATTAATTAAATTCCTACAAGTTTCTATTTTTCTTTTCAAAAACGAAATTTTCAGCAATGTTTTTATCAAGCAGCACCCTGACATAACGACCACACCGATCATCTGGCCAATATGTACCGCATCTTTCACAATTTCTTTCTTTAAAATCCAGACACTTTTTAGGAAAAAAAAAACCTTTTTATTGACAAAGTTTTTGAGATGAGGAATTTTTTCAATGTTTCTTTCAGATGCTTTCAGAAACGAGAAATTTATCCACCGTTTTGACATTAATTTTCAGATTAGGAACACGCACGAAAGTCTGTCATTTTCAATGTCAAACTTAAAATTAATGATGTCACTCCCGAAAATGTATTTTCACATTAAATTAATGTTTCTAAAATAAGTAATTCCTCAGAATTTGTCAAAAAAAACATACTTTTCAAAAAAATGTCTAATTTTTTAGGAAATATATGTCAAAGATCACGGGTATTTATCTTATTTGTAAGTCACGTTGCCCTCAGAAAGGGGCCAAATGCAGTTTCTATTTCGGTCAAACCACTGACATTCGACCAAATTTGGTCGCTGACATATTTTAAAAAATATTATAACCTATATTATATGTATTATTGAAGTATCTAAATTCAACTTCTGAAGTTGTTTTAGCTAAATTTTTTATTTTTCAGCCTTAAATTTTTATTAAACGAGCAAGTGCCAACAAAAAAAAATCTGTCAATTTTTGTCATTTTTAAAAGTCTGTTTCTAAGAAATATACTTAACAAATATTACTGAAAATTGCCATAATTATTTATTTGTGCACTTTAATCATGTTTTCAATAGAAAGAAGACAAATATTTATTTTGTTATTGAATAATTTCAATTTGGAAATTCAAAATTAACCACAAAAAAATTATTTTAACAATTTTAACAATTATTTTACAAAACAATTGCTAATTTGAAATTACAAGACTAATTACAAAATAACGAAAATAATTGACAATTGAAAAAAAAAATTAAAAAATGGCTAGATTAATACACAAATCAACAATAGTATATTATGCACCAAGCGTCATAAGTGCGTCTTTATAGTCGAGCGCAGATATTTCCAACGAGTTGCAGGCGAGAGCAAGACCGAGGCGAAGCCGAGGTCGCTCGAGCCGGAGACGAGTTTGGAAATATCGCGCGAGACGAAAGACGCACCTATGACACATGGTACATACGATTCTTTATGCAACAAAGGCATATTATGGTCACTCTACGCTACCTATGCCGGTGCATGCTAAGTTTTTCCATATAGCCCAGCAGGTCAATAAAGTAACCATTACTGCCCTAGGGTAATAATGGATACTGTATTGACCTGCGAGCGGTCCATAAAGTATCCATTATTGCCCTAGGGTAATAATGGGCACTTTATTGACCGCTGGACTATAAGGAAGAACTTACACTGAGAAAAATATTTTCTTGATTTAAATATAAGTATTTGTTTGAATGATTTTGGTTGAATGAATAATGTTTATAAGTTTCATTTCAATATATTAGAAATATCTGAAGTTTTGATTGAAATATATTTTATGTTTTAAGATAATTTTCTGTTTGTTTGATTAAAAACTAAATTTTATTCAAATTAAACCAAATTTGTATCTGAAGTCTTCATACTTGAAAGAAATATATTTTATTTTTGGTTCAAACATATTGAATGCGCAGAGGCCTTTGCGCATTCAATATGGCGTCGTTACTGTTCTGACGTTAGTTTACGTTTTCTGCAAGACATGAACGCGTCGCGTCGTTTCTAGTGTGTTTGTCGCTTCTTTGGAAAAAAATGTTTACAATCGTGGTTTTGTTTTTATTAAAGTGATTTCTAAAAAGTGTAAGTGTTATCATTTTATCGAAAAATTGAGGTATATCTGAAGTGATTAAAACTTTTGTGCACAAGTGAGTTTACTAAAGATTCTTTTGTGCATTTTTCTTCAAAATTAAACTGATTCAAAGTTCCACATTTCCAGAATTGTGTGCAGTTATAATGAAAAGTGTAATTTTCTTCGGTTTTTATAGTTTATATGTAAACACTTAAAGTAATCTCAAACATAAAGGATGCTTTATATAAAAGCAACAAACAAAAATTAAACTATCGTGGAACATATTTTGTGTTTAAAATAAACAAATTTTGTGTTAAAAATAAAAAGAATAATATGATAAGGATAAAAATTTCTTTTATTTAAAATAAAATTTACTGTGTTTAAAATGAAAAATTATATTTTGTTTAAAGTAAATGAAATTTTTGTTTGAATCAAACAAAAAATATCTTTAAATCAAACATAAATGATCAACCACTAAATTTGTTCAAATCAAACTTAATTATGTTTGACTGTATAACAAAGTGAAATTAAGTTTAAATCAAACATATTATGTTTGATTCAAACAAAATTTTTTCTCAGTGTAGGATGCGCCTATATAGGTAGGTAAAGTGACCAAAAAACGCCTGAGTTGCATAAAATAATTTTAAAAATCAAAAAATAACTATAAAACTTTGAGATAATAATTGAAAATTGAAAAAATTATAGGAGATAATTGAAAATTGCGGAAAATAATAAATAATTGAAAATTGCGGAAAATAATAAATAATTGAAAAATGTGGAAAATAATTTTTGATTGCGTATTTAACAACTGAATTAAAATTCGAAAAAAATAATGAATATTTAAAAAAAATAATTAAAAATTGAAGAAAGCAATTAAACATTAAAGAATGCAATTGAAATTTCTAGAATTGAATAATCAGAACAGACAGAAATATTTGAAAAGTAAAGAAAATATTTGACAATTGAAGAAAATAATTAAAAATTGAAGAAATAAATTGGAAATTGAAGAATTAAATGGAAATTTCTAAACAATAATTGATCTTAAGAAGAAAAATTACAAAATGACGAAAATAATTGACAATTAAAAACAAAATTAAAGAAATGACTAGATTAATACACACCCGAACAACATAATTTAAAAAATTAAAGAATAATAATAAAATTTTAAGATAATAATTTAAATTTTAAAAAATTATAGGAGATAATTGAAAATTGCGGAAAATAATGAATAATTGAAAGAAATACTTGAAAATGATGAGAATAATAAAAAAAATCTAGAAAATATGTGAAAAATGGCGAAAATCATTGTCAATTAAAAACAAAATTTGAAAAAAAAATTACGAAAATGATAGAAATAATTGTTGAAAATAATTGCACATTAATCAATTGGATGGAAAATAGAAAGAAAATAATTAAAATTGAAAAAAATAATTCAAAATTGAAGAAAATAATTGAAGAATTGTCTTAAAAAATAAAGAAACTTAATGATAAGCGAAAAAAAAAATAATAGAAAAAATGCGATAATTTTTTAAAAATAAAGAAAATAATTGAAAAGTCAAATTGAAATTTGAAGAAAATTACTGAGAATTTAAGAGAATAGTTCTAGAATCGAATTATTCCATTACAATTTTAAAACAATTTATATAAGTGAAAAAAATTTGAAAAAATCGAGGAATTGTTGAATAATGAGGAATTAATTAAAAATAGATTAAAATAATTTCAAATTAAAGAACATACTTGAGAATTGAAGAAAATAATGAATATTGAAGAAAATAATTGGGAATTGAATAAAATAATTAAAAAGTAAAGAAATAAATTAAAGATTTGAGAATCAAATTGAAATTTGAAAAAATAATTTATAATAGAAAAAAAAAATAGAAAAGGACGAAAATAATTGACAATTGAAAACAAAATTCAAAGAATGGTTAGATTAATTCACACCAAAATAAAATAATTTTAAAAAGCAAAGGATAAGAATAGAATTTTAAGATAATAAAAATTGAGAAAATTTTATGAAATCATTGAAAATTGCGGAAAATAATTAATAATTGAAGGAAATACTTTAAAATGATGAGAGTAATCAAAAAATTCTAGAAAATATGTAAAAAATGGCGAAAATTATTGTCGACTAAAAACAAAATTCGAAAAATGACTAGACAAATAGATAACTGAAAACAATAATAATTGAAAACATTAAACAAGAAATATTTTTATTTCTTTACAAATTTAAAGAAAATAATTGCAAATTGAAAAATAAAGAAAATTATAGGAATAATTGTTGGAAATAATAGCACATTTGACAACTCGATTCAAAATCGAAAAACATGATTGAGAATTGAATAATGCAATTGAAATTTAAAAAATATACTTAAAAACTGAACAAAATTAATTGAAAAAAGCTGAAATTAATTAATGAAGAAGAAAACAATTGAAAACTAAAGCATGGAATTAAAAATTAAAAACAATAACTAAACAATTGTATATAAAATTAAAGAAACTTAATGATAATCGAAAAAAATAATTAAAAAAAGGCGATAATTTTTTAATATTAAAGAAAATAATTAAAAATTGAAAAGTGGACTTTAAATTTGAAAAAAATTACTAAGAATTGAAAAGTATAGTTCTAGAATTGAATCATTGCATTGAAATTTATTTATTTATTTAGTAACAGTGTACGGGCTACAAATTAAAATTGCCCTTTCGCGCTATAGCGCTAGTATATAATAATAATAAGAAAAAATAATAATAATAATATATGTGAACGACTGCCGCAAAAATATACCTATGCCAAAATAAATTCAAACATTTTAAAATTTAAGTACTCAATGGATTCAGGCACTATATTGGTTATTTAAGTAACTTTGTGCATCACCATCAACCAAATTTCAATAAAAAATATCGTGCAAAAGATATCGGAATACTAAGACATAGTGTCCGATTTTATTCAAATGTCTCTGACATGTTGACAATGAACCTTAATTGAAATGCGTTAAAACATTTTTTATGAGTGAAAAAAATAATTGAAAAAATCCGTGAATTATTGAATATTGAGGAATAATTTGAAAATCGCTAAAAATAATTGAAAATTATAAAAAAAATTAAGAATTGAAAAAAATAATTAAAAAATAAAAATATAAATTGGTGATTAAAGAAACAAATTGAAATTTGAAAAAATAATTGATAATTAAAAGAAAAATTACAACATGAGTAAATTAATTAACTATTAAAACAAAATATTAACAATTAAAAAATAATCGCAAAATGGTATAATAACCTAGAATAATCGGTATTAAAACAAAAAAATGTTTAAAATTAATGGATAATCATAAAACTGAAGGAGAATAATAAATTGTTAATTCAAAACTGATGAAAATTATGGAAAAAATTATAAAAAATAAATTAAATTTAAAAAAGTCAATTGCAAATAGAAGAATTGTATTAAAATTTCAAGAAAAAAATTTATAATTTATTTATTTATTTATTTTTTTATTTATTTATTTAGAAAGAATAAACGGGTAAAAAACCCAATACATAAAATAATAAAAGATAAGACAGTGACTTAAAACTAATGCAAAAAATTATGAGGCCTTGTTCTAAATGTTACAATTTTCAGCGATGAGATGAACAAATTTAAATTATTATTAAAAAAATCAATATCATCACTCATTGAGTTAGCACACTTCAACATTCTGCTGATGGTTGCATTTCTGCTAAAATTCGTCTTGGTAGACAATTCATAAAACGGTGAAATGTTACGCAAGGATCTTTGCGGTGCGTGAAAGTTAATAGCATATAATAAATTTGGAGAATCAATATAATTGTGAATGATTTTATAAAAAAATAACATGTCAGCATAAAGTAATCTAGATTGCACACTGGGAATATCTAATCTACATCTCAAGTCAAAATAGTCATGCGTAAAATAATCAAAGTCCATATTTAATTGAGATGCAGCAAATCGCAAAAACCGATTTTGTACGCGCTCGAGTCTGAGTGTATGAAGACTGTAGTATGGACACCATACCACAGATCCAAACTCAAGAATCGAGCGGACAAAGGAGAAATATAAAACTCTAAGAGTTGTCAAATTTTTAAACCCAGTAGCATTGCGCTTAATGAAACCAAGAGAGCGAAGAGCCTTACTGACTGTTTCAGAAATATGTAAATTGAAATTTAAATCTTTACAAAAAAAAACACCAAGATCCTTTACGAAATCTGTACGACCAATTGTGATAAACTCAGTTTAAACAACAACAAATCATGATTTACTCTGTCGAAAGCCTTTGAGATATCGGTATAAACCGTATCTACTTGGTATCCTGAATTTAAGTTTCGAAACAGAGTAAGCATAAATGTAGCTAAATTAGTGTTTATTGATCTTGATTTAACGAAACCATGCTGCTCGTCAATGATTATATTTCGAAAAGAATTGTACAGTCGATCATAAATTATGCTTTCGAACACTTTTGAAAAAACATTTAAAATGGATATTGGTCTGTAATTCTCTACGTTATTTTCATTGCCATTCTTATAAATTGGTGTAATATTCGATTTTTTCCAAACTGTTGGGAATATGCATTGAGATAATGACATATTGAAAAGCAGAGTTAAAGGGATAACCATCGACGAGCAGCAGGTTCGTATTAAAAGTGGTGGCAAACCATCTGGACCCGGCCCAGTATTAACATCAAGTTTCAGTATCTTATTTTTAACGTCATTTTGCGTGATAAAAATGCTTTCTAAATCAACAGCGCCTTCCTGAAAGTTTAAATTATATTTATCATAACTGTTGTTATCAAAAACAGAGCTGAAATGGATCGAGAAAAGATTCGCTGATTCTTGATTAGTTGAGGATACGTTGTCCCTTAAAAACATTGTCGTTGGTATGCGACTTTTCATCCGCTTCTTATTTACATAAGCCCAGAATTGTTTCGGATTAGTGACTAACGTAGTTTCGACCCGACGCAAATAGTCATTATAACATTTAATTGACAACGCTTTGCATTTTGCTCTAAGTAATGAAAACGTATCATAATTGGTCTGAGTAGAATTAATTTTATAATTAATATGAGCAATTTTTTTATCACGTACACAGACCATTAGTTCCTTAGAAAACCAAGGCGGAAATCTAGAATGATGGAAGAATTTTAAAGGCACAAAAGAATCAAGTGCTAACAGTAGATAGTCATAAAAGATGGTAACCGCAGAATTAATATCTTTATTTGCAAATAAATTATTCCAATCTGTAGATAAAAGAAAAGTATTAATATTACTGTAATCGGCCTTAGAAAAATCAAAAGTAACTCGCTGAGTAACATTGTTACTATTTATATTACTGTTCGTGTCAACAAAAATATATTCAAAACATAACGGCGGGTGGTAATCGTCCACCGGCAATAGTATATCGGTTGCTAAATTCAAATTAAAATTTGTAAAATTAACAAAAAATAAATCTAAGAGTCTTCCAATACAATTATGAAAAAAATTGATTTGTATAAGATTTACATACTCTATCATATCAGACAGTATTTCAGTAATTAGTCTTTGTAGGCGAGAGGCACCAGGTACATAAGAACAAAATGATGTTAAATTCGAATTTTTATTCCAAGTGATAAAAGGTAAGTTAAAATCGCCAACAATAATTATTTTTGATAAGGGATATTTTAAGTAAATTGATTCGACTAAATTACAAAAATCAGTGTAAACTTGCAAACTACTATTCGGAGGTATATAGAAAGTACCAATTACAAAATTAGTATATTGATAATTAAAAGAAACAAAAACGTGTTCAAAAGTGGTATTAATTGTATTTATGAGCGAGGAGCCTAAAAATTTATTAGTGGCGATAAGAACACCTCCTCCCGCCTTAACCATATTGGAACCAGCCAATACGGTTCTGTCACACCTAAATACATCATAATTAAAGAAACCAAGTTCGGAGCTGTGTATATTGACATTAAGCCAAGTTTCTGTTAATATAATAATAATATAAGATAGTAAGGGAAGATTTATTCGAACTTGCTGTAGCTTCGTACGCACACCCCTAATATTTTGATAATAGAAAGACATAATATTCTTACAGTGACTAGAGCGACGAGAAAAGTGTGTATTCGCATCTACTGCTGATGATGAGTGACGGAGATTGCTGGTAGGATCTGAGGTAGTGGGGGAGAAGTCTCTTTCTGGAGGGGACTGTCTTGAATTGAAACTATAACTGGCTTGCCGCGTCGATGAATCACTCGTAGATTCAATTCCCCTTTCAGCCTTCTGTCCTGCATCTCCTTCTTTAATACTGCGAGCTTTCTCTGCTGCGATTTCGTTCTGTCCAGAGTCAAAGATATTCCCTTTAGAAAGATTAACATGTTGGTACTTTTTTTTGCAGCCAGGAACTTTTTGTGTGTGTCTTTTGCCAATGCTTCTGAGGGAAAGACAACTCGTATTGGCCTGGGTTTGTTCAAATTCTGGAATGAACCGAGACGATTAAATTTGAGTGATGAAAGATCAGAGGGAGAGACAAAAGATGCAAAAAAGTCATTGAAGGCCTTAGACTGAGCGACATCATGCATATTTTTATTTAGACTAGGATCAGACTCAGATAAGCCAAACAGTACAAGATTTCGCTTACGATAATCCCTCTCCTCTATTTCCCTCATACAATTGTTCATCAGTGTGTTGACATCCGGTTGATCCACAGGTGTCACATTCTCCGTTATTTTAGACAGATCTTGTTCTATGGTCGTGACACGAGCCGTGAGGCTATCCATCCTTTCGTCTGTCTTCGCAATCGAATCCAATGCTTCATCCAATTTTAAGGTTATGCCTTCAATTTGCTTGGAAACATTAGAAATTGCATTATCTAATGTTACAGTAAATTTCAGATGTAGTTCAGCATTTGCATCTTTCACAATTTTAGCAATATCCAGCGCAGACAGCGGGGGTACATCAGAGGGCACAGTAACGTCTCCGGACAATTGAGCACGTGCTCTACAACACTTCTCGAATGCACCGTTCTCCAATTTCCCCACAAGCAATGAGCAATCCTTGTGATAAGGTGCGTTACATTTCGGACATCGCGTGGCACGTGCAGTAATTTCATTTTTACACCAAACGCAAATCTTTTCAACCGGCATTGCGAATGTTAATTAATGTACCAAGGTAAAGCAACACCAAAAAATAAACTTGGTCACAACTGCAGAAAAACACACAACACTGGCGAAATTCAGTTGTAGAACATTTGCACAACACCCACGTCTCGAGAAAACATAAAAAGTTAACAGTTTTAGTGTTTATAAACCGACAAAACAATAGTCGAAAAACGGAGCGAAAAACAAGGCGACTCTAACGTTCGGCCATCTTATCTTATCTAGAAAATGCGAGAATTATTATATATAGAATAAAGAAATTGAAAAACGAAGAATATAATCCTCAATACTCTATAATTCACGGATTATTTCAACTATTAATTTCACTCATAAAAAATGGTTTAATATTTCAATGCAAGTATTCAATTCTAGAACTATTCTCTTCAAATTTCAATTAGACTTTTCCATTTTCAATTATTTTCTTTATTTTTAAAAAATTATCGCATTTTTTCTATTATTTTTTTTCGCTTATCATTAAGTTTCTTTATTTTTGAATACAATTCTTCAATTATTTTCTTCAATTTTGAATTATTGTTTTCAATTTTAATTATTTTCTTTCTGTTTTCCATCCAATTGATTAATGTGCAATTATTTCCAACAATTATTCCTATCATTTTCGTAATTTTTCAATTATTCAATTTTTACTTGATAAAATTGAATAATTGTTTTCTGCATTTTTCACATATTTTCTTCAATTATTAATTATTTTCCACATTTTTCAATTATATTTATTATTTTCCGCAATTTTCAATTATCTCCTATAATTTTTTCAATTTTCAATTATTATCTTAAAATTTTTAAATTATTCTTTGATTTTTAAAATTATTTTGTTGGTTTGTGTATTAATCTAACCATTTTTAAATTTTTTTTCATTTATTAATTATTTTTGTCATTTTTGCTTCCTCATAGAGGCAGCTTTGTGATCGTTAAGATTTTTGATTTTTCAAAAGTAGTCTGAATCGACTTATTTTCATCTAAAAAGTGTAAATGTTTATTCCTAAACAAATGTCCAGATGTATATATATATATATATATATATATGTGTGTGTGTGTGTATATATCGTTTTTGTGTACAAGATATCTCTAGAACGCTTCAAAACGTTCGCCTGCGCGATGAGAGTTTTTTTTCACTGTTCGGAAGTTTTTTTATCTCTAACGTCACTAACCTGAAAACTGCGAGTGCTGACCCGCTAACGCGTACGAAACACGAGATTTTCGTACAACTGTGATAGAAAATAGCATATGCACCTCGGGAGGCATAATATACTATTCTTGCCAAAAAAATTTTTCATCCTAAGAATACAACTTAATGAATAAAGAATTCATATACCTTATCTCAAAACGAATTGATTGACCTATATAAAGTTATTTATATAGGTCTCAGTTATTTTCTTCAAAAATTTAAATTACACTTTTTAATTTTTAAACATTTTCTTTAAATTTGAATTGCATTCTTAAATTTTTAATAGCTTTCTTCAATTTTTAATTATTTTTTTTTTCATTAAATTTTTTCGAATTTTAATTCAGTTGTTAAATGCGCAATTATTTTCAACAACTATTCCTACAATTTTCTTAATTTTCAATTAAATTTTTTTTTAATTTTAATATTTAATGTTTAATTTTTTCAATTTCTTCATATAGTTGTACATTAAACTTGGACATTTTTCGATTTTTTTTCAATAGACAATGATTTTCATCATTTTTCACATATTTTCTTCATATTTTCAATTATTCTCGTTATTTTTCAATTATTAATTATTTTCCGCAATTTTCAATTATCTCCTACAATTTTTTCAATTTTCAATTATTAACTTAGAGTTTTATACTTATTCTTTGATTTTTTAAATTATTTTGTTGGTTGGTGTATTAATCTAGCCATTTTTAATTTTTTTTTTCAATTGTAAATTATTTTCGTCATTTTGTAATTTTTTTTAAAAATAATTATTTAATTCCTAAATTTTAAATGTATTTCTTAAATTTTTAATGTATTTCCTCAATTTTCTTCAATTTTAATTATTTTTGTCGATTTTCAATTCAGGTGTTTAATTTGAAATTATTTACAACAATTTTTCCTATAATTTTTCAACCATTTTTGTTTAAATTTAATATTTGTTGTTTACTTTTTTAAAGAATTATTTTCAATTGTGTAATTATGTAGCTATTTTTTTTTCAGCTTGGACGCACGTTAATGTTTCTAGTATAAATAATAATTTTGAATTTAAAATATATAATCAATAGCCAAATCAGAGTGTATTTCAAAATGTAAAAAATAACCTGCTTTCAATTACATTTTAAAGTTAAATAATCCATAATCTAAACAACTTAGGGGAAAGTCGGATAGCCCCGGACAGCGGGTAGCCCCAGACACTAGCTATTTCACGTAAAAATACTGCATTTTTATAATTGACACAAATTACAAACTGTGTATAATTCACTTGAGCTTACGTTTTTTAATATATTAATTCATTTTTTCATTTCTTCTTTTTGAAAATAAGTAATTTCTAAATTTAACCTTAAATTGTCTAGACAATTTAACAAACGTGTATCGTATTAAACGTCATATAAAAATTCTATTATATTTGGACTTTCTGTTCCTATTAAATAGATGTTTTAATTTATTTCTAAAAAATAATTTACGGTCATTATTTAAGACACAATTTATTCGCACTTTATCAAATTAAACAATTTAAATAAGCACTTTTATTTTCTCTGTCCGGTGACACCCGACAAGTTTTTGGAGGCTTAAATTTTACTACTCATATATGATCTCATTTTTCTCTCAATTAATGTGTTTATTTTATGATCGAATTTATTTCAAAGATGGACAGAGGTCATGTCTTTGTCATAAGATGATTTAATTAATATTTCAAAAAAATTATACAAATTTGTTAACCAAAAGGCTTAGGTGTCCGGGGCTACCCGACTTTCCCCTACATACGCGAAAATTTAATATGTTGTAGATTTTATAGAAATTCAGATATGTGAAAAGTATTAATTTTTTAAAACTTTACAGAAATAATACATATAATATAGGTTATAATATTTTTCAAAATATGTCAGCGACCAAATTTGGTCGAAATTCAGTGGCTTGACCGAAATAGAAACTACATGTGGCCCCTTTCTGAGGGCAACGTAACATTACAAATAAGATAAATAAATATTATCTTTGAGGTTTATTTACTAAAAAATTACACATTTTTTTGTAAGGTTATTTTTTTGACAAATTGTGGGGAATCAGTTATTTAAGAAAAATTAATTTAATGTGAAAATACATTTTCGGGAGTAAAAACGTTAACCCTTAAAGTGTAACGTGTTTTACGGAACCCTTAAGCTGTAACGCTGGGTCACTTGTGCCTTGCTCTTTAAAAAGTGCTTAGTGCTCTGAAATTATTTTAGAAAATTCATAGTCTTACATGAACTATCCTAGTATAAGGACTAATCATTTTATTGCCGATGAGTTCATTTGTTTAAGGCCATTGGAGACACAGAGTCCGCAGAGAATCTGTAGGGGGGATCAGTGGTTCTCAAAGACTGTCCCCATGCGTTTTGAAGACTTAGGAATTTTTCGCGACAAAGTCCCACACTTTTCCCATGAAAGAACATCGTACTGCAAATTCTATTGAAATAAAGATTCAGAAAAATACTTACTTTTGATAAATCAAGTATTTCCTGAGCTTTAGTGTATCGAGGAAATTCGTGTGATGAATACAACCTCCAATGATGTTCCAAGTTTGGCAATTTTTTCCAATAAAACCAGACACTTTTTCCGAAAATGAAAATCGTACTGCACATTTAAATTTAATTAGCACTTTTTCACTTATTTTGTTTTTGGCATATGAGTTTTTAAATTGCGTCAGTCTCGAGGAAATACAAAATCACTTGACACTTCACTCATTGATTCGGACTTTGACAATTCTTTCCGTCAAAACCCGACACTTTTTCCGCAAATGGTCATCGTAGTGTAAATTTAAATTTAACTAGCACTTTTTCACTTATTTCGTTTTTGGCATTTGAGTTTTTAAATCGCGTCAGTCTCTCGAGAAAAGTAAATTTTTTATCAATTTCATCAAAGAAAATGTCAAACAATATAGCAGAATATAGTTTGTCGTGCGCTGTTCTGATACGGCATTTTCGGGTACTAATTCACACGGCGCCGCCTTTGAAATTATAGACAAGCGTACATTATATTTATGATATTAATCAACATATTTATAAAATTCAATGTTTAGATATTAATTGTAAAAATTTAATATAAAGAATTAATGTCAAGTTCCAAACATAATTTTGCTAACTTTTTACAAAAAATAAAAGTTGTTTGTTATTTCAAGTGAAATTAGCTCTATTGAAAAGACGCATTTAAAATACTTTAAACCATTCAAATGCAAAAAGTACATAATTTATTGTAAATCATGCATTAATAATTTCTAAACAATTTAAATATTTTTTAAAATCTAAGAGTTGAAGGAAAAACAGTAGGGTTATTTAATTTAATTTAGTTATTTAATTTTTTAAAATTAAATAAACAGAGCATTTGATAAATATTTTATACATAACGTAAAAATTAAAGAAATAATTAAAACGCAAGGAAGGACTAAAAAAATAGTGTAATATCAAGAAAATTAAATAAACAGGAAGAAAATGGAGAAATGTTTTTTTCTTAATCTAACAAACTGTAAAAAATGTAAAAAGTAAAAAAGAATAAGTAAGTAAGTTTGTAAAAAATCTCTCAAGAAATAGACAAGATGTGAAAAGAAATTGAATAAATTTACAAAAAAATAAGTGTATTTACTTTTAAAAGTATAGAAATAATTATTAAAATTAACGTAATAAAAAGTTTAATGAATGTATAAATAAGAAAACTGTGTAATATAATATTAAATAATTTTTATAAAAAGAAGAAAATTAAAGAAAATCCTAAAAAGAAAAGAGACAAATACCAAAAAAAAAATATCAAAAATACCTAAACGGAGAAAAAATCTTAAAAGGTTGTAAAAATAATAAATTATAAGATGAAAAGTAAATTAAAATCTCTTAAAAATCTTGTAAGAATATTACCAAAGGAAGGATTATTGTGAATATGGGAAATAATTAATATTACTGAATTGTATTCATTCAATTTATTTCCACATCTTGTCTAATCTTAGATTTTAAAAAATATTTAAATTGTTTAGAAATTATAAATGCATGATTTACAATAAATTATGTACTTTTTGCATTTGAATGGTTTAAAGTATTTTAAATGCGTCTTTTCAATAGAGCTAATTTCACTTGAAATAACAAACAACTTTTATTTTTTGTAAAAAGTTAGCAAAATTACGTTTGGAACTTGACATTAATTCTTTATATTAAATTTTTACAATTAATATCTAAACATTGAATTTTATAAATAGGTTGATTAATATAATAAATATAATGTACGCCTGTCTATAATTTCAAAGACGGCGCCATGTGAATTAGTACCCGAAAATGCCGTATCAGAACAGCGCACGACAAACTATATTCTGCTATATTGTTTGACATTTTCTTTGATGAAATTGAAAAAAAATTTACTTTCCTCGAGAGACTGACGCGATTTAAAAACTCAAATGCCAAAAACGAAATAAGTGAAAAAGTGCTAGTTAAATTTAAATTTACACTACGATGACCATTTGCGGAAAAAGTGTCGGGTTTTGACGGAAAGAATTGTCAAAGTCCGAATCAATGAGTGAAGTGTCAAGTGATTTTGTATTTCCTCGAGACTGACGCAATTTAAAAACTCATATGCCAAAAACAAAATAAGTGAAAAAGTGCTAATTAAATTTAAATGTGCAGTACGATTTTCATTTTCGGAAAAAGTGTCTGGTTTTATTGGAAAAAATTGCCAAACTTGGAACATCATTGGAGGTTGTATTCATCACACGAATTTCCTCGATACACTAAAGCTCAGGAAATACTTGATTTATCAAAAGTAAGTATTTTTCTGAATCTTTATTTCAATAGAATTTGCAGTACGATGTTCTTTCATGGGAAAAGTGTGGGACTTTGTCGCGAAAAATTCCTAAGTCTTCAAAACGCATGGGGACAGTCTTCGAGAACCACTGATCCCCCCTACAGATTCTCTGCGGACTCTGTGTCTCCAACGGCCTTAAGCAATACAATTAATCATACAAATCAAAATAATGAACAATGTTCAATTTTTCAAGATTGGCAGGGGCACAAGTAACCCAGCTTTATTCTTTAAGTGTTAATTTAAAGTTTAACATTGAAAATGATACATTTTCGTATATAACTGCGATCTTCAAATTAATGTCAAAACGGAGGATAAATTTGTTGCTCGTGAAAGCATCTGTTAACCTAAAAGAAACATTGAAAACATTTCTCATCTCAAAAACTTTGGCAATAAAAAGGTTTTTTTTTCCTAAAAAGTGTCTGGATTTTAAAGAAAGAAATTGTGAAATATGCGGTACATATTGGCCAGATGATCGGTGTGGTCGATATGTTAGGGGGCTGCTTGATAAAATCATTGCCGAGAATTTCGTTTTTGAAAAGAAAAATAGAAACTTGTAGGAATGTAATTAATTACCAGTAGTAATAAAAAAAGAATAAGGAAGAACACGTGTTTTTTGTGCGTGTGAACACTTGTGGAAGGCTACGAGACTTATAAAGAACACAAATTCACAGGATCTTTAATTTTTCTTTTATAAAACACTAGACACTTTTTCGGGGAAATGTTTTTTGTTGCCAAAGTTTCAGGAAATGAGGAAATTGGGAAACACTTTTTCGCGAGCGAGAAAACGAAGTTCGACATGGAAACTAACAGATAGTAAACAGAGTGCAGAGACCACCTGTCTTCCCGTACAGACGAAACTTCCAGCCTGACATGTGATCGACTGACGTGCGGCGGCCATCTTTCTCGTGAAATCGGGTAATGTCTCTTTTTCTCAAAAAATCATATTTAGCTCTTTTTTTGGTAATCGAAATTGACTTTCCACCACTCCTGCAACTATTTTATGTTTAAAAAATCTTATTCCCCCTCTTTCCTTTACCTTTTACAAAAAAGAGAAGTCAATATTAAAATCAGGTGGGAATCATAACAATCATAATGCGAATAAGGTTGTTATGATTCCCACCTGATTTTAATATTGACTTCTCTTTTTTGTAAAAGGTAAAGGAAAGAGGGGGAATGAGATTTTTTAAACATAAAATAGTTGCAGGAGTGGTGGAAAGTCAATTTCGATTACCAAAAAAAGAGCTAAATATGATTTTTTGGGAAAAAGAGACATTCCCTGTCGATAGGAAATACCTAAAAAATGACTGGCTAAAATGACTAAATGAATTAAGTCATTTTTGAGGTACGATTTGAATGATTCCGTGCTTAGAAAATGTCCAACGAAAAAGGGATCAAAAGGTTAATTTATGGCTATTTATGACCGTAAATTCTAAACCCTTAAGAATTTTATTATGCTTTTACCCTCTCATAAAATGAAAGGTTCTTTTACAGTCCTTTTCTCAATTCTAAATTATTTATATTATTTATTGCAAAATTATACTCGTTTTTCAATAATTTAGTTATTTATATGTTTATATGAATAAGATATATTCTTTGGAAACAAAATTCAAAAATGATATCAGTTTTTTAATATCTTCTACTGTTTACGAGTTACGCTACTATTCTTTTAATTGTAAGGCTTTTACCGAAAATTTTACATCTCCGTAATTGTCAAAAATTACAGATTCTAAATTTAAAAGAACCGAAGTTCTAACTTAAAAATTAGAAACAATTTATTTATTAAGAAATAAATATTTTTTACCAGTACATTTTTCGTATTTGAGATGTCGAAAAAGGGACGAGCTATGTGGTAAAACTTTCAAACATCTGTAATGGATTAAAAATCAGAAATAAAAACTTCTTTAATTTTGTAATTATAAATTTATAAATTGAGAATTTGCATTCTACGTCTTTCAACGATTATGTGTATCTAATTTTTTTCCCGATAATGTTATTTTTTATAAAAAATAACAATATTTATAATAATTGATTGTCATTTAATTTTATTCATTTTGAGAAAATTTTTAGATATTTAGAATTGTGAAAAACCAGAGATTCATAACTTTTTAATATACAATTTCAATTTTACAAATTGCAAAATTTTTGAGTCATAAAACTTTTGGGTTACCGAAGCAATAAATGAAAAAAATATCCTGGTAGGCATTCATATATTCCAGTTCAACGCATTTATGATCCTAGAGCGGGACCGGGAAGGAGTTGAGTATGCAAAATATGAGGAACAATATTTGAAAATTGGAACATATAGAGGACACCCTCCCCTATCAGAAAACCCATGTTGCCACCTAAAATTTTGGTGCGTTTAGCCGCCATTTTGTTTTAAAGTTTGAAATTTTGTTTTTCATTTATCTCATAAAATATCAATCCCACAAAATTTTTGTTAATACCTATTTTGTAGATAATATTGAGGTCTACAACTTTTATTGAAAACATTTTTTTCTAAAGGCAATAATAAAAAAGTTATAAACAAAAAAGAGGTAAAAAATAGGAGATGAAAAATTTTAAATTTAATTAACTCCTTTATTTTTAATTTTAGATTAAAAACAGTTCAGAGGTAATTTGTAGAGTATTTTATACCGAGTAATTTGATTTGTTTCACTTTTCCATCCGTTTATTTTTGTAGATTTTACAGTAATGCAAAGGCGAGTACATTTGAAAACTAACGGCTTACGAAAGCCCTGCGTAACACAAGACTCTCACTACCCAGTATAAGCAAAATTTTAAATTCAACTTTATTAAACAACTAAAATATGAGGAACGATTTTTGAAAATTGGAACAAATAGAGGGCACCCTCCTCTATCACAAAATCCATGTTGGCGCCTAAAATTTTGGTGCGTTTGCCCGCCATTTTGTTTTAAAGTATAAAATTTTGGTTTTAATTTATCTCATTAAATATCAATTCCACAAAATTTTTCTTTACACCTATTTTGTAGATAATAATGAGATCTACAACTTTTATTAGAAACATTTTTTTCTAAAGGCAATAATAAACTTTAAAAGATTTTAAAAAAGTATTCATAAGAAATGTTTTATACATTATATAAATAAAAGTTAATTTGTTTAGAAATTTGTTTATAAAATAATTTATTCAAACAATACTTAATTTTATTTATCAGTAAAACAAATTTGTATTATACAATTATCGATTACATTTAACTAAGTTTGTTTGTTTGTAAATTTATTTAACAATTTTCGTATAATTATTATTATTTAGTTACTAAACACCTTTTTTAAACAATAAAGCCATTTGTAGTAATTTAATAAAGTTTGTCTACAAATTTTTTTGTGTTTAGCGGGCATCCGTAAGCTGTTATGTTTAAAAAATAACAGCTTTTGCATGACTGTAAAATCTATAAAAATAAACGAATTGAAAAATGAAACAAATCAAATTATGCGGTATTAAATACTCTACAAATTACCTCTTAACTGAATTTACTCTAAAACTAATAATAAAGGAGTTAATTAACTTTTACAATTTTCATCTCCTAATTTTTACATCTTTTTTGTTTATAACTTTTTTAATAATGCCTTTAGAAAAAAATATTTTGAATAAAAATTGTAGATCTCATTATTATCTACAGAATAGGTCTAAAGAAAAATTTTGTGAAATTGATATTTAATGAGATAAATTAAAACCAAAATTTTATACTTTAAAACAAAATGGCGGGCAAACGCACCAAAATTTTAGGCGCCAACATGGATTTTGTGATAGAGGAGGGTGCCCTCTATTTGTTCCAATTTTCAAAAATCGTTCCTCATATTTTAGTTGTTTAATAAAGTTGAATTTAAAATTTTGCTTATACTGGGTAGTGAGAGTCTTGTGTTACGCAGGGCTTTCGTAAGCCGTTAGTTTTCAAATGTACTCGCCTTTGCATTACTGTAAAATCTACAAAAATAAACGGATGGAAAAGTGAAACAAATCAAATTACTCGGTATAAAATACTCTACAAATTACCTTTGAACTGTTTTTAATCTAAAATTAAAAATAAAGGAGTTAATTAAATTTAAAATTTTTCATCTCCTATTTTTTACCTCTTTTTTGTTTATAACTTTTTTATTATTGCCTTTAGAAAAAAATGTTTTCAATAAAAGTTGTAGACCTCAATATTATCTACAAAATAGGTATTAACAAAAATTTTGTGGGATTGATATTTTATGAGATAAATGAAAAACAAAATTTCAAACTTTAAAACAAAATGGCGGCTAAACGCACCAAAATTTTAGGTGGCAACATGGGTTTTCTGATAGGGGAGGGTGTCCTCTATATGTTCCAATTTTCAAATATTGTTCCTCATATTTTGCATACTCAACTCCCAGTAAGAAGGAGGAAATTGAAAAAGATTGGAATTTTATGATTTTCGAAGAAAAAGTCAAATTATGTAATCTTTTTTAATACGTTTTCTGTCCAATCCATTTGTATCCGGTGATAACACCTACTTTTATCCGCAAATCAATCCTTATTAATATGGGTTCAAATATTTGTCAATCCAAATTAATCCCTTTATAAATACAGAAAATAAAATGAATATTTTTTAATGTACGCAGTTCAGGTTATTCAATACAAATGAATCCCTTTATAATGAAATTAAAATTTCTGAAAAATCAATATTTTTGAAGACCTACAGTTCAGATTTAATTAATCCAATTGAAACCTTTTATAATTAAAAAAATGATATAAATTTGTTTTAATACCTACAGCTTAGATTATTCAATACAAATAAATCTCTCTATAATAAAATTGAAATTAAAATAAAACTAATATTTTTAAATACCGACAATTTATTTCATCTCTACATGTGATTGAAACTTAATATTTGATAAATTTTTATTTATTTCAGATGAACTCATTTATAATGCGTCTTCGGCGCAAAAACTTTTCCAGTTATAAATACTTGAAAAAATCGATTTTCTATGGATTAATGGATTTTCTTTAAATTGTGAGAAAACGTTATTTTATATGTGCCTTCTATCTGATTAAGATTTCAGGACCCTTTACCGTCTAAAATTTGAGATATTCTTGTTCGAAATTTCAATTTTTTATCATTTTGCATAGTGATGCACGACGATACGAGAAAATTTTTTTTTCGCTCGATGTCGTTCGAATTTACTGATTATGTTCAGGGCGATCATCTCGGACTCTCAATTGTCTTTTCCCGGATCGTTTCGTCTCAATTTTCGATCGATTTCGAGCGATCAGACGATAATTTCAGAATCATCAGCTGTCAAATGAAAATATGAAAACACGATGGATGATTTCACTGACTTTCTGACTTTTTCTGAAGTCTTTTAAGAAGCTCAAACTTGGCACATATTAAGGTTTGTACAAAACAGACATAATATTGAAATTTCAGGAGGCTAATTTGTTTAATTTCTAAAATATTAAAGTTTGAAATTGATTACAAAAGGGGTTATTTTTTAAGAATTTAGATTTTCTCTGAAGTTGGTTAGTTTAGTAATTATCAACTAAAAGCTATTTCATTTAAATTTAAAATCTTAATTAATATTCATTTCTAAATAATTATAAAAGAAATACATTATTTATTTAAGTAATATTTTTATTTTTTTATAATTTCTTAGAAAGTAATATTAATTAAGATTTTAAATTTAAATAAAATCGCTTTTAGTCGACAATTGCTAAACTAACGAACTTCTGAATATATCTAAATTTAAAAAAATAACTCCTTTTGTAATAAATTTCAAACTTCAATATTTTAGAAATTAAACAAATTACCCTCCTGAAATTTCAATATAATGTCTATTTTGTACAAACTTAAATACATATGTGCCAAGTTTGAGCTTCTTAAATGCTTTCGGAAAAAAGTAGTTATGTTGAAATATGGCAGTTTTAATGATCAATTTTAAATCCAATTTTCTTGTTCTTGTTCTTGTTCTTATTATTATTATTATTATTATTTTTAATCAGAAAGAATTAATCTGAATGAATCAATAAAACACATATTAATACTTTGTTTAGAAACATTTTATTTAAGCCTATATATTTATTAATTTACATTAGTTTGAAATATGTCCCGAAGAAGCCATTATAACCTAATTATCACACCCTTATTTACGTTTTTAAAATAAACAATTTTCTATTTTAGAATAACTATTAATTTACATAAAATTTTTATTTCTTGAACTTAAATTAATTGCGTGTTACTTCAAAGTAAAAAATCAAAAATATATATTTTTTTCATTAAATAGAAGAATAATTTTTAAAATTAAAGAAATAATGTGCAAAATTTTTAAAAAGTCATTCACACACCTAAATTTTTACTGAATTTAAATAGACATTACAGAGAAAGAAATTAAATCATTATATAATAATAAAAAAAGGATGCCTTGGTTGTTTCCATTTCAATTCAGACAGGCTATGTATGTTCAAGTCAGGGAATCATTTCCCATTGAAATATGTTATTTTTCAGAAACATTTATGTTATGTATAACAAATTATAAAATAAGAGTTACTCAATAATTATTTTATAATTTGTTTTGTAGAAAAATAAAACAACGATTAATAAATATGCAAATTAATTGGAATTTAAATTAAAAAATCTAAAGAAACACTTTCTAATTTCAAATTTTTAAGAAATCATTATTTGTTAAATTAATTTTATATAGAATTCGTCAGTTTTTACACATTTAACATTTATTGCATTTCAGTGATATATTGAAACTTTGTTCTACTTGCAAAAATGCAAAATTTATGTATTTATTTCGTGTTATAATTAATAATTCGAAAGATTCGCAAGTTAGAGATAAAAGCTATCAGACTTTTTTACTCCACTTCTTAAGAGGAACATTTTTTCTATTTGGACTTTTGTTGTAATATCTAAAACAGGGTTTAAAAGAACTTCTTTTCTTAAAAAGAAAATTTTTTTTTATTCTTCTCTAAGACACGGGACTCTAATAAATTCTTATAGAAAATAATCGTTTTACTTCCAGAAAGTAGCAAAAAAATCGAGAGAAAAAAAACAGTGGGGGATTTTCAGAAAATTTGATTTTTATTTTTTTCGAAAAAATGCCGCAGTTTTCTTAAATTTGAAAATATTTTAAATTTCCTTATGGAATTTAAAAGAACATAAAAGCCCTAATTAGATACAGGAAGGATCATTTTAATATATACAATAGTAAAAAAGATATAAAAACTTTAAACAATTTTAACGTTATTTTCTTGTAATCTCACTTTCAACTTAAAAAATTCAAATCCGCATAACTTCGTTAAAAATTTGTTTTCACCAAAACAGGAAAATAAGTGTCGTCTAAAATTGTCTGAAAAATAACATATATTTCAATGGGGAATGATTCTTTGACTTCAACATACATAGCCTGTCTGAATTGAACCTCTTTCATTTTTGCATTTCGGAAAGTTTTAAAAGTTTCATATAAATCTTGAATTTTTTATTTGAATGTCATTATTTTTTAATTGACTACAACTTCACGCCTAATTTTATGGTAAAAACGAGATGCTCGGAATGATCGTTCGACTATCCGAGATGTTCGCTTTACCGAGACTAAACAAATTGATCGCTCGTCTGTCAATTTTATGAAAAACAAAAAATGTCGCTCGTTTCTCGGATCGTGTCGCTCAAATGCATCACTAATTTTGCATGTAAAATTGAAATTTCGAACAAGAATATCTCAAATTTTAGACGGTAAAGGGTCCTGAAATCTTAACCAGATAGAAGGCACATATAAAATAACGTTTTCTCACAATTTAAAGAAAATCCATAAAAAACGATTTTTTCAAGTATATAACTGCAAGAGAAATACCTTAATTGTGGGTTAAAAAGCGAAAAATACGTAAATTTGAAGATAATTTTTAGTAATCTTTATAATTTATTAAGACGTTGATGAAAGTTTCTTAAAAGTGTTCATCAATAAAATTTTTTTTTACTTAAATATTATTCTTGAATACATTTGAAAAGAATTTAAATTAATCATCTTTTGAAGATTTTTAAATCTGAATTAGTGGTTTTCTACTATTGAATTAGTGAAAGGTGAGCTACTATTAAATAGTAATAATTTTACTAATTTTTTAGTAGAAAACTACTAATTGAAGAAGTGAAACTTTAACATTTCAATTAGTAGTTTCGTAATATTTCAATTAGTAATTTTTTATTAAAAATTAGTAGTTTTCTACTAAAAAAATTAGTAAAATTTTATTATTACTAATTTTACTAATTTTTTATTAATTTTTCCACTTTTCAATAATTCATTAATAGAAAAACATCAATTCAGGTTTAGAGAGAAAGTAATTAAATTTTTTTTAGACTTTATTAAAAAAAACTTTTTTGAAATCTGTTATTGACAGTGTGTAATTTTTAAAAGAAAAACACAACTTCAATGTATGCCTCGATGTATGGTCAGTCAACATCATTCTTCAACTTAAACCTGAGAATAAAATAACACAAAGATGATGTTTATGAACCACCTAATTAATGGACTGCCTGTTTTAAGGACCATACTTTCTATTTTAATAAAGTAAAAATTGAGGCAAAAATTTTAGACAGAACGGGAAATTATAAAAAACGTATGATCCTTGAAATGAATTAACGGATACAACAGCAGTTAACGAACGTAATGACAGTAACAACTTTTCTGTTTTTTACCAATCAATTTTATAGTTTTAATCTCAGCAATATTTCTGTTTATATTTTCACGAGTATTTTCATTTACATCGTCACAAAAATGTTTCCCGAGGTCTAGACCTCGGGAAACAGAGGATTTAGAGCTCTAAAATCTTGACCCCTTCAACAATGCACCCACACAAACAAGTTTTTTTTCCCTATCGAGACAACTGAAACTTTTTTTGAATCCTCGCTTGATCCTTTTATGACTTTTAACATGTGTTTCATCTCAACTGTCACTTTCTTTGTAAACTCAGTTTTCGTTAAATTTTGATCCGGTCAACACGTACCAAAAACGCTCATTCAAAACTAAAAATTAAAATATACTGACACAATTTTTTTCGGTTTTCATTATAAAAACTATAAAAACGGTTGTGAAAGTGCTATATGGACTGCCAGATTTTCTGGATAGAAAAATGGATACTATTACTATGTAAATTTCAGGTATATATTATTTTCGTTTTTTACACCACAAATTATTAGCAATAGTTATAATATTTAATAGTTAATTATTTTCGTCATATTGTAATCTTTCTCTTAATTATCAATTATTTTATTGAAATTTCCATTAAATTCTTTAATTTTCAATTTATTTCTTCAATTTTTAATTATTTTCTTTAATTCTCAAATATTTTCTTTAATTTTTAACTATTTTGATCGATTTTCAATTAATTCCTCAATTTCCAATAATTCCCGGACTTTTTCAATTATTTTTTACACTCATAAAAATTGTTTCAAAATTGCAAATCAATTATTCAATTCTAGAATTCTTCATTTCTCAGTTATTTTCTTCAAATTTAAATTCCACTTTTCAATTTTCAGTTATTTTCTTAAAATTAAAAAAATTATCGCTTTTTTTCTATTATTTTGTTCGATATCATTAAGTTTCTTTAATTTTAAATACAATTATTCAATTATGTTCTTTAATTTTTAATGTCATTCTTCAATTTTTATTTCCAATCTTCAGTTTTAATTTTTTTTCAGTTATCAATTATTATTTTTTAAAATTTTAATTTAATTCTTAAATTTTCGATGTATTTCTTCAATTCTCAATTTATTTCCTCGATTCTTTAATTTTCAATTTATTTCTTCAATTTTTAATTATTTTTTTCAATTCTCAAATATTTTCTTTAATTTTAAATTATTTTTATCAATTTTCAATTAATTCCACAATTTCCTATAATTCTTGGACTTTTTCAATTATTTTGTACACTCATAAAAATTGTTTTAAAATTGCAATTATTCATGTAATTTTCTTAATTTGTCAATTTGCAATTATTTTCTTTAAATTTAATATTTCTTGTTTAATTTTTTCAATTATTTTTTCAGTTGTCTATTAATCTAGTTATTCTTCGAATTTTGTTTTCAATTGACAATTATTTTCGTCATTTTTTTACTATTTCCTTCAATATTATTAATCATTTTCCGCAGTTTTCATTTATTTCCTACAATTTTTCAATTTTCAATTATGATCTTAAAATTTTATAACTATTCTTCGATTTTTTAAGTTATTTTGATCGGTTGTGTATTAATCTAGCCATCTTTTGAATTTTGTTTTCAATTGTCAATTATTTTTGTCATTTTGTAATTTTGTTGTTTATTATCAATTATTTTTTTCAAATTTTCAATTTATTTCCTCCATTTTTATTATTTTCTTCAATTTCAATTATTTTTATTGATTCTCAATACAGTTGTTCAATTTACAATTAGGTATTTCCAACAGTTCTTCCTATAATTTTTCAACTATTTTGTTTAAAATTAAAATTTATTGTTAAATTTTTTAAACTATTCTTTTCAATTGTGTAATTATGTAGCTATTTTTCGAAATTCGTTTTCAAATGTCAATGTATTTTTGTCATTTTTCAAATATATTCTTCAATTTCGTAAGTTTCATTATTTGAATTTGCAAAAATTTATGTTTTTAAATGACCAATAATGCAAAGGTTGTCGCGCGCTTGAGCGCGCATTAATGTTGCTAGTAAATAATAATTGACAGTCAACAATTTTTATTTTTCTAACCATAGGCCATTAATTTGTAAAATTAGGAAAAAGTTGTGTCTTTCCAGGTGAATTTGTGAGTAATTAAACATTATTAACAATAATTTGTTTATAACAATTGCAATTGGTTGTTGTGGTTAATTTTACTGAATAAGTTATTGTTTTAAAATATAAAAAAATAGTCAAGTCAGAAAAGACTACAACTCGCTAGGTTTATTTGGATATTAGTTATAAATTAATAATTACATAAATTGTGTATAAATACCCCCCATTTATGGGAGTTGTTTATAACCCTATAAATCGAAATTAATGAAATTAATTTCAAAAATTGAAATTCTTTGTTACTTCTTTGTTCTTTGTTTACACCTTACAGTGATTTCAAATGTGCTCTTTTAATCTGAATTAGTGAAAAATGGTCACTAATTCGAATTAGTGTAAGTTTCTACTAATTTTTAGTCAATTTTCACTAAAAATTTAGTAAAGAATTTAACAAAATTAGTAGAAATTTATACTAATTTGAATTTCTTCAGTGACTTTTCACTGATTTATTTTTAAAGAGATGAGTATTTAGAACAATGGATTTGGTTTTATTTATTTAAATTATAAAGAGATTAATTTGGATTGAATCATCTGAACTATGTGCATTCAAATATTAAAATTTCATTTTTTTCATTATAATGGTATTTATTTTGATTAAATAAAACTGAATCGTGAGTATTTAAAATGTTCATTTTATATTTTTCAATTATAAGGGTATTCATTCGGATAAATTTTCATTTTATTTTAATTGCATTTTTATTATAAAAATATTCATTCAGATTGAATAATCTGACGTGTGGGTATTTAAAAATAACTAGTTTATTTTTTCATTATAAAGGGATTCATTTGTATTCAATAACCTGAACTGCAGACATTAAAAAATATTCATTTTATTTTTTTTCCATTATAAAGGGATTCACTTGGATTGACAAATTTTTTCAACCCATATTCATAAGGTTTGATTATCGTGTAAAAGTAGGTGCTATCACCGGATACAAATGTATTGGACAGAAAACGTATTCAAAAATATTAAAATTTTTTAATATTTTTTAATTACTCTCTTCTTACTGGGCTCCTTCCCGGTGCTGCACTATCCTATTAAAACTTAAATAAGTCCTTCCGAAATTTAAAGGGACTACCTACTCGGAGCAAAAAGTGGTACCTGACATTGTTAGAGTAAAAATGACTAAAAAATGTCGTACCAGTCATATTTTGGATATATTTAGGGTATATCTTATCGGCAGGGTTACCCGATTTCACGAGAAAGATGGCCGCCGCACGTCAGTCGATCACATGGCAGGCTGGAAGTTTCGTCTGTACGGGAAGACAGGTGCTCTCTGCACTCTGTTTACTATCTGTCAGTTTCAATGTCGAACTTCGTTTTCTCGCTCGCGAAAAAGTGTTTCCCAATTTCCTCATTTCCTGAAACTTTGGCAACAAAAAACATTTCCCCGAAAAAGTGTCTAGTGTTTTATAAAAGAAAAATTAAAGATCCTGTGAATTTGTGTTCTTTATAAGTCTCGTAGCCTTCCACAAGTGTTCACACGCACAAAAAACACGTGTTCTTCCTTATTCTTTTTTTATTACTACTGGTAATTAATTACATTCCTACAAGTTTCTATTTTTCTTTTCAAAAACGAAATTCTCGGCAATGATTTTATCAAGCAGCCCCCTAACATATCGACCACACCGATCATCTGGCCAATATGTACCGCATATTTCACAATTTTTTTCTTGAAAATCCAGACACTTTTTAGGAAAAAAAACCTTTTTATTGCCAAAGTTTTTGTGATGAGAAATGTTTTCAATGTTTCTTTTAGGTTAACAGATGCTTTCACGAGCAACAAATTTATCCTCCGTTTTGACATTAATTTGCAGATCGCAGTTATATACGAAAATGTATCATTTTCATCATGTTAAACTTGAAATTAATGTTTTCACTACCGAAAATGTATTTTCACATTAAATTAATTTTTCCCAAATACCTAATTCCCTAAAATAACAAACAATTCCCATATATACTTTTTTATGCACTTTAATGTCGTTTTCCCTAGAAAGAAGACAAATGTGTGACTTAGAATGGTAAAAGGGACCTTACGTCAAAAAATCGATTTTTTTACTGATAGGTGCTGAAAGAGTGAAACTCACTCTTTTGAATGTACTAAACAGAAAAACCCGATTTTTTAAAGGTTTATGAAATTAATAATTCACAGAGAAAAATATAGAATTGGAAAAAAAATAAATACAGTTTTTGCCTTTTATTATTTTAGGAAATTAACATTTTAAATTGAAAATGTTGCTTATCCTTAGTTGTTGAAATTTATTCGATTGATTATTAGAAATTAAAATACAATTAACAAATAAAAAGACATTCGATTTTCTATGATTTTTAAAAATTAATTAATGTAATAAAGTGGAAGTGAAAATAGAAAATTATTAATTAATAACAATTAAATATTTTTGCTATCAGCAAGTAATAAAATTAGAGACAAAAAGTATGTACAATTTACATAATTTAATAATAAATTGATATTTTGTTACGCCATTTGGTCCTGAAGGTTAAAATTATAAAAATATAAATTTACAAATTTAGAGCTTATTTTTCGAAAAAGAAAATAATATAAATCTATAATATTGAAACGAATTATTTTGATTATCTTTTTCATTAGTACTATATTTGTTCCAATTTGTATATTCTTTTCTTTCTGAGTTTGCTGTTTTCGTCATCTTCTTAAACTTTTTCATATTTCGTTTGATTTCTCATAACATATAACAAAAATATTTGTTTTATAAAGGCATTCTTCTTATGTTTTTAGGGCTAGAGTAATCAGTATTAAATAGATAATATAGGAAATCTGTATCAAGCTATAAAAAATAGTAATGATAAATAAATAATACTAGATAACGTTTTACGGCATGTTCAGGTGGTGAGGCTAAATTTTTTTTATAACTAAATTTATCCTATTAATTTATTTTTTGATTTTTTATTCTTTTCTCTGTTTTACAAATCAATAACTTTTGTAAAAATGTACTTTTACATTATGATTTCTAATTTTACTTACGTAATTATTAATTCTCCGAAATTAAAATTTTAAATCAATTTACAAATTTATATTTTATTTTTTAATGACGGTCAATTAAAATGTAAATGTGTCTGATTTAAATCTACTTTCCAGCTCTTAATAAATTTTATAAAGTACAACATAAATAGAAATAAAAAAATGAAATATCATGAAATTAAATTGAAAAAATTGAGCACATTTTCCAATTTTTTATGTCTACTTTATAATTTGTTCATATTTTAAAAATGTCCTTTTTTATAAATTAAAAGTTTCTTTCACTATTTTAATTAAAAATACCTAATACATTAAATTTCACCAATTAAATTGCATTTTTTATCTCAAATTGCTTATTTTTTTGCGTGAGTAAATTATTAGCTTATTATTAATTTATTCTAATTATATTATAGGTTTTGAAATTCGGGTGATATTTTATTCAGCTTAATTGGATTACAAAAAATAAGATTGACTAAAATATATTTTTCACTAAATTACAGATTTGACAAACTCATTAGGCTAGAAATTCATTAAAATCAAGGGCCCAGAAAATTTTCAGAAAAATCCACTTATTACAAAAAAATTTCAATTGAATTCTTTAATCTTCAATTTTTAATTATTTTCTTCAATTCCCAAATATTTTCTTCAATTTTCAATTATACGTTCTTCGTTTTTCAATTAGCTATATTTAATAATTCTTGCATTTTCTCAATTAAAAATTTTTTTCTTGAAATTTCAATACAATTCTTCAATTTACAATTGATTTCTTCAATTTCCATTTATTTTGTATAGTTTTTTCTATAATTTTCATCAGTTTTGAATTAGCAATTTTTTATTCTCCTTCAGCTTTATAATTATCCATTAATTTTAAATATTTTTTTGTTTAAATACCAATTATTCTAGGTTATTATACCATTTTGCTATTATTTTTTAATTGTTTATATTTTGTTTTAATAGTTATATATTTTACACATGTTGTAATTTTTCTTTTAATTATCAATTATTTTTTGAAATTTCAATTTGTTTCTTTAATTACCAATTTATATTTATATTTTTTAATTATTTTTTTTAATTATTAATTTTTATTTACAATTTTCAATTATTTTTAGCGATTTTCAATTAATTCCTCAATATTCAATAATTCACGGATTTTTTCAATTACTTTATTCACTCATAAAAAACGTTTTACTATTAAAATTCAATTATTTAATTCTAGAACTATTCTCTTCAATTTCCAGTTATTTTCTTCAAATTTAAATTCCACTTTATAATTTTTAATTCTTTTCTGTAGGGGAGAGTAGTCAGAATTGGACAGTGGTCAGAGTTGAATCATAGCGTTTATTTTGTTTTATCACAGTAGATCAATATGTCGTTGTGTGTAAATACTTGTTAGCAATGCCAGCAAACTTTTTACATGGATTGCAGTGAAGTGTGCGAACTATATAGACGTATTAAGCGAGTCCGTGTTATACGCTCAACAAAAAACGTTATTGTAGTTTCAAAATTAGATAATTAAATGTAAAAGAAATATGCCAAAGACAAATTAAGTTGACTAAAATTGTTCATTAAAATGTTATTCGAAAATGTGGAACGTAATTTGGTGTTTGTATAAAGCGTTCATGGTGTGTGTGTGTGATATGAAGCTAAACGACGCTTGAGTCAAGGTTGGTACACACAAAATTTTGCAATTCTGAAGCATTTTTGCAATGAAAATGAATTTGTTAACTTAAAAAGGTGTCAACAACTTCATTTCTATTTGAAAGAAAGAAAATTCAAATTTTTGGTAATACTTTTTCACTTTCTGATCAATTTCGCGATACAAGAGGAAAAATGATTTATTTCAATTTCATGTTTCCTTTTGTCATTTCCAAATGTATTTGAGTGTTATTCTATCATGCGAAGGCAAAGATATTGTCATTTTTAATAATTTATCTTCATATTTCATTGATTTTCTACAGTGACCCAACTCTGACTACCATGTTCAACTCTGACTACCTTTTTTTTCTTTTTTAATTGCCTATAACTCCGAAACTTTTGGTCCAAATTTTTTGCAATGTTTAGCAACAACATAGCATTTTAGTAGAACTTTCTAATAATATAAGAGACATTGCAAAATTCGGCCTACAGGAGAAGTTATAGAGAAAAGTCAAAACTATATCCAACTCTGACTACTCTCCCCTAATATTAAAAAATTATCGCTTTTTTCTACTATTTTTTTCGATTATCATTAAGTTTCTTTAATTTTACATACAATTGTTCAGTTTTTTTTTTTAATTTTTAATTCCATTCTTCAGTTTTCAATTGTTTTCTTCTTCATTAATTAATTTCAGCTTTTTTCAATTACTTTTGTTAAACTTGTAAGTATATTCTTTAAATTTCAATTCCATTCTTCAATTCTTAATTAAGTTTTTGTGATTTGAATCTAGTTGTAAAATGTGCTATTACTTTCAACAATTATTCCTATAATTTTCTCAATTTTTCAATTTGCAATTATTTTCTTTAAATTTTAAGACATAAAAATATTTCTTGTTTAATGTTTTCAATTATTATTGCTTTTAGTTGTCCATTTGTCTAGACATTTTTCAAATTTTTAATTGACATTGATTTTCGCCATTTTTCACATATTTTCTAGATTTTTTTTTATTATTCTCATCATTTTCAAGTATTTCCTTCAATTATTCATTATTTTCCGCAATTTTCAATTATCTCCTATAATTTTTTAAAATTTAAATTATTATCTTAAAATTTTATTATTATTCTTTAATTTTTTAAATTATGTTGTTCGGGTGTGTATTAATCTAGTCATTTCTTTAATTTTGTTTTTAATTGTCAATTATTTTCGTCATTTTGTAATTTTTCTTCTTAAGATCAATTATTGTTTAGAAATTTCCATTTAATTCTTCAATTTCCAATTTATTTCTTCAATTTTTAATTATTTTCTTCAATTGTCAAATATTTTCTTTACTTTTCAAATATTTCTGTCTGTTCTGATTATTCAATTCTAGAAATTTCAATTGCATTCTTTAATGTTTAATTGCTTTCTTCAATTTTTAATTATTTTTTTTAAATATTCATTATTTTTTTCGAATTTTAATTCAGTTGTTAAATACGCAATTATTTCCAACAATTATTCTTACCATTTTCTTAATTTTCAATTTGCAAATTGCAATTAAATTTTTTTTTAAATTTAATATTTTATTGTTTAATACTTTCAATTCTTCATACATTTATATGTGACCGCGTCTGAGAAAAAGATGATTGATCCAAATTGAAATTATTCAATAACAAAATAAATATTTGTCTTCTTTCTATTGAAAACATGATTAAAGTGCACAAATAAATAATTATGGCAATTTTCAGTAATATTTGTTAAGTATATTTCTAAGAAACAGACTTTTAAAAATGACAAAAATTGACAGATTTTTTTTTGTTGGCACTTGCTCGTTTAATAAAAATTTAAGGCTGAAAAATAAAAAATTTAGCTAAAACAACTTCAGAAGTTGAATTTAGATACTTCAATAATACATATAATATAGGTTATAATATTTTTTAAAATATGTTAGCGACCAAATTTGGTCGAATGTCAGTGGTTTGACCGAAATAGAAACTGCATTTGGCCCCTTTCTGAGGGCAACGTGACTTACAAATAAGATAAATACCCGTGATCTTTGACATATATTTCCTAAAAAATTAGACAGTTTTTTGAAAAGTATGTTTTTTTTGACAAATTCTGAGGAATTACTTATTTTAGAAACATTAATTTAATGTGAAAATACATTTTCGGGAGTGACAACATTAATTTTAAGTTTGACATTGAAAAGGACAGACTTTCGTGCGTGTTCCTAATCTGAAAATTAATGTCAAAACGGAGGATAAATTTCTCGTTTCTGAAAGCATCTGAAAGAAACATTGAAAAAATTCCTCATCTCAAAAACTTTGTCAATAAAAAGGTTTTTTTTTTCTAAAAAGTGTCTGAATTTTAAAGAAAGAAATTGTGAAAGATGCGGTAAATATTGGACAGCTGATCGGTGTGGTCGTTATGTCAGGGTGCTGCTTGATAAAAACATTGCTGAAAATTTCGTTTTTGAAAAGAAAAATAGAAACTTGTAGGAATTTAATTAATTAGCAGTAGTAATAAAAAAAAGAATAAGGGAAAACACGTGTTTTTTTCTGCGTGTGAACACTTTTGGAAGGCTACGAGACTTATAAAGAACACAAATTCACAGGATCTTTAATTTTTCTTTTATAAAACACTAGACACTTTTTCGGGGAAATGTTTTTTGTTGTCAAAGTTTCAGGAAATGAGGAAATTGGGAAACACTTTTTCGCGAGCGAGAAAACGAAGTTCGACTTGGAAACTGACAGATAGTAAACAGAGTGCAGAGACCACCTGTCTTCCCGTACAGACGAAACTTCCAGCCTGACATGTGATCGACTGACGTGCGGCGGCCATCTTTCTCGTGAAATCGGGTAATGCTCTTTTTCTCAAAAAATCATATTTAACTCTTTTTTTGGTAATCGAAATTGACTTTCCACCACTCCTGCAACTGTTTTATGTTTAAAAAATCTTATTCCCCCTCTTTCCTTTACCTTTTACAAAAAAGAGTAGTCAATATTAAAATCAGGTGGGAATCGTAATGTGAATTTGGTCGCTGTCGTGACCAAAAGTGAACAAAATTAAGGTACAAAATTTCTCATTCGAAGGATCGATCAGCCTTAAGTCCGTTAATTTTTAAATAATAATTTTACTATAAGTCTAGGTACTATTTGTAACCTATCCGCTATAGAGCGGCTTTTGTTACAGGAAGAAAACCTAACTTTTTATCTGCAATTCATGATAGTGTATTGATGGCTAGTGCTTCACGATATGTCGATATAATATCGATATCGTCTTGATATCGTCTTGAATTTCAAGACGATATTCTAAAAAAAAAATTCGATACAATATCGATAAAGGACTTCCGAGATTTTCGATATTATCGATATCGACTGTAATGAGAAAGTAGTATTGATCTCAATGATTCAAGATTGAAAAAAATATGGTTTTAAAAACATTTTGATCTTTTAAAGAACTGCTTTATGTATAGAATGTGACATACGTTTAACGTAAATTAGTAACTTCACGTATTTTTTGTGCATTGGGCATTAGTCAGGTGCTACTCACTGACAACTTTTGCTCAACTAACTGTTTCGCTTTAAGAAGTTACACCACTGTAAAGTACAAAAATTAGACCTAATTTTAAGATTTTTTTAAGAGAGCAGAATTAATTAAATTAAAGCCGGTTTATTTATTATTATTAGGTATCTATTGAAATATAAAAAAATTATTTTACTATGTTGAAAAAGTTAAAATGGCTGTCTAGATGGTCGATTTAAAAAATTCAATTTTTTAAGTATAGAGGTATACAGAAGGGTGTCCGTTAAAAAGTCGACTTTCGAATTATGTTTACGATACCCTCCAGTTTGGTTCCAATATAAAAAAAAATTTTCTGTAAAATTACAGCCTGATTGATTAATATTAACCCGTGCCAGCAATCGATTGAAATTTCCTATTGAAAATGCGTGGGAAAAATGAATTTTTTTAAAAAAATTTCATAACTTTTTTAATTTTTTTGCAAATAAATTTCCAGGTCACAAATTTCTTCATTTTCAGCTATATTTTAAGGCAGCGTTTTTAGAAAAATTTAATTTTCAAAATTTTAAAAATGTCGGATGTTCAAAAAGGTCACTAATGAAGATTACGATGTCAAAAAAGTTAAAAATTGCAATATTTTTTAGTAGAAAATTACTACTAATTTAACAGTTGCATAACTACCTACTAATTGAGAAAGTGAACTTAAATTAGTAGTTTTTTACTAATAGCTAGTAAAAGTTTTTACTATTTAATAGTAACCAATTTCTCGCCAATTCATTAGTTAAAAATCACTAATTGCAAGTCAGATTTACAGATCAGTTTTGCTTATTATTGATGATCAAAAACTGAATAATTAAAATGTAAAAATGTAAGACCTATATTTAAAAAAAATAAAGTTTGTTGAATCCGCCAAATTGGATCGGCTTTATTGAAAAATACATTTTTGACATGAAATTTGTTAATGGTGACCCCGAAAAGCCTGATAACGGTGTTTCAAGGCGATTTCTTGAAAAATGTGGAAATGCAAAATTTTGAGTTCGACATATTGGTTCCAAAATTATGAAAAATTAATTTTTGACATCGTAATCTTCATTAGCGACCTCAAGAACCACCGATTAAGAAGATCTATTGAGTTTCCTTGAATATTTATATGATAAAACGCTGCAAATATTACAATATATTTTTTGACCCATTTTTGAACATCCGCCATTTTTAAAATTTTAAAAATTAAATTTTTCTAAAAACGTTGCCTTAAAATATAGCTGAAAATGAAGAAATTTGTGACCTGGAAATTTATTTGCAAAAAAATTAAAAAAGTTATGAAATTTTTAAAAAAAGGTCATTTTTCTCATGCATTTTCAATGGGAAATTTCAATCGATTGCTGGCACGGGTTAATATTAATCAATCAGGCTGCAATTTTACAGAAAAATTTTTTTTTTATATTGGAACCAAAATGGAGGGTATCGTAAACATAATTCGAAAGTCGACTTTTTAACGGACACCCTAGTATACAGACCCGGTAGAAAATCTTTTTGAATTCTTGATCTGGAACCAAAACCCAACATTTTTATGAATTTGCAACTCAAAAGCTAGAGAAGTAACTAGGGGATTTTGCAAAAAAAAAACAGTTTTCGTGAAAATGTCACACATTTGAATCAAAATTTCAAGTTTTTCGGTAAAAAATTGATAGACAATTTATCAATTTTTTACTGAAAAACTTGAAATTTTGATAGACAATTTTGACAATTTTGATAGACAATCTATCAATTTTTTACCGAAAAACTTGAAATTTTGATTCAAATGTGTGCCATTTTCACGAAAACTGTTTTTTTTCAAAATCCCCTAGTTACTTCTCTAAATAAAAAAATTTTTTTTTGTTACTGGAGAAAATTCCTGTGCTGTTCACTACAAAAGCGTCTTAATTGACAGTCTCCGAAATTTTACCGTGCTGTCTTATAATTTTTACTAGAAAATCCGGTAAAAATTGTAAGACAGCACGGTAAAATTTCGGAGACTGTCAATTAAGACGCTTTTGTAGTGAACAGCAAAGGAATTTTTAACAAAACTTTTTCTCAGTGTACACATAGTAAGTCTTCGCCCGGTTTCAAAATTTATTCTTTTAATATTGTTTCCTTTCTATAATGTTTATTGTTTCTCGTTTTTAAGACCTTATGGCACCTTTCTAGATAAAAAAGTTTTCGATTTTTTGAAAAGTTCACAGTGGTCTAACCCCTTTTTGTAGGAAACTTTTTTTTATCTCTTCTGTCATCCATACTAATAGGAACCTTTAAATGTTAAAAATTTTTAGATATTCAAAATAGGTAAACAAATCAAACGTGTGAAAAATATTTTCGCCAGATTAAGAAAAAAACGTGAATAAAATGTGCTACAACGTTTTTTACTAATGCATTTACTATGTTTTATAGGCTGAACAGTTACATTTAAAGTGATATTCGAGCGTATAAGCACGTTGATACATAATATATAACTCACCAAGAAAATTTTATTTTAGTCGATATTTTCGACTCAAGACGATATTTTTGTCAACAATATCGATACGATATTTGGATAGTCGAGAAATTTCGAGATCAATATTAATATTGCTCAAATATCGTATCGTCTTGATATCGTGAAGCACTATTGATGGCTGTTCATATTGAACCATATATTTCTATCCTAGTCCTTTATAACCGGGGATATTATTTCTATTTTCTTATTTATTACTGAATTTAAATACCTTTTAAATGGACAGAGATATAGTTCAAGTATGGATCTTTAAATCCATTATTATTTTCAATCAATAAATTAATTAGCCCTCTGTAATAATTTTCAGAAATAATTATTTATTGATAATCACTTTAATAATTATAAAGTTTCATCACTTAATAATTAATGTAACTAATTATAAAATCTAATAAATTCATAAATTTATTTTATTCTTTATTATAATTTCAGCACTGCTTATTTATTTTATAAAATCAAATAATGCAGAAATCATCATTGATTGTTTAAAGAATCTGTAAATAAAGCATTATTAAAAATTTAGATATATTTTATTAAAAGTGAAATTTTCTTAGTTCTGTTGAATTGTTATTGATTCCCAAGCTTATACAAAATATAAACAAATACTTATCTCTTCCTATTATTACAAATTATAAATATTAACTTAAATTGTTATTTTCTCAAACTTATATTCATTCAGCTTTAAATATTTCTTAAATAAATTTAATTTTATTACTCACTTCAATTTATAAAAAAAAATCCAAATAAAATATGTAAAACTATTCGTTTATTCAAATTTTTGTTTGTTTGTGAAATCGCTTGTAAATTTAAAAATAAAATAATAAAATTAAATTATAAATTCAAATTCAAAACTTCATCTAAATATTAATTTTTACCTACTTAAACTACATACAATTGTGGGTATAAATTTCCCTGAGCTAAATAAAATAAGTAAAAAATAAATTCTGGGTAAAACCTTTATTAATTCACTATTCTATTCTAAAGGAGGACTCAGGACATAATTCGATTTCCCAATTTCTCGAACAGTACTAGGTTATTTCTACAAATGCACCTAGACTGCAGAGCCTTGCGAAAAAGGTATTGCTTTACTTTTATAACTTTAATCTTTACCAAATTCTGCCGGGTTGTATAATGATTACTCCCGTAAACAGAAATTTAATAAATTACTTTATTAAATATTTTAATAAATTAAAATATTTAATATAACCAATGTTACAAATGATAGGCAATACTTTATTAAATGTTTATTTCTTTAGTCTGTACGTCTCACCTCTAGTGAGCTTTCAAGATAAGAGAGCTAAAACTGCCAAAATTCATACTTTTATATTCTCTGCAATTTCTCCCTTCCTCCGGCTAAAACTCATTAAGATTGACCAACCCCTTTAGGAAATATCAACTCTGATTGATGAATATAATCGTTAAGTTTTTGAATAATTTACAAGAACCAATAATTTTACTTTTATTGACATCCTTGTTTAACAAATGGCTTCAAACCTCTCTTTCGCACTTAAAAAACTTTGCTTTATTTAATTAAATTATTGAATATTTCTCAATATTATACAAATATATTAAAATGTTATGAATAATAAAAATTTTCTACTTATTATTTTAAATTATTTTAGTTTAAATTATTCTTTTTTTAAAGCTATTTTCAAATAATTAATATTAACAATTTATTTATTTATAAAATCAATAGTTCTTACAATATATTTTAATTTCATTATTTTAACAGAAAATATACAAAACAAGATAATTATTAAATTTTTATTCCTTTTTGTTGTTATAATATTTATTATTTTACTTTTTCAATATCAATGCTTTTCTTATTTTGATCTTCTCTTATTATATAAAAAACCATTTTGTCATAAAATATTATACTTGAAATTAGAAATTTAGATATAAATTTTACATTTTTTTTAAAAAATAAAATTATTTTTCCTTATTTTACCCTTCTCAATATTTTAGTCTATTTCTATTTCCTTTTTCAAGTGCCCCGTACCAACAGGCACAGCACGCCAGGCCACAAACCCCAACGTCCAGGGATCGATCCCCACAACCTCCAATACTTTTTTATTTCTAAACATTATTATTATTTTAATTATTTATTATTCTTTTAATATTTTATATTATTTATTTCAATTTACTATTGAAATACCGTTTCAATATCCGGTTCAAGTCCGTTGAATTTTAAATCCTATTTTTATAAAGGCTGAAACTCGTTACCTTTCCGTATTAAAGGGACTTTTGTCGTAGGAAGGAAACTTAACATTATATCTGCAATTCATAAGAACGCAGTGATGTCTGTTCATATCTGGGTTAAGTCCGGTTATTTTTAAATAATAATTTAACTAAGGTTGCAATTCGTAACCTATCCCTTTTACAGCTACTTTCGACGTACGAAGAAAATTTAATTATTCCTGCTTAATGGATTCTCTCTTTCAACATTCGGAAATTAACATTCAGAAATTGACGGATGAAAACCGTATACAAACGTATTTATGTCGCACTCTGGTTTAACTAAAAAAAATTCTAAGTTACAATTGTCGGGTGAAAACGGATACGATTCACTTTTCAAACTTTAAAAAATAGGCATTTCAAAATTGACGGATGAAAAGCGTATTCAAGCGTATTTATGTCGCACTCTGGGTTAACTAAAAAAAGTTCTAAGTTACTATTGCCCGACAACTGTTGGGTGAAAACGGATACGATTCACTTTTCCAACTTTAAAAAATAGACATAAAAAAGTGTCGAATGAAAACCGTATACAACCGTATTTATGTCGCACTCTTGTTAAACTAAAAAAAGTTCTAAGTTACTATTGTCCGACAATTGTCGGGTGAAAACGGATGCGATTCACTTTTCCAACTTTAAAAAATAGGCATTTAATAATTGACGGATGAAAACCGTATGCTGGCGTATTTATGTCGCACTGCCGCACATAACTCAGATATGGACGGATAAGAATAAGCGTGTATGGTTTTCATCTAGTTTCTTACCGTTTTCTATTTGACATTTCAAATGAGATGTTCAACACTTTGTTTAGAAATCTCATTCGGGTTATTAGCCGCGGTCGTTATAGGGCATTGCGTTAGGTATTAGGTTTAGGGTTCAAATCCTCCAATAGTATTTATAATTTTCATTGCGTTATAGGCGTGCGTTTATGTCTATTAACACTAAATAAAGGTACTAGGAATAGATAGACATTAAAAAATCAATAAACAATGTAGGGAAAAACATTTTTCTTTTTTTTTTAAATGACTGACAAAGACGGATAGAAAACGGATAGAAAACAGATTACATATTGACACTCTAAAGTGCTCCGGTTATGTCAGACAAAAACGGACAGAAAACGGAGAAAAAACGGATAGAAAACGGACTACATATAGACATTCAAAATTGCATCGGTTATGTCAGACAAAAACGGATAGAAAACGGATTACATATTGATACTCCAAATTGCTCATGTTATGTCAGACAAAAACGGATAGAAAACGGATTACATATTGACACTCAAAATTGCTCCGGTTATATCTGTTTCTAATGTGTCAACAATTTTTAATTACTTTGACAGATAAGAAACGGGTTAAACCGGAGTGATTCCGGTTAAGCTTCGGATGAAAAGCGGACACAAAAACCGTATACGATTTACACTAGGAGCGGACAAAAAGCGATTTGTATCCGGTTTTTATCCGGATACAATCACTTTGATTTTTTATTTCATTCTTTCCTGAATCGATAAAAAGTCGAGAACGGTGAGAAAATCCTGTCGTGAGTTGACAAACACTTGTCTCTATTCAACTGAAAACTGCTCTTTGACAATTTTTTTTTAAAAAAACTGTACACTTTTCCGACAAAAGAATATAATAGAAGTGATTTGTGGGAAAGAAGGAATCTGAAAATAACTTCGATTTGTTATTTAATTCTTTCCTGACTCGATAAAAAGTCGAGAACGGTGAGAAAATCCTGTCGTGAGTTGACAAACACTTGTCTCTATTCAACTGAACACTGTATTTTGACAATTTTTTTCGCGAAAGCTATACACTTTACCGTCGAAAGAAAATGATAGAAGGGGTCTACGGGAAATAAGGAACCTGAAAATAACTTTCCTTTTTTGTTTTATTATTTCCTGACGCGATGAAAAGTCGAGAGCGGTGAAGAATTTTGACGTTTTCAGTATTAAAATGTCTGACACCAGCCCTGTAACATGGCGCCGCCCTATTGGCGAATAATCTTATTATTTTATGTTATACGGCTGGTGGCTGGTGTCTGACACTTTGATACTGAAAACATCAAAATTCTTCACCGCTCTCGACTTTTCATCGCGTCAGGAAATAATAAAACAAAAAAGGAAAGTTATTTTCAGGTTTCTTATTTCCCACAAATCCCTTTTATTATATTCTTTTGTCGGAAAAGTGTACAGTTTTTTTAAAAAAAATTGTCAAAGTGCAGTTTCCAGATGAATGGAGACAAGTGTTTGTCAACTCACGTCAGGATTTTCTCACCGTTCTCGACTTTTATCGATTCAGGAAAGAATGAAATAAAAAATCAAAGTGATTTTCTGATTCCTCATTTCCCGCGAATCCCTTCTATTATATTCTTTTGTCAAAAAAGTGTACAGTTTGTTTGAAAAAAAAAGGATAAAGTGGATGTTTATGGGTGTGCGGCGGGCGGGGGAAGTGTTTTTGAGAACGCCTGCATATTTTGTCCTTCCAACACCCTTAAGCTTTTTTTTGAAAAAATTCTTTATGAAAGTGAATAAAATGTACTCCTCTATTCCAAGCTTTAGTTTAGATCCCTAGATAAGAGTTTATGTCATGAGAGTTTTGATTTTGTTAATTTGAAAAAATAAAATTGGCGTAAAAAATATGCGTTTTTTTTTAGGAATGAAAAAAATGTAACCTTGAGTGGACCACTCTTGAAAAATTGCAAGAAAAGGTCATAAAATCAATAGAAACTTAAGTAATTGCAAAAGTTTTTTAAGATTTTTAATTTCTTTCAGTAAATTATCTAATTTTGACTCCCTGGTATTCTATACTGTTTTCGACAATACCTTTCTAGAAATCACAAAAAAAAAAAAATATTAAAGAACATAAAATATAGTTGAAAACAAGTTTATTTTCAATTATATCCATAAGAATGGTAAATTAACATTAAAAATTAAAAAATCAGAAGGTTCACTAAAGATTATAAACAATGGTCCACTCAATGTGACATTTGACTTTTTAAGGGAGCCACAAACATTTTTCTTTCGAGGCAAAATTATCACTTAATTAAACATAGACAAGCAATTTCAATGTAGAAATTAAAAGCAAAAATATAAATTAGACTTTAGAACTCGAGTTCAACAATATTTTTACACTTCAGAATCACTTTATTAATTGTAACGCCCTCGCAGTCTGGATTTACCGAGATTCGACCGAGTTCAGTCGCTTTCGGTCGCATTCAATATTTTGATGTTTTACAATGAAAAATAACAAAATAAACTATTTGTAATGATAAATTAATGTTTGAAGAGTAGATTCGTGTAATAATTGAGATATATTAAGTGTAAAATAATTAATAATTCAAGAGTAAACCTTACTTCAAAGTGTGCCTGTTTTGTGATTTGCTAGAAAATAAGTCATAAACGGAAATTTCCACTAAAAAGCAATTATTATCAAAATATATGCAATTATTAATCAAATAAATAAAGATTCCGAGGGTTAGTTGATAAATAATTGACAAAGAAAAACAAAAAAATATTGAAATCTCGCGATTCAGGATATTTCTGCTGGAGCAAGCGTTAACATAGACAACTTGACAACCAATCAGAGGAGATCACGTGCTTCTCGCACCAAATTCAAATTACTCCATTTGACTTTAATAAACAAATTTATATTTTCAATGTTACGAATCAAATCATTAATTATTATCAACATTAGTAAAAGTCAACCAACTTCCCCCAGAAACTACCCCTAAGGAAAAAAGCAGAAAAATATTCCAACAAAATATATAAAATCTACAAAAAAATTATAATCCACCAATAAAATTATTGAAAATACACAGGAATATGTCTCCTAATTTTAACAAACGAAAAAAAATATTATCAACCCCAAGAAACCACCCCTATGGAAAATTGCACAAGAAGATCTGTACAAAAATCAAAAAACCGACAAAAAAATTATACTCAACTTCTAAAATTATTCAAAATACTCAGGGATATGTCCCCAAATTTTACAAATTGAAAAAAATAAATAACAACCCCAAGAAACCACCCCTCTGGAAAACTTGGGGTTATGAATTATTTTTTTCAATTGGTAAAATTAGGGGACGTATTTCTATTTATTTTAAATAATTTTAGAACTTCAGTAAAATTTTTTGTAGGTTTTTTGATCTTTCTACGGATTTTTTTCTGCAATTTTCCATAGGGGTGGTTTCTTGGGGTTGTTAATTATTTTTTTCGATTGGTAATATTAGGGGACGTATGCCTATGTATTTTGAATAATTTTAGAACTTCAGTATACATTTTTTGTAGGTTTTTTGATTTTTGTAAGGATCTTTTTCTGACATTTTCCATAGATTGGTTTCTTGGGGGACGTATCTCTATTTATTTTAAATAATTTTATAACTTCAGTAAAATTTTTTGTAGGTATTTTGATTTTTGTACGGATCTTTTTCTCAAATTTTCCGTTAAGGTGGTTTTTTTGGGTTGTTAATTATTTTTTTTTGATTATTAAAATTAGGGGACATATTCTTGAGTATTTTCCATCATTTCAGTGGTGGATTATAATTTTTTTGCAGATTTTATGATTTTTCTACGGTTCTTTTTCTGCATTTTTCTGTAGGGGTGGTTTCTTGGGGTTGTTAATTATTTTTTTCGATTGGTAAAATTAGGGGACGTATCTCTATTAACTTTTAATAATTTTAGAACTTCAGTTAAATTTTTATGAGGATTTTTCATTTTTGTAAGGATCTTTTTCTGCAATTTCCCAAAGGGGTGGTTTCTTGGGGTTGTTAATTTTTTTTTTCGATTGGTAAAATTAGGGGACATATTTTTGAGTATTCTCCATTATTTTAGTGCTGGATTATAATTTTTTTGTAGATTTTATGATTTTTGTACGGATCTTTTTCTGCATTTTTCCATATGGGTGGTTTCTTTGGGTTGTTAATTATTATTATCGATTGGTAAAATTAGGGGACATATCCTTGAGTATTTTGAATAATTTTCGAACTTGAGTATAATTTGTTTGTAGATTTTTTGATTCTTGTAAGGATCCTTTTCTGCAATTTTACATAGGGGTGGTTTCTAGGGTTTGTTAATTATTTGTTTTCAAGGTTAAATTAGGGGACGTATCTCTATTTATTTTAAATAATTTTAGACCTTCAGTAAAATGTTTGGTAGGTTTTTTAATTTTTGTACGGATTTTTTTCTGCAATTTTCCATAGAGTGGTTTCTTGGGGTTGGTAATTATTTTTACCGATTGGTAAAATTAGGGGACGTATCTCTATTTATTTTAAATAATTTTAGACCTTCAGTAAAATTTTTTGTAGGTTTTTTGATTTTTGTACGGATTTTTTTTTGCAATTTTCCATAGGGGTGGTTTCTTGGGGTTGGTAATTATTATTTTCGATTGTTAAAATTAAGGGGCATATTCCTGAGTATTTTCCATTTTTTTAGTGCTAGATTATAATTTTTTTGTAGATTTAATGATTTTTGTACGGATCTTTTTCTGCATTTTTCCATATGGTTGGTTTCTTGGCGTTGTTAATTATTTTTATCGATTGGTAAAATTAGGGGACATATCCCTGAGTATTTTGAATAATTTTCAAATTTGAGTATAATTATATTCTAGATTTTTTGATTTTCGTACGGATTTTTTTCTCCAATTTACCTTAAGGGTGGTTACTTGGGGTTGTTAATTATTTGTTTTCAAGGTTAAATTAGGGGACGTATCTTTATTTTTTTAAAATAATTTTAGACCTTCAGTAAAATTTTTTGTAGGTTTTTTGATTTTTGTACGGATTTTTTTCTGCAATTTTCCATAGGAGTGGTTTCTTGGGGTTGGTAATTATTATTTTGATTGTTAAAATTAAGGGGCATATTCCTGAGTATTTTCCATTATTTTAGTGCTGGATTATAATTTTTTTGTAGATTTTATGATTTTTGTACGGATCTTTTTCTTCATTATTCCATATGGGTGGTTTCTTGACGTTGCTAATTATTTTTATCGATTGGTAAAATTAGGGGACGTATCCCTACGTATTTTGACTAATTTTAGAACTTCAGTATAATTTTTTTGTTGGTTTTTAGGGTTCCGTACACCTTCGGTGTTCGGCGGAACCCTTATAGCGAGACTCGTGCGTCCGTAGCCAAAAACCATCCCCCCCCCCCTTAACTTCTAAACTATTTGACCTACAGAGCTGAAATTTGGTTCATTTATGTATTTTCACGTGTAGATTGCACGAAAAATATAGAGAACATGATTCAAGGTGATGTTCATAGCGTTGTCGAGGAAATAACAACTTTTTTTTAGCAAAAATGCATTAAAATGGACCATTCCCCCCCCCCCCCCTTAACTTCTAAACTATTCGACCTAGAGGTCTGAAATTTGGTACACATATATATTTTCACGTGTACATTACACGAAAAATATAGAGAACATGATCTGAATTGATGGCCATAGCGTTGTCAAGGAAAAACTGCAAATTTTCGAAAAAAGGTTTTTTTTCTCTAACTTTGCCATTATTTGAGCTAGAGTGCTAAAATTTGGTACACTCGTGTATTTTTGCATGCAGATTATGGAAAAATTATGTTTAGAAATAAAATTGAATATTTTGAGGTCACAAAAAAGAATTCAAAAAATCACCAAAAAGAGGTTTAAACCCCTATGCTAGAGCTCACCCTAATTGTCCTACAGTACCCCTCAAACCAATAAAATTTTTATTTGTATACTCAGAATTTAAAAAAACGATATAAAACGCAATTAAAAATTGTTATAACTTTTTTTTCAAAATAATTGGAAAATTATGAAAAAAACAAAAAAAATTTTTTAATCTTATACCAGGCTTGATCACGGCTGCCACAGGACCTTTAATCAAGACTGTTATAAGCCCTAAAACCCTATAAAAATTTCAGGGCCTGCCCCTAAAAAAAAAAATTCTTGATTTTTATGTTATTTATATGAAATACAAGCCTGTACCCTTAAGCAAAAGTTTCATGTACTTGAAGGTAGAAGTATTTCCATAATTTGTACGTTCTAATTAATTTTCATAATCTGTACATAAAAATATACAAATGTATCAAATTTTAACCCTCTAGCTCAAATAGTTTCAAAGTTATGAGGAAAAAAATTTTTTTTTCGAAAATTTGCAGTTTTTCTTTTTTTGACAACGTTTTGACTGTCAATCCCTATAATTTTCCAGTAATCTACACGTGAAAATACATATCTGTACCAAATTAGAGCTCACTGTTTGTTAATAAGGTACATCTTTGTTTCGTAAATGTACGGAACCCTAGATTTTGGTACGGGAGTAACTCGTACTTGCCCGATTTTTTTATTTTTGTACGGATTTTTTTCTGCAATTTTCCATAGGGGTGGTTTCTTGGAGATGTTAATTTCTTTTTTTTTTTGTTTGGTAAAATTAGGGGACATATTCTTGAGTATTTTCCATTACATAGCCACACAAAAAAAAAGTACCCAAGTTGGGGAATGAGACTACCCATTCCTTATGTATTTTGATGCCCTGAATCCGAATCCGTCCTCAGAATTGGTCCATCAGATCAAGTTTTGACCCTAACCTCAAAATTAATAAAATGACACTTTTTGAACATTAGAATTTGAACTCGACTTAACTTTAATACATGCCTAGGACCAATAGAAAGCTTGACTTATTACCTTTAAAACGCTTTTTTAGAAATTGTTCTACGATGATTTTTAACAAAGTTATGATGTTTTACTTCAAATATGACTTTTTTCTATATGTTAAAAACACATCAATATTTATTTCACGTCTTCACTGTCAGATCACTAAAACCTTTTATGTGGTCCACTCAAGGTGATATTACCCTATTAATAAGTGATATTTTCACTTATTTAGATATATTATGTTGTGTTGTTACTTATTCATATCTCAACTTAGTTCACATACAGTTTCAGAATGTGCTTCCTTATATCATTTTCTGGTATCTTTAAGATTAAAAAAGATAATTAACAGTCCATATTTGCATGAAATGAGATAGTAACAGTCAGTTTTGCTTCTTGATCCATATGTATCCTCGAAGGATCCATCTCTCGTCATTTTTTTTTCAAACGTCTAATATGAGGTAAAATAGTAACAGAAATAAATTTTAATAAGTATGTCTTTTCTCACAAGCAGTGGAACTAAAACTCACACATGTTTAAAATCGATTTTTTAACGAATTTTCGGCTGTAGATAAAAAAATCGGGCAAATTCGAGTTACACTCGCACTACAACCGAAGGTTCCGTACACAGAACAAAATAATTTTTAATATATTTGATACTATCTATATAAATAAAATCAACATTTTGTCTGTACATTGCACCAAACTCAAAAATTTTTACATACTTTTTCATTTAAAGTGATAAGGATTCCGAAAATGCAAAAAAAAAATTTCTGTCTGTCTGTCTATCTGTCTGTCATAAATATTTTGTACGGGTATCACTCGAGAACGGCTTGACCGATTTCAGTGAAACTTGGCAGTGAATTAGAGACTTACTTAACTTAGATTTATAAAAAAAAAAATTCATAAAATTATTTTAAGCTGAGATATTTAATTAACACACTTAACATACATACATATATATATACATAGTATTTCAGAAAAGGCAAGATTAGGCTGTTTTAAAGTATACTAACATATCAAAAGTTACTATACGGGTATGTGATTCATAGCAACGGTTGCTATGGTAATGTGATCCATAGCAACCGTTGCTATGGGCACGTTTTCCATAGCAACCGTTGCTATTGGAATGTTTTTCAAAGCCAAGGTTTATATTGAAATAGTTTTCATGGCAAATACGAATAGTTACCATAGCAACGGTTGTTATGGGAATGTTTACCTTAGCAACGTTGCTATAAGTTATTATGATTATGATTAAACATAAATTCTTTTTAATTAATTTTAAAATTTTAATTTTTAAATATGGAGATCGAATATATATATAATAAAATAAAATGGTAAATAATTCAAATGCACGACTGGTATTAATGCAGTCAATTTTATTATTTGAGAAAGAATTAGAAAAAAATATTATAAGAGCATAGAGGTTAAATTTAATATAGAGAAGCGATTTTTAAAAACAAAGCGGCCTGCAAAAATATTAAACTTACAATTTAAATTATTTGATTAAATCTGTCATTAAGAAGAAAACTTTAGGACTTAGAAGAGATTAAAGGAGTGAAGAAAGAATGAAATCAATATTGAATAAATTAAAGATAGTTAAAAGTTAATTTAATTTTTTTATATTAAAAACTAAATACATGAATAAAATTTAATCATTTTTAATAAAACTCCAAAATTATTTTTTAAAAAAATTATTGAATTTAATAAGATTAACTTAATTTACAAATATTTTTTGTACTAAAGTAATATTTTTTATTTTATATAAAAATACATGTTTTAACCCATTAAATTTGTTTATTTATAATTACATTTTTAAATTTTTTTTTTCAAAATTTTTTTCAAATAGGCAAATATTATTTTTTTAATTTTATTTATTTATATATTTATTATTTTTGACTTCTTTTATTTTATTCTTCATACTGCTTTACAATTCTTAAAATTTCTTCATCTGATTCTGTCATTCCTGTAAAAATAAAATAAAATTGTTGTGTTATTATTATTATGTTATTATTTTTAAGTTATTATCTTTATATTCTTAGCGTTGTATTAATTATTATTATTGTTATTATTATTTTTTTATATTATTATTATTATTATTTATTAATTTGTTACCTTCATTAATTTCTTCAACTCTACGCTCCTCTCTATTTCTCGAATTATGGTCATTGATATTTACGCATTTTTGAAAAATTAATATTATTATATTGTTGTTAATAATCTATATAAATAAAATCAACATTTTGTCTGTACATTGCATCAAACTCAAAAATTTTTACATACTTTTTCGTTTTGAGTGATAAGTATCGCGAAAATGCAAAAAAAAAAAAATTCTGTCTGTCTGTGCACGATTTTTTGTCCGGGCATCACTTCAAAACGGCTTGGCCGATTCATGTGAAATTTGGCAGAGTATTAGGGTGTCACTCTACTTAAATTTATAAAAAAAATACATATACACACACTCACAAACACACACATATATAATTTCACATCCATGTTAAAGAATATTGTTTATACCGCATGTACACACATACATATATATATGTATAAGTATATATATCACGAAATTTTGTACGCCAATTGCATTTAAACGAGTTGACCGATTTAAACCAAATTTTGTGGTATGTTAGGTATTGACTCAAGTTAGGTTTGTAAACTTAGAAAATTTTAATTAGAACGAAAAATATAAGAATTTTTCAAAAAAATTGAAAAAGTCAAATTTTTTAAATTACCGGCTTTTTGTCAGATTACTTCTAATTTTTTTTGCATTAATTTTTTTATGTTCCTTAGAACATATCTATCTAATAAATAATATCAACATTTTATCTGAACATTGTACCAAACTCAAAAATTTTTACATATTTATTCGTTTTGAGTAATAAGGATATAAAATGAATAAATCTATATAAATAAAATCAACATTTTGTCTGTACATTGCGCCAAACTAAAAAATTTTTACATACTTTTTTATTTTGAGTGATAAGGATCGCGAAATGCCAAAAAAAAAATTCTGTCTGTCTGTCCAGGATTTTTTGTCCGGGCATCACTTTAAAACGGCTCTGCCGATTCATGTGAAATTTGGCAGAGTATTAGGGTGTCACTCAACTTAGATTTATAAAAAAAAAATTTCAGAAAATATTTTTAGAAGCTGAGATATACAACTCAGTCACATTTTCACATATACGTACATACATACACATAAACACGCATATATACATATATACATACACACACATATACACACAAACACATACTCACATATACACAAACTCACACATATATAACTTTACATTCAAGTAAAAGAATAATGTTTATACCGCATGTATACACACACATATATATATATATATATATAATGTATATATCACAAAACTTTGAACGCCAATCAAATAAAAGCGAGTTGACCGATTTAAACCAAATTTTTTGGTATATTAGGTATTGACTTAAGTTAGGTTTGTAAACTCATGATAAAAGACGTAAAAAATACTATAATAATTCACGGTTTTTTGTTAAATCTCATAAAATATTCAAAATATTATTTATAAGGATTGTAAAAAATATTAATTAGACAAAAGTTATAGATCTAATAAAAATAGACATTTTATGTTGTATATATTTTTTACAAATAGTTAATAGTTTTCTAAAAAAAAATAATAAAACGTGTTAAAGATTATGAAAATTGTTTATAGTTAGCTATATTGTTCCTAAAGAATGAACAATAATCTGATGATTGAAACAAATGTTATATCTATGTATCTTGATTTAAAAACAGTTCCTACTTTTTATGACACCCTAACCCTGTATCAGATTAAAAAGAATTCAGTTTATTATAGCACCCCAGCACCCCGGTACCCCTATTAAAAATTAAACTTATTATGGCACTCCAGCCCATCCTTTATCCCTTTAAATTGAGGTTAAGTTAAAAAAAAAAGACTAAACATGTAATTTTAAAAAAATAGAAAAGTTAAATATTCTTTTACATGTGAGAATACTCTTTTTGGTAATACAACCTTAATTTTCGGGAAGTTTCTCATAGTAAGGTCGGAAGTTTACAACGGAAGTCTGCAGGAAACTTCCTGGACATAGCGAAATGTCCTCCTTCCTCGTCCAAGGGAAAGGAAGTTTCCCTTGGAAACATCCGAGAACCTTGCATTAGAAACTTCTAGGAACCTTCCCTTGGGAACTTTCCAAAAACTTCAATTGGAAACTTCTCAGAAACTTCGGGGAAGATTCTCTTGAAAAATTCCTTTGGAAACTTCCGTTGAAACTTTGCAGTTATTGTTTTTTTTTAATTTAAATAATAAATAATTTTGGTAATACACGATTTTGTAATTTTTAAAATCAATCATATCAAATCTCTTTAAATGAAATTAATTGTTAATTATTTAATAGTACACCTCACTGTTAAATTGTCAGCTTTCTAAACTAAAGAAAAATTAGCATCTTTTTTTTAAAAAATTATTTATCATTTAAGTTAAACAAAATAACTGCAAGTTTCCAAAGGAAGTTTTTAAAGGAAGTTTCCGGGAAGTATCTAGGCAGTTTCGAAGGAATGTTTCCTGGAAGTTTCCACAGGAAGTCTCCGCGAAAATTGTAGGAAGTTCCTAAAGAATGTTTCCGGAAAGTTACCCGGAAATTTCCAAGAGAAGTTTCTGGAAAGATTCCAGAGGATGTTTCCGGGAAGTTTCCAAAGCTACACTGAGAAAACGGAATTCTTATATTAAGTAACTTTTACTATTTAAAAGTAAAATCTAAACTGACTGGAATTTCTGCGCAGGTCAAGCAGTTTTTACTATTTCCGGAGTAAATTTTACTATTTCTGAAGTAACTTTTAGTAAAATAATTAAAACTTACTTCGGAAATTGTAAAATTTGCCAGATATGCGCAGAAATTTTGGTCAGTTTAGGTTTTACTTTTAAATAGTAGAAGTTACTTTATCTTTTTTTTCAGTGTAGCCTCTGGGAAAATTCCAAAGAAGACTTCCGGGAAATTTTCACAAAGGTTCCAAAGGAAATTTTCGAGATGTTTCTAATAAGTTTTCAAGGAATGTTTCCATAAAGTTTCCAGGAAGTTTCTAAGGAATGTTTCCAGGAAGTTTCCAATGAATGTTTCCGGGAAGTTTCTAGAAAGTTTACAAGGGATGTTTTAGGGTAGTTTCCGAAGGAAGTTTCCAGGAAGATTACAAGGGATGTTTGAGAGAAGTTTCCAAGCTAAGTCTCGGGCAAATTTCCAGGAAGTTTCCAAGGAAAGTTTTCGAGAAATTTCCAATAAGTTTTCAAAAAATGTTTCCGGGAAGTTCCCAGGAAGTTTCCAAGGGATGCTTATGGTAAGATTCCAAGGAAGGGTTTCCGGGATGTTTCCAAGGGAAACTTTCCAGGAGGGGGATGTTTCGCTATGCGCAGAAAGTTTCTTGAAGATTTCCTTTGATAATTTCAGACCTTAAAATAGGAAAGTTCCAGGAAACTTTCCAGAAATTCGGGTGCTATCTGGGATGTGAAGTTTAATAAAGGATATTCTAAATTATAACAAAATCGGGGTTCCACTTTTTATAGCATTCCAACTCCCCTGAATCCGTATAAAAATTACACTTTTTATGACACTTTTTATGATTATCCGTTTAAAAAAAATTTACAGTTATAATGTCACCCCAACCTTTTCTTAATCTTATCCGTTTATGAAAAACCCAACTCTTTATAACGCTTTGACCCAATGGTATCAATGTAGAAAACTTGACTTCCAACTTTTATGATACTTTTCATTTCGTAAAACCAATCCCAACTTTATAGAAAAATTTACCTTCCGGTTTATACATACCCCGCGCTGAAAGCAGTACATGCATATGTGTTATAGAACCTTATCTATTTTTATCGAAGAATATTTATTTTGATAAAAAAACTCATAGCGCATAAAATGCTTATTTTTATCAGATCTACAATTTTTGTTTAAAATATTTTTTAAAATTAAGAATATTTTATCAGATAACAGCAAAAAACTGTGAATTATGGTAAATTTTTGTTTTTTTTACATTATAATAAAATTGGTGCCAATTTTCATTATGATATTCGTAATTAGCACTTAAAAATACGTAAGTAAAGAATTTTCAAAGAAATCGAAAATATGTGCTAATCGAAAGTTTCCAATAAAGGATATTAGAATTTAATAATTTTTGGAAGAGAATTATGTTGCTTAGAAAAGTTTGTTTTAAATACTTTCTGCATGAAAATAATTTTTGTCAAAAAATACTTTCTGTCGGAAAATGCATGCTGTCAAAAAATACTTTCTGTCACAAAATACTTTTGGTCAAAAAATACTGCTGATGGCACGCCACTAGATTTCGATGCCCGCCGAAGGCGGGCTCGAAAGCTAGTAATATATAAAATATAATATATAATGAATTTTTTATAAAAAATGGACCACTCCCTCCCCTATCTTCCAAAATATTTTACTTAGAGAGTTCAAATTTTGTACAGGAATGTATTGTCAGGTGTAAATTACATAAAAATTATAGAGAACGTGATGGTGATTGCGCTGTCAACGAAAAATCTAGAGATTTTAGCAAATATCCATAAAAAATACACAAAAATCATTTTATATCCTTAACAACGCTATGGTCAACTGCTACAATCATGTTCTCTACAATTTTTCTGTAATCTGCACGTGAAAATACATTTGTGTACCAAATTTGAACTCTCTAAGTCAAATTGTTTGGAAGTTATGGGAAGGGGGATACGTTCATTTTTTAGCATTTTTTTTAAATCGTTGGTTTTTGCTTAAAAACACTATGATAACGATCTGCAACAAAGTTCTCTATAGTTTTTCTGTAATCTATATGGCAAACTACATATGTATACTAAATTTCAGCACTCGAAGTACAATAGTTTGGCAGATATGGAGGTAACAGTATACACTTTTAATGCATTTTTGCTAAAAAAAATGACCGTATCCCCCCCCCCCCTTATATTCCAAACTATTTGACTTAAGATGCTGAAATTTGGTACACGTATGTAGATTTACGTGTAGATTACAGGAAAATTATAGAACAAGTTATGATTATAGCGCTGTCAAAGTTATAACACTAAATTATGGCCCATATGTTAAAAAAAAGCTCAAAAATATTTTTATTTCCTCGACAACGCTATGCTCAACACATACAATCATGTTCTCAATAATTTTTCTGTAATCTATACGTGAAAATACATTTGTGTACCAAATTTGAACTCTCTAAGTACAATAGTTTAAAAATTCCGGGGGGGGGGGTGATACGACAATTTTTTAGCATTTTTTTTTTAAAATCGTGTTTTTTTGCTGAAAAACGATATGATAACAGCCTGCAACAAGGTTTTCTATAGTTTTTCTCTAATCTACACGTCAAACTACATATGTGTACCAAATTTCAGCACTCTAAGTACAATAATTTGGCAGATAAAGGGCAGGAATGGTACAAATTAAACGCATTTTTTCTAAAAAATGACCGTATTCCCCTCTTGTTTGCCAAAATATTTGACTTAAAGGAGTTCAAATTTGGTAGACAAATGTATTGTTATGTGTAGATTACAAAAAAAAAATAGAGATCGTGATGGTAATAGCGCTGCAAAAGAAAAGCCAAGAGTTTTCAGCCAAAAAATATCAAAATTTCTCAAAAATCTTGTTATTTTCTTGACAACGCTATGATCTACCACTAGAATCATGTTCTCTATAATTTTCCTTTCATCTACACGTGAAAATACATATGTGGGCCAAATTTGAACTTTTTAAGTCAAATAGTTTGTCGGCTAGACAAAGTCTTTCCAATAGGGTTTCGTGCGTACACTTGTGGTGTACCCCTTACGAAAATATATGACATGAATTTTATGTCATACATACGTGACGTTTTTTCGCAACGTCATGAAAATTACGTCAGAGAATTTATGTCACAGAAAAAATGTCATAGAAATAATGTCACAGGAAAAAAATTCATAGAATGATGAAATCAATTCTTACACTGAGAAAATTATATCTGTAACGATTACAGAACTGCTATAGCACTGCTCGGACGAAATATAAAATATAAAAGTTATATAGGTCACTCGATTTGTTTTGAGACAAGGAATATGATTTTGTAATTCGTTTGGTTGGATTTTTAGCATGAAAATTTTTTTTGGCAAATCGCGAGATTTTTCGATGAATAAAAATAAAAAATCATGAATTATGACGTGGGGTTTTAGTCAATTATATACTTTATATAGGTCAATCGATTCGTTTTGAGACAAGGAATATGATTTTGTAATTCGTTTGGTTGAATTTTTAGCATTAAAAACAATTTCCAAAAACGAGATTTTTTGATGAAAAAAACTGAAAAATCATGATTTTTTACGTGAGTTTTTGGTCAATTATATACTTTATATAGGTCAATCGATTCGTTTTGAAACAAGGAATATGATTTTTTCATTCATTTGTCTGAATTTTCAGTATGAAAAAATTTTTTGCAAAAAAACGAAATTTTCGATGAAAAAAGGTGCTCAAAAAAATTTGATTGGGTATTTTCAAAAATCCCTGTGTCCAAATTTAGATATTTGTGAGCTTCATATGTCATCCAAATTTTATTAAAATCCGTTGAAGCGTTCTCGAGATATCCTGGCGACAAAAAATTTACCACATACACACACACATACACACACACACACACACATCCGGACATTTTCTCAGGAATGAAAATTTGAACTTTTCAGATGAAACTGAGTCGATTTACATTATTTTTGGAAAATCGAAAATCTTAACAATCACAACGCTTCCTCTATGAGGAAGCAAATGAAGTGATTTTTGACAAAAATGACAGTATGAGGGTTTTTAGGGTCGCTGATTACGAATATGATGTCAAATTGACAATTTGACAATTGACAGCTGTCAATTCAGATGTCAACTTTTTGAAAAAGTGATTATTATTATTATTCTCCCAAAAAATATGTTTTTTTCAGCCAATCAAAAAATGGCTTAAACAGACTTAAGGTACATGTTTAAAGCTTTAAAAATCCACTTAGAAATTTTATTTAACGTCTATTTTTGGTGTTACTATAGCTATTTGAAGAAAACGACTTTTTAAAAAAGTATCTTTACATTTCTTGAAATATTTAAAAAAAAAATAAAGACACATTAATTTAAGCTAGATATTCTTTTTCTACAGGTTCTGGCAATAAGTTTTAAAAAAAAAGCGTCCCGGTATGTTCATTAGGCTCTGAGCAATCAGCGTTTGAAAATCACTCTGGTTCCGTAGACCCAATCTAGCAGTTACGTTAAATCCCAATAGTCTAGCAGTTGAGGGTTAATATTATTAGTAATATTATTATTATTCTTATTATTATCATTATTTTACTAGGTGGAAATTATGTCCATTTCGTGGATATTTCGTTTCAAAGTTAGCAATTAAATTTGCTTTCTTATAGAAAAAGCAATATATTAATAATATAAAATTTAATTTGAGAAATTCTGTAAAAAAAGGAATTTTAAGTGCAAAAAAATGAAAAAACATCAATTAATTCACGAATTTTTGATCAATAATAAAAGTTATATAGGTCAATCGATTCGTTTTGAGATAAGGAATATGATTTTTTTATTCATTAAGTTGTATTTTTAGCTTGGAAAAAAATTTTGGCAAAAAACGATTTTTTTCGATGAAAAAAGGTGCTCAACAAAATTTGATTGGGTATTTTCAAAAATCCCTGTGTCCAAATTTAGATATTCACGAGCTTAAAAAGTCATCCAAATTTTATTCAAATCCGTTAAAGCGTTCTCGAAATATCCTGGCGACAAAAAACGCTATACACACACACGTACACACACACGTACACACACACACACACACACACACACACACACACATACATCTGGACATTTGCTTAGGAATGAAAATTTACGCTTTTTAGATGAAACTGAGTCGATTTAGACTATTTTTGGAAAATCGAAAATCTTAACGATCACAAAGCTTCCTCTATGAGGAAGCAAAAGTGATCATTTTTGACAACAATGACAGTATAAGGGTTTTTAGGGTCGCTGATTACGAATATGATGTCAAATTGACAATTTGACAATTGACAGCTGTCAATTCAGATGTCAACTTTTCGAAAAAGTGATTATTTTTTACGAAAATGACAGTGTAAGAGATTTTGGGGTCGCTGATTACGAATATAATGTCAAATTGACAATATGACAATTGACAGCTGTCAATTCAATTGTCAACTTTTCTAAAAAGTGACAAAAAAGACAGTATAAGGGTATTTGGGGTCGCTGATTACGAAAATAATGTAAATTTGTCAGCTAACAACTGTCACATAATCAAAATCAGCCCAGATAGTAAAAAGCAAAAAAAAAAGTTTACGCATTGTACAACCTGTCTTTTCGTCTGTCGCTGAGTGATTTGTCGCTCGCAGATTTTTTGAATTTTTGACGAAAGTTGATATATCCAGTCTTAACAAAATTTATGAACACATACAAGTATTATAAATACATTTCACAAAAAGTTTCTATTAAAGTTACATATCTTTCATACAGATAATTTGTTTTGTTGCATTTTTCTACGATTTGTTAAATACCTATATATAACATGAAATGTCCTTTTCTAAGTTGCTATTCAATTTCGTTCATGAAAAGAAGGAAAAAATAATCATTAAAAATGTTCTTATATGCTCTTATCCTACATTTGCTTTGACAGCTGTCAAATTGTCAAATTGACATCATATTTGTAGTCAGCGTCCCCGAAACCGATATTCCTGTCATTTTCTTCAAAAATAATTACTTTTTAGAAAAGTTGACAACTAAATTGACAGCTGTCAATTAGAAAATTGCCAATTTGACATCATATTTGTAATCAGCTACCTCGAAAACCCTTATACTGTCATTTTTGTCAAAAACAATCACTTTTTAGAAAAGTTAACAACTGAATTGACAGCTGTCAATTGTCAAATTGTCAATTTTACATCATATTCGTAATCAGCGACCCCAAAAACCCTTATAATATGATTTTCGTAAAAAATAATCACTTTTTAGAAAAGTTGACATCTGAATTGACAGCTGTCAATTGTGAAATTGTCAATTTGACATCATATTCGTAATCAGCGACCCTAAAAACCCTTATACTGTCATTTTTGTCAAAATTGATCACTTTTTAGAAAAGTTGACATCTGAATTGACAGCTGTCAATTGTCAAATTGTCAATTGTCAAATTGTCAATTTGACATCATATTCGTAATCAGCGACCCTAAAAACCCTTATACTGTCATTTTTGTCAAAATTGATCACTTTTTAGAAAAGTTGACATCTGAATTGACAGCTGTCAATTGTCAAATTGTCAATTGTCAAATTGTCAATTTGACATCATATTCGTAATCAGCGACCCTAAAAACCCTTATACTCTCATTTTCGTAAAAAATAATCACTTTTTAGAAAAGTTGACATCTGAATTGACAGCTGTCAATTGTCAAATTGTCAATTTGACATCATATTCTTAATCAGCGACCTCAAAAACCCGCGAGAGGAAGTTCTCATAAACAATAATCACGTTTTATAAAAGTTGACAACTGAATTGACAGCTGTCAATTGTCAAATTGTCAATTTGACATCAAATTCGTAATCAGCGACCCCGAAAACCCCTAGAATGGTGTTTCATTTTTTCATACCTACTCTCAATTTTGCTCGGGTGTTAAAGGGTTAAATAGTATGAGACAATCTCGTTTTTTTTATAAGATCATTTTATTTACTATTTACTGAAGGTGGCGTTTCGTCCGTGCAGTACTATAGCAGTTCTGTAATCGTTACAGATATAATTTTCTCAGTGTAAGAATTGATTTCATCATTCTATGAATTTTTTTCCTGTGACATTATTTCTATGACATTTTTTCTGTGACATAAATTCTCTGACGTACTTTTCATGACGTCGCGAAAAAACGTCAGGTATGTATGACATAAAATTCATGTCATATATTTTCGTAAGGGACGGAACCCTAAAAACATAAAAAGTGATCCATCTCTCCTCGACTACTCTTCTCTAGATATTGCCAAAAAAATCTCTTATCCAGCGTTCTTGAATAATTCAAGAAATTCTACCAAATTATTTTTTTCCGTGTAGATTTCAATATTAGTTTTAATTCGCATTTGTCGCTAATCGAGATACACTGAAGCTCTTTGTATATTTGATTTGATTTGCACTAATTATTTTTCGCATGCAATCAAACACGGCTATTGGAAAAACCATCATTGATTTAATGGAATCGATTATGGTACTCATGTGTAAACCACGATGCATTTTCGAAACGATTTTTAAGTGAGAATCCATATAGATTCCATTATATAGATTTTTAAGTAGAAACCAGTATAAAATCCTTGATTGGATCCTTGATGGGATCTTGGATATTTAACAAACGGTAAGAAATACACAAAATCTAACAAAACCGGACCGAAAATGCATCGCGGTTTTCACATGAGAACCATAATGGATTCCATCAAAGAAACCAATAATCGTTTTTCCAATAGAAAACAATTTTTTTGTGTTTGTTAGTTTTATGCCCATAACAATAAAATAATGAAATGTACAATTTTAAATAATTGTTTATTTTTTAAATTTAGAAATCAATACAAAATTGGAGTAAAGCAGTTCAATTGTTATTGAAAATGGATTCAAAAAAGTTGAATGTGACTAAAAATACTGAAAGACCTTTTACTTCCGGTCAAAAAAATGTTAAAAAATCTGGAAACCCAAATTATACATCAGATCGAATTGAATTAAGTGTTCCGAAACTTCGAAGCAGTGTGGAAAGACCAACATCGCGACGAGGAATTAAGAATGATATTCAAGATTATAAGACTATTTCAAATGTTAATAATCTAGAAAACTCAAATCGAAATATAATGTCACGAGCATCGTCTACGTCGATTTTATCAAATCGATTGTCAAATGTTGCGTCACAATTGAATTTAGGCACAGCTTCTTCTCGTCTAAATACTAGCATATCTGTAAATTCATTTTCTGCAAGTTCAAGAAATTTAGACAGACCGGTTACTCAGCAAGGTATAGCTGCAGTTCGTCCAAATTCCACTAAAGGATCCCCACAAATTACAAGGTGATTATATTTTGTTATATATTATACTATCATATATATGCACTCACAGCACAAAGCACAAGGGCTTGTCCGTAAACTACGTTATCAGTTGTGAGGGGTGGAGGGGATCTTACTCATACCTATGATTTTCCACGCGAGAGGGATCGGGGGTTTAGACAAAGTAACGTTACTAGTGTAGCGAACGGTCTTTAGAAAATTTTAACAAATTACGTATCGCATCATGAATTACTGAGGGGATTTCGTTTCTAGAAGACACAGTTTTAAATAGTCGTTTAACATGTTTCAACATTAGTATATCTTCTATTATATTAATGCGATACCGAGAAAACTTCGTTCATCGTCGTACACACTTCAAAGTTCACCTACTTTTTCCAATAGGCAACTTACAATAATGTTCATTTTACCATGTTATTATAGTTTGTAACAATGCGCACTGGCACTATTCGTGTCAAGCATGTTAAACTGAACATTTTTTTATGCACAACATATTGTTGCACATGCGCAGTAGTGCACCACAGCTGTGTAAACGTGCGCACTACAAAACAAACATTTCACATGCGCAGTTGTTTTGTATTGCTGTTACACATGCGCAATGATGCACAGTGATAGTCACACATGTGCTCTAATTAAATTCAAAAATTACGCATGCGCAGTGCTGTACTTTACCAGATAAGTACATTTTCAGTACATATAGTATACTTTTTTTAATAAAAATCCGTAGTAGGAATCCGTTTTATTATTGCGCATGCGAAACACTGTAGCATTGTAAGTGCACTTCCGCGAAAGTACTATTATGTAAAATATCGGTTAAAATTGGTTTTTTCCATTATTATTGTAATTAATAACCAATAATAGAAAAGAATATTCAAATTCAATCTTAATATTGAAATTTAAGAAATTTAATAGAAAAATTTATATTATTGAATATAAAAACTAATAAAAACGTTAAAAATGTATTTAATTTTATTAATTTTAATCTTTTTTTCTTTAAAATATTTATAAAATGTAACAAATTTTGATCTGAAAGTTTTCAATTTTTCATACTTTAAAAAACCATTTTCTAGGGGACCGGGGGGGAGGGGGGTGGTATAAATATTTAACATACTGTCAGAAAATCTTCCATATAATTAGTGTTTAAAAAATTTTTGTAAAAATTTACTTATTTATTGAGAATAAAGAGTTTTAAAGTTCTCTCAATATTCATAAACTTGTACGTGGTAATCTTCTATTATATTAATGCGATACCGAGAAAACTTCGTTCATCGTCGTACACATTTCAAAGTTCACCTACTTTTTCCAATAGGCAACTTACAATAATGTTCATTTTACCATGTTATTATAGTTTGTAACAATGCTCACTGGCACTATTCGTGTCAAGCATGTTAAACTGAACATTTTTTCATGCACAACATATTGTTGCACATGCGCAGTAGTGCACCACAGCTGTGTAAACGTGCGCACTTCAAAACAAACATTTCACATGCGCAGTTGTTTTGTATTGCTGTTACACATGCGCTATGATGCACAGTGATAGTCACACATGTGCTCTAATTAAATTCAAAAATTACGCGTGCGCAGTGTTTTTTTTTTTTTTAAGTCCAACGTATTAATGCGATACCGAGAAAACTTCGTTCATCGTCGTACACATTTCAAAGTTCACCTACTTTTTCCAATAGGCAACTTACAATAATGTTCATTTTACCATGTTATTATAGTTTGTAACAATGCTCACTGGCACTATTCGTGTCAAGCATGTTAAACTGAACATTTTTTCATGCACAACATATTGTTGCACATGCGCAGTAGTGCACCACAGCTGTGTAAACGTGCGCACTTCAAAACAAACATTTCACATGCGCAGTTGTTTTGTATTGCTGTTACACATGCGCTATGATGCACAGTGATAGTCACACATGTGCTCTAATTAAATTCAAAAATTACGCGTGCGCAGTGTTTTTTTTTTTTTTAAGTCCAACGAAAATTAAAATTTTGTATTTTTCCATGTGCTAAATGCTTTTTGTGCAATTTACTTTTTTAAATTATATGTTTTACGCAATATATTGAACTTTTTTCTTTACACGTTTTTCTATATTTTTTTATTTTAGAATATTTAAAATGGCATTTATACTCCATATTTTTACAACTGCACATGTCTTTTGTTCATAGAAAACTACTGCGCATGCGTAACTGCCATAGGAACCTATTGCGCATTAGTATATACTTTACGCAATGTATATAACTTTTTTGTTAACTTGTTTCTCCATTTGCTTTGACAATTAAATTTTTTACAGTCATTTTTCTTTGTTTTTGTAACAACTGCTTATGCGTATTGTTTATAGGAAAGTACTGCGCATGCGTAACTACCTTTTGGAGCTTTTGCGCATGTATAGGTGATCAACGATGTGTCTATTAAAGTAAAAAGTTTTTCTAATAATTTCTATTACAATAATAAATATTTTTACATACAAGATTATGAAATTAGTTAAAATATTTTTAAGTATTCCTGTCTGTGAGAAACTTGATTAAATTTGTTTAATTTAGTTTAAAATATTTAACATTATTTTAAATAATTCTATAAAATTTAAAATAAAAATTTATAACTATAATATTAATTACAAAAACAAATAAATAATTTCAAAAAATAATATAATAGATTAATTATAAATATATCAATTAATTATTTTTATAATTTATTATTAATTAATATTTAGTATTATTATCATTATTACTGGCAATATTTTTTAAAACAATATCTTTGAGAATACTAGATGTTATTTTTAAAATAAAAAAAATAAAATTTTAAGAATTAATTTTATATTTCTAATAAAAATTTATTATTAATTATAAAAAATTTTAAAAATATATATTATTATTACATAATATATATTATAATTTACTACATTTTAAATTATTCAATTATCATATTCTTCTAAAAATAGGCCGCAACGACTTAAGGTGAAATAGAATGTATTGACCTAAAAACAAATTATACATAAATAATAATTAGTTAATAGAAATAAAAAAAAGGAAAAAGGGTACTTAACATATTTATAGATTTATATATATTTTTAAGAATACACAAAGTAAAGAAATATATAAAAGAAATAAAAAAACGAGCGAGCGTTAGCGAGCGAGGGTTGTTACGCTAGTTTATATAATATCCCAGTAAAGAAAGAATTGTTGGACAAGCGAAAAGGTAAATACACGTGGATTTATTGCGAAAACATTTTGTTTTAGAAGAAAATACGCGTTTTATTAAAAATATAGATATATTTCAGAGGCTAGTGAGTATCATCCATAAGAGGAAAAATTTATGGATTTTCTTCTTGTATTAAAAAAGTTTGATTTCTGATTGTTACTTTTTTCCTCTTTTTAGGGATAGGTACATTCTTACTTCTGTTTTTGATTAGGTACCATCTTGCTTTTTTTTTATTATTATTATTATTTAAATTAATACGATGTTGTGCTAAGCCGACGATTAGTACTTAGAGGGTCTTTCATAAATCATGTAGCCCATTTAGGGGGAGTAAAATATGGCTATGTAAACAAGAAATTAATGTCATTTAGAAATTTTAGTCTACTACAGCTAAAAGTGCTGTCAACACCTATATTATCTAGCTGTTACTCAGCTAAAAATATAGAAGAACTGGTTAAATTTTGTAGGTAGAATAGCTATATCTTTTCTGTAATATAATTTAGGTACCACAACTAAACGTTTAGGACGACGATATGGAGCGACGTTGTTTAACTGTAACAACCAGAATTCTTTGTAGTGTACGTAAACATTTTTTTCAGTGTACACACAGCAGCAGTATCCAGGCGCGAATCCAGCGGGAGGCTATCGCTCCCCCCCCCCCCCCAAAAAGCCGTAGATTATCATATATGAGAGAGAGAGAGAGAGAGAGAGATAGCACTATATTCTTATCTCTTTCTATCTCATATATCGACCACTTCAAAACCCTCGCCTAGATCTACCTTTGACAGTATCATGTGTTGTACTATTTGACAACAAAATTATTGTAATAAAAAGTCTATAGTGTTAACAATACACTGCACGGTGGTCCTCGATTAAATTCAACCCTGACTTCCTTACACCTCTGATTTTCTTCTTGGGAATGGTTAGGACTGTTTCAGGATCATTTTGCAAAAAAAAAATTAAAATCATAGAGTGAGCATTTTTTTTTCTTTTCATAACGCAGTCTTAAAAATGGCGTGATTCGGTTCTCTGTAGATAACCAGAAAGTTGCAGATTTAAGAACGATTCACTATGTGACGTCAGAGTGCAAACAAGTACAGTCCAAATTGCATGTCTCCCACTTTTCTACTTTTCTTGCACGCACTGTTTGACCAACAGAATAGAGTCGATATCTTTAGCGTGAGTAGTACAGCTTCAAAATCTAACCTGACCGTATCACTAGCGCGGCGTGTTGACAAGTAAAAAAGTGTGAAACATTCAATTTGGATTGTATTTGTGTACACTCTGACGTGACATAGTAAATCGTTCTTCATTCTGCAACTTTTTGGTTATCTATACAGAGAACCGAATCACGCCTTTTATGAAATATACTATTTATAACACTGTCCTAATCAAAATGTTCATTATTTTCTAAAGCTTCCTGAGGACTTGTTTTCTATTTGCAAGTAACAACCTTAAAATTATATCCTTTGTTTACATACTGTCAAAGGCAAGGTTAATTTAAGATGGTTATATGGATTTTTTTGCGAAGTGTTGAGTGGACAAAAGCTTCAAAATCGCTGATTATTATTATGAAAAACTAACACTACACAAATTGAAGAGCAAATTTCAAAACGTTGCTTTAAATTGTGACATAATTTTACTGGTGATTAGAAGCAATAAAAAATACCTTATTTCCTTTTTATATAAATATTTTTAATTTTATAGTATCTAAATCGCCAGAATTTTTAATTTAAAATTCACTACAGTTTTTCGAGGTAGAGTCGTAAGTACGGAAAATATTCTTTTGCTGTCCATTCAATACTTTGAAAAATATTATGTAAATTAACTAACCTCTGCTATTTTTGACAAAGTATATAAACCAATATTCTTATAAAGAGAAATATGTTTCCTATACAGTTCATTAAGAATATTTTGTAAAATTAAATTGCATACAGGCCTGTCGCAAATAGTTAAACATTGGGCAGTTTAATTGTATAAATACAAAAAAAAATTTTTGTAATTTTCTTTTTATATGCTGTCTTTCAATGCGGAACTTAAAATATTACTATTTATTTACAATTTTAATTTTGAAATTCCTTTTTTTAACTTAAAATCTGTAATAAAATTTATTACAGATCAATAAACTTTTATTTAGTTATTAATAAAAATAAAAAGTAAGGTTGGATTTATGTTACATTTTACTTTGTGGTTGCTTCGTGAAACCTATAAAATTCTGTGGAATTTTTTTTAACTTAGTCAAAGCTATCTGAAGACTTTAATTGCAGTGTTAGAAATGTTTAATTTTCCTAATTTGTAGACTTCTGCATGAAGCGAAAAATCGACCATAACAGGCTTCCTAAAAGATAATTTGCAACCAGACAAAGTAATAGCACAAAGGGATTTTGCAGAAAAATATTCTTATTGGCTTTACCCTATTGAAAATTCCCATATGGGATCCCATATAGAATCTTATATATCAACAGATGGGATTTTTCCTATCTGTTGTCAGGTAGGCGAATATATGGGATCCTTTATGGAATCCTATGTAAGATACTGCATGGTCCTCCACATGGAAATTCCACGAAGGATTCTGTACAGAACCCTATATGGGTACCCACATATCATCCCATATAGGTTTCTATATAGGATCCTATGTAGGATACCATGTACCGAACAACATAGATATTTCACATATGGGCAGTCCTATACAGGACCCCATGTGGGTTCCTGCATATTATGCCACATATCCGTCCATATAGGATTCTATATAGGATTCCGTACAGGATCCTATACTCTATCCTGCATCTCATCCCACATAGGTTCCTCTATAGGATTCTATGTACCGGCTCGCATAGACGGTTCGCCCACATTTTCTCCAAAACTCAATTGTCAGAATATCCATTTAACCGAATTTTATTTATCCAAAATTGCATTTATCAGAAATCTCATTTATCCAAAAAAACATTTATCAGAAATCTCTTTTGTCCGAAATTTAAATGATCAGAAATCTAATTTCTCCGAAAATGCATTTACCAGAAATCTCGTTTGTCCGAAAAGTAAATTGTCAGAAATCTAATTTAGCCAAAAATGTATTTATCAAAAATTTAATATATCCGAAATAGCATTTATCTGAAATCTCGTTTGTCAAAAAATTAAATTATCAAGAATTTTATTTATTAAAAATTACATTTATCAGTAATCTCAATTGTAAACATTTTCAATTATCAAAAATCTAATTTGTTCAATATTGAATTTAGCAGATATTTCTTGTGTCCGAAATTTCATTTATCAGAAATCTAATATGTCCAAAATAGCATTTAACAGAAAACTCATTCTTAAAAAAATTAAATTATTACGAATTTCATTTATCAAAAATTGTATTTATCGGAAATCTCATTAGTCCGAAATTACATTTGTCAGAAACCTAATTTATTAGACAAAGCACTTAACAGAAATTTCATTTGTCCGAAATATTATTTATCAGAAATTTCATTTGTCAAAAATGTCAATTATCAGTAATTTTATGTATCGAAAATTACATTTATCAGAAATTTCATTTCTCAGAAATTGCAATTATCAGAAATCTCATTTGTCAAGAATGTCAATTATCAGTAATCTTATTTATCAAAAATTGCATTTATTAGAAATCTCATTTCTCAGAAATTGCAATCATCATAAATCTCATTTGTCCAATTTTGCATTTATAAGAAATCTCATTAAACAGAAATATTATTTTTTAGAAATCTCTTTTGTCAAAAATGTTAATTATCAGTAATCTTATTTGTCAAAAATTGCATTTATCAGAAATCACATTTCTCAAAAATTGTTATTATCAGAAGTCACATTTGTCTGATACTGCATTTATCAGAAATCACATTTTTCAAAAAAATTAACTATCAAAAACCTTATTTATCCAAATTTTAATTTGTCAAAAATCTAATTTATCAAAAATTGAATTTATCAGACTTCTTAGTTGTCCGAAATTGCATTTATCAGAAATCTTATTTGTCTAAACTTGCATTTATCAGAAATCGCATTTGTCCGAAATCGCATTTATCGGAAGTCTCATTAATCCAAAAGATTATTCTCCATAACCATGTACAAGAAATCTCATTTTCCTAAACTTCCATTATCCCAACATTTCTCTTTCCAAGCCATTTATCCAAAACTGCATTTTACAGAAATCTCATTTGTCCGAAATATTATTTATCAGAAATTTCATTTGTCAAAAATGTCAATTATCTGTAATTTTATTTATCGAAAATTGCATTTATCAGAAATCGCATTTCTCAAAAATTGTTATTATCAGAAGTCTCATTTGTCTGATACCGCAAAAATTGAATTTATCAGACTTCTTAGTTGTCCGAAATTGCATTTAGCTGAAATCTAATTTGTCAGAATTTCCAATTATCAAAAATCCAATTTGTCCAAAATTGCATTTATCAGAAATATTTATCCGAAATATCCGCATTTATCCGAAATCGCACTTATCGGAAGTCTTATTTATCAAATTTGATTATTCTCCATAACCTTCAATTGTGCGAAAGTCGATGTACAGCTATCGCCAGATATGCTTTAACATTTAAACACGTAGGTCCCATGGAAATATGTTAAAGCATATCTGGCGATCAGTGTACAAGAAATCTCATTTTCCCAAACTTCCATTATCCTAACATTTCTCTTTCCAAGCGAATTGCCCGTCCCTGGTCTATTCCGGGAAACAGAATAGATGTCGTTCTTAATTCCTTCTGAACTGCACTCTGTTTTACCGACTAGACCAGGGACGGGCAACTCGCTTGGAAAGAGAAATGTTAGGATAATGGAAGTTTGGGAAAATGAGATTTCTTGTACATGGACTTTCGCACAATTAAAGGTTATGGAGAATAATCTTTTGGATAAATAAGACTTCCAATAAATGCGATTTCGGATAAATGCGATTTCGGATAAATGCAAGTTTTGACAAATAAGATTTCTGATAAATGCAATTTTGGACAAATTGGATTTTTGATAATTGGAAATTCTGACAAATTAGATTTCTGCTAAATGCAATTTCGGACAACTAAGAAGTCTAATAAATTGAATTTTTGATAAATTAGATTTTTGACAAATTAAAATTTGGATAAATGAGGTTTTTGATAGTTGATTTTTTTGAAAAATAAGATTTCTGATAAATGCAATATCAGACAAATGAGTCTTCTGATAATAACAATTTTTGAGAAATGTGATTTCTGGTAAATGCAATTTTTGACAAATAAGATTACTGATAATTAACATTTTTGACAAAAGAGATTTCTAAAAAATAATATTTCTGTTCAATGAGATTTCTTATAAATGCAAAATTGGACAAATGAGATTTATGATGATTGCAATTTCTGAGAAATGAGATTTCTAATAAATGCAATTTTTGATAAATAAGATTACTGATAATTGACATTCTTGACAAATGAGATTTCTGATAATTGCAATTTTTGAGAAATGAAATTTCTGATAAATGTAATTTTCGATAAATAAAATTACTGATAATTGACATTTTTGACAAATGAAATTTCTGATAAATAATATTTCGGACAAATGAGATTTCTGTTAAGTGCTTTGTCTAATAAATTAAGTTTCTGACAAATGTAATTTCTGATAAATACAATTTTTGATAAATGAAATTCGTAATAATTTAATTTTTTTAAGAATGAGATTTCTATTAAATGCTATTTCGGACAAATAAGATTTTCGATAAATACAATTTCGAATAAATGCGATTTCTGAGAATTTCAATTTCGGAAACATTAAATTTCTGATAAATGCAATTTCGGACAGATGCCATTTCTGAGAAATGCAATCTCGGAAACATTAGATTTCTGATAAATGCAATTTTTGATAAAGAAGATTTTAGATAATTCAAATTACTGACAAATTAGATTTTTGATCAATGCAATTTCGGACAAATGAAATTTCCGAGAAATACATATTTGGGTAAATGAGATTTCTGATAAATGCAATTTTGGATAAATAAAATTCGGTCACATGGATATTCTGACAATTGAGTTTTGGAGAAAATGTGGGCGAGCCCGCATAGACATTTCCCATATGGGCCGTTCTATACAGGATCCCATATGGGATCCTACATATTATCCCACATCCGCCCAGTATAACCGTTGGATTAATTATTTAGTTAATAAATTAATAAACAATATTAATTTGAGTAACTTTAAATTATCCACCTTTAACATGAATTTTTAAAATAAGAAAGTTTAATCTCTTTAGAGCGGTTATAATCTGACTCGAAAAGGAAATCAAAGAAATTTTAAGTTAAGTTAATTATTCGAAAATAAGGTTCAAAATAGTCAAACTTTATCCCATCTGGGATGCGCCAGGCAGTAATTTAGTGAATAAATCACTGCCGTCCTTCCATTCAGAACAAATCTTTCTTTGATTTCAAAATCCGCCGGCCAGCTCTGTTTAGGCGGAGAGGGGCATGAGCCGACGAGCAACCAACGCTGGTCCAATGCTGAAAGATAAAAACGGGAGGAGCTTCCCTTGGAGTTTTCCCCCCATTTTAAATAAAAGAAGCACTGATTAACAAAAACAAAACAAAGTAAATTTATTCAATAAAATTCAATGGTAAAGAGTATAAATTATAAAACACAACCTCTGAGGGAGGAAATGATTCCGACCAGAAATCCGCACAATAATAAGATTAACAAGAGTGATAGTGAAACTGTGCACGATAATCTAAAGTATAGGACCATTCTAAGGTCGAATGAATGGGTTAATCTTTAATTTTAGTTTGATTAATCGAGCCGCCATTATCGTGAGCACATGGCGGTTAATTAAAATTCTATTAAGTTGTGAGTCGCTTACCAATAATTTGCTGAACGACGATACAGGGCCAATTCCGGCCAACACAAAACTTAAATATAATTTAAATTAAAATAATAAGGAGTCGTCATTGACTCAAAAATTGAATAAGAAAGTGTTACAAAACTTTTGGTTGCGGGACCAACTGTTAACCGCGAGGGCTCAACCAGGAAGACCGAGGGCAGTTCGTCGAAATTCGTCGGCCCTTCCGAGAATTTTCTCTCTCGCTCCTCGATCGTTGGATCTCGTTCGTCGATGGTGAAATCCATATTCGCCTTCACTCGATGCGCCGTGAGATGTCCCTACGATGTCCAAATTCGGGCTTTTAGGCAGACAGGTTTCACCATGAGAAGGCGGGAATCACATCCGCCCTTTATCCCTCGATGTACAACCCTCGGTTGTGCCCATGGCAGAAACCTGGCTGCGCCCTGGCATCCTTCCTTGGATCCTCAGGCGAAGAAAGCGAGTGCATAATGGCATGATTGGTAGCATACAAAGAATAGAAAAATGATAAGTAAGCGACTCTTAAGAATACTCAATTTTCGCAGAGACTTGGAATTTCTGGTCGATATCGAAGGAATGGATTTATACCATTCTAGTGCTTCCTGATCGAGTTCATCTAACGCGAAAGGCTCCTTCGAAAAAGGTAGAAATTGTTGACAGAACGTGCAGATAAAATCTGCAACGTTACAACTCCTCCCCCCTTAGAAGGAGCCTAGGGGCTTGTTTTGAATTTCAACCCCAGACTCTAGGAATGCGACTAACTTACAAGGTTTGCCGTGCTTTTGCGACTGGCGAGTCGATCGACCAAATATTCCTTGTCTCTACCAATTTACTAGCATATCAAAATACTAGAGATATTAATTACTTAAACATTAAACTTGGAAAACAAAGTTCAATCCAAAACAAAAAAAAATGTTTCATAGATAAGTTACGAAATTATTTCATGGCCATCATAAGGATGGTTCGGCTCTTATTTGGTGTGGTTTCTGGTCACACGAGAAGTAAAAAAAAAGATTCTTAAATAGAACTAGTGGAACCGTTCCGCTCCGAACGAAATTTTGGAGGGTGGAACTCCACGGGAAGCTCATAGCCCGCTATGAAAACTTTTATTAAAGGTTAATTATAAGTTAGAAAACAACTATTTACAAGAATAGATTTATTATCTTCTCTGTTTATAATTCTAATTACATTTGATTCGAGATGTCATATAATATAACACAACCACAAAGGAAATTGGGAAAGGTGGAAGTTAGAGGTAGGAGTTTATCCACTGTTAATAGCGACGATGCTTATGACCACCCCCATTGCACCTAGGGCAGTCTCGAGCATGTCGGCCCTCGTATCCACACTTGTTGCAGAAGAGCGTCAAATTATCTGGGCACCACGGCCACATGTGTCCTCTTTTTTCACAATTGTGGCACGGGACTTTGGACAGGGAGTCCTTGTATTTCTCGTGCGTTTCCCGGACGTTACGCACCTTTGGACCTCTTGACGGTTTGCGACGTTTATTGCACCTTAGACAATCGCGTGTGTGGGTGTTTTGTAACCCGCACGCTTCACAGAATAGACCAAGGAACAATGGGCAATGTTGCCAGACATGTAATCTGTCTAGACAGTTGTAACAGGTCGTCGGTAGTAGTCTGGTGCTCTCTGCTAGACGTTGTTTCCACATTGACAGTATTCCAATTCCGGCGCACTCGTCAACATACTCCGGCCGTCCGAACTGAAACAGTCCTACCTGGATGGCTACTTCTTCTAAAGGTGTCTCAGGGGATAGACTGCCGAGCAGCTCCCACAACCCGGTAAGAAATTCCTGTCGCCTATTCGGGCTTCCGATTGGTGGTCTTTGGTGTCTCGTATTTGTTGGGCGGTCTTCACCCTCCTCTCGGATGGTTGACAGCGGTCTGCTTCCTACGTTGGTCCTTCCTTCCATTTTTGAAGGGGTCTTTTGATTGCCCTCCCTGTCCATTATTTCCTTTCCCGGAATATAATCATAGCCCTCGGCGAGGCGGTCACCCAGCCACTGACGGAAGGTCTTCATTCTGGTCATTCTAGAAATAGTCGATGGTAATGTATCCAGGAAGGTTTTTGCCTCTTCGTGGGAGACGATTTCTATTGGCCTACTATCCGCCATCTAGTAAATCTGTAAACGAATATTTCAACGTCAGGATGGTTTATATCACACTTGCATTACGAACGTGGTACGGTTTTAGGTCTTTAACGTGGAAGGTTCCTAGAGAGCGACCATTTTTATTCGCGAGTTCATAAACTAGGGGCGATCGCGCCCGAATTATCCGGAACGGACCGTGGAAACGTTTGTCGAGTTTCGAGGAATAAAGTTTTCCTTTCGATGAGAGGGTAACCAGCTTTTTGAGGACTCGATCACCTACTTGATAGTCGAAGTGTCTACGATTTTTATTGTAGTACCGAGTTTGTTTGACGTGAGCTTCCTCTAAGTGGAGGGTGACTAAATCACTCAGCTCTTTTAAACGTTCCATTCTCGCGATCCAATTATCGCGATTAGGTTCCGGAATTTCGGAGGGTCCTTCTTCCTCCCGTCGTAAGCTGATTTTAGGGCGAGGTTCTCGACCAAGATTTAAGAAGGCTGGACTCACCTTTGTCGTTGAATTAACCGCGGTGTTGTACGCGAATCGAAATTCGTGTAGGTGGACATCCCAGTCGGTCTGGTCTGCGTCCAAAAAAGTTCTCAACATCGTTTTGATAACGCGGTTCATCCTTTCGGTCGGATTCGCCTGAGGGTGGTAGGCCGGGTTGGTAGAGTGATGAATCTCAAAAAAGTCAGTGACCTGTTTCATCACTTTGTTGATGAATTCGGTCCCGTTGTCGGTGTGGAGTACCTCTGGTTTGCCCCAACGAGATATCACCAGGTCGTCTAGGGCCAGGCTAATGTTTTTAGCTGTGGCCGTTCTCATGGCCTTGCATTCGATCCATTTTGAAAAGTAATCGTGGAAAACGATTATGTAGCAATTTTCTGCTTTACTTCGAGGCAAAGGTCCCATGCAATCAGTGGAGACGACAGACCAAATCTGATTGACTACTCTTCGGCCCATGAGGCCAGGACGTGGCAGCTGTGAGGCTTTCGTCCTCTGGCAAAGATCACACTTGTTAATATAGTTCGAGACGTCTCGAAAAATGCCAGGCCAGTAATAGGAAAGAGCTACCCTATGGTAGGTCTTATCAATGCCGAGATGGCCTGCTTGGGCTTCATCGTGCGATTCATTGAGGACCTCGAAGCGTTTTTCAAGTGGAAGGACTAGCTTCCAGGCGTCTTCATCCTCAATGATAGGGTCAATGACCGGATTAGGACGGTAGAAATACAGTTTTCCATCCGTCACTTTCCATCCATGGAAATATATAGAAACCCATATGAGATCCTACATATTATCCCATGTAGAACCCTATGGAAAATTCGTATGTAGGATACCATGTAGGATGCTACATGGGATCCCATATAGGATCCCATACAGATACCTACCTAGCAACAGATAGGACTTATCCTATATGCTGACAGGTAGGTGTCTATACGGGATCCTATATGGAATCTTATATGGGATTCCACATAGGATCCAATGTACATTTTCTCATTATCAGGGAAAATAAAGAAATTGAGACAGACCATAGTGCGGTCAGTGTTACTATTTTTTTGACAAAAATCTTTAGACAAACTCAAAAATGAATCGATTCTTTCTTTTTTTGAAAATACTTATAAATGTTTGTACAATAATGCTTAACTACTAAACTAACTTAAGTTCAACTATTATTTAGACAATCTAAAAATTGTTTGTAAACAATCTAAATTGTATTAGGACTCTAGGCCAATAGTGACGAATTAATTTTACAAAAGAAACGAATTCTAAGTATGTAATAAAAATTTTTGAAGTGATTATATCGAAGTACCTTGAAATCACTCTAAAAAAATGATTTTTTATATTTTATAAAGTTATTAACATTTTTGTTTAGTTAATATTAAAAGTCTTGATTTTTTAGTACCAACTTAAGCGTAATAGTATAAACATTTATAAATATTTTTAAAAAAATAACATTAAAATTGGTTTATTTTTGAGTTGTTGGCAGATTTTTGTCTTTACTCTGAATAAAAAAATTTTAGTCAGGGAATTTCGTTGTAAAGTCAGTAAAATGTCAGGGAAATGACAGGGAAATTGATAAACTGAATTTTGTGGCCACCCTGTATCTCCATGTGGGATTTCATGTCGGATCTTATATAGGATCTTATGTACTATCCCACATAGGATCCTTTGCACTTTCCTACATAGAATCCCATATATCTCATGAATGCATTTCTCATATAGGCGAACCTATGCAGTATCCCATATGGGATCCCATACGGAATCCTATGTAGGTCGGCAAATAGGAATTTATATAGGTTCCTAGGTAGGATCCTACATAGGGTTTTTAAAAATGTCTTTTTTCAAATGCATATGCTTTCGAATTAAGCCAATGTCAGAATTTAAACTTAACTGCTTTAAGCTTATTGGACATCTCCCTTCTTATATCTTATTTGTCTAGACTTGTTTGTGTGTTTAGGTAAGAGAACGCACCTAGCGGCATTTCTATGAAATGAACTCTCGTATAGGAATTCATGTAGGTCCCTAAATAGGATCCTAGGTGGGTAGACATATAGGATCCTAGGTGGGTAGACATATAGGATCCTTTGTGAGTAAACATATAAGATCCACATAGGATCCTATATGGGATTCTGCGTAGGTTCGCCTATATGAGAAATGCATTCTAGAGATGATTCTATATGGGATTCTATATATGAAAGTGCAAAGAATTCTATGTGAGATAATATGTAGGATCCTATATAAGATCCTATATGGAAGCCGACATAGAATTCTACATGGGATAATGCGTAGGATCCCATATGGGCTAGTGTATAGGACTGCCCATATAGGAAATATCTATGTGAGGCGGTACATGGTATTCTACATAGGATCCCATATAAGAACCTATGTGGGATGAGACGTAGGATAGTGCATATGATCCTGTACTGGATCCTATGTAGAATCCTACATGGGCGGTTATGTTGGATAATACGTAGGATCCTATATAGGATCCTGGATAGGACTGCTCATATCTATCTATATAAATAAAATCAACATTTTGTCTGTACATTGCACCAAACTCAAAAATTTTTACATACTTTTTCATTTAAAGTGATAAGGATTCCGAAAATGCAAAAAAAAATTTCTGTCTGTCTGTCTGTCTGTCTGTCATCAATATTTTGTACGGGTATCACTCCAGAACGGCTTGACCGATTTCAGTGAAACTTGGCAGTGAATTAGAGACTTACTTAACTTAGATTTATAAAAAAAAAATTCATATAATTATTTTAAGCTAAGATATTTAATTAACACACTTAACATACATACATATATATGGGTCATTCCATACGAAAAGGCAAATGGCTGAGTCCACTCGTAGTTTTAACCAATTTTAAAGATATATAGCTCAAAATTTAGCATTTTTTATAAGGAATCGAATGTCGTGTGGTACTTTTTAAAATATTCAAAATGGCGGCTACCACAGCTGGATATATAACCAAACTTTTTGAATTTCTGGGTTTAAGCGATTATTACTTTTATTATCTCGGATTAAAATTGCTCAAAACAAATTTTTCTTATGTTTTTGAGATCCCCGAGACAAAAAAATATGACTAAATAATCATAAATAAAAAATTCAAGATGGCGGATCCAAAATGGCGGTCAAATTTTTAAAATGCTATTGGATTTAACTGAAACTTGTTACTCGGGGGTTTTTGAGGTCGCTGATTACGAATATGATCTCAAAATTTAAAAATTCAAAATGGCGGATCCAATATGGAGGACGAATTTTTTAAAATTGGTCGGATTCGCTTGAAACTAGTTGCTCGGGGGTTTTTGGGGTTGCAGATGACGAATCTAATGTCAAAGTTTAAAAATTAAAAATGGTGGATATAAAATGGCGTCGAAATTTTCAAAATGTTATTCGATTTAACTGAAACTTGTTACTTGGGGTCGCTGAATGTTGTTCTAAGGTTAAATTTAAAAAAAATTAAACGGCGCATCCAATATCTCATTTCGAGTTCATTTTTTGTGGGGGGTTATTTGTGTTTTCTTTTGCAAAAAAACATTAATGAAACTTAAAAATTCTAAATAACTGTTGTAATATATCGTCGAAAAAATTTGAAAATTGGGCACAGCTCAAGAAATTAACTACTTGCGGTTTTTTGAACTCCATCATTATGAATTCAGTAACAAATTTGAAAACTTTAAAATGTCCCATCCAATATGAGTTGTATGAATTAAAAAAATTCAGTTAAGCTTAAAATTTTGTAAAATTGAAACCGTTACACAGATATAACAAAGTCTAGATTTTAGCCCAATTTTAAGGCTGCATTCAAGGTGTCAACGGATTCAACCGTGATAGATGAGGACAAAATGATGCACAACATAATGGCTGAATTTAAGGTTAATCGATTTAAGATTTTTTGTAGTGAACAAAAATATATCATTAATATTCAACAATGACAAATTCTTTAGCACTAGAATACGTTTTTATTTTTAAGGCTGTGTCTGACTGCGGAATAAATGTGTGCTTTTTTTGAATTTGTGGAACTGCTTGTGCATTCTTAAACCGCGAGTTTAGTCGTTTTTTAATCGTTTCATGGTGTTTTGCAGTATAATAAAAAAACATTATGTTTTTTATATTCTGTTTTGACCAAGTAAACAATTGTTCAGCTGTTAGAATGCTGTTCATTGACGATGCTTGAAGACTTGCTCTTCTTGCTTGGATTTTCATCACAGCTCCAAGACCATCATGAGGTCCTTTGCCGTGAGCTGTGACATGAAAATGCCATTCGGCTTTGATTCCAAAGTCTGATTCGTGCTTCATCAGATCAATAATATTGAATCTATTTTTAAAATGCTGCTTTGCTCCATCAGAAATATAAATAATTTTGCTCACCTTATGATTCTTTTTAATGTGGTCAATTAGAATAGAATTACAAATGTGAACAGCAACAGTATCATGGCTTAAGCAATCCGAAAGAATAATGACATTTTCGTGACATAATTTTCCATCTTTAAGATAATAATAAACCACTGTGTATACAGTGGCTTGATTATTATTATAGTGAAATGCTTGAGCTGCGTCTTGTAAAATAAAAGCATAGTTTTCAGAAAAGTCACATAAAACAATAAATTCTCCTTCTTTTAGTGTGTTTTTAATTTCTTGGAAATATACCTTTTGCTTTTCATGCACAAAGTTGTGACTCTTAAGAGCAACTAGGATATTACCAAGGTCTGTCAAGAAATTTTCTCTACTGGACGTTTTAGTAACCATGGTTGCTCTGTCAGTCGTGCACCATTGGCTATGTTTGACTTCTGTCACATCAGAAATTTGTAGAAGCTTAAGCAGATAATTTTTAATCTTTTCGGTTCCATTGCAAGATGTACAATTATTAAAGTGGCAGTCATCTTTTGGTTCTCTGCAAAGCATAAAATTAAGGCAGTCTTCATATGTCACGAGAGGAAATTCTGCATTCTGGGTTAATTTTGGCAAATTTATTGCACTCAACATGAGCTTACAATTTTGATGTAAAACACACACACATACAACATGAGTACCACCTTCTCCAGCTAAAACACAATTATCCGGCCGCAATTCACAAAATTTCGATAATCCAATCTTTTTATCTGGATTTTCTTCTTGAAACTTTGTGTGTAATTCTCTTAAATTAAATAGAATTAGCCTTTTTTGTTTTAAAATCTTCTTTCCATCAACCACAATAGATTTTTTATTTTTCATTCCGGGAAGAATTCTACTATTGTCGTCTTCTTCATAAAACTCTCGTATTTTATCGACTTCCGCTTTTGTCATTGCATTGCCAACTTCGGGTGTAGGTCTCGAAAGAGAGCCGTGTTGTTTTTTTAAATCTTTAGCATTTCTAACTGATTTAGAATTAGTGTTAAATTCTGTAGAAATTCGTGTAATTGTTCAATTTAAAGGTAAAATTGTCAAAATTGCAATTCTATCTGGATCATTCGATGGAAGTGATGCAAATTTTTCCTTCAAGCCTCTTAAAATATCAGCTAAATCATCTTCTGCAGATACATTAGCAGAATCTATAACTTGAGGCTCATTACTGACATTGTGATCTCTGTTTAGATTACAATTTTTACCAGAATTAAATGAATCATTTTTATTAGAATTATCGGATTCAATCTCACCATCCGAAAATGACAGTCTTCTACATTTATAGCATATCATAGAACCGTCAGGAATTGTTGGAAACTTTTTCGAAAACGAGTCAGTTATTTTTCGTAAGCTCTTACCCTTATATCCTTCGATATTATAAGGATTTGCACACCTATCATTTCTTACAATATTCTCGGGTGGAGAATTCATTATTATATCCAAAAAAGCTCTGACCAATAAAAAGTCCTAAAAAGGACTGATTGAAATTATTGCATACGCAAAAGAAAATTTTCTTATAAGAAAAGACAGCTTTATCAAGAATGCAAAAAAGAGAAAAGAAAGAATTCAAAATGAAGAATGAGAGAAATAATTAAAGAAATAAATTTAATAACGGAGCAACGGAAGAACTAAAAAAACATAATAAAAATACTGGAGAATGAACAAAATGTTGAAAGAAAAAAAAAGCTGTGAAAAGATTGGATTTGCCGTGAATAATGATAAACGTACACTTACCTGCGAAAACACACGAAAAATTCGTAATGTTTCCACCTGAATAATCTATCGTACTTATATATTTTGCACCGCATCTCGTTAGCGAGAGAATTTGACTAAAACTATGAAATCACCTCCTTGCGGAGTCGAAAAGAACTACAAGAAATCGCGCGCATTTTTTGAATTAACCCTTTAACGCACAACTTTTTTATTAAAGTGCAATTTTCGCCATGTTTTCTATTTGGGGGTTTTTGGGGTCGCAGATGACGAATTTGAAGTCAGTTTTTCAAAATTCAAAATGGCGGATTCAATGTGGCGGACGAATTTTTTTAAATTGGTCGATTTCGCTTGAAACTTGTTTCTCGGGAGTTTTTGGGGTCGCAGATTACGAATCTAAAGTCAGTTTTTCAAAATCCAAAATGGCGGACGAATTTTTTGAAATTGGTCTAATTCGCTTGAAACTTGTTTCTCGGGGGTTTTTGGGGTCGCAGATTACAAATCTAAAGTCAGTTTTTCAAAATTCAAAATGGCGGATCCAATATGGCGGACGAATTTTTTTAAATTGGTCTAATTCGCTTGAAACTTGTTTCTCGGGGGTTTTTGGGGTGGCAGATTACGAATCTAAAGTCAGTTTTTCAAAATTCAAAATGGCGGATCCAATATGGCGGACGAATTTTTTTAAATTGGTCTAATTCGCTTGAAACTTGTTTCTCGGGGGTTTTTGGGGTCGCAGATTACGAATCTAAAGTCAGTTTTTCAAAATTTAAAATGGCGGATCCAATATGGCGGACGAATTTTTTTAAATTGGTCTAATTCGCTTGAAACTTGTTTCTCGGGGGTTTTTGGGGTCGCAGATTACGAATCTAAAGTCAGTTTTTCAAAATTTAAAATGGCGGATCCAATATGGCGGACGAATTTTTTTAAATTGGTCAGTATCGTTTGAAACTTGTTACTCGGGGTTTTTTTGGGTAGCAGATTACGAATCTGAAATTATTTTTTCAAAATTCATAATGGCGGATCCAATATGGCGGACGAATTTCTCTAAATCCGTCGGATTCGTTTTAAACTTGTTACTAGGGGGTTTTTGAGGTCGCTGACTACGAATCTGATGTCAAAATTAGAAAATTAAAAAGGGGTGTACAATAAACAAGAATTAAATACTGATGGCAGTTGAAAGGCTACGTCTCTTGACACATTTTTCGCCATTTTATATCCACCATTTTTAATTTTTAAACTTTGACATTATATTCGTAATCTGCGACCCCAAAAACCCCCGAGTAACACGTTTCGGACAAATCCGACCAATTTTAAAAAATTCGTCCTCCATATTGGATCCGCCATTTTGAATTTTTAAATTTTGACATTAGATTCGAAATCAGCGACCTCAAAAACCCCCGATTAACAAGTTTCATAGAAATCCGATCAATTTTCAAAATATTGTCCGCCATATTGGATCCGCCATTTTGAATTTTTAAATTTTGAGATCATATTCGTAATCAGCGACCTCAAAAACCCCCGAGTAACAAGTTTCAGTTAAATCCAATAGCATTTTAAAAATTTGACCGCCATTTTGGATCCGCCATCTTGAATTTTTTATTTATGATTATTTAGTCATATTTTTTTGTCTCGGGGATCTCAAAAACATAAGAAAAATTTGTTTTGAGCAATTTTAATCCGAGATAATAAAAGTAATAATCGCTTAAACCCAGAAATTCAAAAAGTTTGGTTATATATCCAGCTGTGGTAGCCGCCATTTTGAATATTTTAAAAAGTACCACACGGCATTCGATTCCTTATAAAAAATGCTAAATTTTGAGCTATATATCTTTAAAATTGGTTAAAACTACGAGTGGACTCAGCCATTTGCCTTTTCGTATGGAATGACCCATATATATACATAGTATTTCAGAAAAGGCAAGATTAGGCTGTTTTAAAGTATACTAACATATCAAAAGTTACTATACGGGTATGTGATTCATAGCAACGGTTGCTATGGTAATGTGATCCATAGCAACCGTTGCTATGGGCACGTTTTCCATAGCAACCGTTGCTACTAGAATGTTTTTCAAAGCCAAGGTTTATATTGAAATAGTTTTCATGGCAAATACGAATAGTTACCATAGCAGCGGTTGTTATGGGAATGTTTACCTTAGCAACGTTGCTATAAGTTATTATGATTATGATTAAACATAAATTCTTTTTAATTAATTTAAAAATTTTAATTTTTAAATATGGCGATCCGGGAAATTTTCAGAAAGGTTCCAAAGGAAATTTCCGAGATGTTTCTAATAAGTTTCCAAGGAATGTTTCCATAAAGTTTCCAGGAAGTTTCTAAGGAATGTTTCCAGGAAGTTTCCAATGAATGTTTCCGGGAAGTTTCCAGAAAGTTTACAAGGGATGTTTTAGGGTAGTTTCCGAAGGAAGTTTCCAGGAAGATTACAAGGGATGTTTGAGAGAAGTTTCCAAACTAAGTCTCGGGCAAATTTCCAGGAAGTTTCCAAGGAAAGTTTTCGAGAAATTTCCAATAAGTTTTCAAAAAATGTTTCCGGGAAGTTCCCAGGAAGTTTCCAAGGGATGCTTATGGTAAGATTCCAAGGAAGGGTTTCCGGGATGTTTCCAAGGGAAACTTTCCAGGAGGGGGATGTTTCGCTATATGCAGAAAGTTTTTTGAAGATTTCCTTTGATAATTTCAGACCTTAAAATAGGAAAGTTCCAGGAAACTTTCCAGAAATTCGGGTGCTATCTGGGATGTGAAGTTTAATAAAGGATATTCTAAATTATATCAAAATCTGGGTTCCACTTTTTATAGCATTCCAACTCCCCTGAATCCGTATAAAAAATTACACTTTTTATGACACTTTTTATGATTATCCGTTTAAAAAAAATTTACAGTTATAATGTCACCCCAACCTTTTCTTAATCTTATCCGTTTATGAAAAACCCAACTCTTTATAACGCTTTGACCCAATGGTATCAATGTAGAAAACTTGACTTCCAACTTTTATGATACTTTTCATTTCGTAAAACCAATCCCAACTTTATAGAAAAATTTACCTTCCGGTTTATACATACCCTGCGCTGAAAGCAGTACATGCATATGTGTTATAGAACCTTATCTATTTTTATCGAAGAATATTTATTTTGATACAAAAACTCATAGCGCATAAAATGCTTATTTTTATCAGATCTACAATTTTTGTTTAAAATATTTTTTAAAATTAAGAATATTTCATCAGATAACAGCAAAAAACTGTGAATTATGGTAAATTTTTGTTTTTTTTACATTATAATAAAATTGGTGCCAATTTTCATTATGATATTCGTAATTAGCACTTAAAAATACGTAAGTAAAGAATTTTCAAAGAAATCGAAAATATGTGCTAATCGAAAGTTTCCAATAAAGGATATTAGAATTTAATAATTTTTGGAAGAGAATTATGTTGCTTAGAAAAGTTTGTTTTAAATACTTTCTGCATGAAAATAATTTTTGTCAAAAAATACTTTCTGTCGGAAAATGCATGCTGTCAAAAAATACTTTGTGACACAAAATACTTTTGGTCAAAAAATACTGTTGATGGCACGCCAATAGATTTCGATGCCCGCCGAAGGCGGGCTCGAAAGCTAGTAGGAAATATCTATACGAGGCAGTTTATGGTTTCCTACATAGGATCTTATATAGGAACCTATGTGGGATGAGATGTAGGATAGTGCATAGGATCTTTTACCGGATCCTATATAAAATCCTATATTGAATCCTATATGGGTGGATATGTTGATTTATACGTAGGATCCTATATGGGATCCTGTAAAGGACTGTCCATATGGGAAATATCCATGCGAGGCGGTACATGGTATCCTACATAGGATCCTATATAGAAACCTATGTAGGATAACACGTTGGATCCCATATGAGATGTTGTATATGACTGCCCACATGGGAAATATCTATCAGGGTGGTACATGGTATCCTACATAGGATCGTACATAGAAACCTATATGGAATGATATGTGGGTACCCATATAGTATCCTGTACAGAATCTTTTGTGGAATTCTCATGTGGGATCCCATGCAGAATCCTACATAGGATCCCATATAGAATCCCATATATTCGCCTACCTGGCAATAGATAAGAAAAATACTATTTGTTGTTATATAAGATTCTATATGGGATCCCATATGGGATCCTATGTAGGATTCTGCATGGGATCCTACATGGGTATTTGCAATAGGGTAGAAGTAAATTGGTCCGAATTTACGATATCCGGTAAAGAGGGAGAAATAGAAAAAAATTAAAAAGTTGGAGATTTTGTTAGAAATGCGGTAATATTCTATTATTTTGAATGGGCGATTTTTTCCTTTTTAAAATATCACTTTCCAGCAATAGAAGTGCTGAAAAATGAATTTTTTTTTATTAGTAGGAGGATACGAGAAATTGAAAATAATTAAGAATTTGAATTATTATTAATGCGCGAATGTAGCACCGATAGAAATAACTGCAAAGAGTTTAAAATAAAACTTTAAAAAGTAGAAAATTGTATTGTTTTAATTGACTACATAAATTATGAAAAAGCGAACTGAAGGCAATTGAAAAGTTACGAATATGAGATTTTAGTGACTACCAGTAGAGGCTACGAGAAATCGACAATTTCTGTTGTTTTCAATTGTCTACAGAATTTTTCAAGAAGCGAATTCAAGGCAATTGAAACGTTAAAAATCTGGAAATAATAAGTGTTTGAATTTCTATTGCTTTCAATGCGCGCGTGAAAATTCCTGAATATTTACAATAAATTTAATTAATGAATAAATAATAAATAAAGAAAGAAAACGTTAGAAAACTGATTTTTAAGATTTGGAATTTAAAGTACAATTTAAAATATACAATTTTGAATAGGATCTTTAGGAAAAACGATAACTTGAAGATGAAGTATGAAGGGACGTTTTCATAAACTATTATAATTATTAAAAAAATCTTGAGGACATAGTAAACTAATATTTAGGAACAGTCAGCTTATATTAAACAGGAATAAAATTTTCGTTCAACCGTCGATACCAGGTAGCGAAATGTCGTGGCCTCGCGATCACGGAAGTTAAGCAATCTCATGCGTGCGTAGAGATTATATATTATATGGATGACAGTCTCCGTGATATCGTTACAGCCAGATGTTTTTCACTGAAATTTGAAATATTCTCAAATATATATATAGGAGAGGTATTGAACCGGTGTATAAATTAAAGATGAATAAGAAAAAGACCGAATTTTTTTATTTTACTATTATTTTTTGTACTATTAAAGTCATTACATATTTATTCGAACGATATGTTATGTGTGTATGTAAGCTAACGCAGTCGTAGATAAAAAAAAATGAACTAAGTGATCAACTAAAGTTAAATGCAAATATAAAGAAAGAAAGTCGACGAAAGCATCGGAGATTTCGCCGATCTTGACCACAGCAACGAGGCGCTGGAAATAAACACGTGGAGATCAGCAGCATCGAGACTTCTGGAAATTTCTAGTATAAACGGGAAATAATCATGGCAGAACAGCATGGATCATTCAGAATTCCTCCCGTCCTTACATTCGATGGAAATGTGAAGGAAAAGTGGCAAAAGTGGCAGCAAAAATTTGAATTATATTTACTGGCCTCTGGATTAAATGAGAAATCAGAGGAGCGTCAAATCGCCGTTCTCCTCATTGTTATTGGAGAAGAGGCGTTAGAAAAATTTAACACGTTCACTCTCACAGCTGATCAACAAAAAAATCTTAAAGAAGTGTTGAAAGCATTTCAGAATTTCTGCATTCCAAAGCAAAACGAGGCTATCGAGCGTCACATTTTTAATTCAAGATGTCACCATGAAGGAGAAAACTTCATGACATATTTAACAGCACTGAGGACTTTGAGTGCGTCCTGTAATTTTGGCGAGCTTCGAGAGAGCCTCATAAGAGACAGAATAATCTGCGGCATCAGGAATCCTGAAACAAAATCCAGAATTCTCAAAGAAGACGACTTGGAATTAGAAAAATGCATAGACATTTGCAAATCATTGGAACTGGCGGGATTTCAAATAAAAACATTGGAAAATGAAGAAAAAATACACTCTATTAAGAAATATCACAACAAATACGACAAGTTTAAGTCAAAGCCAAGAGGTACCGGAGCTCGAGACTACCAGAGAAGAGAGATCGGACAGTCGGACGGAGCGAAAAAGTACAACGGAGATCAACGTTCGTGTGGCAGATGCGGAAGGAGTCACCCCCCGAAGCAGTATCCAGCCTTTGGAAAAACATGCGCAAAATGTGGTAAGAAAAACCATTTTGCAAATAAGTGCGGTTCGAAGAATACGACCGAGATAAAAGTAATTGAACGAACATCGGGAAATAGTGAACATAACCTATTTATCGGCATGGTAAATGTAAACAAAATCGAAAATAATTGTATGTACGACTCCTGGCGCGAACCGGTCGAGATAAATAATAAGAAAACGATAATTGTAAAACTGGACACCGGTGCAGATTCTAATGTGATATCGGAATCGGAGTTCCGGGAATTAAAGACAGACAAAACGATCGTCAAAAATTCGAACGTCAAAGTAACCGCCTACAGAGGCACGCAGTTGATTGTCATCGGAGAATGCAAACTTTTCTGTAAACTTAAAAATAGAGAGGGTGTTTATTTAAATTTCATAATAATTGAGGGATCAAAAGAAACCCGCCGTGATTGGTTCCCCAACCTTGCTAAAATTTGAATTGATTAAAAGTATTAATCAGGTAAATGTTGAAAAAATAGATGCCCCACCTACTGTCATGAAATTATTAGATAAACATAACAAAGTTTTCGAAGGTCTTAGTTGTATAAAAATTTTTGTATATGACATAAAGTTAAAAGAAAATGTTGTCCCTAACGTAGCAAAATGTAGAAAAATACCCTTACTGTTACATGATAAAGTAAAATTCGAAATTGAAAAAATGGTAAAAGACGGTATATTAAAAAAAGTAACTGAACCCACGGAATGGGCACATCCCATAGTAATAGTAAGCAAGAAGGATGGCTCTTTAAGGATTTGCATAGACCCTACTGAATTAAATAAATTCATCTTGAGACATCATTTTAAATTGCCAGATGTTGATGATATTACCCTTATGGAAAAGTGAGACATGAAAATAATGACACAGATGCGTGTCATTACTTCATAATGTCATTGCGTGTCATCATTTTGCGACCACACGAAAAAAATAACACGAAAAAAATCTCATGTCAAAGAATGCACCATTAAAAAACTTTTTATTATTATTAGTTTTATAATAATTTCGTATAAACATACATTGTGCACCATTTTGGGGAGGAAAAAATTTACTGCGCAGCCGTAGGTGCTGTAGAATAACTAGAATACGTCTACGCATCCAGGCATTTTTTTTCTCCCGTGTCATTTTTTTCGTGTGGTCGCGAAATGATGACACGCAATGACACGAAAGTAATGACACGCATCCGTGGCATTATTTTCATGTCACACTTTTCCATAAGGGTACGCCGGAATTGTCATCCCATCAATTTTTCTCGGTTATAGATGGCGATAGAGCCTTTAATCAATTAAGACTCTCTGAAGAGAGTATAAAACTATTAACAATTATAACGCCTTTTGGAAGATTTCAGTGCTTGAGATTATATTTCGGTATCAATTCTGCAACTGAAATTTTCCATGAAATCTTTATGACCATATTTGGGGACATTCCTGGTGTACATGTATATGTTGATGACATATTAGTCTCAGGCAAAACGCAAGAAGAACATGATTCAAGTCTAAAGCTGGTATTAGAAAGGGCAGAAAAAATTAACATAAAATTAAATATAAAAAAATGTAATTTCAGTAAAAGTAAAGTTAAATTTTTGGGGCACATTTTCACAAATAAAGGGTTACAAATTGACGAGGAAAAAGTAAAAGCAATTGTTGGAATTAAATCTCCTCAGAATAAACAAGAATTAGAAAGATTTTTGGGAATGCTAGTATACGTGTCAAAATTTGTACCGAATCTGTCAACAAAAAATAATATTTTAAGAGAATTAACTAAAAAAGAGACAGTCTGGCAATGGGATGAAAATTGTGAAAAATCTTTTAATGAGTTAAAAAATATCTTAATGAAAGCACCAGTTCTACAATATTTTAAGATCAATCTTCCAACAGTATTAAGTGTAGATGCCTCAAAATTTGATTTAGGTGCTGTCTTGTTGCAAAATAGTTTGCCTGTTGCCTATGCCAGCAAAGCTTTGACAGAAACTGAAATTAGATACGCTCAAATAGAAAAAGAAGCTCTTGCGATTGCCTTTGGCTGCTTAAAGTTTCATCAATATATATATGGAAAAGAAATCTTAGTCGAGAGTGATCACAAGCCGCTAGAAACAATTTTTAAGAAGCCAATCCTTGATTGCCCATCGAGACTACAGAGTATTAGACTCAAACTGCAAAAATTGAAAGTTCGTTACCAATTACCTTAGACAAAAAAGAATTATTTGTAAAAGAAACAGAAAATGACGAAACAATGCAACTGCTAAAAAACTATATTTGTGAAGGCTGACCAGAAAAAGACAAAGTACCAGACCTAATCAAACAATATCATAAATATGCTTCTGAATTGAATGACATTAATGGGCTTATTTTTAAAAATAATAAACTAGTTGTCCCAAAATCGCTAAGCAAACAAATGTTAGATTTGATTCATTACTCGCATCTTGGCAAAAATAAATGTAAAACGAGAGCGCGCGAAGTTATGTTTTGGCCTTTTATAAACAATGAAATAGAAAACTTGATCGATAATTGTAGAATTTGTTTAAAATATAAGAAGGCCCACAGTAATGAGACTTTAATAAACAGAGAGGTTCCTGATGGTCCATGGGAGACATTAGGAGTAGACATATTTTTTTTAGAGGTACCAATTGGTTACTTACGATTGATTATTTTAGCAAATATGTTGAGGTTGCAAAAATAGATAACATAACTAGCGAAACAGTAATAACTGCTTTAAAGTCTCAATTTTCCAGACATTGCAATGCAATGTTCAGGAAATATTGCAAAAAAAGATTCTTGCAATATTCAGGCAATATTTCAAAAAAAGTTCAAAATGTTTTTTTATATGCAGCCAATCAGAATTTTGTGACATATATGACATCCGCAGATGTCTAGAAGATTAAAAACTACTGCGCAGACCTACGGGCCGTAGGAGACAAGATCGACCAGTGCGCATCATTTAACGTTGGAAATTGCCTGAATATTACAATGAAATGTTCTCTCAACTTTCGTGTCAATATTGCCTTACAAGCGAACATTTTACTACTTGCACCAATGTTCCCTGAAAATTCATTGGAATATTCCGAAACTTGGAGCGTAAGGGCCAGGCAAGTTTCAGAAAATATATTGTGCTGTGTGGGATAGAATTTCGGCAGAACTTTCTGCTAGCGCTTACCTAGCGGCCTCTTTCAACACATGTTATACTTTTAACTAGTCTTGCACAGGCCTGGTTTAAGCGAATTTAATCAATTTTCAAAAATACATCTGCCATATTGGAAATGACATTTTGAATTTTTAAAGTCGAATGTCAAATTCGTAATTAGCGATCCCAAAATGTCCCGAGTAACAAGTTTTCAGCAAATTTAATGAATTTTCAAAAATTTATCCGCTATATTGGATCCACCATTTTGAATTTTTTACAACTATTATCAGATTTTTAATCCTTATCGCTTATAAGTCCTCATTTTATATAGTTCTATGATTGTTAATTTAAGCTTCCGCACTAGGGTGGTCCAAAAATACATGGGAAAAACAAAAAGTTGAAAATGTTTTGCTCTCACCCCCTAGGATTGTTCTATATCGAAAAAAAATTACCCCTATTTTTTTGTTTTTGTTTTTTTTAATATTTAGCATTGGCGGATCCAAGGGGGGGGGCCACGGGTGCTTGCCCCCCCCCCCCAAAAGCCTCATATTTAACCATGAGAGTGAGAGAGATAGCACTATGGTGCTATCTCTTTCTCTCTCATGCAATACCCCCTCCAAAAACCTTGTCTGGATCCGCCACTGATATTTAGAGGTCGCTCAAAGTGCTCAAAGTTTCCCATGCAAAATGCATGGGAAAAAAAAACTTTTTCGTAGAATTGATATAAAATCCATGAAAATTAATATTTCTTGATCGGATACTGCTGCTTCTCTTCAGAAAAGTTCAAAAAACAAGATCCAATAATTTATTAAACAATTTTTTATTATTAACTATTTTTTAAAGGTCCCTAAAAAAACCCCATAATTTACGTTTTTTTCATTTTATGGGGTTTTTTAAGGACCTTTAAAAAATAGTTAATAATAAAAAATTGTTTAATAAATTATTGGATCTTGTTTTTTGAACTCTCCTGAAGAGAAGCAGCATTATCTGATCAAGAAATATTAATTTTCATGGATTTTATATCGATTCTACGAAAAAAAAAATTTTTCCCATGCATTTTGCATAGGAAACTTTGAGCTCTTTGAGCGACCTCTAAATATTAAAAAAAATAAAAACAAAAAAATATGGGTAATTTTTTTTTTCGATATAGAACAATCCTAGGGGGTGAGAGCATAATATTTTCAACTTTTTTGTTTTTGGACCACCCTATTCCGTACACTTGCCACACGCACTGGGTGTCTAATAAAAGAACAATTTTTTTATACTCGGTTGCTATTTTTGTCCGCTATCTTGGAATTTAAAATAAGTAGATCCAAATATATGTTGCTAAGGCTTCATGGACGCGACGTTTTGAGCTCCTGAGTCAATCTCCTTTTAATTTCCTTGTGAAAATATGGATAACATAAAATTGTTTCCTTGGAAAATCTTGTTTTTTTAAATAAAATTAGTTATAAATTTTGTTACTATTGTTATAAACAAATTCTAATCACTGAATCTAAAAGTCCGGTAAATTTTACATTAGAAATGATGTGCTAATTCAAAAAAAAAAATTTTTGTCATAACAAAAAAGATTGTTAAAGTCAAAGCAAATTTTTCGTCCGTCCTTTTTTACTGCTTCAGATAACAAAAGAATTATAATATGGGCCTTTTCTCGTCAGAACTATCAGAGTTGTCAAAGGGTTCATTGATTTTCTTGAAACTTCGTGGTATCATACTGCTATGTAAGAAACTTTTTCCCACCAAATTATTTATAAAAAAATTTAAAATTATAGAAGATGCGCCATTTTGAATATCAAAATTAATTTAACAGAATTCTTAATATATCAAAATATTATAAATGGATTTTGATGAAACTTACTCATGTTTTAGGTAAAAATATATACTTTTAAATAAAAATAAAGTCAATAAAAAAAAAAAAATTATGCAAAAAAATTTAAAACAATTTTTTATTTAAATTTTCGATTTACTTTCTCTTCTCTGACAGAAATTTTATTAATATTGTTAAATTCCTTATGAATTTACCTTTAATTTAAAAAAAAATTTATGGAGACCCCACACAGCACCAGAAATTCCCTGAATTTCCCCTGAATATTGGTCCACATTTCCCGAATATTCGAACCTAATATTCAGGGAAGTTTCGTGGAAGCATCCTACGGGTCCTATATAAGAAATCAGCTAGCTATGGGCTTGTAACGCAAAAAGCGTGACGCTTAATGGTATAGAGAGAGAGGAAGATTGAAAATAGTTGAAGTGAGAGAGATAAGAAAGGTAGGTATAATTAGAAAATTTTCTTCGTCTAATGATCCTCATCCTAATTGGGGATGGCAGGTAGCTTGAAGAATTTCGAAAAATTGGGATGACAGGCAGCTTGAAGGAGAGAGAGAGAGAGAAAGAGAATGCTTGAAAGAGAGAGAGAGAGAGAGAGAAGGGGAATTTCGAAAGTTTGAGAAAGCAATTTCAAAAATAGTTCATTTTATACATTTTGTATAAAATTGGGCTGACAGACAGCTTGAAGGAGAGAGAGAGAGAGAGAGAGAGAGAGAGAGAGAGAGGCAGTGAGAGATAATGGAAATAGGTATACTGGTATTTTCAAAAATTGGAGACAAAATTCCCCCTCTTTTACCCTTATTACATGCTAGGAGGTGGTTGGCATTTCAAATTTCATAGAAAGTCGTGTTGAACAAAGAAAGAAATAGTTACATCGAAGTCGTTTTCGGTAATGTTTTTAAGATTTGTTTATATGACTAAGTATATAATGAACAGCACTATATTATGCACAGAAAACAATATTTTTTCAGAAAGTTGAAATTGAACATAACAAAATTAGTTAAATATGGTTAATTATTTTATGATTAATTATTATTAATTATTTTATAAACCATAAATGGGTTTTTAAAAACTAAACTTTGAACCCTTAAATAAATAATTGCAAATTTTGTAAAGCTAGGATCAAAACAATTTTATAAACATTGCCGAAAACGATTAAAAAGTAACTTTTTATTTATTTGTTAATAACAATATAAAAAAAAATTCAAATGAACACTGTTGCTTAAAACTATTTTTTAAAAGTTGCTTAAGTAGTACAAATCATTTTTAAACAAAATTTTGTAAATTTAAGAGAATAGTACTGTTTGAAAGTGGAAAAATATTTTTTGTTTAATTTGTTAATTAAATATTTGATAAACAAAATTTTTTCAAATTCCGAGAAGAAGATTCAATGTCAAATTTATCTATCTTTAATTTAAAAAAAAATTTAGACAAAATTATTTAAATATGGTTAATTATTTTATGATTAATTATTTATTATTTTATAAACAATAAAGGGATTTTAAAAAACTAAACTTTGAAACCTTAAATAATTGCAATTTTGTGAAACTAGGATCAAAACAATTTTATAAACATTGCTGAAAACGACTTGAATGAAACTTTTTATTTATTTGTTAATAACAGAATCAAAAAAAAAAATTCAAATAAACACTGTTGCTTAAAACTATTTTTTAATAGTTGCTTAAGTAGTACAAATAATTTTTTAACAAAATTTTGTAAATTTAAGAAAATAGTAATATTTGTAAGTAAACAAATTTTTTTTTTTAATTTGTTAATTAAATATTTAATGAATTTTTAAAAACTAAACTTTGAAACCTTTAATAATTGCAATTTTGTCAAACTAGGATCAAAACAATTTTATAAACATTGCCGAAAACGACTAAAATGTAACTTTTTATTTATTTGTTTGTAACAAAATCAAAGAAAATTTTCAAATAAACACTGTTGCTTAAAACTATTTTTTAATCGTTGCTTAAGTAATACAAATCATTTTTAAACAAACCTTGTAAATTTAAGAAAATAGTACTCTTTGAAAATGAAAAAAAAATTTTGTTAATTTTGTTAATTAAATATTTAATAAACAAAATTTTTCTTTTAAAATTCCAAGAAGTAGATTCGATGTCAGATATATTTACCTTAAATTTAAAAAAAAATTTAGACAAAATTATTTAAATACTAGCTGTCGTTCCCGTCTTCGAAGGGGTTTTAGTTCCTACTGATACATTTTAACTTTTGTCTTTACATTGCTTAAAATCTTCTTTACAATTTATGAAATTCATAAATGTTTTATTTTATTTCGTGTTTGTTTATTTTCTACTATATTGTTTCTAAGATCTGTCACGTGAAAGTAACCAATCATTCGTCTTCAAAAATAATTTTAAAGTTTCTTAAGAATAGTCACATATTAAAGGATAATTTATATTCAAAAGTATAATTTACTTAAAAAGGACCAAAAAAGCAAAAATCTTACGAAAATTAATAGTTTTGTATTGTTTTGTTTACATTATATTATATTTATCATACGAGTATTTATAATATACATTATGCAAATCTGTTTTAATTCCAACTTTAAAATAAAATGAAATTAATTTTAAATTAATTAATAAAATTTATATTGTCTATTAGTTACAAATATTAGAATTCATGTTTATTAGAAAATGATGAAACTAACAAGAATATTTTTAGATTGTTAGAAAAATTGTTCAATCTCCAATTTTAAATATTTTTAAAGTTCTGTCAATTAAGGAACATTGTATAAAAGAAACAAATCCAAGAATGTACATTTTTCAAAATTATGTTGTGTCTCCCATATTAAAATTCAATTCAAATAATTAAAATTTTTTATTTAAGTATTGATTTGTGTCCATTAAATAATTGAATTAATTATTTTAATCTTGTATTTCTTAATTTTACTATTATGTATTATGCATCAAAGTAATTCGTTACAATTATAATTTTTTCGATTTTTTTTATCCCGATAACAATTTTTTGTTTTATCTCAGTTATAGAATAACATTTTTTTCAAAATTCTGCTAAAATGTGACGAATTCACATGTAATATGATTAATTTAAATAAATTAAACTTGTAATTTGTCAATTGTAGAAAGTTTAAAAACAGTCTATCAAAAAATGTATAATTATAAAAATTTTAATTTTTTTAATTTTCTGAAAAAATAGTGTATCTCCCGTTGTTATTAATATTTTTCAATTTTGTAAATTTATAAACCCTACTTGAGTCAAGACCTAACACTCTGTCAAATTAGGTTTTAAACAAACAAAAAATTTTACAAATGAATATTTTTGATTTTTTGAATTTTGTAGAAATTTGAAATTCAAATTTGTAATTTATTTTTCCATTTTTTTTTAATGTTAAAATATTAATTAATTTAATAAATTTTATCTAAATAAAAGAGCTAAGTACAAAGAGTTTTGCAGTGATCCGTCAAAACATGGAAAAAATTACAGTTTTTAAGTTTTATATTTTTTTGAAAAAGTGTCATAATTTCCGTTTAAAAAAATATTTTTTAATGGGGTTTGGCTAGAAATTATAATTCAATTATTAATCCCTGATCAATTATGGTCGAAATAAAAAGCTATAGGTACAAAGAGTTTAAGAGTGTTACGTAAAAAAATGAAAAATATTAAATTTTTCGGTTTTTTGATTTTTTTGAAAAAATGTTATAACTTCCTTTAAAATTAATATTTTTTAATGGGGTTTGGCTATAAATTTAAGTTACGCGAACACCTAACAGACTGCAAGATTTAACTTCAATCCGTGTAGCCGTTTTTAAGTGATGCCTGGAAAAAATATCGCGGACATACATACATACATACATATATATACATACATACAATCATACAAACATACATAATTCTTTTAAACAGCATTTTTGTAATTGAAAACTTGAAACGAAAAAATAAACAAAAATTTCAAAGTTCTGTGCAATGTACAGACAAAACACTTATTTTATTAATATAGATTATTTATTATTTTTTAAACAATAAAGGGATTTTTAAAAAATAAACTTTGAAACCTTAAACAATTGCAATTTTGTCAAACTAGGATCAAAACAATTTTATAAACATCGCCGAAAACGACTTAAATGTAACTTTTTATTTATTTGTTAATAACAGAATCAAAAAATTTTTTCAAATAAACACTGTTGCTTAAAACTGTTTTTTAATAGTTGCTTAACGGTGTACCACAGCCAAAGTTTAAGAAGACGTTGGGGGTTGCCCTCAACGCCTTTTTTCCTAAGTATGGTCCTGACTTCCTGGTACATATGGCACAGTGTGAAGATTGGTGCATATGGTCATCTCTAGCCCTCACATAATTGTTTATGAAATGTGTCAGAAAGTTCTATTCGTACTTCCCATCATAAATTGACATCCAATAATGAAATCTTTCCGTGTTGATTTTTTTAGTGCCGTACAATTGTCAGGACGAGGCCTTTTTTCCAATTTGTATACTTTCTGTGCACAAATAAATAGTGAATTATATATACGAGTGAGGACCGTAGTTAGGAAAAAAACGTTAGGGGCAACCCCATACGTCTTTTAAAACTTTAGCTGTGGAACCGGTACCGTTTCCGGTACCGATGAGTAGCTGACGCGTTTGTGAAGGGGAAATAGTTTTATTTAAAATTTATTAATAATAACTGAAGGGTGGGCAGTGGAGTGATTGGTAAGTGTAGAGTGAAGTGCGAAGGTGTGAATGAAAAGAGTGTATGAAGTATAGAATGACGAAAGAATGACGGAGAGCAATGAGTTGAGTAGTGAAAGAGTGAATGATGACAGGGCGCGTCAATTTGAAAAGGAGGATATCATGAAAAGTATTAAATGTAAAGATTGCCAAGTTTTACTTAGAGTAATGAAAAGCTCAATGAAGGATTCGAAAGAAAAATTTAATGAAGCTTGGGAGCAAATGGATGATTTTAAGGAATTAGAGGAAACCAGGTCTAGGCAGATTAAAATGTTAAGAAAGGCAGTGAAAGTGATTTTAAAGCGGTTTGAAGAGTGGGAGGCAAGTTGGGAAGAGAAGAAAGAGAGTATGTGGAAAAGAATAGAGAATGTACAGAAAGGAATAAGTATAGGTGAGAATGAGAAGAATTTGCGGAGAGAGAAGGTAAAAAAGGAGAGAGTAGCATTTAATGATGAAAAAAAATAAAAAAAATGATGAAAAAACTTATGGAAAGAGAGAAAAGGAAGAGGAATATTGTGATCAGAGGAATCAAGGTTGGCTGGACAGAAGGGAAAGAAAAAGTAGAAGCACTGTTGTCAAGGATTGGGGCTAAGGTTAGGATCAGAAATGTTATGGGGGTGAGGGGAAATGATAAGGAAAAACCAAAATTATGGATTGTGGAATTAGAGGATGAGGAAGATAAGAATGAAGTTATTAGATTAAAGAGTAAGTTGAAAGCATGTGTTGAGAGGATAGATGTGGATAGAACGTGGAGAGAAAGAAGGAAAAGATGGATGCTGGAACAAGCAGCGTGGGCAGAGAAAAAAAATGGAAGTGAGGTAAAAATGGACAGAGAAAGTGTTTGGGTGGATGGTGTAAGATGTCAGGTGAAAAAGAATACGGAAGGGGTCATCAAAGTGGGTCCAGAAATAGGCTTAGATATAGAAAGGAGAAGTTAAAGAGATCATGGAGAGGAAGGAAAACGTATAAATGGAAGAACGAGAAGGTTAGCATGATGTGAGGATGGCACGAGAGACATTGAGAGAAAGTAGTGAATGAAAGTTAGTGAATGAAAGGGTTAATGCTAAGAAGATGAAAGGAGAAAGTAGAGTTTGACTTTATAAAAAAGGGTGGGCGATGAACGGGATGAACCCATTATGAGAAAAAGGAACAAGAAACGGAAGCCCAGGCACTTGTCAGTTAGGTGGTTTAAGAGATGAGAAGATCTAGATGAAAAGAGAACGGAGGCCCTCGAACCCGGAAGGGATGAGTAAATAAATGTTACTCTTTGAAAGTAAAAAAATGTTTTTGTTCAATTTGTTTATTAAATATTTAATATTATTGAAAAGATGTTGTTAAGTCCATTAAATTTTAGCTTTTCTTTATTTAAGCTTTTCAACCAAAATTTTGGTCCTCTTTAGAATCTTCATACAAAAATTATAGTTATTTATACAACGAAGATTTCATTTTATAAAACATAATTGTAAGGATAATTTACAAGAACCACTTACAAAAAACGTGAGGGTAGTCAACATTGAGGTTAAGAAAATTACCTTATCATTAAAATTCTTATATTATAGTCAAAATAGTAACCTATGTGCCGATTCCAACGGCACAAAAGGCAGTAGAGTCCTTAATAACTATGTTATTTACACATTATTGTGTTGTTTTTAATATAAAAAGTCAAGAAAAAATCAAACTTACCGTGCCATTAGCACGATATTTAATAAACAAAGTTTTCTTTTAAAATTCCGAGAAGAAGATTCGATGAAAAATTTATCTACCTTTAATTTAAAACAAAATTTAGACAAAATTATTTAAATATGGTTAATTATTTTATGATTAATTATTTATTATTTTATAAACAATAAAGGGATTTTTAAAAACTAAACTTTGAAACCTTAAGGTAGTTCTCTCGGAAAAATTTTTTCTTTGAATATTTTTCTAATTCAAGCATCATATAATAGAACATTCCAGGAATAGAATGATATTTTTTTAAAGGTAGGAAGCGGTGCTTATTAAGATATTTGAGAATGAAGTTGAATCTTTTAACATGGAAGAATATAAAACACATAGTTGAAAAATACAGTTTTACTAACCACGCAATGAATTTTCTTTAGGTTTAAAAATAAAAGCTACTAATTAATATTTTAAAGTATAAGAAATTCGTGTTCGGCGATGAAAAATCTATAAGAATATCATGGTCTGATTCTTGAATCATTTTCGGTGTCGACCAGTGTAATAGCTTCCAACAAAGTTCTCTACAATTTTTCAGCAATTTATTTGTCAAATTACAAAAGTCTAGCAAATTTTAGATACAAATAAAAAGCATTTTTCCCACAAAAATAAACGTATCCCCATACTGCTATACTATCTCAGTAACGCTGACAGAGACAGATACAACAAAGATAGATATAATATAATAGAAGGTAGCTCATTATTTTAATTTAGTTAAAATGTCTTTTACTAAAGTGGAAAAGAAATTATTACAAAATATTAAAAAAAGGAATTATTATTGAGAAATTTGTCAAAACATAAACATTGATAAAATCAAGAATTGGAAAATTTTGTGAAATAATAAATAGAGAAATCTGAGCCTTAGTTATTGGAAAATTGGCATATTAGGAAATTGGAAATTTGTTTACTACAAAATTGTAGAAATAGAGAAATTTTTAATTAAGAAAATTAGCACAATAGAGAATTTGGTAAACTGGTAAATGGAGACATTGCAGATTTCACTATTGTGAAATTAACAATTATTAGAAATTAGTAAAATATTAAATTGGACAATTGAAAAATAAAGAAAATTAAAGTAGGGGAGACTGGGGCTAAACCGGACGGATTTGGTCTTTTGCAAATAAAACCATATAAGGGTGATTCTCCAGAAATATTCCTTTTTGTGCATAGGAAATGAAAATTTATTAAATACATTTTAGGACCTCTAAAATTTATAAACATGTTAAGCAATTGAAGATTTAACACCTTCATAACTTGATCATGCTAATTTGTATCATTTAAAAAAGATTTTTAATATTAAAATTTATAGATAAATCTAAAGGTTAAAATGTAGAGCAGGTGTTTTTTTTAAAGTAAAAAACAACTTCATGTCATTTGAATTTATTTTAAACAATATTTTTTATAGGCAGAAAGCTATTTAATATTATTAATTTATTATTAATTATAATTTAAAAAAATTGTAGATTTTAAAACACTTACCAAAATATGAAATCTTTTGACCACCAATAATTATTTGTCAAGATTTGAAGGTTTATTTTTCGTTGACAGTACAAAAACAATTGATATTCATCTTAATTTTTAATATGAGCCAGAGGAATGACGAGCCAGAGGAATGATGATTTCAACATTTTTTACATTTTATTTAAAATTAAGCAATTTTTCTTAAACTTAAAATAGTTTAGAATATTTGTATAAGTTAACTTTATTGTAGAAAAATTGGAAAAATATTTTATCTACTGTCATTCTATTTTTAATTTGAGCCAGAGGAATGACGCTTCAAGTTGTGAATCGCTGTAAAAGCTTCAATTTATATATTTTTAACTTTAAATAATGATTTTTTTACAAACCCCACTTGACAAATTATTATTAGGGATGTCAATGTCTTTAATAAGTATGAAAACAAATAAATAACTCAACTAATATAAAAAATATTGAATAATATACAACAAGCCAGAGGAATGATGCAAAACCAGAGGACAAAATTCATTTTCCATTTATGGAAAATCTATAAGATCTATTTTATTTATACTTTGTACAAATATTCTACAATCCCTTACCTTCTAGAAAATATATGTAAAGTATTGTTTTTCAAATATTAAATAGTTGTTTTACGTTTTGAAAGAATGAAAAATTGACATAGGACAGGTTGAAAGGCTGACTTTTAGTAGTTAAAATTACAAAAAAAAGTACTTAAAAGTTATAAAATAAATCAATTCTTTTGCAGGAATTTTAGAAAAAGTGGTAAACTATTGACGTATAAAGAGAAATTGTCATTAATTATTATTATTATTGAGAAAATCTTGAGGACATACAAAAGTAATATTTCGGAAGAATCACCCATAAAGTCATATTTTTTGCCAAAGTGTAATATACCATTTTAAAGCTTGTTCCTTCAACTAAAAAATACTGTTGTTCCATTTAAAAAATAATAGATAGTTTTGTTGGTAAGTCGCTTAGTAGTGTAGCTATGCGGGTTCTGGAACACGGTTCTGATCTCGGCTAACTCGGTAAAGCAGATTTCTATTTTATCAGCAGTGGTAATGCAGGTTTCTGCTAGGGGTTTTTATTCAGCCGGTATTTTGAAGTTCTACCTTACCGACCGAGCTGGGATTCCCCAGATTTTCAAAATGGCTACCGCTATTTCAGGCAATTGAGTGGGGGTATTTTAAGTTCTACCTTACCGACCTAAAGGGAAATCCCCAAATTTTCAAGATAGCTACATCTATTTCAGGCAATTGAGTGAAGGTATTTTAAAGTTCTACCTTACCGACTGAGATGAGGATTCGCACAATTGAACTATTTTCAAGATGGCTGCCGCTAGATGGCGCTATTTCGGGCAATTGAGCTAAGGTATTTTAAAATTCTACCTTACCGACCAGGTTGGGATTCCCCGGTTGCTTATACAGGGGGTAATGCAATTAAAGGCAATTGAGCTAGAGTGTTTCAAGATGGCTGCCTCTAGATATTTCTATTTTAGGCAATTGAGTAAAGGTATTTTAAAGTTCTACCTTACCGACCTACAGGGGATTCCCAGATTTTCAAGATGGCTACCGCTATTTCAGGCAATTGAGTGAAGGTATTCTAAGTTCTACCCTACCGACTAGGATTCCTACTATTGTCAAGATGGTTGCCTCTAGATGGCGCTATTCAATTGAGCTAGTATATTACCGAACTAGAGGGGGTTCCCACAATTTTCAAGATGGCTGACAATATTTTAAGCAGTTGAGTGATCGTATTAATCGGCCGGTAATGCAGATTCCTATAGTGAAAATTAATTTTCCCGACTAATGTAGCCTGTAGCCAGTTACCAACACTTACAAATACCATCGGTCGGTAATGCAGATTCCTATAGTGAAAATTGATTTTTCTTGACTAATGTAACCTGTAGCGAATTTCTAACACTTACCAGTACCATCAGCGGGTAATGCAGATTCCTTTAGTAAATTATTAATTTTCCCGCCAAAGTGAGCCTGTAGCGAGTTCTCAACACTTACCAGTACCATCAGCCGGTCAAGTAGAAAATCTACTTTTTGAGCCGGTCAAATCTACTTTACCGACACTTCAGAATACTTACATGATGTAATTTATTGATAAATCTACCTTACCGACACTTTAGGATAATTTTCTAACAATATTTAGTATCAAATCTACCTTATAGACACTTTAGGATACTTACCTGATGTTTTTTAATGATAAATCTACCTATACCGACCTTTTTAGATAATTACCCTAAGCTATTTTCAAGATGGCTGCCTTTTATTTTGAATTTAAAATTACAAACATTTAAATATTGGCGCCTATTCAAAATTGTCACCTTTACTACATTTTCAATTAACCTAACCTGAAAGTAGGCAATAAAAATAATCTTAATAACTAAACTGAACCTAAAATCTAAGGTAAATCTAATCTAAAAAAGGAACTATTAAACTTGAAAAAATATTTTTTACTATTTTAATTTTATTAAATTTCTAAAGTTTGTTTAACCTAACCTTAATTCAAACTATTAAATTAATCTTAGCCTAAAGTCTTAACTAAACCTAACCTTAAAATAATTATGAAATTATATACTTAAACATTTTTTTGTTTTTTTCTTTTCAATTTATCGTATTTGTTCGCGCATGCGCAGCATAGAGTTCTGAGTTGCGTAGGATTAAATTAAATGTTTATATATAATAATAATATATTAGTATTGTTAAACTGAAAGTTAAACTAAAGTTAAAGTATAGTTAAAATAAGAATAAATTAACGTTAATCTAAAAATAAATTAAACTTAAAGTAACATAAAAGTATAGTTAAAGTTAGGTTAAAAAAAGGTAAAAGTAAAATTAATCTAGAGTTAAAGTAATCTTAATGTAAATTTAACCCTGAAATTCCACACTGGGTATGACACAACCGGACAATTTTTATAATCTTAGTCTCTTGAAAAACTCTGAGGATTATATTTCCCCAGAGACTCGAAGGGTTTGTCATATTGCTACCAACTATTTCCAGTCTTCATCTTTAAAAAATTTAAATAATTATGTTAGAAATTCGCAAAATTATCAAGGGCTACAAAACGTAGTATGGAGTTATAAGGTTTAATTAGAATTAAAATAATATTAAACCAAAAATTGTATTATTCATATAAAATTGAACTAAATTTAAAGTAAATTGACTTTAAAGTGTAATGAGGCTAAAATAAAAACTAAAGTTAAAGTAACGTTAAAGTATAGTTGAGATAAAGTTAAAGTACGGTTCAGGTAAGGTATAACGTTACAAAAATAGTTAAGGTAAAGTTAAAGTAAAGTTAAGGTAAAGTTAAAATAATGTTAAATTGAAGTTCAAGTAACATTAAACTTAAGTTAAAGTACAGTTGAAGTAAAGTTGAGGTATAATACTTAAGGTGAAGATAAAGTAACGTTAAAGTATACTTAAATTAAATTTAAACTAAAGTGAACGTAACGTTGAAGTTTAGTTGAGGTAAAGTAAAAGTAACGTTAAAGTAAAGTTAAAGTATAGTTAACGAAAAAATCAAAGTAATGTTAAAGTATAGTTAAATTAAAGTTAAACTAACATTAACGAATAATTGAAGTTAAGTCAAACAAAAGTTAAGCTAACGTTAAAGTAGAGTTAAGGTCAAGTCAAAATAACTTCAACATAACGTTAAAGTAAAGTTAATGTAATGTGAAAATATAACGTCAGAGTAATGTCACAGTATAGTTAATGAGAAGATAAAGTATAATTAATATAAAATGAAACACAAAGTAAAGTAATATTAAATTAATGTTACAAATATAGTTAAGGTGAAGTTAAAGTATGGTTAAAGTAAAGCTAAAGTGACTAAAGTTTAGTTAAAATAACATTAATTTTTAGTTAAGGTGAAGTTTCATTTTCATATCTTGTGTTTAAACGCTGTTTTTTTTCCTGAGTAATATCGGACCACTCCAGTTAAGGTGAAGTTAAAATAAAGTTCAAGTGACGGAACAACATAGTTAAGGTAAAGTTAAAGTAATGTTAAAGTATAGTTAAGGTATGTCTAAAGTAACGTTGCAGTAAAGTCACAAAAAAATAATTGAGCTGAAGTTAAACCAGAGTATTAACTCTGGTTTAACTTCAGCTCAATTATTTTTTTGTTAATGTAATTTTAAAGTGATATTAAAGTGAAGTTAAAGTAACGTTAAAGTATGCTTAAGGTAAGGTTAAAGTAACGTTACAGAAATAGTGAAGGTGAAGTTAAAGTAATGTTCAGGTAAAGTTAAAATAATGTTAATTTGAAGTTAAAGTAACGTTAAACTAAAGTTAAAGTACAGTTGAAGTAACGTTAAAGTATACTAAAGGTAAAGATTAAGTAACTTTTAAGTATACTTACACTAAATTAAAGCTAAAGTGAATGTAACGTTAAAGTTAAGTTGAGATAAAGTTCAAGTAACATTGCAATATAATCAATGAAAAGTCAATATAATGTTAAAGTATAGTTAAACATAAGTTAAACTAACATTAACGTATCATTAAGGTTACGTCAGGTAATGTGACTAAAGTTAAGGTAACATTAAAGTATAGTTAAGGTAAAGTCAAACTAAAGTTAAAATCACGTTAAAGTAAAGTTAAGGGAATGTTAAAATAACGTTAGAATAACGTCAAAGTATAGTTAATGTGAAGTTAAAGTGAAGGTAAAGTATAAGTAATATAAAATTAAGCAGAAAGTGAAGTAGCGTTAAACTAATATTACAAAAATAGTTAAGGTGAAGTTAAAGTATAGTTAGAGTAAATTCAAGGTGACTATACAGTATAGTTAAAATAACGTTAATGTTTAGTTAAGGTAGAGTTAAAATAAATTTAATATATGTTATACTATACTTAAGGTAAAGTTAAAGTAACGTTAAAGTACAAATAAGTCAAGGTTAATGTAAAGTTGCAGTAAAGTGACAAAAAATAATTAAGGTGAATTTAACTAAAGTTAAAGTAAAGTTAAGGTAAAGTTAATGTAATTTTAAAGTAATATTAAAGTGAAGGTAAAGTAGAGTTAAAGTAACGTTAAAGTATAGTCAGGTTAAAGTTTAAGTAAATTTAAAGTATATTTAAAGTAAATTTAATTTAATGTAACGTTAAAGTTTAGTTCAGGTAAAGTACTCGTAATCTTAAACTATAGTTAAAGTGTAGCTAAGATAAAGTTAAAGTAACGTTAAAGTATGGTTAAGGTAAAGTTAAAATAATGTTAACGTTAAAGTTAATCTAAAATAAAGTTAAACGTTTTTGATAAGTCCGCATGATTTGAAATGTTTGGTTTCTATCCCTGCTAAGTGCTTTTGATTTTCCTTAAATCTCAAGGTAATAATAATAATAACATGTGAAGAATTTATAAATAAGAGGAATAGAGTAGATCAATCAATTGACTACAGACAGGAGAAGAGTTTTTTGCCAGTAAAAGGCTTTAGGTAAATTACTTAAATAATATTATACATAATGAATGTTTAGAAATGGTGGTAAAAATCATATTTTATTCAAGAAAAAAGAATCAAGCTAAATAATTAAAAATCTGAATTGTCGCATCAATACTCATCCTTTCTACTTCACAAAACTCGGAAAGTTAGGTTAGTTAACTTAAAATATCGATTACATAACAATATGTCTCCTTTTTAGTTTCAGACTAGAATTGATCAATAAATCAATAAATTGATTGATAAATCAGTTCTTAGTTTTCAATTTTTAGAATAGAATGAACTTGAATTAAACAACAACGAATGATCCGGAATATTTAAAGTCCATCAGACCAACCGAAACGATCAATGTACTGTAGATTTTTGCAGTGCAAAAATAAATTCTCAAAAGATCATCGTGTTGAAAGAAATTCACGCACTGAGAAAATAAGTTGACTAAATAGAACCAATTTTTGATTAAATTTAGCAGAGAGAGGTTGTTGATAAAGCACCTGCAAGCACTTAATTGATTTTAGCAGAGCATATGCTCCGGTATCCTACAAGTTTGATTGTCATCGCCGGTGTTTTGTTTGTTTTGTCCCGAGGAACCCTAACCTAGAAATAAAGCTGCTTGGCTAGAGGCTTATTTTCTCAGTGCAGTGTGTAGAATTTAGGAGAGAAACATTTTATTTGACTGTTTCATCTAATTCTACAATAGGTAATAGTCAAATTGAATTGTTTCATATAATGTAAGTTGGTTTTCATTCGAAGTTACAAGCGGTAATTGAAGACAAATTGAAGCAACAACCATAATCTTCTCGAGATGAGACATAAAAAATTTACAAGATGGGACGTTCCTCCACCGACATTAGATATTCAAAATTGGAATAAATTTCACAAAGCTGTGAAGAAACGTCTATACCTTTAGAATAAACATCTTTACATAAGAAAAGTACAATCTCAGAAGAGAAGTATTTAATGAGTTCTGAGTCTGATGGAGGCTAGAGCTTGGAAAATAAAGAAAATTTAGAGTACAATGAGGATCCTAATTAAGACTAAGAAATTTATAAGGATCAACTTTATAAAGATTTCAAACAAACATCGGTATCATTCTCTTTGAGATCAACCTCTCCGAGGTCATCTTCTTCGGAATCATCCTCTTCAGGTTCATCCTTTTACCAACATCTTAACGTAAAAAATAAAGACAGTCAAAAAAAAAGGATAGAAACTAAAAAAAAAATAACATAAAGAATTATGATACACTTCATGGCTTTATAATTCTATTCATCAAGATTCAAATTCAACGTAAAAACATTTTGAAAAATTCGTAAAACATACTGATTTTTCTAACCTTAGGCATACCCTTAACTATACATATAAATGTATAGTCAACTTTTCTATAAGACATTTTGAAATGAGGGGCGGGGGGGGGGTATTAACTTGAGAGATATTTTCCGCGTAAGGAGAAATCGTTGTGCAGTTTCCTATTACTCATGGTGGTAAGTTTCAAAATATATAATGTTTAGAGGTATAAAGATGCTATGATAATCTATTTATGTCATCTATCTTGACACAATTATGCGCATGTCTAACGACTATATTTTTTCTTGAAGAGAGGGTAAAATTAATTATTGGTAAGTTAAGTTATGGGCGAGTCGTCTGTATTGGTTATTCCTTTTAGACTCAACGTATGAAAAACTAAAGCAACCAATACATAAGTTGAGCTTAAAAAACTGTAATTGTTAACTAATAATGTGAAAGTTAAAGTAATCTTACTGCACTTAGCTTGAAATTTATGTTGGTCAGCCTGTTGTAACACTACCCTGAAATAACACTAACCTGCAGTTGAGCATAAAATGGACACTTTTTAGCTATGTAATAGAAGTAAAGTAATAATTCTTATATTTCCACAGAAAAGAGATATATAATAACAGATTACTAGTACTTTACCTTAACTATACATTAACGTTACTTTAACCTTACCTTAACTTTACTTTAGCTCGAACTTAACAATACTTTAACGTTACTATAACTTTACCTTAACTGTACTTTAACATTACTTTAACTTAAGTTTAAAGTTTAAGTTACTTTAACTTCATTATAAAATTAATTTAACTTTAGCTTAACTTCTCTTAAACTCAACTATAACTTTACATCAGCTATTTTCGTATTATTTTTTAAACTTTACCTTAACTATAATTTAACGTTACATTATCTTTATTTTAACTTTACCTCAAGTATACATTAAAGTTACTTAAACTTTACCTCAACTATACTTCAAAGTCACTTAAACTTTACATGAACTATTTTTATAATAATTTTAAGTTTAACTTTACAATAACCTTCACTACAGTTTAACGTAACTTTGACTTTAGTTTAACTTTACCTTAACTATTTTTGTAACATTACTTTAAAATTAGGGGTGGCCAGGTCTGGTTGTGTCATTTTGCACTCTTCGTTGTGTAACTTCGTTAATTTCCAATTTATGAAAACCTTCTCATACAGGAAACTTACTCTAATATTTCAACTTTCATTAAAAAAAGCCCTGTTAACACTTTTAGTTTGGGGGGGGGAGGGGAGGACATTTTTGGAGTATATTATAATATATAGCAAGCGATCTAAAAATTAATTTGCTATTTTAAAGGTATTTGTCGCGTGCTGGCTACAGTGAAAAAACAAATAAAAAATATTACATGTACAACCCAATAGAGTTTTAACGATTATTTTTATAGAAAAAATATATATATTTATATATATTGAGGATATTAAATTAAAAAGATCAACTATAGTAATTCAAAAAAAATTAAAAAAGCCTACTATAGCAATTCAAGAAAGTTATGAAAATTAAATAAAACCACTGTAACAATTCAAGAAAATTATGAAAATTAAAAAAAAGACCACTGTAGCAACTATAAAAAAAATAGCATAATTAAAAAAAACACACTGTAGGAGTTCAAAAAAATAAGTATAATTAAAAAAAACCCACTTTAGGAGTGCAAAAAAAAGTTATGGAAATTAAAAAAGTTTTAAAACTATTCATAGTTTTTTAACAAATTTCCATAACTTTTTTTTGCACACCTAAAGTGGGTTTTTTTTAATTATACTTATTTTTTTGAACTCCTACAGTGTGTTTTTTTTAATTATGCTATTTTTTTTATAGTTGCTACAGTGGTCTTTTTTTTAATTTTCATAATTTTCTTGAATTGTTACAGTGGTTTTATTTAATTTTCATAACTTTCTTGAATTGCTATAGTAGGCTTTTTTAATTTTTTTTGAATTACTATAGTTGATCTTTTTAATTTAATATCCTCAATATATATAAATATATATATTTTTTCTATAAAAATAATCGTTAAAACTCTATTGGGTTGTACATGTAATATTTTTTATCTGTTTTTTCACTGTAGCCAGCACGCGACAAATACCTTTAAAATAGCAAATTAATTTTTAGATCGCTTGCTATATATTATAATATACTCCAAAAATGTCCTCCCCTCCCCCCCCCCAAACTAAAAGTGTTAACAGGGCTTTTTTTAATGAAAGTTGAAATATTAGAGTAAGTTTCCTGTATGAGAAGGTTTTCATAAATTGGAAATTAACGAAGTTACACAACGAAGAGTGCAAAATGACACAACCAGACCTGGCCACCCCTAATTTTAAAGTAATGTTACAAAAATATTTAAGGTAAAGTTAAACTAAAGTCAAAGTTACGTTAAACTGTAGTGAAGGTTATTGTAAAGTTAAACTTAAAATTATTATAAAAATAGTTCATGTAAAGTTTAAGTGACTTTGAAGTATAGTTGAGGTAAAGTTTAAGTAACTTTAATGTATACTTGAGGTAAAGTTAAAATAAAGATAATGTAACGTTAAATTATAGTTAAGGTAAAGTTTAAAAAATAATACGAAAATAGCTGATGTAAAGTTATAGTTGAGTTTAAGAGAAGTTAAGCTAAAGTCTTATAGAAAAGTTGACTATACATTTATATGTATAGTTAAGGGTATGCCTAAGGTTAGAAAAATCAGTATGTTTTACGAATTTTTCAAAATGTTTTTACGTTGAATTTGAATCTTGATGAATAGAATTATAAAGCCATGAAGTGTATCATAATTCTTTATGTTATTTTTTTTTTTAGTTTCTATCCTTTTTTTTTGACTGTCTTTATTTTTTACGTTAAGATGTTGGTAAAAGGATGAACCTGAAGAGGATGATTCCGAAGAAGATGACCTCGGAGAGGTTGATCTCAAAGAGAATGATACCGATGTTTGTTTGAAATCTTTATAAAGTTGATCCTTATAAATTTCTTAGTCTTAATTAGGATCCTCATTGTACTCTAAATTTTCTTCATTTTCCAAGCTCTAGCCTCCATCAGACTCAGAACTCATTAAATGCTTCTCTTCTGAGATTGTACTTTTCTTATGTAAAGATGTTTATTCTAAAGGTATAGACGTTTCTTCACAGCTTTGTGAAATTTATTCCAATTTTGAATATCTAATGTCGGTGGAGGAACGTCCCATCTTGTAAATTTTTTATGTCTCATCTCGAGAAGATTATGGTTGTTGTTTCAATTTGTCTTCAATTACCGCTTGTAACTTCGAATGAAAAACAACTTACATTATATGAAACAATTCAATTTGACTATTACCTATTGTAGAATTAGATGAAACAGGCAAATAAAATGTTTCTCTCCTAAATTCTACACACTGCACTGAGAAAATAAGCCTCTAGCCAAGCAGCTTTATTTCTAGGTTAGGGTTCCTCGGGACAAAACAAACAAAACACCGGCGATGACAATCAAACTTGTAGGATACCGGAGCATATGCTCTGCTAAAATCAATTAAGTGCTTGCAGGTGCTTTATCAACAACCTCTCTCTGCTAAATTTAATCAAAAATTGGTTCTATTTAGTCAACTTATTTTCTCAGTGCGTGAATTTCTTTCAACACGATGATCTTTTGAGAATTTATTTTTGCACTGCAAAAATCTACAGTACATTGATCGTTTCGGTTGGTCTGATGGACTTTAAATATTCCGGATCATTCGTTGTTGTTTAATTCAAGTTCATTCTATTCTAAAAATTGAAAACTAAGAACTGATTTATCAATCAATTTATTGATTTATTGATCAATTCTAGTCTGAAACTAAAAAGGAGACATATTGTTATGTAATCGATATTTTAAGTTAACTAACCTAACTTTCCGAGTTTTGTGAAGTAGAAAGGATGAGTATTGATGCGACAATTCAGATTTTTAATTATTTAGCTGGATTCTTTTTTCTTCAATAAAATATGATTTTTACCACCATTTCTAAACATTCATTATGTATAATATTATTTAAGTAATTTACCTAAAGCCTTTTACTGGCAAAAAAACTCTTCTCCTGTCTGTAGTCAATTGATTGATCTACTCTATTCCTCTTATTTATAAATTCTTCACATGTTATTATTATTATTACCTTGAGATTTAAGGAATATCAAAAGCACTTAGCAGGGATAGAAACCAAACATTTCAAATCATGCGGACTTATCAAAAACGTTTAACTTTATTTTAGATTAACTTTAACGTTAACATTATTTTAACTTTACCTTAACCATACTTTAACGTTACTTTAACTTTATCTTAGCTACACTTTAACTATAGTTTAAGATTACGAGTACTTTACCTGAACTAAACTTTAACGTTACATTAAATTAAGTTTACTTTAAATATACTTTAAAGTTACTTAAACTTTAACCTGACTATACTTTAACGTTACTTTAACTCTACATTACCTTCACTTTAATATCACTTTAAAATTACATTAACTTTACCTTAACTTTACTTTAACTTTAGTTAAATTCACCTTAATTATTTTTTGTCACTTTACTGCAACTTTACATTAACCTTGACTTATTTATACTTTAACGTTACTTTAACTTTACCTTAACTATGTTGTTATGTTACTTAAAGTTTATTTTAACTTTACCTTAACTAAACATTAACGTTATTTTAACTAAACTTTAGTTACTTTAACTTTATTTTAACTATACTTTAACCATTTTTGTAACATTAATTTAACGTTATTTTAACATTACATTGACTTTAACTTAACGTTATTTTAACGTTATTTTGACTTTACCTTAACAATACTTTAACGCTACCTTAACTTTAGTTTGACTTTAACTCAATTATTCGTTAATGTTAGTTGAACTGTAGATTAACTATACTTTAACATTACTTTGATTTTTCATTAACTATACTTACACAGAAAATTGTTTTGGATTAAATTAATCTGGAACGCTCTTTTTTTAATATCAAATTGAATTTAAATAATCTAAAATTGGCTTAAAACAATCGCTCTGCAGATTATTTTAATACATAAAAATTGTCAGTGTAAACGATTCTTTAACGTTACTTTAACTTTATCTCAACTAAACTTTAACGTTACATTGACTTTAATTTATATTTAGTTTAAGTATAGTTTAGCGTTACTTAATATTTAACTTAAGTATTATACCTTAACTTTACTCCAACTGTACATTAACTTTAGTTTCACATTACTTTAACTTCAATTAAACATTATTTTAACTTTACCTTAACTTTACTTTAATTTCAACTTAACTATTTTTGTAACGTTATACTTTAACCTTACCTTAACTATACTTTAACGTTACTTTAACTTTGCCTTAAGTATAGTATAACATATATTAAATTTATTTTAACTCTACCTTAACTAAACATTAACGTTATTTTAACTATACTGTATAGTCACCTTGAATTTACTCTAACTATACTTTAACTTCACCTTAACTATTTTTGTAATATTAGTTTAACGCTACTTCACTTTCTGCTTAATTTTATATTACTTATACACTACCTTTACTTTAACTTCACATTAACTATACTTTGACGTTATTCTAACGTTATTTTAACATTCCCTTAACTTTACTTTAACGTGATTTTAACTTTAGTTTGACTTTACCTTAACTATACTTTAATGTTACCTTAACTTTAGTCACATTACCTGACATAACCTTAATTATACGTTAATGTTAGTTTAACTTATGTTTAACTATACTTTAACATTATATTGACTTTTCATTGATTATATTGCAATGTTACTTGAACTTTATCTCAACTTAACTTTAACGTTACATTCACTTTAGCTTTAATTTAGTGTAAGTATACTTAAAAGTTACGTAATCTTTACCTTTAGTATACTTTAACGTTACTTCAACTGTACTTTAACTTTAGTTTAACGTTACTTTAACTTCAAATTAACATTATTTTAACTTTACCTGAACATTACTTTAACTTCACCTTCACTATTTTTGTAACGTTACTTTAACCTTACCTTAAGCATACTTTAACGTTACTTTAACTTCACTTTAATATCACTTTAAAATTACATTAACTTTACATTAACTCTGGTTTAACTTCAGCTCAATTATTTTTTTGTGACTTTACTGCAACGTTACTTTAGCCATACCTTAACTATACTTTAACATTACTTTAACTTTACCTTAACTATGTTGTTCCGTCACTTGAACTTTATTTTAACTTCACCTTAACTGGAGTGGTCCGATATTACTCAGGAAAAAAAACAGCGTTTAAACACAAGATATGAAAATGAAACTTCACCTTAACTAAAAATTAATGTTATTTTAACTAAACTTTAGTCACTTTAGCTTTACTTTAACCATACTTTAACTTCACCTTAACTATATTTGTAACATTAATTTAATATTACTTTACTTTGTGTTTAATTTTATATTAATTATACTTTATCTTCTCATTAACTATACTGTGACATTACTCTGACGTTATATTTTCACATTACATTAACTTTACTTTAACGTTATGTTGAAGTTATTTTGACTTGACCTTAACTCTACTTTAACGTTAGCTTAACTTTTGTTTGACTTAACTTCAATTATTCGTTAATGTTAGTTTAACTTTAATTTAACTATACTTTAACATTACTTTGATTTTTTCGTTAACTATACTTTAACTTTACTTTAACGTTACTTTTACTTTACCTCAACTAAACTTCAACGTTACGTTCACTTTAGTTTAAATTTAATTTAAGTATACTTTAACGTTACTTTATCTTCACCTTAAGTATTATACCTCAACTTTACTTCAACTGTACTTTAACTTAAGTTTAATGTTACTTGAACTTCAATTTAACATTATTTTAACTTTACCTTAACTTTACTTTAACTTTACCTTAACTATTTTTGTAACGTTATACCTTACCTGAACCGTACTTTAACTTTATCTCAACTATACTTTAACGTTACTTTAACTTTAGTTTTTATTTTAGCCTCATTACACTTTAAAGTCAATTTACTTTAAATTTAGTTCAATTTTATATGAATAATACAATTTTTGGTTTAATATTATTTTAATTCTAATTAAACCTTATAACTCCATACTACGTTTTGTAGCCCTTGATAATTTTGCGAATTTCTAACATAATTATTTAAATTTTTTAAAGATGAAGACTGGAAATAGTTGGTAGCAATATGACAAACCCTTCGAGTCTCTGGGGAAATATAATCCTCAGAGTTTTTCAAGAGACTAAGATTATAAAAATTGTCCGGTTGTGTCATACCCAGTGTGGAATTTCAGGGTTAAATTTACATTAAGATTACTTTAACTCTAGATTAATTTTACTTTTACCTTTTTTTAACCTAACTTTAACTATACTTTTATGTTACTTTAAGTTTAATTTATTTTTAGATTAACGTTAATTTATTCTTATTTTAACTATACTTTAACTTTAGTTTAACTTTCAGTTTAACAATACTAATATATTATTATTATATATAAACATTTAATTTAATCCTACGCAACTCAGAACTCTATGCTGCGCATGCGCGAACAAATACGATAAATTGAAAAGAAAAAAACAAAAAAATGTTTAAGTATATAATTTCATAATTATTTTAAGGTTAGGTTTAGTTAAGACTTTAGGCTAAGATTAATTTAATAGTTTGAATTAAGGTTAGGTTAAACAAACTTTAGAAATTTAATAAAATTAAAATAGTAAAAAATATTTTTTCAAGTTTAATAGTTCCTTTTTTAGATTAGATTTACCTTAGATTTTAGGTTCAGTTTAGTTATTAAGATTATTTTTATTGCCTACTTTCAGGTTAGGTTAATTGAAAATGTAGTAAAGGTGACAATTTTGAATAGGCGCCAATATTTAAATGTTTGTAATTTTAAATTCAAAATAAAAGGCAGCCATCTTGAAAATAGCTTAGGGTAATTATCTAAAAAGGTCGGTAAGGTAGATTTATCATTAAATAACATCAGGTAAGTATCCTAAAGTGTCTATAAGGTAGATTTGATACTAAATATTGTTAGAAAATTATCCTAAAGTGTCGGTAAGGTAGATTTATCAATAAATTACATCATGTAAGTATTCTGAAGTGTCGGTAAAGTAGATTTGACACTAAATATTGTTAGAAAATTATTTTAAAGTGTCGAAAATGGAGATTTATCATTAAAAACTTACCTAAAGCGCCACCTGGTAATAAAAAGTTGCACCTCATAAAACGATTCTACTTGACCGGCTGATGGTACTGGTAAGTGTTGAGAACTCGCTACAGGCTCACTTTGGCGGGAAAATTAATATTTTACTAAAGGAATCTGCATTACCCGCTAATGGTACTGGTAAGTGTTAGAAATTCGCTACAGGTTACATTAGTCAAGAAAAATCAATTTTCACTATAGGAATCTGCATTACCGACCGATGGTATTTGTAAGTGTTGGTAACTGGCTACAGGCTACATTAGTCGGGAAAATTAATTTTCACTATAGGAATCTGCATTACCGGCCGATTAATACGATCACTCAACTGCTTAAAATATTGTCAGCCATCTTGAAAATTGTGGGAACCCCCTCTAGTTCGGTAATATACTAGCTCAATTGAATAGCGCCATCTAGAGGCAACCATCTTGACAATAGTAGGAATCCTAGTCGGTAGGGTAGAACTTAGAATACCTTCACTCAATTGCCTGAAATAGCGGTAGCCATCTTGAAAATCTGGGAATCCCCTGTAGGTCGGTAAGGTAGAACTTTAAAATACCTTCACTCAATTGCCTAAAATAGCAATATCTAGAGGCAGCCATCTTGAAACACTCTAGCTCAATTGCCTATAATTGCATTACCCCCTGTATAAGCAACCGGGGAATCCCAACCTGGTCGGTAAGGTAGAATTTTAAAATACCTTAGCTCAATTGCCCGAAATAGCGCCATCTAGCGGCAGCCATCTTGAAAATAGTTAAATTGTGCGAATCCTCATCTCAGTCGGTAAGGTAGAACTTTAAAATACCATCACTCAATTGCCTGAAATTGTGATGTGAAAAATTTACACATAAACTAAAAACTCAAAATTATTTAACCTAAAATTACATTAACATCGGCTGCACATTAGTCGCCATTTTTTAACGTGAAATTACTTCAGAATTATAATCTTAAAATTGACAAAAAAAATTTTATATCTTATATTCTTAAATCTCGATAATTGATCAAATCAAAAATCTAAAAATTAGGATCTAATTGTTTAAGACTTCTATTTCACACACACAAGTGGACAGGTTTGATTCTATAACATCATAATTTAACCGGAGGGCGCCAATCCTTTCTTGGGATACACATCAAATAAACAAAACGAAATCTAAATTTAATACTTCTGAAAGAAATTTTAAATAGTCAAATTATCTCGGCCTCAAAATAAATTTAACTATAACATACAGAATTCGGGGTCTCCTTGAATTTCATAAACAAAAATTAATCCTCAAAATAACAGCTTCCAAAAGCCAAAAGCGGAATCGTACATCCAAAACGAACGGTATCAATTTACCAAATAGCCTCAAATTACCAATAATGACGTCACGCAGTTAGACGTAAACAGCAGCCAAATTCCAAGAAAGTCCTCGAACTCTTCTCACACAATAGATCTTAATTATAATTTAAAATTTCCTCAGATCTCAATAATTTAGAATCATTTAAACTCAACCTCAAAATTTATTATATACTCAAAAATAAATTCTTAATCAGAATCTCAAATCACTTAAATGTCACAAAATAATAAATTCTTAAAATTAGCTTCAAAAATATTTAAATTCTATAAATCCAAAAAATCATAAATTCTTCAAAAACTCTAATCTTAATTATTCATAGAAATCAAACCTTCCAAAACCGGAAGCTCAGAACGGGTTTGGTGAAGAGAGGGGGTGGTTCGGATACATAGAAAGACATTTCACAAAAAAATTATAAGAACAAAAATTTAGCATCATAAACAAAATCAAGTTTATTTTAACAAAATTATAAATAAACTTATCAGGGGTTGACAATTTAAATTAGGGGAAAGAAGGCTACTCTTAACAATTTCGCATAATCATTCAATTGAGAAAACATTGACCAAATCTAAATTTATCGAGTATATTATACTCTTTCAAATACACTTTACTAATCAAACAATGTTCAGTTACACTCAAAATCACTATAATTTAATTTAATTACCATTAAACATGATAGTCCTTCGGGGTTTTCACTTCTTTCAAACAAAAAATTAACAGTCCAAAAACTAAATATAATTAATAACATTTTCCGTTATTTACATAAAGATAAAATATTCCAATTTTATCGTCACCATGAGGTCGACGGTGCTCATAATTAAATTATTGCTTTTCACAAAAATCAAAATTAATTTCAAAAATTAAAATAAAACTTAAATTCTAACTTTTAAATATTTTACGTCGCCATGTGGTCGACGGCTCTCATACTCAAATTCTTGCCTTTTCGCAAGATTCAAATTTAATTCTAAAATTGAAATAAACAGTAATTTCTATATTTTACGTATTTTACGTCGCCACGTGGTCGACGGCTCTCACCATGCTCAAAAACTTATTTAAAAAAGGGGAAGGATACTCACTGAATTTAACATTACGCAAAACTAATATTTGTTACAATCACAACAAAAATTTTCTAAGCAGACTTCGGGGTTTCACTAAGAGACTCATTAGTGTCCAGATCAATTTGAATTTTCAACAATATTAAACTAATAAGAACAAAACCTTTTCTCAATTTTTCCAGCGTGGCTTGTCATGTCTAAGACATCTGAATTTACTATTATTTATAACCACTGAGGGAGGGACACACTAATAAAATTTTCTTTATTTCATTATTATGAATTTTCTTTTATATAAATTAATGTCTATATCTCAACTTTACTCACGTAATTTTCAAAGGGGAAAGAAAAGCCATGTTGGAAATTTAAGAAAACGCGTGATTTTACTACTCTCAATTTATACACTTTTATACACAAATTTCGGAGGATTGTCCATTTTAAAACTCAATAGTTAAGATCCTACCTTATTTCCACAAAACAAAAGATGAAAGTCTCGGCCACACCGCACAATCTTTAAATAGTTAACTTTTAATTAATAACAAAAAAAAACACAACTAAAGTCACCAGCGATCCCAGGAAAAAGAGGTCGAATTCGCAATTTCTCGTCTATTTACAGTATTGGTTCTTCTTCTCCGTCATATTCCTCTGTTCTCTTTCCTTCCAGTCTAATGCCGTCGTTCCAGCTTTCCAACTACTGCTACTTCCTGAAGATCAGGGATGTGTGTAGTAAATGTGATAAGGGCGACTCCGAATTAGTAAATTTAAATTTACAGGCACTTCAAAAGTTGAATAACGCCTTTTCCCCCCTGTTGACAGCTACTAGAAGATCATATTCCACCAAACCAGCAATTGAGGCGATACTAATCTGGGATATGATAAAAATCCGCATTCTGGACAGGGCCTTCGGCTTAGGGTCCCGGTCAGCTGACCGGAAATGACGAGATTCCAATATCTCTAGAAATTCCTCAGATAGACACAGAAAACCTCCTCTGGAGTAATAACGATGACGTTGAGTTTTTCTCTACATCAATCCTAGCCAGGATTATATTTCCAGAGTTTTCAGCTATCCTTCTAACTTCGAGGTCGGTAGTCGGTTCCTGGGCGGGAAGTTCAAATTTCGATCAAAAACACCTGATTTAATCTTCTTACGTTGGCTGCACTGGGCGAACGACAAGGAACTGGAACTCCACAAAAGACGACGAGCGTTGATTGGTCGCTGTCCTTAAGTAGTCCTCAAAATGGCCGTCAATCGGTGACAGGTCGTAAACAAACAAAAAAAGAAAAAGTTCTTAATTCTAAATTAACAATAAAATTATCTTTCGTGAGTTTTTGAGCATGATGTCCTCGGATCGCCGGTTATTTTCAATATTTATCCCGGTATTTCAAACCTTCGGAAATATAAATTCTTTAAAGTCTAATTTTACGAGACTTGTAAATGGCAAAATTTTGCCACATTACAAAATAGATGTAGCTATCTTGAAAATTTGGGGATTTCCCTTTAGGTCGGTAAGGTAGAACTTAAAATACCCCCACTCAATTGCCTGAAATAGCGGTAGCCATTTTGAAAATCTGGGGATTCCCCTCTCGGTCGGTAAGGTAGAACTCAAATTATCCTAGCTCAATTGCGTCATCTAGCGGCAACCCTCTAAAACACCCTTGCACAATTGCCTGAAATAACATTACCCCCTCTAGTAGCAACCGGGGAATCCCAGCTCGGTCGGTAAGGTAGAACTTCAAAATACCGGCTGAATAAAAACCCCCAGCAGAAACCTGCATTACCACTGCTGATAAAATAGAAATCTGCTTTACCGACTTAGCCGAGATCAGAACCGTGTTCCAGAACCCGCATAGCTACACTACTTCGCTTTGAATATGACCACCTAGAAAACGAAAATCCCAAAAATGGTGGGGTTATTTGGATCGATGCAACACTTTTGTTAAGAAATTATATTATTAGTGGTTCACAGTAAATCACTGTGGGTTTTACGTCAACATTCAATACAGCAATTCTGATTCGTCCGGTTTTGACCAACACGGTCATCTCATAATGAAGGCGCAATATTTTTGTTCTTTTAAAATTATTTTAAAAAAGTTTTTTTTAACTAAATTCTATATGCCTTAAGCTATAAAAAACAGTTAGCAAATAATAAATATACTTTATTTAAAGTGTCAAAAACCCAAAAAGTATAAGAAAAAAAATTTTTACTTTCAGTGAAAAAATACGATTTTTCACACTTAGACAGACACTACTTCTATTAAAGTAATGAAATGTCATTAAAACCTAATGAAGTATATACTTTACATATCAACACATTGACAGAATGTTTAAACGGTGTGAAACACTCCGCAGATTTATTAGAATATTAGATGGGAAATTCCCTGAAAATTAGAAATACTTTTTTATGAAAATATCGCCACCAATATTCCCCATGGCGGACATTTTGATGCTTCCACGATACTTCCCTGAATATTAGGTTCGAATATTCGGGAAATGTGGACCAATATTCAGGGGAAATTCAGGGAATTTCTGGTGCTGTGTGGGACATTATTAGGTCCCGAATATTAGAGTTTTTGTACAACCTCACGTAGTTGAGCAAGCAAGACGCGGCGTGGCGCCTTGCACTACTATATGCTACTACCTTGATCTAAGTTCAACGCAAACATGGTTGCACCTCCAGTTTTTTTCTCGAACTTGTTTCTAGCCGTTTTTGAGAAAACTCATTTTTAATTTTTTTTTAAATATTAGTCAACTTATTTTTAAGAAAATAAATAAAAATAAGCACTTTATTAGCTTAAGTTGTTTAAATCAGCAGTAGAAAAAAGGCTCTTAGCGATGAATTTCTTGCGACAATTAAAACCCATAAAAATTCATGGAAAACCATGCAAAACCTGTTCATAATTTAGTTTTTTGCACATTACTCTATTCCAGTACATGTAAACTCCAAATAAATAGAGAACTTTTCTTTTTTAATTTGCTCGAAGTTTAACTAACTTTACTTCATCTTTTGACAGTAGTAACGTTATTAGATGCATAGAAAACTATTTACTTCGCAAAAACTGAAAATTTGTTTCCTTTTTAAGAAATTTAATGCAAAAAAATGATTGTAGAAGGTCGTAACTTACAAATTTTTAAAGATAAAGTGTGTAATTTTTTTTTAATTTACAGAAAATTTTATAGGATTTAATTTTTGTATAGAAAATTTTGAGTTTACATGTACTGGAAGAGAGTAATATGCAAAAAACTAAATTATGAACAGGTTTTTCATTAATTTTTATGGGTTTTAATTGTCGCAAGAAATTCATCGCTGAGAGACTTTTTTCTACTGCTGATTTAAACAACTTGAGCTACTTACTTACTTTTATTTATTTTCTTAAAAATAAGTTGCCTAATATATTAAAAAAAAAAGAAAAAATGAGATTTCTCAAAAACGGCTAGAGCGATATTTTTCTTTTTTGGCTCAAAATGATTGAAAGGCATCCCAGAAAAAGGTTCAAGAAAAAAACCGGAGGTGCCAGCATGTTTGGGTTGAACTTAGATCAAGGTAGAAGCATATAGTAGTGCAAGGCGCCATGCCGCGCCGCGTCTTGCTTGCGCAACTATGTGAGGTTGTACAAAAACTCTAATATCTCGGGACCTAATAATGTCTCTATCAATTTTTTTTTAAATTAAAGGTAAATTCATAAGGAATTTAACAATATTAATAAAATTTCTGTCAGAGAGGAGAAAGTAAATAAAAAATTTAAATAAAATATTTTTTTTTAATTTTTTTGCATAAATTTTTTTTTTATATATTTTATTTTTATTTAAAAGTATATATTTTTACCTAAAACATGTGTAAGTTTCATCAAAATCCATTTGTAATATTTTGAGATATTAACAATATTGTTAAATTAATGTTGATATTCAAAATGGCGCATCTTCTTTAATTAAAAATTTTTTTTTAAATAATTTGGAGGGAAAAAGTTTCTCATATAGCAGTATGATACCACGAAGTTTCAAGAAAATCATTGAACCCTTTGACAATTCTGATAGTTCTGACGTGAAAAGGCCCATATAAAAAAATAATCTTCGTAAAATTTGCACTTTCAGAAAAATATCCTTATTATCGTTACCCCTGTACCTGGGGTAATTGTGATAATTTGTACTCTTTTATAAATTATATTTTTTTTACCTGGCGAAAACGCTAGACCGAAATCTGACCGACTTTGGTCAGGTTTTGGTCAAGTTTGGTTTGAGGCAAAAAGTTTTAATTAGTTAGTGAAATCTTAAAAAAAAAATGAAAAATCATGCCAAATTAGTTTATATATAGTTGATTTAAGCAAAAATTATAATAAATAGAACTGATTTTAATAAGTAATATTACTTGGATTTAAAAAAAAAAATTTATATGAGTAAAGAAATTTTAGGGATATAGAAAACAGGCTATGTTAATAAAAAGTGATGTCTTTTTATTAAATATAGGAGAGAGTAGTCAGACTTGGATATAGTTTTGACTTTTCTCTATAACTTCTCCTGTAGGCCGACTTTTGCGATGTCTCTTATATTATTGGAAAGTTCTACTAAAATGCAATGTTTTTGCTAAACATTGCAAAAAATTTGTACCAAAAGTTTCGGAGTTATAGGCAATTAAAAAAAAAAAAGGTAGTCAAAGTTGAACATGGTAGTAATCAATGGTAATCAATGAAATATGAAAATAAATGATTGAAATTACAATATCTTTGCATTCGCATGATAGAATGACACTCAAATACATTTGGAAATGACAAAAGGAAACATGAAACTGGAATAAATCATATTTCCTTTTGTATCGCGAAATTTTATTTATTTATTTATTTATTTAAGAAAAGATAAAGTTCCTAGAGCTACTGAGCTCTTCAAGGAACAAATACATAATATATACATTTCATTGTGACTGAACCTTAATCGATTATTATATTAAATTGAGTTTAACATCCTTTAGCTAGATCTACGTGATAAACTATATAAATAAAAAACAATTGCGTAAATAATACTGATAGTATCGTAAAACTATCTACAGTTATTTCACATAATGCTATTCGTAGTTTATTTTACATATACCTCCAAATTATAAGTGATTTTAAGTTCTCAGAAATAACAAGTCTACCAATAGGTTATTTCGAATAGGTCATTATTGTTTTCAAATAAAAAGTCAAAAAATAATTTTTTAAATATAAATTGTTTTGAAGTGTTTCTAATCATATTCGGCAATTTATTCCACAACCTCGAACCCCTAACACTAAAAGATCTTTGCATTTTGCAAGTTCGGTGTGGGGGTATTTTTAAAACATTTTTTCTTTCTCGAAGCCTGTTGTGTGTTATATCATAGGTGTCCTTGAACTCGAATAAGTTGTATAGATAAATTGGACTTTTGTTAAAAAATATTGAATGGAGTAGATTTCCCATGAAAAATTGCCTTCTGGTTGCAACGTTCAATAGTCCAGACTTACGCCTGTATTGTGTAATATGCTCCGACTTAGAGATGTTATAAACAAAACGAATACATGCATTTAAGGACCTTTCCAATTTCACATTCAGTTCATCGCTAATATCATCATAAACCGGGCAACAATAATCGAAAAACGGAAGAATGAGCGTTTTAACTAGAAGTAGTCGTGTGGATGTTGGAAGTGATTCCTTATTTTGATTTAATTGTTGTAATACCATAAATGTTTTTCGCGAAATTGACGAAACATGCTCTCTCCATGACAAGGTACGATCAAGCGTTAAACCAAGATCCTTCACCTTTTCACTAAAAATAATGGGGGTTCCCTCAACAACTAGTGGGGGAAAACCTGACAACAAATCAGTAGAAGGTTTATTGTTTGCAGAAATCACCATAGCCCGAGTCTTATCCGAGTTTAATATAAGTCCATTTTCGCTTGCCCATTGTGAGACATAATCAATATCAATTTGAATCATTTTAATTAAATCAGCAAGCGAAGATAATGGACCCGAACGATAAAATTTGAAGTCATCTGCATACTTATGGTATTTACAATACTTAAGCTTTTGCCCTAGATCTGTAATAAATAAGTTAAAAAGTAGCGGTGAGAGCGAGGCTCCTTGGGGGACACCACATTTGACTTGATCCCATTCTGATAAGTCACCATTCTCATCTACTATTCTCTGAAATCTATCACTAAGATAAGACTCAAACCAAGAACAGACCGATTTTGACAATTTAAAAGAGTTAAGTTTTTGCATCAGTAATTTATGGTCTATTGAAGGAAATGCCTTAGAAAAATCAAAAAAGACTGCGATAGTAATGTATTTCATATCCATAGCTATTTTAATATCTGTTGTAAATTTAAGGGACGCTGTACAAGTGCTATGTTTTTCACGGAAGCCAGATTGCAAAGGTTCAAATAGATTATTTTTTACCAAAAATGTAGTCAGTTGTTTACAGACAATCTTTTCAAAAGGCTTCGATAACGCACATATAATAGAAATTGGTCTGTAGTCGGTGACTTCTTTTGATTGATCTAATTGATCTAAAAGTGAAAAGAGTATTACGAAAAGTTTGAATTTTCTTTGTTTCCAATAGAAATGAAGTTTTTGACACCTTTTTAAGTTTACAAATTCATTTTCATTGCAAACATGCTTCAGAATTGCAAAATTTTGGGTGTACCAACCTTGACTCAAGCGTGGTTTAGCTTCATATCACACACACACCATGAACGCTTTATACAAACACCAAATTACGTTCCACATTTTTGTATAACATCTTAATGAACAATTGTAGTCAACTTAATTTGTCTTTGGCATATTTCTGCTACATTTAATTATCTAATTTTGAAACTACAAAAACGTTTTTTGTTGAGCGTATAACACGGACTCGCTTAATACGTCTATATAGTTCGCACACTTCACTGCAATCCATGTAAAAACTTTGCTGGCATTGCTAACAAGTATTTACACACAAAGACATATGGATCTACTGTAATAAAACAAAATAAACGCGATGATTCAACTCTGACCACTGTCCAACTCTGACTACTCTCCCCTATACCCACCTTATTCGTTGGGCCTGGTTTTATTTAATATAATTCTTTCTCAAATCAATTAAATATAAACTAATTTGGCATGATTTTTCATTTTTTTCATCAGATTTCACTAACTAATTAAAATTTTTTACCTCAAACCAAACTTGAACAAAACCTGACCAAAGTCGGTCAGATTTCGGTCTAGCGTTTTCGCCAAGGATTCAATCAAGCAAGGCCGTAGCCAGAAAAAAATTTCGGGGGGGGGGGTTTGTCAACAAACAGTCAAAGTGATTACCTTTTTTTTTTTTTTGAAAACTTAAACAGCTGTCAAAAAAATTTCGGGGGGGGGGTTCAAACACCCCTATCACCCCCCCCCTGACTACGGCCTTGCAATCAAGACTTTACTAAAATACGCAATGATTGTGAAGAAATGTTGAGCGATAATTAAAGTTTTATAATAATAAAAGTTTATTTAAATATCATGTCTAGTTACATTTTTATGAAGCAAAATAAATCAAGGTAGCACCGTTACCCCAGTCTCCCCTAATAATTTTTAACACTAATATGACTTAATAATATATCTTTGAATTTCTAATTTTAGGCAAATACAAGATAAACGTTATTACGAGGGACTAGTACAGCTAAAGATAAGAGATCTGTACCATGAAATGTCAATTATTTCGCAAGAAGTGGATTTACAAAACAAAGAAAGAGTAACATTTTTGCATTATGATCAGAGAGCAAAGGATCTTGCAGCTGAATTAATTGAACTTCAAAATCAATTAGCTGACTTCAATATCGTTGTAGACAAAATGACAGCAGATGTGGATAAAAGTTTTATTGACCATGAGGTTATGGAACTTTTTCGGTTGAATGAAATAGTATTATCAGAAGTGGAAATAATGTTTGGTAAACGTCAAAGAAAAGAAAAACTGTTACTTGCAATTGAAAAAGATATCACAGCTGAAAGAAAAAATGCTATAAAAATAGTTGAAAATATGAATCAATCGTCTAGAGAGAAATATAACGAATTATATCAACAAAAACTAGAATATCAAAAAGAAATTGATGAAATGCAACGTGATTTAAATAATTTGTCATCTAAAAAACTAAGTCTGGAGGAAAGTATTGTGCTTTCTCAAACAAAACAAGAAGCATTTAATTTACATTTTAAAATAATGGGAATTTCCGAAAAGAGAGACAGATTACATGAAGAAGACAAGAAAAAACTTTCACCTGAAGAAGAGAAAAAGTGCCTTCTCAATAAAATCAAGCAAGACAATGTTGACAGAACAGCATCAGAACGACGTATTTTAGAAGCAAAAAAGCAAATAGTAGAAATAGAAAAGGCACTTGAGCACATGGAAATAAATGTAGATGAAGTTTTATCAGATAAGCTGATTAAGTACCGAGAACTTTGTAAACGAGAAAAAATTATGGAAGATTTTATGTTATCTTTTGAAGACTATAAAGCAGTTGAATTAAAAAAATTAAAGAAATTAGAATTGGGAGTTATTATTTGTTTAGAAAATATAGCCAGTGAAATATATGGAGAAATTCAATTGTCAGAAACCAAAAACTTAACAGCTTTGAATTTACAATACACACATTTTAATAATAATGATCAAGACTTTCATGATCTAGAAGCAGAATTTTTTCAACTGAACAACATGATAACAAAAATAAAAAACTTTAATAAACGTCTAACAACTGAATCGAGTGATCTCAAACGAAATATTGAAAAATATAATAATGAGCTTCTTGTTTTAGAAGATTTAGATAGTCTCAAAATTAAATTAAAAACAAAGTTTAATGAATTAATTGAAAAAAAGAATCGATTTAAAAGTGAATATCCAACTTACGTGCGAGAATTAGACGAAATTAAAAAACAATATGAATTAATAAAAATTCGTTTAGAAGAGAACGACATTTATTTCCAGATAAATTCTCTTGATGAAAAGTTAAAAAAAATAACAAGTAGCAACGTAAATCTGTCAACTTCTATTTTTAAAGAAACAGAACAATTCCAGTACATAAACATCAAACAATATACTTTTTTATTGCATGAAAAATATAATTCACTGCTGATTGACAGTGTAAAAAAAATTTATTAAATTTTAATTAAATTATTCTTATGAAAGGAAATGTATATATAGAAAATCAAAATTATATAAAAATAAATATAAGTTTAAATTCGATTTATTGATTAGCATAAATATACACACATGTCACTATCGATTGATCAAAATTGTTATTAAACCCTAATTTTTGCATAAATTAATTCATTCGTTTTCACGTTCATTTGTTTCATTAATATTTCCTTTCTCCCTTTCTTGCACAATACAAAATTTTTGGCCTAATTGTTATTTATCCTAATTTCTATTAAGCGTAAATCTTATTTGGCCTAAATCTCATTTAGCCTCCCTACTGAAAAATCCTATATAGGATCCTACATAGGATCCTATATAGAATCCATATGGATTCCTATGAGAATCCACGTAGGATCCTATATAGGATCCTATATAGGTATTGTCCTATAGGAATCCATGTGGATTCTCATAGGAATCTATGTGGATTCCTATAGGTCGCCTATAGGACACGTCCTATATAGGATCCTATGTGGACTCTCCTATAGGAATACATGTAGGATCTCATATAGGATCCTACATAGGCGTCCCAAAAAAATTTTTGTAAACCCCCCTACATAGGATCCTACGTAGGTTCCGATATAGGATCCTATATAGGATCTTTTATGGGCGCCCAAAAAAAATTATGTACACAGAATTAATTGTTTTTTTTAACAACTTTATTCAAATATACATTAAGCACCATTATAAGGACGAAAAATATTTACTGCGCAGGCGTAAGTATTGTAGAATACGTAAAAGACGACTGCGCATGAGGAAGGGGTACAAAAAAATTTTGTTGGGGGTACCCATGTAGGATCTTATATGGGTTCCCATATAGGATCCTATATGGGAACCTACGTAGGATCATATGTAGGAGGGTGTACAAAAATTTTTTGGGACGCCTATGCAGGATCCTATATGAGATCCTACATGTATTCCTATAGGAGAGTCCACATAGGATCCTATATAGGACTTGTCCTATAGGCGACCTATAGGAATCCACATAGATTCCTATGAGAATCCACGTGGATTCCTATAGGACAATACCTATATAGGATCCTATATAGGATCCTACGTGGATTCTCATAGGAATCCATATGGATTCTATATAGGATCCTATGTAGGATCCTATATAGGATTTTTCAGTAGGGCTATATAACTCATTTACCCTAATACTTATTTAGCTTTAATCTTATAAGGCCTAATTTTTATTCAGCGTTAATCTTATGTGGCTTAATTCTCATTCGGCCTAATATTTATTCGACCTTAATCTTATTTGGCTTATTAATTCTTGTTTAGCCTAAATCTTATTTGGCCGAATTCTTATTTAGCCTAATTCTTATTGAACCTAATTTTTATTTAGAAACAGAGAGTTGTTTCCTTCCCTAGTTTTATACATATTACATATGAAGACAGAGAGTTTTTTAGTGATCTCGGGAAGGTAAGTCAAATAAAAATTATAACAAAATTTTTATTTTTGCATGAACGCAACGTTTCGTTGGCCAGGGTTTGCCAACCTCCTCAAGCTAGAATTTATTTTGAAAAATAATACTTCATTAACAACAACACTAATAACAAAATAATTGTTTCATGTAATCCAAAAACAAAAAAAAACAGAAAATTACCTAATTGGTTAAAACATAATAATTTGTTTAACGCGTCAAGTTATAAAACACAGAAAACTAAATTATTTGTTTTCTTTTTTCCAATTACAATCACTGCTATTATCAATCCAAACATTTTGTCGGTCTTATCAGGACTATCCCTTACAAAAAAGTAGTACTGGATTCAGTACTGGGAAGAAGTACTGGGTTCAGTACTGGGATAAGTACTGGGTTCAGTACTGGGTTAAGTACTGGGAAACCAGTACTTTTTTCGCGCAATATAATTTTGTAAGCACAATAACACATTTTTTTTTAAATTTCATTGGAACTGTGATTTTGCGTTCAATGTATTCCTCTCTATTTAATTTACAACAAAAAACTACTGGGCAGCCGTAGGACCCATAGAAACTTAGTGCGCAACGTGAACAAATTTTCAACAGTGCATGGCGAAAAAAGTACTGGTTTTCCAATACTGAACTCAGTACTAAACCCAGTACTGATCCCAGTACTTCTTTTTTGTAAGGGTAAATTTAAATTTGACAATTTCTCGTTTATATACGTACAGGGCCAATGACTAACGAAAGTTATCGAACTCACAGGACAAAATAATAAACAAAAATATATGAAACTGATCATGAATTCAACTTTCTGAAAACGGGAAGAAAACTTTATTTAACGCAAAGCTGTCTTCTTTTTTATTAATAGTGCGGAGTGATTAGAATTTATGTGAATCATTTCTGAAATTCTCCTTCTTTTCCAATTTGATTCATAATCTAAAATCTCCACGTTGTGCCAATCAAATTCATGACCAATCTCCTTGCGATGATGACCAATAACGGAAAATACATTGGTGTTATTTCGGTGCTCGTTAATTCGTTTTTTTAAAGCGCGTTTTGTTTCATCTATACTACACGCAGAGAAGTCCTTACAATTAAACTTGTAAATAGTATTTGTCTGTTCCACTTTTACTGTCACATCCTTACCTAATCTCATAATAGAATTTTTTTTTTTTTAATTAATGGAATCGTAGAGACCTGCTATTCACTTAACATATGCAATAATTTGAACAAATGCTGAGAATCATTATAAGGTAAACCAATCTTTGGGATGTATTTATATAAATTATTATTATTTTGGTTGTTATCTAATTTTGAATATTTTAATTTGTCCATTCTAATTATAATATATTTTTTGATAAAATCAGTCGGATAATCATTATTTTAAATTTTTTTTTAATTTAATTCAAATTTTTAAGATGAATACCTTTGTGGGACAAAGACCCTTACGAAAATTTGTGTCATTTAAAAAACAACAGAACATGATCCCAGTGGGCAAAAATTTCCAAAAGACGTCTTAAGGACGTCTTTTAGACATAAAGGCCGACATAGGGACGTCTTTCGGACATGTGTACCCACTGGGATGTTAATTATGTGTGGTTTTTTCGGGACTACACGTAAAAAACAACAAGTACACAACACATTCAGATTAGAAAAATGGGACAAGAAAATATACAAATTCCTTGAAATTGTACGTTGTCACAACATACATATCTTAATAAATGAATAATGCTTAATGAAAAACTTACAAAAAATACAAATTACATCATTCTAAAAGAAAAAACGTTGACATTAACAAAAACAATTTTAAAACTATTGTATTTTTAAAACTGATTATTTTTATGAAAATAAATTTGTGTATTCACAGTTTTCCCTATTAAAAATTCCTACATGGGATCCTATGTGAGATCCTATATAGGATCCCATATAGACACCTACCAGGCAACAGATTGGACTTATCCTATATGCTGCCAGATAGGTGTCTATATGGGATCCTACGTATGATACCATATAGGATCCTATGTGGGTCCTGTGTGGGTCCTGTGTGAGGTCCTATGTATTACTCCACGTATGGCCCCACATATATATAATTCTCATATGGGAAATCCTATGCAGTATCCCATATGGGAATATCCCATACTTAACTGCTTCATGCTCATCAGAGATCTACCTTCTTATATCTTATCGATCTAGACTCGTTTGTGTTTTGGTGAGAGAACGCACCTAGCGACAGTTTTATGAAATAAACTCTCGTATAGGAGCCCAAGTAGGTTTCCACACAGGATCTTATACGTTTACCCACATAGGATCCTATATGTCTACCTACATAGGATCCTATGTAGGGACCTACATGAATTCCTATACGAGAATACATTTAATAGAAATGCCTCTAGGAGCGTTCTCTTACCTTAACACACAAACGAGTCTAGACAAATAAGATATTATAAGGGAGATGTCTAATGAGCTTGAAGCAGGTAAGTTTAAATTCTGACATTGGCTTAATGCAAAAGCATACGCATTTGGAAAAAGCCATTTTCAAAAACCCTATGTAGGATCCTACCTAGGAACCTATATAAATTCCTATATGCCAACCCACATAGGATTCCGTATGGGATCCCATATGGGATACTGCATAGGTTCCCCTATAAGAGAAATGCATTAATGAGATGATCCTATATGGGATTCTATATGGGAAAGTGCAAAGGATCCTATGTTGGATAGTACGTAGGATCCTACATAAGATCCTATATGGAAACCGACATGAAATCATATATGGGGATAGTACATAGAATCCCATATGGGACACTGCATAGGATTTTCCATATGGGAATTATATATGTGGGTCCATACGTGGAGTAATACATAGGAACCTATGTAGGATCCATGTAGGATCCTATCCTATATGGGATCCCATATAAGATCCCATGTAGGATCCCACATAGACACCAACCTGGCAACACATATGACTTATCCTATATGGTGCCAGGTAGGTGTCTACATAGGATCCTATATGGGATCCCATGTAGCATCCTACATGGTATCCTACCTAGGAATTTTCAATAACGTTAGGTACAGAAAATTACATAATTTTTATTTTTGGTACTTTTTGACATTTGGCATACAGATTTTGAATAATATCTTCAAATCAATAGAAACTGACAGGTGTCTTATAAAATTTTAAATACAATATTTTTAAAACTTTTACACTTTTTCAATTTTGATATTATTTCGGGTTCCTGTAAAAAGTTTGGGAAGTTCCAGATATAATCAAATAATATTTTATATCATTATATTTTTTCAAAACTTTTAAAGGATGTTTTGATTAATTCGAAGGTTTCGTCTATGTTACTTGTAAAGGTTAATTTTAAATAAAATATATTGATTAAAATACGACCCGAAGTTAACATTATAAAATAAAATCACTAAATCAAAAAAAAAAAATTTTTAAAAGCATAAATTCTTTTTTGAATTTTTTAAAAATCTTGTCAATTTTTAGTAAATTAAATATTAACATAATTAAATTACTGATTAAAATTTGGCGGATTCATTTTGCTTTGTTTCCTAGATTTAGAAAGGTTTTTTTTAAATGTGATAGACTGCTTTAAATATGTAGCGACTAGAATTTATTGAACAAATATTCTTCATTTTTATGATAACTTCAAGTTGCATTCTAATCAATATATCTTATTAGAAACTAACCTTTAATGTAAATTTTTTAAATTTTAAAACGAATTAACAAGTCTAAGGTATTTTTAAAGAATATACTGAAATTTTCATTGGATTATTTTCGAAATCTTCAAGATTTTACAAGATCTCAAAATAATATAAAAATTGAAAAAGTGCACAATTTTAAAAATATTTAATTAAAATTTTAGAATTTGCCTGTCAATTTCTATTGATTTAAAGATATTATTTAAAATCTGTATGTCTAATGACAAACAGTACCAAAAATAAAAATTAAATAATTTTCTATACCTAAAACTGTGAATACAAAAATGTATCACTTTTTAAAATGCAATAATCTTAAAATTGACCACTTTTTCTCGGATTTCGTAAACATTTTTCTATTTGATTTGAATATGAATTTATATAAATTATAGATAATTTAATTTGAGAAATTATTACATTAGAGTTTAAAAGTTATATTAAGAAATGTAAAAAATTGTTGATTTTACCCTACTCCAAAAATATTGTATTCTAAATTTGAAAATTTACCTGCCAATGCTTGCTGGTTTGAAAATATTACTAATCAAAAATTGTGTATCTAATGTCAAACATAACCAAAAATAAAAAATACATAATTTTCTATGCCCAAAAATGTGAGTACACAAGTATTATTTTCATAAAAAATAATCACTTTTTTTTTGGGTACGACTAAGAAAACCCTCACTCATAAATAAAATAACACCAATTCAGGAACAACAATATATATATATATATATATATATATAATATATATAAGATTATTAAAGTTTGCATTATCACAGGTGATTAATATTACGTGAGTCTAAGTGCGACCGATCAAGTTCAAGCCGGAAGAGAATCTGCCGGCTACCTCTCATTCACTTCTCGCGCCAATCGGGGCGGAAGTGGAGAAGTGAATAGAAGGACTATTCAAAGCGCGAAAATAAACGCTGACTCCCACACACTCTGCCCCCCCCCCCCCCCAAGTGACAACAAGAGTCAAAAACATTAAAATCAAATCTTTTTTTTGTTCTTGAGGCAGGAACGAACAATTCCAAGCTATAAAACTAGTTTATTTACGCGACCGCTGGCAATATTGCAGGAATATGTTTACTGCGCTTCGTAATTTGTTTAGACGAATCTGGAAGAGTTTTAGCGACCTTTGTAACCAACTTAATCCCAGAAACGCTAGGAAAAAGAAAATCAGTTCTTTAAATTGCCTTATTGTCAATTTTTCGAGGCAGTGCAGGCATGAATTTAACGCTTTTTACCGTCGGTTTATTAGTGCTCGAAGAACTTTCAATAATTTCTGTCCCTAAGTCAAAATTACAATTATAAGAAGTCGAAGCTTTCTCTGTAGGAGTTTTATTCTCCGTCGTCGTACAAGAGTTCCTTGGACATTGATTATTATTAATAGTCTCTGAAGAATCTGAACTAACAACATTTGGGCAATTGCCCTTGAGAACAGAAGCGTAGTTTTTTATGTTTAAAAATGGTTGACCTGCCTTTTTGAGTTCAATATTGCGAAGAATTCTCAATTCTACCCTGTCGCCACCGAAATTTCACTCTGATTTACACTATTTTTTACCCATTCTTCATATGGGACAAAATGCGCAGGTTTAATGTTTTCAACTGACACATTTTTTCTTTTTCCGTTGACGTCAATTTGAAAAATTCTGTCCGATATGCATTTTAAAACTAAATGCGGTCCGGAAAACGGACACTGCAAAGATTTCTTATTCGGGGGGGGGGGGGCACGTAAAAATACATGCGTGCAATTTGACAGCTCTTTATGAACAAAAATTTTTCCGGCATTGTTATGTTTAACGGGTGCAGCTCTCACGTCATGCATATGACGGCGGAATTCCGATAGAAATTTCTGAGGATCAATTGATTCATTTTCGGGTATCACTAGTTCTCCTGGAAGGCGAAGGGTTGTGTCAAGCACGTACTCAGCTGGGAATTCATTACGCTAATCCTTAATCACATTTATACCGTCGACAAAATATGTGGCCAATCCTTACCGGAATGACACATGATCGCTGCCTGTAAAGTTCGGTGTGCGCGCTCGATCATTCCATTTGATGCGGGATGATAACTTGTCGTACAATTACGATTGCACCCGATTACGCGGCGAAGTTCTGTAAAGAGTCGTGTCTCAAATTGTGTACCCTGGTCGGTGGTAACCGGCTCTGGACATCCGAAACGACTTATCCAGCCATTGACGAACGAGCGGCATACGGTCAGAGCGGAAATATCTCGCATCGGAACTGCTTCCGGCCACCGCGAAAAACGGTCAATCATGGTAAGACAGTAACGGCCGGTACCCGTCTTTTACTGGCATTGGGCCTATAATGTCGATGTGAACATGCTGAAATCTCGTTCCCGGAACTGGAAAATGAGCGGCCTTAAGGTGAACATATCTTCCAACCTTGGCGCGCTGGCAGTCTAAACTTCCTCTCGCTCATACCTTAATATCGCGATTTACGAATGGCCAAATATAGCGCTTTTTAATGAGAGAACAAGTAGTTCTGGCACTAGCGTGAGCAGGTTCATGGAAAATTTTAAAAACCTGAAACCTAAGCGATTTTGGAATGATAGGACGAACGACGCTTTCCGATACGTCGCAAATTATTTCAGAGCTCTTACTACCAATCGCCGTTTTTTTTAATTTCACAGACGACGTATTTGATTCCCATTGTTATTGCTCGGGGTTGGTGGAGTTAAAAGAAATGGTCAGGAATGTTTGAGAAAGATGAACTCATGCGATATGATAAATTTTCTAACCCGATAATCTAAAATAAAGCGCGCTTGACACTAACAGAAGGCCAGCATCTTTTTGGAGTTTCCGAAAATTTCTCGGGAGAGCTTTCCGTGGGTATAAATAAGGTGTCCGGTGAGAACAATTTCCCGGGCGATGGCAACCCACGAATAGGGGAAAAGATCAATTACGGGACGGCAACGGACCGAAAGGGTTCATCTGAAAGAACCAATGGAGGGGAAACGAACGCTTGGCTTGTTGAAACCGCGACGGAGACCGGGTACTCACAGGAAGGACACGAAATTTTTGTCGGGGCCGAAAGACGCTGTTGCTGTCACCGTTCACGTTGACGGGCTTCCTGACCGCGCGTTTTCCCTTTTGACAAGATCTTTTCCTCGTGCTCAGCCGGAGTAGACGATGGTAACACACGCGCGTAATACACGGCGACGTTTAAGCGGCCACGAGAGGAAAACCCGGTGACCTAAAGCTTTCCGGAAGGCATAGGCGTCGTTAAGCAAAACTAGAGACGAGAGAGAATTAAATAAATTACGGGGAACGATCCTCGTCCATGTCGTCCTGTTTTCTAGGGTCCAGTTCGTACAAGTTCAGAGAGTTAACAAACAAAGAAAAAAATTGGGCTACTTTAGAATTCCCGAAACGCGCACAGAAGCTAAAGAATTCGGCGTGCACCCGAGCACGTGTATACTCAAAACAACAAACCGTTTAACAATATAAAATAAATTGAAATAGTTAGTCAAACCAAAATAGAAATACGATAGGGAGAAAACAACTGAAGTGAACCAGCAACGTAACCTGCAATAGAAACAAAACACAAAGGAATAATACAGAAATCAAACGAATGAATGTGTGGATAATTTCTTCTTGGAGACAGCCTTCAATGTCCAAATCGGCAACTTCGAACCGCAGTCCTCTGGTGCAGAAAGATTCACTAGGCTGACGATGGCGAAGGCCCACGTGGCGAGAACGACGCGGATGATGAAATACCACGAGACTCCCGCAACATTTTAGAGAATAAATATTTAACTTTAAATTCAGCTACTTGACTGGCAGCATAGCAAAATTAAAGGACTCAGACACGACGAGTCACAGGCCGCTCGTATGAAGCCCGCCCGCTTGAGGCGGAAGAGAGAGAGAGAGAGAGAGAGGGGGTAGATGGGCCAGGCGCTCGGTGCGTCTGATTGGTCTAGGCGCGATAGAAGACTGTTAGAAGAATGAAATAGGAAGTTCCCCACGCCTCTCTCGGTCTCTCGGTCAAACAGACGGACTAAAAGAAAAATTAGCAAATTATTAAATATAAAAATATAAGAAATTAAATAACCTAAATAAAAATAGAGTATGATTTTAGGAGGTATATTGACGTAATCGTGTACAAATAGAAGTTCTTCGAGGATAATTATTAAGAAATTACCTTTCGCTCTAAAAGGGGAGAGGGAGCACGTAGTGTGCTTCTTCCGCCTTCCACGCGTTTCGTTAACCTCGAACCCCGAAATTAATATAAGAGAAAATCGCGCCTTACAACAATATATTTAAATAATACGTTAATAACATAAATAATTACTTTTAACAGCCCTATATTTATACTCAAGTAGAAAAGAAGATAATTCGCGTGACACATACTAAACTAAGTAAAAGCATAACCCACGTAAATTAAAATTTCTTATTTAAAACAAAACCAGATGCAGCAAAATTAATTTACGCTAAATTTATAAAAATGAATATATTTTACCAACATGAACAAAATTCATAAACAAGTTAACATTATTTAAATCTTTAAAAATCAGATATTAATATAATTATATTGAAATTATAATTTAAATTTACCATAAAATCGTATGTATTGCTTAGTTCTATAACTACATATTCCCCCTGAGGCAAGTTTATTCTTTCGCAGACAAAATACTATTAAACTTAAAATATGTTAAAATATTTCACTTCTCACAGCCCAAATCAAAATTTTACGGAATTACCGAAATAAACTGCGCATCTTAGTTCGGCAACTGTCAATAAAAAGTCATTCTACCTGTGAGAATAAAAAACAAAACAAAAAACAATAAAACAAGAGAAAAACATTTAAAACAATGTTACAAAGGTCGTAAAAGAAATTGACTCCTTATTTCTAAGTGAGCAATTTCTATTTTTCGCCAACTGGCGTACAAAAAATCCACCCTCACCCGTAAAGACCTTTGTAACATAAAAAAATGCGCAAGGGTTTACGATTTATGAAATAAAGTAGATCGATCATTTCTAATTCGATGAAATTACCTCCGTTCCTTTCTAGGAACGTTCGAGCGGTTGTCCCCGTAGTTGACTGGTTGTTGATTCCTCAATCCATAACGCCCCCTGGCGCATTTGTACGATGTGGATGGTTCTCGGGCATGACAGAAGTAGACGGACTTTCATGCGAGACTTAAGTGTGCTTGCTTGGCGCTGGAAGTGAAGAAGGCACGTCTGCCTTCGACGGGGTTGGATCAGCATTATTTTGGTAAGAGTGCGGATCCTCGCCATCACTCTCGACTGGTAGTGGCTGCTGTTCATCCTCGAAGTTTGATAACTTGTCCTCAGGTATCGGAAGTGGTGGCGGCTACTCGCCGGCGAAGTCTGGTACCCAGTCCTTAGGTACCGGACGTGGTAGTGGCTGCTCGCCGGCGAAGTGTGGTACTAGGGTGTCCGTTAAAAAGTCGACTTTCGAATTATGTTTACGATACCCTCCAGTTTGGTTCCAATATAAAAAAAAAAATTTTCTGTAAAATTGCAGCCTGATTGATTAATATTAATCCGTGCCAGCAATCGATTGAAATTTCCCATTGAAAATGCATGGGAAAAATGACCTTTTTTTTAAAAATTTCATAACTTTTTTAATTTTTTTGCAAATAAATTTCCAGGTCACAAATTTCTTCATTTTCAGCTATATTTTAAGGCAACGTTTTTAGAAAAATTTAATTTTTAAATTTTAAAAATGGCGGATGTTCAAAAATGGGTCAAAAAATATATTGTAATATTTGCAGCGTTTTATCATATAAATATTCAAGGAAACTCAATAGATCTTCTTAATCGGTGGTTCTTGAGGTCGCTAATGAAGATTACAATGTCAAAAATTAATTTTTCATAATTTTGGAACCAATATGTCGAACTCAAAATTTTGCATTTCCACATTTTTCAAGAAATCGCCTTGAAACACCGTTATCAGGCTTTTCGGGGTCACCATTAACAAATTTCATGTCAAAAATGTATTTTTCAATAAAGCCGATCCAATTTGGCGGATTCAACAAACTTTATTTTTTTTAAATATAGTTCTTACATTTTTACATTTTAATTATTCAGTTTTTGATCATCCATAATAAGCAAAACTGATCTGTAAATCTGACTTGCAATTAGTGATTTTTAACTAATGAATTGGCGAGAAATCGGTTAAATTAAATTAAAATTAAAAAATTAAAATTGTAAAAGTTCACTTTCTCAATTAGTAGGTAGTTATGCAACTGTTAAATTAGTAGTAATTTTCTACTAAAAAATATTGCAATTTTTAACTTTTTTGACATCGTAATCTTCATTAGCGACCTAAAAAACCCCTGAATAAGAATATCTAATGAGTTTCCTTGAATATTTATGTGATAAAACGCTGCAAATATTGCAATGTATTTTTTGACCCATTTTTGAACATCCGACATTTTTAAAATTTTGAAAATTAAATTTTTCTAAAAACGCTGCCTTAAAATATAGCTGAAAATGAAGAAATTTGTGACCTGGAAATTTATTTGCAAAAAAATTAAAAAAGTTATGAAATTTTTTAAAAAAAATTCATTTTTCCCATGCATTTTCAATAGGGAATTTCAATCGATTGCTGGCACGGGTTAATATTAATCAATCAGGCTGTAATTTTACAGAAAATTTTTTTTTTATATTGGAACCAAACTGGAGGGTATCGTAAACATAATTCGAAAGTCGACTTTTTAACGGACACCCTAGTGTGGTATCCTGTCCTCAGGTACCGGAACTAGGACATCTCCGTGAACTTTCTGGAGAGTTTCACCCTTCCGAATCTCGTACACTGCCTCTGAAATGTGTCGAGAGATTTGATACGGTCCATTGCGGACGCGTTCTAGATGGGCGTTGAAACCAGCTGCTTTGTTTGAGAGCTGGTGGTTAGGAACGTATACCCAATCTCTTTGGGTAAAACGAGGTGGTTGGCACTCGGTCGCAAATTTTTCCTGGTAGAGTCGCTGATGTTGGCGGACGTTATCTTCTCGCTGGTCAGAGGCTGCTTTTCCGGACAGGCTTACAACATAAACACAAATGACAACCCGCGACATAGCGACGAATTTGTCGACTCATTCCAGGCCAGAAAAAAAGGCGCAGAATACTACGAATCGCTTCATCGATGCCGGGGTGTCCGGCGATGGGACTATCGTGATATTCCCATAAGGTTCGCTCTCGTAAAGATGGGGATACACACAGTCTCCATTTTCCGTCAGATGAGCTACGACTTCAGAAACCGTTAGAAGTTAATTTGTGTCGATTGAAGAAAATTTGCTCTTCTTTCGTTAGAGATTCAGCTTCCTGCATTTTTCTCCAACGAACGGCGGCTTCATTTGTTTGAGGATCTTCCTGTTGGGTGCTGACTACCGCCTCGAAGAAATGAAGAGAGGGTACGGTAATGGCGCTCAAAATTGGAACCGGAGGTTCTGCTTGAGTTTCTTGATAACTAAAAAGGGGTGATAACATACGATCGAAATCAGGCTCTCCGGGAGATAACTCGGTGGGATTCGGGTTTTGTGATAGGAGATCTGGAGACTCGTTACTTTCTCCCGTGACGTGTTCGGTGTCTCAAGCTAAGTCACTTAGAACCAGATACCAGCGTGCCAATTTCGCTCGAGTATCACGGTTTTCTTTAAGCCATATTAAATTTTTACTGTCCGTACGAAGTGTGAAGCGGCGGTCCTCAAGAAAAGGGCGGTAGCGCTTGATTGCCCAAATGACTGCAAGGCATTCCTGTTCGTTGCAGTGATATCTCGACTCGGCAGGGGAGAATTTCGCAATAGAAAAAGATATAATCCGCTTTGTTCCGTCGAGTTCCTCCTGCATTAATACTGCGCCCATACACTTTGCACTTGCATCGGTTTGAAGAATAAACCGCAAGTCAGGATTTGGACGACTTAAAACTTCGGGTTTCTGGAAAGTGGCTGAAACTTCCTCAAAAGCTCTTTGCAGATATTTAGTCCATTTATAGGGACGTTTTGGGGAAAGCAAGTCAGTTAAAGGCGAAAATATCTGCACGGAGTTTGAAACATATTCCTTTAACCAATTACATGTACCGAGAAAGGAGCGTAATTGTATACGAGTGCGAGGGGGTTTGAAACTCTTGATGGTTTCAATGTGAACAGTTTGGGCGGTGTTACCCTCTGGACCGATCAAATATCCTAAATAGGGAAGGGTGGTAAAACCAAATCTACATTTAGTTGGAGAGATAGTGAGTCCGAAAATAGCGAGCCTCTCAAGTATAAGAGCAAGATGTTTTAAATGTTGCACCCAGTTTTCGGAATCAATAATCAGGTCGTCGTGATAAGAAATTACGAATTTGTGCCACATCTCACCGAGAGTTTCCCGCATCAGATTTTGAAATGTACCCGGGGCGTTCTTCAATCCAAAAGGCATAACGCGAAACTGAAATTGACCTCCTCCAGGTATAGAAAAAGCGGTATATTGTCGACTACTTAAAGCTACCGGGAATTGCCAATAACCGCTTTTCAAGTCAAGAGTAGAGAAGATTTTTGCGTTACCAAGATCCTTTAGGGTTTCGTGAATTCTCGGTAAACATTGAGGAGCATCAACCATTTGGGCGTTTAATTTCCGATAATCAACGTAGAAACGGTAATCACCGTCCTTTTTCCCTGCGATGACCACGGCGGAACTAAAAGGGGAAGTGGTTAGCTCAATTTTGCCGTCGTGCAACATTTCACGAACTTGAGCGTCTATATATACGCGTTTTTCGTCAGAATATCGGCGCGGCGCTTCTCGGAACGGTTGAAGTTTACTTAGCTGGATCTCGTGTTCAACGGCTGTTCTGGTTTGGCGTAGACGACTGCCATTGTGGAAACACGATTCATGATCACGAATCAACTTCAGAAAGTTTTTCGTCAGTTCCTGGGGAAACTGATGCTCGAGTTTTATTTCGGGGATTTTGTCCGGCAATTTAGGGGGCTGCACGTTTTGGCGGAGGTAAACTCTTCTGCGACCCTCAGAACCTAAGAAAATACACTCGGCACCGTGATCGTGTATCACGTGGTGCCGCTTGAGCCAGGGTTGACCTAAGACCATTTCCGCGCGTAATTCGGGACTGAGGTGAAAGTTCGCAGGGTAGTGAGTGTAGTGCAGCTTCACCGACAATTCTATCGTGCCCGTCAGTTGGATGGTGGCACCGACGGCGGCGAGAAGGGCGTGTGGTGGACTAGGTCAGAGAGAGGTTTTCTCAACTTCGGTGAGTATTGCGTCTCGAATAAAATTTTCTGAAGCCATCGTGTCAATTTCGGCGATGACTTCTCTATCTCCTAGCAGAACTCTAACGGAGGATGAATGGTTAGGGTCAGAATAGAGCTCGCTTAGGATTGGCGTACGCCAACTTCGTCTCAGACTGCGGGAAGGCCTGCATAACCCGGGCTCTGTCATTTCACGAAATTGAGCTTTGTCAATTCTAAGCTTTTCCGGAGGCAGTCGTCGAGAGCGCTGCGAGAGTGGAAAACCACGAGTGAGGATGTTATGGACTGTGTCACATGATGGTGAAATTACCGGGCCATGCACTTTAGTTACTTTTAAAATTCATTCAAAATATTCGAAAATTCCGCGGATTTGTCTATCGTGCTTACGTTGCAGAAATTTACTTTTTTAATTGATCCTGATATTTTTAAGCTTCTTGTCGAATCTTTTAATTTTCTATAACCCAAGTCCACTCGAAGGCCAAAGTGAGACAAAAAATCGGCACCTATCATAGGATAAGGCACTTTTGCAGTGCAAAAATCCCAGGTAAAAGCGCGGCGTAATTCGAAATTAATTGTTAATCGTTAATGCCGTATGTTGGAATACGCGAATTGTTTGCTGCGTATAGTATCAAGTCTGATGCAGGCCGATCTTTATTTCCCGTAAAGGGAATAATAGAGATATCGGACCCGGTATCGATAAGGAATGTCAAACGAGATGTCTTATCGAATACATGCAGACGCTTGGATCCGCCAGCTTTACCGATTGCGTCAATTCGGTTCGGCGTATTTAATATGGGATAATACAGACATTATTACGTCTATTTTCGCGTCGTACGAAGTGGAAAGTACTTCAACAGCGGCCACTTTATTCGGAGATCGGGACCTTAAATCATGAACCTGCATCTCGTCCGTTATTTTATCCGCGATTTTCGCCAATTCATTTAAATCTTTAATGGTGCTGGCAACGAGGATTTGCCTAAAAACCGAAGGCAAATGATCCATGAACAAGGGCTTTAAAACTTCGTCACTGCATTTTCCGTTGGCAATGTTTCGCATTTGATTAAGGATGAAAGAAGGTTTTCCGTTCAACACTTCTCCTTTAATTAACTGTCGAAGCCGATGTTCGTCCGATTTTCCGAAATTTGATAACATTCCGGCCTTAATTTTTGTATAAAGGTCAGCAGGAGGGGGCTTAGTCAAGACCAACATTCCTACGTAGGTAAAAAATTCCGCATGTACAACCGTCTATCAACGCGTCGGCTTTGTCAGATTCTTCTAACACCTTATTGCGCGCGAACAACCTTTTAATTTGATTGAACCACATTTCTGGACCACTTTTATTAAAAGGTGGTAAACGAGTCATTGTTGAATTGAAACGGTGCAACTCGTTATTAGCCATGTTTACGCCCGCACACGTTACCGTAACGCTTGAATTTGAATTAGACTGCGATGACCTGGCCGAACTTTCTTCGATAAATAAATTTCTTGCATTCTCTCTATTTTTACCACTCGGTATTTCCGTCCGTTCAGGAGAAAATCCTATAAAATCGCCCGAATCCGATGCCGGAGAATGAATCGTATTTGCGTGACGAGCTGTGTCACTTCTTAGTTGCCGTTTATCTGGAGAATGACTCAATCTTATTCAATTCCAACCGATACACGAATGAGCACTGCACGAATGGCAGGAATGAAAATAAAAATTAAAATTAAAATCCCCAATGACCGTGTTCCAAACCTTATTCAATTCTCGAAATTCTCAGACATATTTTAGGTGAAGTGAAAAAAAAATAAAAACAGACTTCACTCAAGCGAATTGTATCCGAGAAATGATAAATGAGGGTTCAGGCGGCAACAAGGCAAAAACATCGAATTTTTATGACGGTATGCTTGTCCCGATATAAATTTCAAAATTCAGTTGACAAATTTTTTAAAATGTCTAAGTCATTATAAAGACAAAACACATACGGACGGACACCATGATTAAATCAACTAGTAACGTTGACTCTAAAATCTCGAATGACGAATCCGTAAACTATTAAAAAGAAAAGTAAAACGAATTCAAAACATTCTATCTTGAGCTATATGATCATTAATATTTAGAGAAAGAAAATAATCGTATTCCTCATTCGAGCTTTTTGTAATTAGAAAAATTGCGCATGAATATAATTATTATGTTCAAAATTATAATTTTAAAAGTTTTAACTTACATACAATTTATAAAAATAAGTTGAGATCTCTCCGCTTAACATCGTTGAAACACATACCGGAGTTGAAGAATGAGTCACAGGAACAAGAAGAGATCGAAATAAGATGGCGACGACTGGTTACTTCTCTGCACAGCTGACGTCACAGGATACATTTTCAGGATACTCGTCGGAAATTTCAGCGTTGAACCAAAAATCAGCAGTTGAAATGAGCAACTGCAAGCATCAGCTTCCGCCGAAGTTCTCAGATTCCTCGTCAGGATGATATTTTTCAATCGTTTTAGCAGCTATCTCTCTCGTTTAACAGCTCGGCAGGTGGCTCTCGTCGTCCAAGTTCCAAATTATTTGTCAGGAAGAAAAATCGAGAAAAATCTTCCTCTCTTCTTTTCAGGTGCAATTTGCGACACCTTGTTAAATATCCGGCTTGGATTTTTTTAAAAGATTTTGATTTCCCAGCGTAGCAATTGTGAATCAAAAATGGCGGAAGCACATGTTGAGACTCTGTTTTCACTAACTAGTGCGATATGGATAAAATGTGCACAGTTATTCACTAAGCACTGCCCTGGATTTGTTCTTTAAATTTTTGTTCTCCTTGGTGAAACTTGTAGAGGTCCAAAGCAGGATGGTTGAAGATTCTTTGGATTCTTGTTGAGTGAAATGCATGTTGAAATCAAACCGCCATGAGGCGCGTCGGAGTCACCACTTTGGACGTTTTGTTATATTTTATTACATGAACTCCACTTTTGGGTACGACCAAGAAAACCATCACTCATAAATAAAATAACACCAATTTAGGAAAAACAATATATATATATATATATTTAAGATTATTAAAGTTTACATTATCACAGGTGATTAACATTACGAGAGTCTAAGTAAGACCGATCAAGTTCAAGGCGGAAGAGAATCTGCCGGCTTCTTCTCATTCACTTCTCGCGCCAATCAGGGCGGAAGTGGGGAAGCCTTGAGGTGAGTTACAAGACTATTCTAAGCGCGAAAATAAAGGCTGACTCCCACACTTCATTTTCAGATTTCAAAAATTTAACTTGAGAAGGTTAATTTGAAATAGGTTATATGTATTCGATTGCGACTTGATGTTATCATCGAAATGCCGAATATTTGTTCAATTTAAGTCATAAATTTAAATCAATCTATCAAATTTTAAAAAATTCGCAACATTTGAAAAGCATTCAAAATGTCAACGTAATGTCAACATTTTCAGGTTTAGAATGATATGATTTGTATCTTTTGAAAGTTTTGACACTAAACATTATTCATTTTTAAAAAATGTATGTTGTGTCAATGTATAATTTCAGATGTTTGTATATTTTCGTGTGAATTCTTCTAATTCGAATGTGTTGTTTACCTGTTGTTTTTTACGCGTAGCACAGTGGTCGGAGAGACCAGGTTTTACTCGAAAAAAGGGTAATTTTAAAATTGGGATAAAGTAACCGGGATTAATCGATTCGTAGTCACAAATGTCCAACGAATTCGGAACTAATCAGGATTTCCAATAAAACTGATTATATAAGTCGATATATATGTTTAATTCAACAAATTGGTAACTGACATGTTCTAACTGTTATAAAGTGGTAGTTTTCTTTATAGGTTTATTTATTCAAGCAGTCAACATTAACAATGTTTAATGGTTTGATGTTACTTCTTACACTTGAAAAAAGATAATTTCATAAAAATTATTACTAAAAAAAAATTCATTGATAAAATATTGATACCTTTACAACGTAGCTTATTCTTTTATGGTATGGTATGTTTGACACCGTGTGATTTATAAGGTGTGTCATGAGAAATATGAAGTCAGTTTTAGAAATTTCAAAATGGCGAATTCAATATGGCATTCAATATTTTAACCAATTACTGAGTTTTTAAGAAATTTGTTGTACAGAGATTTTTGACATCATTGTTTACGAATTAAAAAATTTTACATTATTCACTAATTAGTTTTATTATAGTATAATAACTTACTTTAACTCAAACCAACATAAATATGATTTAATAAAGAATAATAATGAGTTTATAATATAATAAATGACTAAAAATTTGACACCATTACTAACAAAAGTATTAACAGTTGTTGATATTCGACGTTCTAAAAATTTTAAAAAATCGAATTTTTATTAGCATCACATTCGTGTTCTCTGAATAAAAGAATATTACATTTAGATAGATAAAAAATAACTATATATATTATCACTCAGAGAAAGCTCCTTTTGACGTAAATATAATCGTTTTCAAACAAATGAAGTTCCATATGTGTCAAAACATTTCTGTTTGTATCAAAAGTTACATCAAAAGTTGACAGTTACTTTGACAGCTGTCAACTGTCTAAGTTTAAATTTGACCAAACATTCGTGATCAGCGAGTCTCAAAACATAATAGATATAATTTTTATGCAGATTTTTCCATTTTTGGTGAAGTTGACAGTTACTTTGACAGCTGTCAACTGTCAAAGTTTGAATTTGACCCAAAATTCGTGATCAGCGAGTCTCAAAACCTAATAGGTGTCAATTTTGTAAAGATTTTCGCATTTTTGATCAAATTGACAGTTATTTCGACAGCTGTCAACTGTCAAAGTTTAAATTTGACAACAAATTCGTGATCAGCGAGTCACAAATCCTAATAGATATAATTTTTATGCAGATTTTTCCATTTTTGGTGAAGTTGACAGTTACTTTGACAGCTGTCAACTGTCAAAGTTTGAATTTGACCCAAAATTCGTGATCAGCGAGTCTCAAAACCTAATAGGTGTCAATTATGTAAAGATTTTCGCATTTTTGATCAAATTGACAGTTACTTTGACAGCTGTCAACTGTCAAAGTTCAAATTTGACAACAAATTCGTTATCAGCGAGTCACAAAACCTAATAGATATAATTTTTATGCAGATTTTTTCATTTTTGGTGAAGTTGACAGTCAGTTTGACAGCTGTCAATGTTATGTCCGAGCAGAGCGAGGCTATTCTAATCAAATGTATATAATATCAAGCTTATGGGGCTTGTGTTAAATAAATGATAAATGCTTCCTTTAGAGAATATGATGGTTTATTTATAACAATTTAAAGTTATACAAAGTTATACAAATTCGTTATCCGTGTATATGCAAGGTCGAGTATAATATAGAATTCATAAGATTCTATGGGACTATCCGTTTGAACAAAGATTATTTGACAATTTGCAATTCAGTTTATAATAGAAGAAAATACAATAAAACTTACTTTTTAGAAAGTTACGGTTGAATACTACGGTTGAAACACGCTAAGCTTCGCTGATACTGGCGTGATAACGTACGAACGCTGGCCCAACACTGGTACCGGAAAATTATGGTTTTTGAGTTCGTTTTTACACTTCACGACTCAGAACTTCACGACACTGTCGAATTGTTTAGAATTATGGTGACTGCTCGTTTATTATCGTTACTTTATTATTAAATGCTCAGTTTTTTCAACTGCCAAACTTGCGCAGAAACTGGGTTATTATTAAGTGTGAAAACTAACAAACTTGTCAGACTATAGACCAGTACCGACGACACCATAAACATACAAAACGACAATGGCGATGAGTTAAAGCTGGCTCTACATGTGAACCTAACACTGCTCCGCACGCACGTCGTGCATGAGATAGAAAAGGACGGAGAGAGTCTCTGTCCTTTTCTATCTCGTGCAAGTCGGGTCCGACATGTCGTGTCGGATCAAAGTTAGCTTTGCATGTAGAGCCAGCTTAAAAGAACAGTGAGTTTAAGTCGTCTAAAGGATAGCACACTTCACGACTCGAAATTAACGTCGTTGTCGTGTCATTTAGAACCACGGTATTTGCCTGGTTTTTCGTACTTTGCCCTAAAATCTAATTTTTTCTAATGCCAAACTTGCGCAGAAACAGACTTATTGTCAGGCCTAAATATCGACAGACGCGCTCAGAACTTTTTAGCCAGTACTGGCAATACCGTAGTTAAAAACTTGACGACGAACGACGGGTCTACTCACGATCCGCACTATATTCTGCTTATAGAACTTTTGACAATCAGAGCTTGCTCGTCAATAGTATTTAAGGAAAATCTTCCCATTGTGAGGGCAAGATCGGTATAATATGGGGGTAAAGTCATGCCAAAGTGTACATGGCACGCGCCATGCTAATTTGTACATTAGCACGTTCTCATAACAATAGCGGCGATGATTTTATAAACTATCTGTGCTAACTTGTGTTTGATCACGTACTGTGATTCACCCATGTCGCACTCTTTGACTCAAGTATCGACTTCTTTCTTTGTCTACTACTAATATACTCAAATTTCATGATTGACTACTTTATTGTTCTTAATTGCTACCAATCTTCGATTACTAAAAGTCAAAGAGTGAATTTATTAAGGAAAATCTTCCCATTGTGAGGGCAAGATCGGTATAATATGGGGGTAAAGTCATGCCAAAGTGTACATCGGCACGCGCCATGCTAATTTGTACATTAGCACGTTCTCATAACAATAGCGGCGATGATTTTATAAACTATCTGTGCTAACTTGTGTTTGATCACGTACTGTGATTCACCCATGTCGCACTCTTTGACTCAAGTATCGACTTCTTTCTTACTTTATTGTTCTTAATTGCTACCAATCTTCGATTACTAAAAGTCAAAGAGTGAATTTATACTCATTCATTTGGTTAATGCTAGTTTTAAATGTCAAATTACACAAATACCAAAATTGACTCAAGGACCAGTATTGGGCCAATACGAAAGACGAAACAAATGTCAATGACAGATACCTATGTAACTATTATTACCTAATACATCATGTAACATTACATAGTACAATGTTATGTACTTGCAGCATAATATAACATGAATGACATTTGAAATTTTACTTGTAGTTACATCAGGTTTCTGATGCAGTTTACATGCATTACGCTCGTATACATGTTACCCAGCGATCGCTGTCTTTGACTGTTAATAGCCATGCATGGTAACTAGTTAGTGTATCATTATGATAAGACACTGCCGCTGTTCTACTTTATCTCGGGCAGAGTGTAACTCTATTATCAACTTAAGACAACAACGCATTATCCTCAGATTTGTTACTTATAACCGACTGCTTGTTATGGATTTTGCATTGATTCAAAATCCTAAACAGTATTCTGTGATATCGGCTCATTACATACAAATATACAAAGTACTTAATTTGTATACAATAATTTGAATCTAGTTATAGAATCAGGATATCTAATCTAGTCAAGATATTCCCTGTTATCTTTGATTAAACTATCTTCTATGTATAATGCTAATCAAACTGTCTATACAAGGCGCTTTTTATTAATAATGTACTACTCAGCCATACAAGGCAGTAACATAGATTGTACGGCACACACACATACATACACACACACACATATGCATGTGCAAATGTATTATAATACTGTAGTTAGAAAATTAATAGTTGCAAAAATATGTTATGGGATATAACAGTCAATTGTCAAAATTTAAATTTAATGTCATATTCGGATTAAGCATGGCTAAAATACGAATATCCTAAAGTTTCGTTGCAATCGAAGCAGTCTTTCTAATTTTTCGCGTAAAATAGGGTCTCTCCGACCACTGTGCGTAGTCGCGATAGTCAACAATGTCAACAAATTCTTTTTATTAAATGAAAAATATGTATTGTCATATACAAATCTTATCATTTCTACTATTTCCTGAAAGGGCATTATACATTTTTATCTGATCTGATTGAACCGTCGATCTAAGCTTCGCACAACAAGGTCACACGGAATATTCCCCGTAAAAAGAGGTTGATTAAAACGCATTAAAACGTTTCAATGCGCTTTGATTCCGTTTTTGTATGAATGCCTTCAAATGCCTAAAAACAAATCAGTAGCCATATTGCAAGGAAAAATTGAACATGTGATTGTTATATTTTACTCTGATTATTGTCTTTATCAATATTTTACTTTTTAAGTTCAAAAATATTAGTATTAGACACAAAATCACTTTGTTTTTCACTTCAATAACGCGATTTAGTTAAAATAGATCGAACAACACAAAATAGAAAGATGCCGCGACGACGCGCTGCAAAGAATGAACAAGTTAACGATAGCAGAATGGCGTCTTTTTAATTTGCGAACATAGGCATAGAACGGCATTAAACTTCTTGAAGCATTGACTACGTTCAAAATTGTTTTCTTGAAGACATTGAATGGCATTTAATTTGATACATTATCAGAAAGCATTTAATGGCATTTGGATCTAATTCGTGGTGTTTGGCTTGACGGTAAAGAAACGCATTCAATTTTTTTCATAAAATTTGTGAGCATTCAAAATGATTAAAATGAAACAAATATCAATACAGAAAACGCGTTAAATGGCATTGAGGACAAAAACGGAATTAGTAGGCATCTGTCAGCATTCAAATGTCTGTTTTTTTAAATGCCAATTTATGCGTTTTAATCAACCTCTTTTTACCGGGTTTGTAAATGAAGATTTTACATCTAGAGAAAGAAGCACTCCATTGTCTCTCTATATTATAAAAAGATTTCGCTGCCGCCGCTGCCGCAGATTCAGGAATTTTAGACATATATATAACATATATATAACACACATATATATATATATATATATATATATATATGGGGCATTCTTTATCAACGGGAGACCCCCTGCTCTCCAAAATTGGTTTAGGCGTAGAGGGTTGTATAATAGCTTAAAATTTCCGGAATTTTATCTACTTTTAAAAGCAGAGTGGCATATTAATGATTTTAAGATGGCGGATTTAATATGGCGGAAAATGTGAACAAAATTGTTAAAATTAATTCTTACTTCCTGTGCCAACAAAATTCATTTTGAAATAAAAAGTTGCACAAGGTCTTAAAATACAGCTGCTTATGTCTACTTTTAAAGACAAACCAGAAATATTAAACAATTCAAGTTGGCGGCTTCAATATTCAAAACCCCCGAGTAACAACTTTCAATTGAATTTAAGCAATTTGAAGAATCATCCGCCATGTTGGTGTCGCCATCTTGGATTTTTAATTTTTTTGCATACGTGGTGGGTTTCACGTCAACTGTCCAGCCAAAAAAAAAATGTTGTTTAATCCTTTCCCAATTTTTGTTATGAGTTGTCTTATAGGTAAGTAATTTATCAGCCAAATATTTTTAGATTATATAAAAAATTGCCCGAGAGGGAGGGGGTTAAAGTTTTGAACTTTTTGTTAAGACGCTCTCATTTGTTTATTTATTGAGCTTAAAAAAAATGATAAAAAATTTTTTTGTACATGATTTTTCTAGATTTTTTCATCAGCTTTCGATTGGCGTGGTCTATTTAAATTTTTTTTTTATTTTGACCAAAATTTTTGAAAATTAAAAATAAATTTCACTTTTTTTCGTCTTCGAGCTCGTTTTATTTTTTTATTTTATTTTTAAAAGAAAGCTGAGATTTTTTCCTACAAAATATGTAATTTTCAAAAAACCCTTTTTTTTGTTTTTGAGAAATTTTATGTTGAAGTTAGCGCGCCACGTCAAGGCGAAGTCTCACTCTACCGCCCCGCTTGTTGCTGTGCGCTGTTTGCATCATTACGTGGATATTTAATTATTCTAACCCTTAATTGAACTTTTCTTTGCATTTTACAGTGCTGAGACTGACATGAAAACAATTAAGTGCCTGTACTATAGTTCTGTTGTTTATTTTTTTATGTTTAAATTTTTTTGGTAATTTTTTGATATTGGTTTCTCATAGAGAAAGTATTGTTTTACCTCCACAGGATCGATTAAGATTTTCTGAAATATCTTGACATATTTTGAACTCAGGATGTCAAAAATGATGTTTTTAAAAAATGTCTTCCTTATGTGTGCATGTAGTTATGTATGTTAAGATTATGTTAGGCTCTGTATTTCGAAAACAATAATAGTTAAAACAATTTTTTTTTGCGAAATTATAGGTCTTTAAGGGAGACAAGTTATGCATACCAATCGATGTGGTTTTAAACTCTCCGCAAAATTGGTGTATATATAATTTCTTATAAAATGTAAATAAGATTCCGTAAGTTACGAAACTTAATTTTTTTTTAAACAATGATAACTCTGAATAACATTACATTAGACCGTTCGCAAAGAGCTCATTTGATTAATTTTTAGTGACCTACAAGTAGTCAAAAATATATTATTAAAGCAACAAAATATAAAAATAAAATTGTTAAAGAACATAATTTTCAATATTTTTTGTTTATAGAATATTAATAACTTTTTATCAATTTGCACTAAAAGGATCGCTAAGAGCTTAATCGATGCATTTTTAAAAAGATAAAAAAAATAAAATAATCTGATTTTACTGTTTTAAAAAAATATGTACATTTTTGAAATTTTTTTTTTTCAAAATGTTTAAATTTCAAAAAAATGTAGTTAGAAGTGATAGATCAGACTCAAAAGTAGGGCATAACTTGTCCCCCTTAAAGACCTATAATTTCGCAAAAAAAAATTGTTTTAACTATTATTGTTTTCGAAATACAGAGCCTAACATAATCTTAACATACATAACTACATGCACACATAAGGAAGACATTTTTTAAAAACATCATTTTTGACATCCTGAGTTCAAAATATGTCAAGATATTTCAGAAAATCTCAATCGATCCTGTGGAGGTAAAACAATACTTTCTCTATGAGAAACCAATATCAAAAAATTACCAAAAAAATTTTAACATAAAAAAATAAACAACAGAACTATAGTGCAGGCACTTAATTGTTTTCATGTCAGTCTCAGCACTGTAAAATGCAGAGAAAAGTTCAATTAAGGGTTAGAATAATTAAATATCCACGTAATGATGCAAACAGCGCACAGCAACAAGCGGGGCGGTAGAGTGAGACTTCGCCTTGACGTGGCGCGCTAACTTCAACATTACATTTCTCAAAAACAAAAAAAAAGGGTTTTTTGAAAATTACATATTTTGTAGGAAAAAATCTCAGCTTTCTTTTAAAAATAAAATAAAAAAAATAAAACGAGCCCGAAGACGAAAAAAAGTGAAATTTATTTTTAATTTTCAAAAATTTTGGTCAAAATAAAAAAAAAAATTTAAATAGACCACGCCAATCGAAAGCTGATGAAAAAATCTAGAAAAATCATGTACCAAAAAATTTTTTTATCATTTTTTTTAAGCTCAATAAATAAACAAATGAGAGCGTCTTAACAAAAAGTTCAAAACTTTAACCCCCTCCCTCTCGGGCAATTTTTTATATAATCTAAAAATATTTGGCTGATAAATTACTTACCTATAAGACAACTCATAACAAAAATTGGGAAAGGATTAAACAAAATTTTTTTTTTGGCTGGACAGTTGACGTGAAATCCACCATGTCTGTCTTTAAAAGTAGACATGAATAGCTGAATTTTAAGAACTTGTGCATCTCCTTATGTCAAAAATTTTAATTCACAAGCGAATTCAATCGCTTTTTAAAAATGACATCCGCCATATTGGATCCGCCATTTTGAATTTTGCAAATCTGACTTTAGATTCGTAATCAGCGACCCCGAAAACCCCCGAGTAACAAGTTTCAATCGAATTGAAGCAATTTGGAAAAACCATCCGCCATCTTGAATTGTTTAATATCTCTGGTTTGTCTTTAAAAGTGGACATAAGCAGCTGTATTTTAAGACCTTGTGCAACTTTTTATGTCAAAATGAATTTTGTTGGCACAGGAAATAAGAATTAATTTTAACAATTTTATTCACATTTTCCGCCATATTAAATCCGCCATCTTGAAATCATTAATATGCCACTCTGCTTTTAAAAGTAGATAAAATTCCGGGAATTTTAAGCCATAATACAATCCTCTACGCCTAAACCAATTTTGGAGAGCAGGAGGTCTCCCGTTGAGAAAGAATGCCCCATATAAATGTTTAGTACTTTGTACAATTATTCTTTGTTAACATGTTTATTAATATCATGGCACAAAACTGGCCTTTTTTAGGTTTTTCACATATGACTCGTGAGATTTAATACGATCTTTTTTCAGATGAAAATATTTTTAAAATATTTTTATCTGTTCTAATCGGTTGTTTATTTTAAAAGCTTCGTTTTTGGTGTATAGTTTTTCAGTTTTTATTAATAACTTTTGCGAAAATCATTTTTAAATACTTTCTCCACCTTTTTGTTATTTGGATCAGGAGTTTACATATTTATTGTTTTTTAGCAATTTTAACAATTTTTGTATTGAATTTTCTCTGACAATTTATGTTATTGAAGTAAAAAGTTTGATTTAAGTCCAATTTACTTGAAGAAATAGGATTTTTATTTTTATAATTACAAAAATTATTATTAATTTACTGCGTATTTTAATGACATGTAAACCCCGGTTCGTCAGAAATTATTGAACTGTTTATATTTAAAATAAAATACAAATAATATTGACATAAAGTAGGCAAATCTATGCAGTATTCTGCAAAAGTCTTTATATTTTATTAAGTATTTCTGCTATAATTATTTATTTTCTTTGATTCGTAAACTCCGGTTTCTTAAACAAAAATATCATTAACCTGAATTTTTAACCAAAACATTTATTCATTTTTGTATAATTATTTACTTAATTATATTTATTTTAATTTATGATAAAGTGTTTCAAGAATTACCGTGGATATTCTACAAACATTTTCCAAATAACCGAATATCCTTGGGATATTCGTTTAAGGTAAAAAATTTAACATTTTAATGAAATGTTTGTAAATGTTTTAAAATTTTAAACTTGAAATTTTTTATAGAAGACTAAGGGTGTTAATTAAAGCTCAAATTTTTGTAAAATTATTTTTTTAAACTAATTGTTTATAATTTGTACGTAAGAAATATTTACGAAAAAAAATTTTTTACTCAAAAATGTAATGTTGCCAAAAGTTACCATTTTGTAGAGAATTACCCATATAATATAATATAATATAATAGTTTTTTAAAAGTATCCTTTTAACTTATGCACTGTTAAAAAAAAGAAACGCACTTTACACCAAAAAGTGCGAAGAAAATGCCATGCATCCTTAAAAGTGTTGATTTTTTGTAAGTTACACTTTTAAATTGCAACGCCAGTGTTACGGTGCGAAGTTGTTATGACACATGAGACATCAACACTGATTGGTGCGAGTGACACTCGCGATTACACATAACCTACAAACACATCCATAAAAACACAAATTCTAAACTATCAATACACATTTTTACTCAAAAGTCATACACTCAAGTTAATATTTAAAATTGTCAAGAGCACAAAAGATATTACACACAGCTAAACAACAAAGCCACAAACGTTTTAATGGTTATGATCAACAGAATTGACAACGCAAACATAACATATGACAATATGACATACCAATTTTTTGTAAAAGAGAATACATTTTTCAAATTCTATTCTATGTGGCACTTAAAGATCCTAAGTATTTTTTAAATTCGTGAACATATGTTCAAATAAAAACAAAATTTAAGAAGAAATTAACAAAAATATATTCATAATTTATGAAAACAAAAACGGTTTTAAGACTAGAGGCAACATATCAATTTTTGTAAAGCACAATATTTACTTGAAATTCTATTCAACATGGCACATAAAGTTGCTAAATATTTTTCAAACATTCTTTAAGATATTCTAATTTTCTAAATTCAAAACTCTATTTAATGATATTCTTATAAATTATGGAAACAAAATCAGGTTTTAGAATAAAGACAAAATATAAATTTTTGTAAAACCGAATACTCTTTCCAAATTCTATTCTATGTAGCAAATAAATTTCTGAAATATTGTTTTAAATTCTTTAAGATATTTGTATTCGAACCTGTATTTAAAAAAAATAAGAAGATATTTTTATCATTTATGGGAACACAATCAGGTTTTAGAATACAGACCAAATAAAATTTTTTGTAGAATTGAATATTTTTTAAACATTCTATGGCCAATAAATTTTCCAAATGTTATTTTAGAATCTTTAAGAAAATCCAAATTTAGAATTGTATTAAAAAAAAATAGATGATATTTTTATAATTTATGAGAACAAAATCAGGTTTTAGACCAGAGACCAAATGTCAATTTTTGTAGAATCGAATATATTTTACACATTCAATGGCAAATAAATTTCCCAAATATAATTTTAGAATCTTTAAGAAAATCCAAATTCAGAATTGAATTTAAAAAAACATAGCTCATATTTTTATTATTTATGAGAAGAAAATCAGGTTTTAGACCAGAGACGAAATGTCAATTTTTGTAGAATCGAATATTTTGTACACATTCTATGGCAAATAAATGTCCCAAATATTATTTTAGAATCTTTAAGAAAATCCAAATTCAGAATTGAATTTAAAAAAAATAGATGACATTTTTATAATTTATGAGAACAAAATCAGGTTTTAGACCAGAGACCAAATATCAATTTTTCTTGAATCGAATATTTTTTACACATTCGATGGCAAATAAATTTCCCAAATATTATTTTATAATCTTTAAGAAAATCCGAATTCAGAATTGAATTTAAAAAAAAATAGCTGATATTTTTATAATTTATGAGAACGAAATCAGGTTTTAGACCAGAGTGCAAATGTCAATTTTTGTAGAATCGAATATTTTTTACACATTCTATGAAAAAAAAATATCCCAAATAAGTAGTATAACTATGAGAGTACGAGGCCACAGTGTCGATTTTCGCCACCAGGTGGCGCCCTAGTCAGTTACCTGCAGTGGATTTTTAGCGGTTTGTTGACAAATTACCGTCGGTCGGTAATGCAGATTTCGCGCGTGTTACCTTGTGTCGGTAATGTTACCCCTCGAGCGGTAACCGGTCTGAAGGTAAGTTATGGATTTATAGATCAACATGCGAGTGGCGCGAAAGAAGTCTAGCTTAAAAGAGAAAGCTGCGCTACATCTATGCGCGTTCGATCTTCTGAGCCTGTTTAAATTTGTAAATCTGCGATCAACATTTGAGTGGCGCGAATGAAGTCTAGCCTAAAAGAGAAAGGTGCGCTGCATCTGTGCGCGTTCGATCTCCTGAGCCTGTTTAAATGTGTAAATCTGTGTAAGGGTAGTTTTGCGAGCACTTTTTTTCTGAAAATGTGTGTATCGGTGTAAAGGACTATATAAAGGGCTGAAGGGATAGCAGGTTCACAACATCACCAACTCACTCAACTAGACGGATCTCTGGAGAAAGCAACATGGACCAGAAGCAGCAGCTGAAGCCTTGGTGGGAATTGGTGGAGTCCCAGAACGTGTTGGAGCCTCAGGTCGTCGCGGAGTCCCAGAACCTGGCGGAGGTCCAGAACGTGTTGGCAGCTCGGGAAGTGTATGAAGAGAGAGAAGAGGTGGAGGGGGGAGACTACACGCCTTTGGAGGAGCTGGACGGTGATGAGGAGAACTTGGTGATCGATGAGTCAAGTCTCATCGCAATGGAACCAGGATACTACGTGGATAGGGCTCGATTATCTACAACTACAAGTAGTACGAGTCTGTTCCAGAACCTGAAACATGAGCAGAATAAGATTGCCTCGTCGGAGATACAGGAACTGCATGCAGTGAAGGAGGAAGTGGACAGTGAGGCTGAAACACTGTTCTATGAGCCCATAGATGATGTGGAGGGGGTGTGTGTAGCGGACGGCAACGAAGAGAACGTGACGATAGAACCTGGTTTCTACATGTTGAGTGGACCACTATCCCCATCTCCTAGTCGACCACTATCTCCAACTTCTAGTAATGGAGACTTGGGTGAGGAGGCATCAGCCAACCATGCGGCCAACCATGCTGTCCAAGAGGAAGAGGAAGAGGAAAGGGATCCAAACATCCTAACATTTTTTAACGTTCCCGTATCATGTTGGGAAATTGAGAAACTGTTTGGTCTTCCCTTGGAGGATTTTGTGAACATGAATCCACAAGAGGTAAATGTCACATTATTTTTAATACATTATACATGTATTCTTTTCTTATTTTAACACATTGTACATATATTAATTTATTAAATTGTTTCAGCTAGCACATTTGTTTATGGCGAGGTTGCAAAGGTGCAATGCGCGGCGTACCGTAGCCACTCAGACTGATGATAGTGCTGAGAGTTGGAAGAAATGTGAGCGATGTAAACGTCGGCAGCAACGTCATCGTCATCGTCATAGAAACTGTAGCCACCACCGCCACTGTCAACGTCATTGCTGTCGAAAGCGTCATCGCCATAGACGGTGTCACAGACATCGTCATGAAAATTGAAAAAATTATTTACACTTTTACACAAACATTAACACTTTAACACTTTCACACGCATTCATACACACCTACAGAATTTGTATATATATGTTTATGTAAATTAATAAAAAAAAAAAAAAATGAATAAATTAATAAAAAGAAAAAAAAAAATACTCACATAGTTATTTTTGATTAGATACCCTTATATGCATAGATGTAGTTAGTAACAACTTTTGTGAATAATAAGTTTAGTATTCGTTGTTGTTCACTATTACTTCGTTGGTGATGCAGATCTCATTCTCACTTCGTTGGTGTATTACTTTGTGTTGGTAATACAGATTTCATTCTCGCTTCGTTGGTGTACTACTTTGTGTTGGTAATGCAGATTTCAGTAGGTAAAATATTGATCACTGAGTGATAGATCATTGGAAATATTGCTTCAAAGTTCCGCTTTTTCACAACTATGGCGCTGAATAGTCTTGTCGTCTGCTTTCCATATGTATGTTAATTATTATTATTAATATATACATTTATTAAATAAGTTAGTAACATAAAAGTTATTCATAAAAAATTTATGATTTTATGAAATTAAACTTTCTATTAAAAAAAAAAAAAAAGGTATTTAAAAATAACAATTTTTCATGCTAAAGGAAACAACCAATCAGCAGTCAGATAGAGTCACATATGTTGGCTCTACTGTCATATATGCTCTAATTCGGTTATATCTAAACTCAAATTCAAATCAAAATGAAGTTGTATATTTTAAAAGTTTAATTGATATGAATTTTGTTTTAATAAAAAAAAATCAATTGCTAAAAAGAAAAATGAAAAATGAAAAGAGGGCGCTAGGGGTAGCATTTTTTCTAGTATTTTAAAGAATTTTTAGTTAAAGACTAAATATTTTCAATTATGTATCTTAGTTCAAAGCAAAGTGTTTTAAAGGACCTCAGGAGAAAAGTAATGAAATTAAAAGTGCCGCATTTTTACTTTGAAGAAACGTGGAGAAGACAGATGATTCCTGCTTTTTTTCTCGACGTAAGTACAGTTTTTTCTCTTTTCTTTTTAAATTTTGAAATATACACACACACACACACACACACACACACACACACACACATACTATTAAACAATATATTTTTATGTACACAGTTTGGTTTAAAAGTTACTGAAGTCAGACGTGAAGTATTGGCTCAGCGGCCAATCATAGAAATACAAGAATTAGAAACAGAAGTCACGCAGACGTCAGGAATGATAATGACAGGAACAACATTAACAATGACTGCAGTAACATCAAGAATAACACAAAAACAAATAATAACAGAAATAGCACAAAAACCACAAACATCTAGTGAAACACAGAAAGAAATAACAACAACAGAAATAGCACAAAAACCACAAACATCTAGTGAAACACAGAAAGAAATAACAACAACAGAGATAGCACAAAAACCACAAACATCGAGTGAAACACAGAAAGAAATAACAACAACAGAAATAGCACAAAAACCACAAACATCTAGTGAAACACATAAAGAAATAACAACAACAGAAATAGCACAAAAACCACAAACATCTAGTGAAACACAGAAAGAAATAACAACAACAGAAATAGCACAAAAACCACAAACATCTAGTGAAACACAGAAAGAAATAACAACAACAGAAATAGCACAAAAACCACAAACATCTAGTGAAACACAGAAAGAAATAACAACAACAGAAATAGCACAAAAACCACAAACATCTAGTGAAACACAGAAACAAATAACAACAACAGAAATAGCACAAAAACCACAAACATCTAGTGAAACACAGAAACAAATAACAACAACAGAAATAGCACAAAAACCACAAACATCTAGTGAAACACATAAAGAAATAACAACAACAGAAATAGCACAAAAACCACAAACATCTAGTGAAACACAGAAAGAAATAACAACAACAGAAATAGCACAAAAACCACAAACATCTAGTGAAACACAGAAACAAATAACAAGAACACCCAAACCAATAACACAAAAACCTCTGAAACCAACAACACAAAACAGAAGAAAAATAATTCTACTAGAAACCCCACCACGACCACCACCACCAGTAGCACGAACGAGAATTCCAAAAACTGAAGCAACAAAGAAACTATCTACATCTGAAAAAAGAAAGGTATTACTTTATAATTTAATTTTAATCTATTTCTTTTAATTTTGAAATATCTTTAATATTAATGATTTTTTGTTTTTTTGACAGAGGGAATCAAGAAGTTCTTCTAGGGAAGATAGAAGAAGGCCGTCAACATCTCGAGCAAGGTCAAGAGGTTTCTCGAGAGAACCCTCAACATCAGGAGGGATATCTGAAGGACCCTCATTCAGTTTCAACGAATTCGAGCACCATCTCCAATGCTGTCTCCTATAGCATCACAGTCCTTTGATGAAGCGAATGTAGAAGTAAAATGTATTTCTAGTGATGACATTCTTGATAGTTGTCTTTTTGATTAAAGATTTATGTCAATGAATTAAATTCACTAATATTTTGAAATTTAGATTTAGAACCTTATATTTTTTTTTTAATATAGTTCTTATATATATTTATATATATATATGTATAGTATATATTATATTAAATATATTTCTATTGATTTACCATATTTTAAGTATTTTTTGTAAATAAGTAAGAAGTAAATAAATATTTATAATATGTATCACCAGAATTAAAATTTATACAGTAAGGATTTTCGAAAGCAGAACATTGCAAAGCTTAAATATTCCTGTAAGATGTAACCCGCTAACATATAAAAAATTAAAAATAGGTTTAGACCTATGACGATCTTTGGCAAATCCTTACTGTATATTATAAAATTTATTTCTTAGGTATTAATAACCATTTATTTTAATTATTCGTAACTGTGGGTTAGGCAATCTAAAAAAGAAATAAAACATTTTATTTGTTTTAAATTTATTATAAAAATTCTATCATTAATATTCAATATATAAAATTTTATACAAGTATTTTATCATACACATCTTAAGTATATCTATTTCAAAGATTTTCATTAAATTCAATATTATTAAACGGACCACCAAGGTATCTTAACAATAATTTCTTTTCAACTGCTGCTTTTTTCAATGCACAAAAGGCATCATTATTTTCATCAAAAATAGACACAAACTTTGGTGGTAAGAAAACATTATAACTATCCTCTAATTCGACAACAATTCGAAGTCCATATTTCGTCTTTACTTGTCGCACATGTGTCACAGCATAGGTATTGTTCACTTCCAAGTCGGATAATTTCTTCGAAGGTAGGAATGGAGCAATACGTCCAACAACGTTGATTTGTTGAATTTGCTCCATGTTGTTTTCTCAGAAGATGACCTGCAGGTATCCTGGAGATGATTATGGCTTGAGGAAGACCTTTAGGTTATGTATAGGTCCCAGTGCTTTCACTCGCAGAAGATGTCCTTGAGATGACTCTGGTTTCAATCGCAGAAGAAGTCCTTAAGATTACTCTGGCTTGATCCGGAGATGGTGACCTGGAGATGGTGACCTGGAGATGACTCTGGCGGGACACTGAGACGAAGATGTCTGAGAAAACAGAGTTGTGAACCACCTTTTATACTGTAAAATCCCCACTTATCTTAAATACCCCACTTTTTTTATTGAGTGTGCGCAGTAAAAAATAGGTACACTGCGCATGCGCCTATGTATAAGGGGGGATAACCCCACTTCTAGTAATAGTTATTTCTAGCAAATATTGCGCACGAGTAGTAACTTCCCGAGTTGACGTACCCCGACATTTCATACCCCGACTTGATGGCACTCGAGGGGGGGTTCAATCACTAATTACTTTTTAATGACTTTTTAATGACTTTTTAATGACTTTTAACGACTTTTAATGACTTTTTAATGACTTTTAATGACTTTTTAATAACTTAATAATTACTTAATAATAATAATAATATAATAGTATAGTAATGAGAGGTATGTAATTGAAAATACAAACAATTTAATTTATAAATACATTTATTTATTCAAAACAAAATTTTGATTGCTCATAGTAGTTTTTGAGATTATCAGTAGAATTATTACTAGTTACAGTAGAGTACTCCTTAATTAAATCAATTTCATCAACACCCATAGGCACACTTTTTTCAATACATCTATTAAGAGGATTAAGAAACCAATATCTTAACATTAGAGCATTATTTACTGCACAATTACTTCTAAATAAAGTATGATGTGTACATATATGAACTGATGATTTCACAAGTTTTTTAAATGAAGGACAATTAATATCTTCTAGATTAACAACATTATCAATATATCGTTCAAGATATCTCTTCTTCTCCAAACCTTTAACATACACTGCCCGTGCTCCGGATAATTGCTCATGAAGTATAAGTTGTAATTCTTCATAGGAAATATCTCCAGATGTCTACTTGATGCCATGATAGTTGTGCATCAACCATAGATTTTCACTCTTATATCTTCCAGGAAGTGAACTCCAGCTGCAGGGTGGTTCGAACAAGAACACCATAGGTTGAGCATCTTCTTCTAGAGGTAGTATCACTAGCTCCTTGAAGATGAATTCATTGTATGGTTTTTTGAAGCCTTGAACGTCTACTATGAACTCCATCTTCGAACAGAAATAAAAATTCTACTCTGGAATACTACTTATATACCCTAGAGTCACACCCCTCCACTTTTTTACAGCTTCTTGACAATACCGCTGATTGGCTTATATTGCACAATGCGATCATGGATGACTAAGCAGTATGCAGTTGTCTCCTCAGGTATATTACTTCTGGTTTCAAATTCCAAACGTACATCGACTGATGTCTGCTTTAGGAACTCGTTTTGTTTTGAGCAGTCAATAACAATTAAAGGTGCCAATGATTTAAAAGTTGATCTACTTAGTATAGGTTCGGAATCTCTTCCATAGTAAGATGATTGAAAATTAGCATACATATCATATAATACAGAATACTGATTATGAGTATAGTGTATATTCAAATTTCCATATGGATAAGATTGTGAATTTAAAAACAATTTTACATTTATGAGATCACAATGATCAAAAAGACATGCAGACACTTCCATTTTATTTTTTCTTTTAGTTTGAAATCCAACAATAACATATCTTGGTTTCTCTAATTGTGTTGAAGATTTAATTTGCCACATAACTTTTGTACTTAAAGGAAGCAATGGATACTCATACATTTCCCATGATCTAAAACTCATTGAAATTAATGGATCTTTCTCAATAAATTTCAATAATTTAATTTTATTATTGTCAGATGGTATTACATATGGTACCATCCATTCAATATTATGAATCACAAATTTAAATCCAGGAATAAGTGGTCCATTGAAAATAGTAGAATCATAATCATTACGCGATCTTATTAAAATAAGTTCATGTTTAGCATTCGTAACAATTTTCTTATAATCTTCAGCAAAACCAAAAATCATACTCAAAGGTATTATTACATTAAAATAATTATTTACCATTGGCACTCTTGAATTTGCTTCAAATTTCACAAATCCAGCATTTTCTGTACGATTAAATTGAGATGGTGTTAAAGATACTAAATTTTTCATAGTTGTAGTGTGTCCAACATACTTGCATCGATCAATCTCAATACCATTTAATTCATAACGAATTTTATCAAACAAATAAGCTATAGCATTATTTGTAAGTTCAACATTCTCTATGAGAACGGTTCCATCATCTTTACATAACTTTCCAAATATTTGTAATGAACTGTTACTTGGTAAAATAGACAAATCTTGATTTTGTATTACAATACGGATTTCATCACTATTATTAAAAGTTGATGATGCATATGGTTGATGACTATGAATCTCATACTTGGCAATGGATTCATCAAAATTCACTGCAGTTGGAATGCTGAGAATGTCTTCCATTTTTCTTATAACAGCTACACATAAAAAATAGAAAAATTTGATCTTTTTTCTTCCTCTTCCTTTTTCTTATTTTTGAATTTTCACTTGTAGACCGAGTTGTTTCAGGAACTGTCGATTCTGAGGTGTTAACACCTTCCGAGTAACATTCACACTGACCTTCTTTGCACATGTCGGTTGACTTTTATAACTACTGCCAACTTTTTTTTTTTTATTATAAATGATACCCATTACACTGACTTTATATGTAAACGTATTGTTATTGTTTCTCCTCTAAAATTAACCAAGTCACCGTCCTGATCTACTAAGCGAAGTTGAATATTATATATTGTCTTCACGGCGATTGGAAGGTAAATGATTCGAGTTGGAACTTCAGTGATCTTATATCCCGGTGGAACGACAGGAAAGAATTCATGTATAGTATGAACTTTTTGATTATTTATATATGCTCCAGTTGTAATATTACATTCAACACGTAGAGTATTCACTTTTAATATAGATACAGGTAAATCAGATTCATGACTTTTCTCAGCTTTCAGTTCACGAGGAGTAAATCCTAATAATTTACCAATAGAATCTGTCGGATGAAAGCTAATGTCACGATTTGATTTAATGTGACAACCTAATGTAATATTATTAGGTTTAATAGTTAATGCAAACTTATTTGGCAATTTTGCTTTAATATATGACTCAATATCTTTAATTTCATAACTACCTGTTGGTATAGTCACTACAGAATTCTCTATGTAAAACTTATTGCAACCTTTATCAATGTTGGGAATTGAATTAAATGTAAACAGATCAACAAGTCCAAGTACATAATTCTTGTCTTGTGAGAGCTCAATTGGTGGGAAATAAGTAGTTTCGAGAACTGATGAGTTTCCCGTTAACGTTAAAGTAAATGAATCATTCATGATTGACATCTGTTTTCATACTGATGATTACAACTTTATTACTTGCCCTTATATAGACAAAAACTGTTTGTAATATTAAGTTGATCGCATAGAAACTTTAAACATAAATGTCCACATATAAATGTATCAAACTTTTGATATCTCCCTGTCGGCTTGGCGAGAGACAAGCAGAGACAAAGTTTGTCCCCGTTTGTCCCTCGTTTGTCTCCGTTTGTCCCTATTTCGAAATTCGTGTAGAAAAATAAAAAAAGAGTGAAAAGTGTTTTCGAGATTTCTTAATTAAGTCCTAGTGCACATTTGTACGTGTTTATTTATTGATAAAAAGTAAATTAATTGATTATTTCGATAAATGAGAGTTAAAGAGAATGTCGATAAATGTGTTTGCTAAAAGTAACTAGATTTTTTCATTATCATAAAATGCGAGAGATGGCGCGACATGGTACTTGTTATCGTTTTTGAAGAATAAAGTGACAGGTGAGAGTGAATAAGTTGTTTATCGTTATTTTCATTTAAGAAAAGATAAATAATAAACAAGTGTTATGAAAAGAAATGTATAAAAGAATATAATAAGGAAGTTGTGAAAAAGGTACGTATCGTGTGTGAGGTAAGTTTTGTTTATATATTTGCAAACGAACAGTTTTCAAATTTGTATTATTGTATAAAAACAAATAATATTTTTGTCATGAGCTGTTTTGTATTTAATTATTTAATTTATTATTTCATAAGTATATTAATATTTTTTTTTGTTTAAATCTTATCCTTTTTTCTCGATTTAATTTAAATAAGAAAAAGTAAACACTAAACACACTTTATATAACCTCAAAATGTCACAAAGTTTTATATATTTCTAACTATCATTAATAAAAGTTAATTTGAACAAATTAGTATCTTTCCAGTAAAATTAGGTTATACATGTGTCTTTCCGACTTGGGAAGAAAAAATCAATTTACAAAAAAATTATAAAAGTTTCAAATTTTTCTGGGAAAAATGAAACAAAATGTTTTTCAAAATTATTTAATTGTATCTTTTTTTGTATAATTAAGATAATTAGTTTTATTTTCTTGATTGTTGGTAGGTACTCTTATATTCCTTAAAAATTTATAATAATATATTAAAAATTGAAAAAGTGGCGACTAGTTTAATAGAAATAAACCAAGTCAATTTTCTCGAAAACAGCACCTTCGAATTATCTCAACAATTCACCTTTTTGAAATATTATTTTAATAATCTGTGGTATATTTCTCTCTTGCAATCTCCACAATAAAATACACAAGAATAAGTTTGTTTCTTGTTTCTTGCAAAATGTAGAGAAAAATATACAAGTATATATGATTCTAATAAAATATAAATCAAATATTTTGGAATACAGAAAACAAAAAATTCCTTTTTTTCCATGATTTTCCTCCAAAAATTCAATTAATTCAAATTATTTTAAAGATATTTCTTTGTTTCAAACATTTTGTATTTAGATCCAAAAAATATATAATTATTTGAATCACACTTATTTGAATTAAAGAAATCTTAATTGACTAAAAAAAATTATTTGAATCTAATAAATGAAATTATTTAACATAAATAATAATTTATATAAAACAATTGATTCATTTATTCCTCTGAAACCTATGGCAGGGTTGCCACAAGTCAGTGAATTTAGGCAAATCAGGGAAAAGTCAGGGATTTACATCAAAAGTAGTGGAAAAATTCAAAGAATCTCTAAAATGTATAAAAAATTAAATTTGCCTGAAATTTACTAAGTAGAGAAAATTAATAAAAAAATTTTTGGAAATCATACTTTAAACATTACTAAAAATAGTTGATGTTTGCAATCTGAAAAATAATTATATTCCACAATTTGTATAATAATTTACAAGTTTCATTCATTCCTTCATTCATTCATTCATTCATTCATTCATTCATTCATTCATTCATTCTGTCCACACCTGACATTTGGCACTAATTTTTTTTTAAATTTTATATAATTCTTCACCTTTTTAAAATTGTGCCAATTTTTATACTTATGGCAATTTTAGTTCCTTCAAACTTTAATTAATTTTAACCTCCATTGATTAAAAATTCAATGAATTACGCGCTTCAAAAATAAAATAGTAAATTGGAAGTAATTTTAAAATTTCTTCAATTTTTAATAATTAATTTCTATTATGATTGCAACTAAAATTTTCAAAATTTTCATCACTTTTCAATTGCTATGTTTATCTTTAAATTATTGTCATTAATATTTAACTTTATTATAGCTTTTTCAATTATTTTCTTCAAATTTCTGTTATTTTTGAAATTTCTCAATTAATTTCTTCAAATTTCAATTATTTTTGAAATTTTTCAATTGTTTTCTTCAAAGTTCAATTATTTTTTAAATTAATCAATTATTTTCTTCAAATTTTATTTACTTTGTTTCGATTTTTCAAATTGTGTCTTCATTTTTTTATGTATTTATTCAATTTTCTAATTATTTTTGCCATTTTCTTGACAATTTTTTTTTAAATAAAGTATTTTTGTCATTTTCGAAGTATTTTGTGATTTTTAATTTAATTTTTTCATATATCAGTTATTCGCTTCAATCTTTAAATTATTGTCATTAATATTTAAATTTATTATAGGTACTTTTTTCAATTATTTCCCTCAAATTTCAATTATTTCGGAAATTTTTCAAGTATTTTCTTCAAATTTTAATTATTTTTGAAATTTTTCAATTGTTTTCTTCAAAATTCAATTACTTTCTTCATATTGTAATTACTTTGTTTCCATTTTTCAAATTGTGTTATCATTTTTTTATTTTTATTCAATTTTTCAATTAGTTTTGCCGTTTTACAATTTTTTTGATCCAAAATGAATTAATTTTGTTATTTTACAATTATTTTCTTCATTTTTCAATTACTTTTGCCATTTTCGAAGTATTTTCTTCAAATTTAAATGGCTTTTCTGAATCTTTATATTATTATCATGAATTTATTAATTTTTTACACCTTTTTCAATTATTTTCTAAAAATTTCATTTATTTTCTTTAAACTTAAATTATTTCTCCCCCAAATTTTCGAATTTGTAATTATTTTCATTCTTTATGATAATTTCCAAAATTGTTGTCTAAAATTTCAATTTATTTCTATTATTTAATACATATTCTGTGATTATTTACAATTATTTTCTAAGATTTTCAGTATTAATGTTATTGAAAAATCAATTAATTTATTTTATTTCATAGATATTTTGTAATCTTTTCAATTTTTTTTATCAAATTCCCATTATGATATTTAATTTCATATTATTAATATATTTCTCCACTAATTTCAAACATTTTCAATTATTTATAATCTAGTTTTATAATAAATGTACGAAAAATTTGTTTTAAGAACTCAAAAAAGGTCAGGGAAGAAGAAAAAAAATGGTTTGGAAATCAGGGAAAAGTCAGGGAAAATTGTAATAAAATATTTGTGGCAACCCTGCTATGGTTTTTTTATTTTATTACATTAAAATTAATTCTATTCATATTGAAGACGTAATATTTAATTGCAATTCATTGCATTTTTTCATTGCATTATACTAATTTCATTTTAATTACTTTTTAAACAATTTTATTTATTTAATATAATGTAATTAAATTACTTAAATTATTATTAAATTTCAGATTTAAATTACCTTCTACCTACTTTGTGTATATTGTTCATAATGAATTGTTTATTCAATAATTATGTCTCCCACTCTTCCGTCCACATTCATTACTTATTTAACGTTACTTGATTATTATTCTTAATCAAAGTCTTTTGCAAATTCCGCGTAACATACATTATACATAATTTACTGTTCATTTGTAAATAATTTTGTCGAAAAATCTGTTTTTAAATCATTTCTATGTTAAATAAATATATTTGAATGTTAGCAGTTTCGCGCCAATCTCTTGCAATTAGGTAGTTCAAGTATGGTGGGGAAAAATTCAAGATGGCCGCTTGCTGGTGCCTAAAAATGCATTGTAGTCAATGGAGCAAAATCGGTTATTTTAAAATAACTTTTTAAAAACAAACTTTTGAACCCATGTTTATTAGAAAATTATTTTCCTTTTATCGATAGCTATTTTTTAAAATAATAAAATTTAATAAAATTCTTATATCAATTTTTATTATTTTTAAAAGTAGCTTTCGATGAAAGAAAAATAATTTGCTAATAAACATGGGTCCAAAAATTTGTTTTTAAAAAGTTATTTTAAAAAAACTGATTTTTTACCCATTGCTGGCTTGAACTACCTAATTGCAGTAAAGTGAACTGGGCTGAAGGTAGCCGGATATCAGTTTCTTTTATGTTTTACTCTAATAATTTATTACTTATTTCTTTATTTCTTAGCCGAATTCTTCAATATCGCAAGTTCCATCATAATAATTTCTTCGGAAATACATTTATTTGTTTTTCAACTTCTTTTCTAGCAAATTCCATAAGGTGGACCTAAGGGCCAAAGCAGATAGAAATACGGTACGGGACCAAATCATGAGACAGAAAAGGACAGAAACAGTCTCTGTCCTTTATTATCTCATGCCCTGCTTCCGTAACCGTATTCATTGTGTGTTGCCCATAAGGTCGAGCTACTGATGGGATATCGATATCGAACGACATTAATATCGATATTTGATTTATCGATAATTCAACAAAACTATCGATATTTAAAAATATATAGTTATCAAGAACAAATATCAATATATCGTTCAAACGATATATCGCACATGTGCAAAAGTACTTATTAAAATTAAACGTTTTAGCAATGCTCGACAATTATTAATTTTATATTCTTATTTAACATAAGTTGAATACAAAAAACAAATGAATTGAAAATTATTGAAATATATAAAGATTCTCTAATAATATGTAAATGAAAAAAATCAGTATACATAAATAATGCTATCTCGCTTACTCTCATGGGCCAAAATTATTGATATTGAATATTTTATCGATATTGAGCAACGATATATAATATAAAAATATAAATAGTGTCAATAAAATGTATACTGAAATTAATGGAATGTTAGTAATCTTACCATAAAAATAATTTAAGATGTAAATCGGAATAGTGTAATAGAACTTTTCATCTCGAATAATTTTGTCTCCAAATAATTCGAAATTCCGGTCGGTCATATTTTGTACCCACATGTTAATAACATGGTGAATTTCCGAATATGACCGACTGTCATGGCGGACTGAGCATGCGCATTCACCACTTCCTATTCGAAATGAAAAGGTCTATGAAACACTTGACACAGAAATTCAAATGGAATTTCTTTCATACTTTTTAAACTTAAAGAAATTTTGTAAAATTTTATTTTAAGAATGAATGTTTTTTAAAAAAAACATTACTTTGTAATATAAATAAAAGAACATATTAACAGTTTTCGATTTTGAATTAGATTTACACAAGTGTTTTCTAATTTGTTGTATTTATTCTTGAATATCTCTTTCTGTTGACACTATTATAGCCTTTTATAATTCTACTAAAAACAATAATTATCTTGAATGACGTCTATCACATTTTAAAAATTAACCTTCTTTTAAATTCACTATCGGAGAGTAATCATTCAGGTCTGGACATGAATCACTCTTGTCTAGACAGGGTTCACTACTGTCAATTTCGATAATGTCTAAAAATATTACTGAGTCCTTTCCAGACCGGAATGGTTCATGTCCAGAAAGCAATGAGTGCTGTCTAATTAAAAAATTTTATTTGGACAGGAACCATTCCTGTTCGGAGAGTACTCAGTCATGTTTCATTTTCTCAGTGCAGTTGGCAATTTTTTAAAAATAATTTTCGTAATTACGCATCCAATTATGTAATTACGTAATTGTATGCATTTGTACGTAATTACATAAAGGTACGTAAATGCATACGGGTACGTAACATTACGTAATTCTACGTAGTTACGCCATGTAATTGCGTAATATTACGTAGTTACGTAATGTAAATACGTAATTACGACTGAGTGTAATTTAATTTTGACGTAATGTGGATATTTGGTGGTGATTTAGTTTTTTTGCAATTTTCTCGTAAACTAA